>CM019701.1:2100675-3358507 GCA_009760885.1 Achatina immaculata
GGTTTCCAAGAAATGGTGCAGGGGAAACAACCGGGAAATTGGTGTTGAAACAAGAAGGAAGGGAGATCACACATTTGATGTACACGTCCCGTTGAGGAAAATGGAAAGCGATACATTCTTACACGGAATGAATTTATTTTACGTGATGAGCTCCGCCTGTAACTCAATCATGGAAATAGCCGGCCAGGAAGTTCCTACTTGGATCTTTTCTATTCTTCCTCTGCTGGTCCGGTAAAAAAAAGACAGCGTTTTTATTTATCAAAATAATTTTTCTCGTTGCTTGTCTCTGCCCTACAGCATTCTAGTATCTGTCTCATCATCGCCACTTACATCTATCATGTATCTGTCTCATCATCGCCACTTATATCTATCATGTATCTGTCTCATCATCGCCACTTACATCTGTCATGTATCTGTCTCATCATCGCCACTTATATATATCATGTATCTGTCTCATCATCGCCATTTATATATATCATGTATCTGTCTCATCATCGCCACATATATATATATATATATATATATATATATATATATCATGTATCTGTCTCATCATCGCCACTTACATCTATCATGTATCTGTCTCATCATCGCCACTTATATCTATCATGTATCTGTCTCATCATCGCCATTTATATATATCATGTATCTGTCTCATCATCGCCACATATATATATATATATATATCATGTATCTGTCTCATCATCGCCACTTACATCTATCATGTATCTGTCTCATCATCGCCACTTATATCTATCATGTATCTGTCTCATCATCGCCATTTATATATATCATGTATCTGTCTCATCATCGCCACTTACATCTATCATGTATCTGTCTCATCATCGCTACTTACATCTATCAGGTATCTGTCTCATCATCGCTACTTACATCTATCAGGTATCTGTCTCATCATCGCTACCTACATCTATAATGTATTTGTCTCGTCATCGCTACCTACATCTATAATGTATTTGTCTCATCATCGCCACTTACATCTGTCATGTATCTGTCTCATCATCGCCACTTACATCTATATTTGTCTCATTATCGCCACTTACATCTATATTTGTCTCATCATCGCCACTTACATCTATATTTGTCTCATCATCGCCACTTACATCTATAATGTATCTGTCTCATCATCACCATTTACATCTATCACGTACGAGGGGTGATTGACAAGTTCTCGGCATAAGGTACAAATACTTGAAACACACAGTTGATATTAGATGCATATGTATATCAGGTTAATGTAAGATTAAACACAAAGTTTCAAGAAATTAACTGTAACCAATTTTTTTTTTTACAGTCTACTGAGGTGGTAAGGGGTGGTAGAAATTGATAAAATGGATAACATTTCTCATTTGCAGTCATTCGCTACCTCTGCATCAAGGGCTTATCATCGAAGGAGATCCATGAGGATATGGTAGAGACTCTAGGGGAGAGTGCCTCTTCTTACAGCACAGTGAAGAAATGGGCAGCTCAGTTCAAACATGGAAGGAAGAGTCTGGAAGATCCCCGTCAAGAACGGTAACCACCGATGAAACCACCGGCAGAATCCAAGACATGATAATGGAGGATCAACAACTAACTGAACAGTACATTGCTACTGAGTTGGGCATCTCCCAGGAATGTGTTCATGCCATTATTCACAATGATCTTCAAATGACAAAGGTCTCTGCTCGATGGGTACCGAAACTTCTTGGAGCTGATCACAAACGATAAAGGTAGATAGAGGTGTATGGTGCAGTTTTACAAGGTGGCAGAAGGAGCGAGTAAAGTGAGAAAAGTAAGGAAAAACGAACAGAAAGTATGAGAGTGAGATGAGAAAGTGCAAGGCCCGGCATAAAGCATAGCTGGATTTTAAACATGGAAAATAAATAAGCGCTATACATGTTTTTGGTAAAACAAAAAAGTGAAATGAAACTGAGAAAAGTGGATATTTTTATTATTACTGACAATCATATTTAGGTTTTGAAAATGACGCCGGTAGATGACCGCCAGTACATTTGATACATTCAGCCAGACGTCTGGAGAATTCCTGCATAACACCATTTAACATGTTCAAAGGGATATTTTGAATGCAGTGTCGGATTAGATTTTTTAGGTCTGCAATTGACTGTGGTCGACTAGCATACACCGTGTTCTTGAGATACACCCACAGAAAGAAGTCTGCGGTCGATAAATCTGGTGACCTTGTCGGCCAACGAATATCCCCAAATCTGGAAATAAGACGATTGGGAAATGCTTTTCGCAGCATGGCCATGGACTGACGGGCTGTGTGGGCAGTTGCTCCATCTTGTTGAGACCACATTAGTCTCTTATATTTATTGGCCAAGTCTGGAATGAAGTATTCAGTTAGCATCTGCACAAAAGATCATTATTAACAGTTGGAGATGTCAGGTGCCAAAGTGTTCCTAACAGCTGATCGCCGAGGGCTACTCAGCAATGCGTTGCGGACTTCTTGAATTCGTTCAGGTGTCTGTTGAGTTCTTGGACGACCAGTAGACTTGTTATTAAGGCAATTAGCGGTTTCCTTACATTTTTTGACCCACCTCAAAATTGTTTTGTCCTCCGATCGGGAACATTATCACGGGGATGCAACTCAAAATGGCGACGAAATTTTCGTTGTACAGTAATAGACTATTCTCCACTTTTAAAATAAGTTTCAACGGTGAATGCGCGATGGTGTGTTTGTCAAGAAGCCATTGTTGAAAATGACCGTTTATCTGCTTCATCTCTGACGTCATGTTTTTTTTCACACATATTAAGTTTCTGCGCACTACGTCAGTTAAATCCAGCCATGCTTTATGCCGGACCCTGTATAAATGAAAAACTTACAACATCCGTTATTTTGGCTTGAGCTTTTTTCGAAGATTACACACAAACATGATAATGGAGGATCAACAACTAACTGAACAGTACATTGCTACTGAGTTGGGCATCTCCCAGGAATGTGTTCATGCCATTATTCACAATGATCTTCAAATGACAAAGGTCTCTGCTCGATGGGTCCCGAAACTTCTTGGAGCTGATCACAAACGATAAAGGTAGATAGAGGTGTATGGTGCAGTTTTACAAGGTGGCAGAAGGAGCGAGTAAAGTGAGAAAAGTAAGGAAAAACGAACAGAAAGTATGAGAGTGAGATGAGAAAGTGCAAGGCCCGGCATAAAGCATAGCTGGATTTTAAACATGGAAAATAAATAAGCGCTATACATGTTTTTGGTAAAACAAAAAAGTGAAATGAAACTGAGAAAAGTGGATATTTTTATTATTACTGACAATCATATTTAGGTTTTGAAAATGACGCCGGTTAGATGACCGCCAGTACATTTGATACATTCAGCCAGGCGTCTGGAAAATTCCTGCATAACACCATTTAACATGTTCAAAGGGATATTTTGAATGCAGTGTCGGATTAGATTTTTTAGGTCTGCAACTGACTGTGGTCGACTAGCATACATCGTGTTCTTGAGATACACCCACAAAAAGAAGTCTGCGGTCGATAAATCTAGTGACCTTGTCGGCCAACGAATATCCCCAAATCTGGAAATAAGACGATTGGGAAATGCTTTTCGCAGCATGGCCATGGACTGACGGGCTGTGTGGGCAGTTGCTCCATCTTGTTGAGACCACATTAGTCTCTTATATTTATTGGCCAAGTCTGGAATGAAGTATTCAGTTAGCATCTGCACAAAAGATCACTATTAACAGTAGGAGATGTCAGGTGCCAAAGTGTTCCTAACAGCTGATAGCCGAGGGCTACTCAGCAATGCGTTGCGGACTTCTTGAATTCGTTCACGTGTCTGTTGAGTTCTTGGACGACCAGTAAACTTGTTATTAAGGCAATTAGCGGTTTCCTTAAATTTTTTGACCCACCTCAAAATTGTTTTGTCCTCCGATCGGGAACATTATCACGGGGATGCAACTCAAAATGGCGACGAAACTTTCGTTGTACAGTAATAGACTATTCTCCACTTTTAAAATAAGTTTCAACGGTGAATGCGCGATGTTGTGTTTGTCAAGAAGCCATTGTTGAAAATGACCGTTTGTCTGCTTCATCTCTGACGTCATGTTTTTTTTCACACGTATTAAGTTTCTGCACACTACGTCAGTTAAATCCAGCCATGCTTTATGCCGGACCCTGTATAAATGAAAAACTTACAACATCAGATATTTTGGCTTGAGCTTTTTTCGAAGATTACACACAAACGTGACAAAAACGTATAACTAAACGAAAAACGTATCTTAATGTGGCATTCTCCAACAGTAGGAAACACAGAAATGTGTGTCTACTAGACGAGGCATAGAGACCACGCGGGGCCACAGAAAGGATAAGCCGATAGAGCCAATCAGAAAGAAGGGGCGGAGAGAGGTAGGGAAACAGGTGGGGGAAGGGGGGAAGAGCAATAGAAACCTGATAGCTGCTAGAAGAGAAGATGTCAGGGGAAGGGAGGAAGAGCAATAGAAACCTGATAGCTGCTAGAGGAGAAGATGTCAGGGGAAGGGTGGGAAAGGCAATAGAAACCTGATAGCTGCTAGAGGAGAAGGTGTCGGGGGAAGGGTGGGGGAAGAGCAATAGAAACCTGATAGCTGCTAGAAGAGAAGGTGTCGGGGGAAGGTGAAGCGGAGAGATAATGAATAAAGAACATAAACACCTGCAGGGAGAAAATGTGAAACTGGTGAATAGGACAAGGCCCTATATAGCTCTATGCCGCCAGAGATGAAGAGAAAGTGGCGATAGGGAGGGGAGCTAGGAGAAAGAAACAAGAAAGTAGAGTCTACATCCAAAAACAGGGGGCGGGGGGACTAAAGAAGTTACAGAAAGCTGGAGACATTGTTAATTCCAGCTCTGGGTGGAGACAGCCAGTCTGGAAAATAAGGCGCTGTTCTAGGACACTCCGAGATCGTACATCAGCAGAACAAGCTGTCTCTAAGAGGGCCTGGACACCTCTGACGAAACATTTGTGTCTTAGCAACCACAGGGGAAGACAGGACATTTCTGTTAGTGCGATCCGCTCTTGTTCCGCAGATGTACGATCTCGGAGGGTCCTAGAACAGCGCCTTATTTTCCAGACTGGCTGTCTCCACCCAGCTGGAATTAACAATGTCTTCAGCTTTCTGTAACCTCTTTAGTCCCCTCCCCTCCATGTTTGTGTATGTATACTCTACTTTCTTTCTCCTAGCTCCCCTCCCTATCGCCACTTTCTTTTCTTCTCAGGCGGCGTATAGGTGTATAGGGTCTTGTCCTATTTACGAGTTTCACATTTTCTCCCTGCAGGTGTTTATGTTCTTCACTCACTATCTCTCTGCTTCCCATCCCCCACCCCCCGATACCTTCTCCTCTAACGGCTACCAGGTTTCTATTGCTCTTTCCCCACCCCCCCCCCCCGACACCTTCTCCTCTAACGGCTATCAGGTTTCTATTGCTCTTCCCCCACCCCCCCCCCGACACCTTCTCCTCTAGCAACTATCAGGTTTCTATTGCTCTTCCCCCACCCCCACCCCCGACACCTTCTCCTCTAGCAGCTATCAGGTTTCTACTGCTCTTCCCTCACCCCCCCTCCCCCCCCCCCCGACACCTTCTCCTCTAGCAGCTACCAGGTTTCTATTGCTCTTCCTCCCTTCCCCTGACATCTTCTCTTCTAGCAGCTATCAGGTTTCTATTGCTCTTCCCCCCCTTCCCCTGACACCTTCTCCTCTAGCAGCTATCAGGTTTCTATTGCTCTTCCTCCCTTCCCCTGACATCTTCTCTTCTAGCAGCTACCAGGTTTCTATTGCTCTTCCCCCCCTTCCCCTGACACTTTCTCCTCTAGCAGCTATCAGGTTTCTATTGCTCTTCCCCCCCTTCCCCTGACACCTTCTCCTCTAGCAGCTATCAGGTTTCTATTGCTCTTCCTCCCTTCCCCTGACATCTTCTCTTCTAGCAGCTACCAGGTTTCTATTGCTCTTCCCCCCCTTCCCCTGACACTTTCTCCTCTAGCAACTATCAGGTTTCTATTGCTCTTCCCCCCCTTCCCCCGACAACTTCTCCTCTAGCAACTATCAGGTTTCTATTGCTCTTCCCCCCCCCCCCTTCCCCCGACAACTTCTCCTCTAGCAGCTATCAGGTTTCTATTGCTCTTCCCTCACCCCCCCCCCGACACCTTCTCCTCTAGCAGCTATCAGGTTTCTATTGCTCTTCCCCCCCTTCCCCCACCTGTTTCCCTCCCTTTCTCCACTTCTTCTTTCTGATTGGCTCTATGGGCTTATCCTTGTGTGGCCCCGCGTGGTCTCTATGCCTCGTCTAGTGTACACGCATTTCTCTGTGTTTCATACTGTTGGAGGATGCCACCTTAAGATAAGTTTTTCGTTTAGTTGTACGTTTCTGTCTCTTTTGTGTATGTAATCCTCGAAAAAGGCTCAGGCCGAAGTATCGGATGTTGTATGTTTTTCATTTATACATTCTCATCTCACTCTCATACTTTCTATTTTTTTTTCTCTCACTTTTCTCACTTGACTCACTCCCTGTGTCGCCCCGAAAAAGTGCGCCATACGCCTCTATCTACCTGCATTATTTGAACCAGTTTTACTGCAGTCGCCTCCCTTCACTCAGACGCCCCCTTTTTTTTACCTTACCTCCCTTTTATATGATCACAAACGACAGCGTCTCAACATATCAAGAGACTATCTTGGCCATTTTTCTGCAGATTCTGAAGTTTCATTAGCAATTTGTGACTATGGATGAGACTTGGGTTCATCATTTTCAAACAGAAACCAAAGAACAGTCAAAGCAGTGGAAACAACATGGATCCCCACCTCCAAAGAAAGCAAGGGTGTATAGCAGTATAGGCTAGGGGTTATAACCAGGATTGGTATTTAGGAAATAATTAACAGAGTGAGTACCCTTGTTTGAGAGGTAGGTTGGTTGAGACCATTGAGCGGGGGTCTTGGGAAAAGCGTGAAGCATGGAGAAAACTGAGTGGGTAGGAATAGTATAAATACCACTCACGATTTAGTAAAAGGGAGAGCCTTACTTGTTTGTTGTAGACAACAGTAGTTTTGATGTAGATGGAATCTCGTTTTAGGAAAGAGTTTCTAGCAGTGGCAATTTGTTGGTAGTTAGTTGGATGACTTAGGTTTTCTTGTGATGGCTGAGGTTTTTGGTGGAACGTTGTAAGTATGGTTTTATTTGTATAAGGTCATTTGTAAGGCTTCTGCCCATATGGCGTAGAGTTCTCTCACGCCGGGCATTTGTTACTGTGAATTTTGTTCAGCCTGATGGCTACCTTCCCATCATCATGATTTCACCCCTCATTTTGTCCATTAATAAATGTGTGTTGTCTGGAGATATAACTATACCAATTGGCTTTGAGGAGATTCTCATTGTTGACCAGTTTGTTTTGGTTGGAAGACTGTCAAGTTATGTTTAAGTTGTTGTATCTGTATTATTCTGTGGAGTTGGAAGCCTGGGTGTCTTGTTGTATTTTCTCAGTGTGTAATATGGAAAATTAGGTGGTTTTAGAACACCAACAACAAGAAGAAATTAATAAGTTGAAACTGTACTCCACAAGAAGATTTAATCAAACCAGTAGTCATACCATTTCAGTGGTCCCCTTTGAACAGAGAAGTAGTAAATTCTGTTATAGGTGGTTCTATCTGCAGGCAAAGTGATGGATTCCATTTTTGGGATTCAGAAGGAGTGCTATTGGTAGACTATCTTCAAAAGGGCAGAACAGTCACCGGTGCCTATTACACTAATCTTGTGAAGCAACTGCGGGTCAAACTGAAGGAAAAGCATCGAGGGAAATTGATGAGAGGAGTCATCTTTCAGCAAGACAATGCTTCAGTCACAAGTCGGCGGTGGCAATGGCAGCCATTCATGAATGCGGCTTCCAGCTTCTTGAACATCCTCCTTATTCCCCAGATTTGGCCCCCTTGGGACTATTACCTGTTTACCAAACTCAAAAAGGATCTCAGTGGTCGCAAATTTGCTTCAGATGATTATGTCATTCATGCTGTAGACCACTTTCTACTAGTACAATATGCTGACTTTTACAAAGAAGGGATCCGTGTGCTCTAGGATCGCTGGACTAAGTGCATAAACTTGCAAGGAGACTATGTTTAGAAATAACCCAAAAAATTGTTCACAAATAATTCGTTATACCTTATGCCGAGAACTTATCAATCACTCCTCGTACACGATCAGACAATTAGGTAATGAGATTTTATTACGGCCAAGACAAAAATGCCATCTATGAAGCAAAGCATGGAATCCAAAGAGGCAACCTTCATCTATGACCTGGCAACTTTTCATCGCAGCCCGATAAGCAGACGACAAACAAGCCGCCATTTTGTTGACCTAGTTAGAGGTGTATTGTCAGGTAATCGCATGGAGGAAAAAAAAACTAAAATTAAATTCTGTTTAAAACTCGGAAAAAGTGCCATTGAGACAGTTCAATTGATGTGACAAGTTTATGGGGATAATTGTTTATCTCGTGCACAGATATTCAGCTGATATTCACAAATGTGCAATAAAGAAAACAATTTGTAATACAAATATCACATTCAGGATGTGGCATGCCGTCAACAAAATACAACATAGAAAAAGTGTGCAACAGCGCTCACAACACAACACAACATTGTAGAACAGTGCACACAACAAAACATAACACTGTAGAACAGTGCTCACAACAAAACACAACATTGTAGAAAAGTGCTCACAAGAAAACAAAGCAGTGTTCAACAATGCTCACAACAAAACCCATCATTATGCAACAATGCTCACAACAAAACACAACAACAGTGCCCACAATAAAACACAGCAGTGAACAACAGTGCTCACAAAAAAAACACAACAACAGTGCTCACAACAAACCACAGCAGTGAACAACAGTGCTCACAACAAAACACTAGAACAGTGCTCACAACACAACACAACAACAGATCTCACAACAAAACACAAGAACAGTGCTCACAACAAAACACAACAACAGTGCTCACAACAAAACACAGCAACAGAGCTCACAACAAAACACAACAACAGAGCTCACAACAAAACACAACAGTGAATAACAGAGCTCACAACAAAACACAAGAACACAGCTCACAACAGAACACAACAGTGAACTACAGTGCTCACAACAAAACGCAACAACAGTGCTCACAACAAAACACAACAGTGAACTACAGTGCTCACAACAAAACACAACAGTGAACTACAGTGCTCACAACAAAACACAAGAACAGTACTCACAACAAAACTCAAGAACAGAGCTCACAACAAAACACAAGAACAGTGCTCACAACAAAACACAAGAACAGTGCTCACAACAAAACACAACAGTGAACTACAGTGCTCACAACAAAACACAAGAACAGTGCTCACAACAAAACACAACAGCGAACTACAGTGCTCACAACAAAACACAAGAACAGTGCTCACAACAAAACACAAGAACAGAGCTCACAACAAAACACAGCAGTGAACTACAGTGCTCACAACATCCTATAGAAGCCAAACACACACAAAAAAATCCACTCACATTTTATTTTCAAGAATATGCGAGTCACTCAAAGTTTCTCACAACATCTTCAAGAGCACAGACCACGTGACCTGGCCCTACATACCACTCAGAACGCCGAGCGGAGACCACGTGACACTGGTCTATAAGCCACCCAAGAAATTGAGCAGAAACAGGGGGTTACTGAAAATACCACCAGAGCCACCTCCCAAACCACCTCCCATCAGCGTCATCAGCGTCATCATCTGAGCCATGTCTCCTCCTCTAAACATCCTGGAGACATAATTAGTCACAGATAAGTCACTTCTCTCATCTACCTGACTAGTCTCAGGTAAGTCACTTCTCTCATCTACCTGACTAGTCTCAGGTATGTTGCTTCTCTCATCTACCTGACTAGCCTCAGGTAAGTCACTTCTCTCATCTACCTTACTAGTCTCAGGTAAGTCACTTCTCTCATCTACCTTACTAGTCTCAGGTAAGTCACTTCTCTCATCTACTTGACTAGTCTCAGGTAAGTTGCTTCTCTCACCTACTTGAACTTAGTGAACTAGTCTCAGGTAAGTCACTTCTCTCATCCACCTTACTAGTCTCAGGTAAGTCACTTCTCTCATCTACTTGACTAGTCTCAGGTAAGTTGCTTCTCTCACTTACTTGAACTTAGTGAACTAGTCTCAGGTAAGTCACTTCTCTCATCTACCTGACTAGTCTCAGGTAAGTCACTTCTCTCATCTACCTTACTAGTCTCAGGTAAGTCACTTCTCTCATCTACCTGACTAGTCTCAGGTAAGTCACTTCTCTCATCTACCTGACTAGTCTCAGGTAAGTTGCTTCTCTCACCTACTTGAACTTAGTGAACTAGTCTCAGGTAAGTCACTTCTCTCATCTACCTTATTAGTCTCAGGTAAGTCATTTCTCTCATCTACCTGACTAGTTTTAGGTAAGTCAGTTTTTTCATCTATCTGAAGAGAATGAACTAGTCACTTCTCTCATCTACCTGAAGATAATAAACTAATCACAGGTAGGTCCCTTCTCTCATCTGCCTGAAGATAATAAACTAGTCACAGGTAAGTCACTTCTTTCATCTGCCTGAAGATAATAAACTAGTTTCAGGGAAGAAGTTCTCTCATCTACCTGAAAGTAATGAACTAGTCTCAGGTAGGACGGTCTTTCATCTACCTGAACATAATGAACTAGTATCAGGTAAGACGGTCTTTCATCTACCTGAACATAATGAACTAGTATCAAGTAAGAAATTTTCTCATCTACCTGAAAGTAATGAACTAGTCTCAGGTAAGAAGTTCTCTCATCTACCTGAACATAATGAACTAGTCTCAGGTAAGAAGTTCTCTCATCTACCTGAACATAATGAACTAGTCTCAGGTAAGAAGTTCTCTCATCTACCTGACCATAGTTAGCTAGTCTCAGGTTAAGTGCTTACCGTCGCTTGCCCCTTTCCTGATCTATCTCCTTATCCGACATTCTACATTCAAAGACAGCGCTTCCAGATTTCACTTCACACATGTCACTCAAAGTCAGGCAGGTCACTCGTCAGAAAGGTCATTCAAGCAATGCAGGTCACTCAAGTCAGAAAGGTCATTCAAGCCATGTAGGTTACTCAAGTCACACAAGTCAACCAACCATACAAGTCATTCAAATCACACAGGTCATTCAAGTCACACATGTCATTCACCTTACACAAATCATTCAAGTCACACAGGTCACTCAAGTCATAAGAATAATTAAAGTTATACAGACTTGGACAAAAGAGATTTGTTACTTTGTCCTAGACAAACATATTACAGACGAGCTAAAGATGACCAGAAACAAACTTTGTCTTAAGCAAACGTGTCTCAGATGAGCTAAAGATGAGAGAAACAAACTTTATGTTAGACAAACATGTCACAGATAAGCTAAAGATGAGAAACAAACTTTGTCTTAGACAAACATGTCAGAGATAAGCTACGATGAGAGAAACAAACTTTGTCTTAGACAAACATGTCACAGATAAGCTAAAGATGAGAGAGAAACAAACTTTGTCTTAGACAAACATGTCACAGATAAGCTAAAGATGAGAAACAAACTTTGTCCTAGACAAACATATTAAAGACGAGCAGAGCAGAAACAAAGACAAGATACATCTCAATACTTACATCAAAGGTAGCAAGTTCAGTAGTGGATCTGTTGATGAAAGAAATAAACAAACTCATTATGTTTGCTCAAGTGGGATATGTTTGTTACATGACGAGTGAGACATGTTTGTTATATGACGAGTGGGACATGTTTGTTATATGACGAGTGGGACATGTTTGTTATATGACGAGTTAGACATGTTTGTTATATGACGAGTGAGACATGTTTGTTATATGACGAGTGAGACATGTTTGTTATATGACGAGTGAGACATGTTTGTTATATGACGAGTGGGACATGTTTGTTATATGACGAGTTAGACATGTTTGTTATATGGTGTTTTACTGGTGAGAGTTGTGAGAACGTTACGTTCTGACACCAGTCATTCTGACACCAAACGTTCTAACACCCGGCTTGGATTTATATTTCAGTAACTATGTTACTGTGTAACTGTATAATTATTGTTTAACAATAATCTATCAATTATATTTCATTATTGTGTAGAAGAGAGTGCTGATATCGGACAGTTGGAAAGTTTGGAATTAACATCAGAAGAGAAAACAATCAATGTCTGCACATCTTTCCACTTTCACTCCATGAAAAACGTTGATATATTTATACATAATATATAAGATAATGTTTACATATTATATTTATATGTTCAAATACGGACATAATACTCCCCTCCCACACCCCCCCCCCCCCCATACATTACACAGACGATATGAGAGTCATGACAAAGACGCGCCAGGCCACTCTCTTCATGTACCTGGTGTGACCTACTTACTTCTGGGAGGTAGCGGGGCCGGCAGGTTGCTGCCCGTACCTGGCATGTTAGGGTAGAAGTTGCCGCCAAGATTTGGTACAATGGCTGGGTCGAAAGGTGGAGGGGTACCTGAAAGTCACATCCAACACAATTACAAATATGATGGTTTCTATAGAAACGAGAGAATTTACATCAAAGCGGTAAACAGTTTATGGGCCAGCGTGGGGCGACCTCTTCATTTCGTCACAATTACTTCTTGGGGTCGTGGTCACATAAAACTGGTCACAATTGCTTCCCGAGTTCATGGTTACACAAAACTGCTCACACAACTTATGTTAGGTCACACAGTTTTCTAGAAACACACAAAACAATTATTTTTGTCTGTGAGACTTACCCTGCACCTGACAACGTAATGGCCTCAGTCTCGTAAGTCTAGCACTGACTGCTTTCTCCATTTCGCTGCAGTTTTTATTTCCTCTTACTGATCTCTTCATTTTTCTCTTAGTTTACTTCTGTGATAATTTACTGTGCCATTTCCAGCTTCAGAAATCACTTTTTTTTTGACAGTTTCAAAATGTTTGCCATGTTTTTGACAGTTTCAAGATGTCTATAGTGTTCCATGTTTTTGACAGTTTCAAGATGTCTATAGTGTTCCATGTTTTTGACAGTTTCAAGATGTCTATAGTGTTCCATGTTTTTGACAGTTTCAAGATGTCTATAGTGTTCCATGTTTTTGACAGTTTCAAGATGTCTATAGTGTTCCATGTTTTTAACAAATTGTGTGACAGACATAATTCGCATATTTTAACTGGATCACATAATAAACAGACGACCAATTTTCGCACCCTCAGCTGTAGATTATAATAAATGTAACATGATGATAATGTGGAAGTGTCAGTTGAGTGTGTGCTATAATCTATATGTGGATCGTTCTATCATTTGTATAAGCTAGGAAAAATTTAGGAGCAGCTTTATTACTTAAACCACGCCTTAACAACTTTTGATACGATCACACTCTCTCAACACCACACCTATCACATCTTTCTCCTTGATGTCTGCTCTCTTTACACTTCTATCCTCCATGAGGATGGACTCTTAGCACTCCGCCATTTTCTCGACAAAGACCCTCATCCCACAACTAACACTGACACCATAATCAGACTTACACGGCTAGTACTAAACCTAAATTCTTTCGAATTCAACAGCGAATACTTCGAGCAAATCAGTGGTGTTGCCATGGGAACGAAAATGGGTCCTAGTTATTCATGTCTATTTATGGGCTTTCTGAAGTCAAATTATGGGAAACCTACACTGGCAGATTTCCAGAATTCTATAAAAGGTACATCGATGATGGCACTGGAATCACAAGTATGCCACAGGAAGAGCTAAAAAAATTTTGAATTCGCCAACTCACTCAATAACAACATAAAATTCACTTACGAAATTTCTGACAAGTCTGTTAACTTTTTAGACACTAAAATTTCTATTGGCACAAACAGGCTTGTCACCTCTGTATTTTACAAGCCCACCGACAGCCACACCTATTTGCTTTACACCTCCTCCCATCCTGAAGCCTGTAAGAACTCCATCCCATACTCCCAACTCCTCCGTCTTCGCCGCATATGTCGGATAATTTGGACTTTATAGATCAGTCCAACAAGTTATTAGAATTTTTCCGTCATCGCCACTACCCAGAAAAGGCCCTTCGTGAAGCCTTTAACCGTATCCAGCTAGTGAGCCGCAAAGAAGTATTCAGGAAAAAGCCTGTTACTCCATCTGACAGAGTTAAGTTAGTACTGCCTTTCCACCCGCATGGTCAGATGGTTAAGAAAATTCTTTATCGTCATCTGCCACCAATCCAACTCGACCCCGACACTTGGGACATTTTCTCTGACCCACCCCTGTTGGCATACAAACGTGAGCCAAACCTTAAGGACATCCTCGTCTACAGCCACTTGAAGCAGAGCCTTACATATGTTGGCACCAGAAAATGCGTTACCTGCCCGGTAGTCTGGGAAACGAAAACAATCACCTTTCCCAAAACTATCCTCACTCGTCATGAGCGATTCACATGCGAGTCCCATAATGTGATATATGTCATCGTTTGCAAAAGATGCAGGGTAACGTATATCGGTGAGACTGGCCTCAGATTAGGGGACCGCATGCAAAAATATCTGTACGACATCGCCCAGCATGCTTCGAAACCAGTCCCAAATCATTTCAGTGGCCCCAACCACAGAGGCAAATCTGATTTTCTGGTAACAGCCATCAAACAATGTCACGCAGATGACACAAGCCGCCTGGCGCTTGAGAACCGCTGCCATCCGGACGCTGGAGCCACAAGGGTTAAACTCGCTGTTCAGCTACACCTACAATTCTCTTCAATCATTATTGTACCTCTCCACTAAGCAACTTGTCAAACCTCCTCACAGCATCACTTTGCAACCCCTCTTCCCTAATCATCTATTTCAACTTCTCCTAGCTAGGTCAATATTATATCACTCTCTCTCCCCTCCCCGGTTCCCCATCCACCACCCCCAGTTACAACCCACCGACCACATATCACAGGTCTCTATTTAAACAGTCTCAATTCCTGACACACACACTGCCGGACAAGCCACACCTTACAATTTACAGCTAAATACTCTATTTCATTTAAAAATTTTAAAAAATAGTATTCATGTGAATCTATACTTTATCTCCTCTCTCTCTATTTCTTCGTCCTGTATGATTAAGGCTCACGCCGAAACGTCACAGCGTTGTAATCGTTAATAAAGCTGCTCCTACATTGTTCCTAGTTTATACATTCTAGTATCACAGTGCTTCGTGTATAGTTGTATATTTATATACTAATTATTGTGCGTTCTATCATTTGTGTGCTATAATCTACTTGTAGAAACGTTCTATCATTTGTGCATTATAATCTACATATAGAAACGTTCTTTTATTTGTGTGCTATACTCTACGTATGGAATAGATCTATTAGTTTGTATGTTTCTATGGTCCCTATCTATCTGCTCTCTCTCTCTCTCCCTCTCTCTCTCTTATTGTCAGGGAACTGTAAATTACGTGTCGTCTTGTACTATCCTTGTTTTTGTGCTGTAATCTATATGTGAACTTGTTCTATCGTTTCTTGTTTCTTTATGTGATACAATCTGGGTGTAAACTTGTTCTGAAGCTTTTTGCTTCTTTGTGTGATATAATCTGTGTGTGAACTTGTTCTACCGTTTCTTGTTTCTATGAGTGATATATTCTGTGTGTGAACTTGTTCTACCGTTTCTTATTTCTTTGTGTGATATAATCTATGTGAACTTGTTCTCATTCATTCATTCATTCGTATGTCCCTTGCCAAACGTTTTCTCCCAAACAACACTCCTGTAGACCTCTTGGATGTAAGCTAGATGGCCTGCTGCTGATGCATCCATTTGCAGATTATCAACAATGTCTTGCAGCCATCTTAGCCTTGGTCTTCCTCTCTTTCTTTTTCCCATTATGTACTCTTCCAAGACGGTCTTCTCTAAATTATCATGACGTTTAATGTGTCCTAAATATTTAAGTTTTCTCTGTTTAATCATCTTTACTAGTCAGCCTTCTTCAGTATTAAGTTCTTGTAGTATGGATATATTTGTTCTTTTTTTGTATCCATGATATTTGAAGAACTCTTCTGTAGCATTTACATTCAAAGGCATTTATGTGTTTCTCAGCTGTTTTATTAAGTATCCAGGTCTCACAGGCATATGTTGCTATGGGAAAGATGCATGCCCTTAAAAATCTTATTTTTGTAGTTCTGTCTGCTCCTCTCCACAGATTCTTTAGTTGTTTTACTTTCTGAAGAGCGATAGATGTCCTCCTTTTAATTTCCCTCATTGTATCTCCATTATTAGTTAGTAGTGATCCAAAATATTCAAAACTCTCCACTTCTTCCAGTTTTTCCTCATTGATAGACATATTAGCTGCCTTGTCTGTTTTGTCATTTGTCACCAATTTAGTTTTCTTCGCATTAAGATAGAGGTTTTGTTCTTCGCTGTTCTTACGGACTGACATAAATAGTTTTTCCATTCCTTTTTGTGTTGTGGACAGTAATACTGTGTCATCAGCATATCTAATCTCTGGTATTTCATAACCTCCAATTTTTATGGCATCATAATATCCTTTATCTAGATCTTATTTCTAGATCATAAGATCTATGTGATTATATAGAACTTGTTCTATCGTTTCTTATTTCTTTGTATGATATAATCTGTAAAATATTTTCTATAGTTTTTTTATTTCTTTGTGTGATATAAACTGTGTGCAAAACGTCTTCTATTTTTTCGTTTCTTTGTGTAATATAATCTGGGTAATCTTGTTCTATCGTTTCTTATTTCTTTGTATGATATAATCTGTGAAATATTTTCTATAGTTTTTTTATTTCTTTGTGTGATATAAACTGTGTGCAAACGTCTTCTATTTTTTCGTTTCTTTGTGTTATATAATATGTGTAAACTTTTTCTATAGTTTCTTATTTATTTTTGTAATATAATCTGGATGTAAGCTTGTTATATCGTTTCTTGTTTCATCATGTGATATAATTTGCATGTAAACTTGTTCTGTCGTATCTTATTTTCTTGTATGATATAATCTGTGTAAACGTGTTCTATCATTTGTTATTTCTTTAAGTGATATAATGTGTGTAAACGTCTTCTACTGCTTCTTCTTTTTTTGTGTGATATAATCTGTGTAAACTTATTCTATCTTTTCTTATTTCTTTGCGTGATATAATCTGGGTGTAAACTTGTTCTATTGTTTCTTGTTACTTTGTAATCTGGGTGTAAACTTCATCTATCCTTTCTTATTTCTGTGTATTATATAATCTTTGTAAACGTGTTCTATCGTTTCTTGTTTCTTTGTGGGATATAATATGTGTGTGAATTGCTTCTATTGTTTCTTTTTTCTGTGTGTGGTATGATTTGTGTAAATGTGTTCGATCTGTTCTTTTTTGTATGATATAATCTGGATGTAAATTTCTTCTATTGTTTCTTATTTCTTTGTGTGATATAATCTGTATAAATGTGTTCTTTCGTTTCTTGTTTCTTTGTGGTGTATAATCTGAGTGGAAATTCTTCTCTTTTCTTATTGATTTGTGTGATATAATCGTGATGTACACTTGTTCTATCGTTTTTTATTTTTTCGTGTGATATAATCTGTGCAAATTTAATCTATCGTTTTTTGGCTTTGTGTGATATAATATGGATGTAAACGTGTTCTGTCGTTATTTATTTCTTTGTGTGATACATAACTTTGGTGTAATCGTGTTCCATCGTTTTCTTTATTTCTTTATGTGATAGAATCTGTGTGAATGTGTTGTATCGTTTCTTGTTTATTTGTGTAATATAATCTGTGTAAATTTGTTCTAGCGTTTCTTGTTTCTGTGTGTGATATAACCTGTGTTAACTTGGGTTGAATCATTTCTTGTTTCTTTCTGTGATATAATCTATGTAAACGTGTTCTATAGTTTCTTATTTCTTTGTGTGGTATAATCTGGGTGTAAACTTGTTCTATAGTTTCTTGTTTCATTCTGTGTTATAATTTGTATGCAAACTTGGTCTATCGTGTCTTATTTCCTTGTGTTATATAATATGTGTAAACTTTTTCTATAGTTTCTTATTTATTTTTGTAATATAATCTGGATGTAAGCTTGTTATATCGTTTCTTGTTTCATCATGTGATATAATTTGCATGTAAACTTGTTCTGTCGTATCTTATTTCCTTGTATGATATAATCTGTGTAAACGTGTTCTATCATTTGTTATTTCTTTAAGTGATATAATGTGTGTAAACGTCTTCTACTGCTTCTTCTTTTTTTGTGTGATATAATCTGTGTAAACTTATTCTATCTTTTCTTATTTCTTTGCGTGATATAATCTGGGTGTAAACTTGTTCTATTGTTTCTTACGTCTTTGTGTGATATAATCGATATGTGGACTTGCTCTATTATCTGTCTGTGTGATATAATCGATATGTGGACTTACTCTATTATCTGTCTGTGTGATATAATCGATATGTGGACTTACTCTATTATCTGTCTGTGTGATATAATCGATATGTGGACTTGCTCTATTATCTGTCTGTGTGATATAATCGATATGTGGACTTTATTATCTGTCTGTGTGATATAATCGATATGTGGACTTACTCTATTATCTGTCTGTGTGATATAATCGATATGTGGACTTGCTCTATTATCTGTCTGTGTGATATAATCGATATGTGGACTTACTCTATTATCTGTCTGTGTGATATAATCGATATGTGGACTTGCTCTATTATCTGTCTGTGTGATGTTTCCTGTTGTTTATTCCAATGTCAAAGTTTAGATCTGTGTCAGCGTGTGAAGATATGTGTGAGAATCCATGTCCACATGTGAAGATCTATGTCAACATGTGAGATCCCGCTACAGATACAGTGTAAGTGTAATATAAGTGTAATTTAAAAGTATAACATGTGTAAGAGTGTAAGCTCTACCTGGTGGATTCAACAGTTCAGCCAGAACAGTGCCACTGTCACGCTGTGTAGGTGCTGGAAAAATATAACAAGTTACTTTTGTAAATAACAGAGTTACATATAAATGAAGGGTTGCAGACAACAGTTACAGATAACCGAGGGGTTGTAAATAACAGTTACCGATAACTGAAGGGTTGCAGATAACAGTTACAAACAACCGAAGGATTGTAAATAACAGTTAAACTGCGAACGAAGAAGAAGAAGAAGTTACAGATAAACGAGTGATTGCAGATAACAGTTACAGATAACTGAAGGATTGTAGATAACAGTTACAGATAACTGAAGGATTGTAGATAGCAGTTACAGATAACTGAAGGATTGTAGATAGCAGTTACAGATAACTGAAGGACTGTAGATAACAGTTATAGATAACCGAGGGATTGTAGATAACAGTTACAGATAACTGAAGGATTGTAGATAACAGTTACAGATAACTAAAGGATTGTAGATAACAGTTGCAGTTAACTGAAGGATTGTGGATAACAGTTACAGATAACTGAAGGATTGTAGATAACAGTTACAGATAACCGAGGGATTGTAGATAACAGTTACAGATAACTGAAGGATTGTAGATAACAGTTACAGATAACCGAAGAACTGTAGATAACAGTTACAGATAACTGAAGGATTGTAGATAACAGTTACAGATAACCGAAGAACTGTAGATAACAGTTACAGATAACTGAGGGATTGTAGATAACAGTTACAGATAACTGAAGGATTGTAGATAACAGTTACAGATAACTGAAGGATTGTAGATAACAGTTACAGATAACTGAAGGATTGTAGATAACAGTTACAGATAACCGTGGGATTGCAGACAACAGTTAGAGATAATCAAGGGAGTGTAGGTGACAGTTACAGATAACCAAGGGAGTGTAGGTAACAGTTACAGATAACCAAGGGAGTGTAGGTAACAGTTACAGATAACCAAGGGAGTGTAGGTAACAGTTACAGATAACAGAAAGGTTATATATACCATTATGAACAGCATACACAGTTTATGTATAAACAATGAACGTCTCCCATCACGCTAACATATTCTCTGTAATAATGTGTCAGACAGCATTTAAAGTGTTTCTCTTACTTAGAACATCACATGAAACTTAGTCTGTGTCAGACAACATTTAAAGTGTTTCTCTTACTTAGAACATCACATGAAACTTTGTCTGTGTCAGACAACATTTAAAGTGTTTCTCTTACTTAGAACATCACATGAAACTTTGTCTGTGTCAGACAACATTTAAAGTGTTTCTCTTACTTAGAACATCACATGAAACTTAGTCTGTGTCAAAGTTATAAACTTTCACTTGGCAACAGTCCAGATAGCCCTCGATGTGACCACGTCCACGATTGTCAAAGAGTCACCCTCACGGGGTTAAACCACCTGGACGCATGCCTTCCATCAAGTCACAGACACAAATATAACTTTCATTATCTCACAGACACAAATATAACTTTCATTATCTCACAGACACAAATATAACTTTCATTATCTCACATACACAAATATAACTTTCATTATCTCACAGACACAAATATAACTTTCATTATCTCACAGACACAAATATAACTTTCATTATCTCACATACACAAATATAACTTTCATTATCTCACATACACAAATATAACTTTCATTATCTCACATACACAAATATAACTTTCATTATCTCACATACACAAATATAACTTTCATTATCTCACAGACACAAATATAACTTTCATTATCTCACAGACACAAATATAACTTTCATTATCTCACATACACAAATATAACTTTTATTAACTCACATACACAAATATAACCTTCATCAAGTCACATACACAAATATAACTTTTATTAACTCACATACACAAATATAACTTTCATTATCTCACATACACAAATATAACTTTCATTATCTCACATACACAAATATAACTTTTATTAACTCACAGACACAAATATAACTTTCATTATCTCACATACACAAATATAACTTTTATTAACTCACAGACACAAATATAACTTTCATTATCTCACATACACAAATATAACTATCATCAAGTCACAGACACAAATATAACTTTCATTATCTCACATACACAAATATAACTATCATCAAGTCACAGACACAAATATAACTTTCATTATCTCACATACACAAATATAACTTTCATTATCTCACATACACAAATATAACTTTTATTAACTCACAGACACAAATATAACTTTCATTATCTCACATACACAAATATAACTTTTATTAACTCACAGACATAAATATAACTTTCATTATCTCACATACACAAATATAACTATCATCAAGTCACATACACAAATATAACTTTCATTATCTCACATACACAAATATAACTATCATCAAGTCACATACACAAATATAACTTTCATTATCTCACAGACACAAATATAACTTTCATTATCTCACAGACACAAATATAACTTTCATTATCTCACATACACAAATATAACTTTTATTAACTCACATACACAATATAACTATCATCAAGTCACATACACAAATATAACTTTTATTAACTCACATACACAAATATAACTTTCATTATCTCACATACACAAATATAACTTTCATTATCTCACATACACAAATATAACTTTTATTAACTCACAGACACAAATATAACTTTCATTATCTCACATACACAAATATAACTTTTATTAACTCACAGACACAAATATAACTTTCATTATCTCACATACACAAATATAACTATCATCAAGTCACAGACACAAATATAACTTTCATTATCTCACATACACAAATATAACTATCATCAAGTCACAGACACAAATATAACTTTCATTATCTCACATACACAAATATAACTTTCATTATCTCACATACACAAATATAACTTTTATTAACTCACAGACACAAATATAACTTTCATTATCTCACATACACAAATATAACTTTTATTAACTCACAGACATAAATATAACTTTCATTATCTCACATACACAAATATAACTATCATCAAGTCACATACACAAATATAACTTTCATTATCTCACATACACAAATATAACTATCATCAAGTCACAGACACAAATATAACTTTCATTATCTCACATACACAAATATAACTTTCATTAACTCACAGACACAAATATAACTTTAATTATCTCACATACACAAATATAACTATCATCAAGTCACAGACACAAATATAACTTTCATTATCTCACATACACAAATATAACTATCATCAAGTCACAGACACAAATATAACTTTCATTATCTCACATACACAAATATAACTATCATCAAGTCACATACACAAATATAACTTTTATTAACTCACAGACACAAATATAACCTTCATTAACTCACATACACAAATATAACTTTCATTAACTCACATACACAAATATAACTTTCATTAACTCACATACACAAATATAACTTTCATTAACTCACATACACAAATAACTTTCATTAACTCACATACACAAATATAACTTTCATTAACATCACATACACAAATATAACATTTCATTAACTCACATACACAAATATAACTTTCATTAACTCACATACACAAATATAACTTTCATTAACTCACATACACAAATATAACTTTCATTAACTCACATACACAAATATAACCTTCATTAACTCACATACACAAATATAACTTTCATTAACTCACATACACAAATATAACTTTCATTAACTCACATACACAAATATAACCTTCATTAACTCACATACACAAATATAACTTTCATTAAGTCACAAACGCAAATATAATCTTCATCAAGTCACATAAAAGAAAAACTTCACGTCCACTGAAAGTTTCTACTAAACTTAACAAGCAGTCAATCTTCTGTCCAGGTCTGTCACAAGATCTTCCGTACCAAAGTCTGCTCTTACTGCATCCGCAGATAGATCGAGATTCAAACTTTCTGTCTAGTTTTGGGTGTTGAAATCTGGTCTTTAAAAGTAGATTTATCAAGAGATATAGACATGTTTTATGGCATATGGATTGAGGTGTTTGTTTTAGGTTTTAGAAGCACGCTTTATTGCAGTCATTATCTCTTTTATGTTAGCACACAAGGCAACAGCTCCAGGTAAGACAGAAGCTGGAGAAATAAATGTCAGCACTTTGCAGTCGGTTACAGGAGTCAGCGTCATGCAGTCAGTTATAGGAGTCAGCGTCATGCAGTCGGGACACGTCTTTGTAGGTTCCGTTCCCGCTTCTAGTAACCGAAGAAAGTAATTTTGATGATTGTCCCGGTCAAAAGTTGATTATTAGACAGTGTAGTAGGTCCCGCAAGTGGGTACATCCGTCTCTTATATGTTGCTTCTTTCCAGCTCCATCATTCACATAAAGTAAACCTTATCACATTTCTGTTGTCTCTTCCCAGCTCTGTCATTCATATAAAGTAAACCTTATCACATTTCTGTTGTCTCTTCCCAGCTCTGTCATTCACATAAAGTAAACCTTATCCTATTTCTGTTGTCTCTTCCCAGCTCTGTCATTCATATAAAGTAAACCTTATCACATTTCTGTTGTCTCTTCCCAGCTCCATCATTCACATAAAGTGAACATTATCACATTTCTGTTGTCTCTTCCCAGCTCCATCATTCACATAAAGTGAACATTATCACATTTCTGTTGTCTCTTCCCAGCTCCATCATTCACATAAAGTGAACATTATCACATTTCTGTTGTCTCTTCCCAGCTCTGTCATTCACATAAAGTGAACATTATCACATTTCTGTTGTCTCTTTCCAGCTCCGTCATTCACATAAAGTAAACCTTATCACATTTCTGTTGTCTCTTCCCAGCTCTGTCATTCACATAAAGTAAACCTTATCACATTTCTGTTGTCTCTTCCCAGCTCTGTCATTCACATAAAGTAAACCTTATCCTATTTCTGTTGTCTCTTCCCAGCTCTGTCATTCATATAAAGTAAACCTTATCACATTTCTGTTGTCTCTTCCCAGCTCCATCATTCACATAAAGTGAACATTATCACATTTCTGTTGTCTCTTCCCAGCTCCATCATTCACATAAAGTGAACATTATCACATTTCTGTTGTCTCTTGCCAGCTCCATCATTCACATAAAGTGAACATTATCACATTTCTGTTGTCTCTTCCCAGCTCCATCATTCACATAAAGTGAACATTATCACATTTCTGTTGTCTCTTCCCAGCTCCATCATTCACATAAAGTGAACATTATCACATTTCTATTGTCTCTTCCCAGCTCTGTCATTCACATAAAGTGAACATTATCACATTTCTGTTGTCTCTTCCCAGCTCTGTCATTCACATAAAATGAACATTATCACATTTCTGTTGTCTCTTCCCAGCTCTGTCATTCACATAAAGTGAACATTATCACATTTCTGTTGTCTCTTCCCAGCTCCATCCTTCACATAAAGTGAACATTATTACATTTCTGTTGCTTCTTCCCAGCTCCATCCTTCACATAAAGTGAACATTATCACATTTCTGTTGCTTCTTCCCAGCTCCATCCTTCACATAAAGTGAACATTATCACATTTCTGTTGCTTCTTCCCAGCTCTGTCATTCACATAAAATGAACCTTATCACATTTCTATTGTCTCTTCCAAACTCCGTCATTCACACAAAGTGAACATTATCACATTTCTAGACATCTTTTTCATGTAGACAGAACAGTTCAAACAGCAGTTGTTTACAGTTACTATTCTATCTATTTCAGCTTAATAACCAATCCATCTACTTCAGCTTACTAACCAGTCTATTTCAGCTTACTAGCCAATCCATCTACTTCAGCTTACTAGGAAATCTATGTACTTCAGCATTACTAGCTAATCTATCTATTGCAGTTTACTAGCTAATATATCTATTTCAGCATTACTAGGTAATCTATCTACTTCATCTTACTAGCTAATCTATTGACTTCAGCATTATTAGCTAATCTATCTATTTCAGCATTACTAGCTAATCTATCTATTTCAGCATTACTAGCTAATCTATCTAATCTGGGATCACTAGCCAATCTGCCTACAGTCTTGTTACATAACCACAAACTATACTGTCAAACTGAAGAATTACATGAAGATGTTTATGATGCAGTCTTGTCACTAGTTGTTTATGATGCAGTCTTGTCACTAGCTGTTTGTGGTGCAGTGTTGCCACTAGTTGTTTATGGTGCAGTGATGTCACTAGTGTGATGCAGTGATGCAGATGAAACCACTGACAACAATTATTGAGGAAAGACGCTGGCGATGGTTGGGACATGTGCTCTGAATGACTGACAACTCACTACCAAAAATAGCACTAAGATGGACACCACAGGGGAACAGAAGTAAGGGTAGACCAAAAGAGACATGGAGAAGAACAACAGAGAGGATGCTGAGCAATAGAGGGCTCACCTGGGCAAGAGCAGAAAAAAAGGCGAAGGACAGGCATTTGTAGAAAACCCTTGCGGAAGCCCCATGTGCCCTGGGCACTTAAGGTTCAGAGAGAGAGAGAGAGAGAGAGAGAGAGAGAGAGAGAGAGATGTCACTAGTTGTTTATGATGAAGTGTTGAGACATGCAGAAAGACAGAGGGACAAATACAACAGGCCAGAGAACTGACAATGATAGATCAGAGGGACAGAATGACTGACTAACAGACAAACAAACAAGTGGACAAACTGACAGAAAGACAGACAAAAACTTTCACTGTACTTACTTTTTGAAAATATTACGTTACAGAGTATTCGGACTAGACTGGCAGAAAGATAAACAGACATTTGTTCAGACAGACAGACAGACAAATACCTTTACCTTATGAAAATATTTACTGTACAATGCAACAAAAAAATTAAATAGTCAGACAGAATCTCTTATCTTATCCAAGGAGTGTACTGTAGAATGCTGTGATTAGACAGACATGCAGAAAACAGATAAACACCAGTCAAGCAACAGTACAAACAGACAGTCAGATCATACAAACAGACAACCAGACAGCATTACAAAATCAGATCATACAAGTGGGAAAACAAACATATTTTTCTTGTGAGAGGACTAGACTGTAAAATGTTGTGACCACAGGTTGTCAGAAAACATTACAAACACACAGTCAGCCAACAGCACAGATAGTCAGACAACGGTACAAACAGACAGTTAGACTACAGTACAAACACACAGTCAGCCAACAGCACAGATAGTCAGACAACGGTACAAAAAGACAGTCAGACAGCAGTAAAAGGAAACGGACACATAAATATACAAAGTGTCAGTCAGGCAATCATACGAACAGACAATCATACACATAGTTTGGTAATCATACAAACAGACAGTCAGATAGCTATACTTACTTTGTGACCGAAAAGATAAACTGGCAAACGAGCAGACAAGTGTGTAGACAGACAAACATAAAAAGACTGTCTGTCAGAAAGAGATGCAAACAGACAGACATACAGACAGACTAACTTTATGAACAAGACTACGTTATAGCATACCGTGACCAGACATACGCACAAACCAAAACAAAAACACAAAACCCCCCAAAACAGACAAATATTTCAACAGACGAATATACAAACAGACTAACATACAAACAGACTAACATACATACAGACTAACATACAAACTCACAGACGTACAAACAGACTTACCCTGTGAAAGAACTGCGCTGCAGAAAACTATGACAAGAATAGAAACCTGTGAACAGAGAAGAAATATGAGTTGTGTTTAGTACAACTTGGGAGGGAGAGGAGGAGAGGAGTTAGGAGGGAGAGGAGGAGAGGAGAGGGAGAGGAGGAGAGGAGTGAGGAGGGAGAGGAGGAGAGGAGTGAGGGAGAGGAGGAGAGGAGAGGGAGAGGAGGAGAGGAGTGAGGAGGGAGAGGAGTGAGGAGGGAGAGGAGGAGAGGAGTGAGGAGAGAGAGGAGGAGAGGAGAGAGGAGGAGGAGGGAGGAGAGGAGGAGAGGAGAGAGGAGGAGAGGAGAGGAGGAGGAGAGGAGAGGGAGAGGAGGAGAGGAGAGAGAGAGGAGGTGAGGAGAGGAGAGGGAGAGGAGAAGAGGAGTGAGGAGGGAGAGGAGGAGAGGAGAGGAGAGGGAGAGGAGGAGAGGAGTGAGGAGGGAGAGGAGGAGAGGAGAGGGAATGAATGAATGAATGAATGAATGAATCTTTATTTTTCAAGGGTAAAGAATTGGGCACGCAGGCCCGTCTTACATTCTGCCCTTCATCACTCCATCTTTCATTCTTCCCACACACTTGATTTAGTAAATACAAATTAAATTAGGAAAAACATATCAAAAGAGTGTAAGATTTAACTGCTACATTCAAGGTAAAAGAGAAGAAGTAATTAACCTAATAAAATAGCACTCACGCACACATACACACGCAGACATATACATAAATAAAAATACATTGTAAATCATCTTCTAACATATGTTTTTTTTTAACAAACATTAAAATAATTTCTAACAAAATCTAACAAGTTGCTTTTCTAACTATGTCATTGAAGTACTTGATGGTTTACGAGCCATGTGTTGAGAGAGTGCTGGCTATTTTATGAAGGCATATAATTACATGCAAGTAAATAATGAAACAGGTTTGAGTTAAAGGATGAAGTATTACCAATGGATTTTAAATTGTAGGGGAGGGTGTTCCAGAGCTGTACTGCAGAGTATGCAAGGCTTTTCTTGTACAGATCAATTCTGGGTTTAGGAAGAAGACAGTTTTTTAAACGCTGGCTATGTTTAGTGTTATACGTAAACAGTGACCACAAGTAAGGCGGAGCATTGTGCGACAGAATTCTGTGAACAAACTTAATGATTCTATTTTTGAGGGGTAGAATTTTGAGTTGTTTGTGTTGATCTACAGTCTGTACTGGGTGTTTGTCACAAATACGATTTAATGCTCGCTTGTGAAGTGAGTGGAGCCTTTTTGTGTTTGAGACTGAGCATCCATCCCAGATTGTGGAACAGTAATCTAAGTGTGTTTGTATGTGTGATATGTAGTATATTTTTCTTGTGTCTTTGTCAATAAAGTGTTTAATTTTGGCTAATTGGTAAACTTTCTGTGCAATCAAATTTGTTAGGTTAGGTACGTGAGAATTCCAAGTTAAATGTTGATCAATGATGAGTCCTAGGGTTTTATGTTCATGAACATTTTCTATTGCCTTAGTCCCAGCACAAAGCTGTAGTGAAGTTTTTGTTGCATTTTGCAGTTTCTGTCTTGTAGTGATGAGCATGGATTTTGTTTTGTTGGTGTTTATCAACATACCATTTTTATTACTCCATTTAATCAAACTGTTTATATCATTTTGGAGCGTTGTCTGTAGTTTATTGATGTCATATTCACTATTGTAAACAGTACAGTCGTCAGCGAAAAGATCACACGAAGAGTGCTTTAAATGGTCGTTAATATAGATAGCAAAGAGAAGAGGACCAAGAATGGAGCCTTGAGGAATACCAGTATCAACCACAGACGAGCCAGATATTTTGTTTCTAAAGCAAACTACTTGTTTTCTACCTGAGAGAAAAGATGTAATATATTTTGTTAGGTCAGAGTGTAATCTATAGCCTTCCAGCTTTTTTGCAAGAATTTCATGATCAATCATATCGAAGGCTTTCTTAAAATCAACAAAGACAGCAGGGAGAGGAGGAAAGGGGAGGGAGAGGAGGAGAGGAGTGAGGAGGGAGAGGAGGAGAGGGGAAGGAGAGGAGGAGAGGAGTTAGGAGGGAGTGGAGGAGAGGGGAAGGAGAAGAGGAGAAGAGTGAGCTGGGAGAGGAGGAGAGGGAGGGAGAGGAGTGAGGAGGGAGAGGAGGAGAGGAGAGGAGAGGAGAAGAGGAGTGGGGAGGGAGTGGAGGAAAGGGGAGGGAGAGGAGGAGAGGAGGGAAAGGAGGAGAGGGGAAGGAGAGGAGGAGAGGAGTGAGTGGAAGAGAGGGGAGGGAGAAGAGGAGAGGAGTGAGCAGGGAGAGGAGGAGAGGGGAGGGAGAGGAGGAGAGGAGAGGAGAGGGAGAGAGGAGAGGAGAGGAGTGAGGAGGGAGTGGAGGAGAGGGGAGGGAGAGGAGGAGAGGAGTGATGAGGGAGAGGAGGAGAAGGGAGGAAGAGGAGTGAGGAGTGAGTGGAGGAGAGGGGAGGGAGAGGAGTGGGGAGGGAGTGGAGGAGTTGGGAGGGAGTGGAGGAGTTGGGAGGGAGGGGAGGAGTTGGAAGGGAGGGGAGGAGTTGGGAGGGAGTGGAGGAGTTGGGAGGAAATGGAGGAGAGAAGTGGGGAGGGACTGGTGAGAGAGTGGAGAAGAGGAGTGTGGAGGGAATGGAGTAGAGGAATGGGGAGGGACTGAAGGAGAGGAGTGAGGAAGCAGTGAAGGAGAAGAGTGAAAGGGAATGGAGGAGAGGAGTGAGGAGAGAGTGGAGGAGAGGAATGTGGAGGGAATGAAGAGGAGAGGAGAGGGGATGGAGTGAGGAAGGACTGCAGGGCTGAAAAAGAAAAAGTGATGTACGAAGCAGATTTATGACAAACTGCACCCATCATCACAACTGACATCACCAATCATCTCACATGTTGCATCCATTATCACAACTAACATCATCAATCATCTCACATGTTGCACCCATCATCACAACTAACATCACCAATCATCTCATATGTTGCATCCATCATCACAACTAACATGACCAATCATCTCACATGTTGCATCCATTATCACAACTAACATCACCAATCATCTCACATGTTGCATCCATTATCACAACTAACATGACCAATCATCTCACATGTTGCATCCATTATCACAACTAACATGACCAATCATCTCACATGTTGCATCCATCATCACAACTAACATCACCAATCATCTCTTTTATCTCTCGGCACATAGACAAAGATAGAAAGAATGGCGGTCAAAGATCTTTTGTCTGTCTCTCATAGTCCCGCTTCATCGTGAGTTTTTAAACAAACACAGACTTTTCTACTTGTCTGTTTGTATGTGTATGAGCGTATATCTATATGTGTATGAGCGTAAGTCTATCTATATGTGTATGAGCGTAAGTCTATCTGTATGTGTATGAGCGTAAGTCTATCTGTATGTGTATGAGCGTATGTCTATCTGTATGTGTATGAGTGTATGTCTATCTATATGTGTATGGGGGTTTGTTTGTTTATATGTGTATGAGTGTATGTCTATCTATGAGGGCATGTCTGTTTATATGTGTATGACCGTTTGTCTATCCATATGTGCATGAGCGTATATCTATACCTATGTGTATGAGCGAATGTCTATCTCTACGTGTATGAGCGTATGTCTATCTATATGTGTATGAGCGAATGTCTATCTCTACGTGTATGAGCGTATGTCTATCTATATGTGTATGAGCGTATATCTATACCCATGTGTATGAGCGAATGTCTATCTCTACGTGTATGAGCGTATGTCTATCTATATGTGTATGAGCGTATATCTATACCTATGTGTATGAGCGAATGTCTATCTCTACGTGTATGAGCGTATGTCTATCTATATGTGTATGAGCGTATATCTATACCCATGTGTATGAGCGAATGTCTATCTCTACGTGTATGAGCGTATGTCTATCTATATGTGTATGAGCGTATGTTTGTCTATATGTGTATGAGCGTATGTCTTTCTATATGTGTATGAGCGCATGTCTGTCTACATGTGTATGAGCGTATGTCTATCTATATGCATGTGGATTACGTATGTAAGCGAATGTGCGTAGTCTATATGTGCATGAGCGTATATTTGTTTATATGTGTATGAGTGTATGTCTGTCTGTATGTTTGTGGAATATGTCTGTCTATATGTGTAACAGCGTATGTCTGTCTATATGTGAATGAGTCAATGTCTGTCTATATGTGTATAAGCGCATGTCTGCCTACATGTGTATGAGCATAAATCTACTATATATATATATATATATATATATATATATCAGAGTATGTCTATTTGTGTATGAGCGTATATTTATCTATACTTGTATGACTTTATGTCTGTAAATATGTGTATGAGCGTTTGTCTGTCTATATGTGTGTGTATTGTATATATCTGTATGAGTGCACTTCTGTCTATGTGTACGTGATTGTGTATATCTAAATGTGTATGAGCGTATGTCTGCCTTTATGTGTATGGGTGTATGTATATCTATATGTAGGTGGTTAAAGTATATTTATAAGCGAATGATCGTATATCTATCGTTATGTGTATGAACGTATGTCTGTCTATATTTATGTGGCGTATGTGTATCTATATGAGCGTATGTCTGTCTATATATATATGTGGAGTATGTATATCTATAAATATATGCGCGTATGTCTGTCTATAAAGTATGTGGAGTATGTATATCTATAAGTGTATGAGCGAATGTCTATCTATATGTATGTCTTTTATCTTATATCTTATATCCTTCCCGAGGCGTTAAACGTCACATAGGGCTCGCAAAGTAGTTTGCCAATTTGTCCTGTTTTCGGCTAGTCTTTCAACCTCATCAAAGGATTTTATGCCTGTTAATTTGGCCTCTCTTAACAATTTCCTCTTCAAAGTTTCACGCGGTCTGCCTTTTTCTTTTTGGCCTGTTGTGTTCCACTTGATAGCTTGTTTTGGGATTCTCTGATCATTTCTTCTCATCAAGTGACCAACATATGTCCATCTCCTTTTCCTGATCACCCATGAGACTGGTTGTTGTTCAGTCATCTGTCTTATCTCTGCATTGTTCTTGAATTCATTCCACTTGATGCCGAGTATTTTTCTTAGGCATTTGTTTTGAAAAGAGTCTAATTTCTTGTCTATTTCTTTAGTTGTTTTCTAGCTCTCGCATGCATAAATGATGGTGGATATTACATTTGAATTGAATAGTCTTAACTTGATTTTTGTGCTTATAACTTTTGAATTCCATATGTTCTCAAGATTCTTGAAGATCGATGCTGCTTTTGCAATTCTAATTCTAACTTCCTTTCTGGTGTCACCATCCTGGTCTATGTAGCTGCCAAGGTATGCAAATTGATTGACTTCTTCAATATCTGTCCCTTCTACGTGTATTTTTCCATTTTGATTAATGGGAAGTTTCATTATTTTTGTTTTGTCCTTGTTAATTTCAAGTCCTATTTTGCTAGCCAGTTAAGACAGGCTATTTGTTTTTTCTTGCATGGAATTCACATTGTTACTGATAAGAGTTATGTCATCAGCAAAATCAAGATCTTCTAGTTGGGTCCCACGTACCTGTGTTACCTGTGCAGCATTTTCATTATAAAGTCTATTGTAATTTCAAAAAGTAAAGGAGACAGTATACATCCTTGTTTCACGCCTGTTTCAATCTGGAACCATTCACTCATCCCTTCTTCTGTCTTCACTGCACAAACATATCCATTAAATAAGTCCTTAATGATGTTGACAATTTTAGATGGTATTCCATATAGACTTAAAATTCTCCAGAATGAATCTCTGTGTATGCTATCAAATGCCTTTTTAAAGTCTATGACGTTCAGTATTAATGGTTTGTGCTTTTCAATATGTTCTTCAAGTATTATTCTGAGAGTAAAGATCTGGCCTAGACAGCTTCTCCCTTTTCGAAATCCTGCTTGTTCTTCTCTCATTTTATCCACTATATCTTTAAGTCTATTCAAAATGACCTTGCAAATACTTTTGACACAACTGATATTAAGGTTACTCCTTTGCAATTGTTACAGTCACTAAGGTTGCCTTTTTTTTGGTATTTTAACTATGATTCCTTTCTTCCAATTAGAAGGGACCTTTTCTTCTTTCCAAGTCTTGTTAAACATTCTCTGTAGTTGTCTCATGTTGTCACTATTGATAGCTTTTAACATTTCGGGTGTTATTTCATCTTCACCTGCAGCTTTGTTGTTAGCCATTAAATTCACTGCTGTTTCAATTTCATGCAATTTAATTTCATCTAGGTTGACATATAGTTGTGGGGCTGGTAAGTTGGTTTCAAGGTTTATCTCTTCTTTTGAGTGTGGTCGATTAAGTATTTCTTGAAAGTGTTCAGCCCATCTTTGCTTTTGGTCTTTACTTAATGTTAATAGGGTTGCAGTTTTGCGAAGGATTGGTCTTTCTTTGGATGCAATATTACCTGTTAGCCTCTTTTGTATGTTATATAAAGTTTTGTTGTCTCCTGTTTTTGCTGCTTTCTCTGTCTCTTTCGCCATATTGTCTATGTATTCTCTTTTATCCCTTCTAGCTGAACTTTTTACTTTATTGTCTAGTTCTTTGTATGTTGCTTTTGCCAGATCTTTTCCAAGATCTGTTTTTACATTCAACATGTCTAATTTGGCTGCTCGTCTTTCATGTATGTACTCCCATGTGTTTTCTGATATCCTTGCTTTTCTATTTGGTTTTTTTCAGGCCAGCGCTTGCTTTTGCCTGTGTGATTATGGCTCTGCTGTAGGAACTCCATAATTCATCTATACCTATCTCCTCTACTTCAATGAGTGTTTTGGATTGATTGGCAAGTTCCTGATTGAAATTACTGTTAGTATTTTCTTCTTGTAAGCTGTGGCTGTTTATCTTTCTGTGTATTGATTTCTTGTGTTGGCTTTTCAATATTAGTTTTATTTTCCCTATACACAGGTTGTGATCACTGTTGACATCTGCACCCCTATAAGCCCTTACGTCCATGAAAGATGTTCTATATTGCTTTCTAATACAAAAATGATTTATATGGTTTCTAGTTATATCATCTGGAGATATCCACGTTGTTTTATGTATCTTTTCGTGTGGAAATATTGTGACTCCAATGACCATGCCCTCTGTTAGACATATTTCAATTAATCTTTCTCCGTTCTGATTAACCATGTCAATTCCTTCTTTCCCCATTACGTTTTTCAAAGTCGGTTTCCCTACCTTAGCGTTGAAGTCCCCCATAGCAAATAGGATGTATATGTGTGTGGAGTTTATATATCTGTATGAGCGTATATATGTGTATATGTATGTGGAGCATGTATAAGTGTATGAGCGTATATATGTGTATATGTGTGTGGAGTTTATATATCTGTATGAGCGTATATATGTGTATATGTATGTGGAGCATGTATAAGTGTATGAGCGTATATATGTGTATATGTATGTGGAGCATGTATATCTATAAGTGTATGAGCTTATGTGTCCATATATGTATGAGCGTATTTCTGTCTATATGTATGTGGAGTATGTATATCTATAAGTGTAAGAGCGTATGTCTGTCTCTATGTGTATGAGCGCAAGTCTGTCTATATGTATGTGGACTATGTATATGGGTATGAGCGTATGTCTGTGTATATTTATGTGAAGTATGTATAGTTTTAAGTGTATGAGCTAATTTCTATCTTAAGTTTTGTGGGCGTATGTTTGTATATGAGCGTATGTCTGCCTAAATATATTTGAGCGTATGTCTGTCTATATCTTCTTTTTCTTCTTCGTTCGCCTCTACCACCAAGACCGCCCTGTGATCCTACTGAATTTACTCCTGTGGTCCTCGATAGGTCCCGTGGTCCCCATACGAGATCCCCCGAGCCACTTTAGACTATAAACAAACGTATTTCTTGACTGTAGATTATAAACAAACGTATTTCTTGACTTTAGACAATATACAAAAGTATTTCTTGCCTGTAGATTATAAACAAACGTATTTCTTGACTTTAGACAATATACAAAAGTATTTCTTGCCTGTAGATTATAAACAAACGCATTTCTTGACTTTAGACAATATACAAAAGTATTTCTTGACTGCAGATTATAAACAAACGTATTTCTTGACTTTAGACTATATACAAACTTATTTCTTGACTGTAGACTGTAAATAAAAGTAATTATTGACTGCAGACTATAAACAAAAATATTTCTTGACCGTAGACCATAAGAACACAGCTCCAAAATATAGACCATATGCAAACAAAATTATAAACAGTAGACGATAAACAAACAGCTTTAGATTGTAGACCATAAGTAGAACAGCTCGAAACTGTAGCACAGAAATAAAATAGCTAGAAACAATAGATCACAATTACAACAGATCTAAACAGTAGGTCATAAGCAAACAGATAAAAACTGTATACCTTAAGTAAACAGATCTAAACTGTAGACCATAAGTAGAACAACTGTAGACCGTGAGTAGAAAAACTCTAAAATGTAAACCATAAGTAGAACAGCTCTAAACTGTAAACCTTAAGTAGAGCATCTCTAAACTGGAAATCTTAAGAACATTTCTAAACTAGAAAGCTTATGTCCAACAACTCTAAAACCTAAACGTTACGTAAAACATTTTTAAACTGCAAACCTTAAGTAAAACATCTCTAAACTGTAAACCTTAAATAGAACATCTCTAAACTGTAAACCTTAAGTAGAACATCTCTAAACTGTAAACCTTACATAGAACATCTTTAAACTGTAGACCTTAAGTAGAACAGCTCTAAACTGTACATTTTAAGTAGAACATCTCTAAACTATAGATCTTAAGTAGAACACCTCTAAACTGTAAACCTTTTGTAGAACAATTCTAAAATGTAAACAATAAGGAGAACAGCTCTAAACGGGAAACCTTAAGTAGAACAACTCTAAATTGTAGATCTTAAATTGAACAGCTCTAATCAGTAAACCTTATGTAGAACAGCTCTAAGCTGTAGATCTTAAATAGAACAGCTCTAAACTGTAGACCTTAAGCAGAACAACTCTAAACCGTAGATCTTAAATAGAACAGCTCTAAACAGTAAACCTTATGTAGAACAGCTCTAAACTGTAGACCTTAAGTAGAACAACTCTAAACTGTAGACCATAAGTAGAACAACTCTAAACTGTAAACAATAATCATAACAGGCCTAAACTGTAACCTTAAATAGAATAGATCTAAACTGTAGACCATAAGTAGAACGACTCTAATCTGTAAAGCTTAAGTAGAACACTTCTAAACTGTAAACCTTAAGTAGAAAGCTCTAAACTAGACCATGAGTAGAACAAAAATAAAATATAGAATGTATAAAATTGGAAAAAAGTAGGAGCAGCTTTATTACTTAACGATTACAAAGTTGTGACGTTTCGGCGTGAGCCTTAATCATACAAAAACATACAGGACGAAGAAATAGGGAGAGGAGATAAAGTATAGATTTACATGAATACTGTAAAAAAAAAAAAAAAAGTACTTAGCTGTAAATAAGGTGTGGCTTGTCCGACGGTGTGTGTCAGGAATGGATCTGGTAGGACGTGGAAATTGTTTAAATAGAGACCTGTGACATGTGGTCGGTGGGTTGTAACTGGGAGTGGTGGATGGGGAACCGGGGAGGGGAGAGAGAGTGACGCACTACTGGTCTAGCTAGGAGAATTTGAAACAGGTGATTGGGGAAGAGATGTTGCAGAGAAGAGGGGTTGCTGAGAAAATAGCGGGGTTGCAGAGTGATGCTGTGAGGAAGTTTGAAAAGTAAAAAGGGGTGGATTTAGTGGAGAGGTACTATAATGATTGAAGAAGATGATGTTACGTGTAACTAAACAGCGAGTTTAACCCATGTGGTTCCAGCGTCCCATAATTGTGAATGCAGCGGTTCTCAAGTGCCAGGCGGCTTGTGTCATCTGCGTGACATTGTTTAATGGCTGTTACCAGAAAATCAGATTTGCCTCTGTGGTTGGGGCCATTGAAAATAAAATATAAACCATAAGTACAGCACCTCTGAACTGTAAACATTAAGTAGAACACCTCTAAACTGTAAACTTTAAGTAGAACACCTTAAAAGTCTAAATCTTATGTAGAACACCTCTAAACTGTAAACTTTAAGTGGAAAGCTATAAGCTGTAAACTTTAAGTATAAAACCTTAAACTGTAAACTTTAAGTAAAAACATTAAATTGTGAACTTTATGTAGAACACCTTAAAAGTGTAACTTTAAGTAGAACACCTTCAAACTGCAAACTTTAAGTAGAATATCTCTAAACCGTAAACAATAAGTAGAATATCTCTAAACTGTACACCTTAAATAGAAAGCTCTAAGCTGTAAACAATAAATAGAACATCTCTAAACTGTAAAACTTAAGCACAATACCTCTAAACTATAAACCATAAGTAGAACACCTCTAAACTGTAAACCTTAATTAGAACAACTCTGAACTGTAAACCATAAGTAGAACAGCTCTAAACAGTAGATCATAAGTAAACACCTCTAAACTGTATAACAGAAGAAACAATATTCTGAACTGTAGACCATAAACACACAGTTCTAGACCGTAAACCATAAACACACAGTTGTAGAATATAGCCCATAAACACAGTTGTAGACTGTAGACCATATAGAAAAAAATCTGTACTGTAGACAATGAAAACATGTTAGACTGTCGACCATATATGAACAAACGTCTACACTGTAGACAATAGACCATATATGAGCAAACGTCTACACTGTAGACAATAAACAAACTTCTAGACTGTAGACTATAAATAAACAAACTTCTAGACTGTAGACCATAAATAAATATACTTCCAGACTGTAGACTGTTTGTAACATAGCGCCTTGTAAATTTTAATATTATTATTATTATTGTTAATGTTATTATTACTATGTGCATTTTTATTATAGTTATTAGTATTACTGATACGTAGACAGTAGGTAAGAAAGGATGGAAATTTTGAGAACCGGTGGGAGAGAAACACTCTCAATGTATTAGTAGTATTACGACAGAATTAAGTAGATACTTAGAAATACTCGACATAATGAAGCTGAAGGAAACGCAGATGAAAGAGATACATTCAGATTATAATAATCCTGACATGATTAAACTGAATGGTTAAATCAACAATATGGAGACAGACAGACGGACACTGTAAACAGATATCCCCTACAGGTATCGCAAACACCTGATACTGGATAAAAAGTGTTTGCCAACGCCAGAAAAATGAATAGGCGGGTTTGACGTAAGAGACTTACTGACAGGTGAGGCATATTTGCTAATCTAAGGACGCAATTTGCACACATGAGTAGTCAAGCGGACCCATAAGATGACCAAAGAGAATGGACCGACTTATCCCGAAGTCCAATCAGTATGTAGTCAACCAGCTGACCAATAGGAAGATCTAAAGGTGTGTCATATTGGATAATTGACTTACTATCTATAAGCCAGGCATGCGGTTTTGAAAAGGAAGGCAGAGATAAAAGGATAAAGAAAAGAAGAATAGAAAGAATAGGAGAGCAACGACAGATAGAACAGATGGACAGGTAGAGCCAATATATATTCGCAGACAGAGAAGCAGTTTAGAACCAGAAGTAGTTTATGACAGACAGAAGACGTGTTTCAAGTTGGAAAGTGATTATTAGTACTGCATGAGAAATGTGGAAGATTTGATATTTTTGGAAATTTGTGTAAAATCTTTCGGAGATGTTTCATTGTGGTACTTGTGAAATTCTTTTGATGAGTATTAAAGGTGAACTATAATCTGATTTCAAGAACGAACCATCTGAATTTTATAGTGACTTTGTGTGTTAAGATTTCAGTCTTATGGTGAATCATATAGTAACACGTGTAGCGACATTCTAAACTTGTGAAGTTAACATAAAGAAGACGTAAAATGTATGAATAATTTTAAAAGTGACAATGAAGAAAGATAATATGGTCGCGGTCATAAAGTGTTAACAGTGCTGTATGAAAATGTCTTAGTTGTCATGATCACAGCGTGTTAACAACGATGTATGAAAGTGTCTCAGTTGTCGCGATCACAACGTGTTAACAATGATGTATGAAAGTGTTTTAGTTGTCGCGATCACAACGTCTTAGCAATAATCTATGAAAATGACTTAGTTGTCATGATCAAAACTTGTTAACAATAATGTATGAGAGTGCCTTAGTTGTCATGATCGCAACGTGTTAACAATGATATATGAAAGTGTCTTAGTTGTCATAGTCATAATGTGTTAACAATGATATTTAAAAGTGTCTTAGTTGTCATAGTCACAACGTGTTAACAATGATATATGAAAGTGTCTTAGTTGTCGCGATCACAATGTGTTAATAATGATGTATGAAAGTGTCTTACTTGTCATGATCACAATGTATTAACAATGATGTATGAAAGTGTCTCAGGTTGATAATCTTTAAACGGCCAAAATGTGCTGCTGTACGTGAAAATGGCCATCAATCAAAGTCCAGCAAAATCATCGATTCAAGTGGCAGAAGTATAAGACAAGGTTAATCAGAGAATACTTCAGTTATTAATAGATACATCGCAACCCTATAATGTTAAACAAATTTCTAAGCTAAAGACTACAAAGAAACAAACTTCTAGACTGTAGACTACAAACAAATAAACTTCTTAACTCAGACAATAAACAAACTTCTAGACTATAGACTACAAACAAATAAACTTCTTAACTCAGACAATAAAGAAACGTCTAGACTGTAGACTACAAACAAACAAACTTATTAACTCAAACAATAAATAAGCTTCTAGACTGTAGACTATAAAGAAATTTCTAGACTGTAGACTATAAACAAACAAACAAACTTCTAGACTGTAGATTATAAACAAAGCAAACTTTTAGACTGTAGATTGTAAACAAACTTCAAAGCTGTAGACTACAAACAAGCTTCTAGACTGTAGACTATAAACATAAACACTTCTAGAGCATAGAGTATTTACAAACAACATTCGAAACTGTAGACCATAAACAAACAAACTTTTATATTGTAGACTATAAACAAACAAACTTCTAGACTGTAGACTATAAAGAAATTTCTAGACTGTAGACTATAAACAATAAAATTTCGAGAATAGGCTATAAACAAGCAGACAACGACTGTAGACTATAAATAAAAAAAATCAAGACTGTAGGTTAAAAATAAGTTCTAAACTAAAGTTCTAGACTGTAGACTATAAACAAACGTCTAGACTATGGATAGTAAGGAAACTTCTAGACAGTCTATGATAAACAAAGAAGACAGAACATACAGCGACCCACTTAGACTATACCTGGATATAAAGTTTTTTTTTTTTGGTTTGTTTATGTAAATGGCATCTCTACTCTGATGAGGTCGTAAATCATTGCCTGGTACATGACTTGTCACTCCGTCCAAGTAGTCCACTCCAACATTAAACCACCCACTGCTGTCTCAAACAGAAAAATGTATGGCCGCGTGCGTGGTGACATATTTATGTTTCAGACAGTGATAAAGTTTGACATATTTCTGTTCGCTCAGTCACAAACAAGAGCTAAAAGGAAACAAAGACAGAAATGTTTAGAAAATATAAACTAAACTAATTTATGTCTCAGGGTAAGATGTTATTTGTCTGTGTTCATTCCAGTCTCAATATCTGGCCAAGTGATGTTGTGGTGGGGGATGTTGTAAGCTGATGTTGTGGTTGGAGATGTTGTTAGCTGATGTTGTGGTGGGAGATGTTGTCAGCTGATGTTGTGGTGGGGGATGTTGTCAGCTGATGTTGTGGTGGGAGATGTTGTCAGCTGATGTTGTGGTGGGAGATGTTGTCAGCTGATGTTGAGGTAGGAGATGTTGTCAGCTGATGTTGTGGTGGGAGATGTTATAAGCTGATGTTGTGGTGGGAGATGTTGTCAGCTGATGTTGTGGTGGGGAAATGTTGTCAGCTGATGTTGTGGTGGGGGATGTTGCCAGCTGATGTTGTGGTGGGGGATGTTGTCATCTGATGTTGTGGTGGGGGATGTTGTAAGCTGATGTTGTGGTAGGAGATGTTGCCAGCTGATGTTGTGGTAGGGGATGTTGCCAGCTGATGTTGTGGTGAGGGATGTTGCCAGCTGATGTTGTGGTGGGGGATGTTGTCAGCTGATGTTGTGGTAGGGGAATGTTGTCAGCTGATGTTGTGGTGGGGGATGTTGCCAGCTGATGTTGTGGTGGGGGATGTTGCCAGCTGATGTTGTAGTGGGGGATGTTGTCAGCTGATGTTGTGGTGGGGGATGTTGTCAGCTGATGTTGTGGTAGGAGATGTTGTCAGCTGATGTTGTGGTGGGAGATGTTGTTAGCTGATGTTGTGGTGGGAGATGTTGTCAGCTGATGTTGTGGTGGGGGATGTTGTGGTGGGGAATGCTGCCAGCTGATGTTGTGGTAGGAGATGTTGCCAGCTGATGTTGTCAAATCTGTAAACTTGTTATTTGATGTTGTCAAAACTATAAACTTGTTATTTAATGTTATCAAAACTATAAACTTGTTACTTAATGTTGTCAAAACTATATATTTGTTATTTGGAGGTTAGGTCAATAAACTTGCCATTTTCTTTGTAAATTTGGTCACTATTCTTGTCCTTTTTAGGAGTTGGGAATCATTAAACTTGTCCTTATTTGGACATCTGGTTTCTAAACTTCTCAATGTTTGTAGGTCAGGTGTCTAAACTTCTCTATGTTTGTAGGTCTCATGTCTAAACTTCTCTTTGTTTGTAGGTCAGGTGTCTAAACTTCTCTATGTTTATAGGGCAAATGTCTAAATTTCTCTATGCTTATAGGAAAAATGTCTAAACTTCTCTATGTTTGTAGGAAAAATGTCTAAACTTCTCTATGTTTGTAGGGAAAATGTCTAAACTTCTCTATGTTTGTAGGGAAAATGTCTAAACTTCTCTATGTTTGTAGGGAAAATGTCTAAACTTCTCTATGTTTGTAGGGAAAATGTCTAAACTTCTCTATGTTTGTAGGGAAAATGTCTAAACTTCTCTATGTTTGTAGGGAAAATGTCTAAACTTCTCTATGTTTGTAGGGAAAATGTCTAAACTTCTCTATGTTTGTAGGGAAAATGTCTAAACTTCTCTATGTTTATAGGGAAAATGTCTAAACTTCTCTATTTTTTAGGTTAGATGTCTAAATTTCTTTGTTTGTAGGTCAGATTTATAAAACATTCAATGTGAAGAGGACCTATGTCTCATCTTTTCATTCTTTAGATCTATCTAAAATTATTGATGATTATCTAAACTTCTCATTGTTTAGATGACATCTATTTAAAACTCTCACTATTTAGATGTCATAGCTATTTAGTAAATATCTACCTAAACTTTGTTCAGATGTCAGGTGTCTACATTTCTGAAAGTTTAGAATCTGTTAGTAGCCTGTCAGATTCAAACTTGGAGCTGATGGGAATGAATTCGATTAGACTAAATGAGAGAAGCAGACTCTTAGAATTATAAGCTTACATTAGACTGAATGAGACAAGCAGACTCTTACAATTATCAGCTTACATTAGACTGAACAAGATAAGCAGGCTCTTCAATTATCAGTTTACATTAGACTGAACAAGACAAGCAGACTCTTACAATTATCAGGTTACGTTAGACTGAATGAGAGAAGCAGACTCTTACAATTATAAGCTTATATTAGAATGAATGAGACAAGCAGACTCTTACAATTATCAGCTTACATTAGACTGAATGAGACAAGCAGACTCTTACAATTGTCATTTTATATTAGTGAATGAGGCAAATAGACTCTTACAGTTATCAGCTTATATAGACTGAATGCTTTTCAATAAGTTCCTCCCTTTTCGAAATCCTGCTTGTTCTTCTCTCACTGCGGTATCCACTATATCTTTAAGTCTATTCAAAATGACCTTGCAAAATACTTTTGACACAACTGATACTAAGGTTAACTCCTCCTCAATTGTTACAGTCACTAAGGTTGTCTTTTTTTGGTATTTAACAATGATTCCTTTTTTCCAATTAGAAGGGACCTTTTCAAATCTTATTAAACTTTCTCTGTAGTTGTTTCATGTTGTCACTATTGATATATTTTAACATTTCAGGTGCTATTTCATTTTCACCTGCAGTTTTTTTGTTCGCCATTAAATTCACTGCTGTTTCAGTTTCATGCAATTTAATTTCATCTAGGTTGACATTTAGTTGTGGGGCTGGTAAGTCAGTTTCAAGGTTTATCAATTCTTTTTGATGTGGTCGATTGAGTATTTCTTGGAAGTGTTCAGCCCATCTTTGCTTTTGATCTTTACTTGATGTTAATAGGGTTCCAGTTTTGCTAAGGTTTGGTCTTTCTTTAGATGTAGTAGTACCTGTTAGCCTCTTTTGTATGTTATATAAAATTTTGCTGTCTCCTGTTTTTGCTGCTTTCACTGCCTCTTTTGCCATATTGTCTATGTATTCTCTTTTATCCCCTCTAGTTGAACTAAAATATCTTGGATCGCTACTAACTAATAATGGAGATACAATGAGGGAAATTAAAAGGAGGACATCTATCGTTCTTCAGAAAGTAAAACAAATAAAGAATCTGTGGAGAGGAGCAGACAGAACCACAAAAATAAGATTTTTAAGGGCATGCATCTTTCCCATAGCAACATATGCCTGTGAGACCTGGACACTTAACAAAACAGCTGAGAAACACATAAATGCCTTTGAATGTAAATGCTACAGAAGAGTTCTCCAAATATCGTGGACACAAAAAAGAACAAATATATCTATACTACAAGAGCTTAATATTGAAGAAGGCTGGCTAGTGAAGAGGATTAAAGAGAGAAAACTGAAATATTTTGGACACATTAAATGTCATGATAATTTAGAGAAGACCGTATTGGAAGGATACATAATGGGAAAAAGAAAAAGAGGAAGACCAAGACGAAGATGGCTGCAAGACATCGTTGACGATCTGGAAATGGATGCAACAGCAGCAGGCCATCTTGCTCACAACCAAGAGGCCTACAGGAGCGCTGTTTGGGAGGCAAAGTTCCGCAAGGGACATGCAAATGAATGAATGAGTTGAACTTTTTACTTTCTTGACTAGTTCTTTGTATGTTGCTTTTGCCAGATCTTTTCCAAGGTCTGTTTTTACATTCAACATGTCTAATTTGGCTGCTTGTCTTTCATGTATGTACTTCCATGTGTTTTCTGATATCCGTGCTTTTCTATTTGGTTTTTTCAGTCCAGCACTTGTTTTTGCTGCTGTGATTATGGCTGTACTGTAAGAATTCCATAATTCATCTATACCTATCTCCTCTACTTCTCTGGGTGTTGTGGAATGATTGGCAAGTTCCTGATTGAAATTACTGTTAGTATTTTCTTCTTGTAGGCTGTATTGATTTCTGTGTATTGATTTCTTGTGTTGGCTTTTCACTGTTAGTATAGGATAGAATCAATTTGCATGCCTTGGCAGCTACATAGACAAGGATGGTGACACTAGAAAGGAAGTTAGGATCAGAATTGCAAAAGCAGCATCAATCTTCAAGAATCTTGAGAACATATGGAATTCAAAAGTTATAAGCACAAAAACCAAGTTAAGACTATTCAATTCAAATGTAATATCCACCCTCATTTATGCATGCGAAAGCTGGAAAACAACTAAAGAAATAGAAAAGAAATTAGACTCTTTTGAAAACAAATGCCTAAGGAAAATACTCGGCATCAAGTGGAATGAATTCAAGAACAATGCAGAGATAAGACAGATGACTGAACAACAACCAGTCTCACGGGTGATCAGGAAAAGGAGATGGACATATGTTGGACACTTGATGAGAAGAAATGATGAGAGAATCCCAAAACAAGCTATCAAGTGGAACACAACAGGCCGAAGAAAAAGGGGCAGACCGCGGGAAACTCTGAAGAGGACATTATTAAGAGAGGCCAAATCAACAGGCATAAAATCCTTTGATGAGGTTGAAAGACTCGCCGAAGACAGGAAAAATTGGCGAACTACTTTGCGAGCCCTATGTGACGTCTAACGGCACGGGAAGGATATAAGATATAAGATATAAGATATAGGATAGAAGCAGAAATGTGGTTTATTAGAAGAATGTTGCAAATCCCCTGGACAGCAAAAATAACTAATGAAGAATGTATGAGAAGAGCTGGAGAGACGAAAAACCTTGTCAAAAAGATAAGAGAGAGACGATGTACTTTCATAGGACATGCAATGAGAAGAGGGGGCATTGAAAATATTATAACAACAGGAAAAATAGAAGGAAGAAGATCAAGAGGAAGACCAAGAGAAATGATACTGGACAGTCTGACGGGATGGTGTGAGAGGAGATCACCAACTGAGCTGATGGCCTGCATGAAGGATCGTGTACTCTGGAGAAGCATAATAGCCAACGCCAGTCGGCACGGCACCTGATGATGATGATGATGATAGGATTTAGACTGAAGAAAATACTTAACATAAACAACATTTGAGAATTTGTAGGGAGAAAATTGCCATCTGTATCTGGCAGGTATGTAAACAAACATTTTGAGCAAAATGACAGGTGGGTATATAAAGATTTTGAGCAAAATGACAGGTGGGTATATAAACATTTTCAGCAAAACTACAAGCAGGTAAACAAATATTTCCATCAAAACTAAAGGTGGGTAAACAAATATTTTCATCAAAACTAAAGGTGGGTAAATAAATATTTTCAGCAAAACTAAGGGTGGGTAAACAAATATTTTCTTCAAAACTAAAGGTGGGTAAACAAATATTTTCATCAAAACTAAAGGTGGGTAAACAAATATTTTCTTCAAAACTAAAGGTGGGTAAACAAATATTTTCAGCAAAGCCACAGCTGACATGATCAGTCTTAAAACAAGCTAGGCATAGTAATGAACTGGATATGTCAAGTTCGTCTAAGATAAGATAAAATACCAAGGCAGTAATATCCATCATTTTGACACGTTGGGGTAGAAATGACAAGAAAACTTTTTATTGGTTGCAGGTATTCACACAAAGACCATGTTAATAAAGTTTTATTCGTTTCATGTATCCACACAAACACCATGTTAATAACTTTTAATTGGTTCCAGGTATCCACACAAACACCATTTTAATAAGTTATTATTGGTTGAAGGTATCCACACAAACACCATGTTAATAAGTTTTATTGTTTGCAGGTATCCACATAAACACCATGTTAATAAGTTTTATTGTTTGCAGGTATCCACATAAACACCATGTTAATAAGTTTTATTGTTTGCAGGTATCCACATAAACACCATTTTAATAAATTAAAGAAAAAAAATCAAAACTAAAATAAAATTGAAAAGCTGAATTTAAATCAAGATTGTCTTAGAGACAAAAGTAAGTAAAGGACAGTCATTAGAGACAAGAGTTAACAGAGAATAGTCGCTAGATAAAAGAGTTAGTAGATGACAGTCACTAGATACAAGAGTTAGTAGAGGACAGTCATTAGATACAAGAGTTAGTAGAGGACAGTCATTAGATACAAGAGATAGTAGAGGACAGTCATTAGATACAAGAGTTAGTAGAGGACAGTCGTTAGATACAAGAGTTAGTAGAGGACAGTCCTTAGATACAAGAGTTAGTAGAGGACAGTCCTTAGATACAAGAGTTAGTAGAGGACAGTCACTAGATACAAGAGTTAGTAGATGACAGTCATTAGAGACAAAAGTTAGTAAAGGACAGTCAATAGAGACACGAGTTATTATAAGACAGTCACTAGAGACAAAATTTAGCATAGGGCAGTCACTAGACACAAAATTTAGCATGGGGCAGTCACTAGACACAAAATTTAGCATAGGGCAGTCACTAGACACAAAATTTAGCATGGGGCAGTCACTAGAGACAAGAGTTAGTATAGGACAGTAATTAAGACAAGAGATAGCAGAGGAAAACAACTAGAGCCAAAGCATAGTAAAAACAGTCATTAAAGACAAAAGTTAGTAGAGGAAAATAACTAGAGACAATAGTTAGAAGAGGACAGTCGCTAGTTCCTAGAGAACATTCGCTAGAGACAAATGTTAGTAGAGAACAGTCACTAGAGACAAAAGTTAGTAGAGAACAGTCACTAGAGACAAAAGTTAGTAGAGAACAGTTGCTAGAGACAAAAGTCAGCAGAGAACAGTCGCTAGAGACAAAAGTTAGTAGAGAACAGTCGCTAGAGACAAAAGTTAGTAGAGAACAGTCACTAGAGACAAAAGTTAGTAGAGAACAGTCGCTAGAGACAAAAGTTAGTAGAGAACAGTCACTAGAGACAAAAGTTAGAAGAGGACAGTCGCTAGTTCCTAGAGAACAGTCGCTAGAGACAAAAGTTAGTAGAGAACATATACTAGAGACAAAAGTTAGTAGAGAACAGTCACTAGAGACAAAAGTTAGTAGAGAACAGTCACTAGAGACAAAAGTTAGTAGAGAACAGTCACTAGAGACAAAAGTTAGCAGAGAACAGTCGCTAGAGACAAAAGTCAGCAGAGAACAGTCGCTAGAGACAAAAGTCAGCAGAGAACAGTCGCTAGAGACAAAAGTTAGTAGAGAACAGTCGCTAGAGACAAAAGTTAGTAGAGAACAGTCGCTAGAGACAAAAGTTAGTAGAGAACAGTCGCTAGAGACAAAAGTTGGTAGAGAACAGTCGCTAGAGACAAAGGTTAGTAGAGAACAGTCACTAGAGACAAAAGTTAGTAGAGAACAGCCGCTAGAGACAAAAGTCAGCAGAGAACAGTCACTAGAGACAAAAGTTAGTAGAGAACAGCGGCTAGAGACAAAAGTTAGTAGAGAACAGCCGCTAGAGACAAAAGTCAGCAGAGAACAGCCGCTAGAGACAAAAGTCAGCAGTGAACAGTCACTAGAGACAAAAGTTAGTAGAGAACATATACTAGAGACAAAAGTCAGCAGAGAACAGTCACTAGAGACAAAAGTTAGTAGAGAACAGCCGCTAGAGACAAAAGTCAGCAGAGAACAGTCGCTAGAGACAAAAGTTAGTAGAGAACAGTCGCTAGAGACAAAAGTTAGTAGAGAACAGTCACTAGAGACAAAAGTTAGTAGAGAACAGTCGCTGGAGACAAAAGTTAGTAGAGAACAGTCGCTAGAGACAAAAGTTAGTAGAGAACAGTCACTAGAGACAAAAGTTAGTAGAGAACAGTCACTAGAGACGAAAGTTAGTAGAGAACAGTCACTAGAGACAAAAGTTAGTAGAGAACAGTCGCTATAAACGAAAGTTAGTAGAGAACAGTCGCTAGAGACAAAAGTTAGTGGAGAACAGTCGCTAGAAAAAAATTAGTACAGAACAGTCGCCAGATACAAGAGTTAGTAGAGAACAATCGATAGAGACAAGAATTAGTAGAAAACAGTCACTAGAGACAAGAATTGTTAGAGAACAGTCGCTAGAGATAAAATTTAGTAGAGAACAGTCGCCAGAGAGAAAAGTTAGTAGAGAACAGTCACTAGAGACAAAATTTAGTAAAGAACAGTCGCTAGAGACAAAAGTTAGTAGAGAACAGTCGCCAGATACAAGAGTTAGTAGAGAACAATCGATAGAGACAAGAATTAGTAGAAAACAGTCACTAGAGACGAGAGGTAGTAGAGAACAGTCGCTAGAGATAAGAGTTTTAGAGAACAGTCTCCAGAGACAAAAGTTAGTAGACAACAGTCACTAGAGACAAAAATTAGTAGAGAACAGCTTTTAGGGACAAACGTTACTAGAGAAGAGTCGCTAGAGACAAGAGTTAGTAGAGAACAATCGATAGAGACAAAAGTTTGCAGAGAACAGTCACTAGAGACAAAAGTTAGTAGAGAACAGTCGCCAGAGACAAAAGTTAGTAGAGAACAGTCGTCAGAGACAAACGTTAGTAGAGAATAGTCGCTAGAGACAAAAGTTAGTAGACAACAGTCGCCAGAGACAAAAGTTAGTAGACAACAGTCGCCAGAGACAAAAGTTAGTAGACAACAGTCGCCAGAGATAAAAGTTAGTAGACAACAGTCGCCAGGGACAAAAGTTAGTAGACAACAGTCGCCAGAGAAAAAAAGTTAGTAGAGAACAGTCGCCAGAGACAAAAGTTAATAGAGAACAGTCACCAGAGAATAAAGTTAATAGAGAACAGTCGCCAGAGAATAAAGTTAGTAGACAATAGTCGCTAGAGACAAAAGTTAGTAGAGAACAGTCACTAGAGACAAATGTTAGTAGAGAACAGTCGCTAGAGACAAATGTTAGTAGAGAACAGTCGCTAGAGACAAATGTGAGTAGAACGGTCGCCGGAAAGAAAAGTTAGTAGAAAACAATCGCCAGAGACAAAAGTTAGTAGAGAACAGTCGCTAGAGACAAAAGTTAGTAGAGAACAGTCGCCAGAGACAAATGTTAGTAGAGAACAGTCACTAGAGACACAATTTAGGAAAGAACAGTCGCTAGAGACAAAAGTTAGTAGAGAACAGTCGCTAGAAAAAAGATTAGTACAGAACAGTCGCCAGATACAAGAGTTAGTAGAGTACAATCGATAGAGACAAGAATTAGTAGAAAACAGTCACTAGAGACAAGAATTGTTAGAGAACAGTCGCTAGAGACAAAAGTTAGTAAATAACAGTCGCCAGAGAGAAAAGTTAGTAGATAACAGTCGCTAGAGACAAAAGTTAGTAAATAACAGTCGCTAGAGACAAAAGTTAGTAGAGAACAGTCGCTAGAGACAAAAGTTAGTAGAGAACAGTCGCCAGAGACAAAAGTTAGTAGATAACAGTCGCTAGAGACAAGACTTAGTGCAGCACAGTCGCTAGAGACGAAAGTTTATAGAAAATAGTCGCTAGAGGCAAATGTTAGTAGAGAACAGTCGCTAGAGACGAGAGTTGGTAGAGAACAGTCGCCGGAGACAAAAGTTAGTAGATAACAGTCGACAGAGACAAGACTTAGTGGAGCACAGTCGCTAGAGACGAAAGTTTATAGAAAATAGTCGCTAGAGGCAAATGTTAGTAGAGAACAGTCGCTAGAGACAAAAGATAGTAGAGAACAGTCGCTAGAGACAAAAGATAGTAGAGAACAGTCGCTAGAGAGAAGAATTAGTAAAGAACAGTAGCTGGAGACAAGAATTAGTAGAAAACAGTCGCTAGAGATAAGAGTTTTAGAGAACAGTCGCTAGAGACAAAAGTTAGTAGAGAACAGTTTTTAGTGACAAACGTTAGTAGAGAACAGTCGCCAGAGACAAAAGTTAGTAGAGAACAGTCGCTAGAGACAAACATTAGTAACATATTTCCCTCTGTTACTCTGTGTAGCGTTGAGCTAACAGTTACTTCCGTTTTTTACTCTGTGTAGCGCTGAGCTAAACATTTATTTCCCTCTGTTACTCTGTGTAGCGCTGAGCTAAACATTTATTTCCCTCTGTTACTCTGTGTAACGCTAAAGTAACGTACATTTATTTGTTTAATACAACCTATCTGCACTCAGGTTTCAAAGTTTGTGCATGAACTACGAAACATTACAGGACTCATCCATACACACACATACACACACATCCATGCACAAACCCAGGGACACTACTTATAGTGGACACATCTTTTAATTCATAGTTTTGTAAAACGTAAGTTTTGCTTTGACTGAAATAGTTTCCAGCCCAAAGGTAAACATTTATTGGGGTAATCTGCTCCAACTGTTTAAAAACGCCGATATAAGTGTCATTTGGTGGTTATTCCACACACACACACACACAATAATAATAATAATCGGTTTAAATTAACTCTTCCACTACCAAAAGAAAGTGCAAGGCCGCATAAAAATTTAAAATGAAACAAAACCACCCCATCTTTACCACAAAATATCCGGAGACATATATAGTGTTCATGTAAACAGTGAACTTATGTAACAGTTTAAAATTTCTGCTGTCAACTGAAAGAACAAAGCCAGACTTTATTTTTTAAAACAAAACCATTAAAACAGCTCATGACAATTTAAGAGTTAAACTAGCTCATGACAACGAAAGAGTTAAACTAACTCATGTCGGTGAAAGAGTTAAACTAACTCATGTCGGTGAAAGAGTTAAACTAACTCGTGACAGTGAAAGAGTTGAAATAAAACTTGAAGTACAAACCTGGCAAAGCGTTGTCAATAAGGTCATGATGTTTCTGTAGAAGAAGATGAAGGCCTATGGTGTGAGGTTCCTGCTGCTTGTTCTCTGCCAGTGCTGGTAGCTGTGAATATTTACATTCACTAGCAGACTGTGGGGTTTTATCTTGTTTACCTCTAGTTCGTCCCAACACGTGACAGGCCTAGATTCTTCACTGACGCACTCCTCCCCCCACCCCCACCCTACTGTTGTCTGAGAAAGATACACACCCCCACGTGACTTAGTGACCGCACCTGAAAGAAATGAGAGACAATAAATCTCAGACTTCACATTTCTCCCTTCATCTCATTTATCTTCTTTCTCTACTTTCCCTGACAAGAACTACAACTTTGTCCGTCATGGTAATTTTGTCCGAGTTTTCTCCCTTGTTTATGCGAATCTGCGTGCTCTGTGTGAAATACTTTCCTTGTTGTGGAAATTCCGTGATAAAAAATAAATGTAGTTTGTCATGTGTCATACTTTCTACTTTTCTTCTTCTATGTCATACTTTCTAACCTTTCTTCTTCTGTGTCATACTTTCTACTTTTCTTCTTCTACGTCATACTTTCTACTTTCCTTTTTCTATGTCATACTTTTTACTTTTCTTCGTCTATGTCATACTTTCTAATTTTCTATGTTCTACTTTCTACTTTTATTCTTCTATGTCATACTTTCTAATTTTCTATGTTATACTTTCTACTTTTCTTCTTACATGTCATACTTTCTACTATTCTTCTTCTGTGTCATACTTTTTACTTTTCTTCTTCTATGTCATACTTTCTACTATTCTTCTTCTTCTATGTCATACTTTCTACTATTCTTCTTTTATGTCATACTTTCTATTTTTCTTCTTCTATGTCATACTTTCTAATTTTCTATGTTATACTTTCTACTTTTCTTCTTACATGTCATACTTTCAACTTTTCTTCTTATGTTTTTAATACTTTCTACTTTTCTTCTTCTGTGTCATACTTTCTAATTTTCTATGTTATACTTTCTACTTTTTTCTTTCATGTCCTACTTTCTACTTTTCTTCTTCTATGTCATATTTTCTACTATTCTTCTTCTGTGTCATACTTTCTATTTTTCTTCTTCTGTGTCATACTTTCTACTATTCTTCTTCTATGTCATACTTTCTACTATTCTTCTCCTGTGTCATACTTTCTATTTTTCTTCTTCTGTGTCATACTTTCTACTATTCTTCTTCTGTGTCATACGTTCTACTTTTGTTCTTCTATGTCATACTTTATACTTTTCTTCCTCTGTGTCATACTTTCTAACTTTCCTTCTTCTATGTCATACTTTTTACTTTCCTTCTTCTTTGTCATACTTTCTACTTTTCTTCTTATATGTCGTACTTTCTACTTTTTCTTTCATGTCCTACTTTCTACTTTTCTTCTTCTATGTCATATTTTCTACTATTCTTCTTCTGTGTCATACTTTCTATTTTTCTTCTTCTGTGTCATACTTTCTACTATTCTTCTTCTATGTCATACTTTCTACTATTCTTCTCCTGTGTCATACTTTCTATTTTTCTTCTTCTGTGTCATACTTTCTACTATTCTTCTTCTGTGTCATACGTTCTACTTTTGTTCTTCTATGTCATACTTTATACTTTTCTTCCTCTGTGTCATACTTTCTAACTTTCCTTCTTCTGTGTCATACTTTCTATTTTTCTTCTTCTGTGTCATACTTTCTACTATTCTTCTTCTATGTCATACTTTCTACTATTCTTCTCCTGTGTCATACTTTCTATTTTTCTTCTTCTGTGTCATACTTTCTACTATTCTTCTTCTGTGTCATACGTTCTACTTTTGTTCTTCTATGTCATACTTTATACTTTTCTTCCTCTGTGTCATACTTTCTAACTTTCCTTCTTCTATGTCATACTTTTTACTTTCCTTCTTCTTTGTCATACTTTCTACTTTTCTTTTTCTATGTCGTACTTTCTAATTTTCTATGTTATACTGTCTACTTTTCTTCTTCTATGTCATACTTTCTAATTTTCTATGTTATACTTTCTTTTATTCTTCTTACATACCACACTTAGTACTTTTCTTCTTCTGTGTCATACTTTATACTTTTCTTCTTCTGTGTCATACTTTCTAAATTTTCTTTTTATATGTCATACTTTCTAACTTTTCTTCTTCTGTGTCACACTTTCTAACTTTTCTTCTGTCATACTTAATAACATTACTTCTTCTGTGTCATACTTTATAATATTTCTTCTTCTGTATCACACTCTCTAACTTTTCTTCTGTATCATACTTTCTAACTTTTCTTCTTCTATGTCATACTTTCTAACTTTTCTTCTGACATACTTTATAACTTTTCTTCTTCTGTGTCATACTTTATAACTTTTCTTCTTCTGTGTCATACTTTCTACCTTTCTTCTTCTATGTCATACTTTCTAACTTTTCTTCTGTGTCATACTTTCTAACTTCTCTTCTTGTATGTCATACATTCTAACATTTCCTCTGTGTCACACTTTCTAACATTTCTTTTCTGTCATACCTTTTAGCTTTTCTTCTTCTGTGTCATATTTTCTACTTTTCTTCTTCTATGTAATACTTTCTAACTTTTATTCTGTGTCATAATTTCTAACTTTTCTTCTTCTTATAATACTTTCTAACTTTTCTTTGTGTCATACTTTCTAACTTTTCATCTGTGTCATACTTTCTAACGTTTCTTCTTCTCTGTTACACTTTCTAACCTTTCTTCCTCTGTGTCATACTTTCTAACTTTTCTTCTCTGTCATACTTTCTAACTTGTCTTCTCTTTCATACTTTCTTATTTTTCTTCTGTGTCATACTTTCTAAATTTTCTTCTATGTCATAGTTTCTACTTTTCTTCTTGTATTTCACACTTTCTAACTTTTCTTCTGTGTCATACTTTCTAACTTTTCTTCTTCTGTGTCATACTTTTTATACTTTCTAACTTTTGTCTTATGTCATAATTTCTAACTTTTGTCCTATGTCATAATTTCTAACTTTTCTCCTACGTCATAATTTCTAACTTTTCTCCTATGTCATAATTTCTAACTTTTCTCCTAAGTCATAATTTCTAACTTTTCTCCTATGTCATAATTTCTAACTTTTCTCCTATGTCATAATTTCTAACTTTTCTTCTTGTACGAGGGTCATACCGAACGTAGTGAGCAAATATTTTTAAAAATCAGAATTTATAGATTGAGAAAATATAAATATATCAACTTAATCTGTAACCTTTGCATGTCATGTAGAGGTCACATGACGTCACTATCATGTTTCACGTGACCACGCGGAGCATAAACAAAATGGCAGGTGCTGAAGTTTCGTTTCGTCAACGTGCTGTTATTGAGTTCCTCGTTAAAGAGGAAATCCCCGCTGCTGAAATTCACTAAAGTCTTCTTCTTGCTTATGGAGATGTGTGTATGGGTGCTAGCAGTGTTAGGAGGTGGGTGAAACATTTCAAAGATGGAAACACCAGCATGCAAGATATGCCTGGCAGTGGTCGCTTTGGAACTGCCCCCACTGACCGCAACTTGAAAAGGGTTGACGACATCATTAAAGAAGACGGACGTGTCACAGTATCTGAAATCACTGTAAATCTTGAAATAGGACACAATGCAGTACAGGAAACTATTGAAAACCAAGGCTATAGAAAAGTTTGTGCCCACTGAGTCCCATGTTTGTTGACTGAAGATCACAAAGCTGTGAGAAAAACCATCATTTAAGACCTTCAGGGATATCGAAACGAAGGCAGTGAATTTTTTATGAGTGTTGTGACAAGTGATAAAAGCTGGTTCCATCATTATGCGTCTGAAACAAAACGGCAGAGTATAGAAAGGCATCACTTCAATTCTCCAACCAAGGAGAAAGCAGAGACATTCTGCAGGGAAGGTTGTGGGAACCATTTCTTGGGATACAGAGGGGTAAATTCTGGTTGAATGTCTTGAACGTACTGAAAGCATAAATGCTGCTCGCTGTGTGGGAACACTTAAGAAGCTCAGTCGTGCAGTGCGCGATAAACGCCCTGGAAAGAAAATCATCCTGCACCAGGATAACGCTCCACCTGGCACCCAGTGATTACCATCTTTTCGGTTTTGTGAAAGAACAACTGCGAGGCCATCACTACAACACAGGAGAGAACGTCCAGAAAGAACAACTGCGAGGCCATCACTACGACACAGGAAAGAACGTCCAGAAAGAACAACTGCGAGGCCATCACTACAACACAGGAGAGAACGTCCAGAAAGCTGGAACGATATTCTACCTGGAGGGTATTTTTAAACTTGTAGAGCGATGGGAAAAACGTGTGCAGAGAAATGGAGATTGTGTTGAAGAGTGAAGAAAAGGATGCATTAAAGTGTTTATATTTTCTCTGTTTATAAATTCTGGTTTAAAAAATTGTGTTGCTCACGACTTTCGGTTTGACCCTCGTATGTCATATTGTTGTAGTGAGTTATTTCTATAGCAATATTCTTTGCTAAATTGAACCTGACAATATCCTATAGAGTGTATAGATATTGTTACTTTCTTTGTTCACAGAAGTTTATTTCCACTTCCTTTGTTCACAGAAGTTTATTTCCACTTTATTTGTTCATAGAAGTTTATTTTCACTTTCTTTGTTCATAGAAGTTTATTTCCACTTTCTTTGTTCACAGAAGTTTATTTCCACTTTATTTATTCACAGAAGTTTATTTCTACTTTCTTGGTTCACAGAAGTTTATTTCCACTTCCTTTGTTCACAGAAGTTTATTTTCACTTTCTTTGTTCACAGAAGTTTATTTCCACTTCCTCTGTTCACAAAAGTTTATTTCCACTTTCTTTGTTCACAGAAGTTTATTTCCACTTTCTTTGTTCACAGAAGTTTATTTCCACTTCCTTTGTTCACAGAAGTTTATTTCCACTTCCTTTGTTCACAGAAGTTTATTTCCACTTTCTTGGTTCACGGAAGTTTATTTCCACTTCCTCTGTTCACAAAAGTTTATTTCCACTTTCTTTGTTCACAGAAGTTTATTTCCATTTGCTTTGTTCACAAAAGTTTATTTCCACTTTCTTGGTTCACAGAAGTTTATTTCGACTTTCTTATTTCATAAACTAAATGTTGTAAATTTTCTGCCGTATTGAGATTATTTGTTTTCATATGAGAAGAGTGCGTGGTCTCAGAGGTAAGGCTTTCACCCCAGGTGCTACAAAACTTCACAAGCTGAGGGGATTTTTCTTGTGATTCCCCCGGCAACAGACTCCCTTCGTCTTCTAAGTTGTAGGTCAGAAAGTCTGTGTCCACTACTGCGGAGGTTAGAAATCCTTCAACAGAAAGTCTGTGTCCACTACTGCGGAGGTTAGAAATCCTTCAACAGAAAGTCTGTGTCCACTACTGCGGAGGTTAGAAATCCTTCAACAGAAAGTCTGTGTCCACTACTGCGGAGGTTAGAAATCCCTCAACAGAAAGTCTGTGTCCACTACTGCGGAGGTTAGAAATCCCTCAACAGAAAGTCCGGCCCGAGCAAAATTCTAGGAAAAATCTACGGGAAGATTGGGCTGGCACTTGGATCGTCTATGCTGAACACAACATCCGTTCTGAGGTGATAAGTGGAACGGGCAGCGGAGCCGTCATGGGTATGTCCTGACTGTCGTGAGGCCATTTCCAAGGAAGAAAACGAGCGAACCGAAGATGTGATATTATTAAGACAATTAATCAGTCACTAATCAGAATACCTCATAGAGATCAGAATACTTTACAGAGATCAGAATACCTCATAGAGGTCAGAATACCTCATAGAGATCAGAATACCTCATAGAGATCAGAATACCTCATAGAGGTCAGAATACCCCATAGAGATCAGAATACCTCATAGAGGTCAGAACACCTCATAGAGGTCAGAATACCTGACAGAGGTCAGAATACATCATAGAGATCAGAATACTTTACAGAGATCAGAATATCACATAATGATCAGAATACTACACAAAGATCAGAATACCACAAAAAAGATTAGAATATCACACAGAGATCAGAACACCACACACATATTAGAATAGCACACAGAGATCAGAATGCCACACAAAGATCAGAATACCACAACGAGATGAGAATACCACACAGAGATCAGAATAGCACACACAGATCAGAATAGCACACGCAAACTTCAGAATAGCACCCAGAAATCACAATAGCACACAAAGATCAGAATACCACAGAAAGATCAGAATATCACACAAAGATCAGAATACCACACAGAGATCAGAATACCACACAGAGATCAGAATAGCACACAAAGATTAGAATAGCACACAAAGCTCAGAATCGCACACAAAGATCATAATAGCACACAGAGATCAGAAAACAACACAAAAATGAGAATATAACGCATAAATCAGAATACGACGCAAAGATCAGAATAGGACACAAAGATCAGAACAGAACACTCAAATCAGAATAGCACAGAAAGATCAGAATATTAGACACACTTTAGAATAACACACAGGGACCAGAATACCACAGAAAGATCAGAATAGCACACAAAGACAGAATACCACATAAAGATGGGAATACGACACAAAGATCAGAATACAACACAACGAGCAGAATACCACACAGAGACCAGAATACCACATAAAGATCAGAATAGCCCACAGAGATCAGAATAGCACACAAAGACAGAATACCACATAAAGATCAGAATAGCCCACAGAGATCAGAATAGCACACAAAGACAGAATACCACATAAAGATCAGAATACCACACAGAGACCAGAATACCACACAGAGACCAGAATACCACACAGTGACCAGAATACCACATAAAGATCAGAATAGCCCACAGAGATCAGAATACCAGACAAAGATCAAAATACCACGCAAAGATCAGAATACTACATAACGATCAGAATACCAGACGAAGATCAGAATAGCACACAGATATCATAATATAACACAGAGATTAGAATAGCACGCAGAGATCAAAATATAACACAGAAATCAGAATATAACATTCATTCATTCCTTTGCATGTCCCTTGCGGAACTTTGCCTCCCAAACAGCACTCCTGTAGGCCTCTCGGCTGTGAGCAAGATGACCTGCTGCTGCTGCATCCATTTCCAGATCATCAACGATGTCTTGCAGCCATCTTCGTTTCGGTCTTCCTCTCTTTCTTTTTCCCAAGCAGCAATCATGGAATATAACATAGAGATCAGAATATAACACAGAGATTAGAATAGCACACAGGGATCAGAATATAACACTGAGATCAAAAGACAACACGGAGATTAGAATAAAATACAGAAATAAGAATATAACACAGAGATCAGAATATAATAGAGAGATCAGAATATAACACAGAGATTAGAATAGCACACAGAGATCAGAATATAACACAAAGATTAGAATACCATACAGAGATCAGAATATAACACAGAGATCAGAATATAACACAGAGATTAGAATAGCATACAGAGATCAGAATATACCACAGAGATCAGAATATAACACAGAGATTAGAATAGCACACAGAGATCAGAACAGCACACAGAGATCAGAATATAACACAGAGATTAGAACAGCACACAGAAATCAGAACAACACACTGAGATCAGAACAGCACACTGAGATTAGTTATGCCTTCTTCTAGGCTAAGCGTAGTGTATCACCATGCCAGGAAACAGCATCTCACATTGAAAAAACCGTCAGTATCATGTGGCTTGTCTTTTTGTTTGATCGAGCCAGCCCAGTTGCTGCTTGGTGGCCCAGTGAAGGTACATGACCGCCAGATTAGAAATAATTGTTCTAGATGTTCTTTCTTTCGTAATGAGTTCTTGAAAATTTATAAAATCTGAGTCTATTTTGATACAGAAAGCGAGGCAATGACAGAAATTCAATGGCTATTAAATTTAACAAGTGTGGTCATTTCTCTGTTGTTGCTGTATTCAGTTCCACTTCTACCACTAACTTTAACAAGTTCAGTCATTTCTCTGTTGTCGCTGTATTCAGTTGCACTTCTACCACTAACTTTAACAAGTGTGGTCATTTCTCTGTTGTCGCTGTATTCAGTTCCACTTCTACTACTGACACTATGTGTGTGTGTGTGTGTGTGTGTGTGTCCGTCCGTCCGAGATGCGACACTGTACTTGTATCTCATTTTACTGAGCAAGTTGAAAAAATCAGATTTGATTTCTATCAAAACAGTCCCCTTCTGAGTTGACACGAAAATGCACGTGATGATGCTGTCAATGTTCGTAGCAATTCTAGTTCAATAGCCTTCTGAGATAATACATTAACTTCTTTAGATTCCCATTTGTTTTCTTTCTTATGTTAGCCCAGGTGAGCCCTCTGTTGTTCTTCTCCATGTCTCTTTTGGTCTACCCTTACTTCTGTTCACCTGTCATGTCCATCTTAGTGCTATTTTTTTGTAGTGAGTTGTCAGTCATTCGGAGCACATGTCCCAACCATCGCCAGCGTCTTTCCTCAATAATTGCTGTCAGTGGCTTCATCTGCATTTCTGCCAACAAGATGTTATTTCGTACGGTGTTTAGTCAAAATATTTTTCTAATTCTTCGTATTTTAGTCTGGAAATAATTCAACTTGTTTTCTATAGTTTTGGTGATTTTCCAGTATTCACTTCCATAGAGTAGTACACTTAGAACATTACTCTTAAATATCCTGATTTTCGTCTTCATGTTTTCACCCTTGCTTCTGTTTCTGTAGCAGTGTGATAGTTTTTTTACCAGATAGGGTTGCTGGCCTATGCCGAACCAACCTTAGTCGTCGTTTACGATCATGCGTGGTAGGTTACAGTGGTCCTATTCTTTTCTTTCCAAGCATGTGCCCAGGTTCCAGGTACCACACGGAATAGACTTATCTCCATCACGCCAGAACACTGCTTCTCTAGTGTCAACCTGTGAGTAGCTTCAAACTATACCCTCACATACTCGTTGGAGGGCAAATGGGGTACATGAGCTTCAGAACAGTTTTCTGAATAAACATTTTCCTGGGCTCCAACTCGAGCGAAGTAAACTTCAACAGTGCGCGATGCACCATTCCCAAGGTGAACTTATGAAAGTCCACCCCCTCGAGAATCTGCCCCAAAGCCACAGCTAACTTCTGATCAGAGACATACTGCCTAGTCTGTCTCTGTACTTCGTAGCTAGGGCCCATTTTTTTTTATCCATGGCCACACCACTGATCTGGTCGAAGTAACTGCCACTGAACTCAAACGAGTTGAGTTCGAAGTCAAGTAGTGAAAGGTGCAGAATAGTGGAAGCAGGAATAGAAGGAGGAAGTTTTTTGTTAAAAAAAAAAGAACTCGACAGCCTGAAGTCCCTGATCACGAGGGATGGATGTGTACAAGGAAACTACGTCCAGGTTGAAGATGTCGTAATGTGACCAGGCAAGAAGGTAAGAGTCTCAAAATTAGTGAGAGCGTGATTAATATCCTTCAGATAAAAAGACAGGCTAGTCACAAGAGGTTGAAAGATATTATCCTTCAGATAAGTAGACAGACTAGTAACAAGAGGTTGAAAGATATTATCCTTCAGATAAGTAGACAGACTAGTAACAAGAGGTTGAAAGGTCGTGTCATTCAGATAAGTAGACAGACTAGTAACAAGAAAGATCGTGTCTAGAAAGTCAGATATTTCCTCCACAGGACAAGTAGACACTATGGGGGTCTCTGGGTTGCCTGGTTTGTGTGTATTTTAGGAAGAAGATAGAAAGATGGCTTTCCTAAACAACTGTCACGGATAAGCAGATGAGTACCAGAGAAAGAAAGACCAGTCTCACGGAGGAGTTCGTTGATCGTGTCCGGAAGCTGATGGTTGTCGGCCAGAGTCTGATCTTCAGGGCGAAATGCATAGAAAGTTGGGTTATACAGCTGAGTTATGGCCTCCCGAATGTATAAATCTTTTATCAGCTGAGTTATGGTCTCTTGAATATAAATCAGCTGAGTCATGAGATACAAATCTTTTTTTTTTTACCTGAGTCATGGCCTCCTGAATATATAAATATTTTCTTACCTGACTCATGACCTCCTGAATGTATAAATATTTTCTTACCTGACTCATGACCTCCTGAATGTATAAATATTTTCTCAGCTGATTTATGGCTTTCTTAATCATCATCATCATCAGGTGCCGTGCCGACTGGCGTTGGCTATTATGCTTCTCCAGAGTACCCGATCCTTCATGCAGGCCATCAGTTCAGTCGGTGATCTCTCACACTATCCGGTCAGACTGTCTAGTGTCATTTCTCTTGATCTTCCTTCTATTTTTCCTGTTGTTATAATATTTTCAATGCTCCTTCTTCTCACTGCATGTCCTATGAAAGTACATTGTCTCTCTCTTATCTTTTTGACAAGATTTTTTTGTATCTCCAACTCTTCTCCTACATTCTTCATTAGTTATTTTTGCTGTCCAAGGAATTCGCAACATTCTTCATATAAACCACATTTCTACTGCTTCCAGTGATTTTTGTGCAGACCTGCCTATTGTCCATGATTCAAGTCCATATAACAAGATAGGTTCAATATAACATTTTAGGACTCGTCTTCTAACATTCGCTGATAAGAAAGTGTTGGATAATATGTTTCTTATTCTCTGAAATGCAGTCTTTGCTTGGCCTATTCTGTTACTAATTTCTGTTCTGCATTTCCCATCTGAAGTTATTACTGCTCCAAGGTATTTGAATTTCTGCACCTGCTTTAGAATGGTTCCGTTTAATTTTATACTGCATGCTGGTGGATTCTGTTTCTTAGATATAACCATAGTCTCTGTCTTTTTGATGTTCAAAGTAAGGCCTTTCTGTTCACTTTCTTTGGCCACTTTATCCAAGAGATTTTGCAGGTCTTGTTGGTTCTCAGCTATCAGTACTGTGTCGTCAGCATACCGAATGTTGTTAATATTGTATCCTCCAATTTTTATGCCTGGTTCTGTGATGATTGTTCTTAGAATATTCTCGCTGTACAGAGAAAAACGGTCTGGAGATAGTACACATCCTTGTCGCACCCCTTGTTTTATAGGTTGGTATTTTCCAATTCTATTTTCAACTCGAACTGCTGCTTCTTGCTGCCAGTATAGACGTTTTACAATCCTCAGGTCTTTGCCATCTATATTGATGTCTTCAAGCATTTTAATAATTTCACTATGTTTCACCTTGTCAAATGCCTTGGTGTAATCAATGAAGCATAAGTAGAGATCTTTCTGTACTTCTAAAGCTCTTTCTGTTAGTGTTCGTAAAGCATAAATGGCATTGTGTGTTCCCTTTCCTTCAACAAATCCAAACTGTTCATCTGCTATTTCCATTTTTATCTTTTTCCTTGTTCTTCTCATAATTATTCTCAGAAGTAGCTTCGTTATGTGACATGAGAGGCTGATATTCCGGTGGTCGTCACATTCCTTTGCACCTGGTTTCTTTGGTAGTGCTATAAACGTGGATTTAATCAGGTCACTGGGAATATAACCACTGTTGTAAATATCATTCAGTAACTTGGTTATTATTTTTATTCCTGTCTCCTCTAGTGCCTCTATTTCTTCTATTGTTATATTATCAGGCCCAGTCACTTTTCCTTTCTTCATGTGTTTGATGGCATCTATGATTTCATCTTCAATTATTGGCAGTCCATCATAGTTTTCAGTATCTGGTGTTAATTCTGGTCTTTCTCCTCTATATAGCTCACCGATATACTCTGTCCACCTGTCCACAATGTCTTCTTTTCCCATTAACATTTTACCTTCTTTCGGTTTCAGGCATCCTGTGGTATATTTTGTTTTCTTGCCTGTGAGTTCATTAATTCGTTTATGCATGTTTTTGCTATCTTTATTATGAGAGTCCTCTATCTGTCTGCACTGTTCATTTAACCACACTTCTTTTGCTTCTCTGCATTTGCGTCTTATTTCTTTATTTATCTTGCAATATTTTTCCTCGTTATTTTTACTCCTCCTCCTCTTGTCCATCAGTCCTAAGATGTCGTCTGTCATCCATTTATTTTTAGGGGCTTCTTTTTTCGGTGGTATTATCTCCTTAACAGTTTGGTGGATAGAATCTCTTAACATTTCCCATTGTTCATCTATACTATTTATCTTTGCTATTGCATTGTATCTATTTGTTATAATAACTTTGTATTGTTCTCGCAGTTCTTGGTCATTTTTAAGAAGTTCTGTATTCAGTTTGATGTTTCTCACTTTTCTTCCTGCTTTCTTTAGCTTTATTCTAACTTTTCCACAGAGTGGATCATGGTCACTATTGCAGTCAGCTCCTAGCATGGTTTTTGTTGTCAGTAATGCATTGCGGAATCGTTTGTTGATTAATATGTAGTCTATCTGGTTAAATATCTTTTTGTCTGGGCTGCACCACGTTGCCAGTCTTCGAGGATGTTGTTTAAACCAGGTGTTTCCTACAACCATGCTATGTATTCTTGCCCATTCAATTAATTTATAACCTCTGTCATTCCTCTCCCCCAGTCCATAGTCACCAACGATGTCCAAAGTTCTTCCTTTACCAACTTTGGCATTAAAATCTCCCATGACTATAGTAATTTCATGTGACTTTGTGTGTTTTAGTGCTGTCTCTATGTCATTATAAAATATCTGTACATCTTCCTCAGAACTTTCAGATGTTGGAGCATACATTTGTATAATATTTATGTTTATTGGTTGTCCTTTCAGTTGGGCTAGCAGGACTCTGTCCGAGATGTTCAAATATCGTACAATTGTCCTTGCTGTTTGTTCATCAAATATAATTCCTACTCCTCGTTCATGTTTCTCACTTCCTGAATATATTATTGTATATTTATCTGAGTTTATCTTTCCTGCACCTGTCCATCTAACTTCACTCATTCCTAATATGTTGATCTTCATCCTTTCCATTTCCATCTTTACATTTTCTAATTTTCCAGCCTGGAATAAAGTTCTAACATTCCATGTTGCTATTTTGAACTTGTTAGTTTTGCCACCAGTAGCTTGATGACGATCTGGCCTCACCTGTGGCTCGTGAGCTGCCCTACCGGACGAGGCTGTTCCAGAGGAACATCCGTTAACGTCGTTCATGATAAATCGATGACTCTGAATAAGCATAATTGTTCTTGGGAGCTACAACAGTGGTTTCCCGTTGCCTTCTGTCGGTTTGTGTACGGACTCTCCGCTAGCCTTTGGACTCCCTGTCCTACCCGCAAGACAGCGGGAGCGAGAGGTTTTAAGGCGCCTCTGACCCGCCTGGTATTCCCTTCACTGAGCACCTGAGGCACTTTATAGGAGTAGTAGAGCCACTTACTACCCGACCTCGCTCTCTGAGTCTACCGCCAGTTGGTCCGCGCCTGCTTATTTGGACAACTCCTTATTCACAGGGATCCTCCATATCTGGAGGACTTTCACCTTCCGCCACATGTGACGCGCTGGGTTGGGGATGGTCGTACCAGCTTTACCCAGGCTTTCTTAATATATAAATCTTTTCTCAGCTGAGTTATGGCAGTCTAAATGTATAAATATTTTCTCAGCTGAGTCATGGCTGTTTGAATGTATACATCTTTTCTTCAACATTCGATGGCTCGAGTTTTGTCAGGACTTTTGGTAGCGATGTCTTCTGTGTGCTGAAGCTGTGAAAGTGTGCGCTGCTCTCCGTGGGTCAGGTTGGAGAGTCGTACACGGGTAAGGCAAAGCTTGTTGATTTCACGAAGGCTGTGATTAGTGTAAAGGTCCAGGGATCCATGCACTCATCTATTTTCATGAGTAGAACCAGTTTTACCGCAGCTACGATTTCTTTTACGTCCCACCTTAGATGTGGGATGAACGTGGTGCAGGAACCAGTGTTGATTTAGAAAAAGTTGCCACGTATTGTCGGTAGTATATACGACCTAGAAAAGTCAAGAAAAGATAAGCCAACTAAGCCAGGAAAAGATAACCCAACTAAGTCAAGAAAAGATAACCCAACTAAGCCAAGAAAAGATAACTCAACTAAGTCAAGGAAAGATAACCCAACTAAGCCAAAAAAAAAAGAACTCAACTAAGTCAAGGAAAGATAACCCAACTAAGCCAAGAAAAGATAACCCAACTAAGTCGAAGAAAGATAACCCAATTAAGCCAAGAAAAGATAACTCAACTAAGTAAACAACAGATAACCAAACTAAGCCAAGGAAAGATAACCCAATTAAGTCCAGAAAAGATAACTCAACTAAATTAACAAAAGATAATCACACTAGCCAAGGAAAGATGGCACAACTGACTGATCTTCAAAATACGCGGTATTATAGACTGAGTTGTAGGATATCATTTCACAAAGTCTTGACAAACTGTCCACATGAATGTGATAAAATGGACGTGAATGTGACAAACTGTGGACATGAATGTGACAAACTGTGGACGTGAATGTGATAAGCGGAAGGAGCTAGCATTTTTGTTTCAGTTCTGACTTTTAACATAAATAATTAAATGGTTTACCTGTCTTTTCTTGTATCATTTGATCGCCAATATCATATATGTTTCTTTTCTTGTATCATTTGATCGCAAGTATCATATATGTTTCTTTTCTTGTACCATTTGATCTCCAGTATCATATATGTGTTTTTTCTTATATCCTTTGATCGCCAGTATCGTGTATGTGTCTTTTCTTGTATCATTTTATCGCAAGTATCACAAATGTTTATTTTCTTGTATCATGTGATCGTAATTATCATATGTGTTTCTTTTTTGTTTCTCTTTCTTTTTTTCCCCTATAGTTTTCCAGTGAGTGGTAGAATCTTTAACTTTGAGAAGTATTTCTGTTACTCTGATCGTTGAGGATATTTGTTCTTTGTTTCATCTTTGTCTCATCTTTGTTTCTCAAATGTAATTTTGTTTGTTTATTTGTTTGATGAAAAATAATTTTCAGCTGTTTTGTTTTTTAAATTTCCTGTTCGCTCTTGCAAGTAGAGATTAGGGATTTGAGATTAGCGATTAGAATGGTAAGGAGTAGATTTATACAAAGAAGTTGTTCCTGTGCTGTACAGCTAAGAGGAGTAAGGCAAACAAGATGCCTACCCGTAATAAAGTCCATTAAATGGTAAAATCATACGGGAAGAGTCAGAAATTATTTGTTCACTCAGGAAAAATCAACCAGTGAAAAACTTGACAAAGTCAAGATCTGGTCCGAAATATCTTGGGTCTTGACTTCATATAACATAGTTTCTTATATTTTGACATAATACAACAAACTGTGGGTATTGATGTAATATAACATAGTTTTCTTACATTGTGACATAATACAACAAACTGTAGGTCTTGATGTAATATAACATAGTTTTCTTACATTGTGACATAATACAACAAACTGTAGGTCTTGATGTAATATAACATAGTTTTCTTACATTGTGACATAATACAACAAACTGTAGGTCTTGATGTAATATAACATAGTTTTCTTACGTTTTGACATAATACAGCAAACTGTGGGTCTTGATGTAATATAACATAGTTTTCTTACATTGTGACATAATACAACAAACTGTGGGTCTTGATGTAATATAACATAGTTTTCTTACATTGTGACATAATACAACAAACTGTGGGTCGTGATGTAATATTGCAAAATTATTTTTTTTTAATATTCAGAAATTCTTAAGTTTAGATATGAAAAATATAAACAAAGCGAAAATACTGCACACAAAATTATGGTATATTTGTCTTAATCAGAGAAAACTGTAAATTTGTACACAAGTTAATGCTGGGAGTGTCCAATTTGTTCTAAAATCTGTTCCTTGACCTTGACCTTGTCCGCTGCTCTGATCTTGTCTGTCACGTGACCGACGTGTTTGTGTCAGATAAGTGATGAGTGCGCTCTCAGGTCACGACACAAACATCACCCTCGACACGCCTCAGACAGGACAGCTAGCCCTGGTGGTGTGACTGGGGTAGTTACGGTGGTGGTGCTGCTGGTGGTGGTGATAGTGATAGCTATGGTGATAGTCACTGTGATTGTGATGGTGGTAGTTATGATGGCTATAGCTGTCGTGCCATGAAAACATTCACTTACATAGACTATCTAGAAGTTTAGTCGTATGTATATGTATGTACACAACAACACAATATTTAGTCTATGTATGTGTGTGTAAGTACATAATAACACAAGATGTTGTCGTATGCATGTGTGTATGTACACAACAACAAGATTTAGTCGTATGTATGTGTGTATGTACACAACAACACAAGTAAAAAATATTTGACAGGGAACCTTACTTTGTTAAGCTCTCAGGAACAGCATTCAACCCAGGTGAGGACATCTCCACAGTTGATGCAACAAAAGGAAAGTAACATGAATGAGCGACGGTCACTGAGGGCCATCAGTCCAAGCACTACAGAAAATGTTGATGTCAACAAAAGGAAAGTAACATGAATGAGCGACGGTCACTGAGGGTCAGCAGTCCAAGCAATCAATCAACAGCACTACAGAAAATGTTGATGTCAACAAAAGTCAGCTGTTACCAAAATCCTTCAACAAATTTAATATGATAGAACAATCACGATGAAATCCTGATGAAAGAGGGAAGATGAATTATCAATATATGACATGAGAAATCAACAGCACAGTAAGACACAAAAGCATTCCGACGAACATGATTTTGCCACAGGATATACACCTATACAAAATGACATACTAACCTCACATCGAGAATTCATCCAATCAGAACAAATCTACACAACAACAACACATCTAACAATCTCTCATCTGTATCCTAAAAAGGACAAGCAGACATATATTCCTGCATTCTAACTAGTCTTCACAAAAACTACAACTGTGTCCTAAAAATGACACGCAGACAACTATTCCTACATTCTAACAACGCTGCAGTCAAATCACCCTAAGCTGACAAACCGTAGCCGAAAAATTAACCAATCTACTCTCGACCACAGCTGAGGGACTTCTGTTCGAGATTCATGAAAAGAAGTCTCACCTGGACAATGACTAACAAATCCTAACTCAGTTTAAATCAACTGCGGGCCTGTCCATGCAAGGGTATTACTCTGACTACAAGCGTGAGCAAGGCCAATTCTTTGTAATCTCCCTTATACTGTTACAGAAGCAAACATATACAAAAGTTCGTAAACACACGATGTTTGTAGCATACATACATACATACATACATACATGCATACATATATACATACGTGCATACATACACAAGAGGGTTGATTGATAAGTTCTCGGCATAAAGTACAAATACTTGAAACACACAGTTGATATTAGGTGAATTTGTAGATCAGGTTAATGTAAGATTAAACACAAAGTTTCAAGTAATTAACAGCAACCAATTTTTTTTACAGGCTACTAAAGTGGTAAGGGCTGGCAGAAATTGAGAAAATGGATAAAATTTCTCATCTAGCAGTCATTCGCCACCTCTGCATCAAGGGCTTATCATCAAAGGAGATCCATGAGGATATGGTGGAGACTCTAGGGGAGAGTGCCCCTTCTTACAGCACAGTGAAGAAATGGGTACCTCAGTTCAAACATGGAAGGGAGAGTCTGGAAGATGATCCCCGTCCAGAAAGACCAAGAACGGTAACCACTGATGAAACCACCGACAGAATCCATGACATGATAATGGAGGATCGACGACTAACTGAGCAGTACATTGCTACTGAGTTGGGCATCTCCCAGGAACGTGTTCATGCCATTATTCACGATGATCTTCATATGACAAAGGTCTCTGCTCAATGGGTCCTGAAACTTCTTGGAGCTGATCACAAACGACAGCATCTAAACATGTCAAGAGACAATCTTGGCCATTTTTCTGCAGATCCTGAAAAGTTTCTTCAGCAATTTGTGACTATGGATGAGACTTGGTTTCATCATTATCAACCAGAATCAAAAGAACAGTCAAAGCAGTGGAAACATCATGGATCCCCACCTCCAAAGAAAGTAAGGGCGGTACTGTCTGCAGGCAAAGTGATGGCTTCCATCTTTTGGGATTCAGAAGGTGTGCTTTTGGTAGACTATCTTCAAAAGGCAAAACGGTCACCGTGGCCTATTACACTAATCTTGTGAAGCAACTGCGGGTCAAACTGAAGGAAAAGCATCGAGGGAAACTAACGAGAGGAGTCATCTTTCATCAAGACAATGCTCCAGTTCACAAGTCGGCGGTGGCAATGGCTGCCACTCATGAATACGGCTTCCAGCTTCTTGAACATTCTCCTTATTCCTCAGATTTGGCCCCTTCGGACTATTACCTGTTTACCAAACTCAAAAAGGAGCTCAGTGGTCGCAAATTTGCTTCAGATGATGACGTCATTCATGCTGTAGACCACTTTCTACTGGCACAAGATGCTAACTTTTTACAAAGAAGGGATCCAAATGCTCTAGGATCACTGGATTAAGTGCATAAACCTGCAAGGGGACTATGTTGAGAAATAACCCCCAAAAATTGCCCACAAATAATCCGTTGTACCTTAACCGCGAACTTATCAATCACCCCTCGTACATACATACATACATACATACATACATACATACATACATACATACATACATACATACATACACATATCCACATACAGAAATACATGAGCAAATTATTTCTTAAGCTCATACAAGTTCACGCACACATGCACACATGTAAACGTTTACCCAGTTACACATGTGCACACACGCGAACAAAGTCAGATTACACATGCGAACACACACGTACGTGTAAGTCACTGCAAGCAAACTGACACATGTATGCACGCACACACAGGTGACGTGATTTCCAGTGTCACACCATCAGTCTATGAGGATAAAACGGCCCACAGAAACTTTGTCACGTCCACAGCAACTTTATTACGTTCACAGCAACTTTGTCACGTCTACAGAAACTACATTTACAACACTTTTGTCACGTCTACAACAATTTGTCGCTTCTAAAGCAACTTTTCACCATCTACAACTACGGCATGTCTACTGTAGTCTTGTTACATTTACAGTCAGCTTTGTCAAGTCTATAACAAGTTTGAGACTCGTGCAATAACTTTGTCAAGTCTATGACGAGTCTGAGACACACAGTAACTTTGTCATGTCTATGGCAAGTTTGAGACTCTTACAGTAACTTTGTTACGTCTACAGCAATTTTGTCACCCACATAGTAACTTAAGTAACTGTATTCCCCCAAAACCGAAGGTTTGACATGTTAAAAAAAAAAGCTTCTCTTACTCAGCTGCCCACCTTTGAAATGCCCTACTAACTCATGTAAAACTTATAAGTAATATTCGTTCTTGTAAATTCAAAGTTTGTCAACATCTGTTTGATATGTACTATATGCCTCCCTAAGCATAGTCTAGTTTAAAGTATGGCTTGAGTGTTGTAATTGTTTTTTAAAAAAATATATACCGCTTTTCTATAAGCTTGTTAGTTTTGAATGAATGTAAGAATGCAAGTTTATTTCATGTTGTTGCATAAATCAGAGTATAGAGTGTATGGACAAGAGATAAGTTTATTATTTATTTATGTAATCATTTAATTGTGTCTTCATGATTATTATGCTCATTAACAAACGATGAATGACTGTGACTGAGTGAAAGCTGTATGATGAAGGGCAGAATGTCAGACGGGCCTGTGTGCCCAATTCTTAACCCTTTGAAAGTAAACTATGTTCGTTTCTTTTGTCAAGTATATAACAAGTTTGATACTCTTACAGTAACTTTGTCAAGTCTAGGACAAGTCTAAGGCTCACACAGTAACTTTTTTCACATCTATGGCAAGTTTGAGACTCCTACAGTAACTTTGTCACGTCTATTGCAAGTTTGTTAGGCACACAGTAACTTTGTAGAAACTGGGTGTACTTGAAATACTTGTTCCGTTGTTTACTTCGACATCCATCATGCTGTATAAAAATGTGTTGATCGTGTCTAGCGTTGACAGTTGTAGCCTCGTCTTGCACAGTTACGAGCCCGGAGAGAGTCGCTTTCTCGTGTCGCGGTGTAGGACGGATCAAACATTTCGTGTCCTGTTTTGATCTGGCACGCAGGAAAAGAGCGAGCCACACTCTGACAAAACTGAACTAACAAAGCTGAAGCATCACAAACAAAATAGAACTGCCATGTTTTTGTTGTACGTTAAACAGGCATTTACTATGAAAAACACGCATTTATAACCCTCAGGTCAAAGGTCACTTGACATTTGCATATTTGAAGAAAACAAACATTCCACACACACACACACACACACACAGAGAGAGAGAGAGAGAGAGAGAGAGAGAGAGAGATTAGGAAGGTTGTTATAGCAAAAAAATGTTGTGATTAGAAGTCTGTCATCACACACCAGCCACAAGTCACGTGATCTTGCTTGTTAAATGTCAAAATTTTACTTTATATCTTTCACTTTGTTCTGTCAAGTTTTGCATGTTTTATTATCGTCTTACTTTGTTGTGACAAGTGTTGTTGGCTTCAGTTTATTTGTTGTTGTGTCATTAAGCAGCTTGTTGTTGTTTTTGTTGTTGTTGTCAGTTTGTTAGTTGTTGTGTCATGAAGCAGCTTGTTGTGTTGTTGTTGTCAGTTAGTTGGTTGTTTGTCATAAAGCAGCTTGTTGTTATTGTTGTTGTCAGTTTGTTGGTTGTTGTGTCATAAAGCAGCTTGTTATTGTTGTTGTCAGTTTGATGGTTGTTGTGTCATGAAACAGATTGTTAGTGTTGTTGTCAGTTTGTTGATTGTTGTGTCATAAAGCAGCTTGTTGTTGTTGTCATTTTGTTAGTTGTTGTGTCATGAAGCAGCTTGTTGTTGTTGTCAGTTTGTTAGTTGTTGTGTCATGAAACAGATTGTTAGTGTTGTTGTCAGTTTGTTAGTTGTTGTGTCATGAAACAGATTGTTAGTGTTGTTGTCAGTTTGTTGATTGTTGTGTCATAAAGCAGCTTGTTCTTGTTGTTGTTGCCAATTTGTTGATTGTTGTGTCATAAAGCAGCTTGTTGTTGTTCTCGTCGTCAGTTTGTTGATTGTTTTGTAATAAAGCCGCTTGTTGTTGATTGTTTAGTCATAAAGCAGCTTGTTCTTGTCAGTTTGTTGATTGTTGTGTCATAAAGTAGCCTATTGTTGTCAGTTTGTTGATTGTTGTGTCATAAAGCAGCTTGTTGATTGTTTAGTCATAAAGCAGAATTTGTTGATTGTTATGACATAAAGCAGCTTGTTGTTGAATGTTTAGTCATAAAGCAGTTTGTTGTTGATTGTTTAGTCAAAGATCGGGTTGTTGTTGTCACTTTGTTGATTTCTGTGTCATAAATCAGCTTGTTGTTGAAAGTTTAGTCATAAAGCAGCTTGTTGTTGTCAGTATGTTGATTGTTTTGTCATAAAGCAGCATTTTGTCAGTTTGTTGATTGTTTTGTTATAAAGCAGCATTTTGTTAGTTTGTTGATTATTTTGGTAATAAAGCAGCTTGTTGTTGTCAGTTTGTTGATTGTTGTGTCATAAAGCAGCTTGTTATTGTTGTTGTCAGTTTGTTGGTTGTTGTGTCATGAAGCAGATTGTTATTGTTGTTGTCAGTTTGCTGGTTGTTGTGTCATGAAGCAGATTGTTATTGTTGTTGTAAGTTTGTTTGTTGTTGTGTCATGAAGAAGCTTGTTAATGTTGTTGTCAGTTTGTTGGTTGTTGTGTCATAAAGCAGCTTGTTGTTGTTGTTTTTGTCAATTTGTTGATTGTTGTGTCATAAAGCAGCTTGTTGTTGTTCTCGTCATCAGTTTGTTGATTTTTTTGTAATAAAGCCGCTTGTTGTTGATTGTTTAGTCATAAAGCAGCTTGTTCTTGTCAGTTTGTTGATTATTTTGTCCTAAAGCAGCTTGTTGTTTATTGTTGTGTCATAAAGCAGCTTTTTGTTGTCAGTTTGTTGATTGTTTAGTCATAAAGTAGCTTGTTGTTGATTGTTTAGTCATAAAGCAGCTTGTTGTTGATTTTTAGTAAAAAACAGCTTGTTGTTGATTGTTATGACATAAATCAGCTTGCTGTTGATTATTTAGTCATAAAGCATCTTGTTGTTGATTGTTTAGTCATAAATCAGCTTGTTGTTGTCAATTTGTTGATTGTTTTGTCATAAATCAGCTTGTTGTTGTCAATTTGTTGATTGTTTTGTCACAAAGCAGCCCATTGTTGTCATTTTGTTGATTACTCTCTCATAAAGCATCTTGTTGTTGTCAGTTTGTTGAATGTTTTGTCATAAAGCAGCTTTTTGTTGTCATTTTTTTTATTTTTTGGTCATAAAGCAGCTTGTTGTTGTCAATTTGTTGATTGTTGTGCCATAAAGCAGCTTGTTGTTCATTTTTTAGTCCATAAGCAGCTTGTTCTTGATTGTTTAGTTATAAAGCAGCTTGTTGTTGAATGTTTAGTCATAAAGTAGTTTTTTATTGTGAGTTTGTTGTTTGTTTAATCATAAAGCAGCTTGTTCTTGATTGTTTAGTCATAAAGCAGCTTGTTGTTGATTGTTTAGTCATAAAGCGGGTTGTTGTCAGTTTGTTGATTGTTGTGTCATAAAGCAGCTTGTTGTTGTCAGTTTGTTAACTGTTGTTTCATATAGCAGCGTGTTGTTGTTGTTTTTGTTGTTGTTGTTATTGTTGTTGTTGTTGTCAGTTTGTTGTTTGCTCTAAATAATTCTAATTTATGACCAAGATACAACCATTCCCCCCTCTTGTTCTTGCTGTTAGTATGTGAAAGGTGGCAGTAAGAAATTATTCTTCTTTCATCCCAAACTCTGACATGCTACACGGATTTAATAGTTCAGATAATCCACCAACAAACTTTCTCTCTCTCTCTCTCTCACTCTCTTTCCCTCACTCTCTTTCTCTCACTCTCTCTCACTCTTCTGTAGCAATAAATATGTTGGCTTCCCCACATCAAGGCATTCTCTCTGATGCTGTTGTTATTGCTGTTGTTATTGGTTACTGTTGCCCTATTAAAAAAAGACACTTATCTCCACAACTGACTGAATTATTACCAAACCCAGCTTATGAGCCAGATGATTAGCCTTAATTCTCCGTCATGGATGATTTCACTTGGAGAAATATTCCTATTACTACAGTATCACAATGTTCATTATCGTATGCCTCGGCCTTCCTCTGTGTCTCTTGCTGATCTTAATGATGTTTGATGTTCTCTGCCTTTAGTTAGATGTTCTACAAATGTAGATTATTGCGCTCGTCTGACTGAACGGAACTTGTGAAGACTTTGTCTCAGATGTAGGGGAGATAACCGAACAAAATATACGGAGAATGTATAAAATAGGAAAAAAATAGGAGCAGCTTTATTACTTAACGATTACAAAGTTGTGACGTTTCGGCGTGAGCCTTAATCATACAAAAACATACAGGACGAAGAAATAGAGAGAGGAGATAAATTATAGATTCACATGAATACTTAAAAAAAATTTTTTTTTAAAAGAGTACTTAGCTGTAAATTGCAAGGTGTGGCTTGTCCGGCGGTGTGTGTCAGGAATGGATCTAGTGGGACGTGGAGACTGTTTAAATAGAGACCTGTGACATGTGGTCAGTGGGTTGTAACTGGGGGTGGTGGATGGGGAACCGGGGAGGGGGAGAGAGAGTGACGCAATACCGACCTAGCTAGGAGAAATTAAAACAGAGGTTATATATGTTATCCTGCAGGGATTCACATGCGAGTCCCGAAATGTGATATATGTCATCGTTTGCAAAAGATGAAGGATAACATATATCGGTGAGACTGGCCTCAGATTAGGGGACCGCATGCAAAAACATCTGTACGACATCGCCCAGCATGCTTCGAAACCAGTCCCAAATCATTTCAATGGCCCCAACCACAGAGGCAAATCTGATTTTCTGGTAACAGCCATTAAACAATGTCACGCAGATGTCACAAGCCGCCTGGCACTTGAGAACCGCTGCATTCAAAATTATGGGACGCTGGAACCACATGGGTTAAACTCGCTGTTTAGTTACACGTAACATCATCTTCTTCAATCATTATAGTATAAATCCACCCCTTCTTACTTTTCAAACTTCCTCACAGCATCACTCTGCAACCCCGCTATTTTCTCTGCAACCCCTCTTCCCCAATCATCTGTTTCCATTTCTCCTAGCTAGGTCGGTATTGCGTCACTCTCTCTCCCCCTCCCCGGTTCCCCATCCACCACCCCCAGTTACAACCCACTGACCACATGTCACAGGTCTCTATTTAAACAGTCTCCACGTCCCACTAGATCCATTCCTGACACACACCGCCGGACAAGCCACACCTTGCAATTTACAGCTAAGTACTCTTTTAAAAAAAAAATTTTTTTTTAAGTATTCATGTGAATCTATAATTTATCTCCTCTCTCTATTTCTTCGTCCTGTATGTTTTTGTATGATTAAGGCTCACGCCGAAACGTCACAACTTTGTAATCGTTAAGTAATAAAGCTGCTCCTACTTTTTCCTGTTTTATACATTCTAGTATCACAGCTTTACTGCAGTGCTTCGTGTATAGTTGTATACTTATACACTAATTATTGTGTTACAAAATATATGGAGAGACTACTGGGGTGGCCAGTAGATGTTAACATGGGTACGGGGGGGGGGGGCAAGGAGAAAAGAGATAAGGAGCGAGACACAGAGACAAAAGAAGGGGGAGAAATAAATTAGTGAGTGAAACAAGAGAATGATAAACAGGGGGAGAGAAAAAGGTAGAGAGAGTGAGAGGAACAAGAGAAAGATAAACAGGGGAGGGAAGCAAGGGATGAGACAAGCAGAGAGGAAGAGAGAGAAGAAGCGAGAGAAGGAAAAAAGAAGCGAGAGAAAGAAAGAAGTGAGACAGAAAAAGACAGAGAAGCTGACATAGAATAAAAGAGAAACAGGGGTAATGAAACAGGGGAGAGAAACAGGGGAAGAGAAACGTGGAGAGAAACAGGGGGAGATAAACAGGGGAAGAGAAACAGATAAAAAGAGTGAGAGGAAAAAGAGAAAGATAAACAGGGGGAAAGAAAAAGGTAGAGAGAGTAAGAGAAACAAGAGAAAGATAAACAGGGGGAAAGAAAGAGGTAGAGAAAGTGAGAGGAACAAGAGAAAGATAAACAAGGGGAGAGAAAGGTAGAGAGATTAAGATGAACAAGAGAAAGATAAACAGGGGGAAATAAAGAAGTAGAGAGAGTGAGAGGAACAAAGGAAAGATAAACAGGGGGAGATAAAGGTAGAGAGAGTTAGAGAAACAAGAGAAAGATAAACAGGGGAAAAGAAACAGGTAAAAGGAGTAAGAGGAACAAGAGAAATTAAAAAGGGGGAGAGAAAGAGGTAATGAAAGTTATCAATGATAGAATGTCTGGAAATAGTGCTGTAATACAGAAAGTTATCAATGATAGAATGTCTGGGAGTGGAACTATAATACAGAAAGTTATCAATGATAGAATGTTTGGGAGTGGAACTATAATACAGAAAGTTATCAATAATAGAATGTTTGGGAGTGAAGCAACAACATATTTTGTTTGTTTTGTCCCAAGTTTTTTATTATTTATTTAAGTTCACAATATCAATGACGTCATTTTAGTTCCTGGAAAAACAACGCATAATTTGATGACATTATCATTTCCTGTTTCTTCAACAATTTTCATATCCTACTTTGTACAGGAGCATCACATTTTCGTCAGTTCCCACTCCAGTCACGTCATGCCTATAAGCAGGATCTACAGGCAGACTTCTACTAGCAATCTTCTACAGATTTCTACAAGCAAATTTCTACAAGCAGATTTCTACTAGCAAACTTCAACAAGCAAGCTTCTATAAACAGATTTCTACAAGAAAAACTCTGCAAGTTGATTTCTGTAACCAAATTTCTACAGCAAAATTTCTACAAGAAAACTTCTACAAGCTGATTTATATAATCAAATTTCTACAGCAAAATTTCTACAAGAAAACTTCTACAAGCTGATTTATATAATCAAATTTCTACAGCAAAATTTCTACAAGAAAACTTCTACAAGCTGATTTATATAATCAAATTTATACAACAAAATTTCTACAAGCTGATCTCTGTAACCAAATTTCTACAAGAAAACGTCTACAATAGTGTCTGGCACTGAGGATTTTGTGCAAGTGTAAGAGAAGAACTTCTGAGCAACCTGCCATTACATCCATGTTAGTCTCACCTAGACCTGCATGTTGCTACCACAAAAACCAGCCTTAACTTCGTCCAGTCTGTGACTACCCTGGTTGTCTAGTGTCACTGGTAAATTTGTCTAAATTTTCTAACTTTTGTTAAATGCCAATAACAAAACAAAACTGCAAGACCGACTTAAACTACGACAAAAAAAGAACTACAAAAAAGAAAAAATCCAACAAGACACAGCTACAATAGGACAGAACTACAAATAAGAACAAAAATTACAACAAGACAAAACTAAAACAAGAAGGAACTACTTAAGACAGAACTACAACAGGAGAGAGTTATAGAAAAAAAACAATGACAGCAAGACAGAACTACATCAAGACAGAACCGCAACAAGACAGAATTACAATGGCATAGAACTTCAGGAGATGGAACCAGAACAAAACTGAACTACAGCATATCAAAATTACAAAAAGAATTATAACAGTGCAGAGCACTGATCTTCAAGAATCTTGAGAACATATGGAATTCAAAAGTTATAAGCACAAAAATCAAGTTAAAACTATTCAATTCACATGTAATATCCACTCTCACTTATGCATGTGAAAGCTGGAAAACAACTATAGAAACAGACAAGAAATTAGACTCTTTTGAAAACAAATGCCTAAAGAAAATACTCGGCATCAAGTGGAACGAATTCAAGAACAATGCAGAAATAAGACAGATGACTGAACAACAACCAGTCTCATGGGTGATCAGGAAAATGAGATGGACATATGTTGGTCACTTGATGAGAAGAAATGATCAGAGAATCCCAAAACAAGCTATCAAGTGGAACACAACAGGCCAAAGAAGAAGAGGCAGACCACATGAAACTCTGAAGAGGAAATTGTTAAGAGAGTTCAAATTAACAGGCATAAAATCCCTTGATGAGGGAAAGAAAGACTCGCCGAAGACAGGAAAAATTGGCAAACTACCTTGCGAGCCCTATGTGATGTTTAATGGCATGGGAAGGATATAAGATATAAGAATAACCATAACACCACGGAACTGCAAGACAAAAGTACAAAAAAAAAAAGACAGAAAAATAGGACAGAACTACAAATAAGAACAAAAATTACAACAAGACAAAACTAAAACAAGAAGGAACTACTTAAGACAGAACTACAACAGGAGAGAGTTATAGAAAAAAAACAATGACAGCAAGACAGAACTACATCAAGACAGAACCGCAACAAGACAGAATTACAATGGCATAGAACTTCAGGAGATGGAACCAGAACAAAACTGAACTACAGCATATCAAAATTACAAAAAGAATTATAACAGTGCAGAACCATCAGCACTGATCTTCAAGAATCTTGAGAACATATGGAATTCAAAAGTTATAAGCACAAAAATCAAGTTAAAACTATTCAATTCACATGTAATATCCACTCTCACTTATGCATGTGAAAGCTGGAAAACAACTATAGAAACAGACAAGAAATTAGACTCTTTTGAAAACAAATGCCTAAAGAAAATACTCGGCATCAAGTGGAACGAATTCAAGAACAATGCAGAAATAAGACAGATGACTGAACAACAACCAGTCTCATGGGTGATCAGGAAAATGAGATGGACATATGTTGGTCACTTGATGAGAAGAAATGATCAGAGAATCCCAAAACAAGCTATCAAGTGGAACACAACAGGCCAAAGAAGAAGAGGCAGACCACATGAAACTCTGAAGAGGAAATTGTTAAGAGAGTTCAAATTAACAGGCATAAAATCCCTTGATGAGGGAAAGAAAGACTCGCCGAAGACAGGAAAAATTGGCAAACTACCTTGCGAGCCCTATGTGATGTTTAATGGCATGGGAAGGATATAAGATATAAGAATAACCATAACACCACGGAACTGCAAGACAAAAGTAAAAAAAAAAAGACAGAAAAATAAGACAGAATTACAAAAATACAGGAATTGCAACAAGAGAGAATTACAAAAAAATGACGAAACTACAAGAAGACAAGACTACAAAGACAGAACTACAACAAGACAGAACTAGAGAGACAGAACTACAACAAGACAGGACTGAAAGTGTTGTATACTAACTGCAACAAAAGAGAATTACAACAAGACAAAAATACAGCAGAACAAGACTAAAAAAACGAAGAACTACAAGATGGAACTATAACAATATATATACAAGTATATGACTATAAAACATAACTAAAATAAGACAGAAGTACATCAGGACAGAACCACAGAAAGACAGAACTCAACTTGACAGAACTGAAAGAAGCAAACTTTGAAAGAAACATGAACAGGTTAGCCTCAGATTTTAGTCCCTTTGACACACACACAGTCTACTTGGATGTGAGCCTGCCAGGAAGCTTGAGACAGGATTAGTTGTATATGTTACTACAGCCATACACTCTTGCCATAGAACAGACCTTGAGACAGGATTAGTTGTATATGTTACCACAGCCATACACTCTTGCCATAGAACAGACCTTGAGACAGGATTAGTTGTATATGTTACTACAGCCATACACTCTTGCCATAGAACAGACCTTGAGACAGGATTAGTTGTATATGTTACTACAGCCATACACTCTTGCCATAGAACAGACCTTGAGACAGGATTAGTTGTATATGTTACCACAGCCATACACTCTTGCCATAGAACAGACCTTGAGACAGGATTAGTTGTATATGTTACTACAGCCATACACTCTTGCCATAGAACAGACCTTGAGACAGGATTAGTTGTATATGTTACCACAGCCATACACTCTTGCCATAGAACAGACCTTGAGACAGGATTAGTTGTATATGTTACCACAGCCATACACTCTTGCCATAGAACAGACCTTGAGACAGGATTAGTTGTATATGTTACCACAGCCATACACTCTTGCCGTAGAACAGACCTTGAGACAGGATTAGTTGTATATGTTACTACAGCCATACACTCTTGCCATAGAACAGACCTTGAGACAGGATTAGTTGTATATGTTACCACAGCCATACACTCTTGCCATAGAACAGACCTTGAGACAGGATTAGTTGTATATGTTACCACAGCCATACACTCTTGCCATAGAACAGACCTTGAGACAGGATTAGTTGTATATGTTACCACAGCCATACACTCTTGCCGTAGAACAGACCTTGAGACAGGATTAGTTGTATATGTTACTACAGCCATACACTCTTGCCATAGAACAGACCTTGAGACAGGATTAGTTGTATATGTTACCACAGCCATACACTCTTGCCATAGAACAGACCTTGAGACAGGATTAGTTGTATATGTTACCACAGCCATACACTCTTGCCGTAGAACAGACCTTGAGACAGGATTAGTTGTATATGTTACCACAGCCATACACTCTTGCTGTAGAACAGACCTTGAGACACCAGATATCGAGTGCATATGGTTGGAAATCAAAACTTCCAAAGCAGAGCACAATCTTAATTGGGTTTCTGTATCGTAATCCAAATGCAACAGCATCGTGGTATGATCATTTTACAATTATGATGGAATATATTTTGTCATTTAAGTTGCATTTTACATGGAATGATACTGTTTTATCATACAACTTATCCCAAATTATCACTGAACCTACCAGAGTAACTGAAACATCATCCACACTAATAGATCACATATATGTAGCTCATCCAGAAAACATTATAGAATGTAAAGTCCCTCACACATCACTCAGTGATCACTATCTGGTCTGTTGCACATGGATACGACATGGTTTGAAAATTCCCCAAAATAAACATACCAGTATTAAATTTAGAAGTTGTAGCAAATTCAGCTTAGAATAATTTCTGAAAGAGTTACAAGCAGCAGCTCTAGATCATGTGTACCAACTAACTGACCCTAATCATGTGCCCGCTTGTGAAGAGTTCAACAATCACTTCAGAGAAGAAATCAATATCTTAAAATTTTCACTACCAATCCCCATTCTTTGCTTAACCAAATTAAATAAATTTAAATGTGCAAATCTAAAGCAACCCAGCATTCCTTTCATGTCAGTTAGTGAAGTTTACAATTATCTTTCATCTTTAAAGAACAACAACACAGCAGGACTTGATAAAATCAGCAACAAGATATTACGCTACTCAGCCCAAGTAATTACAGATACACTAACATACATTTACAATCAGTGCATTGCACATTGTCATTTTCCTTTTAATATTGCAAAAATATATCCCCTTTTAAAATCTGGTTTGGAGAAAAATACCTCAAACTATAGACCAATTTCCATTCTTTCGACTTTGTAAAAACCCCTAGAAAAATGCATACAAAAAAACAACCTTACAACACATGCAAGAAAATGATTTGATTGTTGACTGTCAGTCAGGTTTTAGGCCAAAACATTCCTGCCACACAGCTCTCACAAAAATAACAGAGTATTGGTTGTCTAATATAAACGATGATAAATTATGTGGTGCTGTCATTGTTGACTTTCAAAAAGCATTTGACGTGACTGATCATGAAATCCTAGTTAGAAAACTTGAGACTTATAAATTATACCCTGACTTGACAAAATTTATGACATCTTTTCTTTCCAACAGACAGCAGGTAGTTTGCCTCAAAAACTCTAAGTCAAGTTCATCTGTGGTTGATAATGGTGTTCCACAGGGATCTATTCTTGGTCCTCTCCTGTTTACCATCTACATCAATGATCTTCCACTTCATCTCAAAAATCATCTTGTGACTTCTTTGCTGATGACTGCACCACAGTTTACACTAGTGACAATGACTGTATTAACCTTGAGTCAACTCTTCAAATTGAAATAAACAGTCTAATTAACTGGAGCAACAACAACAGAATGCTCATAAACACCAGCAAAACAAAATCCATGCTCATTACAACAAGACAGCAATTAACAAATTTACCAACAACAACACTACAGCTCCATGCTGGAACTTCACAGATAGAGAATGTTAGTGAACATAAAACTCTAGGTCTCATGACTGACCACCACCTCAGCTGGAATCATCATGTAGACAATCTAACCAAACTCATTGCACAAAAAGTTTACCAGTATACTAGAATTAAACATTTTCTTGACATAGACACAAGAAAAATATACTACATATCACAGAAAAACACACACTTGGACTACTGTTCCACAGTCTGGGATGGTTGTTCCATGTCAAACATGAAAAAACTTTACTTACTTAAAAAACGAGCAGTAAAGCTTATAGATGACAAACATGCAAAACTTAATACAAATAAGGACAAACATCTTGATATTCTATCCCTCAAGAAGAGATTTCTTTTCAACAAGGCCAAGTTAATTCATAAAATTCTATCCCACAATGCTCTACCCTACCTGTGGTCATTGTTCAAATCCAACCCAAAACACAGTCAATGCTTAAGCAATTGTATTCTCCCAAAACCAAGGCTTGACATGTTTAAAAAAAGCTTCTCTTACTCAGCTGCCAACCTTTGGAATGTCCTACCAATTTATGTAAAACTTATAAGTAATATTTGTTCTTGTAACTTCAAACTTTGTCAACATCTGTTTGATATGTACTATATGCCTCCCTAAGCGTAGTCTAAAGTAGTCTAAAGTATGGCTAGAGTGTTGTAATTTTTTAAATACTGCTTTTCTATAAATTTGTTAGTTTTGAATGAATGTAAGAATGCAAGTTTATTTCATGTTGTTGCATAAACCAGAGTGTAGAGTGTATGGACAAGAGATAAGTTTAGTATTTATTTATGTAATAGTTTAATTGTGTCTTCAGGATTATTATGCTCATTAACAAATGCTGAATGACTGTGACTGAGTGAAAGCTGTGTGATGAAGGGCAGAATGTCAGATGGGCCTGCGTGCCCAATTCTTAACCCTTTGAAAATAAAATGTGTTCGTTCTTTTGTTTTGTTCGTTCGTTCACTCTGGCAATATTTTCTGTCACATGTTGCCCCTCACCGTTCAGGTTCCTTGTGTGAGTTTCTGCACCGTCCACTACACCAAAGACGCTGATCTGATGCTGTCACTGTGGTCGCTGATCTGATGCTGTAGTCTAACAACTCTCTAGACCAGGTCCAGACTCTGAGAATAGCCTCCAACCTATTGGACTCTCCAGACAACCTCCAGAAAAGCTGCTCCAAATCAATAAGTTGAAGATTCTACATCATCATGTCATTCTTTGCTCTTATAGAACTTCTACAAAAGGGACCTCCACCAGTTTTGGTAAGACCTGACTTTGCATGCAAGATCTTAGAGCCTTGTAATTTGTGTACATGGCCTAGAGAACAGAGTGGCAAGTGTATTACTAAGAGGTTAGTTCAGGTCTCATAAACATAAACCCCTAATATCCTTGTGTACCTGACTCCAGATTTTGACTCATCTATGTCAAGATTGCAGCAGCTATGTCAAGATTAATGCAAATATCTCCTCTCTCTATTTCTTCATCCTGTCTGTTTTTGTATGATTCAGGCTCACTCCGAAACGTCACAACTTTGTAGTTGTTAAGTAACAAAGCTGGTCCTACTATTTTCCTAGTTTATACGTTTTGTTATCACAGCTTTACTGCAGTGGCTCTGCGTATAGTTGTATACTTATACTCTAATTATTAAAGAGCAGATTATAGGACAAGATGATTCTCGGTAGAATGCACATATAACATATGTCTGCTGCCATACCATCTACTAAAAGTGCCATTATGTTACAAGTGCTGGCAGTTTTTTCAAGCCAAAATATTACAGGTTGTTTAGCCTAGGAAAGTTCCCCATGTAATACTGCAGTTACTTTTATTTTCTACATTACCCAGTCTATGACAAAGTTGACATGCACTGAGCCTGGTCTCATATGTATGTCAGGTCACCTTGTGCCTCACTGTATGTCATGTTGACCTAGACATAGTTCACAGGCTGCTGGAATGTGATAATTATTTGACACCAGGCCTCACTCATAAAGTTCACTCATAAAGTTCACTCATAAAGGTCTATAAATTTTTAATGAAATATTCATGTTTTGTAAAATAACCATGTCTTTGTTTATAAAAAGCTCATTTTTTCCATAAAATGTTTGTTTTCTCACATATTTATGTTTTCACACATGTTCATGTTTTCTCACCTATTCTTATTTTCTCACATGTTTATGTTATCTCACATATTTATATTTTTTTACATGTTCATATTTTCTCACATACTTATGTTTTCTTACATGTTCATATTTTCTCACATACTTATGTTTTATCATATCTTCAAATTTTCTCACATATTTATGTTTTCTCACATGTTCAAATTTTCTCACATAGTCTTATTTTCTCACCCGTTCATATTTTCTCACATATTTATGTTTTCTGACATGTTCATATTTTCTCACATGTTTATGTTTTCTCGCATATTCTTATTTTCTCACATATTTATATTTTCTTACATGTTCATATTTTCTCACACTTTTATTTTCTTTTCCTTATGTTCATATTTTCTAATTTGTTTATGTTTTCTCACATGTTCATATTTTCTCACATTTTTTTTCTTATGTTCATATTTTCTCATTTGTTTATGTTTTCTGACATGTTCATACTTTCTCACATGTTTATGTTTTCTCACATATTTATGGTTTCCCACATGTTCATATTTTCTTACATTTTTATGTTTTCTCACATGTTCATATTTTCTCACATATTTATGTTTTATACCGCAAAAATTTGGTGCACTGATTTTCCTGAATCTTTCCTGTTACTCTTTCAACTTTTGCTCTTTGTTTCTGAGGTCTTTCTGTTTCTGAGGTCTTTTTGTTTCTGAGTCTTTCTGTTTCTGAGGTCTTTTTGTTTCTGAGTCTTTCTGTTTCTGAGGTATCTCTGTTTCTGAGGTCTTTTTGTTTCTGAGTCTTTCTATTTCTGAGATATTTCTGTTTGTGAGTCTTTCTGTTTCTGATGTCTTCCTTTTTCTGAGCCTTTCTGTTTCTGAGGTCTTTCTGAGGTCTTTTTGTTTCTTAGGTCTTTCTATTTCTGTAGTCTTTCTGAGTCTTTCTGAGGTCTTTTTATTTCTGGGGTCTTTCTGTTTCTGAGGTCTTTCAGTTTCTGAGGTCTTTCTGTTTCTGAGGTCTTTCTATTTCTGAGGTCATTCTGAGATCTTTCTCTTTCTGAGTCTTTCTGTTTCTGAGGTTTTTCTTGACTTTTTCTTAGTTTATCACCACATTGTTATCCTCACAGCAGCTTGTTATCTAATCCTCCCTGCTCTGTATTCTTCCTGCTAATTCCTCTCTACACCTCCTGTGCTCATATGTTAATATATCATCATCGAAGGTCAGTGTTCGTGAGACCTTACTTTTTGTGAGGTCTTTCTGTTTGTGAAGTCACTGTGTGTGTGTGAGGTCTTTCTGTTTGTTAGGTCACTGTGTGTGTGTGAGGTCTTTCTGTTTGTGATGTCACTGTGTGTGTGAGTTCTCTCTGTCTGCCAGGTCTTGCAGTGTTCTAAAAATATCTGTCTTTTGTCTGTATGGTTTCACATTTGTTTGTCCGTAAATGCTACTGTTTATACCATTTTGTCTGTATAGGTACATATCTGTTTGTCTGTTAGATTTACATTTGTTTGTCTGTGTATGAGTCACTCTGTCTGTCTTGATTCACAAATGATTGTATGTCAGTGTCTTTTTGTCGGTCTAGGTTCACATCTGTTTGTATTTATACATGTCTGTTTGCACATATTCACATCTGATTGTCTGTCTAGATACACATCTGTTTGTCTGTCTAGGTACACATCTGTTTGTCTAAGTAAAAATCTGATTATCTATTTGTTTACATATCTTTCTGTCTGTCTAGGCACATATGTTTGTCTGTCTAGGTTCACATGTTTGTGTAGACACACACCTGTTTGTCGAAGTCCACATCTATCTGTCTCTGCACTAACTTATTTGTCCATATTTTGATTTCTCTATTTTGTCTGTTTGCCATTGTTTTCTTTGTTTATGTTCAATAAACGCAGACGAACTCGCTGTCTGATATGGCACACAGTGACCTATAGCTGATGTTCTGGAGTCAAGACTGGCAGACCACCAAGACCCTGTCCCACCTCTCCGCTGGTGTTCCCAGTAACAAGTCTAACCTGGCTAACAGGGAAAGATCGCCATAGCTCCCATGGTGGTGGATTCTGGCAAAGAAGTATTGCAAACCTCTCACTTTTGAACTGCACACAGGCACTGAAATACTAGCCACCGTAACCCTCCCCCAGTCCTACATGATGCTGTGCCTTATCTTACCTTCCTCGACTGCAGACAACATAAGAACCAAGGAGACAGAAGACATGAACGTTTACCTGTATGTTAACATATTTGTTGTCTTTACCTTGACTTGTTTCACCTGTTGCTGCCGTCACGTGACCACCCACAGAAACCTGGAATTATCACCCCCGAGGAGTTCGCCGAAGATGTGGCCAGGATCCACGGCATCTACCGCAGGAAGCACAAGGCCTACTCCCTCAGGTGCGCCCCTGTCCTCATCATACTCTCTGATTTAATGACTGTCACCTCAGACGATGATTGTCAGGCTGGATGATGATTGTTAGGTTGGATGATGATTGTTAGGTTGGATGATGATTGTTAGGTTGAATGATGATTGTCAGCATGAGTGATGATTGTCAGGTTGGATGATGATTGTTAGGTTGAATGATGATTGTCAGACTGGATGATGATTGTCAGCATGAGTGATGATTGTCAGGTTGGAAGATGATTGTCAGGTTGGATGATGATTGTTGGGTTGAATGATGATTGTTAGGTTGGACTGTGACAGTAGGTAGCGTGAGCTAGAATAAGACATTGCTAACATCAGTTTTGTGTCCTGGGTTGTATATCCATCTTCCTCCATGCTGACCTGCAGACTGAACGAAGAACTGATAGAGATGGCGCAGAGATGGGCAGATGAACTTGCCGGGATGGAAGATCTGGCTCACAGTGGCTTCAAGCTGAGAGGTATAAGGATAGGAGAGAATATCGCCATGAAGTGGACCTCCAACAACGCCGTCTACAAACGTAAGTAGATCATTCAATGCAGGTACGTCTTCTACAAACATAAGCACATCAGTCACTGCTGTACGTCTTCTACAGGTGCTGAGACATGACATGCCTTACTCTTGCTATTGCAGGTACGTCTTCTACAGGTGCTGAGACATGACATGCTTTATTCTTGTTATTGCAGGTACGTCTTCTACAGGTACTGAGACATGACATGCTTTATTCTTGTTACTGCAGGTACGTCTTCTACAGGTACTGAAACATGACATGCTTTATTCTTGTTACTGCAGGTACGTCTTCTACAGGTACTGAGACATGACATGCTTTATTCTTGTTACTGCAGGTACGTCTTCTACAGGTACTGAGACATGACATGCTTTATTCTTGTTACTGCAGGTACGTCTTCTACAGGTACTGAGACATGACATGCTTTATTCTTGTTACTGCAGGTACGTCTTCTACAGGTACTGAGGTAAGACAAACTTCGCTTGTCACTGTCTGTGGACTTGTTACTTAAGGGAAGTAACTGAAGAAAAAAGGATTAGAAAGTTTAGAGCCGGGGTCAGTGTTCATTCATTCATTCCTTTGCATGTCCCTTGCGGAACTTTGCCTCCCAAACAGCACTCCTGTAGGCCTCTCGGTTGTGAGCAAGATGGCCTGCTGCTGCTGCATCCATTTCCAGATCATCAACGATGTCTTGCAGCCATCTTCGTTTCGGTCTTCCTCTTTTTCTTTTTCCCATTATGTATCATTCCAATACGGTCTTCTCTAAATCATCATGACGTTTAATGTGGCCAAAATATTTAAGTTTTCTCTCTTTAATCCTCTTTACTAGCCAGCCTTCTTCAATATTAAGCTCTTGTAGTATAGATATATTTGTTCTTTTTTGTGTCCACGATATCTGGAGAACTCTTCTATAGCATTTACATTCAAAGGCAGTTATGTGCTTCCCAGCTGTTTTGTTAAGTGTCCAGGTCTCACAGGCATATGTTGCGATAGGAAAGATGCATGCCCTTAAAAATCTTATTTTTGTGGTTCTGTCTGCTCCTCTCCACAGATTCTTTATTTGTTTTACTTTCTGAAGAGCGATAGACGTCCTCCTTTTAATTTCCCTCATTGTATCTCCATTATTAGTTAGTAGTGATCCAAGATATTCAAAACTCTCCACTTCTTCCAGTTTTTCCTCATTGATACATATTTCAGTTGCCTTGTTTGTTTTGTCAGTTGTCATCACTTTAGTTTTCTTTGCATTAAGATAGAGGTTCTGCTCTTCGCTGTTCTTGTGGACTGACATAAGTAGTTTTTCCATTCCTTCTTGTGTTGTGGACAGCAATACTGTGTCATCAGCATATCTAATCTCTGGTATTTCATAACCTCCAACTGTTATGGCATCGTAATATTCTTTGTCTACATCTTCTCTAACATTCCTCATTATATTTTCAGTATACAAGTTAAATAAGTAGGGTGACAATATGCACCCCTGACGGACCCCTTGTTTTATGTCAAACCAACTTGTTGTTTCACCATTTATTCTTACTGCTGCTTGTTGGTCTAAATACAGCAGTGATGTTAATTGTATCAAATGTGTACTGATTGTAATTTTGGTCAAACCCGTCTTAATGCGTGGGCCCGCCTAGGAACTGTCCAGGGGCCCCAAGTGAATGGGGGTCCAATCAACCTATGGAAATCTGTGTACATGATTGTATATGACTCGTGTGCTGTACGTGCGCGCACATGCAGCTTATGTTTAAGGGCGAACAGTGTCCCCATCTTCAAATCTAGGCTGCTCATATATTACTAGGCTGCCCATATAAAACTAGGCTGCTCATATATTACTAGGCTGTTCATATATTACTAGGCTGCTCATATATTACTAGGCTGCCCATATAGAACTAGGCTGCTCGTATATTACTAGGCTGCTCATATAAAACTAGGTTGCTCGTATATTACTAGGTTGCTCATATAAAACTAGGCTGCTCGTATAAAACTAGGCTGCTCATATAAAACTAGGTTGCTCATATAAAACTAGGCTGCTCGTATATTACTAGGTTGTTCATATAAAACTAGGGTGCTCGTATATTACTAGGTTGTTCATATAAAACTAGGGTGCTCGTATATTACTAGGTTGTTCATATAAAACTAGGGTGCTCGTATATTACTAGGTTGTTCATATAAAACTAGGGTGCTCGTATATTACTAGGTTGTTCATATAAAACTAGGGTGCTCGTATATTACTAGGTTGTTCATATAAAACTAGGGTGCTCGTATATTACTAGGTTTCTCATATAAAACTAGGGTGCTCGTATATTACTAGGTTGTTCATATAAAACTAGGGTGCTCGTATATTACTAGGTTGTTCATATAAAACTAGGCTGCTCATATATTACTAGGTTGCTCATATAAAACTAGGCTGCTCATATAAAACTAGGCTGCTCATATATTACTAGGTTGCTGATATAAAACTAGGCTGCTCATATATTACTAGGTTGCTCATATAAAACTAGGCTGCTCATATATTACTAGGTTGCTTATATAAAACTAGGCTGCTCATATAAAACTAGGCTGCTCATATATTACTAGGTTGCTCATATAAAACTAGGCTGCTCATATATTACTAGGTTGCTCATATAAAACTAGGCTGCTCATATATTACTAGGTTGCTCATATAAAACTAGGCTGCCCGCATATTACTAGGTTGCTCATATAAAACTAGGCTGCCCGCATATTACTGTGCTGCCCACTTTAAACTAGGCTGCCCGTGCATTCTATCTGCCTGTATATTCTGCCCTTATAAGTCAGCCAAGATTCTTTGGGAAGAAATGATGAGTATTTATTGTGCTTGAAGCAGAGCAAGAACGAACTAGAAACACAAATCTTCATCTTGGAATGATATACTTATATGTAACTTTCTTCTGTGCTAGCTTTGTGTATGTAGTATTTACTGAATATTTTTTTGTGCACACTGTGCCAAGATTTGTATTTTTTTAAATGAATGTTAAGCATTTGTATTACCTTTGGTGTATTTTTGTTTTAGATAAAAAGCACTTTCTGTTGAGAAAGATTATGAGACTTTTGATAAATGTCTAAAATAAGATTCATAATAATTTTCTTTTGTGTAATTCTTATTTATATAGTACAATGTTATATAGACTGAAATTTTTGCTACGTAAAACCTATTGCACTATTTGGATGTTTATACTAAGTAATTTCTGCAGTGGTGCATGTTTTCGTTTAACATAGTAAGTTTTCAATGTGTGTTGATTAATCTTTACTTTAGAACAAGTTTTATTATAACATAGTAAGTTTTCAATGTGTGTTAATTAATCTTTACTTTAGAACATGTTTTATTATAACATAGTAAGTTATCAATGTGTGTTAATTAATCTTTAGTTTAGAACACGTTTTATTATAACAAAAGTTTTCAATGTGTGTTGATTAATCTTTACTTTAGAACATGTTTTATTATAACATAGTAAGTTATCAATGTGTGTTAATTAATCTTTACTTTAGAACATGTTTTATTATAACATAGTAAGTTATCAATGTGTGTTAATTAATCTTTACTTTAGAACATGTTTTATTATAACAAACATTTTCAATGTGTGTTAATTAATCTTTACTTTAGAACACGTTTTATTATAACATAGTAAGTTTTCAATGTGTGTTAATTAATCTTTACTTTAGAACATGTTTTATTATAACAAAAGTTTTCAATGTGTGTTAATTAATCTTTACTTTAGAACATGTTTTATTATAACAAAACTTTTCAGTTTGTGTTGATTAATCTTTACTTTAGAACATGTTTTATTATAACATAGTAAGTTTTCAATGTGTGTTAAGTAATCTTTACTTTAGAACATGTTTTATTATAACATAGTAAGTTTTCAATGTGTGTTAATTAATCTTTAGTTTAGAACATGTTTTCTTATAACAAAAGTTTTCTATGTGTGGTGATTACTCTGGACTTTAGGACATGTTTTCTTACTATTGAAAGTTAATTTTAATGAAAATAATAATAAACATACGCTTAATTCTACTGTATCTTTCACGCGCACGTCACGCTGGGCTCGCATGGTAGCTTGCCAGGTTTGCTCGTTTTCGGCCAGCTTTTCAACTTCATAAAACTCTTTCTCTCTCTCTCTCTCTGAACCTTAAGTGCCTAGGGCACATGGGGCTTCCGCAAGGGTTTTCCACAAATGCCTGTCCTTCGCCTTTTTTTTCTGCTCTTGCCCAGGTGAGCCCTCTATTGCTCAACATCCTTTCTGTTGTTCTTCTCCATGTCTCTTTTGGTCTACCCTTACTTCTGTTCCCCTGTGGTGTCCATCTTAGTGCTATTTTTTGTAGTGAGTTGTCCGTCATTCGGAGCACATGTCCCAACCATCGCCAGCGTCTTTCCTCAATAATTGTTGTCAGTGGCTTCATCTGCATTTCTGCCAATAAGATGTTATTTCTTATGATGTTTGGCCAAAACATTTTTCTAATTTTTCGTAAACATTTAGTCTGGAAAGAATTCAACTTGTTTTCTATGGTTTTGGTGATTTTCCAGCATTCGCTTCCATAGAGTAGTACACTTAGAACATTACTCTTAAATATCCTGATTTTCATATTTATGCTTAGTTTTTTTTAATTTCAATATATTCTGCAGCATTGCGAAAGCCTGGTTTGCTCTAGTAAGTCTGCTGTTGATGTCCTCTGTGCTGTCTCCATTTTCTACTACTCTGCTGCCAAGGTATACAAATTCGTTGACCTCCTCCACTAACTTGATATCTACTCTGAGTACATTTCTGTTGTTCACATTTTGCTTCATTAACTTTGTCATTCCTACGTTGATCTTTAGTCCTATGTTGTTTGCATTCTGAGTTAGCTTGTTTATTTTATCTTGCATATCTTTGTGACTGTTTGATAATAGACAAATGTCGTCCGCAAAGTCAAGGTCCTCCAGCACTGTGTCAAGGGTCCATTGTTGCCTCCTTCATTAACCAGTCTACTGCCAAGATAAATAATGTTGGTGATAGTACACATCCCTGTTTCACTCCTGTTTGTACCCTAAAGCTGCTGGAGGTGTGTTCTCCACAGATAACTTTGCACTGAAAACCCTCGTATAGGGATTTGATTACATTAACTATCTTATGGGAGAGGCCATGCCATCTTAGGATTTTCCACAGTGCATCTCTGTTTTTTCCCTTGCTTCTGTTTCTGTAGCAGTCTGATAGTTTTTTTTACCAGATAGGGTTGCTGGCCCTATGCCAAACCCTCCTTAGTCGCCTTTTATGATCATGCGTGGTAGGGTACAGTGGTCCTATTCTTTGCAGATCCCGGGTAGCACAGGGTAAACTAGCTATACTTTAATTCCTAACATTACTTGCGCAGGTGAGAGAGGAATGGTTGGGGGGGGGGCAGTAAATTACTTTACCCAGGGGGTCCTGATGCTGTTAAGTTGGCCCTGATTTTGGTAACTATTTTTTATTTCAACGGCGATGCCCGAATGTCATTTGATCATCACAGTATATATGTGGACGTCAGTGTCACGTCAATCATTTCTGTCTCTTACTGCTCACTTTGTTACTCATGAACGGGCTGATCAAGCACATTAGCTCGTCTCTAGCGAATTCCGTGAGTCACGGGGTGGAGTCAGCATGAGTCACTGGCTAGAGTCAGCATGAGTCACTGGCTAGAGTCAGCATGAGTCACGGGCTGGAGTCAGCATGGCTACAGAACTCAGGGAAACTATGCCAGGACTTACATGAAGACAAGATTGATGAGGACGTCACTCTATGCCAGGACTTGCATGAAGACAAGATTGATGAGGACGTCACTCTATGCCATGACTTGCATGAAGACAAGATTAATGATGATGTCACTCTATGCCATGACTTGCATGAAGACAAGATTGATGAGGATGTCACTCTATGCCATGACTTGCATGAAGACAAGATTGATGAGGATGTCACTCTATGCCATGACTTGCATGAAGACAAGATTGATGAGGATGTCACTCTAAGCCATGACTTGCATGAAGACAAGATTGATGAGGATGTCACTCTATGCCATCACTTGCATGAAGACAAGATTGATGAGGATGTCACTCTATGCCATGACTTGCATGATACAAGATTGATGAGGATGTCACTCTAAGCCATGACTTGCATGAAGACAAGATTGATGAGGATGTCACTCTATGCCATGACTTGCATGAAGACAAGATTGATGAGGACGTCACTCTATGCCATGACTTGCATGAAGACAAGATTGATGAGGACGTCACTCTATGCCAGGACTTACATGAAGACAAGATTGATGAGGACGTCACTCTATGCCATGACTTGCATGAAGACAAGATTGATGAGGACGTCACTCTATGCCATGACTTGCATGAAGACAAGATTAATGATGACGTCACTCTATGCCATGACTTGCATGAAGACAAGATTGATGATGACGTCACTCTATGCCATGACTTGCATGAAGACAAGATTGATGAGGATGTCACTCTATGCCATGACTTGCATGAAGACAAGATTGATGAGGATGTCACTCTAAGCCATGACTTGCATGAAGACAAGATTGATGAGGATGTCACTCTATGCCATCACTTGCATGAAGACAAGATTGATGAGGATGTCACTCTATGCCATGACTTGCATGATACAAGATTGATGAGGATGTCACTCTAAGCCATGACTTGCATGAAGACAAGATTGATGAGGATGTCACTCTATGCCATGACTTGCATGAAGACAAGATTGATGAGGATGTCACTCTATGCCATGACTTGCATGAAGACAAGATTGATGAGGATGTCACTCTATGCCATGACTTGCATGAAGACAAGATTGATGAGGATGTCACTCTATGCCATGACTTGCATGAAGACAAGATTGATGAGGATGTCACTCTATGCCATGACTTGCATGAAGACAAGATTGATGAGGACGTCACTCTATGCCATGCCTTGCATGAAGACAAGATTGATGAGGACGTCACTCTATGCCATGACTTGCATGAAGACAAGATTGATGAGGACGTCACTCTATGCCAGGACTTGCATGAAGACAAGATTGATGAGGACGTCACTCTATGCCAGGACTTGCATGAAGACAAGATTGATGAGGATGTCACTCTATGCCAGGACTTGCATGAAGACAAGATTGATGAGGACGTCACTCTATGCCATGACTTACATGAAGACAAGACTGATGAGGATGTCACTCTATGCCATGACTTGCATGAAGACAAGATTGATGAGGACGTCACTGGCAAGGTCTGTGACATCGATGTCACATTTTGAAGCATGAATCTTCTAAACAAATCTTGCATAACATGATGATGATGATGATGATGATACACAAAAGGTCTCATGCAGTTCTTGCTGTACAGTTATTAGATGTTCACATAAAGAAATGCACATACACAACAGACAAGTTTATTAACTGTACAGCACATGATGATTAGTTACTGTTCATAAAGTTGTAGTGGATCTTTATCCTCATCGTGTTCATGCTGAATAGGAGGAGGAGGAGGAGGAAGAGAAGGAGGAGACTGGTCTTACATCTTCAGTTGCAAAGTTCAACGTGAGGTACCTGTCAAGCAATTCAACTTTTTCTTGTAATGTCGTGACCTATCTTTGTTTCTTATGAGTACTTCAAGCATCACTTGTGATATTTTGTGTGAGTACTTTCAGCATCACTAGAGACACTTTGGTTGAGTACCATGGTGTTATTCTTCTTCTATGAACACTTTCAGCTGCACTAGTATCTCTTTGGTGTTATCTCACGCTCACAGTGATACACTAGTATTTTGATGTTATTCTTGGTTCACATTGCTGCACTAGTATTTTGATGTTATTCTTGGTTCACATTGCTGCACTAGTATTTTGATGTTATTCTTGGTTCACAGTGCTGCACTAGTATTTTGATGTTATTCTTGGTTCACATTGCTGCACTAGTATTTTGATGTTATTCCAGGTTCACAGTGCTGCACTAGTATTTTGATGTTATTCCAGGTTCACAGTGCTGCACTAGTATATCCTTTGTGTTATACCAGGTTCACAGTGCTGCACTAGTATCTTGGTGTTATCACAGGTTCACAGTGCTGGACTAGTATCTTGGTGTTAACCAGGTTCACAGTGCTGCACTAGCATCTTGGTGTTATTCCAGTTTCACAGTGCTGCACTAGTATCTTGGTGTTATATCAGGTTTACAGTGCTGCCCTAGTATCTTGGTGTTATTCCAATTTCACAGTGCTGCACTAGTATCTTGGTGTTATATGAGGTTTACAGTGCTGCACTAGTATATCCTTGGTGTTATATGAGGTTTACAGTGCTGCACTAGTATCTTGGTGTTATATCAGGTTCACAATGCTGCACTAGTATATCCTTGGTGTTATATCAGGTTTACAGTGCTGCACTAGTATCTTGGTGTTATCACAGGTTCACAGTGCTGCACAAATATCTCCTTGGTGTTATCCCAGATTCACATTTCTGCACTAGTATCTTCTTGGTGTTATCCCAGGTTCACAGTGCTGCACTAGTATCTCCTTGGTGTTATCCCAGGTTCACAGTGCTGCAGTAGTATCTCCTTGGCGTTATCCAAGGTTCACAGTTCTGCACTAATATCTCCTTGGTGTTATTCCAGGTTCAAAGTGCTGCAGTAGTATCTCCTTGGTATCATTCCATGTTCCCATTGATCCATAAGTACTTCTTTGGTATTATCCCAGATTCACATTTCTGCACTAGTATATCCTTGGTGTTATATCAGGTTTACAGTGCTGCACTAGTATCTTGGTGTTATCACAGGTTCACAGTGCTGCACAAATATCTCCTTGGTGTTATCCCAGATTCACATTTCTGCACTAGTATCTTCTTGGTGTTATCTCACGCTCACAGTGATACACTAGTATTTTGATGTTATTCTTGGTTCACATTGCTGCACTAGTATTTTGATGTTATTCTTGGTTCACATTGCTGCACTAGTATTTTGATGTTATTCTTGGTTCACATTGCTGCACTAGTATTTTGATGTTATTCTTGGTTCACATTGCTGCACTAGTATTTTGATGTTATTCTTGGTTCACATTGCTGCACTAGTATTTTGATGTTATTCCAGGTTCACAGTGCTGCACTAGTATATCCTTTGTGTTATACCAGGTTCACAGTGCTGCACTAGTATCTTGGTGTTATCACAGGTTCACAGTGCTGGACTAGTATCTTGGTGTTAACCAGGTTCACAGTGCTGCACTAGCATCTTGGTGTTATTCCAGTTTCACAGTGCTGCACTAGTATCTTGGTGTTATATCAGGTTTACAGTGCTGCCCTAGTATCTTGGTGTTATTCCAATTTCACAGTGCTGCACTAGTATCTTGGTGTTATATGAGGTTTACAGTGCTGCACTAGTATATCCTTGGTGTTATATCAGGTTTACAGTGCTGCACTAGTATATCCTTGGTGTTATATGAGGTTTACAGTGCTGCACTAGTATCTTGGTGTTATATCAGGTTCACAATGCTGCACTAGTATATCCTTGGTGTTATATCAGGTTTACAGTGCTGCACTAGTATCTTGGTGTTATCACAGGTTCACAGTGCTGCACAAATATCTCCTTGGTGTTATCCCAGATTCACATTTCTGCACTAGTATCTTCTTGATGTTATTCCAGGTTCACAGTGCTGCACTAGTATATCCTTTGTGTTATACCAGGTTCACAGTGCTGCACTAGTATCTTGGTGTTATCACAGGTTCACAGTGCTGGACTAGTATCTTGGTGTTAACCAGGTTCACAGTGCTGCACTAGCATCTTGGTGTTATTCCAGTTTCACAGTGCTGCACTAGTATCTTGGTGTTATATCAGGTTTACAGTGCTGCCCTAGTATCTTGGTGTTATTCCAATTTCACAGTGCTGCACTAGTATCTTGGTGTTATATGAGGTTTACAGTGCTGCACTAGTATATCCTTGGTGTTATATCAGGTTTACAGTGCTGCACTAGTATATCCTTGGTGTTATATGAGGTTTACAGTGCTGCACTAGTATCTTGGTGTTATATCAGGTTCACAATGCTGCACTAGTATATCCTTGGTGTTATATCAGGTTTACAGTGCTGCACTAGTATCTTGGTGTTATCACAGGTTCACAGTGCTGCACAAATATCTCCTTGGTGTTATCCCAGATTCACATTTCTGCACTAGTATCTTCTTGGTGTTATCCCAGGTTCACAGTGCTGCACTAGTATCTCCTTGGTGTTATCCCAGGTTCACAGTGCTGCAGTAGTATCTCCTTGGCGTTATCCAAGGTTCACAGTTCTGCACTAATATCTCCTTGGTGTTATTCCAGATTCAAAGTGCTGCAGTAGTATCTCCTTGGTATCATTCCATGTTCCCATTGATCCATAAGTACTTCTTTGGTATTATTCCAGATTCACAGTGCTGCACTAGTACTACCTTGGTGTTATTCCATGTTCACAGTGCTGCAGTAGTACCTCCTTGGTGTTATTCCAGGTTCACACTGCAACAATAGTATCTGCTTTCTATTATTCCAAGTTCATAGTGCTGCACTCTCTCTCTCTCTCTGAACCTTAAGTGCCCAGGGCACATGGGGCTTCCGCAAGGGTTTTCCACAAATGCCTGTCTTTCGCCTTTTTTTCTGCTCTTGCCCAGGTGAGCCCTCTATTGCTCAACATCCTTTCTGTTGTTCTTCTCCATGTCTCTTTTGGTCTACCCTTACTTCTGCTCCCCTGTGGTGTCCATCTTAGTGCTATTTTTGGTAGTGAGTTGTCAGTCATTCGGAGCACATGTCCCAACCATCGCCAGCGTCTTTCCTCAATAATTGTTGTCAGTGGTTTCATCTGCATTTCTGCCAATAAGATGTTATTTCTTATGGTGTTTGGCCAAAATATTTTTTTAATTCTACGTAAACATTTAGTCTGGAAAGAATTCAACTTGTTTTCTATGGTTTTGGTGATTTTCCAGCATTCACTTCCATAGAGTAGTACACTTAGAACATTACTCTTAAATATCCTGATTTTCATATTTGTGCTTAGTTTATTTGATTTCCATATATTCTGTAGCATTGCAAAAGCCTGGTTTGCTCTAGTAAGTCTGCTGTTGATGTCCTCTGTGCTGTCTCCATTTTCTACTACTCTGCTGCCAAGGTATACAAATTCGTTGACCTCCTCCACTAACTTGTTATCTACTCTGAGTACATTTCTGTTGTTCACATTTTGCTTCATTAACTTTGTCTTTCCTACGTTGATCTTTAGTCCTATGTTGTTTGCATTCTGGGTTAACTTGTTTATTTTATCTTGCATATCTTTGTGACTGCAATAACGCCAAATACTAGTGCTGCACTAGTATCTCTTATATTTTATTCTATGTTCACAGTGCTGCACCAGTATCTCCTTTGTATTATTCCAGGTTTACAATGCTGCACTAGTATCTCCTTTGTATTATTCCAGGTTTATAATGCTGCACTAGTATCTCTTATATTTTATTCTATGTTCACAGTGCTGCACTAGTATCTCTTATATTTTATTCTATGTTCACAGTGCTGCACTAGTATCTCCTTTGTATTATTCCAGGTTTATAATGCTGCACTAGTATCTCCTTTGTATTATTCCAGGTTTATAATGCTGCACTAGTATCTCCTTTGTATTATTCCAGGTTTATAATGCTGCACTAGTATCTCTTATATTTTATTCCATGTTCACAGTGCTGCACTAGTATCTCCTTTGTATTATTCCAGGCTCACAGGACTGCATTAGTATCTCATATGTTTTATTCCATGTTCACAGTGCTGCATTAGAATCTCCTTGGTGTTATTCTAGGTTTATAGTGCTGCACTAGTATCTCCTTGGTTTTATTCTAGGTTCAGAGTGTTGCACTAGTACCTCCTTGGTTTTATTCTAGGTTCAGAGTGTTGCACTAGTACCTCCTTGGTTTTATTCTAGGTTCAGAGTGTTGCACTAGTACCTCCTTGGTTTTATTCTAGGCTCAGAGTGCTGCACTAGTACCTCCTTGGTTTTATGCTAGGTTCAGAGTGTTGCACTAGTAACTCCTTGGTTTTATTCTAGGTTCAGAGTGTTGCACTAGTACCTCCTTGGTTTTATTCTAGGTTCAGAGTGTTGCACTAGTACCTCCTTGGTTTTATTCTAGGTTCAGAGTGTTGCACTAGTACCTCCTTGGTTTTATTCTAGGTTCAGAGTGTTGTACTAGTAACTCCTTGGTTTTATTCTAGGCTCAGAGTGCTGCACTAGTACCTCCTTGGTTTTATTCTAGGTTCAGAGTGTTGCACTAGTAACTCCTTGGTTTTATTCTAGGCTCAGAGCGTTGCACTAGTAACTCCTTGGTATTATTCCACGTTTACAAAGCTACACTAAACATGATGAGGACCTCGCGAAGGAGAACATTTGACTCGAGGCTGAGAGGATCGTCAGCAAATTTTTTTTTTTTTTTTGTTCAGTTTGTTGCAAATCTCACAAAAAGTTTTCAAATATATATGCACGTTATTTTAAAATCCTAATTTAAGTGGGTTCTCCTATCTCAAACCACATTGTTTAATGAACTGTTGTCCAGAAAGCTAATTTATTCACCGTTTTATATCTGGATATGTTTTGTGCACAGGTTTTATTGTTGGATATGTTCTGACATGTTTATATTTTTATTTGGATTTATTTTTTAAATGCACAAACACATTTTAACATATTTATATACTAGGACATATTCATGTATTGCGACATATAGTTTTTTCTCTTTCTTCATTTGGGTGTTTGATAAAAATAGTAAAAGTAAATCATGATGGTAAATCATTCTGTACACCGGTGTCACCACAGCCAAGTTCTTCTGTAGCTACATTTTTACACCAATGTGCACATATTGTAAGTTTAAGTTAGGATATTGTAAGTTTTATAATAAACTATTGTAGTTTAAGATGCTGTAATTTCAGGATAATTTGTCATGATTGAAAATACCTTAAGATACTTTGTGACTGAGAATGACGCAGCTAATGTAGATAATATAGCTATTGTAGATAATGTAGCTAGATTATATAATGTAGGTAATGTGGATAATGTAGATAATGTTAATAATGTAGATAATGGGGCTAATTTAGATAATTAGATAGTGTAAATAATGTATATAATGTAACTAATGTACCAAATGTTTAAAAAAGAGCGAACTTATTAAATTAGCGGGTCAACCGACATAGAGAACGCAGTGCTGCTACTGAGAGCACCTAGCGGCACCACTTGACAACAAACTGCCATTTGCCCCGTTCCTCTGTGGGCATTAGTTGTCGAGCTACATCCGCTGAAATTAATTGCTTAGCCAAGCATGCAGGAAGCACTGTATGAGCCCAATGCAGTTGTTACGTCGGTAGGTGAAGATCCCACGTCTAGAGGATCTTCCACATCAACAGACGATGACAATGTTGAGAGAGTTCATGCTGTGATTCTTCGTGGAAATCATCCTTCAGCTATCAGAGAAGTTGCTGATGAAGTAGACATCAGGATATTCAACTATCAGAGAAGTTGCTGATGAAGTAGGCATCAGGATAGAATCTTGCCATCAAATTTCAACTGAAAAACTTCAGATGTGTCACATCTGTGCCAAATTTGCTGACTGATGATAAGAAAGAGAACCATGTTTAAATCAGCCAAGAACTTCTCACCAATGCAAATGGTCATGGAAACTTTCTTAAGAACATCGTAGCAAGAGATGAGATGTGGGTTTCTGGTTGTGATGTTGAAACCAAAGTGCATTCTTCGCAGTAGATGAGGAAAGGGTCTCCTCAAGCACGGATAAGTAGGTCAAAGTTCAAGGTGTTGTTGGTTGTGTTTTTTTTTATTGCGAAGGCATTGTCCACTATGAATTTGTTGCAGGTGGTCAGATGGTAAACAGTTATACCAGGAAGTTTTAGCATGTTTGAGGGATGCTGTGCATAAGAGGAAGCCTGGATGTGGAGAAACCGGACTTGGATTCTGCACCACGACAGTGCTCCGGCGCACGCGTCGCTCCTCACCCACGGTTATCTAGCACAACATCAGACATCCATTGTGCCACATCCACCCTATTCTCTGAACTTAGCCCCAGTAGTCTTTTTCCTGTTTTGAAAACTTTTTTTTTTTCAACATGAGTTGTGCGAGAGGAAATGGCTGACCAGGCCAGAGAGGTGACTGATGTCTTGTCATGCCAACAAGAACACAAGATGGATTAGATCAATTTTTACAAAAATCTTACCACCATTATCAAATGTTAAAATCCTAATTTAAGTGGGTTCTCCTATCTCAAACCACATTGTTTAATGAACTGTTGTCCAGAATGCTAATTTATTCACCGTTTTATATCTGGATATGTTTTGTGCACAGGTTTTATTGTTGGATATGTTCTGACATGTTTATATTTTTATTTGGATTTATTTTTTAAATGCACGAACACATTTTAACATATTTATATACTAGGACATATTCATGTATTGCGACATATAGTTTTTTCTCTTTCTTCATTTGGGTGTTTGATAAAAATAGTAAAAGTAAATCATGATGGTAAATCATTCTGTACACCGGTGTCACCACAGCCAAGTTCTTCTGTAGCTACATTTTTACACCAATGTGCACATATTGTAAGTTTAAGTTAGGATATTGTAAGTTTTATAATAAACTATTGTAGTTTAAGATGCTGTAATTTCAGGATAATTTGTCATGATTGAAAATACCTTAAGATACTTTGTGACTGAGAATGACGCAGCTAATGTAGATAATATAGCTATTGTAGATAATGTAGCTAGATTATATAATGTAGGTAATGTGGATAATGTAGATAATGTTAATAATGTAGATAATGGGGCTAATTTAGATAATTAGATAGTGTAAATAATGTATATAATGTAACTAATGTACCAAATGTTTAAAAAAGAGCGAACTTATTAAATTAGCGGGTCAACCGACATAGAGAACGCAGTGCTGCTACTGAGAGCACCTAGCGGCATCACTTGACAACAAACTGCCATTTGCCCCATTCCTCTGTGGGCATTAGTTGTCGAGCTACATCCGCTGAAATTAATTGCTTAGCCAAGCATGCAGGAAGCACTGTATGAGCCCAATGCAGTTGTTACGTCGGTAGGTGAAGATCCCACGTCTAGAGGATCTTCCACATCAACAGACGATGACAATGTTGAGAGAGTTCATGCTGTGATTCTTCATGGAAATCATCCTTCAGCTATCAGAGAAGTTGCTGATGAAGTAGACATCAGGATATTCAACTATCAGAGAAGTTGCTGATGAAGTAGGCATCAGGATATTCAGCTATCAGAGAAGTTGCTGATGAAGTAGGCATCAGGATATTCAACTATCAGAGAAGTTGCTGACGAAGTAGGCATCAGGATATTCAACTATCAGAGAAGTTGCTGACGAAGTAGGCATCAGGATATTCAACTATCAGAGAAGTTGCTGATGAAGTAGGCATCAGGATAGAATCTTGCCATCAAATTTCAACTGAAAAACTTCAGATGTGTCACATCTGTGCCAAATTTGCTGACTGATGATAAGAAAGAGAACCATGTTTAAATCAGCCAAGAACTTCTCACCAATGCAAATGGTCATGGAAACTTTCTTAAGAACATCGTAGCAAGAGATGAGATGTGGGTTTCTGGTTGTGATGTTGAAACCAAAGTGCATTCTTCGCAGTAGATGAGGAAAGGGTCTCCTCAAGCACGGATAAGTAGGTCAAAGTTCAAGGTGTTGTTGGTTGTGTTTTTTTTTATTGCGAAGGCATTGTCCACTATGAATTTGTTGCAGGTGGTCAGATGGTAAACAGTTATACCAGGAAGTTTTAGCATGTTTGAGGGATGCTGTGCATAAGAGGAAGCCTGGATGTGGAGAAACCGGACTTGGATTCTGCACCACGACAGTGCTCCGGCGCACGCGTCACTCCTCACCCACGGTTATCTAGCACAACATCAGACATCCATTGTGCCACATCCACCCTATTCTCTGAACTTAGCCCCAGTAGACTTTTTCCTGTTTTGAAAACTTTTTTTTTTTTAACATGAATTGTGCGAGAGGAAATGGCTGACCAGGCCAGAGAGGTGACTGATGTCTTGTCATGCCAACAAGAACACAAGATGGATTAGATCAATTTTTACAAAAATCTTACCACCATTATCAAATGTTAAAATATTGCACTCTTGCCTAACTTACTAAATCCCGTTCTCTTCTCTCTCTTTCTCACTCTCTCTCTCACACACACACACAATCACTCAGTCATTCACTCATTCATTTACTCCAGCATTCACACGCTCTCTCCAGATCATTCAGTCACTCACTCAATCATTCAGTCAGTCAGTCACTCACTCATTCATGCACTCACTCACTCACTGGCAAAAGATTGATCTTTCTACTAACATGTACCTACGACAATTGTTATATCAGTTGCATGTGTATATACAAAATGTACCTACAACAATTTTATATCAATTATATATATATATATATATATATATATGAAATGCAGATGAAACCACTGACAACAATTATTGAGGAAAGACGCTGGCGATGGTTGAGACGTGCTCTGAATGACTGACAACTCACTACAAAAAATAGCACTAAGATGGACACCACGGGGGAACAGAAGTAAAGGTAGACCAAAAGAGACATGGAGAAGAATAACAGAAAGGATGTTGAGCAATAGAGGGCTCACCTGGGCAAGAGCAAAACAAAAGGCGAAGGACAGGCATTTGTGGAAAACCCTTGCGGAAGCCCCATGTGCCCTGGGCACTTAAGGTTCAGATATATATATATATATATATATATATATATATATATATATAATGTACATACAACAATTGTTATATCAGTTATATACGTATATACAGCATTTGTCTAGAACAATTGTTATATCGGTTATAAGAGAGTTGATTGATAAGTTCTCTGCATAAAGTACAAATACTTGAAACACACAGTTGATATTAGGTGCATTTGTAGATCGGGTTAAGCACAAAATTTCAAGAAATTAACTGCAACCAATTTCTATTAACAGGCTACTGAAGTGGTAAGGGGTGCCAGAAATTGAGAAAATGGATACAATTTCTCATCGAGCAGTCCTTCCCTACCTCTGCATCAAGGGATTATCATCAAAGGAGATCCATGAGGATATGGTGGAGACTCTAGGGGAGAGTGCCCCTTCTTACAGTACAGTGAAGAAATGGGCAGCTCAATTTAAACATGGAAGGGAGAGTCTGGAAGATGATCCCCGTCCAGGAAGACCAAGAACGGTAAACACCGATGAAACCACTGGCAGAATCCATGACATGATAAAGGAGGATTGACGACTAACTGAGCAGTACATTGCTACTGAGTTGGGAATTTCCCAGGAACGTGTTCATGCCGTTACTCACAGTGATCTTCAAATGGCGAAGGTCTCTGCTCGATGGATCCCGAAACTTCTTGGAGCTGATCACAAACGACAGCGTCTCAACATATCAACAGACAAAATAAAATCTCAACATGTCAACAGACAATCTTGGCCATTTTCCTAAAGATCCTGAAAAGTTTCTTCAGCAATTTGTGACTATGGATGAGACTTGGGTTCATCATTTTCAACCAGAAATCAAAGAACAGTCAAAACAGTGGAAACATCATGGATCCCTACCTCCAAAGAAATCAAGGGTGGTTCTGTCTGCAGGCAAAGTGATGGCTTCCATCTTATGGGATTCAGAAAGTGTGCTATTGATAGACCATCTTCTAAGGGCAGAACGGTCACCGGGGTCTATTACGCTAATCTTGTGAAGTAACTGCGGGTCAAATTGAAGGAAACGCGTCGAGGGAAATTGACGAGAGGAGTCATCTTTCATCAAGACAATGCTCCAGTTCACAAGTCGGCGGTGGCAATAGCTGCCATCCATGAATGCGGCTTCCAGCTTCTTGAACATCCTCCTTATTCCCCAGATTTGGCCCCTTCGGACTATTACCTGTTTACCAAACTCAAAAAGGAGCTCAGTGGTCGCAAATTTGCTTCAGATGATGATGTCATTCATGCTGTAGACCACTTTCTACTGGCACAAGATGCTGACTTTTACAAAGAAGGGATCCGTATGCTCCAGGATCACTGGACTAAGTGCATAAACTTGCAAGGAGACTATGCTGAGAAATAACCCAAAAAAGTTTGTCCACAAATAATCCATTGTACCATTTGCCGAGAACTTATCAGTCAACCCTGGTATATGCATATACACCATGTACCTACAACAATTGTTATCTCAGTATATACAACATGTGTCTACAGCAATTGTTATATCAGTTTTATATGTACATGCAATATGTACCTTCAACAATTCAACAATTGTTATATCAGTTATATATATATATATATACAACAAGTGTCTATAACAAAACAATTGTTAAATGAGTTATATATATATTTACAACATGTATATACAACATGTATCTACAACACATGTTACATCTTTATATATATATATATATATGCAACAAAAGATTTACTTCAGAACAATAAGTACAACAATTGAAAATGTAATATATATATATATATATACTCGAATACAAAAAAGATTTAATAAAAAAATCTAAAACAAGTCTTAAGCAGCTTAAGATATGATATACTTGTGCATATATGCGCGGGGGAGGGGTGTGTCTTTGAATCTATGTGTGCTTTTGTATGTGTCTCTGCACGTTACCGAGTGCTGCTAAAGAGTGGGTTTATTTTCACCAGCTCTTCAACACAAAGATAAAAAGAATAACATTCAGGTGGGATATCAAGTTTATGTCTAGGACTAGCAGCTTCCTGAGACACCCTCAAGTTTGTGTCTAGAACTAGCAGCCTCCTGAGACACCCTCAAGTTTGTGTCTAAGACTAGCAGTGTCCTCCTGAGACACCCTCAAGTTTGTGTCTAGAACTAGCAGCTTCCTTGGACACCCTCAAGTTTGTGTCTAAGACTAGCAGTGTCCTCCTGAGACACCCTCAAGTTTGTGTCTAAGACTAGCAGTGTCCTCCTGAGACACCCTCAAGTTTGTGTCTAAGACTAGCAGTGTCCTCCTGAGACACCCTCAAGTTTGTGTCTAGGACTAGCAGCTTTCTCCTGAGACACCCTCAAGTTTGTGTCTAAGACTAACAGCTTCCTCCTGAGACACCATTAAGTTTGTGTCTAAGACTAACAGCTTCCTCCTGAGACACCATTAAGTTTGTGTCTAGGACTAGAAGCTTCCTCCTGAGACACCTTCAAGTTTGTGTCTAGTACTAGCAGCCTCCTGAGACACCTTCAAGTTTGTGTCTTGGACTAGCAGGTTCCTGGGACACCTTCAAGTTTGTGTCTTGGACTAGCAGGTTCCTGGGACACCTTCAAGTTTGTGTCTTGGACTAGCAGGTTCCTAGGACACCTTCAAGTTTGTGTCTTGGACTAGCAGGTTCCTAGGACACCTTCAAGTTTGTGTCTTGGACTAGCAGGTTCCTAGGACACCTTCAAGTTTGTGTCTTGGACTAGCAGGTTCCTAGGACACCTTCAAGTTTGTGTCTTGGACTGGCTGGTTCCTGAGACACCCTCAAGTTTGTTTCTTGGACTAGCAGGTTCCTGAGACACCCTCAAGTTTGTGTCTTGGACTAGCAGGTTCCTAGGACACCTTCAAGTTTGTGTCTTGGACTGGCAGGTTCCTGAGACACCCTCAAGTTTGTTTCTTGGACTAGCAGGTTCCTGAGACACCCTCAAGTTTGTGTCTTGGACTAGCAGGTTCCTGAGACACCCTCAAGTTTGTTTCTTGGACTAGCAGGTTCCTAGGACACCTTCAAGTTTGTGTCTTGGACTAGCAGGTTCCTGAGACAACCTCAAGTTTGTGTCTTGGACTAGCAGGTTCCTGAGACACCCTCAAGTTTGTGTCTTGGACTAGTGGCTTATTGGGACACCCTTACACTGTCAGTCGTGTGACTGATGTGAAGCAACGTGAGAAATCGTTGGATCAAAATCTGCACAGCTCCAGGTCTTCATGATTTCCAGAACTGCTGTCATTCTTAAAATATCTTTAGATATTCCTAGAAGTATCCCACACTCTCTACCCCAAACATCTGTAGTACTAGTTCTTCTAAAATACCCCCTCTACTTTTCTCTCTTTTATTGTTAGAAATTATTTTAATGGTTGTTAAAAAAAAACATTTGTTAAAAGATCTGTACTGACAATGTATTTTTGTTTATGTATATGTCTGTGTGTGCCCGTGTATGTGTGTGAGAGTTATTTTATTAGGTTAATTACTTCTTCTCTTTTACTTTGAATGTAATAGTTTAATCTTACACTCTTTTGATAAGTTTGTTTTTCCTCATGTAATTTGTGTACTTGTATTAAATTGAGTGTGTGGGAAGAATGAAAGATGGAGTGATGAAAGGCAGGAGGTAAGACGGGTCTGCGCGTCCAATTCTTTACCCTTTAAAAATAAACATTCATTCATTCATTCATTCATTCATTCATCCATTCATTGATTCATTCATTTATTCCTCCATCCATTCATTCATCCATCCATCCATTCATTCTCCAAAGGTCACTTCACTCAGATGGTGTGGCGTAATTCTACCGAGATCGGGGTCGGGAGGTCACAGGCCAAGGACGGCAGGTCAATCGTGGTGGTGAATTATTTCCCGCCAGGAAATGTGATTGGAGAGTTTGTGATGAACGTGCTGGCGCCAGACGAGTAGAACACATCTGAGAGTTTGTGATGAACGTGCTGGCGCCAGACGAGTAGAACACATGTGAGAGTTTGTGATGAACGTGCTGGCGCCAGACGAGTAGAACACATCTGAGAATTTGTGATATTGTGTGTTTGCACTAGATGAGTAGAACACATCTGAGAGTTTATGTCTAGGACTAGCAGCTTCCTGAGACACCCTCAAGTTTGTGTCTAGAACTAGCAGCCTCCTGAGACACCCTCAAGTTTGTGTCTAAGACTAGCAGTGTCCTCCTGAGACACCCTCAAGTTTGTGTCTAGAACTAGCAGCTTCCTTGGACACCCTCAAGTTTGTGTCTAAGACTAGCAGTGTCCTCCTGAGACACCTCAAGTTTGTGTCTAAGACTAGCAGTGTCCTCCTGAGACACCTCAAGTTTGTGTCTAAGACTAGCAGTGTCCTCCTGAGACACCCTCAAGTTTGTGTCTAGGACTAGCAGCTTTCTCCTGAGACACCATTAAGTTTGTGTCTAAGACTAACAGCTTCCTCCTGAGACACCATTAAGTTTGTGTCTAAGACTAACAGCTTCCTCCTGAGACACCATTAAGTTTGTGTCTAGGACTAGAAGCTTCCTCCTGAGACACCCTCAAGTTTGTGTCTAGTACTAGCAGCCTCCTGAGACACCTTCAAGTTTGTGTCTTGGACTAGCAGGTTCCTGGGACACCTTCAAGTTTGTGTCTTGGACTAGCAGGTTCCTGGGACACCTTCAAGTTTGTGTCTTGGACTAGCAGGTTCCTGGGACACCTTCAAGTTTGTGTCTTGGACTAGCAGGTTCCTAGGACACCTTCAAGTTTGTGTCTTGGACTAGCAGGTTCCTAGGACACCTTCAAGTTTGTGTCTTGGACTAGCAGGTTCCTAGGACACCTTCAAGTTTGTGTCTTGGACTAGCAGGTTCCTAGGACACCTTCAAGTTTGTGTCTTGGACTGGCAGGTTCCTGAGACACCCTCAAGTTTGTTTCTTGGACTAGCAGGTTCCTGAGACACCCTCAAGTTTGTGTCTTGGACTAGCAGGTTCCTAGGACACCTTCAAGTTTGTGTCTTGGACTGGCAGGTTCCTGAGACACCTTCAAGTTTGTGTCTTGGACTGGCAGGTTCCTGAGACACCCTCAAGTTTGTGTCTTGGACTAGCAGGTTCCTGAGACACCCTCAAGTTTGTGTCTTGGACTAGCAGGTTCCTGAGACACCCTCAAGTTTGTTTCTTGGACTAGCAGGTTCCTAGGACACCTTCAAGTTTGTGTCTTGGACTAGCAGGTTCCTGAGACAACCTCAAGTTTGTGTCTTGGACTAGCAGGTTCCTGAGACACCCTCAAGTTTGTGTCTTGGACTAGTGGCTTATTGGGACACCCTTACACTGTCAGTCGTGGGACTGATGTGAAGCAACGTGAGAAATCGTTGGATCAAAATCTGCACAGCTCCAGGTCTTCATGATTTCCAGAACTGCTGTCATTCTTAAAATATCTTTAGATATTCCTAGAAGTATCCCACACTCTCTACCCCAAACATCTGTAGTACTAGTTCTTCTAAAATACCCCCTCTACTTTTCTCTCTTTTATTGTTAGAAATTATTTTAATGGTTGTTAAAAAAAAACATTTGTTAAAAGATCTGTACTGACAATGTATTTTTGTTTATGTATATGTCTGTGTGTGCCCGTGTATGTGTGTGAGAGTTATTTTATTAGGTTAATTACTTCTTCTCTTTTACTTTGAATGTAATAGTTTAATCTTACACTCTTTTGATAAGTTTGTTTTTCCTCATGTAATTTGTGTACTTGTATTAAATTGAGTGTGTGGGAAGAATGAAAGATGGAGTGATGAAAGGCAGGAGGTAAGACGGGTCTGCGCGTCCAATTCTTTACCCTTTAAAAATAAACATTCATTCATTCATTCATTCATTCATTCATCCATTCATTCATTCATTCATTCATTCCTCCCTCCATCCATTCATTCATCCATCCATCCATTCATTCTCCAAAGGTCACTTCACTCAGATGGTGTGGCGTAATTCTACCGAGATCGGGGTCGGGAGGTCACAGGCCAAGGACGGCAGGTCAATCGTGGTGGTGAATTATTTCCCGCCAGGAAATGTGATTGGAGAGTTTGTGATGAACGTGCTGGCGCCAGACGAGTAGAACACATCTGAGAGTTTGTGATATTGTGTGTTTGTACTAGATGAGTAGAACACATCTGAGAGTTTATGATGTTGTGTGTTGGCACTAGATGAGTAGAACACATGTGAGAGTTTATGATGTTGTGTGTTGGCACTAGACGAGTAGAACACATGTGAGAATTTGTGATGTTGTGTTGGCTCCAGACGAGTAGAACACATGTGAGAGTTTGTGATGTTGTGTGTTGGCTCCAGACGAGTAGAACACATGTGATAGTTTGTGATGTTGTGTGTTGGCTCCAGACGAGTAGAACACATGTGAGAGTTTGTGATGTTGTGTGTTGGCTCCAGACGAGTAGAACACTTGTGAGAGTTTGTGATGTTGTGTGTTGGCTCCAGACGAGTAGAACACATGTGAGAGTTTGTGATGTTGTGTGTTGGCACTAGACGAGTTAAATACGCCCTGAGAGTTGGCGATGGGCTGATGGATACACTGGCTTCAGTCAAGTGAAACTTATTCCAACCAAGTTCAGCTTATCCGTCCACGGAATATTTACGTCCTTCCTATGGCAGCGGAAATTTTCCTTTAGTATTCACTCTTAGCCAAACGAAAGTTGTCTGGAACATATGGGATAAAAAACACAAGGACGAGTTGTCTGGAAAATATGGGATAAAAAACACAAGGATGAATTGTCTGGAGCACATAAGATAAAGAACACAAGGATGAGTTGTCTGGAACATATGGGATAAAGAACACAAGGATGAGTTGTCTGGAACACATGGGATAAAGAACACAAGGATGAGTTGTCTGGAACATTTGGGATAAAGAACACAAGGATGAGTTGTCTGGAACATATGGGATAAAGATCACAATGACGAGTTGTCTGGAACATATGGGATAAAGAACACAAGGACAAGTTGTCTGGAACTTATGGGATAAAGAACATAAGGACGAGTTATCTGGGACATATGGGATAAAGAACACAAGAAGGAGTTGCATCACCCACTATCCATGGACATTTTTGCCACCAACATCATCACACCAACATCATCACACCAGCATCATCACGTCATCACACCAACATCATCAATAGAAAAATTCTGCTTGAACTTGTTTTTTCAGATTTCTGGAAATATGAATAAGAGAGTTTTTGTTTCTCTGACACACTGCTTGATTGTTCTTAGAGTATTTCCTTATCTGTGATTTGGAAGTATAGGCAGCAGTAATAATGAGAGTAGTAGTAGTAGTAATAGTAGTAGTAGTAGTAGTAGTAGTAGTAGTAGCAGTAGTAGTAGTAGTAGTAGTGGTAGTAGTAGTAGTAGAAGTAGTAGTAGTAGTATTAGTAGTAGTAGTAGTAGTAGTAATAGTAGTGGTAGTAGTAGTAGTAGTAGTAGTAGTAGTAGTAGTAGTAGTGGTAGTATTAGTAACAATAGCAGCAGTAATAGTGGTAGCAGTAGTAGTGCTAGTAGCAGTAATACTGGTAGCAGTAGTAGTAGTGGTAGTAGTATAGTAGCAGCAATAATAGTGGCAGAAGTAGAAGTAGCAGTAATAGTGATATCAGTTATAGTAGTAGTAGTAGTAGTATAGTAGTAGTAGTAGTAGTAGTAGTAGTAGTAGTAATAGTAGTAGTAGTAGTAGCAGCAGCAGTAGTAATAGTGGTAGTAATAGCATCAGTAGTAATAGTGGTAGTAGTAGTATTAACAGTAATATTGGTGGTAGTAGTAGTAGTAGTAGTAGCAGTAGTAGTGTTAGTAGTAGTAGTAGCAGTAATATTAGTAGGAGTAACTGTAATAGTAGTAGTAATAGTAGTAGCAGCAGTAATATTAGCAAGAGTAGCAGTAATAGTAACAATAGTTCTAGCAGTAGTAATAGTAGTAATAGTAGCAGTAGTAGTAGTAGTAGTAGTAGTATTTGTTGTTGTCATAGTAACAGTAGTAGTAGTAATGTTGTCGTTGCGTGATGGGTGTTGTTGTGATGTCATTGTTTTGATGTTATGTTGTTGTGGTATTATTGGAATTCCTTATTAAATCAAGAGTGTGGAAAGAATGAAGGATGGAGTGGGAAAAGAAAGAATGTAAAACGTGTCTGCGCGCAAAATTCTTGACCCTTTAAAATAAAGATCATTCATTCATTCACTCAGTCAAACCTCTGACTATGTTCAAACTATCACTTAGTTTACACTCTGACTATGTTCAAACTATCATTTAGTTTACACTCTGACTCTGTTCAAACTATCACTTAGTTTACACTCTGTCTTTGTTCAAACTATCACTTAATTTACACTCTGACTCTGTTCACATTATCACTTAGTTTACACTCCGACTCTGTTCAAACTATCACTTTGTTTACACTCTGACTATGTTCAAACTATCACTTAGTTTATACTTTGACTCTGTTCAAACTATCACTTAGTTTACACTCTGACTATGTTCAACACTAACAATCGGTCCACACTATCACTCACTCCACACTATCATTCAATCCACAGTAACACTCAATCCACACTAACACTCACTCAATATTAGCACTAATTCCACAGTAACTTTTAATCCACACTAACACTCACTCCAGAGTATCTCTTAGTCCACACTAAAACTCACTTAATGTGAATACTCACTCCTCTATATCTCTTAGTTCACACTAATGCTAACTTGAAACTAGCACTCAATAAACACTAACACTTACTCCACACTATCTCTTAGTCCACACTAAAATTTACTCCACAATATCTCTTAGTCCACACTAACACTTACTCCACAATATCTCTTAGTCCACATTAAAACTTACTCCACACTATCTCTTAGTCCACACTATCTCTTAGTCCACACTATCACTTAGTCTACAATATCTCTTAGTCCACACTATCTCTTACTCCACACTATCTCTTAGTCCACAATATCTCTTAGTCCACACTATCTCTTAGTCCACATTATCTCTTTGTCCACAATATCTCTTAGTCCACATTACTCTTAGTCCACAATATCTCTTAGTCCACACTATCTCTTAGTCCACACTATCTCTTAGTCCACACTAATACTCACTACACATTAACACTAAATCCACACTAACACTTACTCCACACTATCTTTTAGTCTACACTAACATTAACTCCACACTAACACTCATTCTACACTAACCTGCAGTCCACACTATCTCTTAGCCCACACAAACACTCACTACACACTAGGATTCACATTACACTATCTATTATTCCACACTAACACTCAATTCACACTAACATTCACGTCACACTAGTACTCAGTCCACACTAACACTCAATTCACACTATCTCTTAGTCCACACTAACACTTACTCCACTCTATCTCTTAGTCCACAATAACACTTACTCCACTCTATCTCTTAGTCCACACTAACACTCCCTCCACTCTATCTCTTAGTCCACAATAACACTTACTCCACTCTGTCTCTTAGTCCACAATAACACTCACACCACTCCATCTCTTAGTCCACAATAACACTCCCTCCACTCTATCTCTTAGTCCACAATAACACTTACTCCACTTTATCTCTTAGTAAAAACTAACACTAACTCAACACTAACACTCAATCCACACTATCACTTAGTCCACACTAACATTCACTCCACACTATCTCTTAGTCTACACTAACACTCATTCCACACTATCTCTTATTCCACAATAAAACTCACTCCACATTATATCTTAGTCCACATTAACATTCACTCCACACAAACACTCACCCCACGGTATCTCTTGGTCCTCACTAACATTCCTCCATTCTCACACTCACTCCACACTAACACTCACTCCACACTCATTTCTGTACTCATTCTTCATGATAACAGTATTTCGTACAAACACTCTACTATCACTTACTTCCTTACTCATCCTTCAAGATAACACGCTCTACAATCACTCACTTATTTATTCAATCTTCAAAACAACAGCCTGTCCTACAGACACTCTACCGTCACTCATTTCTGTATGCATCTTCAAGATAACAGCCTGTCGTCCACACACTTTACCGTTACTTACTTCTGTACACATGCTTCAAGTTAACAGCCTGTCCTCACGACACTCTACCATCACTCTGTTCTGGACTCATCCTTCATGATAACAGCCTGTTTTGCAGGCACTATACCATAAATCATTTCTGTATTCACCCATCAAGATAACAGCCTGATACCCAGACACTGCCACCACTCTCTACTGTTCTAATCCTTCAAGATAACAGCCTGATATCCAGACACTGCCACCACTCTCTACTGTTCTAATCCATCAAGATAACAGCCTGATACCCAGACACTGCCACCACTCTCTACTGTTCTAATCCTTCAAGATAACAGCCTGATACCCAGACACTGCCACCACTCTCTACTGTTCTAATCCTTCAAGATAACAGCCTGATACCCAGACACTGCCACCACTCTCTACTGTTCTAATCCTTCAAGATAACAGCCTGATATCCAGACACTGCCACCACTCTCTACTGTTCTAATCCTTCAAGATAACAGCCTGATACCCAGACACTGCCACCACTCTCTACTGTTCTAATCCTTCAAGATAACAGCCTATACCGCAGTTACTCTACCATCAATCACGTCTGTAATCATCATCCAAAATAACAGCCTGACCTGCAGATACTGTACCATCACTCTTTACCGCATTCATCCTTCAAGATAACAGCCTGTCCTGCAGAAACTCTATCATTACTCACATCTGTTCTCATCTTTCCAGAAAACAGCCTATCGTTCAGACATTCTGCTATCTTTCACTTCTGTACTCATTCTTCAACATAACAACTTGACCTCCACATCCTCTACCATTACTCACTTCGGTACTCATTCTTCAAGATAACAGCCTGTCCTGCACACACTATACCATCACTCACTTTTGTACTGATCATTCACGATATATGTCGACATATAACACGCTACACAACAGCTCTCACATAGCGTGTCCACATATAACACACTACACACCAGCTTTCACACAGCGTGTCATTAATTATTAATGCAATTAAAAAGGAAAGACCCCCCCACCCCCCTCTGGTCTGTGTGTGTAGCCACGCCGGTCTCAGTAAAACAGCAAAAACACATCTCAGCGCCCTATCTCACCTGGCAGGTTACTAACGTGACCTTGACATAGATTCATTCGTCAAATTTCCAACAAGAGCCCGCCTGTCCTTGCGTGCCGAAGTCGTAAATAAGGGGAAGGCAGAAAAGGAGGGAGGAAGGAAAGGAGGAATTAAGGGAGGAAGGAAGAGAGGAAGGGCGGAAATAAGAGAGAGAGAGGAAGGAAGGGAAGGCGGAAAGATGGGAGGGAGAAGGGAAGGAGGGGAGGGAGGAAATCTTACATCTTCTAGTTATCTTTGAACTAAATTCCCCCTCCTATTCCCCAAGCTTACATCTTCTAGTTATCTTTGAACTAAACTCCCCCTCCTATTCCCCAAGCTTACATCTTCTAGTTATATTTGAACTAAACTCCCCCTCCTATTCCCCAAGCTTACATCTTCTAGTTATCTTTGAACTAAACTCCCCCTCCTATTCCCCAAGCTTACATCTTCTAGTTATCTTTGAACGAAACTCCCCCTCCTATTCCCCAAGCTTACATCTTCTAGTTATCTTTGAACTAAACTCCCCCTCCTATTCCCCAAGCTTACATCTTCTAGTTATATTTGAACTAAACTCCCTTTACCGTTCCACAGTCTCACATCATCTAGTTATCTTGGAATTTAACTCCCCCTACCTTCCCAATCTTACACCTTCTAGTTATATTTGATCTAAACTCCCCGTCCTCTTCACTAATCTTACATATTATAGTTATCTTTGAACTAAATTCCCCTTCCCCTTTCACAATCTCACAAATTCTAGTTATCTTTGAACTAAACTTCCCTTCCCCTTGACCAAGCTTACGTCTTCTAGTTATCTTTGAACTCAACTCCAATTCCCCTTCCCCTATTTTACATCTTCTAGTTATCTTTGAACTAATCTCCTCTTCACCTAACCTCACATCTTATATATTCTAGTTATCTTTGAACTCAATTCCCCCTCACCTTCCCCAAACTTACATCTACTTGTTATTTTTTAACTAAACTCTCCTTCCCCTTATCCAAGCTTACGTCTTCTAGTTATCTTTGAACTAGACTCCCCTTAACCAATTTTCCATCTTCCAGTTATCTTTAAACTAAACACCCCTTCCACTTTCCCAAGCTTACATAGTCTAGTTACCTTTGAACTAAACTCCCCTTCCCCTTCCCAAAGTTTACATCTTCTTGTTATCTTTGAACTAAACTCCCCTCCCCTTCCCCAAGCTTACATTTAGTAGTTATCTTTGAACTAAAAACCCCTAAACCTCCCCATTCTTACATCTTCTATTCAACTTTGAACTAAACTACACTTCCCCTTCCCCAAGCTTACATCTTCTAGTTATCTTTGAACTAAGATCCCTTTCCTTTCCCCAAACTTACATTTTCTATTTATCTTTGAACTAATCTCCTCTAACCTTCTCCAATCTTACATCTTCTAGTTATCTTTGAACTAAAATCCCTTTCTCTTCCCCAAGTTTACATCGTCTAGTTATCTTTGAAATAAACTCCTCTCACCTTCCTTAAACCTTTCATCTTCTACTTATCTATGAATTACACTCCCCTTCCCCTTTCCAAAGCTTATATCTTCTAGTTATTTTTGAACAAAACTCACCCTCCCCTTCCCCAACTTACATCTTCTATTTGTCTTTGAACTAAACTCCCCTTCCCCTTCCCAAAGCTTACATCTTATACTTATCTTTGAACTAAACTCCCCTCACCTTCCCAAATCTTACATCTTCTAGTTATCTTTGGACTAAACTCCCCCTCACCTTCCCCTAGTTTACACCTTCTAGTTATCTTTTAACTAAACTCCACTCAACTTCCCAAATCTTACATCTTCTAGTTTTTTTGAACTGAATTCCCCCTCACCTTCCCCTAGTTTACATCCTCTAGTTCTCTTTGAACTAAACTCCCTTACTTTACCCAAACTTACATCTTCTATTTATCTCTGAACTAAACTCCCACCACCTTCCCCAAGCTTACATCATCTAGTTATCTTTGAACTAAACTCCCCTCATCTTCCCATATATTACATCTTCTAGTTTTCTTTGAACGAAACTCCCATCACCTTCCCCAAGCTTACATCATCTAGTTATCTTTGAACTAAATTCCCCTTTCTTTTCCTCAAGCTTACATCTTCTAGTTATCTTTGAACTAAACTACAATTACCTTCTCCAACCTTAGTTCTTCCAGTAATCTTTGAACTAAACTACACTTCCCTTTCCCCTAATTTACATCTTATACTTATATTTGAACTAAACTCCAATTCCGCTTCCCCAAACTTACATCTTCTAGTTATCTTTGAACTAAACTTCCCTCACCTTCCCAAATCTTACATATTCTAGTTCTCTTTGAACTAAACTCCCCTTTCCCTTCCCCAAGCTTACTTATTCTATTTATCTTTGAACTAAATTCCACTAACGTTCTCCAATCTTACATCTTCTAGTTATTTTTGAACTAAAACCACTTACTCTTCCCAAAGCTACATCTTCTAGTTATCTTTGAAAAAAACTCCTCTCAACTTCCCTAAATCTTACATCTTCTACTTATCTATTAAATACACTCCGCCTCCCCTTTCCCAGCTTTATATCTTCTAGTTATCTTTGAACTTAACTCCCCCTCACCTTCCCCAAAATTACATTTTCTAAACTCCCCTCAACTTCTCCAATCATACATCTTCTAGTTATCTTTGAATTAAACTCCCCTTCCCCCTCCCAAGCTTACATCTTATACTTATCTTTGAGCTAAACTAACCTCACATTCCCAATTCCTACATCTTCAAGTTACCTTTCAACTAAACTCTCCCTTACTTTCCCCTAGTTTACATTGTCTAGTTATTTTTGAACTAAACTCCCCCTCCCTTTTCTCAAGCTTATATCTTCTAGTTCTCTTTGAACTAAACTCCCTTCACCTTCCCCAAACTTATATATTCTATATATCTTTGAACTAAACTCCCTTCACCTTCCCCAAACTTATATATTCTATATATCTTTGAACTAAACTCCCTTCACCTTCCCCAAACTTATATATTCTATATATCTTTGAACTAAACTTCCCTCACCTTCCCAAATCCTACATCTTCTAGTTATCTTTGAACTAATCTCTCCCCCCCCCCCTTCCCCAAGCTTACATCTTCTAGTTCTCTTTGAACTAAACTCCCTTCACCTTCCCCAAACTTACATATTCTATATATCTTTGAACTAAACTCCCCCTCCCCTTCCCCAAGCTTTCACAGAGTGAAATATTTTCACTAATCTTGACGTAGCCTGATCTGTCGCCATGTAATCTACTCGCCACCGGCGTAAACGTTTGGTCTGAGAAAGAGTGTGATCCTCTCCCCCACTAACTCTGTCTATCAGCGAGCCAACCTTCATAGTTACCCCTCCTCCTTTCAATACCCCTCCCCCCGTGTTACACACTAATGTTATCGCAGTTCGCTGTGTGTACGAGTGTCTTTCCCTGTGTTGAGGACAGAACTAGGAATTTTATAACTTCTCCCAGTGTCAAGTCAAACTTGTCAATGAGTCATGTAGCACTTGACAGACCCGCTGGACTATTTCGATTGTTGGTGGAAAATCCAAGATGAAGTGGCACATATAATTCTAAGTAAGTGTTGTTCTGCTTACAATGTTGAGTAAAGCTGACACATTATGTTCATGTTGAGAAACAACAACTTGAGCAAGACGGTCACAATTTCTCCAGAATTCCCGTCACTCAAGTGTGTTGCGTTGATGTTCAGTCAATCTAGCCTTCTTTCCTTCTGCCTTACACTGACACTAGTCTCATCATACACGATGTCACTACCAGAACGTGACATCAAATGTTGATTACTGTGACATGTGCGAGGTAAGAATTTTGATTACTGTGTCTTATGTGAGATAAGTGTCTAATTACGGTGGCCTGTGTGGGGAAAGCGACTGAATACTGTAGCGTGTGTGGAGTGTCTAATTACTGTGATTTATGTGAGATAGTGTCTAAATAAGGCGATGTGTGTGATGTACGTGTCTGACGGACTGTAATTTATGTGATGTAAGTGTCTAAATAAGGTGATGTGTATGAAGTACTTGTCTGATTTACTGTGATTTATGTGATATACGTGTCTAAATAAGGTGATGTGTATGAAGTACTTGTCTGATTTACTGTGATTTATGTAGATATGTCTAAATAAGGTGATGTGTATGAAGTATGTGTCTGATTTACTGTGATTTATATGAGATAGGTGTCTAAATAAGATGACGTGTGTGAAGTATTGTCTGATTTACTGTGATTTATGTGAGGTACATGTCTAAATAAGGCGATGTGTGTGATGTTCGTGTCTGACGGACTGTAATTTATGTGATGTAAGTGTCTAAATAAAGTGATGTGTATGAAGTACATGTCTGATTTACTGTGATTTGTGTGATGTACGTGTATAATATATTGAGTGCTTAACATCTCACATGTTTCACATAACTTTAGCACTTCACTAATCACAGCAAGTCCGATGAAATGTTCTGTACAGAATTCATTTAATTCTGACAAATAAGTTCAAGATGTATTGTCGACAACATCACTTGGATTGAATCACTTAATCATTTGTTCACAATATTTAACTCTATCATATTCTACAAGCAACATTTCTTAGTTTCTCACATTCACAATATTCTACACTTGATACGAGAACATTTCCTATCTCAGTATTATATCACATCTGTAACACGTGGTCAACTAGTTTCTCGTCTAAAATCACTGTACTCAGAGTTTCAAAAGTGTCAGTTCTTCTTAATCACTTGAATCACTTGAAAACCATCTTCTGTCTAACACTACTTCTTATTTTATATCGTCTCGTCCTCTTTCTTCTCTTGTCTGTCTTCTGATTTCTTCTGACGGTCTTCCTCGGCCGTCTCTCAGTCGCAGTGTACTAACGAGCAAAGTCTACTTGCCTCTTCTCTGGACTTCTGTTCTTGTCTCTCATCTGATGGCTTCTCGGCTGTTCTGGTCTGACCTTCTTTCTTCACTCTTGACTGTCCATGGGCACTGACCATCCTTCTTGCAGTTCTGGTCAGTCGCTACTTGCCGGACAGACGGTGTTCTGACGATCTCCCTCCTCTGTCTCCTCTCTCCTCTACTTCCATACTTCTTGGTCTTCTCCTCTACTTGGGTACTTCTTGGTCCTCTCCTTTACTTCCGTACTTCTTGCTTCTCTCCTGTCTCTCCGCTCGCCTTTTTATCTTCAAGTCCAGCTTGGTGGATTAACCAATAAGTATTTTGGCTCCACCCTTCAGATGTCCACTGGTTCCCATGAGCGTTCTGATTGTCCGTCATTCAAACTGCCCCGTGACTTATCTCTCGTAAGTCAATTGTCCAATAGGCCACGCCTCTAAATATTTAATTAGTCAGTTGGTCGAATTGGTCACTCCTTTATTTAAAAACCGTGTGCAATCGTGTCCTAACGCGTCAGTCTGTGTCAGTTTCGTTTATACAATTGCTATTTACCTAAGTCATTATTTTGCTCTTTCATGTCGGAGGTTTTATTGTGTCCTCGCTTTTCATTGTGTCTGCCTTTTCTTTTCGTCTTTTCCATTTTGTTCACTTGTTTCAGCGTCCAGTCACCGCTTTGTTATCACTGGACCATCCTACTTTCTGGCGTCCTTTCTTTATATTACCTAAAAATCAGCGTCACTGTGTCTCGTCTTTTTCTATTCACTGTTTCCACTGTTTACTTTTGTCCGCGTCTTGTTTTATACCTTTCTCTTCCTTCTTCTGCCTACTTTTCTCTGTCGCTATTCGATGTTTCTATTTTCTATACAGTATATTTTCATAATCATATTCATTAATAATAATAATAATAACAACAACAACAATAATCATTATTTACAAGGCAATGCTACAAACCTCCCCTTGTTTTAGTCATATTTTTAACATTATGACTAAAAAAAAAAAACTAGCAAAGTGCCTTGTAAGTAATTAGCTACCACAATATGTTTTTCACCTGAACAACACATTGAAAAAAAAATCAATTTGCAGTCACCCCCCCCCCCTTGTTTTTAGTCAGAATGTTAACCGTAAACAATATGGTTAATTACATGGTAATTAAATTCTCTCTATACTTCATAATTATCATAGAGTAAAAAACCATGTAAGATAATATTTACATGAAAAAAAATAATGTCAAAAGATTTGAGGCCCAACCTCAAAACAAATCACATTGACCTTGTGATGAATTTACACTGGCTAACCTCCCGATTCTCATCTTCAGTGCCAACAATAGGATATATCACACATATTCCCTGACACATACTCCGTGTGAAAAATGTGATTTACTGGCTCCTTGAAAACCATAATACTCCCATCATACTCTCAAAGAATTTTCTTCCACTGACTGACATTATCTCTCCACCAAGTCCTCAACTATCCATGATAATTCTTGGGTCTCCATTCCTCGATGCCAATCTTTGCTAGTGCTGAGGATGTCGTAATATTGATACTCCCAATACAACATTGTCGGTTACACTAACCAATATGGCAAAACCCAAATATGCCACTCTAATGTGTCTATTATACGCCAACGTCTGTCTCAATATCTCAAAAACTGGATACATGTAATTCATTATCATCATCATCATCATCATGAAAAAAAAATCTGATACCTCTGACATTCAGTTTTAGGGCAATACAATAGTAGTAATACACAAATAATTACATCATCAGTGCTAGCCATACTAGTCTCGTATCTTGGGCGAGAACACAAATGTCAGTGGTAAAGAAAGATATACATTTTTGTACATCAGTTTGAAACCCTTGTATCAACAAATATAGCAACCTCTTCACTGTGCTTCTCTCAACCTATCAGCATTTATAAGATGGAAAGATAATGAACCCTTATATTAAACAAAATGAAAGTATACATCGTCTCTTGATTCTTCACATCAGTAAAAAAAAATGTAATGATCACTCTACTCCTTCGCTTGTTCTCTGTTATAGCTCTATTTCGGAATTTACTTTGATCAGAACATTTCTCATTTATTTAAATCGGCCATAGCTCTGAATACCTCAAATCATTTAACATCCGATCTATGGTAGCTATGATGAATTTTTCCTTCATTTGTATAGTTACTATTGCAGATTCTTTATACGTTTTTGACAAAATCTGTTGAGTGGTCATTTCTGGCAGACCCGAATGCACAAATCTTTTCACCACTCTATTGATATCTACGTCATCTGGCAAAATAATTTCCTTTTTCTGGACTAAATTACAATGTTTTAAATTCTGACTCACTCTATGATCATATTTATTTTGCCATATACTCAACCATTTTTGTCATTTTAGGTCATGTGACACGAGATCATCTAAAAAAATCTGTTATATATTCTCTCCCCTGTTCTGTGTCAAATGCTGGATAACACGTACACACATTTTTGATCACAGAGGATTTTAAGATCTTATGGCCAGCATATTATAAAAGATCTGTAATAAAAGTTCTCAGTTCTTTATAACCTGGCATGTCATCATCATCTGAGGATGACAACATTTCATCAGAGTAATCAGTTTTACATGAAACACTTTGTTTTCTTTGTGAGTTATCCTGTCTGATTATCTGCCTGTCTACCTGCCTGAGTTTCTGCCTGTCTACCTGCCTGAGTTTCTGCCTGTCTCCCTGTCTGATTATCTGCCGGTCTACCTGCCTGAGTTTCTGCCTGTCTACCTGTCTGATTATCTGCCTGTCTACCTGCCTGAGTTTCTGCCTGTCTCCCTGTCTGATTATCTGCCTGTCTACCTGCCTGAGTTTCTGCCTGTCTCCCTGTCTGATTATCTGCCTGTCTACCTGCCTGAGTTTCTGCCTGTCTCCCTGTCTGATTATCTGCCTGTCTACCTGCCTGAGTTTCTGCCTGTCTCCCTGTCTGATTATCTGCCTGTCTACCTGCCTGAGTTTCTGCTCTCGGTTTACATTTTCATTGACTTGACTGGATCTTTCTGGTACCTGATGAGCTTTACTATCTTGACCTTTACTTTTCTTCATGAATTGTTGTTTGATTGCTTCCACCCTTCTTACTGGTTGTGTACTTGAATCTGTCCTGCCTAACACGTGATCCTGTGTACTAGTATTACTGTCTCTTACTACTGTTACATCGGTGTTGGTTTGTACATCTTTGTGTGCACACCGCCACTGCATAACTACATCATTTAGCACGATCCTGTCTGTTTCCACGCTAATATCATCTGTTTCAGTGGGTACAGTGGCTGTGGCTACATCCTTCGTCTGTATTGAACAGTTTTCATTCATTGTAGTACCTATATCAGCTGTATTTGTATCTCTCCTAACTCTCTATCTGTCATAGAGGTATGGGTGTCTCTGGTTAATTTGTCTGTAGCTGTTGACATATCTCGTTTGTCCTTAACTGTCTGGCTAATAGCATCGACTGATTTAACTTAGTTTTATTCATCTTTGTCTCATATTTGTTTCTTCCTTTGTCTTTGTCTGATGTTGTACTCACTACAGCATTTATTTTTCTCTTGGCATTCCTATCAAAACCTTTCGATATTTTGTGGCATATATCTGCTGTTATTTCCTTTAAAAGAATTGTGCTGGTATTTTTCTCCGTAACCTGTGTCGTTGTAGGCTGTTTGTCTGTTTGATAACTCATGTCTGTATAGTGTCTCTGGTTTTGTTTTGATAACTCATGTCTGTATGGTGTCTCTGGTTTTGTTTTGATAACTCATGTCTGTATAGTGTCTCTGGTTTTGTTTTGATAACTCATGTCTGTATGGTGTCTCTGGTTTTGTTTTGATAACTCATGTCTGTATAGTGTCCCTGGTTTTGTGTTGATAACTCATGTCTGTATAGTGTCTCTGGTTTTGTTTTGATAACTCATGTCTGTATAGTGTCTCTGGTTTTGTGTTGATAACTCATGTCTGTATAGTGTCCCTGGTTTTGTTTTGATAACTCATGTCTGTATAGTGTCCCTGGTTTTGTTTCTTCTTCCATGTCTCTCATTTCTATAAAAAGAGCTCTGTGTTTGTCTAAAATCTGTTCTAGGATAAAAACTGCAAAGTGTTCTCATATTTCTTTCCTGTCTCAACTCTCTACCTAACCTAGCTACTTCTCTCCTCAGATATCTAATCTCCCGTTTTAGTATATCTATTTCAGGTATTTCTGCAATCTGTTGTGTCATTTTCTTCAACATGCTCTCTGAAAAATCTCTGTATTATTCTTACTCTATGAATAATCAGTGAAATAATTAATAATTTCTAGTGAAAAAATATACTAACAAAGCAGTATAAATCAAACAAATATACACTGTAATTACAACAACAATCTAACTAATATATAACTTAACTGTTTCTTGTTCTTGGCCGAATACATTGTCCCTCTGTCGGTGATGTTGTCGCTCTTTGCGAATGTCTAATTAATGCTCTCTGTATACCACCAGTATTAAAGAAACAATTGTCTTTTACCTAAATCATATCAGTTCGTTCTAGCACGTGATCGTCTGTACTTCCCCTTGTCCTATCCTCGTTGACTTCGTTGTTAATATTGTCTGAGTTCTGAATACCATCACCGTTAGAAAGATAAAATGTTCTATGTCTGTCTAAATCACAGAAAGTTTGGTTACAACATCAGCACGTGATAGTTAGTACTTGGCATTATGTTGGTTATCGTGATAGTTAGTACTTGGCATTGTGTTGGTTATCGTGATAGTTAGTACCTGGCATTGTGTTGGTTATCGTGATAGTTAGTACTTGGCATTGTGTTGGTTATCGTGATAGTTAGTACTTGGCATTATGTTGGTTATAACATCAGCACGTGATAGTTAGTATCTCGCATTATGTTGGTTATAACACCAGCACGTGATAGTTAGTACTTGGCATTATGTTGGTTATCGTGATAGTTAGTACTTGGGATTATGTTGGTTATCGTGATAGTTAGTACTTGGCATTATGTTGGTTATAACATCAGCACGTGATAGTTAGTACCTGGCATTATGTTGGTTATAACACCAGCACGTGATAGTTAGTACTTGGCATTATGTTGGTTATCGTGATAGTTAGTACTTGGCATTATGTTGGTTATCGTGATAGTTAGTACTTGGCATTATGTTGGTTATAACATCAGCACGTGATAGTTAGTACTTGGCATTATGTTGGTTATCGTGATAGTTAGTACTTGGCATTATGTTGGTTATCGTGATAGTTAGTACTTGGCATTATGTGGTTATAACACCAGCACGTGATAGTTAGTACTTGGCATTATGTTGGTTATCGTGATAGTTAGTACTTGGCATTATGTTGGTTATCGTGATAGTTAGTACTTGGCATTATGTTGGTTATAACACCAGCACGTGATAGTTAGTACTTGGCATTATGTTGGTTATCGTGATAGTTAGTACTTGGCATTATGTTGGTTATCGTGATAGTTAGTACTTGGCATTATGTTGGTTATAACACCAGCACGTGATAGTTAGTACCTGGCCTTGTGTTGGCTTTTACGCCAGGTCGTCTCCTCCCGAACTTCGGAAATAGGCACGGACACCATTATAACAATGTAGATGGTGAATCATATATTTCTCTTTTAGTGACTGATAGTAGAAGCAGTCTTTGGTTCTCTGATCATAACACATCGATGTTTCGTAAATATTATACTTCCGATAGATCAGAGCAAGTCCGATGAAATGTTCTCTACAGAATTAATTTAATTCTGACATATAAGTTCAAGATGTATATTTTCATAATCATATTCATTAATAATAACAATAATCATTATTTACAAGGCCATGCTACAGATGATTACTGTAACTCGCGCGAGGAAATTGTACGATTATTGTGACTTTATGATGTGTCTTAATACTGTGGTTTGTGTGGTGTATTTTATTACTGTGACTTTTGTGATATGTGTTATTATTGTGACTTGTGTGGTGTGTTTTATTACTTTGACTTGTTTTATGTGTGTTATTACGGTGTATTGTGTGATATGACTTATTAGTGTGATCTGTGTGGTGCATCTTATTAGTGTGACTTGTGTGGTGTATCTTATTACTGTGGCGTGCGGTGTGTCTTATTACTGTGGCGTGCGGTGTGTCTTATTACTGTGACTTGTGTGGTGTATCTTATTACTGTGGCGTGCGGTGTGTTTTATTATTGTGGCGTGTGTGGTGTATCTTATTACTATGGCGTGCGGTGTGTCTTATTATTGTGGCGTGTGTGGTGTATCTTATTACTGTGACTTGTGTGGTGTGTCTTATTACTGTGACTTGTGTGGTGTGTCTTATTACTGTGACTTCTGTGGTGTATCTTATTACTGTGGTGGCATTCTAAAATGTTGATAATCTCATTAAATGTCTGTCTATATCTGTCCATAAATCTGCTGCTTACAACCAAATCTATGTGACAGAAACATGAAATTATGAAGAGAAGACATAGAGGTCAAGAAATTGCACATTCCAGTACAAACATAGTTAGAATCAGTTACAAGAGAAGATTGACAGAAACAAATGCAACATTGATAGAATCAATCACGAGAAAAGATTGACAGAAACAACTCCAACATTGATAGAATCAATCACGAGGGAAGATTGACAGAAGCAACTCCAACATCGATAGAATCAATCACGAGAGAAGATTGACAGAAACAACTCCAACATTGATAGAATCAATCACGAGAGAAGATTCTCAAAAGCTGATTCTCGACAACTTTCATAAAAATTTCACACTTATCTCATACCTACCTCACATCTACCTAACATGTACCTCACATCTACCTCACATCTACCTTATATCTACCTCACACTTACCTCACATCTACCTCACACTTACCTCACAACTACCTCATATCTACCTCACATCTACCTCACACTTACCTCACATCTACCTCACACTTACCTCACATCTACCTCACATCTACCTTACACCTACTTGACACCTACCTCACATATACCTCACACTTATCTCAACCTACCTCACATATACCTCTCGCTTACCTCAACCTACTTCACATATACCTCATACTTACCTCACATCTATCTCACACCTACCTCACACATACCTCATATCTACCTCACATCTACCTTATATCTACCTCATATCTACCTCATATCTACCTCATATCTACATTACATCTAGATCATATCTACCTCACATCTACCTCACATCAAGCTCATATCTACCTCACATCTTTCTCATGTCTGCCTCACATCTACCTCATATCTACCTCATATCTACATTACATCTACCTCACATCTACCTCACATCTACCTCACATGAAGCTCATATCTACCTCATATCTATTTCATATCTACCTCTCATCTACCTCATATCTACCTCACATTTACCTTACATCTACCTCATATCTGCCTCACACTTAACTCACATCTACCTCACATCTACCTCATATCTACCTCATATCTACCTCACATCTACCTCATATCTACCTCATATCTACCTCATATCTACCTCACATCTACCTCATATCTACCTCACATCTACCTCATATCTACCTCATATCTACCTCACATCTACCTCATATCTACCTCACATCTACCTCATATCTACCTCACATCTACCTCATATCTACCTCACATCTACCTCATATCTACCTCACATCTACCTCATATCTACCTCACATCTACCTCACATCTACATCATATCTACCTCATATCTACATCATATTTACCTCATATCTACCTCACATCTATCTCATGTCTGCCTCACATCTACCTCATATCTACCTCACATCTACCTCACATCTACATCATATCTACCTCATATCTACCTCACATCTACCTCATATCTACCCCATATCTACCTCACATCTACTTCACACTTACCTTACATCTACCTCATATCTACCTCACATCTACCTCATATCTACCCCATATCTACCTCACATCTACCTCACACTTACCTTACATCTACCTCATATCTACCTCACATCTACATCATATCTACCTCATATCTACCTTATATCTAACTCACATCTACCTCATATCTACCCCATATCTACCTCACATCTACCTTACATCTACCTCATATCTACCTCACAGTTAACTCACACTTACCTCACATCTACCTCACACTTACCTCACATCTACCTCACACCTACCTCACATCTACCTCACACTTACCTCACATCTACCTCACACTTACCTCACATCTACCTCACACTTACCTCACATCTACCTTACACCTACTTGACACCTGCCTCACATATACCTCACACTTATCTCAACCTACCTCACACATACCTCTCGCTTACCTCAACCTACTTCACACATACCTCACACTTACCTCAACCTACTTCACATATACCTCACACTTACCTCAACCTACTTCACATATACCTCACACTTACCTCAACCTACCTCACACATACCTCTCGCTTACCTCAACCTACCTCACATCTACCTCACACTTACCTCAACCTACTTCACATATACCTCACACTTACCTCAACCTACTTCACATATACCTCACACTTACCTCAACCTACCTCACACATACCTCTCGCTTACCTCAACCTACTTCACACATACCTCACACTTACCTCAACCTACTTCACATATACCTCACACTTACCTCAACCTACTTCACATATACCTCACACTTACCTCAACCTACTTCACATATACCTCACACTTACCTCAATCTACCTCACATATACCTCATACTTACCTCAATCTACCTCACATATACCTCACACTTACTTCAACCTACCTCACATATACCTCACACTTATCTCACATCTATCTCACACCTACCTCACATATACCTCACACTTATCTCAACCTACCTCACATATACCTCTCGCTTACCTCAACCTACTTGACATATACCTCACACTTACCTCAACCTACCTCACATATACCTCATACTTACCTCAACCTACCTCATATATACCTCACACTTACCTCAACCTACCTCACATATACCTCATACTTACCTCAACCTACCTCACATATACCTCTCGCTTACCTCATATCTGCCTCACACCTACTTCACATCTACTTTATGCTTACCTCACACCTACTTCACCTACTTCACATTTACCTCACATCCGCCTCATAACTACGTCTTATCTACCTCATACCTACCTCACAACTACCTCACAGCTACCTCACACATACCTGTTTCAAAACTGTCTTCTAGAATAGAAATAGCTATCAACAAACAGCCACAACTGATAGATGATAATAAATCATACTTTTGTTACTGGACCATATACGTGTTATTACAAACAAACAGAATTGTCCAGCAATGTTGCAATTATTACAAGCAAAAAACTGGTTAGCCAGACAGTTTTTGCTAGAAGTTGAGACCTGGTCAGTGCACAAGCTATGTAAGATTTAGAAGCTCCATGCTAAAAAGTTAAATCAGATAATCTATATAGCATAGCCCCTTTCTGAAAAGTTACACGAGATAATCTATATAGCATAGTCAGTTGCTGAAAAGTTACACCAGATAATCTATATAGCATAGTCTGTTGCTGAAAAGTTACACTAGATAATCTATATAGCATAGCCGCTTGCTGAAAAGTTACAACAGATAATCTATATAGCATAGCCCCTTGCTGAAAAGTTACACCAGATAATCTATATTGCATAGCCCCTTGCTGAAAAGTTACAACAGATAATCTGTATAGCATAGCCCCTTGCTGAAAAGTTACACCAGATAATCTGTATAGCATAGTCTGTTGCTGAAAAGTTACACCAGATAATCTATATAGCATAGTCTGTTGCTGAAAAGTTACACCAGATAATCTGTATAGCATAGTCTGTTGCTGAAAAGTTACACCAGATAATCTATATAGCATAGTCTGTTGCTGAAAAGTTACACCAGATGGTCTATATAGCATAGTCTCTTGTAGAAAAGTTACACCAGATGGTCTATATAGCATAGTCTCTTGTAGAAAAGTTACACCAGATGGTCTATATAGCATAGTCTCTTGTAGAAAAGTTACACCAGATGGTCTATATAGCATAGTCTCTTGTAGAAAAGTTACACCAGATGGTCTATATAGCATAGTCTCTTGTAGAAAAGTTACACCAGATGGTCTATATAGCATAGTCTCTTGTAGAAAAGTTACACCAGATGGTCTATATAGCATAGTCTCTTGTAGAAAAGTTACACCAGATGGTCTATATAGCATAGTCTCTTGTAGAAAAGTTACACCAGATGGTCTATATAGCATAGTCTCTTGTAGAAAAGTTACACCAGATGGTCTATATAGCATAGTCTCTTGTAGAAAAGTTACACCAGATGGTCTATATAGCATAGTCTCTTGTAGAAAAGTTACACCAGATGGTCTATATAGCATAGTCTCTTGTAGAAAAGTTACACCAGATGGTCTATATAGCATAGTCTCTTGTAGAAAAGTTACACCAGATGGTCTATATAGCATAACCCCTTGTAGAAAAGTTACACCAGATGGTCTATATAGCATAGTCTCTTGTAGAAAAGTTACACCAGATGGTCTATATAGCATAGTCCCTTGTAGAAAAGTTACACCAGATGGTCTATATAGCATAACCCCTTGTAGAAAAGTTACACCAGATGGTCTATATAGCATAACCCCTTGTAGAAAAGTTACACCAGATGGTCTATATAGCATAGTCTCTTGTAACGTAGAATTCTGAAAAATATTTTAGTTACGTATACGGGTTAACATTAAATAATAATAGGAAAGTTAGAGCCGAAATGTAGGGAAGAAGCGATTCCCACAGCACTAGTGATAGTACGGCGCCAATATCATCAAGTTTATTATGTTAACATTCCACGACACTAGTGATAGTACGGCGCCAATATCATCAAGTTTATTATGTTAACATTCCACGACACTAGTGATAGTACGGCGCCAATATCATCAAGTTTATTATGTTAACATTCCACGACACTAGTGATAGTACGGCGCCAATATCATCAAGTTTATTATGTTAACATTCCACGACACTAGTGATAGTACGGCGCCAATATCATCAAGTTTATTATGTCAACGTTTGTGTTTAATTATTGTCACACAGAAACGTCTTACACAAGTTCTGTGATTCCTTTCTCCCGGAACAAGAAATACAAGTTTATTTACACCAGCTGAACTTATTAAAGCAGGAGGAAAGGAATGTGCAACAATCTATCATGCACTATGTAAAAAGATATGGCGTTCAGGTATCTGGCCAAAAGAATGGAGAAGAACTGTATTCATACCCTGCAAAAAAAAAAGGGGTAACCTGAAATTATGCACAAACTACAGAACTGTTGCCCCGGTTAGTCATGCCAGTAAAATTCTGTTAAAAATCATAAATGGGATGCGACTGCAGCAAAACTGGTTAAAATAATAAAGGTAGATAGAGGTGTATGGTGTAGTTTTACAAAATGGCAGAGGGAGTGAGTAAAGTGAGAAAGATCGAATAGAAAGCGTGAGTAAAGTGAGAAAAAACGAATAGAAAGTATGCTTTCTATTCGTTTTTTCTCATTTTACTCATTCCCTCTGCCACTTTGTAAAACTACACCATACACCTCTGCCTAACTTTAAAAATCATAATGGGTAGACTTCGTAAGAAAATGGAAGAAGTCAGTATGGTCCAAACTGGTTTCAGGCAAGGAAGAGGATCAAGAGATCTCAATATAAGATTAATAATAGAGAAAAGCAGAGAATTTAATGTGAATCTATATTTATCTTTTATAGACTACTCATAGGCATTTGATTGTGTACAACGCCAGAAACTTTGGGAAAGAATTGAAAAAATGGGATTTCCAACACATTTGATACAATTAACATCACTGCTGTATCTAGACCAACAAGCAGCAGTAAGAATAAATAGTACTTGGTTTGACATAAAACAAGGTGTCCGTCAGGAGTGCATATTGTTGCCTTACTTATTTAACTTATATACTGAAAACATAATAATGAGGAATGTTAGAGAAGATATAAACAAAGAGTAGTATGATGCCATACCAATTGGACGTTATGAAGTACCAGAGATTAGATATGCTGATGACACAGTATTACTGTTCACAACAAACACAAAAAGGAATGGAAAAACTAATTATGTCAGTCCGTAAGAACAGTGAAGAGCAAAACCTCTATCTTAATGAGAATAAAACTACATTGATGACAACTGACAAAACAAACAAGGCAGGTGAAATATGTATCACTGAGGAAAAATTGGAATAAGTGAAGAGCTTTGAATATCTTTGATCACTACTAACTAATGAGGAGTTCTTCAAATATCATGTAAACTAAAAACAACAAATATATCAATATTACAAGAACTTATGTACTGAAGAAGGCTGGCTAGCAAAGAGGATTAAAGAGAGAAAACTTAAATATTTTGGACACATTAAACTTCATGACAGTCTAGAGAAGACCGTCTTTTAAGGGTACATAATGGGAAAAAGAAAGAAAGGAAGACTAAGGCGAAGATGGCTACAAGACACCGTTGATGATCTGCAAATGGATGCATCAGCAGCAGGCCATCTTGCTCACAACCGAGAGGCCTACAGGAAACTGCTCTCTTTGCGTTAGAGAGGCAAAGTTCCGCAAGGGATATACAAATGATTGAATGAGTTGACTCTTGTAAAAATGAGTGTAGAATTTCTAAGAGTTCAATAGAAAAGGCATAAACAACGTAGAACTCATTCTTAAAGTGTACATCAACTGGATTACACGATCATCAGTAGATAATCTGTCTCTTTTTCTCCCATGAACCGTCAACGAAATATAAGTCGAGTTCTTTCTCGATATCTATTCCTTTGCTCTCCTAAGAACTTGCTTATCAGTCTAGTTCCTAGTTCCATCACATGACCAAGACTGTCCGATTCTATATTTCTCTATTTCGCCTTCAACTAAACCTGTCTCTCTAAATCTCTTATTGTATCTGTCGGTTCCTATCTCTCTCTCTCTCTCTCTCTCTCTCTCTCTCTCTCTCTCTCAATCTCCTACTGTATCTGTTGGTAGCTGTTTGTCGGTCCCTATCTCTCTCTCTAAATCTCCTACTGTATCTGTTGGTAGCTGTTTGTCGGTCTCTCTCTCTCTTTCTAAATCTCCTACTGTATCTGTTGGTATCTGTCGGTCCCTATCTCTGTCTCTCTCTAAATCTCCTATCGTATCTGTTGGTATCTTTTTGTCTGTCCCTATCTCTATCTCTCTCTAAATCTCCTACTGTATCTGTTGGTAGCTGTTTGTCGGTTCCTATCTCTCTCTCTAAATCTCCTACTGTATCTGTTGGTAGCTGTTTGTCGGTCCCTATCTCTCTCTCTCTCTAAATCTCCTACTGTATCTGTTGGTAGCTGTTTGTCGGTCCCTATCTCCCTATGCTTACTGATTGCCTCTAAGGTCACATTCTTATCTCTGGTATACTTTGTCCAGAAATTGCAATATACTGGATAATAAAGAAACAAGTTGTGAATGGTTGTCATGTGATCTAAGACTTTGATCATGTACGTCTGTGTGGAAAGAAAACATAATTTACTTGTAGAAACAAAGCATAAGATTTTGGTGGTCTGTTGTTGAAAAGTGCCTCGAGATTGCTGCTGACAATATCTGCCTTCTAGTAATTTTATTTATTGGTATTGAAAAGTATAAGTACAGTATGCAAATTATAAAGTAAAGTATGCAAATTATAGAGTAGTACAGTATACAAATTATAGAATAAAGTCTTTTACAAATTCACTATAATATTAATTTAATTCAGAACTTGATTATAAACAACATTTTTATTTCACTTCCAGGAGCAAGAATAAATAAATTCTTGGGTGAACCCGCCTTTGAGCAAGAAACATAAGGTTGTCCGTGGGAGGAACATGGAGATCTCAAATATATATCTCTCCCTCTCTCTCTGTCCCTATCTCTCACCTTCTCTTTCTCTCTCCCTCTCTTTCTCTCTCCCTCTCTCTCTTTCTCTCCCTACTCTCTCTCTCTCTCTCTCTCTCTTCTCCCCTCTCTCTCTCCTCTCCTCTTTCTCCCTCTCCTCTCTAACCCTCTCTCTATCCCTAATTTGAAAACCTAATTTGAAAAAAATAAGAAAACGGCACACTGTCACTGAGAAATGAAATTTACTATAGAATACAATAAAAAGCTAATATAAAGATAAGGAAAAAAAAAACAAAGTTAAACAAAGAGACCATCAAAATTATTTAGACTATCAAAATTATTTGGACTTGCCACGAGGGGCTAGAAATGCTGCTCTTAGACCAGCACCACTCTATTTCACGATTATCTCCTTTAGACCATTCTTTTATTCTCGTTCAATTTAGTGGAAGTATGTCACCTCCTTCGTACTCCGACCCCTAGGGGAGATAGGGGTGTTTTATTCCGACATTATACATTTCAAGATTGTAAGTCATATGTGCACCAAGTTTGGTTGAAATTGCTACAGGCATTCCAGAGTGATGTTGGGACATACACAGCACACTTACACACATACATACACACATACATACATACATACATATATATATTATGCATATATATATTATGCATATATATATATATATATATATATATATTATGCTGTATTGATCTGATGACACTGCTTGTTAAATTATAGTCATATTCTCACATCACAGTAATATTGTCACAATACAGTAAAATTGTAACATTACAGCCAAATTGTCACATTACAGCAATATTGTCACATTACAGCCATATTGTCATATTACAGCCATATTGTCATATTACAGCCATATTGTCACATTACAGCCATATTGTCACAGTACTGCCATATTGTCACATTACAGTCATATTGTCACAGTACAGCCATACTTTACAACAGAGCGATAAACGAGAAAGACGAAAGCGGCGGCGGTGCAGGACTAAAACCCACAGCCGTCCAAGCAAGAAGCCGTGCCCGCATCAGCTGCCGTCCAAGCAAGAAGCCGTGCCCATATCAGCTGCCGTCCAAGCAAGAAGCCGTGCCCACATCAGCTGCCGTCCAAGAAAGAAGCCGTGCCCACATCAGCTGCCGTCCAAGAAAGAAGCCGTGTCCACATCAGCTGCTGTCCAAGCAAGAAGCCGTGTCCACATTAGCTGCAGTCACAGCAAGAAGCCGTGCCCACATCAGCTGCCGTCCAAGAAAGAAGCCGTGTCCACATCAACTGCCGTCCAAGAAAGAAGCCGTGTCCACATCAGCTTCCGTCCAAGCAAGAAGCCGTGCCCACATCAGCTGCCGTCCAAGCAAGAAGCCGTGGACACACCAGCTGCCGTCCAAGCAAGAAGCCGTACCACATCAGCTGCCGTCCAAGCAAGAAGCCGTACCACATCAGCTGCCGTCCAAGCAAGAAGCTGTACCACATCAGCTGCCGTCCAAGAAAGAAGCCGTACCACATCAGCTGCAGTCAAAGCAAGAAGTCGTGCCCACATCAGCTGCTGTGCAAGCAAGAAGCCGTGCCCACATCAGCTGCCGTCCAAGCAAGAAGCCTTTCCCACATCAGCTGCCGTCCAAGCAAGAAGCCGTTCGCACATCAGCTGCCGTCCAAGCAAGAAGCCGTTCCCACATCAGCTGCCGTCCAAGCAAGAAGCCGTGCCCACATCAGCTGCCGTCCAAGCAAGAAGCCGTACCCACATCAGCTGCCGTCCAAGCAAGAAGCCGTTCCCACATCAGCTGCCGTCCAAGCAAGAAGCTGTGCCCACATCAGCTGCCGTCCAAACAAGAAGCCGTGCCCACATCAGCTCAGCTGTTCGTTCCCAGCGTAGCATTAAATCATTTCATAGCACTACTAGCTACATACTACTCAGTACCTGCCACATTACGTGTCATATAATTTATTATATTATACTCATTTAATCTGCGTGCATGTTTGTCTGCGTTTGTTAATGTGTATGTGTGTGTATATTAACTTGTGTGCGTTAACTTGAGTGTGTGCTAATTTGTGTGTGCTATCTTGTGCGTGTGTGAACTTGTGTGTGTGTGCTAACTTGTGTGTGTATTTGAACTTTTGTGTGTGCTAACTTGCATGTGTATATGAACTTTTGTGTGTGCTAATTTGTGTGTATGCTAATTTGTGTATGTGTTAACTTGTGTGTGTGCTAATTTGTGTGTATGCTAATTTGTGTATGTGTTAACTTGTGTGTGTGCTAATTTGTGTGTATGCTAATTTGTGTATGTGTTAACTTATATGTATGTGAACTTTTGTGTGTGCTAATGTGTGAGTGTTCTAACTTGTGAATGTGTGCTAACTTGTGAGTGTGTGCTAACTTGTGTGTGTTCTACATTGTGTGTGCTAACTTGTATGTGTGCTAACTTGTGAGTGTGTGCTAACTTGTGTATGCTAACTTGAGTGTGTGCTGATTTGTATGTGTGCTAACTTGAGTGTGTGCTAACTTATGTGTGTGTGCTAACTTGTGCGTTTGTTCTAACTCGTGTGTGTGCTGGTTTGTGTGTATGTGTGCTAACTTGTGTGTGTGCTAACTTGTGTGTGTGCTAACTCGTGTGTGTGCTAGCTTGTGTGTGTGTGCTAATTTGTGTGTGTGCTAACTTGTGTGTGTGCTAACTTGTGTGTGTGCTAATTTGTGTGTGTGCTAACGTGTATGTGTGCTAATGTATGTGCTAACGTGTGTGTGCTAATTTGGTGTGTGCTAACTCGTGTGTGTGCTAACGTGTGTGTGTGCTAACATGTGTGTGTGCTAACGTGTGTGTGTGTATGTAAGTATGTAGATCGTGCTGATGTGCTTTGCCTATTTTCTTTGTTCTTTAGAATGGCTGCTCCTAACTGTTGCTGGGTGCTTGCTGCAGTGCTCCTATTGCTGTCTTCCGTCTTGACAGCATCTGACCATCAACAGGAAATCTCAGTGGCTCGCGACGAGGAGGCCACACCACAACGTTTTGGTAGATTCCAGTACATTCAGCCAAGATCTGAAGCTCAGAATTCATTTTCCCAGAAAACAGTCAATGATGGTCATCCGGTGACCTCTCGAAAAACAGGTCAACAACCTATCAGCGACAGCAATATCAGGGCAACACTTGCAGGTCAACAACCTATCAGCGACGACAATATCAGGGCAACACTTGCAGGTCAACAACCTATCAGCGACGACAATATCAGGGCAACACTGGCAGGTCAATATTCACAAGTCAACAAATGGAAAACAGTTTCTTCACCAAGCGGAGGCAGCGACATCTTGTATTACAAGGATGGGAGCAAATCTGACAATCGCAGACAAAACGCTTCTCCAGACTTGGTACATCTCAACCAGATGGATGACTCACGCAGTCTCTTCGGAGCTGCTGGTGAGAGAATGGAGGTTGCTGATATCCCACGATGCCAGTGCTTAAACGGGACCGCCAACTGCTCCTTTCGGAACCTGACAAGCGTACCACGTGACTGTGATCCTAAGACAGTGATTCACTTTGATCTGCACAACAATTCTATCAGCAAACTGACCAACTTTACCTTCATCAGCTACATAGACCTACAGTGTTTAGATCTCTCCGGTAATAATATTTCTGTTTTAGAGGAAGACGCGTTTGTAGGGCTCACACAACTCATCTATCTGAATCTTTCAGGCAACCTTATGATCATGTCTAGGACACCTTTCCCTGAGAATATTTTCAGCCCTCTCGTGAACCTAGAAGAGCTGAAGATCAACAACACCGCTGACTGCAACAAGTCTGAGGGGATCCACTACCCAGACCGAGCTCTCTCCCGGCTCAAAAATCTGAGAAGTTTGTACATGGATGGTTTGAGAGACAAAGACTTCAGTCCTGGATTCCAGAATCTGACGCGCCTGGTGAATCTCTCCGTGGCGGGTTACCTAAGCGGTTGCTGTCACATAAATTCACTGCGCAACCAGACTTTTCAGTATCTGACCCAGCTCCGCTACCTCAACCTCCAAAGCTGCTACATCCTGGGTAAAAACATTGAAGCTGGCTCCTTCTCCACATTACAGAACCTGGTCAGTCTAGACTTAACACACAATGAGGACATCGACATTCAGAACCTGGACAAAGTTTTCTATGGTCTCAGTCAAATCTCGACCCTGCGAGAGCTGAGCATGCAACTCATAGTTAACAGGTACTCACTTGGCATCTGCCTGGACAGCAGCTACATCAAAAACTTCCCTCAGAACTTGGAATATTTCAACGCTCAAGAGAACAGCCTGGAAGCCGTGGACAGAAACGTCACGAAACTTCTGTCTCCTTCTCTCAAGACCTTAGATCTCAGTGGAAACCGGTTCGTATTTGGAACTTACCTCAAGGACCTACATTTTATGCAGAATTTGACCACACTAAAACTAAACGGGGGCGGGTTTACTTACAGTTTACCAGGACGATATCCCTTTCAGCTGTCACGATACAGGTCAGAGAGTCAGTGCACCCTGTACGGAGAAGGAAGTGACGATGCCCTGGACTATGGTGACAAGCTGAACCTCCAGAGTGACAGCCACTTTTCCTTGACCTTGCCCCCAAATCTGAAACATTTAGATATGAATAAAGCTGGACTGACCTACAAGCTGTCCGAACTGACAATTGACAGCAACAATAAACTTCAATATCTAAGCATGAGAGGAAACAACTTCCCGGAACTGAATGGTCCATTTTATGGCTTCCACAGCCTCAAGTTCCTGGATTTGTCCAGCAGTTACGTCAAGGAAATCTCTGACAATTTTTTTCTGCATCTAACCACCTTACAGAAACTCAATCTGGGCAGCAACCTTCTAGGAGATTTCTTCTTCACAAGTGAGAACCCGCAAGTTTTCTCCGCTCTGACAAATCTCAAACTTTTAAATTTATCATTTAATGCTATCCGGAGTTTGTCTGAGAATGTCTTCACTGGGTTAGATAATCTACAGGAACTCTACCTTCACAGAAACTCTCTCGCAGACTTTAATGTAAACATCTCTCACATGCACAGCCTGGTCATAATCGACTTAAAACTAAACAGAATTGTCAAACTTCCCGAGTTTATTAGAGGACACATTAACTATCTGCTGGCCAAACATCTTCCTGTTCAGTTAGACTTGTCTGAGTGTCCCATTTCTTGTAGCTGCGAAAACCTGGACTTTCTGTCGTGGATGACGCAATCTAAGGCTTTTCATTTCTCCGCCACTGACTCGTACCAGTGTGTCTACGCTGACTACTCTTACAAGAAAGTTCTGGACGGCTACAACTCTACCATGGCAGTGTTGCTTAGGCGATGTGGCTCTAATACCGTCCTCTTCGTGTGTGTCTCGGGCGCAATGTTTCTATTTGTATGTGTCATTATTTGTTCAGTTTTATATCGATTTCGGTGGAAACTTAGATACTTATACTACGCAGCCCATCTCATCTATAGATCGTCTGGTTCAAGTGGCAAGAAAACAAAATTCGAATACGACGCTTTTATCAGCTACGATCACAAAGATGAAGATTTTGTGGTTGATGACATGTCTGTCGAGCTGGAAAGACGAGGGTTAAAACTGTGCATCCACGGACGAGACTTCCGAGCTGGGGAATATATAGCCTCCAACATTGTCAAAGCTGTCTGTCAGAGCAGAAGGACAGTCGTGGTTCTGACAAAGGGCTTGCTGGACAGTTACTGGTGTAAATACGAGATTCAGATGGCAAATATGGAGTCTGTACACACAGGAAGACAAGTTTTAATTTTTCTCTTGAAGGACGATATTCCAGAAACCGCCCTGGGGGTCGAGCTACTCTATCACATCAGAAACAACACATACATACCATATCCCAACCCCTCGCCAGACCCTAGAAGCATATGTAGGTTATGGGATAAAATGGCCATTGACATAGAAGATTAGCATTAAGTCAAGAATGTGCAAGAGTAACATAAATCAAGAATGTGCAAGATTAACAGAAGTCAGGAATGTGCAAGATTAATATAAGTCAAGAATGTTCAAGATTAATATAAGTCAAGAATGTTCAAGATTAATATAAGTCAAGAATGTTCAAGATTAATATAAGTCAGGAATGTTCAAGATTAATATAAGTCAAGAATGTACAAGATTAACATAAGTCAAGAATGTTCAAGATTAACATAAGTCAGGAATGTTCAAGATTAACATAAGTCAAGAATGTGCAAGATTAACATTAGAAATATCTGACTGACTATGTGGATGTGTGAATACAAATGTTAGAAATATCTGACTGACCATGTGGGTGTGTGGACGTTAAATTCTAACTTCTTTATAATGATTTAACGAAGCAGGTGTCTGCACATCACAATAGAAACGTCAAGTAACTGATGATGAAAGTCTAGTAACTGATGGAAGTCAAGTAACTGATGACAGAAGTCAAGTAATTGATGACATAAGTCAAGTAACTGATGATGAAAGTAAAGTAACTGCTGGAAGTCGAGTAACTGATGACAGAAGTCAGATAACTAATGATGGATGTCAAGTAACTGATGGAAGTCAAGTAATTAATGGAAGTCAAGTAACTGATGACAGAAGTCAAGTAATTGATGTCAGAAGTCAAGTAACCGATGGCGAAAGTCAAGTAATTTATGGAAGTCAAGTAACTGATGATTGAAGTAATGTAACTGAAATTGAAAGCATCTAGTGAAAGCCAAGTAATGATGAAAGTCAAGTAACTGGTGATGGAAATCAAGTAATTGATGATGAAAGTCAAGTTACTGATGCAAGTAAAGTAACTGATGATGTATGTCAAGCAAGTGATGATGGAAGTCATGTAACCAATGATGAAAGTGAAATAACTGATGGTGATAATCAAGTAATTGATGGAAGTCAAGTAAATGATGATGGAACTCAAGAAACTGATGGAAGTAAGGTAACTGATAGTAGTGAGGTAACTGATGGAACTCAGGTAACTGAAAGCAAAAGTATCCAGTGAAAGCCAAGTAACTAATGGAAGTCAAGTATGTAATGATGGAGGTAAAAAATCTGATGCAAGTCAATTAACTGATGCTTGAAGTCAAGTAACTGACGATGGAAGTCAAGTAATTTATAGTGAAAAGCAAAGTAACTGATGGTGAAAGTCAAGTAATTGATGGAAGTCAAGTAACTGATGATTGAAGTCATATAACTGAAATTGAAAGCATCTAAAGAAAGCCATAGTAATGATGAAAGTCAAGTAATTGATGAAAGTCAAGTGACTGATGATGAAAGTCAAGTAATTGATGGAGGTCAAGTAACTGATGATGAAAATCAAGTAACTGATGATGAAAGTCAAGTAATTGATGACAGTCAAGTAACTGATGATGAAAGTCAAATAATTGATGGAAGTCAAGTAACTGATGATGAAAGTCAAGTAATCGATGACAGTCAAGTAACTGATGATGAAAGCCAAGTAATTGATGGAATTCAAATAACTGATGGAAGTCAAGTAGTTGATGGAAGTCAAGTAACTTTTTCTCTCTTAACTTGACAGTTACAAACGTGAGTGACATGAAAGATAAGACAAAGTTTGGCTGCATAAAGTATAGAAGTGAATTCCAGAGCATATTAAAGCTGTTTCTACTTTTCTTTTAAATAGTCTTAACATTTTTTTACCACGACTGTACTGATGTGGCTTCGTGTATATTTGTATATTTAGTTTTTTATATACTTGTACTCAAATTAATCATGAATTCCAACAGGAATTTTTAGAGGAAATAGCAATCAGGTAGAATAAATAAACCAGATAGTAGTAAGTAGCAGAAACATTTTCAAAGTCCATGTTGTGGAGTGGACATTAATAAGTCATCAAATATTTTCATGTTGTCAAGTGAAAAAATAGAAACAATTGCGTGATGTTGGACTTATTTTCTGAGCATTTTATAAATGAACTTCCTCATTTTAGTTTTCAAATATACACTTTCATAGTTTCATCTTTTTGGAACTACCAGACTATCTAATAAATGTAGTTATTATTCAGGAGTTTGTGATAATCAGGCTATCTAAAAAATGCTGTCTTGGAGGTTCTGATAACCAGACTATCGAATAAAAGCTGTCTTGGAGTTTCTGAAAACGAGAACATCTAATAAATGTTGTTATAAATCACATGTTTCTGATAAGCAGACTATCTAATAAATCTTGTTATCATACATGAGTTTGTGATAACCAGACTTTTATGTCAAAAGTATTTAGCAAGGTCGTTTTGAATAGACTTAAAGATATAGTGGATACTGCAATGAGAGAAGAGCAAGCAGGATTTCGAAAAGGGAGAAGCTGTCTTTACCAGATCTTTACTCTAAGAATAATACTTAGAGAACATAATGAAAAGCAAAAACCATTAATCCTGACTTCGTAGATTTTAAAAAGGCATTTGACAGCATACACAGAGATTCATTGTGGAGAATACTAAGAATATATGGAATACCACCTAAAATAGTTGACACCATTAAGAATCTCTACAACGGATATGTTTGTGCAATCAACACAGAAGAAGGAATGAGTAAATGGTTCCAGATTGAAACAGGCGTGAAACAAGAATGTTTACTATCTCCTTTGCTTTTTTTTTTGGAATTACCATAGACTTCATAATGAAAAAATGCTGCACAGGTAACACAGGTATTGACTGGGTACATGGGACCCAACTAGAAGATCTTGATTTTGCTGATGAAATAACTCTTATCAGTAATAATGTGAATTCTCTGTAAGAAAAAACAGATAGCCTGTCTTCACTGGCTAGCAAAACAGGACTTGAAATTAACAAGGACAAAACAAAAATAATGAAAATTCCCATTAATCAAAATGGAAAAATACACATAGAAGGGACAGATATTGAAGAAGTCAATCAATTTGTATATCTTGGCAGCTACATAGACCAGGATGGTGACACTAGAAAGGAAGTTAGGATCAGAATTGCAAAAGCAGCATCGATCTTCAAGAATCTTGAGAACATATGGAATTCAAAAGTTATAAGCACAAAAACCATGTTAAGACTATTCAATTCAAATGTAATATCCACCCTCATTTATGCATGCGAAAGCTGGAAAACAACCAAAGAAATAGACAAGAAATTATACTCTTTGAAAACAAATGCCAAAGGAAACTTCTCAGCATCAAGTGGAATGAATTCAAGAACAATGCAGAGATAAGACAGATGACTGAACAACAACCAGTCTCATGGGTGATCAAGAAAAGGAGATGGACATATGTTGGTCACTTGATGAGAAGAAATGATCAGAAAATCCCAAAACAAGCTATCATGTGGAACACAACAGGCCAAAGAAAAAGAGGCAGACCACGTGAAACTCTGAAGAGGACATTGTTAAGAGAGGCCAAATTAACAGGCATAAAATCCTTTGATGAGGTTGAAAGGCTCGCCGAAGACAGGAAAAATTGGCGAACTACTTTGTGAGCCCTATGTGATGTTTAACGGCACGGGAAGGATATAAGATATAAGACTACCTAATAAGTGTTGATATCATCCAGGAGTTTGTGAAAATTAGACTAATAAATATTGTTATCATACAGGAGTTTGGTACAACCAGAATATCTAATAAATGTTATCATCTAGAAGTTTGTGATAACCAGAAGATCTAATAAATGTTGTTATCATCAAGGCGTTTGTGATAATCGGAAGATCTAATAATATGATAGAATTGAAGCTTAAAGATACTCTTTGATTAACACATCCCAGGTTTCACACTACCATAGTTCATGTCAGCATGAACAGTTCATGATAAGGTGCCTCTAATCTTCCTCTGTTTCTTCTTCCCTCAGTTTTACCAGTTGCCACAGTGTGTTCCAGTTTTCCTCTTATCAGAAAATGTCCTACAAATCTCGCTTGTCTGCCTCTGATCTTTGCTGTAATTTGCTTTTAAACTTCAGCCTCTCCTAAGACTTCTTCATTGGTTTTCTTAGCTGTCCATGGTACTTTCAACATCCTTCTTATGAACCACATTTCCATGACCTCCATTTCTCCCTATACTCTCTTATTCATAGACCATGCTTCACACCCATAAAGCAAAATTGGCTCGATGTAACATTTAAGTACTCGGAATCTTGTTTCCATTGATATGGATCTGTTGCACAAGATGTGTCTCATTTTCTGGAATGCTGACTTGGCCTGAGCACGTCTCCTTTTTATTTGCTGGGTAGCGCGACGAAATCGTCGACCTTTTTGTCAGACCTTACGATGGTGTCATCGGTCCTGGGTTTCTTCTTCTGGATGAATGTGCCAGGCCAGTAGACCAGTGTAACAGAATTCTTTAATTCTGTTCTTTATTCTATCTAAGGGATATAATCCATGGTAAATTTGGTATTTTGACTAACTGATTAATGTCCTTATTAATTATGAGGTAGAATGTTCGAGTAAAGAAAAGGTCAGTCTTGACACTTTAAAAATTCCGAGTTTTATGATCATGTTTGATAAACTTTACCTTGACATGTTTTTTTTTTACTCAAGCTTAGTTAAGACCTTTTTTAAAATCTCGGGGAGTAGCGAACTTATGAACTCCTGATATGTTTTTATTAAAAGCTAAATTTGGAATCTTCAGTTAATTTTTCACTGAAGGTCATTTTTGAACGTTGAAATCCAGATATTTTGACTGAACTTTCTCTAGACTTGTTTTTTTTTTTGGCTAGCTAAAATTAGGTTTTTTTTCAGAGACTAGTCCAAAGAAGACATTGTGGACAGGTGGACAGAGTACATCGGTGAGATATATGGAGGAGAAAGACCGGAATTAACACCAGATACTGAAAACTGTGATGAACCATCAATACTTGAAGATGAAATCATAGATGCGATCAAACGCATGAAGAAAGGAAAAGTGACTGGGCCTGATAATATAATAGAAGAAATATAGGTGCTAGAGGAGATGGGAATAAAAATAATAACCATGTTACTGAATGACATTTACAACACTGGTTATATGCCCAGTGACTTGCTTAAATCCACGTTTATAGCACTACCAAAAAAAAAAACAGGTGCAAAGGAATGTAATGACCACTGGAGTATCAGCCTCTCATGTCACATAACGAAGCTACTTCTGAGAATCATTACAAGAAGAATAAGGAAAACGATAAAAATGGAAATAGCAGATGAACAGTTTGGATTTGTTGAAGGAACGGGAACACACAATGCCATTTATGCTTTACGAACACTAACAGAAAGAGCTTTAGAAGTACAGAAAGATCTCTACTTATGCTTCATTGATTACACCAAAGCATTCGACAAGGTGAAACATAATGAAATTATTAAAATGCTTGAAGACATCAGTATAGACGGCAAAGAACTGAAGATTGTAAAACATCTATACTGGCAGCAAGAAGCAGCGATTCGAGTTGGAAATATAACTGGAAAATATCAACCTATAAAACAAGGGGTGCGATAAGGATGTGTACTATCTCCAGACCTTTTTTCTCTGTATAGCGAGAATATTCTAAGAACGATCATCACAGAACCAGGCATAAAAATTGGAGGATACAATATTAACAACCTTCGGTATGCTGCCGATACAGTAGTGATAGCTGTGAACCAACAAGACCTGAAAAGTCTCTTGGATAAAGTCACCAAAGAAAGTGAACAGAAAGGCCTTACTTTGAACATAAAAAAAGACAGAGACTATGGTTAGATATTCTAAATCAGGTGCAGAAATTCAAATACCTTGGAGCAGTAATAACTTCAGATGGGAAATGCAGAACAGAAATTAGTAACAGAATAGGCCAAGCATAGACTGCATTTCAGAGAATGAGAAACATATTATCCAACACAACCTTATCAATGAATGTTAGAAAACGAGTCCTAAAATGCTATATTGAACCTATCTTGTTATATGGAAGTGAATCATGGACAATAGGCAAGTCTGCACAAAAATAATTGGAAGCAGCAGAAATGTGGTTTATTAGAAGAATGTTGCGGATCCCCTGGACAGCAAAAATAACTAATGAAGAATATATGAGAAGAGCTGGAGAGAAAAAATTCTTGTAAAAAAATAAGAGAGAGACAATGTACTTTCATGGGACATGCAATGAAAAGAAGGGGCGTATAAAATATTATAACAACAGGAAAAATAGAAGGAAGAAGATCAAGAGGAAGACCAAGAGAAATGATACTGGACAATCTGACGAGATGGTGTGAAAGGAGATCACCAACCGAGCTGATGGCCTGCATGAAGGATCATGTACTCTGGAGAAGCATAATAGCCAACGCCAGTGGGCACGGCACCTGATGATGATGATGAGTCCAAGGTCTTAAACAGGCGATTTTCATGAAGTTTAAACTTTCTCGTGGACGAGTGTTCACGAAAATAGGAAAGTATAAAATTTTGATGATATTTAAGCGCTGAACGTTTACGTAGGATGATTATTGTTTAGACGGAGATTAGAACGTGGGATTAGGATAGAAGATATAAGTGGGAGAATCATAGTTTAGACGGAGATTGGCATGTGGGATTAGGATAGAAAATAGAAGTGTGAGAATCATAGTTTAGACGGATATTAGAATGTGGGATTAGGATAGAAGATATAAGTGTGAGAATCATAGTTTAGACGGAGATTAGAATGTGGGATTAGGATAGAAAATAGAAGTGTGAGAATCATAGTTTAGACGGAGATTAAAATGTGGGATTAGGATAAAAGATAGAAGTGCGTGAATCATAGTGACAGGCTTGTGATTAGTGATTGAGTTATGTGATTACATTGAGTGAGATGTTTGATAGATAGTTGAGAGATGTTTGATAGATAGTTGAGAGATGTGATATAGATAGTTGAGAGATGTGATATAGATAGTTGAGAGATTTGATATCATTATGGGTTGGAAAGTTTTCTAAGAAATTATGTAGTAATTTGTGATGGAATGTAAGTTGAGTTTTCATTTCATTGATCCAGGTATGTTTACATATAACTGAAGAATGTAACAATAGTTCTTTTGAAGCATTGTAGGACTTATAGGGTCCGATCATTGTGTTATTTTCTTATGATCCATGGAAAGGCTTCTTCTGAGAATATAAGTTGGCATTTATGTCCATTCATGCTCTATGTCTGGTAGCTGGTTTGAGTGTGAGTATAGTGCTGTATGTCTGGTAGCTGGTCTGAGTGTGAGTATAATGTTGTATGTCTGGTAGTTGGTCTGAGTGTGAGTGTAGCGCTGTATGTCTGGTAGCTTGACTGAGTGTGAGTATAGTGTTGTATGTCTGGTAGCTGGTCTGAGAGTGAGTGTACTGTTGTATGTCTGGTAGCTGGTCTGAGTGTGAGTAGAGTGTTGTATGTCTGGAAGTTGGTCTGAGTGTGAGTATAGTGCTGTATGTCTGGCAGTTGGTCTGAGTGTGAGATAGTGCTGTATGTCTGGTAGTTGGTCTGAGTGTGAGTGTAGTGTTGCATGTCTGGTAGTTGGTCTGAGTATGAGTATACTGTTGTATGTCTGGTAGTTGGTCCGAGTGTGATTGTAGTGTTGTATGTCTGGTAGTTGGTCTGAGTGTGAGTATAGTGCTGTATGTCTGGTAGTTGGACTAAGTGTGAGTATAGTGTTGTATGTCTGGCAGTTGGTCTGAGTGTGAGTATAGTGTTGTATGTCTGGCAGTTGGTCTGAGTGTGAGTATAGTGTTGTATGTCTGCCAGTTGGTCTGAGTGTGAGTATAGTGTTGTATGTCTGGCAGTTGGTATGAGTGTGAGTATAGTGCTGTATGTCTGGTAGTTGTTCTGAGTGTGAGTATAGTGCTGTATGTCTGGTAGTTGTTCTGAGTGTGAGTATAGTGTTGTATGTCTAACAGTCGGTATGAGTGTGAGTATAGTGCTGTATGTCTGGTAGTTGGTCTGAGTGTGGGTATAGTGATGTATGTCTGGCAGTTGGTTGATCTAAGTGGGAGTATAGTGCTGTATGTCTGGCAGTTGGTCTGAGTGTGAGTATAGTGTTGTATGCCTGGCAGTTGTTCTCAGTGTGAGTATAGTGTTGTATGCCTGGCAGTTGTTCTCAGTGTGAGTATAGTGCTGTATGTCTGGCAGTTGGTATGAGTGTGAGTATAGTGTTGTATGTCTGGCAGCTGGTCTGAGTGTGAGTGTAGTGTTGTATGTCTGTCAGTTGGTCTGAGTGTGAGTGTAGTGTTGTATGTCTGGTAGCTGGTCTGAGTGTGAGTATAGTGCTGTATGTCTGGTAGTTGGTCTGAGTGTGAGTATAGTGCTGTATGTCTGGCAGTTGGTCTGAGTGTGAGTATAGTGTTGTATGTCTGGCAGTTGGTCTGAGTGTGAGTATAGTGTTGTATGTCTGGTAGCTGGTCTGAGTGTGAGTATAGTGCTGTATGTCTGGTAGCTGGTCTGAGTGTGAGTATAATGTTGTATGTCTGGTAGTTGGTCTGAGTGTGAGTGTAGCGCTGTATGTCTGGTAGCTTGACTGAGTGTGAGTATAGTGTTGTATGTCTGGTAGCTGGTCTGAGAGTGAGTGTACTGTTGTATGTCTGGTAGCTGGTCTGAGTGTGAGTAGAGTGTTGTATGTCTGGAAGTTGGTCTGAGTGTGAGTATAGTGTTGTATGTCTGCCAGTTGGTCTGAGTGTGAGTATAGTGTTGTATGTCTGGCAGTTGGTCTGAGTGTGAGTATAGTGTTGTATGTCTGCCAGTTGGTCTGAGTGTGAGTATAGTGTTGTATGTCTGCCAGTTGGTCTGAGTGTGAGTATAGTGTTGTATGTCTGGCAGTTGGTCTGAGTGTGAGTATAGTGTTGTATGTCTGGCAGTTGGTCTGAGTGTGAGTGTAGTGTTGTATGTCTGGTAGTTGGTCTGAGTGTGAGTATAGTGTAGCCCACTCCTTCCTTATATGGTGAACAAGCTGTCGTCAAGGTTAGGAGTGGTTTGTTCATTTATTACAATCTGATTTACCTCACTGATTACTGCCCATTCTTTTCACAATAAATACGTAGTTTATTTGATTCCATAAAATTCGGGTGTCAGTGGTTTTCAAATGGTTTGTGTATCTATATACTTAGAGTCTGAGAATTTAAGTTCGTTGAAAATCTGTATTAGTAAAGAATTGAGACATTAGTTAGAAAACTAGTACACCAGTACCTGAGAGCTGAAGCCATCTGGCACCTGGACTGGCCAGCTCCGTCTCTGGACTTAAATCCAATCGAGCACATCTCTGTTACACACAACTTTCTGCTTTACTTATTCTTGGTTTTTCTGTGTTAGGTAGAACAAGCCAGCCTCGTAGCATTCAAGTGCTGAGAGACCCTCTTTAACAGAAGTGGGCAAGAATTCCACAGCAGCAAATCAGAAACAAGCTGACTAACAACTGGAAATCAAAACAACTCAGTAGGCACACGAAACTCAAGGTCTTCAACTCCTGTGTAGTGCTGTCACTAACCTATGGCTGCGAGAGTTGGAGAACATCCCCAGCAATGGAAAAGAGACCAGATGCTTTTGAAAATAAGTACCTTCGAAGACTGCTAAATATCTGCTGGCACGACATCAGATCGGTTACATCAATAAGACAAGAAACTAAACAAGACTACGTATCAAACGTTATCAGAAGACGTCGCTGGAACTACACCGGCCACGTACTTAGAATGGACGAAAAACGACTCCCACACCAAGCATTTACGTGGTCACCAGGGGGTAAAAGAAAGCGGGGAAGACCCAAAGACACACTAAGAAGAGTTATCACCAAGGAGTGTTCAACAATGCTCATCAGAAACACCGAAGATCTAAAGCAAGTAGCAAGGAATCGCCAGACATGGAGAGCCTTGTCCTCCGCCCTATGCTCCACCTTTGGCCCAAGAGGATCAACAAACTAACTAACTAAAATCAGAAACATCATAAGACAGGAGTGTGGTGTAGTCAACTCTGTTCCAAGCATCCTCGATCTAATGCAACAACTGCCATCTCTTATTTCCTCTGAAACCCTTCATATACATCATATGTCAGTATCAATGTGTTGCTTGTTGTGTCTCTGACGGGTTGATAGTCGCCTAGCGTGCCAGGAAGCTGCCTGCCATTCTCCACTTCCCATGTCAGTTTCTTAGCCATGGTCTTCTCGGCCACCTTATCATAAGTGAGCCTGGTTCTCGGCCACCTTATCATAAGTGAGCCTGGTTCTCGGCCACCTTATCATAAGTGAGCCTGGTTCTCGGCCACCTTATCATAAGTGAGCCTGGTTCTCGGCCACCTTATCATAAGTGAGCCTGGTTCTCGGCCACCTTATCATAAGTGAGCCTGGTTCTCGGCCACCTTATCATAAGTGAGCCTGGTTATGATGTGCTACCCTGTCAATTCAGTGTTGTCTTTGCCTGGTTATGATGTGCTACCCTGTCAATTCAGTGTTGTCTTTGCCTGGTTATGATGTGCTACCCTGTCAATTCAGTGTTGTCTTTGCCTGGTTATGATGTGCTACCCTGTCAATTCAGTGTTGTCTTTGCCTGGTTATGATGTGCTACCCTGTCAATTCAGTGTTGTCTTTGCCTGGTTATGATGTACTACCCCGTCAATTCAGTGTTGTCTTTGCCTGGTTTAGATAATGGCAGCAGGTAAGTATGTTGCCATTTTTCTGGTATCTCGCTTGGTTTTTTGTTGTACTTTTCTGTAATCTTAACTTGAACTTCCTCTAATACTTGCTTCAAGTGGCTATACCGAACGTCGTCCAGACCCAGGGCACTGCCCCTAGACTCCTTGATGGTCTCTGTGAAACCGGCTCAGCACTGATCAAGTCTGTATTCTGCTGAGGGCGTGGTGATTCTGCTACCTTGCTGAGTGCTGATCTGAGATCTTCAGTGTTGCCCTGGTGTGACTGGTCAGTATAACTGTGGAAGAATGCTGCCCCTTTCTCTGCATCTGTCTTCAGCACCTGATCGTTCTCATCTTTGATGTTGCCAACATTCCTTGTTCTAGATTTATTGTTCATCCTTCTGTGGAATTGCCAAAACTCTTGCAGGGTATTATCTTTCTCTGCCTCCTGCACAAAGTCCTCCCAGTACCATCTTTATGATCCTGCAGTGAGAGCTTTGAAGGTATGTGTGACAAGCTCTATATCTATTATCAACCTTTTCTCCTATCCCATCATCATTTTTCTTCCCCCCCCCCCCCCCCACTTAAGCCAATGTTTTCTTAGGCTGCATTTCGTCTCCCAAGACTTTCCCATTTCTTATGTCCACTAGGGGCTGACAAAAGTTTCCCATTTCTTATGTCCACTAGGGGCTGACAAAAGTTTCCCATTTCTTATGTCCACTAGGGGCTGACAAAAGTTTCCCATTTCTTATGTCCACTAGGGGCTGACAAAAGTTTCCCATTTCTTATGTACACTAGGGGCTGACAAAAGTTTTTCATTTCTTATGTACACTAGGGGCTGACAAAAGTTTTTCATTTCTTATGTACACTAGGGGCTGACAAAAGTTTTTCATTTCTTATGTACACTAGGGGCTGACAAAAGTTTTTCATTTCTTCTATCCATTACGGGGGCTAACAAAAGTTTTCTTTTTCTTCTGTCCATTATGGGGGCTGACAAAAGTTTTCCGTCCATTACGGGGGGGGGGGGGGGGGGGGAGACAAAAGTTTCCGGTTTTTTTCCATCCATTACCGGGGCTGACGAAAGCTTTTCATTTCTTCTGTCCACTATGGGGCTGTCAAAAGCCAGGTAGCATAGATCAAATGTCATTATATAAGATTTAGCATTATACTGGATATCAAACAAAAAGATCAATACGCTCACAAATACATCTGATAATAAATCGTAATTAAATACTACTTCATAATAAAATGCAATCCATTTAGGTAGACTGAAACAGTAAATTAACATACACAGAACATTGTAAACGATAGCAGCAGTCTCTCACCCAGGCGCGCGCGCAAATAAATGTTTCTCTCATTTCTGTCATTGAAGACGTAGCCCCGGGATTTTCTGAACGTTCTCGGAAGTTTCAAAAGAAACTACTTTTTGACACTTATATCGGTGTGTTTATCTTGTGTTTATCTTGTGTTTATCTTGTGTTTATCTTGTGTTTATTATCTTGTGTTTGTGGTCATCAGGAAATTTATGTACAACACTGTCTGTGTGTTTATCTTGTGTTTATCTTGTGTTTATCTGGTGTTTATCTTATGTTTATCTTGTGTTTATCTTGTGTTTATCTTGTGTTTATCTTATGTTTATCTTGTGTTTATCTTATGTTTATCTTGTGTTTATCTTGTGTTTATCTTGTGGTTGTGGTCATCAGGAAATTTATGTACAACATTGTCTGTGTTTTATCTTGTCGATAAAACAAGGGGTGTGACAAGGATGTGTACTATCTCCAAACCTTTTTTCTCTGTACAGCGAGAATATTCTAAAAACGATCATCACAGAACCAGGCATAAAAATTGGAGGATACAATATTAACAACCTTCGGTATGCTGACGACACAGTACTGATAGCTGAGAACCAACAAGACCTCAAAAATCTCTTGGATAAAGTGGCCAAAGAAAGTGAACAGAAAGGCCTTACTTTGAACATCAAAAAGACAGAGACTATGGTTATATCTAAGAAACACAATCCACCAGCATGCAGTATTAAATTAAACGGAACTGTTCTAAAGCAGGTGCACAAATTCAAATACCTTGGAGCAGTAATAACTTCTGTCAGGAAATGCAGAACAGAAATTAGGAACAGAATAGGCCAAGCAAAGACTGCATTTCAGAGAATGAGAAACATATTAGCTAACACATCTTTATCTATGAATGTTAGAAAACGAGTCCTAAAATGCTATATTGAACCTATCTTGTTATATGGAAGTGAATCATGGACAATAGGCAAGTCTGCACAAAAATAATTGGAAGCAGCAGAAATGTGGTTTATTAGAAGAATGTTGCGAATCCCCTGGACAGCAAAAATAACTAATGAAGAATGTATGAGAAGAGCTGGAGAGACAAAAAAACCTTGTCAAAAAGATAAGAGAAAGACAATGTACTTTCATAGGACATGCAATGAGAAGAGGAGGCATTGAGAATATTATAACAACAGGAAAAATAGAAGGAAGAAGATCAAGAGGAAGACCAAGAGAAATGATACTGGACAGTCTGACAGGATGGTGTGAGAGGAGATCACCAACTGAGCTGATGACCTGCATGAAGGATCGGGTACTCTGGAGAAGCATAATAGCCAACGCCAGTCGGCACGGCACATGATGATGATGATGATGATGATTGTCTGTGTGTTTATCTTGTGGTTGTGGTCATCAGGACATTTATGTACAACATTGTCTGTTTATTTGTCTGTGTTTTTCTTTATTTGTTTGCTTGTTTTCTGGGATAATTCCTGAAGGAGAGTAAATTATGTTCACTTCTTGTTAATCACCTGTTTCCACTGTTTTGATGGCTAGGTATGACTCAGTCAAGCTAATCCACTGATTCTATAAAGCCTCTGCCAGACAGTAGTAAGGAGATTTCTTGCTTGGAAGAAGTATAGAGATTACAAGGTCGAGTAGTGGCCATGATGGCTGCAACACTGCCGCTAAAAACTACATTCTAAAATAAGACCCTAAGGCCTAAGCCCTGAGGGTGCAGCAATCAGTCTAGGCTGACAGTAAAGAGGAACAACAAGGGACAAGGCTAAGCTACGAGGGTGCAGCAATCAGTCTAGGTTTATAGTAAAGAGGAACAAGGCTAAGCTACGAGGGTGCAGCAATCAGTCTAGGTTTATAGTAAAGAGGGACAAGGCTAAGCCACGAGAGTGCAGCAATCAGTCTAGGTTTATAGTAAAGAGGGACAAGGCTAAGCTACGAGGGTGCAGCAATCAGTCTAGGTTTATAGTAAAGAGGGACAAGGCTAAGCTACGAGGGTGCAGCAATCAGTCTAGGCTGACAACAACAAAAAAAAGCAACAACTAGGAACAGGTATAACAGTATATTGGAAAATGTTCCGGTGGTTGGAATGTCTTAAAATAGATATATTCCGGGCGATTTTAATATTTTGACCATTTGATTTAAAGCCCTTGGTATCTGTTGTTGTATAAGAGTGCAATTAAAAGGTCAAGGTTGAGGCGTTAAACTCCACGGGATTTTTTATGAACTTAAGACTTGACATGTTAGTAAGAGAAAAGCTATTTTCGGGATGAAGGTTGTAAACAGGTGATTCACCACGGGTGGGTGATTCACCACGGGTGGGTGATTGTCGGGATAGAAACATCGGGAAGATTTAGGAATAAGAATTGTGGTTGATATTTAAGGACCAAACTCTTACGTAAAGGATTAGGTTGATTGGTAGCTTGAGAGGATTATGATTGTAGATTGATTATGTATAGGTTGACGGAGAAGGATGTTTCAGATAGGATGCTAGGATGTGAAATGTTGGTTTCTTGTTCTTCCTCATGGATCCAATGTGTAAATGTTTGATGCAGCTACGAGTTGTTAGAAATACTTGGTAACAGAAGAAATGTGAATTATTGAGATTTTTGAGGACTTTAAGTCCGATATTTTTGGTGATGTGAAGTTGTATATAAGGATCCACGTAATTTTCAGTGAGCTAGTAAGTTGGCTCTTATTCCATCATGTTGAATGCCTGTTTTTCCTAGCTGAGAGTAGTGACTGTTGCCACTCCCTCCCTACATGGCCAACTAGTTCTCGTCTGGAGAGGAGTTTGGTTATTCATCTGTTTACTCAGTTTATTGCTACACCCTCACTTACTCACCACTCATTTTTTCCATAATAAATATGTGAAATTGCTATTATCAATAGAGTGTTAGTGGTTCTCAAACTGTTGAGATGTGTTCGTTCTCAGTTACATATTAAAATTCCTCGTTCTCAGTTACATATTAAAATTCCTCAGATGCAATCAGAAGATAGAGTAAGGAAAAGTAGTACAATTTATCATTTGGGTGGCGGTTTTAAACAATTGCGAAGTACTTAAATTATTGCCGTGTCTGTAACAAGCAGACAGATGCAGGGAACTTGTAATGTTTGGTGCAGGGCGGCTATACAGGGCTAAGCTACGAGGATACGACAGTCAGTCTAGACTGACAGTAAATATAAAAAATCAGATTCTGGGCTAAACTCCGAGTGTGCGGTAGTCAGTCCAGGCTGAAAAAAGAGAAAGAGAAAAACTAGGGAAAGGGATAAGTTCCAAGGGTGCGGTAATCAGTCTAGGCTGACAGTAACGAGGAGCAATCAGGGACAGGCTAAGCTCCGAGAGTGCGACAATCAGTCTAGGCTGACAGTAAAGAGGAAAAATCAGATTCAGGGCTAAGATCCGAGGTAGCAATTACTGACTGACCGATTGTTGTAGTATTATTTATGACTGACTGTTTTAGTGTTGGTACTGACTGAAAGACATCTGTAGTATTGTTACTGACTGAAAGACATTTGTAGTATTGTTACTGACTGAAAGACATTTGTAGTATTGTTACTGACTGAAAGACATTTGTAGTATTGTTACTGACTGAAAGACATTTGTAGTATTGTTACTGACTCGCTGACAGACTGATTGTTGTAGTGTTGTTTTTGACTGACTGTTGTGGTGTTGTTTTTGACTGACTTACTGTTGTAGTGTTGTTTTTCACTGACTGACTGTTGTAGTATTGTTACTGACTCACTCACTGACTGACTGTTGTAGTATTGTTACTGACTGACTGTTGTAGTATTGTTACTGACTGACTGTTGTAGTATTGTTACTGACTCACTCACTGACTGACTGTTGTAGTATTGTTACTGACTGACTGTTGTAATGTTGTTACTGACTGATTGTTGTAGTGTTGTTACTTACTGACTGATTGTTGTAGTGTTGTTACTTACTGACTGATTGTTGTAGTGTTGTTACTTACTGACTGATTGTTGTAGTGTTGTTACTGACTGACTTCAACCATTAAAATACACATATACTATATTTTGGGCACCACAGTGAACTATATTTTAGGCCCCACAGTGTACTATATTTTGGGCCCCACAGTGTACTATATTTTTTTGTCCCCTATTCTGGCAATGGTGTTCACTTATATACAGACATTCAGGGACGTTAATCTTCCATGACAATATTTTCTTGTCTTCGTGTCTCTTCCCCATCTCCCGAAGTTGCGCCCTAGATATGTGAAGGGGACTGGCTAGTATAGTGGTTAGAGCATTCGTCTACCAGCCGAATGGTTGAGGGTTCGAATCCCCAGCTGAGCGGGACTTTTTTCCGACCAACACGGCCCCGAGGTCGACCCAGCCTTGTAAAATGGGTACCAGAGAAAATCTGGGAAGGAAAGGCAACGAAGAAAGGAACTGGCCACCCTACCTCATACACTGATGGCCCAGCATAATTAGGTCCCTAACGCTCCATACCCTACGGCATCTGCTATGGGACTATCTATTTAGTAACACTTCATAGCACACCAACAAGCAACTGACATAGGAAATTTTCCAGAACTTCTAGTCCCAAATTTTCTGAAGAAGAAGAAGAAGAAGCTAATGACCTAGAATCTGAGCACGCACATGACGCATATTGACACACCACGTGATATCGTCAACAGACCTAGTCATAAATTAAATATTGACAGTAGTCTAGGCTGTGTCACGTGGCCTCTGTGAAACACGTGCAAGCTGTTGCTTATTAAAATAAAAAACCTGGGATATAAAGCTTGTGTGACGTACCTTGCTGCTACATCTGACTCAGTCCTCGCTTGGTTGGAGCTCACCCGAGCACGTCCTGTAGTAGTGGTACTAGTGGTTTGGGTGTTTTATTTTCATAGTCAAGTCATAGATGTCAATTGATAATGCCTAGTACAACACGACGTAAGTTGATAATTTTGGTACATAGAAAACAAACTGACAATGCGAAGTACAGCACGACGTAAGTTGATAATTTGTAATACACCAGAAAGCAAATTGATAACTTGTGATACATACACTATGTAAGTTAATAATCTGTGGTACAGTACAACTCAAGTTGATAGTTTGTGGTACAGTACGGCTCAAGTTGATAGTTTGTGGTACAGTATGGCTCAAGTTGATAGTTTGTGGTACAGCACGGCATAAGTTGATAGTTTGTGGTACAGCACGGCATAAGTTGATAGTTTGTGGTACAGCACAGCACAAGTTGATAAGTTCTTCTCGTCTCTTTTGACAGAACAAACCACGCAAGAAATTCTTTGGTTATCCTGAAGGAAAAGAACCAGATTTTGAAGTCACTTTTCCCAAACATTTCTCTTTCACATGTCTTTTCTTTGTACGTCACGTAAGGTCAAGCTGACATTCAGTTGTTAAATTCAAGTTAGAAAACTTTGAAATTCATAGTATTAAGCGTGTTTTCATTGTCTTCAGCTACTGGAATAACTGAAGGTTTGTCTGTGTGTCACATCATCCAACTGCATCAAGATGGTGGCCTTGATATGCTGATGATGAAGCATGTTACGATTGTAATTGTTTCTCTCGTGAAAAGTGGAACAAACATCGCCAGCTGTTTGGATAGAAAATTGGAACAAACATCAGTAACCGCTTGGACAGAAAAGTGGAACAAACATCACTAACTGCTGGAACAGAAAATCAGAACAAACATCACTAACTGTTGGAACAGAAAATCAGAACAAACATCACTAACTGTTGGAACAGAAAATCAGAACAAACATCACTAACTGTTGGAACAGAAAATCAGAACAAACATCACTAACTGTTGGAACAGAAAATTGGAACAAACATCACTAACTGTTGGAACAGAAAATTGGAACAAACATCACTAACTGTTTGGATAGAAAAGTGGAACAAACATCATTAACTGCTAGGACAGACAATTGGAACAAACATCACTGGATCTTCAGAACTTCTAATCAAGCTCTACCAATAAAACACAGTTGATCCTCGCAAATGTACATAAACTTGTACGTTTGATATCTTACTCTCAGAAATGTACACAAAAATGTACGTTTAACATCTTACTCATATAAATGTACACAACCTTGTAGGTTGATATCTTACTCTCAGAAATGTACATAAACTTATACGCTTGATATCTGGAATTTTTTTTTCGTTGTTATAAACTATAGACTGGGACATTACTTACAGCTTGTGTGACTGAATTTTCTCATTTTCTTTTTCTGGAAATACAGTGTTTATATTTTCAGATGCTTGAAATTGTGCACATCAGAGGTTATATTGCATGGCTACTTTATACTTTGAGTTACATGACTACTTTATATTGTGATCACAGAAAGTCATATTAAATGGCTACTTTATATTGTGATTATAGAAAGTCATTACATGACTTCTTTATATTGTGATTATATAATGTCATTTTACATGGCTACTTTATATTGTAATTATAGAAAATCATATTACATGGGTATTTTATGTTGTGATTATAGGAAATCGTATTACATTGCTACTTTATATTATGATTATGGAAAATCATATTACATAGCTTCTATTCTGTGTGTAAAGAAAATAATTCTATATGGCTATTTTATAATATTATAAGACAATGTTACATTATATTATTATTTTATGTTTAATGTAGAGAGTTAATTATAGTGCATGGCTACATACATTGTGTGTGTAGTTAATTATAACACATGGCTATATATAGTATGTGTAGATAGTTAACTGTAGCACATGACTACATATGCGGTGTGTAAATATTTAACTATATCACACGGCTATATATATATATATATATATTGTGTAGATAGTTAATTATAGCATGTGGCTACATATATTGTGTGTAGAAAGTTAACTATACCACACAGTCACAAATATTGTGTATATAGCTAATTATAGCACAAGGCTACATATACAGCATGTATATAGTTAATTATAGCACGTTGCTACATATACAGCATGTAGATAGTTAACTGTAACACATGACACATGTGCGATGTGTAAATAGTTAACTATAACACACGACTACATATGTTGAGTGTAGATGATTAATTACAGCACAAGGCTACATATACTGTGTGTGTAGATAATGAAATGTTGCAGTGCTACTCTCTCATGTGTGCAGATATTACGGTACATGTTTGGGCTGTTCTGTTTATAGAGAAAGTAATTTTGCATGTACTGTATGTAGAGTTCACACAATAAAAGCTAACCACGTGATCATATCATACTGTTGTGTTTGTGACTTAGACGTGAAATATTATTGGTGTGACTTAGCGAAATGTTGATGTTGTGACATAGCGAAATGTTGATGTTGTGACTTAACGAAATGGTGGTATTGTGACTTGCGGAAATTTTTTATATTAATTTGCGTACTTCCTCTGTGTTTTGATCACAGATCTACACGGCCATTAGATAATATGTTAACATAATGTGATCTGGAACATATTATCAAACACTTCTACACCATGAACACAATGTGATCTAGAACACAAAGATCAAACACTTCTAGGCGGCCTAGGTTCCTGCGACGTGTCAGCTATAGCTTGCTAGACATTGCTCTAATCTTTGGTCACGTGGTTATTTTCAAATGACAACTCTTGGAGAACACATCATGTCTGGCCGATCACGTAGTTCTACGCCCTAACATACACACATACGCATAAGATCACTATTTTAGGGGCAGTGAAGACAATAACAATAATAATAATAATAATAATAAATCCGACGATGTGTCCAAGAAATACCTGCTATTTTCGTGTGGATATAATGACAGGTCATCTCTGGCTTGTCTTGTGTGTAGTCTACATGTCACTTGTTGACCCCAGTGGCGCCACCTATGATCTGTGCACAGACGACGAAACAGGGGCGTACCTGGCATGTCAACCAAGCTCTTCTGACATCATCTGGGACCAGACCTTCAAATTGTCAGTAGCACCTGAGACTGCTACCTGTGGCACGCCTGCATCAACCTACAGGCGCTTAGGAAATTTGGTACGTTGAGATTGTGGGGATGTGGTGTGGGGCGATGTAGATTTGTGGGTATGTGAGGTGGGACGATGTGGGGATGTGAGGAGGGGTGATGTGGAGATGTGGTGTGAGGCGATGGGAAGATGTTGGGTAGGGCGATGTGGGTTTGTGATGTGGGACGATATGGGTTTGTGATGTGGGACGATGTGGCGATGTGAAGGGGTAATGTGGGGTGGCGGATTTGGAGAAAGAAAGGAAATGTGTGATTTTAGGTGTATCATAGGAGAAGTTGGAGAAGTAGGATAAGTCAAAATGAGGATGAGAAGTTTATGTACCATATGATAAGAGAGGATAAATCAGTAGAAGAGGATAAAAGGGTTCAGACCTGTAACAATAAATGTTGACTGTGAGAGACAACTTTAGGCCATTAACAATAAATGTTGACTGTGAGAGACAACTTCAGACCTGTAACAATAAATGTTGACTGTGAGAGATAACTTCAGACCTGTAACAATAAATGTTGACTATGAGAGACAACTTTAGGCCTATAACAATAAATGTTGACTGTGAGAGATAACATCAGACCTGTAACAATAAATGTTGACTGTGAGAGATACTTCAGGCCTATAACAATAAATGTTGACTGTGAGAGATACTTCAGGACTAAAACAATAAATATTGACTGTGAGAGATAACGTAAGGCCTATAAAATAAATGTTATCTGTGAGAGACAAATTCAGGCCTATAAAAATAAATGTTGATTGTGACAGATAGCTTAAGGCCTATAAAAATAAATGTTGACCGTGAGATACAACTTCAGGCCTATAACAATAAATGCTGACTGTGACGACATAGCTCTATATCTATGATGCTAAATGATGGCTGTGACGACATAGTTCTAGGTCTATGATGCCAAATGTTGACTGTGACGAGATCTTTATAGATCTATGATGCTGAAAGATGATCGTGACGAGATAATCCTAGATATTTGATGCTAAATGATGACTGTTACGAGATAGTCCTAGATCAATTTTGATAAATGATGACTGTGGTGATATTGTCTTAGATCTATTATGATAAGCGTTGATTGTGACGAAATAGTTTTATATCTATGATGATACATGCAGACTGTTACGAGATAGTCCTATATCTATAATTACAAATTCTGACTGTGACGAGAGTTCTAGATCTCTGATGACAAATGTTTACTGTGACGAGATAGTTCAAGATCTATCATAAATGCTGACTGTGAGGAGATAGTACTAGTTATATCATGATAAATCTGACTGTGACGAGAAAGTACTAGTTATATCATGATAAATGCTGATTGTGACGAGATAGTCTTAGATTTATTGTGATAAATGCAGAATGTGACGAAATAGTTCCAGGTGTATTATGATAAATGCTGACAGTGACGAGATATTTCTAGATCTATGGTGATAAATGTTGACTGTGACGATATACTCCTTGATCTATTATGTTAAATGCTGACTGTGGTGTGATTGTCTTAGATCTATTATGATAAGCTTTGATTGTGACGAAATAGTTTTATATCTATGATGGTACATGCTGACTGTAACGAGATACTCCTTGATCTATTATGTTAAATGCTGACTGTGATGAGATAGTTCTAGATCTATTATGATAAATGATGTTTGTTACGAGATAGTCTTAGATCTATTATGATAAATGCTGACGGTGACGAAATAGGTCTAGATATGTTATGGTAAATGCAGACTGTGACGAAATAGTTCTAGGTCTTTTATGAGAAATGCTGACGGTGACGAAATATTTCTAGATCTATGGTGATAAATGCTGACTGTGACGATATAGTTCTAGATCTATGATGATATATGCTGACTGTGACGAGTCAGTAAATCAGATTCAAGACAATAAATGTTGACTGTCACATAATGTAAACCGCCTAGATAAATAATGATCATCCTATGACAGAAGAAAACATTTACCAACATTTTCCCGTTTCCAGTTACCCGTCTTTAGTTCCCAATCTCCAGTATCACACCTCTAATCTTCAGTTTCCTACCTCTAGTCCCCAATCTCCAGTATCACACCTTAATCTCCAGTTTCCTACCTCTAGTCTCCAATCTCCAGTCTCCAACCTCTAGTCTCAAATCTCCAGTTTCCTACCTCTAGTCTCCAATCTCCAGTCTCCAACCTCTAGTCTCAAATCTCTAGTTTTCCACCTTTAGTCTCCATACTCCAGTCTCCAACATCTAGTCTCAAATCTCCAGTTTCCTACCTCTAGTCTCCAATTTCCAGTCTCACACCTCTGGTCTTCAGTTCTATCTTCTGTGTCCAGTCGTATATCTTCTGTCTCCAGTCTTGTATCTTCTGTCTCCAGTCTTCTATCTTCAGTCTTCTGTCTTCAGTCTTCTATCTTCTGTCTCCAGTCTTCTATCTTCTGTCTCCTGTCTTCTATCTTCTGTCTCCAGTCATACATCTTCTGTTTCCAGTATTCATTGTCTCCAATCTTACATCTTCTGTCTCCAGTCCTCTGTCTTCTGTCTCCAGTCTTACATCTTCTGTCTGCAGTCTTACATTTTCTGTCTCCATTATCTAATCTTCTGTCTCCAGTCTTCTTTCGTCTGTCTCCAGTATCCAGTCATCTGTCTCTAATCTTCCTTCTTCTGTCTCCAGTATCCAGTTTTCTGTCTACAGTCTTCTTTCTTCTGTTTCCAGTCTTCTTTCTTCTGTCTCCAGTCTTCCTTCTTCTGTTTCCAGTCTTCTTTCTTCTGTCTCCAGTCTTCTTTCTTCTGTTTCCAGTCTTCTTTCTTCTGTCTCCAGTCTTCTTTCTTTATCCAGTCTTCTGTCTCCAGTCTTCTTTCTTCAGTGTCCAGTATCCAGTTTTCTGTCTCCAGTCTTTGTCTCCAGTATCCAGTCTTCTGTCTCCAGTCTTTGTCTCCAGTATTCAATCTTCTGTCTCCAGTCTTCTTTCTTCTGTGTTCCAGTATCCAGTTTTCTATCTCCAGTCTTTGTCTCCAGTATCCAATCTTCTGTCTCCAGTCTTTGTCTCCAGTATTCAATCTTCTGTCTCCAGTCTTCTTTCTTCTGTGTCCAGTATCCAGTTTTCTGTCTCTAATCTTCTTTCTTTATCCAGTCTTCTGTGTCCTAGTCGCTGTGTGTCTTGTCTTCGTGATAATAATGTAGCAATAAATTGCTTGCCGACAAAAGAGAAGAAAAAAAACTGGTTCATTGTCACACTGAATGACGTGATGTATCCTGCATGTCACAATGAATGATGTAACTTATTCTGCATGCCACATTGAATGATGTGATGGTCCTCCATGTCACACTGAATGTGACGTATCCTACATGTCACACTGGATAATGTGACAGATCTTGCTTGTCATACTGTGATGTGACAGATCTTGGTTATCAAATGAACTAATGTGCCATACTGTCACTGTGAAGTTTTAGCCATACATTTTTCTTAATTTCACGTCTACAAATTTTTACATTTATAATTTTTTTCTTACTTTCACATCTACAAATTTTTTATTGCTTTCACATCTACAAATTTTTTATTGTTTTCACACCTACAAATGTTTTATTGTCTTCACATCTACAAATTTTGTTTCTTGCTTTCAGATGTACACATTTGTTCTTACTTTCAGATCTACACATTTTTCTTACTTTCAGATCTACACATTTTTCTTACTTTCAGATCTACAAATTTTTCTTACTTTCAGATCTACAAATGAATATCACGCTCTCCTTCAACAAAACATTTCTTATTGCCGGTGACTTTGTGATTACTTTCAACTCCGGGCGACCTGAGAAAATGGTTCTAGAAAAGTCCACGGACAATGGTCTGACCTGGACTGCCCTTCAGTTTTACGCCAGGGACTGCAAAAGCTTTGGAAGCCAGCTGACCCCCGGGTCTAATGTCAGCGCGGACAACCCTACAGCAGTCACCTGCACAAATCGGTAAGTGGGACAAGAAATTATGCCTAACTGTAGTGATTACTTTAGTTTGTGAATAGTTTCAGACATTAGTGATTACTTTAGTTTGTGAATAGTTTCAGACATTAGTGATTACTTTAGTTTGTGAATAGTTTCAGACATTAGTGATTACTTTAGTTTGTGAATAGTTTCAGACATTAGTGATTACTTTAGTTTGTGAATAGTTTCAGACATTAGTGATTACTTTAGTTTGTGAATAGTTTCAGACATTAGTGATTATTTTAGTTTGTGAATAGTTTCAGACATTAGTGATTACTTTAGTTTATGAATAGTTTCAGACATTAGTGATTACTTTAGTTTGTGAATAGTTTCAGACATTAGTGATTACTTTAGTTTATGAATAGTTTCAGACATTAGTGATTACTTTAGTTTATGAATAGTTTCAGACAACAGTGATTACTTTAGTGTGTGCAGTGATTACTTTAGTTTGTAAATAGTTTCAGACAACGGTGTAATTTAGTTGTATATAGTTTCTGACAGCAATGATTATTTTAGTTTATAGATAGTTTCACATAGAAGTAACTACTTTAGTTTATGAATAATTTCAGATATAAGTAATTACTTTGGTTTGTAGATAGTTTCAGACTGCAGTGATTACTTTAGTTTGTGGATAAACATTGCCAAATTATTTGTGATGTTAGCAATACTTTTTCTGATAATTTTAACAAGAGTTTGTGAACTGGAGCAGTCGGGGGAGAAACATCACATCAGTTTTTATTATCTTGTTTAGAAATGTATACGATTACATTTTTAGAAAATAAAAGTCTGAAATATAATAAACTGCTTCTAAACATTAGGAAACAACTTTATGGATAAGCGGACACAAAAATTTAACGAGAAAAACAAAACTAAATCAATTTTAGAAGTGACAGAACTTGTGATATTGGAAACCAAAAGATCATGTTAATACTTTGATCTGGGAGGTAGAGTAGGTGTATAAGGGACATTACCTGACTGTGAGAGGCCACACCCTTAGTTCCCTGAAGGGCCTGGATCCTATTTGACTCCCCCACACCTACCTAGCTCACAGTGAGAGGCCCCACCCTCAGTTCTCTGAAAAGCCTTGATCCTATTTGACTCCCCCACACCTACCTAGCTCACAGTGAGAGGCCCCACCCTCAGTTCTCTGAAGAGCCTTGATCCTATTTGACTCCCCCACACCTACCTAGCTCACAGTGAGAGGCCCCACCCTCATTTCTCTGAAGAGCCTTGATCCTATTTGACTCCCCCACACCTGCCTAGCTCACAGTGAGAGGCCCCACCCTCATTTCTCTGAAGAGCCTTGATCCTATTTGACTCCCCCACACCCACACCTAACTCACTCCACAAGCCTGCCTGTGCCACCTCCCGGGCAGCGTCTTTTACTGGTCGACAAAACTACGTGGAGCAATCATACAAGGGAATGTCCATCCCTAGCTCACGAAGTCTTGGAGCGTGAGGGAGGCGGAGGAGTCCCAGTGATCAACAGCCACAAAGCGTAACAGTAAAATGTGTGGCACACAAGCGGTGTTTTGGGACACGTAAAGAACAATATGGCTGGCCACCGTGGAAGAGATACGGAACTTACCATGTATAAGACAGCAATGGGTCTGCCAGTAAAAGAAACAAGCGATGTATTCAAAGTTTGGGCCCTGCAGCAGAGCCTGCTGTAGATACAAGCAAAGTCTGGGCCCTTGGAGCAGAGCGTGCTGTAGATACAAGCAAAGTCTGGGCCCTTGGAGCAGAGCCTGCTGTAGATACAAGCAAAGTCTGGGCCCCTGGAATAGAGCCTGCTGTAGATACACAGTGAAGAGAGTTTACTTCTGGGGACTAGTGTATGCCATAATGACGAGCATGTCCTAAAGTCATCTAATGAGGGGACATATCCTAAAGTCATCTAATAAGGGGGCATGTCCTAAAGTCAACTAATAAGGGGGCATGCCCTAAAGTCATCTAATGAGGGGGCATGTCCTAAAGTCATCTAACAAGGGGGCATGTCCTAAAGTCATCTAATGAGGGGGCATGTCCTAAAGTCATCTAACAAGGGAGCATGTCCTAAAGTCATCTAATGAGGGGGCATGTCCTAAAGTCATCTAACAAGGGGGCATGTCCTAAAGTCATCTAATGAGGGGGCATGTCCTAAAGTCATCTAACAAGGGGGCATGTCCTAAAGTCATCTAATGATGGGGCATGTCCTAAAGTCATCTAATGAGGGGGCATGCTCCGACAACAGCTGCCTAGAAGCTAGAAAGAAACATCTACGATTAGGAACATGGAATGTCAGAACCCTACAAAGTGGAAAACTTGCAAGTTTAATTTTGGAAGCTGGCAGGATTTAGACATATTAGGAGTAGCTGAAACTAGATGGAAAGATGTGGAGGTATATTAAGGAAGAGAACCATATATTTATCTATTCAAGAAGAGAGGAACATCAAATTTTTAAAACTCGTCAGATCAACAGACATTCTAACAGTTATGGGGGAACAAGAAGGTAAAAGTAGGAGAAGGAAGTTATACGAAGGTTGTAGCAAAATATGGACTTGGTAAAAGAAATGGGACAGCCTAGTACAGTTCTGTGAGGAAAACCAGCTAATCATCTGTGACACACTTTACAAACAAGAAAAGAGGAAGCTATATACATGGGAAAGCCCTGGATACTTAAATCTGATTTGTAATGATCAAAGGCAGATTTATTGTTAATTCAACAAAACCTAGCCAGGGCCAGACATAAACTTAGACCACGACCCTCTGGTGATGACAATGAAAATGAAACTAAACTGAAGAACAATAACCAAAGTAAGAAGTACAAGACACCAAAAACAGATATTACAGCCTTAAGAAATACATACTTCAAACAGAAATATTCAGTGGAAGTGAAGAACAAATATGAATGCCATCTAGAAGAGAGCATAGAGCAATATAGACAAGAAAACCCAAGAGAGAAAATAGACAAGAAATGGGAATGTTTAATATCAAGTATGAACATGGCCAACAACATCCTATCAGAGAAAGAAGAGAAGGCCAAACAAAAGTGGATGACCAATGAAATACTAACAAAACTGGAAGAAACAAAACACAAAAACAGCCCAGGTTATGATAATATAGACAAGGAAATACGCAGGATGTGCCAAAGGGGTAAGGAGAGATGACTAGATAACAACTGCGGAGAAACAGAAGAGATGGAGAAACAACAGAAGACATGAGAGATGTATGAAAAGATGGAGAAACAACAGAAGACAAGAGAGATGTATGAAAAGATGGAGAAACAACAGAAGACAAGAGAGATGTATGAAAAGATGGAGAAACAACAGAAGACAGGAGAGATGTATGAAAAGATGGAGAAACAACAGAAGACAAGAGAGATGTATAAAAGATGGAGAAACAACAGAAGACAGGAGAGATGTATGAAAAGATGGAGAAACAACAGAAGACAGGAGAGATGTATGAAGAGATAAAAAACTCACTGGCATGAATCAGAACATGAATCAGGACGGCTACATTAAAATCAAGCAGGGACAGCTCTTGATGGAAGGCTCAGACATAAATAAAAGATGGAAGGGACACATCAGCGAGCTTCACGCAGATAACAGAAGTAAAACCCCAGTCTTAGACAATGAGGCGGGCCCAGCAATACGAAAATAAGAAACAGAAAAGGCCATGAGAACAATGAAACATGGTAAAGCTACTGGCTCGGGCAATATCAGCATAGAGATGTTAGAAGCCCTAGAAGAATTTGGAATAGAGAAGATCACAGATTTGTGTAACTATGTCTACAAAAGAGGATACCTACCACAGGAACCGAAAACTTCAGTATTTATAACAGTACCAAAACCCAAGTTAGTTACTTAGTCAATGGATCATCCTCATTGCACATCGGAAGATTATTGCATAAGTGCTCCGATCCCTCTTCAGTATTTCCACCAGTGTTTGACGCCAGTTCTGCGTTGATTAGCCAGTCTTTGCTTCTCACTGTAGCGCTCTTGTCTGGCCACTCCATTTTTGACGTTATGTTCCAGCAAGTCTGTTCCTGGTTGCAGATTCAGAACTGTTGCTTGAATAAGTGATTTGACCAGCTTCTCCGGGTGCATTCAGGGTATCAGCCCCATCCATTGCCTGTCCACTCTACACTGCAGCTATGCCAGCAAGTCTATCAACACCCCACTGTAGCCACTCCAACAAGTATATCCACAATACATTGTAGCCATGCCAGCAAGTCTGTCCAACCTACACTGTAGCCACGCCAGCAAGTCTGACCAACCTACACTGTAACTATGCCAGCAAGTCTATCAACACTCCATTGTAGCCATGCCAGCAAGTATATCCACGCTACACTGTAGCCACCACAGCAAGTCTGTCCAACCTACACTGTACCCGCGCCTGCAGTCTGTCCAACCTATACTATAGTCACACCAGCATGTATGTCCAACCTACACTGTAGCCACTCCAGCATGTCTGTCTAAACTACAGTGTAGCCATGTCAGCAAGTCTTTCAACTCTACACTGTAGCCTTGTCAACAAGTCTGTCCACCGTGCACGGTAAGCATGCCAACAAGACTGTTAACGCTCCACTGTAAAGACTAAGTCTATCCAACCTCCACAGTAACCAAGCCAGCAAATCTGTCCAACTTACACTGCAGCCACACCAGCAAGTCTGTCCACCTACACTGTAGCCACGACAGCAAGTCTGTCCAACCTACAGTGTAGCCACCTCAGCAAGTCTGTCCAACCTACACTGTGGCCATGCCAGCAAGCCTGTCCAGACTCCACTGTAGCCAAGTCAGCAAGTCTGACCAACCTACACTGTAGCCATGCCAGCAAGTCTGTCCAACCTACACTGTAGCCATGCCAGCAAGTTTGTCCAACCTACACTGTAGCCATGCCAGCAAGTCTGTCCAACCTACACTGTAGCCATGCCAGCAAATATGTCCAACCTACACTGTAGCCATGCCAGCAAATCTGTCCAACTTACACTGCAGCCACACCAGCAAGTCTGTCCACCTACACTGTAGCCACGACAGCAAGTCTGTCCAACCTACAGTGTAGCCACGTCAGCACGTCTGTCTACCCTACACTGTAGCCACGCTAGCAGGTCTGACTAACCTACACTGTAGCCATGACAGCAAGTCTGTCCATTCTAAACTGTAGCCACTCCAGCAAGTCTGTCCAACCTACAATGTAGCCACAACAGCAAGTCTGTCCTCACTCTACTGTAGCCACGCCAGCAAGTCTGTCCAACCTACACTTTAGCCACTCCAGCAAGTCTGTTCAAACTACACTGTAGCCACGCCAGCAAATCTGTCCAACCTAAACTTTAGCCACTCTAGCAAGTCTGTTCAAACTACACTGTAGCCATGCCAGCAAGTCTGTCCAACTTACACTATAGCTACCCCAGCAAGTCTGTCCAACCTATACTGTAGCCATGCTAGCAAGTCTGTCCACTCTAAACTGTAGCCACGCCGGCAAGTCTGTCCAACCTACACTTTAGTCACTCTAGCAAGTCTGTCCAACCTATACTGTAGCCATGCCAGCAAGTCTGTCCAACTTACACTATAGCTACCCCAGCAAGTCTGTCCACTCTAAACTGTAGCCATACTAGCAAATCTGTCCACCGTCCACGGTAAGCATGCCAACAAGACTGTTAACGCTCCACTGTAAAGAAGACGGCAAGTCTATCCAATCTCCACAATAACCAAGCCAGCAAGTCTGACCAACCTACACTGTAGTCATACCAGCAAGTCTGTCCACCCTACACTGTAGCCATGCCAGCAAATTTGTACACCCTACACTGTAGCCATGCCAGCAAGTCTGACCAACCTACACTGTAGCCATGCCAGCAAGTCTGTCCAACCTACACTGTAGCCATGCCAGCAAATTTGTACAACCTACACTGTAGCCATGCCAGCAAGTCTGTCCACTCAAAACTGTAGCCACTCCAGCAAGTCTGTCCACCTACACTGTAGCCACGCCAACAAGTGTCGAACCTACACTTTAGCCACTCAAGCAAGTCTGTTCAAACTACACTGTAGCCACGCCAGCAAATCTGTCCAACCTACACTTTAGCCACTCTAGCAAGTCTGTCCACCCTCCACTGTAGCCATGCCAGCAAGTCTGTTCATTCTAAACTGTAACCATGCCAGCAAGTCTGTCCATTCTAAACTGTAGCCATGCCAGCAAGTCTATCCACCCTCCACCATAGCCAGGTCAGCAATTATGGCAACCCTCCACTGTAAAGAAGACAGCAAGTCTATCCAATCTCCACTGTAACCATGGCAGCAAGTCTATCCACCCTCCACCGTAGCCAGGTCAGCAATTCTGGCAACCCTTCACTGTAGTGTCCGACGTCAGTAAATTTAGGTGCTCTGCTGTAGTGTCTGAAGTCAGTAAATTTAGGTGCTGTTCTATATTGTCTGACGTAAGTAAAGTTAGATGCTGTGTTGTATTGTCTGATGTAAGAAAACTTAATTGCTGTGCTGTAGATTCTGATGTCAGTACAGTTAGTTGTTCTGTTATAGTGTCTAACGTTAGTACAATTAGGTGCTGTAGTCTCTGACGTCAGTAAAGTTAAGAGCTGTACTGTAAAGTCTGACGTCAGTAAAGTTAGGTGCTGTGCTGTAGTGTCTGACGTCAGTAAAGTTAGGTGTTGTGTTGTGGTGTCTGAGGTTAGTAAAGTTAGGTGCTGTGTTGTAGTGTCTGACATCAGTACGATTAGATGCTGTTCTGTAGTGTCTGTCGTCAGTATATTTAGGTATTGTGTTATAGTGTTATACGTCAGTAGAGTTAGGCGCTGTGCTATTGTGTCTGACGTCAGTAGTTATTTGTTATATTGTAGTGTCTAATGTAAGTAAAGTTAGGTGCTGTGCTGTAGTGTTTGTCGTCAGTATACTTAGGTCTTGTCTTGTAGTGCCTGACGGCAGTACAGTTAGAAGCTGTGCTATAATGCTTAACGTCAGTACAGTAAGGTGCTCTGGTGTAGTGTCTGAATTCAATACATCTAAATGCTGTCCTGTTGTGTCTGACGTCAGTAAAGTTAGGAACTGTGCTGTAGTGTATGACGTCAGAAAAACTAGGTGCTGTAATGAAGTGTCTGACGTCAGTACAGTTAGATGCTCTGTTATAGTGTCTGACGTCAGTACAGTTAGATGCTCTGTTATAGTGTCTTACTTCAGTACAGTTAGGAGTTGTGCTAAAGTGTCTACCGTCAGTAAATTTAGGTGCTGTGTTGTAGTGTCTGAGGTTAGTAAAGTTAGGTGCTGTGTTATAGAGTCTGACGTTAGTAAAGTTATGTGCTGTGTTATAGAGTCTGACGTCAGTAAAGCTAGGTGCTGTATTGTAGTGTCTGACGTCAGTAAAGTTAGGTGCTGTATTGTAGCGTCTGACGTCAGTAAAGTTAGGTGTTGTGTTATAGTGTCTGACGTCAGTAAAGTTAGGTGCTCTGTTGTAGTGTCTGACGTCAGTAAAGTTAGGTGCTGTGTTATAGTGTCTGACGTCAGTACGGTTAGGTGATGTGTTGTAGTGTCTGACGTCAGTAAAGTTAAGTGATGTGTTGTAGTGTCTGACGTCAGTAAAGTTAGGTGATGTGTTGTTGTGTCTGTCGTCAGTATAGTAAGGTATTGTGCTATTATATTATACGTCAGCAGAGTTAGGTGCTGTGTTATTGTGTTTCACGTCAGTAGAGTTAGGTGCTGTGTTATTGTGTTTGACGTCAGTACAGTTAGATGCAATACTGTATTGTCTGATGTAAGTAAAGTTAGGTGCTGTGCTGTAGTGTTTGTCGTCAGATTACTTAGGTCTTGTCTTGTAGTGTCTGAATTCAATACATCTAGGTGCTGTGCTGTAGTGTCTGACGTCAGTAAAGTTAGGAACTGTGCTGTAGTGTATGACGTCAGAAAAACTAGGTGCTGTAATGAAGTGTCTGACGTCAGTACAGTTAGATGCTCTGTTATAGTGTCTGACGTCAGTACAGTTAGATGCTCTGTTATAGTGTCTTACTTCAGTACAGTTAGGAGTTGTGCTAAAGTGTCTACCGTCAGTAAATTTAGGTGCTGTGTTGTAGTGTCTGAGGTTAGTAAAGTTAGGTGCTGTGTTATAGAGTCTGACGTTAGTAAAGTTATGTGCTGTGTTATAGAGTCTGACGTCAGTAAAGCTAGGTGCTGTATTGTAGTGTCTGACGTCAGTAAAGTTAGGTGCTGTATTGTAGCGTCTGACGTCAGTAAAGTTAGGTGTTGTGTTATAGTGTCTGACGTCAGTAAAGTTAGGTGCTCTGTTGTAGTGTCTGACGTCAGTAAAGTTAGGTGCTGTGTTATAGTGTCTGACGTCAGTACGGTTAGGTGATGTGTTGTAGTGTCTGACGTCAGTAAAGTTAAGTGATGTGTTGTAGTGTCTGACGTCAGTAAAGTTAGGTGATGTGTTGTTGTGTCTGTCGTCAGTATAGTAAGGTATTGTGCTATTATATTATACGTCAGTAGAGTTAGGTGCTGTGTTATTGTGTTTCACGTCAGTAGAGTTAGGTGCTGTGTTATTGTGTTTGACGTCAGTACAGTTAGATGCAATACTGTATTGTCTGATGTAAGTAACGTTAGGTGCTGTGCTGTAGTGTTTGTCGTCAGATTACTTAGGTCTTGTCTTGTAGTGTCTGAATTCAATACATCTAGGTGCTGTGCTGTAGTTTCTTACGTCAGTATATTTAGATGCTGTCCTTTCGTGTCTGACTTCAGTAAAGTAAGACGCTCTGCTTAGTGTCTGACGTCAGTAAAGTTAGGAGCTGTGCTGTGGTGTCTGACATCAGTACATTTAGGTGCATTATTGAAGTGTCTGACTTCAGTACAGTTTGTTGTTGTGCTGTAGTGTCTGATGTCAGAAAGTTAAGTACCATGCTGTAGTCTCTGACGTCGGTAAAGTTAGGTGCTGTGCTGCAGTGTCTGAAGTCAGTAAAGATAGATGTTGTGCTGTCCAATATGACGCCAGTGCAATTATGTGCTGTGTTATAGTGTCTGACATCAGTACAATTAGGAGATGTACTGTAGTGTCTGACTTCAATTTAGATGTTGTTCTGTAGAGTCTGTCGTCAGTCCAGTTAGGTGCTGTGCTGTAGTGTCTGACACCAGTACAGAAAAGCAACATTTTAAACACAAACTTCTTATCAAGAAAACCAACATTTAAATGTAAACTTCTTCACAAGAAAATCAACATTTAAATCTATACTTCTTCCCAAGAAAAGCAACATTTACATCTAAATTTATTATCAAGCAAAGAAACATTTAAATCTAAAGTTCTTTTCACGAAAAGCAACATTTAAATCCAAACTTCTTCTCACGAAAAGCAACATTTAAATCCAAAACTTTTCATCAAGAAAATCAACATTTAAATCTAACCTTTTTATCAAGAAACGCAACATTTAAATCTAAAGATCTTTTCATGAAAAGCAACATTTAAATCCAAACTTCTTCTCAAGAAAAGCAACATTTAAGTCTAAACTTTTTATCAAGAAAAGCATCATTTAAATCTAACCTTTTTATCAAGAAAAGCAACATTTAAGTCTAAACTTTTTATCAAGAAAAGCAACATTTAAATCTAAATTTTTTATCAAGAACAGCAACATTTCAATCTAAACTTTTTATCAAGAAAAGCAACATTTAAATCTAAACTTTTTATCAAGAAAAGCAACATTTAAGTGTAAACTTTTTATCAAGAAAAGCAACATTTAAGTGTAAACTTTTTATCAAGAAAAGCAACATTTAAATCTAAACTTTTTATCAAGAAAAGCAACATTTAAATCTAAACTTTTTATCAAGAAAAGCAACATTTAAGTGTAAACTTTTTATCAAGAAAAGCAACATTTAAGTGTAAACTTTTTATCAAGATAAGCAACATTTAAGTGTAAACTTTTTATCAAGATGAGCAACATTTAAATCTAACCTTTTTATCAAGAAAAGCAACATTTAAGTGTAAACTTTTTATCAAGATGAGCAACATTTAAGTGTAAACTTCTTGTGGCAGCTACGTGGAGACAGTGACCAGGCCACCTGCCGGGCAGAAGCTCAGGTTCGCCGTTGACGAGCGCTTTCTGTTGTTTCTTGGCCCCGATCTGATTAACTTTGAGAGCTTTTACTCGGCCCTGGAGAACAAAATGTTGAACTTTCTTAAGTTTACAGGTGAGTGACCTGATACATGACGGGTGAGTGGTTTGTTATGTGGCAGGTGAGCGACCTGATATGCGATAGGTGACTGACTTGATAAATGACAGGTGAGTAACATGATATGTGACAGGTGAGTAACATGATATGTGACAGGTGAGTAACATGACATATGACATGTGACTGACTTGATAAATGACAGGTAAGTAACATGATATGTGACAGGTGAGTAACATGATATGTGACAAGTGAGTAGTTTGTTATGTGGCAGGTGAGTTATTTGCTGCACTGATAGGTGAGTGAGTTCATATATGCCAGGTGATTTGATATATGAGAGTTAGTTGATGAAATGACGGGTGACTTGATAAAATGACAGGTGAGCAACTCAATAAAATGAGAGGTGAGTGAATTGACAACATGAAAGTTGATCTATTTCCTAAAGTGACGGCTTAGTGATTTGAAATATGACAGGTAAGTATATGATAAAATGATTGGTGAATGAATTGATAAAATGACAGGAGAGTTAGCTGATAAACTGATAAGTGAGTGAATTTATCAAATGACAGGTGAGTGACTTGATAAAATGACAGGTAAGTGAGTTGATAAAATAACCGTTGAAAAAGTTGATAAAATGACAGGTGAGTGAGTTGATAAAATAACAGTTGAATGAGTTGATAAAATGACAGGTGAGTGAGTTGATAAAATAACAGTTGAATGAGTTGATAAAATGACAGGTGAGTGAGTTGATAAAATGATAGATGAGAGCTGATAAAATGACAGGTTAGTGAATTGGTAAAATGACAGGTGAGTGAGTTGAAAAAATGACAGTTGAGTGAGCTGATAAAATGACAGGTAAGTGAACTGTGAAAATGACAATTGAGTGAGCTGATTAAATGACAAGTGAGTGAGCTAATAAAATGACAGATTCATCATCATCAGGTGCCGTGCCGACTGGCGTTGGCTATTATGCTTCTCCAGAGTACCCGATCCTTCATTCAAGCCATCAGCTCAGTTGGTGATCTCCTCTCACACCATCCCGTCAGACTGTCCAGTATCATTTCTCTTGGTCTTCCTCTTGATCTTCTTCCTTCTATTTTTTCCTGTTATAATATTTTCAGTGCCCCCTCTTCTCATTGCATGTCCTATGAAAGTACATTGTCTCTCTCTTATCTTTTTGACACGATTTTTTGTCTCTCCAGCTCTTCTCATACATTCTTCATTAGTTATTTTTGCTGTCCAGGGGATTCGCAACATTCTTCTAATAAACCACATTTCTGCTGCTTCCAATGATTTTTGTGCAGACCTGCCTATTGTCCATGATTCACTTCCATATAACAAGATAGGTTCAATATAGCATTTTAGGACTCGTTTTCTAACATTCATTGATAAGGATGTATTGCATAATATGTTTCTCATTCTCTGAAATGCAGTCTTTCCTTGACCTATTATATTCCTAATTTCTGTTCAGCATTTCCCATCTGAAATTATTACTGCTCCAAGGTATTTGAATTTCTGCACCTGCTTTAGAATAGTTCCATTTAAATTTATACTGCATGCTGGTGGATTATGTTTCTTAGATATAACCATACTCTCTGTCTTTTTTATGTTCAAAGTAAGGTCTTTCTATTTACTGTCTTTGGCGACTTTATCCAAGAGATTTTGCAGGTCTTGTTGGTTCTCAGCTATCAGTACTGTGTCATCAGCATACCGAAGGTTGTTAATATTGTATCCTCAAATTTTTATGCCTGGTTCTGTGATGATCGTTCTTAGAATATTTTCGCTGTACAGAGAAAAACGGTCTGGAGATAGTACACATCCTTGTCGCACCCCTTGTTTTATAGGTTGATATTTTCCAGAGTAAGCTGATAAAATGACAGATTACTGAAATAATAAAGATCAAAAGAAGCTTTCTGCCTTCAACATAACATGTATCTATACACATGCATCAACACAGAAACATCCCCACACATACATTCACACACATGTCCACACACAAACATCCACACACATGTCCACACACAAACATCCACACACATATGTCCACACACAAACATCCACACACATATGTCCACACACAAACATCCACATACATATGTCCACACACAAACATCCACACACACACATGTCCACACACACATATGTCCACACACAAACATCTACACACATATGTCCACACATAAACATCCACACACACATATGTCCATACACAAACATCCACACACATATGTCCACACACAAACATCCACACACATGTCCACACACAAACATCCACACGCACATGTCCACACAGAAACATCCACACACATACATTCACACACATGTCCACACAGAAACATCCACACACATACATTCACACACATGTCCACACAGAAACATCCATACACATACATTCACACACATGTCCACACAGAAACATCCACACACATACATTCACACACATGTCCACACAAAAACATCCACACACATACATTCACACACATGTCCACACAGAAACATCCACACACATACATTCACACACATGTCCACACACAAACATCTACACATATACATTGAAGCACAAACACAAAACTACCCTCACAAAAACTCTCACATACAAATGATACATTTCATAACATTCACATACAAAACTATACACTCTAATATTCACATACAAAAATATACATTCTAACATTCACATACAAAAGATGCACTCTGACGTTACACTGAACACAGACATTTACATTATTAGAATACACTGAAAACAAACATTACATTATTACAATACACTGAAAACAAACATTACATTATTACAATACACTGAAAACAAACATTACAAACATTATTACATTGCACTGAACACAAGCATTAAGCATATAATAACATTACACTGAACACAAACATTAAACATACATTATTACATTACACTGAAAACAAACATTAAGCATAAATAAGTACTATTACATTACATTGAACACAAACATTAAGCATACATTCTTATATAACACTAGGCTCCCAGCTACATTACAATGGACTCGCAAAGCATGTTAAGGAGAATCAAGAGACTTGTGTTCTGCTGGGAGTGGGACAAGCTTTTACTGGGTTCTTGGTTATCCAGCTTCTACTGGGTTCTTGGTTATCCAGCTTCTACTGGGTTCTTGGTTATCCAGCTTCTACTGGGTTCTTGGTTATCCAGCTTCTCGTGGCTCTACTACCCGTGTCATGCGAGAATCAGAGGCAGTGAGAGAGGAGACAAGCTGGCGGGCATGGCATCAATTCAGGGCACCCTAAGAAATAGCAAGAAGGGGATTGCAAGAGCCACTTTGGGTATGATGCTCATGGGGGACGACATCGGGTGGAATGGCGACAATCACATCCGGGGTGGGGATGATCGAGATAGGGGAGGAGAGGGGAAGTTGACGCTTTTTTCACGAAAGAAGTGGTTTAGCTAGCATTACCCACAAGCAATGTGTGACTGGCCCCATCATCAGATGCATGGTTCATTGTGTGACTGGCCCCATCAGTAGACGCACAGTTCATTGTGTGACTGGCCCCATCAGTAGGCGCACGGTTCAGTGTGTGGCTGGCTCCATCAGTAGGCGCACAGTTCAGTGTGTGGCTGGCTCCATCAGTAGACGCACGGTTCAGTGTGTGGCTGGCTCCATCAGTAGACGCACGGTTCAGTGTGTGGCTGGCTCCATCAGTAGACGCACGGTTCAGTGTGTGGCTGGCTCCATCAGTAGACGCACGGTTCAGTGTGTGGCTGGCTCCATCAGTAGACGCACGGTTCAGTGTGTGGCTGGCTCCATCAGTAGACGCACGGTTCAGTGTGTGGCTGGCTCCATCAGTAGACGCACGGTTCAGTGTGTGGCTGGCTCCATCAGTAGACGCACGGTTCAGTGTGTGGCTGGCTCCATCAGTAGACGCACGGTTCAGTGTGTGGCTGGCTCCATCAACAGGCGCAGAGTTCAGTGCGTGGCTGACTCCATCAGCAGGCGCACAGTTCAGTGTGTGGCTGGCTCCATCAGTAGGCGCACAGTTCAGTGTGTGGCTGGCTCCATCAGCAGGCTCACGGTTCAGTGGGTGTTGGACCGGAAGACGGAGCACATGTGGGAATGTCCTGACTGATGGGATGCCAGTCTCTGACTACAGTTACAATGTTACATTACAATGAACACAAACATCACGCACCAAAATCCCTGATTCCACTAACAATTTTTAGCTTTGTACCAGAATATTGATACAATATCAACTTAGCATAAGTACAGAGATATATAAATACAGAGATATATAAATACATAGATATATAAATACAGAGATAGTCAGGCTGGGCCCTACGGTCAGTAGCTACTATTGGATCCCCTATTCAAACACAGAAAATAGACATAGGGACCACGCGGGCCACACAAAGGATAAGCCGATAGAGCCAATTGTAAAGAAGAGGCGGGGAGGGAGGAGGAAAACAGGTGGTTGAGGGGGGAGGGCAATAGAAACATGATAGCCGCTAGAGGAGAAGGATGATATGAAATGAAACAACATACAGATCAAACTAAGGAACGTAAACAACATACAGAACAACCGCAGAATGTAAACAACATAAAGAACAACTGCAGAATGTAAACAACATAAAGAACAACCGCAGAATGTAAACAACATAAAGAACAACTGCAGAATGTAAACAACATACAGAACAACCGAAGAATGTAAACAACATAAGAACAACTGCAGAATGTAAACAACATAAAGAACAACCGCAGAATGTAAACAACATACAGAACAACTGCAGAATGTAAACAACATACAGAACAACTGCAGAATGTAAACACATAAAGAACAACTGCAGAATGTAAACAACATAAAGAACAACTGCAGAATGTAAACAACATACAGATCAGACTAAGGAATGTAAACAACATACTGCATTTCAATATGTTTTTCAAGTATTATTCTTAGAATAAAGATCTGGTTGAGACAGCTTCTCCCTTTTCAAAATCCTGCCTGTTCTTCTCTCATTACAGTATCCACTACATCCTTAATTCTATTCAGAATCACTTTACAAAACACCTTTGACACAACTGATAATAAGGTTACACTCCTCCAGTTATTGCAGTCACTGAGGTTGCCTTTTTTATTTAACAATGATTCTTTTTTGTCCGTTTAGAAGGGACCTTTTCTTCTTTCCAAATTGTATTAAACATTCTCTGTAGTTGTCTCATGTTGTCACTTTTAATAGCTTTTAACATTTTGACTGTTATTTCATCTTCATCTGCAGCTTTGTTGTTACTGCTGTTTCAGTTTCATTCAGTGTAACTTCATCTAAGTTGACATTTAGTTGTGGGACTGGTAAATCGGTATCAAGATTTATTAATTCATTTGGGTGTGGTCGATTAAGTATTTCTTGGAAGTGTTCGGCCCATCTTTGCTTTTGGTCTTTACTTGATGTTAATAGGTTGCCTGTTTTGCTAAAGACTGGTCTTTTTCTGGAGATAATAGCACCTGTTAGTTTCTTCTGTATGTTATATAGAGTTTTGCTGTCTCCTGTTTTTGCTGCATTTTCTGCTTCTTTTACCATATTGTCCATATATTCTCTTTTTTTATTCCAGCTGAACTTTTTACTTTATTGTCTTGTTCTTTGTACGTTAGCTTTTGAAATTGGGTGTATGGGAAAAATGAAAGATGGAGTGATGAAGGGCAAAATGTAATACAGGCCTGTGTGCCCAATTCTTTATCATTTGAAAATAAAGATCATTCATTCATTCATTCATTCATTCATTTATTCATTCATTCCTTCATTCATTCTGTTGCTTAGTGTTTTCGTCATAGATGTAAGTGTTTCTCAGTACAGAATTTCATAAGTTGATTATTTGGTTTTGTTACTTTATCTCATTACTTGGTCTTGTTACTTTATCTTATTACTTGGTCTTGTTACTTTATCTTATTAGTTGGTCTTGTTACTTTATCTTATTACTTGGTCTTGTTACTTTATCTTATTAGTTGGTCTTGTTACTTTATCTTATTACTTGGTCTTGTTACTTTATCTTATTAGTTGGTCTTTTTACTTTATCTTATTACTTGGTCTTGTTACTTTATCTTATTACTTGGTCTTGTTACTTTATCTTATTACTTGGTCTTGTTACTTTATCTTATCACTTGGTCTTGTTACTTTATCTTATCACTTGGTCTTGTTACTTTATCTTATCACTTGGTCTTGTTACTTTATTTTATTACTTGGTCTCGTTACTTTATCTTATTACTTGGCCTTGTTACTTTATCTTATCACTTGGCCTTGTTACTTTATCTTATCACTTGGTCTTGTTACTTTATCTTATCAGTAGACGCACGGTTCAGTGTGTGGCTGGCTCCATCAGTAGACGCACGGTTCAGTGTGTGGCTGGCTCCATCAGTAGACGCACGGTTCAGTGTGTGGCTGGCTCCATCAACAGGCGCAGAGTTCAGTGCGTGGCTGACTCCATCAGCAGGTGCACAGTTCACTGTGTGGCTGACTCCATCAGCAGGCGCACAGTTCAGTGTGTGGCTGGCTCCATCAGCAGGCTCACGGTTCAGTGGGTGTTGGACCGGAAGACGGAGCACATGTGGGAATGTCCTGACTGATGGGATGCCAGTCTCTGACTACAGTTACAATCTTACATTACAATGAACACAAACATCACGCACCAAAATCCCTGATTCCACTAACAATTTTTAGCTTTGTACCAGAATATTGATACAATATATCAACTTAGCATAAGTACAGAGATATATAAATACAGAGATATATAAATACAGAGATATATAAATACAGAGATAGTCAGGCTGGGCCCTACGGTCAGTAGCTACTATTGGACCCCCTATTCAAACACAGAAAATAGACATAGGGACCACGCGGGCCACACAAAGGACAAGCCGATAGACCCAATTGTAAAGAAGAGGCGGGGAGGGAGGAGGAAAACATGTGGTTGAGGGGGAGGGCAATAGAAACATGATAGCCGCTAGAGGAGAAGGATGATATGAAATGAAACAACATACAGACCAAACTAAGGAACGTAAACAACATACAGAACAACCGCAGAATGTAAACAACATAAAGAACAACCGCAGAATGTAAACAACATAAAGAACAACCGCAGAATGTAAACAACATAAAGAACAACTGCAGAATGTAAACAACATACAGAACAACCGAAGAATGTAAACAACATAAAGAACAACTGCAGAATGTAAACAACATAAAGAACAACCGCAGAATGTAAACAACATACAGAACAACTGCAGAATGTAAACAACATACAGAACAACTGCAGAATGTAAACAACATAAAGAACAACTGCAGAATGTAAACAACATAAAGAACAACTGCAGAATGTAAACAACATACAGAGCAGACTAAGGAATGTAAACAACATACTGCATTTCAATATGTTTTTCAAGTATTATTCTTAGAATAAAGATCTGGTTGAGACAGCTTCTCCCTTTTCAAAATCCTGCCTGTTCTTCTCTCATTACAGTATCCACTACATCCTTAATTCTATTCAGAATCACTTTACAAAACACCTTTGACACAACTGATAATAAGGTTACACTCCTCCAGTTATTGCAGTCACTGAGGTTGCCTTTTTTATTTAACAATGATTCTTTTTTGTCCGTTTAGAAGGGACCTTTTCTTCTTTCCAAATTGTATTAAACATTCTCTGTAGTTGTCTCATGTTGTCACTTTTAATAGCTTTTAACATTTTGACTGTTATTTCATCTTCATCTGCAGCTTTGTTGTTACTGCTGTTTCAGTTTCATTCAGTGTAACTTCATCTAAGTTGACATTTAGTTGTGGGACTGGTAAATCGGTATCAAGATTTATTAATTCATTTGGGTGTGGTCGATTAAGTATTTCTTGGAAGTGTTCGGCCCATCTTTGCTTTTGGTCTTTACTTGATGTTAATAGGTTGCCTGTTTTGCTAAAGACTGGTCTTTTTCTGGAGATAATAGCACCTGTTAGTTTCTTCTGTATGTTATATAGAGTTTTGCTGTCTCCTGTTTTTGCTGCATTTTCTGCTTCTTTTACCATATTGTCCATATATTCTCTTTTTTTATTCCAGCTGAACTTTTTACTTTATTGTCTTGTTCTTTGTACGTTAGCTTTTGAAATTGGGTGTATGGGAAAAATGAAAGATGGAGTGATGAAGGGCAAAATGTAATACAGGCCTGTGTGCCCAATTCTTTATCATTTGAAAATAAAGATCATTCATTCATTCATTCATTCATTCATTTATTCATTCATTCCTTCATTCATTCTGTTGCTTAGTGTTTTCGTCATAGATGTAAGTGTTTCTCAGTACAGAATTTCATAAGTTGATTATTTGGTTTTGTTACTTTATCTCATTACTTGGTCTTGTTACTTTATCTTATTACTTGGTCTTGTTACTTTATCTTATTAGTTGGTCTTGTTACTTTATCTTATTACTTGGTCTTGTTACTTATCTTATTAGTTGGTCTTGTTACTTTATCTTATTACTTGGTCTTGTTACTTTATCTTATTAGTTGGTCTTTTTACTTTATCTTATTACTTGGTCTTGTTACTTTATCTTATTACTTGGTCTTGTTACTTTATCTTATTACTTGGTCTTGTTACTTTATCTTATCACTTGGTCTTGTTACTTTATCTTATCACTTGGTCTTGTTACTTTATCTTATCACTTGGTCTTGTTACTTTATTTTATTACTTGGTCTCGTTACTTTATCTTATTACTTGGCCTTGTTACTTTATCTTATCACTTGGCCTTGTTACTTTATCTTATCACTTGGTCTTGTTACTTTATCTTATCACTTGGTCTTGTTACTTTATCTTATCACTTGGTCTTGTTACTTTATTTTATTACTTGGTCTCGTTACTTTATCCATTACTTGATTTTTGTTATTTTATCTTATTATTTGGTCTTGTTAATTTATTTTATTACTTGGTCTTGTCAGTTTATCTTATTACTTAATACTGTTATTTTATCTTATTACTTAATCTTGTTAATTTAATTTTTTGTTTGGTCTTGTTAGCTTATCTTATTAATTCATCTTGTTACTTTATGTTGTCACTTGGTCTTGTTACTTTATGTTGTCACTTGGTCTTGTTACTTTATCTTATTACTTGATCTTGTTACTTTATATTATTATTTGGTATGTTACTTTATCATGTTACTTGGTATTGTTACTTTATCTTATTACTTGGTTATGTTACTTTATCTTATTACTTGATCTTGTTACATTATCTTATTACTTGATCTTGTTATTTTATCTTCTTACCTGATATTGTTATTTTATTTTGTTACTTATCTTGTTATTTTATCTTGTTATTTGATATTTACACTTTATAATGTTACTTTATCTTATTGCTTGATCTTGATACTTTATCTTGTTACTTGATACTTGTTATTGTGTACCATCCATAGTGTAAAAAGCAATACACTACATACCATCAGTAATGTAAACAATAAACTACAAACTTTCAGTAATGTAAACAACAATACACTACAAATTATCAGTAATGTAAACAGCAGTACACTACAAACTGTCAATAATGTAAACAACAATACATTACAAACTGTCAGTAATGTAAACAGTACTACACTACAAACTGTCAGTAATGTAAACACCACTACACTACAAATAGTCAGTAATGTAAACAGCAATACACTTCAAACTATCAATAATGTAAATAATGATACACTACAAACTGTCAGTAATGTAAACAGCAATACACTACAAACTATCAACAATGTGAACAACAATACACTACAAACTATCAGTAATGTAAACAACGATACACTACAAACTGTCAGTAATGTAAAGAGCAATACACTACAAACTGTGAGTAATTTAAGCAGCAATACACTACAAACTTTTGGTAATGTAAACAGTATGCAATGAAAACTATCAGTAAAGTAAACAGTATACATTATGTGTATTGTAGAAAATATACAGAACAAACTATCATTAATGTCAGTTGCTTGAAATGACTGCTTTAAAGGTTGTTAAAGCACAGATGTTTGTGTTGCTAGGTTCACTTTCCTTGCACTTGCAGTTTTCTAACTTCAAGTTTGGTCCTCATTTGTCCTGAAATATTGTGGCACCCTTAGGCAGAGTTGCTCTCCATGTTACTCAGTCTTTAGCCAGTTCTCCTGAGACTGACAGAAAATCTTGCATCGATGACTCACAGATATTTTTATATCTTACAAATATCTTTATATCTCAGTTTAGATTTATCATGTGGTCACCTTCAGGCCATAAGTTTACCATATTGAATGCTTGGGAATATGACTATCAACCATTCTTGTTACAAATCCCAGCCATCTCAATCTTTTGATATGTTTTTCCTCTTATAATTTGTATCTTACATCTTACATCCTTCCTGTGCCGTTAATCATCACATAGGGCTCACATAGTTGTTAGCCAAGTTTTCTGCAAGTATTTCAACTTCATCAAGGGATATTTTGCCCCACTAAACTGGCTTCTCTTAACAATGTCCTCTTTAGAGTTTCATGTGGTCGACCTTTTTTTCTTAGGCCTGTTGTGTTCCACTTGATAGCTTGTTTTGGTATTCTCTGATTGTTTCTTCTCATCACATGGCCTACATATGTCCATCTTCTTTTTCTGATCACCCATAAAAACAGGTTGTTTGCTCATCTGTCTTATTTCTGCATTGTTCTTGAGTTTATTCCATTTTATATTTTCTTTAGGCATTTGTTTTCAAAAGAGTCTAATTTCTTGTCTATTTCTTTAGTTGATTTCCAGTTTTTGCATGCATAAATGATAGTGGATATAACTTTTGAATTCCATATGTTCTCAAGATCTATGTAATTCTAACTTCCTTCCTGGTGTCACCATCCTGGTCTATATAGCTGCTACGTTATGCAAATTGGTCTACTTCTTCAACAGCTGTTCCTTCTACATATAATTTTCCTTCGTGATTAATAAGAAGTTTCATTATTTTTGTTTTCTTTGTTAATTTCAAGACCTATTTTTTTAGCCAAAGAAGACAGGGAATCTATTTTTTCCTGCATTGATTTCACATTGTCACTGATAAGAGTTATGTCATCTGCAAAATCAATTTCTTCTGTTTGGGTCCCATGTACCCAATCAATTCCTGTTTTACCTGTAGAGCATCTTTTCATTATAAAGTCTATGGCATTTCCAAAAAGCAATGGAGATAATATGCATCCTTGTTTCACACCTGTTTCAATCTGAAACCATTCGCTCATTCCTTCTTCTGTCTTGACTGCACAGACATATCCATTGTAGAGATCTCTAATGATGTTGACAGTTTTAGTTGGTATTCCATATAGACTTAAAATTCTCCACAATGAATCTCTGTGTATGCTATCAAATGGTTTTTTTTAAGTCTATGAAGTTCAGGATTAATGGTTTCTGCATTTCAATATGTTTTTCAAGTATTATTCTTAGAATAAAGATCTGGTTGAGACAGCTTCTCCCTTTTCAATATCCTGCCTGTTCTTCTCTCATTACAGTATCCACTACATCCTTAATACTATTCAGAATCACTTTACAAAACACCTTTGACACAACTGATAGTAAGGTTACACTCCTCCAGTTATTGCAGTCACTGAGGTTGTCTTTTTTATTTAACAATGATTCTTTTTTCTCAGTTTAGATTTATCATGTGGTCACCTTCAGGCCATAAGTTTACCATATTGAATGCTTGGGAATATGACTATCAACCATTCTTGTTACAAATCCCAGCCATCTCAATCTTTTGATATGTTTTTCCTCTTATAATTTGTATCTTACATCTTACATCCTTCCTGTGCCGTTAATCATCACATAGGGCTCACATAGTTGTTAGCCAAGTTTTCTGCAAGTATTTCAACTTCATCAAGGGATATTTTGCCCCACTAAACTGGCTTCTCTTAACAATGTCCTCTTTAGAGTTTCATGTGGTCGACCTTTTTTTCTTAGGCCTGTTGTGTTCCACTTGATAGCTTGTTTTGGTATTCTCTGATTGTTTCTTCTCATCACATGGCCTACATATGTCCATCTTCTTTTTCTGATCACCCATAAAAACAGGTTGTTTGCTCATCTGTCTTATTTCTGCATTGTTCTTGAGTTTATTCCATTTTATATTTTCTTTAGGCATTTGTTTTCAAAAGAGTCTAATTTCTTGTCTATTTCTTTAGTTGATTTCCAGTTTTTGCATGCATAAATGATAGTGGATATAACTTTTGAATTCCATATGTTCTCAAGATCTATGTAATTCTAACTTCCTTCCTGGTGTCACCATCCTGGTCTATATAGCTGCTACGTTATGCAAATTGGTCTACTTCTTCAACAGCTGTTCCTTCTACATATAATTTTCCTTCGTGATTAATAAGAAGTTTCATTATTTTTGTTTTCTTTGTTAATTTCAAGACCTATTTTTTTAGCCAAAGAAGACAGGGAATCTATTTTTTCCTGCATTGATTTCACATTGTCACTGATAAGAGTTATGTCATCTGCAAAATCAATTTCTTCTGTTTGGGTCCCATGTACCCAATCAATTCCTGTTTTACCTGTAGAGCATCTTTTCATTATAAAGTCTATGGCATTTCCAAAAAGCAATGGAGATAATATGCATCCTTGTTTCACACCTGTTTCAATCTGAAACCATTCGCTCATTCCTTCTTCTGTCTTGACTGCACAGACATATCCATTGTAGAGATCTCTAATGATGTTGACAGTTTTAGTTGGTATTCCATATAGACTTAAAATTCTCCACAATGAATCTCTGTGTATGCTATCAAATGGTTTTTTTTAAGTCTATGAAGTTCAGGATTAATGGTTTCTGCATTTCAATATGTTTTTCAAGTATTATTCTTAGAATAAAGATCTGGTTGAGACAGCTTCTCCCTTTTCAATATCCTGCCTGTTCTTCTCTCATTACAGTATCCACTACATCCTTAATACTATTCAGAATCACTTTACAAAACACCTTTGACACAACTGATAGTAAGGTTACACTCCTCCAGTTATTGCAGTCACTGAGGTTGTCTTTTTTATTTAACAATGATTCTTTTTTGTCCGTTTAGAAGGGCCTTTTCTTCTTTCCAAATTGTATTAAACATTCTCTGTAGTTGTCTCATGTTGTCACTTTTAATAGCTTTTAACATTTTGACTGTTATTTCATCTTCATCTGCAGCTTTGTTGTTACTGCTGTTTCAGTTTCATTCAGTGTAACTTCATCTAAGTTGACATTTAGTTGTGGGACTGGTAAATCGGTATCAAGATTTATTAATTCATTTGGGTGTGGTCAATTAAGTATTTCTTGGAAGTGTTCGGCCCATCTTTGCTTTTGGTCTTTACTTGATGTTAATAGGTTGCCTGTTTTGCTAAAGACTGGTCTTTTTCTGGAGATAATAGCACCTGTTAGTTTCTTCTGTATGTTATATAGAGTTTTGCTGTCTCCTGTTTTTGCTGCATTTTCTGCTTCTTTTACCATATTGTCCATATATTCTCTTTTTTTATTCCAGCTGAACTTTTTACTTTATTGTCTTGTTCTTTGTACGTTAGCTTTTGAAATTGAGTGTATGGGAAAAATGAAAGATGGAGTGATGAAGGGCAAAATGTAATACAGGCCTGTGTGCCCAATTCTTTATCATTTGAAAATAAAGATCATTCATTCATTCATTCATTCATTTATTCATTCATTCCTTCATTCATTCTGTTGCTTAGTGTTTTCATCATAGATGTAAGTGTTTCTCAGTACAGAATTTCATAAGTTGATTATTTGGTTTTGTTACTTTATCTCATTACTTGGTCTTGTTACTTTATCTTATTACTTGGTCTTGTTACTTTATCTTATTAGTTGGTCTTGTTACTTTATCTTATTAGTTGGTCTTGTTACTTTATCTTATTACTTGGTCTCGTTACTTTATCTTATTACTTGGTCTCGTTACTTTATCTTATTACTTGGTCTCGTTACTTTATCTTATTACTTGGTCTTGTTACTTTATCTTATTACTTGGTCTTGTTACTTTATCTTGTTACTTGGTCTCGTTACTTTATCTTATTACTTGGTCTTGTTACTTTATTTTATTACTTGGTCTCGTTACTTTATCTATTACTTGATTTTGTTATTTTATCTTATTATTTGGTCTTGTTAATTTATTTTATTACTTGGTCTTGTCAGTTTATCTTATTACTTAATACTGTTATTTTATCTTATTACTTAATCTTGTTAATTTAATTTTTTGTTTGGTCTTGTTAGCTTATCTTATTAATTCATCTTGTTACTTTATGTTGTCACTTGGTCTTGTTACTTTATCTTATTACTTGATCTTGTTACTTTATATTATTATTTGGTATGTTACTTTATCATGTTACTTGGTATTGTTACTTTATCTTATTACTTGGTTATGTTACTTTATCTTATCACTTGGTCTTGTTACATTATCTTATTACTTGGTCTTGTTAGTTTATCTTCTTACCTGATATTGTTACTTTATTTTGTTACTTATCTTGTTACTTTATCTTGTTATTTGATATTTACACTTTATAATGTTACTTTATCTTATTGCTTGATCATGATATTTTATCTTGTTACTTGATACTTGTTATTGTGTACCATCCATAGTGTAAAAAGCAATACACTACACACCATCAGTAATGTAAACAATAAACTACAAACTTTCAGTAATGTAAACAACAATACACTACAAATTATCAGTAATGTAAACAGCAGTACACTACAAACTGTCAATAATGTAAACAACAATACATTACAAACTGTCAGTAATGTAAACAGTACTACACTACAAACTGTCAGTAATGTAAACACCACTACACTACAAATAGTCAGTAATGTAAACAGCAATACACTTCAAACTATCAATAATGTAAATAATGATACACTACAAACTGTCAGTAATGTAAACAGCAATACACTACAAACTATCAACAATGTGAACAACAATACACTACAAACTATCAGTAATGTAAACAACAATACACTACAAACTGTCAGTAATGTAAAGAGCAATACACTACAAACTGTGGGTAATTTAAGCAGCAATACACTACAAACTTTTGGTAATGTAAACAGTATGCAATGAAAACTATCAGTAAAGTAAACAGCATACATTATGTGTATTGTAGAAAATATACAGAACAAACTATCATTAATGTCAGTTGCTTGAAATGACTGCTTTAAAGGTTGTTAAAGCACAGATGTTTAAGACTGTATTGACTGAATTGTTTAAGCTCATATATTTAAGACTGTGTGTTGTCTGAGTTGTTAAAGCACATATATTTAAGACCGTGTGTTGTCTGAGTTGTTAAAGCACATATATTTAAGACTGTGTGTTGTCTGAGTTGTTAAAGCACAGATATTTAAGACTGTGTATTGTCTGAGTTGTTAAAGCACAGATATTTAAGACTGTGTATTGTCTGAGTTGTTAAAGTACATATATTTAAGTCTGTGTATTTTCTGAGTTGTTAAAGCATAGATATTTAAGTCTGTGTATTGACTGTGTTGTTGAAGCTAATATATTTAAGACTGTGTATTGTCTGAGTTGTTAAAGCACAGATATTTAGGACTGTATGTTGTCTGAGTTGTTAAAGCACATATATTTAAGTCTGTGTATTGTCTGAGTTGTTAAAGCATAGATATTTAAGTCTGTGTTGTTAAAGCACACATATTTAAGACTGTGTGTTGTTTGAGTTGTTAAAGCATAGATATTTAAGACTGTGTGTTGTTTGAGTTGTTAAAGCACATATATTTAAGTCTGTGTGTTGTCTGAGTTGTTAAAGCACATATATTTAAGACTGTGTGTTGTCTGAGTTGTTAAAGCACATATATTTAAGACAGTGTGTTGTCTGAGTTGTTAAAGCACAGATATTTAAGACAGTGTGTTGTCTGAGTTGTTAAAGCATATATATTTAAGACTGTATATTGTCTGAGTTGTTAAAGCATAGATATTTAAAACTAGAAAGTATAAAATAGGAAAAAGTAGGAGCAGCTTTATTACATAACGATTATAAACTTGTGACGTTTCGGCGTGAGCCTTAATCATACAAAAACATACAGGACAAAGAAATAGAGAGAGGAGATAAAGTATAGATTCACATGAATACTGAAAAAAAAAAATTTTTTTTAAAGAGTACTTAGCTGTAAATTGTAAGGTGTGGCTTGTCCGGCGGTGTGTGTCTTTCTAGTATCACAGCTTTACTGCAGTGCTTCGTGTATAGTTATATACTTATACACTAATTATTGTGTTACAGATATTTAGGACTGTGCATTGACTGTGTTGTTGAAGCACAGATATTTAGGACTGTGTATTGACTGCGTTGTTGAAGCACAGATATTTAAGACTGTGTATTGATTGTGCTGTTGAAGCACAAATATTTAAGACTGTGTATTGACTGTGTTGTTAAAGCATAGATATTTAAGACTGTGTGTTGTTTGAGTTGTTAAAGCACATATATTTAAGTCTGTGTGTTGTCTGAGTTGTTAAAGCACATATATTTAAGACTGTGTGTTGTCTGAGTTGTTAAAGCACATATATTTAAGACAGTGTGTTGTCTGAGTTGTTAAAGCACAGATATTTAAGACTGTGTATTGACTGTGTTGTTGAAGCTAATATATTTAAGACTGTGTATTGACTGAGTTGTTAAAGCATAGATATTTAAAACTAGAAAGTATAAAATAGGAAAAAGTAGGAGCAGCTTTATTACATAACGATTATAAACTTGTGACGTTTCGGCGTGAGCCTTAATCATACAAAAACATACAGGACAAAGAAATAGAGAGAGGAGATAAAGTATAGATTCACATGAATACTGAAAAAAAAAAAATTTTTTTAAAGAGTACTTAGCTGTAAATTGTAAGGTGTGGCTTGTCCGGCGGTGTGTGTCTTTCTAGTATCACAGTTTTACTGCAGTGCTTCGTGTATAGTTATATACTTATACACTAATTATTGTGTTACAGACATTTAGGACTGTGCATTGACTGTGTTGTTGAAGCACAGATATTTAGGACTGTGTATTGACTGCGTTGTTGAAGCACAGATATTTAAGACTGTGTATTGATTGTGCTGTTGAAGCACAAATATTTAAGACTGTATTGACTGTGTTGTTTAAGCACAGATATTTAAGACTGTGTATTGACTGTGTTGTTGAAGCTCATATTTTTAAGACTGTGTATTGACTGTGTTGTTGAAGCACAGATATTTAAGACTCTGTATTGACTGTGCTGTTGAAGCACAGATATTTAAGACTGTATTGACTGTGCTGTTGAAGCACAGATATTTAAGACTGTGTATTGACTGTGCAGTTGAAGCACAGATATTTAAGACTGTGTATTGACTGTGTTGTTGAAGCACAGATATTTAAGACTGTGTATTAACTGTGTTGTTGAAGCACAGATATTTAAGACTGTGTATTAACTGTGTTGTTGAAGCACAATAACCTGCCTGTGTTACAGATCTGAGGATGAGACTCATCCAGCCAGCGAGTGATGGAAGACAAAACTTTGACATGTACTACTACGCCATTGCCGATATTCAAGCAAGTGTTTGGTAAGTCAGAAGTCTCCTATCTGTCTGCCTGCCTGCATGTCTGTCTATCTGTCTGCCTGTTTGTCTCTTCTATATATCTATCATCTTCTATCTCTCTGTATGTCTGTTCAAATTATAGGCTTTAAAATAATCTCTACCATTCAAATAGATATTATGTCCAAAAAATTATAACACGTCGAGTTTTACAAAGGGAAACTCCACAAAGAATGCTCAGAACTTTGCAGAAACGTCTAAAAATTGAAAAGACTGATGTAGCACAAGAGAAAATAATTTGAATATATCTAGACCAACAATTCTGAGCTCATTCAGGCAAGTACTTCTGATTGGCATCCCAGTAACGTCGATATTACTGACAAAGCAGGCAAAAATGAAAATGGAACTGATTTGACCTTGTCCGTTACAAAATACTCGTATTTACATGATGAACTTGAAATGGCCACTGATCCAGCAAGATGGAAGTCCTCCATGACTTGAGTGAGGCCGAAAGACTGGATATCGTTCAAGAAGTTCAGAAGATGTTTTCATATTTCCGTCATGCAATAATTGTCGGAATTTTTCATTAGATTACTACACCAGGAAACTAAAATATGGAGAACATATTAACCTACCCTGGCTGTGTTTTCTAAATAAAAAGACTGAGTATTTTGTTTCTGCTGTAAACTGTTTTCTAATCGTAAAATGTCACTGGCTTTCGGCCGCTGTACGACTGGGCATTTACTGGGGGCACTTATATGTGTATCTTAACAAACAAACAAACAAACAAACAAACAAACAAACAAACACACACACACTCTAAAAACCGCCAGTCCCATATAAAGTGATCTGAATTATCTACCAAGCTTAAGTTAGAGCGCATGACTCATCCAGCCAGCGAGTGATGGAAGACAAAACTTTGACATGTACTACTACGCCATTGCCGATATTCAAGCAAGTGTTTGGTAAGTCAGAAGTCTCCTATCTGTCTGCCTGCCTGCATGTCTGTCTATCTGTCTGCCTGTTTGTCTGTTCTATATATCTATCATCTTCTATCTGTCTGTATGTCTGTTCAAATTATAGGCTTTAAAATAATCTCTACCATTCAGATAGATATTATGTCCAAAAAATTATAACACGTCGAGTTTTACAAAGGGAAACTCCACAAAGAATGCTCAGAACTTTGCAGAAACGTCTAAAAATTGAAAAGACTGATGTAGCACAAGAGAAAATAATTTGAATATATCTAGACCAACAATTCTGAGCTCATTCAGGCAAGTACTTCTGATTGGCATCCCAGTAACGTCGATATTACTGACAAAGCAGGCAAAAATGAAAATGGAACTGATTTGACCTTGTCCGTTACAAAATACTCGTATTTACATGATGAACTTGAAATGGCCACTGATCCAGCAAGATGGAAGTCCTCCATGACTTGAGTGAGGCCGAAAGACTGGATATCGTTCAAGAAGTTCAGAAGATGTTTTCATATTTCCGTCATGCAATAATTGTCGGAATTTTTCATTAGATTACTACACCAGGAAACTAAAATATGGAGAACATATTAACCTACCCTGGCTGTGTTTTCTAAATAAAAAGACTGAGTATTTTGTTTCTGCTGTAAACTGTTTTCTAATCGTAAAATGTCACTGGCTTTCGGCCGCTGTACGACTGGGCATTTACTGGGGGCACTTATATGTGTATCTTAACAAACAAACAAACAAACAAACAAACAAACACACACACACTCTAAAAACCGCCAGTCCCATATAAAGTGATCTGAATTATCTACCAAGCTTAAGTTAGAGCGCATGACTGATTCAGTGCAAGAAAAGTAATTAACTACAAAAGTCAAGTGCTGGAAGAACATAGCACACCGTCTGATAGCCCTTGTCCAGTTTTATCTAAACATTGTCTGTTCCTTGGTAAAACATCTGATAAATTCTGTTTCTAATAACGGATTTCTTACAGCTTGTTGACATTCATTGGCAGGTTTGATAGTGCTAAGTCTAAACTTTCAATGAGAATGTTCGTGGATAGGCCCAACATTATCTTCTGGGAAAAACATTCAAAATGAATTGATTTCTTTTGTGTCTGAAACCATAAGAAAGGAAGAAATGGTTTCTCTTGTACAGAAACCTAGATATTATATCATGGCTACAGACTGTACTCCAGGTATAACAATTAACACTGTTTGTAAGATATGTTAATACAGATCCAAATGATATCAACATTTATGAGCATTTTCTTGCTCTCATTCCTGTATAAGCCACTGCAACCTCAGAGTAACCGAATTTGTCTTTAGAAAATTGTCACATAAATGTTCCAGTCGCCGACATACGTTGCCCTGGTAGGACAGTAGATCGAATACGACAGGAAAACATGTAGGACTTCAACAACGCTTTAGAGACCCAGGAACTAAAATGCTTTGTTCTCATTCTGTCAGCTCAGTTGTCGGTGATGCTGCATCATCATCTACAAAAGTAGTTTTATTTATTTATTTAGAAATTCTAATTCTTGAATTAGAATTATTTAGAAAACAGTTCAGAAATTGTATGTGTTTTTCTCGCCGTCAACATTACATTGGGGAACACTTATAAAAACATATTACAGCTCTTAACAGCCAAGCCATTAAGTGACACCCGCTGGGAATCTAGAATCTAAGCCGTTCTTCAAGATATTATACAGACGAATTTTGTAATGTGTATATATATATATATATATATATATATATATATATATATATATACTCACGGAAAAAAGTAAGTGTGCAGTGGTGTCAAGTGCACCAATCACGTTGTCATGAGTGAAATGAAATGAAATTTGGCACTAAGTTTTGTCTGAGTGTTGACCACTTCCCCGTGCTGCAAGAAGTTGATCGCACTACTCATGGGGAGATAACCACTGATCCAGCAAGATGGAAGTCCTCCATGACTTGAGTGAGGCCGAAAGACTGGATATCGTTCAAGAAGTTCAGAAGATGTTTTCATATTTCCGTCATGCAATAATTGTGGGAATTTTTCATTAGATTACTACACCAGGAAACTAAAATATGGAGAACATATTAACCTACCCTGGCTGTGTTTTCTAAATAAAAAGACTGAGTATTTTGTTTCTGCTGTAAACTGTTTTCTAATCGTAAAATGTCACTGGCTTTCGGCCGCTGTACGACTGGGCATTTACTGGGGGCACTTATATGTGTATCTTAACAAACAAACAAACAAACAAACAAACAAACACACACACACACTCTAAAAACCGCCAGTCCCATATAAAGTGATCTGAATTATCTACCAAGCTTAAGTTAGAGCGCCTGACTGATTCAGTACAAGAAAAGTAATTAACTACAAAAGTCAAGTGCTGGAAGAACATAGCACACCGTCTGATAGCCGTTGTCCAGTTTTATCTAAACATTGTCTGTTCCTTGGTAAAACATCTGATAAATTCTGTTTCTAATAACGGATTTCTTACAGCTTGTTGACATTCATTGGCAGGTTTGATAGTGCTAAGTCTAAACTTTCAATGAGAATGTTCGTGGATAGGCCCAACATTATCTTCTGGGAAAAACATTCAAAATGAATTGATTTCTTTTGTGTCTGGAACCATAAGAAAGGAAGAAATGGTTTCTCTTGTACAGAAACCTAGATATTATATCATGGCTACAGACTGTACTCCAGGTATAACAATTAACACTGTGTGTAAGATATGTTAATACAGATCCAAATGATATCAATATTTATGAGCATTTTCTTGCTCTCATTCCTGTATAAGCCACTGCAACCTCAGAGTAACCGAATTTGACTTTAGAAAATTGTCACATAAATGTTCCAGTCGCAGACATACGTGGCCCTGGTACGACAGTAGATCAAATACGACAGGAAAACATGTAGGACTTCTACAACGCTTTAGAGACCCAGGAACTAAAATGCTTTGTTCTCATTCTGTCAGCTCAGTTGTCGGTGATGCCGCATCATCATCTACAAAAGTAGTTTTATTTATTTATTTAGAAATTCTAATTCTTGAATTAGAATTATTTAGAAAACAGTTCAGAAATTGTATGTGTTTTTCTCGCCGTCAACATTACATTGGGGAACACTTATAAAAACATATTACAGCTCTTAACAGCCAAGCCATTAAGTGACACCCGCTGGGAATCTAGAATCTAAGCCGTTCTTCAAGATATTATACAGACGAATTTTGTAATGTGTATATATATATATATATATATATATATATATATATATACTCACGGAAAAAAGTAAGTGTGCAGTGGTGTCAAGTGCACCAATCACGTTGTCTTGAGTGAAATGAAATGAAATTTGGCACTAAGTTTTGTCTGAGTGTTGACCACTTCCCCGTGCTGCAAGAAGTTGATCGCACTACTCATGGGGAGATAACCACAGCTCCAGTAAAATCACGTGCAGTGATCCATGATTGGTTACTGACCACAGATAAAATGAGGGTAAGTGTGTAATTCTGTTCTCAGAGATCTCTTCACGTAATCGTTGAAGAAAGGAGTAGTGGAATTCCAACATAAACATCTTTTTTTTCATCATGCCAAAATGGAACAAACATCAGCGAGAAATAGTTGTTGGGATGTTAGTTGCTGGATCAACAGTAGCAACAGTATCTCAACATTTTAATGTTCACAGAAACACAATATCACGCCTTCAAAGTCGTTTTAACCAAAATGGTTCCGTTGCTGAGCGCCATAGAAGCGGTAGACCACGAGTTACCACCCTTGCACAAGACCGCTACATCCACCTCATGCACCTTCGCAACAGGTTTCTCCAGGCAACATGGACTGCCACCAACATTCTGGGTTTAAGACATGTGTCAGGCAGGACAGTGCGGGTCAGACTCAGAGAGGTAAATCTCTTACCCCGTAGGCCTGCAGTTAGACCAGTACTGACAGTTCGCCACAGACAAACCCGCTTGACCTGGGCCAGGCACCACGTGGTATGGACCTACATCAATGCAGACGGATCCTATTCACTAATGAGTCCAGATTATGTGTGCAAGGCCATGATGGGCATGCTTTAGTGTACAGGCGAAGAGGAGAATGCTTTGCAAATAACTGTGTGCTAGAGGTGGATAAGAGGAGAGGAGGCAGTGTAATAGTTTGGGGAGTAATTTCCTATGCTGGCCGAACAAACCTGGTTCTTTCTAATGGCAACCTTACAGGTTTACGATATAGGGACGAAATCATTACACGCCACGTAATGCCTTTTCTGGATGCTAATGGACAAGACCTGATACTACAGCAGGATAACGCTCGTCCACATGTCGCACGTGTGGTCAGGGACCACTTTCAACAGCATTAGATTACTGTCTTACCATGGCCAGCAGTTTCACCGGACCTGTCACCTATCGAGCACATTTGGGATAAACTGGACCGCAGGTTGCGAAGACGACACAATCGTCCTGGAAACCGCCTAGAATTAGCCCAAACTAAAGTATCAAAGTAACAATTTCATTACTATTCAGAATAATGAGTTCGGTGTCTGTAAGAGCAGTCTAAAATTAATTTTTAAATTTTACGTTTCATGGAGGCATGTATTCGACATCAAATAGATGTTGGAAAAGTTTGTAGTTGTAGGAAGGAGTTTTTTTTTAAAAAATACAGGATGGAAGGGTATTCCAAAGACGAACAGCAGAATAAGTAAAGCTTTTTCTTGTAAAGATGAAGTCTAGGTTTTGAAAGACTTTTGTTATTCCAGCGTTGGCTGCACTTTGGGCTAAATTTAAACAGGTTCCATAGATAAGGCGGGGCATGCTGTGAAAGAATTTAATGTACTAACTTGGCTTTGTTGAAGAGGAACCTGTTTTTAAGAGGCAGTATTTTGATATGTTTGTGCTGGTTAGTTGTTTCTGCTTGATATTTGTCACTAATAAGGTTTACTGCTCGCTGTTGGAGTGAGCAAAGCCTCTTTGTATTTGACACTGAGCAACCATCCCAGACTGTTGAGCAATAGCCTAAATGCGTTTGCATATGTGATATGTAGTATATATTCCTTGTGTCTTGATTGGTGAACTGCTTAATTTTGTCTACCTGGTATACTTTTTGTGGGATGCATTTTGTTAGACCTTGCACATGAGAGTTCCAGGTCAGATGTAGGTCAATAATAAGACCTAGTGTTTTGTGCTCGCTAACGTTTTCTATCTGTGATGTTTCTGTACAGAGCCGAAGTGGTTTTTTTTTTTGCGTTTTCTAGTTTCTGTCTTGTTGTTATGAGCATTGATTTTGTTTTATCGGTGTTTATAATGATCCCATTGTTTTTCCTCCATCTAATTAAATTGTATAACTCGACCTGAAGAGTTGATTCTAGATTAATACAGTCGTTGTCACTGGTGTAGACTGTGCAATCATCGGCAAAAAGGTCACAAGAAGATGAAGATGTTTAAGATGAAGTGGAAGATCATTGATATAGATAGCAAAGAGCAACGGGCCAAGAATAGAACCTTGCGGAACACCAGTGTCAACTATAGCAGAATTTGATAGAGAATTGTTGAAGAGAGAGGGTGAGAGAGAAGGAGAGACAGAGAGAGAGGGGGAGAGAGGTGTAGAGAGGGAGACAGGTAAAGAGAGAGAGGAAGAGAGAGAGCGAGTGAGAGGGGGAGAGATAGGAACAAAGAGAGAGGGAGGGGGAGAGATAGGGACAAAGAGAGAGGGAGGGGAGAGATAGGGACAAAGAGAGAGGGAGGGGGAGAGATAGGGACAAAGAGAGGGAGGGGAGAGATAGGGACAAAGAGAGAGGGAGGGGGAGAGATATATTTCAGATCGCCATGTTTCTCGCACAGACAACTTTATGTTGATTTCTCAAGGGCAGGTTCACCCAAGAATTTATTTATTCTTACTCCTGGAGGTGAAACTAAAAATATTTGTAATCCAGTTTTGAATTAAATTAATATTATAGTGAATTTGTAAAATTATACTTTTAAATACCTGTAGATAAAATTACTTCGATATTACACTATAGACAGAATTCAATCCTTGTCCTGTCTAACAGACGATTGGGATAAATAAATATCCTGGCAATGCCGGGTAATCAGCTAGTAAATATATGTGTGTATGTGTGTATATATGTATGTACGTTCCAGCGTAACTCTGGAATGTTTGGAGCAATTTCAGCCAAACTTAGTACATATATGACTTACAACCTGGAGAAAAGGACTGACTCTGGAGTCTGGAGTCACTCCTTCCTGAGGCACAGATCAGTGCAGAGTCAATCCTTCCTGAGGCACGGATCAGTGCAGAGTCATTCCTTCCTGAGGCACAGATCAGTCACTCCTTCCTGAGGCACAGATCAGTGCAGAGTCACTCCTTCCTGAGGCACGGATCAGTCACTCCTTCCTGAGGCACGGATCAGTCACTCCTTCCTGAGGCACGGATCAGTGCAGAGTCACTCCTTCCTGAGGCACGGATCAGTCACTCCTTCCTGAGGCACGGATCAGTCACTCCTTCCTGAGGCACGGATCAGTCACTCCTTCCTGAGGCACGGATCAGTCACTCCTTCCTGAGGCACGGATCAGTCACTCCTTCCTGAGGCACGGATCAGTCACTCCTTCCTGAGGCACGGATCAGTCACTCCTTCCTGAGGCACGGATCAGTCACTCCTTCCTAGTCACCATACAGTCCCCTGGGGCAAGAAGCACACTAGAGTCATCGCTGGAGCAAGAAGCACACTAGAGTCATCACTGGAGCAAGAAGCACACTAGAGTCATAGCTGGGGCAAGAAGCACACTAGAGTCATCGCTGGGGCAAGAAGCACACTAGAGTCATCGCTGGGGCAAGAAGCACACTAGAGTCATCGCTGGAGCAAGAAGCACACTAGAGTCATCATTGGAGCAAGAAGCACACTAGAGTCATCATTGGAGCAAGAAGCACACTAGAGTCATCACTGGGACAAGAAGCACACTAGAGTCATCGCTGGGGCAAGAAGCACACTAGAGTCATAGCTGGAGCAAGAAGCACACTAGAGTCATCACTGGAGCAAGAAGCACACTAGAGTCATCACTGGAGCAAGAAGCACACTAGAGTCATCACCGGCGCGACCTCCACCTAATAATAATACACTTCCAAGTAACACATATTTTACATGCAATGAGAAGAGGGGCCATTGAAAATATTATAACAACAGGAAAAATAGAAGGAAGAAGATTAAGAGGAAGACCAAGAGAAATGATACTGGACAGTCTGACGGGATGGTGTGAGGGGAGATCACCAACTGAGCTGATGGCCTGCATAAAGGATTGTGTACTCTGGAGAAGCATAATAGCCAACGCCAGTCGGCACGGCACCTGATGATGATGAATTATTTTCATAGCGTAACAATTGTCCTAATAGATGAACTTTCAGTGTGTATACGCTTTTAATGAGAGTTTTAGTTCTATAAAACATCTTAGTAAGAAATATTTTATAGCACTGAGAGGCTGAAAAACTAGACTAAGACTAAAACGGGGCAAATAAAGTCTAGACTTTAGATGATAGAGGGTATAATAAAGCTAAAAGTGTGCCTATCATACCATCCTAACACTTTATCTTATGTCACGCGGTCTAGATCGGTGATGCTCAACCCATGGGGCGACGCCTAAAGGTGGGCCGTGACAGGGAGTATTGTGGGCCGCGCTTAAGTCTCAAAGATGAAAAAAAAAAAGATAAAAAGAAAGAGAGAGAGAGAGAGAGAGAGAAGTAGATACAATAAAAAATTATTCCCTATTTTCCACGCAACGCATACTTCACGCCCGAAGACATTAAAGCGTACGATTTGATTCGTGATCCTTTTCAGTGTGCATTCTCTGAATGAACCGGTCGTGCACAAGAAGAATTAGCGGAACTGTCTAGCGACCACACATTACAAATCAAATGTAACGACCCCGCTGTGGATATCTCTTCCTTTTGGTGCACTGTTTCGCTGGAATATCTGTTTTTGTCAGCCATGGCGATGAAAGTTCTTTTATCTTTTTCAACAAATTATTTGTGCGAAGTTTCATTTTCTGCATTGACTGCCATGAAAATCAAATATCGTTCAAGAATGGACGTGGAGGATGATCTTCGAGAGTTTGTCACAAATTCCAGCTAGAATAGACATACTATCTAATCGGAAACAGTGCCATCTTTAAGGTAAATGAAAAAAAAAACTTTTGTGTAGCAGTGAATATGCAGTTAAACATGTAGAGAAAATATTACATAATACTTTACACAATTAGATTTATACCTTGCAAATATAAAGCACTTTATTACTGGGCCACAAAAATGCCTGACTTTTAAATGTGGGCGTGCAGCGAAAAGGGTCTGAGAACCGCTGGTCTGGATACAGGGCGACCAAATTAGAAGATCTAACCTAAGGAGCTACTAACACATCAAACCAGTAATACCAATTTTTTTTCTTAGTGAAACAAACTTCACTGGCAGGTGAACGTTTAGTGTGTACACACATTTTGTCAATATCCAAGTCCTATAAAAGATTTTGGTAAGAATTTCAGACAAGGAGAGAAGAAGGAGAGCAGATTTTCTAGAATCACCAAGGAACATCCACGAAATTAGGGATGATGCTTATTTCGAGCAGTTAGCAACAAATTACTTTTTCTAAGCAAAACCACAAAAAGCTTCAATCAGACGCAGTTTCTGTACTAAGGAGAAATGGTTATCTGTCAAAATTTAATTGTATGTAAGTTAAAATTTAAATATCTTTCAGTCAAAATTTAATTATCTGTCAAAATTTGAAAATATTTTTGATAAAGACACAGAAGTGTTTTTGCGAGAGTCTCACATGGAAACCCTTTCACATTTCTGTTATCATGTACTATAATTCTACACTAAAATTGAACTGTTGGCTCTACCAACACTACTTCACACTTCTGTTATCATATACTATAACTCTACACTAAAGTTGAACTGTTGGCTCTACCAACACTACTTCACACTTCTGTTATCATGTTCTATAACTCTACACTAAAGTTGAACTGTTGGCTCTACCAACACTACTTCACACCTCTGTTATCATGTTCTATAACTCTACACTAAAGTTGAACTGTTGGCTCTACCAACACTACTTCACACCTCTGTTATCATGTTCTATAACTCTACACTAAAGTTGAACTGTTGGCTCTAGCTATCTTGCTTCACCTTTGCATTGATTCTCTGAGGCTTACTTCTATGTAGCAGGATCGGTTCATTGTAGCATTTCCTAATTTACTCTCTGAACTCACTGACACAGATGCATACACAAGATCTTTCTAATTTGCTTAAAAGCTGTTTTCATCATCATCATCATCATGTGCCGTGCCGACTGGCGTTGGCTATTATGCTTCTCCAGAGTATCCGATCCTTCATGCAGGCCATCAGTTCAGTTGGTGATCTCCTCTCACACCATCCCGTTAAACTGTCCAGTATCATTTCTTTTGGTCTTCCTCTTCATCTTCTTCCTTCTATTTTCCCTGTTGTTATAATATTTTCAATGCCTCCTCTTCTCATTGCATGTCCTATGAAAGTACATTGTCTCTCTCTTATCTTTTTGACAAGGTTGTTTGTCTCTCCAGCTCTTCTCCTACATTCTTCATTAGTTATTTTTGCTGTCCAGGGGATTCGCAACATTCTTCTAATAAACCACATTTTTGCTGCTTCCAATGATTTTTGTGCAGACTTGCCTATTGTCCATGATTCACTTCCATATAACAAGCCATTTATGCTTTACGAACACTAACAGAAAGAGCTTTAGAAGTACAGAAAGATCTCTACTTATGCTTCATTGATTACACCAAGGCATTTGACAAGGTGAAACATAGTGAAATTATTAAAATGCTTGAAGACATCAGTATAGACGGCAAAGACCTGAGGATTGTAAAACATCTATACTGGCAGCAAGAAGCAGCAGTTCGATTTGAAAATAGAATTGGAAAATATCAACCTATAAAACAAGGGGTGCAACAAGGATGTGTACTATCTCCAGACCTTTTTTCTCTGTACAGCGAGAATATTCTAAGAACAATAATCACAGAAAAGCTGTTTTATCTTGGCATATTCTATTTTATTGAAAAGCAGTTTTATGTTGGCATATTTTATTTTGTTGAAAAGCTGTTTTGTCTTGGCATATTCTGTTGTGTTGAAAAGCTGTTTTGTCTGTTCATATTCTATTTTCTTGAAAAGCAGTTTTGTCTTGGTATATTCTATGTTGTTGAAAAACTGTTTTGTCTTTGCATATTCTATTTTCTTGAAAAGCAGTTTTGTCTTGGTATATTCTATATTGTTGAAAAGCTGTTTTGTATTTCCATGTTCTATTTTGCATTTCTCATCTGATGTTAATCGAGTGCGTAGATATTTAAATGTATGCGCTTGTTTGTGTGTTGTTCCTTGCACCTTAGCACTGAATTTAGGTGCATTCTTCTTTCGAGATATAACCACTGCTTCTGTTTTACTGCTGTTTAATGTGAATCCTTTCTTCCCACTTTTCTTTACTACTGTATTTATTAATTCTTGAAACCTCTTTTCACTTTGGCTATAACATCTGCATATCGCAAGTTGGTCACGTTACAGCCTCCAAAAGAAATTCCTGGATTATTTTTTATTTCCCTTATCGTATTTTCACTGTGTGGTGACTGTTCTGTCACTAAAATGTGGCTGTACTGTCACTACACAGTGTCTGTACTGTCACTACACTGTGTCTGTACTGTAACTACACTGTGTCTGTACTGTCACTACACTGTGTCTGTACTGTCACTACACTGTGTCTGTACTGTCACTACACTGTGTCTGTACTGTCACTACACTGTGTCTGTACTGTCACTACACTGTGGCTGTACTGTCACTACACTGTGGCTGTACTGTCACTACACTGTGTCTGTACTGTCACTACACTGTGTCTGTACTGTCACTATACTGTGGCTGTACTGTCACTACACTGTTGTTGTACCGTCATTACATTGTGACTGTACTGTCACTACAATGTCACTACACTGTCTGTACTGTCACTACACTGTGGCTGTACTGTCACTACAATGTCACTACACTGTGTCTGTAATGTCACTACACTGTGACTGTACTGTAACTACAATATCACTACACTGTGTCTGTAATGTCACTATACTGTATCTGTACTGTCACTACACTGTGGCTGTACTGTCACTACAATATCACTACACTGTGTCTGTACTGTCACTACACTGTGGCTGTACTGTCACTACACCGTGGCTGTATTGTCACTACATTGTGACTGTACTGTCACTACAATGTCAGTACACTGTATCTGTACCGTCAACACACTGTGACTGTACCGCTAACACACTGTAACTGTACCGCCAACACACTGCGTCTGTACCGCCAACACACTGTGACTATACTGCCACTACACTGTGACTATACTGCCATTACACTGTGACTATACTGACATTACGCTGTGACTATACTGCCATTACACTGCGACTATACTGCCATTATGCTGTGACTATACTGCCATTACACTGTGACTATACTGACATTACACTGTGACTATACTGCCATTACACTGTGACTATACTGCCACTACACTGTGACTATACTAATATTACGCTGTGACTATATTGACATTACGCTGTGACTATACTGACATTACGCTGTGACTATACTGACATTACGCTGTGATTATACTGACATTACACTGTGACTATACTGTAATTACACTGTGACTATACTGCCATTACACTGTGACTATACTGCCACTACACTGTGGCTGTACAACCATTACACTGTGACTATACTGCCATTACACTGTGACTATATCGACATTACACTGTGACTATACTGACATTACACTGTGACTATAATGCCATTACACTGTGACTCTACTGCCACTACACTGTGACTATACTGACACTATACTGCCACTACACTGTGACTGTACCACCATTACATTGTGACTCTACTGACATTACGCTGTGACTATACTGACATTCCACTGTGACTATACCGCCATTACACTGTGACTATACTGACATTCCACTGTGACTGTACCACCATTACACTGTGACTATACTGACATTACACTGCGACTGTACTGCCATTACACTGTGACTATGCTGACATTACACTGTGACTATACCGGCACTACACTGTGAGTATACCGCCATTACACTGTGACTATACTGATATTACACTGTGACTATACTGATATTACACTGTGACTATACTGGCATTACACTGTGACTATGCTGACATTACAATGTGACTATATTGACATTACACTGTGACTATACTTACATTATACTGTGACTATGCTGCCATTACACTGTGACTATACTGACATTACACTGTGACTATACTGACATTACACTGTGACTATACTGACATTACACTGTGACTATACTAACATTACCCTATGACTATACTGACAATATTATTATTATTATTATTATTATTGTTATTATCATTATTATTATTATTATTATTATTATATCTTTTTATGTATAAATAAGGCATTCTATACTTCTGAAATTCTAAGTTTGACCTCATTTCCCCCACCTCCCTACCGGTATAAACAGAAATAACAACAGTTAGATGAGACCAAATCCCTCAGTATTTTGATGGCAGATCATGTGAGTTCTCTTCTAGAAAATTATGGAGTTCTTAAAATAAATAATATTCAGAATTTCTGAACCTTAAGTGCCCAGGGCACATGGGGCTTCCGCAAGGGTTTTCCACAAATGCCTGTCCTTTGCCCTTTTTTTTTTTTTTCGTTCTTGAGGTGAACCCTCTATTGCTCAACATCCTTTCTGTTGTTCTTCTCCATGTCTCTTTTGGTCTACCTTTACTTCTGTTCCCCTGTGGTGTCCATCTTAGTGCTGTTTTTGGTAGTGAGTTATCAGTCATTCGGAGCACATGTCCCAACCATCTATAGCGTATTTCCTCAATAATTGTTGTCAGTGGTTTCATCTGCATTTCTGCCAACAAGATGTTATTTCTTATGGTGTTTGGCCAACATATTCTTCTAATTCTTCGTAAACATTTAGTCTGGAAAGAATTCCGCATATTTTCTAGTTTTAATCTTCAGAACACTCGGTCGCGTTGAGAAATACCCATCCCTGCCTTGCTACGGCAGCTGCATGCGAGAGAAGTTTTAGTCAGATAAATTCATCAACTTTGATATATAAATCCGATCTCTTCATCCACGAGTTTCAAGCATTTAAATATGGGTGGGTGGGGGGGGGGGGGTACTTTCTGCCCGAGGGAGTGTACCGTAGCTGCAAGTAGCAGTAACTTCAGGAATGAACCGTGCCTTAGGCAGGACTGACATAAGAGAGGATAAAACTTTATCTGGGCCAGATGTCAGTGAGCAGGTATCTGATCCCATGTCAGATAATCTGAGTCATATTTAAACAGCTTACATTGGTTCCATGATCCATCCACATGAGCAAGATACGTCAGACTAAATTTTTGTCTTATGTGCACGTCAGGTGTTTCTGTAACATGCACGCTGGCTACTGTAACTACACGGAGACGGGCGTCGTTTGTGACTGTAAACACAACACAATGGGCAAAGACTGCGATTCTTGTCTACCTCTTTACAACGACAGGCCCTGGCAGCCAGGCAGTTATCAGCCTTATGAAAGTGGCACCGCTAATGAATGTAAAAGTAAGTACATCCTGACAACATCGCTGCCGTCAGAAACTTCAACATCATCTTACACAACATCACTGTTAGCTTATACAGCTTTCAACATGAACATCTGAAACATCAACATTGCCAACTAAAATAATTCATTACTTTATACACCAACAACAACAACAACAACAAATGAATGTTGAGAATAAACTGTATAAACTAGGAAACAAGTAGGAGCAGCTTTATTACTTAACGATTACAAAGTTGTGACGTTTCGGCGTGAGGCTTAATTATACAACAGCCGTCAAACAATGTCACACAGATGACACAAGCCGCCTAGCGCTTGAGAATAGCTACATTCAGGATTCTGAGACGGTGGAACCACACGGGTTAAACTCTCTATTCACCTACACCTAATATCGGTCTTTTCAACAATTATAATTCCTCTCTACTAAGCTTCACTCCCTTCTCACACATAGATCAAAACCTCCTCATAGCATCATATTACAACCCCTCTACCCTGACTATAATCATCTATTTCACCTTCTCCTGGCTAGGTTAACATTGTACCACTCTCTCTCCCCTCCACGGTTTCCCCATCCACCACCTCCCCCCCAGTTACGACCCACCGACCACACATCACAGGTCTCCATTTAAACAGTCTCTACGCCCACCATGCTCATTTCTGACACACAGTGTCGAACAAGCCACATCTTACAGTTACAGCTAAGTGCTCTATTCATTATTAATTTTTTTTTAATAGCATTCACCTAAATCTAGACTTTATCTCCTCTCTTTTTCTTCGTCCTGTATGGTTTTCTGTGATTAAGGCTAACGCTGAAACGTCACAACTGTGTACTAGTTAAGTAATAAAGCTGCTCCTACTTTTGTCCTAGTTTATACATTCTGGTATCACAGCTTTACTGCAGTGCTTCATGTATAGTTGTATACTTAAACACTAATTATTGTGTGTTAGTGCTGAAAATAGAACTTTGTACTGTCTAGCTTAGACACCAACATCTGGAAACAAACATTGCTTCAAACATTATTTGATACATATTCTTCTTGCTCTACAGAGCAAACTTGCAATGTTATTTTCCTGTCTTTTAGTGCAGCACAGTGTCCCTTATTTCTGTTAGAACTTTGCAACAACAACAACAACAACATTCTAACATCAGTTTTTACTGCATGTAAGGAGATATGTTTCTATATTAATTTATTCTAGCATCACAGAATAATATTGAAACATTAATTTCTACTTGCTTCATAGAGCAACATTATGTCATTACTTTCTGCTAGCAGTATAGAGTGACATTACTACAAGCAAGATAAATATATATTCTCACAAACACACACGAGTAAGCGTTATCGCAACATACACAAACTTGATGTCCATTTTTACCAAGAGTTAATAATAAAGACTATGTCCACAACAACAAGAAAATACTGTCTACATTACATACTGTAACTGACAATATTTATGTCTTTGCAGAATGTGAGTGCAATGAACATGCTGTCAGCTGTGTCTACAACTCAACATATGGTCGTGGAGTCTGTCAGTTTTGTCAACACAACACACAGGGATTCCACTGTCAACTGTGCTCACCAAACTTCTACCCAAACTTAACGGTGCCACTAAGCGATATAAACAGATGTGTGGGTGAGTGATATGTGAACAGATGTGTGGGTGATATACGAACAGTTGTGTATGTGAGTGATATGTGAACAAATGTGTGGGTGATATACGAACAGTTGTGTATGTGAGTGATATGTGAACAAATGTGTATGTGAGTGATATGTGAACAAATGTGCATGTGAGCAATATGTGAACAGATGTGTAGGTGAGTGATATGTGAACAGATGTGTTGTTGAGTGAAATATGAACAAATGTGTAGGTGTGTTCTATGTGAAAGGATGTGTAAATGAATGATATTTAAACAGATGTTTAGAGGAGTGATATGTCAATAGATGTGTATGTGAGTGATATATTAACAGATGTATGGGTAAATGATGTGAACAGATGTGTGAATGAGTGATCTGTGAACAGATGTGTGGGTAATTAATATGATCAAGTGTGTGGATGAATGATGTGAACAGATGCTTAGATGATTTTTGGATGACTGGATAAAATGGATGTGTTTAGAAAATAACAATTGAGAAGGAAAGAATGGATATAGATGAGAGAGAGAGAGAGAGAGAGAGAGAGAGAGAGAGATAGAGAGAGAGAGAGAGAGAGAGAAGGTAAGAGTGGAGGAGATAGTGAAGATAGATAAGTGAAAGAGAAAAAAAGTTAGAGGAGTGTGAGAGAATTCAGAAAGATATGTGAGAAATAAAAAAAATGAGAGGGAGGGGAGAGACTGAAGAAAGATAAATAAGGGATAAAAATGAGAGATAAGGGAGAGAATGAAAAAAGATAACTGAGAGAAAAAAATGAGAGGGGAGTGAGATAGTGAAGAAAGATAAATGAGAGATAAAAAATATGAGACGGGTGGGAGAGTGAAGAAAAATGAACTTTTTAAAAAATGAGAGGGGATGGAGAGAATGGTTATAAGGGAATGTAATAAGAAAAATAAGAGGAGAGGGAAAGATGAGTGAAAGAGAAAAAGTGAGAGAGGAGAGAGAGAAAGAGAGCTGAAGAAAAGAGAGAGGTAAAGGAAAGAAAGAGAAAGAGAACTGAAGAAAAGAGAGATGGGTAAAGAAAAGAGAGAGAGATGAAGAAAAGAGAGAGGTAGAGAAAAGAGAGAAGTAAAGAAAAGAGAGAGAAAGAGAGCTGAAGAAAATAGAGAGATAATGAAAAGAGAGAAGTAAAGAAAAGAGAGAAATAAAAAGAAGAGAGAGAGATAAAGAAAATGGATAGGTAAAGAAAAGAGAGAAAAAGAGAGCTGAAGAAAAGAGAGAGGTAAAGAAAAGAGAGAGGTAAAGAAAAGGGAGAGAGCTGAAGACAAAAGAGAGGTAAAGAAAAGAGAGAGGTAAAGAAAATAGAGAGAAAGAGAGCTGAAGAAAAGAGAGAGGTAAAGAAAAGAGAGAGAGATAAAGAAAAGAGAGAGATAAAAGAGAGAGGCAAAGAAAAGAAAGAGATAAAAAGAAGAGAGAGATAAAGAAAAGAGATAGGTAAAGAAAAGAGAGAGAAAGAGAGCCGAAGAAAAGAGAGAGGTAAAGAAAAGAGAGAGGTAAAGAAAAGAGAGAGATAAAGAAAAGAGAGAGAAAGAGAGCTGAAGAAAAGAGAGAGGTACAGAAAAGAGAGTGGTAAAGAAAAGAGAGAGAAAGAGAGCTGAAGAAAAGAGAGAGGTACAGAAAAGAGAGTGGTAAAGAAAAGAGAGAGGTAAAGAAAAGAGAAAGGTAAAGACAAGAGAGTTGTAAAGAAAAGAGAGAGGTAAAGAAAAGAGAGAGGTAAAGAAATGGGACAGAGCTGAAGAAAAAAGAGAAGTAAAGAAAAGAGAGTGAGGTAAAGAAAATGGAGAGAGGTAGAGAAAATAGAGAAAATGAATGAATAAAGGAATGATCTTTATTTTTAAAAGGTAAAGAATTGGGCACGCAGGACCGTCTTACATCTTACATTCTGTCCTTCATCACTCCATCTTTCATTCTTCCCACACACTCGATTTAATACAAGTATACAAATTACAATAGGAAAAAACATATCAAAAAGTGTAAGATTTAAGTACTACATTCAAAGTAAAAGAGAAGAAGTAATTAACCTAATAAAATAGCTCTCACACACATACACGCATACACAGAGACATATACATAAACAAAAACACATTGTCAGTACAGATCTTCTAACATATGTTTTTTAAAAAACATTACAAAAGTAAAGAAAAGGGATAAAGAAATAGAGAGGTGAAGAGAAGAGAGAAAAAGAGAGAAGTAAAGAAGAATAGTAAAAAAAGAGAGAGAAAGAGAGAGAGAGAGAGAGGCAAAGAAGAGTAGTAAAAGAGAGAGAGGTATAGAAAAAAAAGAGAGAGAGAGAGAGAAGTAAAGAAAAGAGAGAGTGAGGTAAAGTGCACTGAGAGAGTGAAGGAACAAAATTTATTTTCAAAAGATTGGGGCAACTTTCACTCTGTCACATACATTCTGCCATACAACGTTCACACTGCCACAGACATTCTGTCACATAACTTTCACTCTGTCACATACATTCTGCCATATAACTTTCACCCTGCCAGAGACATTCTGTCACATAACTTTCACTCTGTCACAGACATTCTGTCATATGACTATCACTGTGTCACAGACATTCTGTCATATAATATTGCACATTGTCACATACATTCTGCCATATAACTACCACCATGTCACAGACATTCTGTAATATAACTTTCACTCTGTCACAGACATTCTGTCATATGACTATCACTGTGTCACAGACATTCTGTCATATAATATTGCACATTGTCACATACATTCTGCCATATAACTATCACCATGTCACAGACATTCTGTAATATAACTTTCACTCTGTCACAGACATTATGTCATATAACTATCACAGTGCCACATAATTCTTTCATATAACTATCACCACATCACAGACATTCTGCCACATAACTTTCATTTTGTCACATAAATTCTGCCATATAACTATCATTGTGTCATGGACATTCTGTCATATAACTTTCACTCTGTCACAGACATTCTGTCAAACATCTTTCACTATGTCACGTGCATTCTATCACTTAATTTTCACTCTCTCACATACGTTCTGTCATATAACTTTCACTCTTTCACATACTTTCTCTCATTTAACTTTCACCCTGTCACATACATTCTGTCATATATATTTCACTCTGTCACAGACATTCTGTCATTTAACATTCACTCTGTCGCAGACATTCTGTCATTTAACATTCACTGTCACATACATTCTGTCATACAACTTTCACTCTGTCACATATGTTATATCATACAACTTTCACTCTGTCACATACATTCTATCATACAACTTTCACTCTGACACATACATTCTGTCATACAACTTTCACTCTGTCACAGACATTCAATGTTTGCTATTTAACACCAGAAACAGGAAGAAGAAGACAAAAAAATTAAATAAATTAGTTCTTTTCCACACACTTGGTATAACTACATGACATTCCACACACTTGGTGTTATGATTTATATAATTACATGACATTCCATGCACTTGGTATAATTACATGACATTCCACACACTTGGTGTTATGATTTATATAATTACATGACATTCCACACACTTGGTATAATTACATGACATTCCACACTCTTGGTGTTATTATTTATGTAACTAAATGACATTCCACACTCTTGGTGTTATTATTTATGTAACTACATGACATTCCACACTCTTGGTGTTATTATTTATGCATCTACATGACATTCCACACTCTTAGTGTTATTATTTATGCAACTACATGACATTCCACACTCTTGGTGTTATGATTTTCTTAACTACATGACATCAACTTATATTACATTCTCACATTTATTATAGATTAACAAATTTATAGAAAGCAGCATAAGAAATACAACAATCAAGCCATACTTTAGATTAAACTAATTTAGACATTAACAATACATATACCTATACCTTTTATGCTTACAAATAAATACAGAAACATATTCACACACATAAATATAAATGTATATACATACATGCATATGCGAACAACATACATACAAATACATACATACATTCTCATGTGTACACAAACACACACACACACATATATATATATACTTATATATGTACATATATATGTACATAAATGTACATACATGGACACTCATATGTATATACATATATGTACATACATACACATATTCATTCATATAAATATAAGCTTGTGTACAGGTAAACACATATACATATGAAGGCAGCATAGAGTCAGGCCCATACAGATACTGACAAAGTCTGAAGTTATATGAGGAAGAATATTATGTTATATGAGGAAGAATATTATGAGTTTTACATGAACTGACAGGCTAAATCAAAGGTAGGCTTGTGGGAGATAGACAGATTGATGGACAGACAGCCAAACATGCAAGCAGACAGATGAACAAGCAAACATACAGATTAGATAGGCAAACAGACAGACAGATGAACATACACATACATGTACAAGTAGACAAACAAAAACAGACAGACAAATACATAGACAGACAAACATACAGACATAAAGAGAAGACAGACAAAGAGACATACAGATAGAAAAATAAACAAACAAACAGAGAAATAGATAAAACATAGGCAGGTAGACAAATACACAGACAAACACACAAACAAAATAAAAGGAGCTTGTTAGTTAGAGATAGTAATGTTACTACCTAATTTTAAAATGTATGCAGCAAATTCATTTGCCACTGCAGAATCACATGACTGAGTGACATCCATTTAATTTTAGATGTTTAAAGGGCTATCAAATTTGCTTCAGAGGTGGAGGGGAAGGGCCTATGTTGTGATCACTGTTTTACAGAAGCAGTTTCTATTTACCCCCCCCCCCAACCTACACACACACACACACATAGTGGCAGGGCGTAACAGCTGGCCTGTCTGCTCATGCATGGCACTACAATATATTGATTGATATAATAGGATTATTGTGACAAACAGTAACGTTTGAATTTAGCTCTGTGCTCTGTTCACGCTGTGGTATAACTCAAAATAATTCAACTAGTAGCCAGCATTCAGTACTGATATAACTCAAATAATTCATCTAGTAGCCAGCATTCAACTGTTGTATAACACAAAACAGTTCATCTAGTAGCCAACACTCAGAAGTTGTATAACTCAAAGCAATTCATCTAGTAGCCAGTGGTTTATGATGCAGTTTCATGAAAATGTTAAGAAATATCTTTTACCTCAGTCTTGTCTATGACTATGGTGAATGGTGAAAGTAATAATCTAGTTCACATAAGTAAAATAATAATCTAATTTACATGAATAATGTAATAATCTAGTTTACAGGAGTAAAGTAATAATCTAATTTAAATGAATAATGTCATATTCTAATTCAAGTGAGTAAAGTAATAATCTGGTTCACATTAGTAAAGTAATTATCTAGTTTACACAAGTAAAGTAGTAATCTAGTTTGCATAAGTAAAGTAATAATCTAGTTCACATAAGTAAGTAATAATCTAGTTCACATAAGTAATCTAGTTAACATAAGTAAAGGAATAATCTAGTTCACATAAGTAAAGTAATAATCTAGTTTACATTAGTAAAGTAATAATCTAATTCACATAAGTAAATTAATAATCTAGTTCACATAAGTAAAGCAATGACCTAACTCACATAAGTAAAGTAATAATCCAGTTCACATGAGTAAAGTAATAATCTAGTTCACATTAGTAATCTGTAATAATCTAGTTCACATTGGTAAAGAACTAACTTGTTTGGTCTGTTCTCAGCCTGCCACTGTGACCCGCTGGGTGCTCAAGAAAACAGGACAGATTGTGCCCAGGCAGAAAGCGCTACAGAAATTATTGGTCAGTGTTCATGCAAACCTCTCATCAGTGGGCAAAGGTGTGACCAGTGTGTCCCTGGGTTCTATGGCCTTAAGACAGGACCCACACCAGGCAACTGTACAGGTGAGGAAAATTTTATGACTGGGAGAAATATGGAAGCAGAGAGAGACCAGTCGCTGGGATATGAAATTTATTTCTGTGAATTTAAAAGCTACAGAACTGAACACAGCTGAAATTATTTAAAAGATAGGATCGGATAAATTCATTAACAAAACAAATACAGAATTGCAACATTTCAGCTTTCCTTTTTTTAAAAAGCAGGCCGGGGGGGGGGGGAGGAGGAGATGTGAAAAGACAAGAAAAAGCTAGACTACATGTTCAAAAAGAAGAAAATTATATAATAAATAAGAGTGAAGAAGTAAAAATAAGACATGTTAAATGGAACTTATCTATTAGTTTGTGATTGGCTGTGCAAAACAAAATACTGAGAGAATAGTTTCTGTCTGGGAAGTTCTCTTGACTGTCTGACAGGAAAGAAAGGGTTAACTTTATGGAGTGGAGAGGGGAGAGGTGAAATATTGATCAAGTAAATTTGGAGATGGAGAGAATCTTACATCTTACATTCTTCCTGTGCTGTTAAACGTCAAATATGGGTCACATAGTTGTTTTCCAAATTTCCTGTTTTTGGCGAGTTTTTCAACTTCATCAAGGGATGCTATGCCCACTAAACTGGCTTCTCTTAACAATGTCGTCTTTAGAGTTTCACGTGGTCAACCTATTTTTCTTCAGTCTGTTGTGCTCTACTTGATAGCTTGTTTTAGTATTCTCTGATTGTTCCTTCTCATCACATGGCCTACATATGTTCATCTTCTTTTTCTGATCAACCATGAGATAGATTGTTGTTTGCTCATCTGTCTTATTTCTGTGTTGTTCTTAAATTCGTTCCACTTTATATCAAGTATTTTCCTTAGGCATTTTTTTTCAAAAGAGTCTAATTTCTTGTCTATTTCTTTAGTTGATCTCCAGCTTTCACATGCATAAATGAGGGTGGATATCACATTTGAATTGAATAATCTTGACTTGGTTTTTGTGCTTATAACTTTTGAGCTTCGTATGTTCTCAAGATTTTTGAAGGACAAATCTGCTTTTGCAATTCTAATTCTAACTTCCTTCCTGGTGTCACCATCCTGGTCTATGTAGCTGCCAAGGTATGCAAATTGGTTTACTTAATCAACAGCTGTTCCTTCTATGCATATTTTTCCTTCTTTATTAATGAGAAGTTTCATTATTTTTATTTTGTCTTTGTTAATTTCAAGACCTATTTTGCAAACCAAGAAAGACAGGGAATCTGTTTTTTTCCTGTATTGATTTCACATTGTCACTGATAAGAGTTATGTCATCTACAAAATCAAGATCTTCTGTTTGGGTCCCATGTACCCAATCAATGCCGGGTTTTACCTGTAGAGCATCTTTTCATTATAAAGTCTATGCCAATTCCAAAAAACAAGGGAGATAATATACATCCTTGTTTCTCACCTGTTTCAGTCTGAAACAGTTTGCTCATTCCTTCTTCTGTCTTGACTGCACAGACATATCCGTTGTAGAGATCTCTAATGATGTTGACAATTTTAGATAGTATTCCATATAGTCTTAAAATTCTCCACAATGAATTTCTGTGTATGCTATAAAATACCTTTTTAAAGTCTATAAAATTCAGGATTAATGGTTTCTGCTTTTCAATATATTCTTCAAGTATTATTCTTAGAGTAAATATTTGGTTGAGACAGCTTCTCCCTTTTCGAAACCCTGCCTGTTCTTCTCTCATTGCAATATACACTACATCCTTAATACTATTCAGAATCACTTTACAAAACACCCTTGACACAACTGATAGCAAGGTTACACTCCTCCAGTTATTGCAGTCACTGGGGTTGCTTTTTTTTTGGTATTTTAACAATGATTCCTTTTTTCTATTTAGATGGGACTTTTTCTTCTTTCCAAATTTTATTAAACATTCTCTGTAGTTGGCTCATGTTGTCACTGTTAATAGTTTTTAACATTTTGACTGTTATTTCATCTTCACCTGCAGCTTTGTTGTTACCCATTACATTCACTGCTGTTTCAATTTCAATCAGTGTAACTTCTTCTGAGTTGACATTTAGTTGTGGGACTGGTAAATTGGTATGGAGAGAATCATCTTACATCTTACATCCTTCCCGTGCCGTTAAACGTCACATAGGGCCCGCATGGTAGTTCGCCAAGATGTCCTGTCTTCGGCAAGTTTTTCAACTTCATCAAGGGATGTTATGCCCACTGAATTGACTTCTCTTAACAATGTTGTCTTTAGAGTTTCACATGGTCGACCTCTTTTTCTTTGGCCTGTTGTGTTCCATTTGATAGTTTGTTAGGGGATTCTCTTTTTCTTCTCATCACATGACTGACATATGTCTATCTTCTTTTTCTGATCAACCATGAGACAGGTTGTTGTTTGCTCATCTGTCTGATCTCTATGTTGTTCTTGAAATCATTCCACTTTATAACAAGTATTTTCCTTAGACATTTGTTTTCAAAAGAGTCTAATTTCTTGTCTATTTCTTAACTGTTTTCTAGCTTTCACATGCATAAATGAGGGTGGATATTACATTTTAATTGAATAGTCTTATCTTGGTTTTTGTGCCTATAACTTTTGAATGCCATATATTCTCAAGATTCTTGAAGGTCAGTGCTACTTTGGCAATTTGAATTCTAATTTCTTTTCTGGTGTCACAATTGTAGTCTATATAGCTGCTGAGATATGCAAAATGGTTTTCAACAGCTGTTCCTTCTATGTATGTTTGTCCTTCGTCGTTAATGAGAAACTTCATTATTTTTGTTTTATCCTTGCTAATTTCAAGTCTTATTTTACTAGCCATTGAAAATAGGGTATCTGTTTTTATTTGCATTGATTTCATATTGTCGCTGATAAGAGTTATGTCATCTGCAAAATCAAGATCTTCCATTTGGGTCTCATGTACCCAGTCAATGCCCATTTTATCTTTGCAACATTTTTTAATTATGAAGTCTATGGCAATTCCAAAAAGCAAGGGAGATAATATACATCGTTGTTTCACACCTGTTTCAGTCTGGAACCATTCACTCATTCCTTCATCTGTATTGACTTCACAAACATATCCATTGTAGAGGTCACTAATGATGTTGACAGTCTTAGATGGTATTCCATATATTCTTAAAATCCTCCATATAGATTCTCTTTGTATGCTAATAATTGCCTTTTTAAAGTCTATGAAGTTCAGGATTAATGGTCTTTGCTTTTCAATATGTTCTTCAAGTATTATTCTTAGAGTAAAGATCTGATTGAGACAGCTTCTCTCTTTTCGAAATCCTGCCTGTTCTTCTCTCATTGCAGCATCCACTATATCTTGAATTGTATTCAGAATAACTTTGCAAAATACTTTTGACACAACTGATAGTAAGGTTACTCCTCTCCGTTGTTGCAATCGCTAAGGTTGCCTTTTTTTGGTATTTTAACAATGATTCCTTTTTTCCATTTAGAAGGGAGTTTTTCTTCTTTCCAAACTTTATTGAACATTCTTTGTAGTTGTTTCATGTTGTCTATATTAACAGCTTTTAACATTTCAGCTGTTATTTCATCTTCACCTGCAGCTTAGTTGTTAGCCATGTTATGGAGAGAATAGAATGATTAAAATTGATTTACTGGAATAAAAGGATTTAGAATGTAAATTAATAATATAAATGTAAAAGTAACAGGCAGGGATAAAGACAGACCAGGGAAGGTAACAGGCAAGCCTAAGACAGACCAGGATACTGGAATGGAAGAATGGAAAATGTTAAGAAGAAATATAGTGAAACTAAAGCTGAAGCTTAACCCATGTAGTCTCAGAGTTCTGTAACCATATGTCAAGTAGTTTTGAAAGATCAGGTGATTCTGGACATCATGTATGATGTTGTATGATGTTGTATGATGTTGTATGATGGCAGTGACTTAAAAGTCTGGCAGTGACTTAAAAGTCTGCCCTACCCCTGTGGTAGAGGGCTGGCCTGGAAACATTCTGGCAGATATCACAGAGATGTTTTTGAGTGTGGTCACCAAATCTAAGACCTGCCTTCTTAGTATGTTATCGTACACTTTTTGGTACGATGGCATATACTGTATTACAGGACTCACATGTGAATTCTTCACTGAGTGTGAGGGTAGTTCTTGGAAAAGAGACTGATTTCATTTCCAAGAAAATTGGGCATTTTCAGTGCTCTAGATAAAATGGCCAGGATATCTTTCAGGTTGGATTAAAGCTTATAGACTAAGAGAAGTGGTTGAAAGAAGGCTACAGTTTCTAGGTTAAGAGAAGTAGTTCAGAGAAAATCTCTTATTTATCAGTGCCAGGATGTAGTGATTGTTGATTGTGAAAGAGAATTGCTTTAACCTTATGAAGATGACAGAGAAGGAGTTCTAACTTGGTCATTTGGTCTTGGTCATTTGGTCTTGGTCATTTGGTCAAACGTGTTGGTAACTTAACTTTCTGAATCTGACTGGAGACTTCCTGGAACACTTTTCAGGATGCTGTTGATAATGAAAGAAAAGCTCCCATCACCTTTAACATATTTTGACCTGGGTGTATCACAGCTTTTTCATGTTTATATAACCAACAAGAAAATGTTGCATATGCATAAATACATTTATGTATGTTTATGTCTGAGTCTTCTATGCAACATTTTCTTGTTGGTGCTGCCTGAAAGCAATCCACTTTCTCTGTAAATTTTATCTAACTAGAGCTGTGATGAGAATGGTAAGGGTGAGCAAAAGAAGGGGTGGTGGGTGTGCAAGTAGCAATCTCAAATTATAGATGGATGTGACTAGAAAATTGGTAGAATGGCACCATTAACTATGCTAAACTATGGGACAGATTAGAAAATACAGAGTGTGTGGTAGCATACTGTATCTATATATATAAGGGCCAGTCAAAAAATGACCTTAATTTTGCTTTAAAAATTCTAAATCAAGTCGTAGGCAGGTGTAGTACAGAAATGTTATGCCATCCCTATCTAGATGCATATGTATGGAGGCATATTGGGTATTTTGGAAATATGACATCAGCAAACCAGATCAAAGATGGCTGCTCCCTTGGAAGCATACACAAGAGAAGAACAGCATGTAGGTATTCATTATTTGGGTAGTGAAGATGAGAAACATGCAGATATTCACTGCAGAATGAAGAGACAGTAAGGGAGCATATATGTATCCCTTAAGCAGGTACATGAATAGCACAAGAACTTTAAAAGTTGGCTGTCGAATCTGGCAGATGCAGTACTCTCTGGCTAGCCTCACACTGAGAATATGCCTGACACTAAAACTGATGTGGAATGAATGATATGGGAAAAGTGACAGATAACAATCAATGAGGTGGTTGGAAAGTCATGGCTTGGTGTACTACATCATTCATGAAGTGCTGGAGGATCAAATTCTCCAAAGGAGTGGGTACAAAAACAACTCACTCCAGATCAGAAATAAAATTATGGGGATGTTAGAGAAGCTCTTCTATGTTTTAAAGCTGAAAGAAATGGCTTTCTTCAGAGAATAGTCACTGGAGACAAATGCTGGGTACATTACATTCAGCCAGAGACAAAGAGCAGTGACATTCTTCATTGCCAAAACCAAAATTATTACAGTAATATTACTGATTATTACAGAAGCACAACATACAAGATTGTTGTGAAAGAATAGAAGAACATCAGAAGTGTAGAAGAGATAGTGAAATGTTTAAAGAAATGAAGACATTGACGAGAAATGTCACACCTAAGCTAAATGTAATTTGTGATGAGATGGGGAATACCTTGACAGAGACAGAAGAAATTCTAGAAAGATGGAAGGAATATTGCAGAGGAATGTATGAAACAACCAACTGTGGAAGCAGAAATCAACAGTGTGAATTATTATTGGAGGAGAAAGAACCCGAACCGACAGTAGAAGAAGTTTTATGGGCAATAAAGAATCTGAAAAATGGTAAATCACCAGGATGTGATGAGATACCAGCTGCATTTATTAAAGCAGGAGGAAAGGAATGTGCAACAATCTATCATGCACTATATAAAAAGATACGGCATTCAGGTATTTGGCCAAAAGAATGGAAAAGAACTGTATTCATACCACTGCCAAAAAAGAGTAACCTGAAATTATGCACAAACTACAGAACTGTTGCCCTGATTAGTCATGCCAGTAAAATTCTGTTAAAAATCATAATAGATAGACTTTGTAAGAAAATAGAAGAAGAAGTCAATATGGTCCAAGCTGGTTTCAGGCAAGGAAGAAGATCAAGAGATCATATATTCAATATAAGATTAATAATAGAGAAATGCAGAGAGCTTAATGTGAATCTATATTTAGCCTTTATAGACTACTCAAAGGCATTTGATAGTGTACAACACCAGAAACTTTGGGAAATAATGGAAAAAATGGGATTTCCAACACATTTGATTCAATTAACATCACTGCTGTATCTAAACCAACAAGCAGCAGTAAGAATAAATGGTGAAACAACAACTTGTTTTGACATAAAACAAGAGGTCCGTCGGGGTGCATATTGTCAACTTACTTATTTAACTTGTATACTGAAAATATAATGAGGAATGTTAGAGATTATGTAGACAAAGAATATTACGATGCCTTAACAATTGGAGGTTATGAAATACCAGAGATTAGATATGACACAGTATTACTGTCGACAACACAAAAAGGAATGAAAAAACTAATTATGTCAGTCCGTAAGAACAGTGAAGAGCAAAACCTCTATCTTAATGCAAAGAAAACTAAATTGATGATAACTGACAAAACAAACAAGGCAGCTGAAATATGTATCAATGAGGAAAAACTGGAAGAAGTGGAGAGTTTTGAATATCTTGGATCACTACTAACTAATAATGGAGATACAATGAGGGAAATTAAAAGGAGGACATCTATTGCTCTTCAGAAAGTAAAACAAATAAAGAATCTGTGGAGAGGAACAGACAGAACCACAAAAATAGGATTTTTAAGGGCATGCATCTTTCCCATCGCAATATGCCTGTGAAACCTGGACACTTAAGAAAACAGCAGAGAAACATGTAAATGCCTTTGAATGTAAATGCTACAGAAGAGTTCTTCAAATATCATGGACACAAAAAATAACAAATATAACCATACTACAGGAGCTTAATATTGAAGAAGGCTGGCTAATAAAGAGGATTAAACAGAGAAAACTTAAATATTTTGGACATGATAATCTAGAGAAGACCGCCTTGGAAGGGTACATAATGGGAAAAAGAAAGAGAGGAAGACAAAGCCGAAGATGGCTGCAAGACATCATTGATGATCTGCAAATGGATGCATCAGTGGCAGGCCATCTTGCTTACAACCGAGAGGCCTACAGAAGTGCTGTTAGGGAGGCAAAGTTCCACAAGGGACATGCAAATGAATGAATGAATGAATTACGGAAGCTCTGTACAACTCAGTTGCTGGAAAACTGATGCTCATGCTCTTCTGAGATTGCAAAAGTCCAATTCTAGAACATTACCTGCCTGGAGGAACCAAACAGCAAAGCTGCTTAAGAACCAACTGAAATCTACAACCAGATCAAAGCAGTTTGCTCAGTTCTGATGCGTTGTTCTAATATGATGGACAGAGGTGTATGGGTCAGTTTTACGAAACCACAAAGGAAATGAGAACATTGAGCACAGCAGAAACACAAACGGCAGAAATAAGGAGGTAAGATGAGAATGTATAAATGAAGAACATACAACATCCAGTATTTCAGCATGGGCCTTTTTCAAGGATTACATACAAGAACAACATAAAACATTAAAAAATGGAAAATAGATGAAAAATTTAGCTTTTTGGTCTCCTCCTGCTTTGAAAGATGAGCATGAATGGCCCAGGTAAGCAAGAATTTAGGGTGGAACAAAGTGACTGATTGAGAAATGATGCAGGATAACAACTTCAACCAATCTGAAACCTTTAGTATAAAACAAGTGCCATGGATTAGAAGCAAGAGAACAATAGATGGGGGTGGGGGGGGGAATTAAGAAAGAGGCATGAAAGCTATAAATACCTGAAGTAGGTGAAAATCTTTTGTTAATCCCAGCTCTGGGTGGAGATCTTTTGTTAATCCCAGCTCTGGGTGGAGATCTTTTGTTAATCCCAGCTCTGGGTGGACAAGAAAGTACAGTATAGATAGCAGTAAGTAGGTGGAGATCTTTTGTTAATCCCAACTCTGGGTGGAGATCTTTTGTTAATCCCAACTCTGGGTGAACAAGAAAGTACAGTATACATAGCAGAAAGTAGGTGGAGATCTTTTGTTAATTCCAGCTCTGGGTGGAGATCTTTTGTTAATCTCAACTCTGGGTGGACAAGAAAGTACAGTATAGATAGTAGAAAGTAGGTGGAGATCTTTTGTTAATTCAAGCTCTGAGTGCAGACAGCCAGCCTGAAAAATGAGGCACTGTTCTAGAACCTTACAAGAATGTTCATCGGAAGAACAAGAGCAGATTTCAGTAACAGAAATGTAACATAATAATGTGTGGCCTTAAAACAAATTTCGTATTTGTATTACTGAACACTAAACACGTGTTTTGCTCACACACTGTTCTGTACTATGCCTATTACATGTTAATATGAGCATTAGGCCCAGTGACACAACAGACGTTATATTGGTATACTCCATGTAACAAGACAACCTGGATAACAATAACATAGAACTACACATTAATACACGACATGACCAGTTACATGTAATCGACTAACTCAGCACCACAGTTGACGCTTAACAAGAATCCAATAATCACAGGATTCAGCAGTCACCAAACAGTCAGCAAATGTTTAATGATGAATCCCATTTGTTTGATGTGTGTTGCATAGATGTGGAGTGTAAACTGATGAGAACAACTACAATGATCATAAAAAAATGTCTGGGGGACTAACATTGCCATGTGACTAACTCAGACATACAACACTGACAAAACATGCCAACTTCAAAACTATAACATACCTTTCAATCTGAAATTACAACCTTGTCCAAAGCGGGGACAAATCAAACACACACTCTACATGACAACTACAACATCTTTCCTGAAAAGGACAATCCATCTAACTACAACCTTGTCCTAAAAAGGACAGCCCATCTAACACAATTATGACTACTGTTGCCTTAAAAAGGACAAAGAAACACAAATACTACATACTAGAACAACACTTCTGTCCTAAAAGAGGACAATCACACCAAACTTAAATAATGAACTAGAGAATCCCTAACATCCTTTTCTAGAAAATAAAACTCACACACGACCTGTCTCTACAACAATCTGACCGAAAACTAACCCATTCATACATCCCGCCCATCAGATCCACGTGACTAAGTTCTCCCTCTTAACACGGAGATACTTTCTCCATGCTAGCATAAACAGGTGAGTTGTGGTCTATTACTGTTTGACCACAACAACAGGGTTTCTCACACAACAACAGGGTTTCTCACACAACAACAGGGTTTCTCACACACAAATCTGTAACAGAATGTTATTGCCTCACACAGCATATGCAGCAACTCAACAAATTACAAACGTGTGTTTGGAGTGTCCTCAACATCTTACATATTCACCTGACTTCGAACCATATGACTATCATGTGTTCGGACCTGTCAGTAAGGCACTTGGTGGAAAAAAATTCAGTATAAACAAAGAAGCCATGCATAGTTAGCTAAAGGGTCTGTCAGAAGATTTTTTTTCTTTTTTTTTTCCTGGATGAATCCAGGCATTAGTGAAATGGTGGCATCCCTGTATCGAACATGGTTGGAACTGTGTTGAAAAATAACAGTAAGATGTAGCCAACATTTTATTTGGATTTTTAAAAAATGTTAAGATTACTTAAAGGAAGAAAATTAGGAAGAAAAAATAAAAGCTGAGCTAAGAGTTAAGATTGACTGAGTGAAGAGTTCAGTTACTGAAATATCCCGTCTGCACATGTGGTCTCGTTCATCGGCAGCACTGATCTGAGCACCTTACGTAAGATATTTTTTCGGTGTTTGGAGAATTGAACTCATTAAACATTAACCAGTCTTTCCTATATACATCAGGTGATAACACTAGCATGTTTTGGCTGTAGTTGTGATACAGTATTTAAATCATGTGATAACTCTAGCACGTTATTGCTGTAGTTGTGACACAGTTGATATATAATAACATTTATATTTTCAGCATGTAACTGTAACACTGATGGGACTGTTGGACAGAGTAACACATGTCAACAAACTAGTGGTCAGTGTACATGTAAAAATAACACTGTGGGTCGAGACTGTGGCTCATGCGATGATGGCTATTTCTCTTTCCCTACTGGAAGCCCAGAGAGAGTAAGTCACATAGCTGCCAAAACTTTGAACATAGCCTACACATTACCACACACTCACAATTGAACATAGCCTACACATTACCACACACTCACAATTGAACATAGCCTACACATTACCACACACTCACAATTGAACATAGCCTACACATTACCACACACTCACAATTACTTACTACTCTCTAATGACTCAGAATTTTGTCTGCTACTTTCTTTTGACAATATTAGTGTCATTTCTCTTCTTAGAAAACATATATGAAGCAGGTGGGTGTTAGCTTTTTGTTGAGATAAATGTAACCCCAGTTCTACTTGGTTGTAGGGGGGGGGGAGAGAGAAAGATTGTAAGGGGTGAAATATAGTGGGAGAACTTTGCCATAGTCTGGCTGACAAGCAAATAGTGAGCAGCAGTTTACCACAGTATAGTGGGAGAACTTTGCCATAATCTCGCTGACAAGCAAATAGTGAGCAGCAGTTTACCACAGTAAGTTCCAGCCAGAACAGCAACATATTTTCATGACTGTTGTGACATATAAACACTAAACCATATGTCACTATTGTTTTTTTATACTGAAATATAAAGTAGAGTTTTACTAACACACATTTTAAATGTAAAATGATATGTCATTTATATGATGATACAAGAGTTGGTGAGTTATTTAACACAAACTTAAGTTAGTCCTTGCTTCTACAGGACTGTCTGGTCTGTAGCTGTGACAAGGGTGGATCCTTGGATAGTTTATGTGACAAAGGAAGTGGACAGTGTAACTGTAGGTCAAATATCACTGGACATAAATGTAACCAAGTCACTGAAGGTAAGAATTTTAGTTTTTTTTTCAACATATATTTAATTAAATATTAATGTTTAAGTTTTCCCTCTTTGTTTGTCTCTCTCTCACTCACTCACTCACTCACTCACTCACTCACTCACTCACTCACTCACTCACTCACTCACTTACTCACTCACTTACTCACTCACTCACTCACTCACTCACTCACTCACTCACTTACTCACTCACTTACTCACTCACTCACTCACTCACTCACTCACTCACTCACTTACTCACTCACTTACTCACTCACTCACTCACACATATACACACACATGCACATGCATACATATGTACACACACATACATACATACATACATACATACACACACATACACACACACTTACATACATACATACACACAAAGATACATACATAGACAGACATACAGCCATACATATATTATATAGTATTATTAATTCTTGCATCTCAGTGTTTGCTTTTCATTTTATGTGAAAGTTCTGTAAACTCAGCTGTTTTATTAGCCCATATCTTCTGAGTCTTGCTTTCTCTGTCCATCTGGAGCAAATTGTTGATTTTTCTTACTTTCATCATCAATGTTGAGCAAACTGTTGATTTTTCTTGCTTTCTTTGTCCATATTGAGCAAATTGTTGATTTCTCTTGCTTTCTCTGTCCATCTGGAGCAAACTGTTGATTTTTCTTACTTTCATCATCAATGTGAGGCAAACTGTTGATTTTTCTTGCTTTCTTTGTTCATCTTGAGCAAATTGTTGATTTCTCTTGCTTTCTTTGTCAATTTTGAGCAAATTGTTGATTTACTTTTGCTTTATTTGTCAATCTTGAGCAAATTGTTGATTTTTCTTGCTTTCTTTGTCAGTATTGAGCAAACTGTTGGTTTTTAAAATTCTTACATCTTACATCCTTCCCGTGCCATTAAACAGCACATAGGACTCACATAACTGTTTCTTTGGCCTGTTGTGCTCCACTTGAATTACAGAGATAAAAAAGGTAAAAGTAATCCTGTTGTGCCTTAGAGGCACATAGGGATATGATGTTAGTGCCCATATTTTCCTTGACCTGTTAACACACTAGAGGGTGATATGGTCAGTGTCATGGCTGGCTGCCTTTCCTTCTCTAACTCCAGTAGAAGTTGGGTACCCATTTCTACAGCTGGATGACGGAGGTGTCTCCGGCCTGATTCGAACCCCCGACCTTCACCATGAGAGACCAGTGCACTAACCACTTCACCATTTGGATTCCCGAATTACAGAGATAAACAATATTACTTATCATTTAACTTACTATTTCTGTTCTTATGAAACATTTGACTTATTATTTTTGTTACATGAAACATTTGATTTCTTTCTTTTGTTCTTATGAAATATTTGATTTCTTTCTTCTGATCTGTAAAATATTCAGCTTATTACTTTTCTGCAACAAAAAATTTATTCAATTATTCAAAGTGTGGTGATCTATTCTGTGCCAAGTTTGTGGTGATCTGTTCTATGCCAAGTTTGTAGTGATCTGTTCTGTGCCAAGTTTGTAGTGATCTGTTCTATGCCAAATTTGTGGTGATCATAAAATTTCATGCAACCCAAGGTAACTTTTCTTCAAGTATAGTCAGTTTATACTAGGAGATCTTTTAGTTAACAGAACAAACTTGATAACAGAAGCATTAACAGATTTGAGGAAATAACATTTCTGGATTCTCAGGAACATATGTGCCAATGATTGACAGCTTGACCCTTGAACCCCAGTCTGGTGGATGTGCAATCACTAGTGATTTGTATAGATCTGAAGCTCAGTTTGATGGACCTGGTTTTGCGTTGTGTGACCTTGACTCTGGAAATGTGACCTTGACCATGGAACCTATAACAGGGGCCATGCAACAGAAAGATCTAGAATGGTGAGTGCCGACACATTCTGATCAAACTGAACTTTTGGTAAATGTAGAAAACTGATCAAATTGAACTTTAGGTAAATGTAGAAAACTGATCAAATTGAACTTTTGTTAAATGTAGAAAACTGATCAAACTGAACTTTTGGTAAATGCATAAAACTAATCAAATTTTGGTAAACATAGAAAACTGATCAAATTTTGGTAATTGTAGAAAACTGATCAAACTGAAGTTTTGGTAAGTACAGAAAACTGATCAATTTTGGTAAATATAGAAAACTGATCAAATTTTAGTAAATGGAGAAAACTGATCAAATTTTGGTAAATGTAGAAAACTGATCAAATTTTGGTAAATGCAGAAAACTGATCAAATTTTGTTAAATGTAGAAAACTGATCAAATTTTGGTAAATGTAGAAAACTGATCAAATTTTGGTAAACATAGAAAACTGATCAAATTTTGTTAAATGTAGAAAAACTGATCAAATTTTGGTAAATGCAGAAAACTGATCAAACTGAACTTTTGGTAAATGGAGAAAAGATTTAAAATTTGACTTTTGATGATCATCAAACACGTTGACAAAGAGAAGCAGAGGAACATAAAGTTTGTAGCTAACCTATGAGTGAAGAAATTGTGAAAATATGAAGACATACATTCATACAGTGAAAACCAAGTCTCCAATGATATAATATGACAAGTTGTTTTACTTGAATGAAACTTACTTGTTGTACAATGAATATTTAGCCTGAAGATATACTGTCATTTACGCACTGATGGTCTCAGTCTCACAGCCTTTCTTTCACAGTTTTTGTCACTAGGTCTTACCTTTCTTCTTCTCCATCCAGAATCTTACAGTGTGGCTCCCTTCCTCCTAGTGTCTAACTATTGCTCCACATGAGTTTCTATGATAGACTCATACTTTATAATGGCTAGCTAAATTTAACTTTTGGTAAATGTAGAAAACTGACTGTAGTTTGCTTTAAGTGTGTAGCTATTTACCAGTCTTGTTATTACCAGCAAAAACAGTTCTACAGATAAAATTACTGATAGAAGTTAGGCAGTTCTCTATGTCTTACATTAGGCAGTTCCTTATTGTGTATTTCTTACATTAGGCAGTTCCTTATTGTATATTTCTTACATTAGGCAGTTCCTTATTGTGTACTTCTTACATTAGGCAGTTCCTTATTGTGTATGTCTTACATTAGGCAGTTCCCTATTCTGTATTTCTTACATTAGGCAGTTCCCTATTCTGTATTTCTTACATTATCTTATATCTTATATCCTTCCCGTGCCGTTAACGTCACATAGGGCTCGCAAAGTAGTTCGCCAATTCTTCCTGTCCTCGGCGAGTCTCTCAACCTCATCAAAGGATTTTATGCCTGTTAACTTGGCCTCTCTTATAATGTCCTCTTCAGAGTTTCGCGTGGTCTGCCCCTTTTTCTTCGGCCTGTTGTGTTCCATTTGATAGCTTGTTTTGGGATTCTCTGATCATTTCTTCTCATCAAGTGACCAACATATGTCCATCTCCTTTTCCTGATCACCCATGAGACTGGTTGTTGTTCAGTCATCTGTCTTATCTCTGCATTGTTCTTGAAGTCATTCCACTTGATGCCGAGTATTTTCCCTAGGCATTTGTTTTCAAAAGAGTCTAATTTCTTTTCTATTTCTTTAGTTGTTTTCCAGCTTTCGCATGCATAAATGAGGGTGGATATTACATTTGAATTGAAAAGTCTTAACTTGGTTTTTGTGCTTATAACTTTTGAATTCCATATGTTCTCAAGATTCTTGAAGATTGATGCTGCTTTTGCAATTCTGATCCTAACTTCCTTTCTAGTGTCACCATCCTGGTCTATGTAGCTGCCAAGGTATGCAAATTGATTGACTTCTTCAATATCTGACCCTTCTATGTGTATTTTTCCATTTTGACTGATGGGAATTTTCATTATTTTTGTTTTGTCCTTGTTAATTTCAAGTCCTATTTTGCTAGCCAGTGAAGACAGGCTATCTGTTTTTTCTTGCATGGAATTCACATTATTACTGATAAGAGTTATGTCATCAGCAAAATCAAGATCTTCTAGTTGGGTCCCATGTACCCAGTCAATACCTGTGTTACCTGTGCAGCATTTGGTCATTATGAAGTCTATTGTAATCCCAAAAAGTAAAGGAGACAGTATACATCCTTGTTTCACGCCTGTTTCAATCTGGAACCATTCACTCATCCCTTCTTCTGTCTTGACTGCACAACCATATCCATTGTATAAGTCCTTAATGATGTTGACAATTTTAGATGGTATTCCATATAGACATAAAATTCTCCATAATGAATCTCTGTGTATGCTATCAAATGCCTTTTTAAAATCTATGAAGTTTAGTATTAATGGTTTCTGCTTTTCAATATGTTCTTCAAGTATTATTCTGAGAGTAAAGATCTGATCGAGACAGCTTCTCCCTTTTCGAAATCCTGCTTGTTCTTCTCTCATTGCAGTATCCACTATATCTTTGAGTCTATTCAAAATGACCTTGCAAAATACTTTTGACACAACTGATATTAAGGTTACTCCTCTCCAGTTGTTACAGTCACTAAGGTTGCCCTTTTTTGGTATTTTAACAATGATTCCTTTCTTCCAATTAGAAGGGACCTTTTCTTCTTTCCAAATCTTGTTAAACATTCTCTGTAGTTGTCTCATGTTGTCACTATTGATAGCTTTTAGCATCTCGGCTGTTATTTCATCTTCACCTGCAGCTTTGTTGTTAGCCATTAAATTCACTGCTGTTTCAGTTTCATGCAATTTAATTTCATCTAGGTTGACATTTAGTTGTGGGGCTGGTAAGTCAGTTTCAAGGTTTAACGATTCTTTTGGGTGTGGTCGATTGAGTATTTCTTGGAAGTGTTCAGCCCATCTTTGCTTTTGGTCTTTATTTGATGTTAATAGTGTTCCAGTTTTGCTAAGGATTGGTCTTTCTTTAGATGTAATAGTACCTGTTAGCCTCTTCTGTATGTTATATAAAGTTTTGCTGTCTCCTGTTTTTGCTGCTTTTTCTGCCTCTTTCGCCATATTGTCTATGTATTCTCTTTTATCCCTTCTAGCTGAACGTTTTACTTTCTTGTCTATGTCTTTGTATTTTGCTTTTGCCGAATCTCTTTCATGATCTGCTTTTGCATTCAACATGTCTAATTTGACTGCTCGTCTTTCATATATATACTTCCATGTTTTATCTGATATCCATGCCTTTCTATTTGGTTTTTCCAATCCAGCGCTTACTTTTGCTGCTGTGATTATGGCTGTGCTGTAAGAATTCCATAACTCATCTATACCTATCTCCTCAACTTCACTGGGTGTTTTGGAATGATTGGCAAGTTCCTGATTGAAATTAATGTTAGTATTTTCTTATTGTAGGCTGTGGCTGTTTATCTTTCTGTGTACTGATTTCTTGTGTTGACTTTTCAATTTTAGTTTTATTTTCCCTATGCACAGGTTGTGATCACTGTTGACATCTGCACCCCTATAAGCCCTTACATCCATGAGAGATGTTCTGTATTGCTTTCTAATACAAAAATGGTCTATCTGGTTTCTAGTTCTATCATCTGGAGATATCCATGTTGTTTTATGTATCTCTTTGTGTGGGAATATTGTGCCTCCAATGACCATGCCCTCTGTTAGACATATTTCAATTAATCTTTCTCCATTCTGGTTAACCACGTCACTTTTTCAACGTCAGTGTTATCCTTCCCTACCTTAGCATTGAAGTCCCCCATAGCAATTAGGATGTCGTGTTTAGGGACTTTGTTGATGATTTGTTGTAGTTGGTGATAGAAGTCGTCTTTCACATCATCATCTGCATCATTCGTGGGTGCATAACACTGTATTATTGTCATTCTTCCATGTCGTAGGTTGTATCGTGCTCTTATTATACGACTGTTCACCAGTTCCCATTCTACAAGGCTCTTTGCAGCTACATTTGACATAATAATGCCCACTCCTTCTCGGAATTTACTGTCATTTCTGCCTGAATGTATAATTAACTTACCGTTTTCTTACATTAGGCAGTTCCCTATTCTGTATTTCTTACATTAGGCAGTTCCCTATTCTGTATTTCTTACATTAGGCAGTTCCCTATTCTGTATTTCTTACATTAGGCAGTTCCCTATTCTGTATTTCTTACATTAGGCAGTTCCCTATTCTGTATTTCTTACATTAGGCAGTTCCCTATTCTGTATGTCTTACATTAGGCAATTCCTTACTCTGTATGTTTTACATTAGGTACTTCCTTATTCTGTATGTTTTACAATACAATGGTCATGCATTTATTATTTATGTGGATGAAAAAACTGCCTAATTTTTTTCAGCTTATGTCTTTGCAAGTAGAAAATACTTCAAGTTTAGAAATTAAGTTTTTGAAAATGTCTGGAAATAAATATATATGAACAAATATAAATATGTACAACATCATGTTCTTCTTATATATATACAGGAAACTCTCTACCATAGAGAGTGGAACAACAACACAACTCCTTCAGATCATCAGAGGAAGTACCCCCCCCTCAGACAAGTGTTTCGGCCCTTTAAACTCCTGACACTCTAAGGGGGGTGGGCCCCTCTGGGTCATGACTCCCAGAGGTTTTGTGAGTTCTTGCTTTTTTTTTTCCCAGTCCCAGGATTGAACCCGTGATCTTCCAGCTGGCACTGCACTTTTTTTAAAGTGCGTCTTTAGCGATTTAGCTACGGAAAACTGGTATTGGTTGTGGCAAATGAAATTACTTATGTTCCCAATGCTTGTTTCGCATACTCCACAACCAGCATGAGGCCTTTTCTGCTGTTTCTGAAAGGCTTCTCAATGCCCTTGCTCTTACTTGTCCCTTTATGCCCAGTTGCTTACACAGGTCATATGCTGATGTTGCTACGAATCTTCTTGCTCCCACTTCTACAGCTATCACTTTTGCCCTGATTCCTGCCCCCTGCCTCAGTTGCTTGACCAGATCATTGTACTTCTCCAATTTGAATAAATGCTGCTCCTCTATTCTAGTTTCGTATGGGACTGTAAGCTCGATCATTATTAATTCCTGTTTTTCTGTGGAGTACGCTACAGTGTCCAGTTGCATTCCTGTGTTCTTGATGGCAGTCGGGTATTCTCTTCTTCCTGGAAGGTCCGCTATCACATCCCAGTCATTTGTACCATCTAGCAGTGATGGTAAGGGAGTGTCCCTGATTTCAATATTTGATGTGTATATAGAATGTACACTGTGTACAGAAAGCATTATGTTGCAGATTTACATTTGAAAATTATGTTTAACAGAATAGAGAAATATTGCTGCTTTTATAAACTGTATTGATGTTGTTGTTGGTTTTACAAGATGAACTGATGTTGTTGGTTCTACAAGTCATATTAATGGTGCTTTGGCAAGTGTTTGAGTGCTTTTTGTAAGCAAGAATAACAGCAATGGAAACTTCAGTGATGATTATATAAGTGGTGATTGTAATTATGGTAGTGATGGATTGTAATTATGGTAGTGATGATCCAGTTGCTATACATGATGATGATGACGATGATGATGACGATGATGATGATGGTGAACAACGATGATGATGATGATGATGATGATGGTCCACATCAACAAACAAAACACACTTGCCCTGCTACATGTTTCTACTTTAAGGCCATACTTGGTGGCAGTGAGATACTCTAGAAACAGCACTGCCAGCAACAGCAGTATCACAGGCACGATCAGAGTCCAGGTGACTGGTAACACACAGGAAGATCTGTCTCCCTTGTTAGCCACGCTTGGTCAGAATCTAGACTCAAGGTGTCCCCAACCTGTTGGTAGAAGCAGTCAAGTGACCCTGTCATTTACTCCAGGTAATGGATCAGATGTAGTTTACATTCTTTAACAAGCTGTCACAGAAACCAAATCACAGTTGTTAGTTCAGATAATGTCAAGTTTTAGAATTTTAAGTGCTGGTTTATATATTACATTTATTTTTATTTTGACAGACATACTTTTTAAAATGTTTAAGTCAACTTTCTTCACCTTTTTGCTAGGATAAAGGTGTATTTTGTTTGTGGATTCACCTGCACACTGATCAAATAAAGTTGTGACAACTTAGATAAAAAGTTTCTTTGCTTGTTCCTTATCTCGACAGTTCATGAAGTTGTAAGGTAAATATGAGCACATGATGATGGTGATGTAGGTGAAAACAATCTCCTTAGTTGTCAATATGTTTTGGTTTTCTCTGAATAAACACATCATTATAAATAAAGAGAAATCCATGGAGAAAAAGATGAGTAATCACATTTTCTTTCCTCTTAACTTTATCTAGTTGTATGCTGTCAACCTGATCTTGCTGCAGATTAATTCATGCATTCTTTATATATAAACTTTATCTGGTTGTATGTTGTCAACCTGATCTTGCTGCAGATTAATTCATGCATTCTTTATATATAAACTTTATCTGGTTGTATGTTGTCAACCTGATCTTGTTGCAGATTAATTAATGCAGTCTTTAGACCTACTTTGGAATAGTCTTGTATACATTCAGAAACTTTACAAGTGAGAAACAATGAGGCTTTCACACAGTAAAATGATTTAGCACAGTGTTGTATGGTTAGCATTTGAAAAGTAGTAGATAAACCACTTTAGATATGAGAGAAAGAAAAAAAGGATAAGAGAATATCTCTTTAGAGATGTAAGATGGCAAGTGAATAGTACACTGTTTCTCATGGCCAGACAGCTTCTTGCCCTGCTGGTGACTGTGGTTTGAGTCTCATGTCATTTTTATGTCACTTTACTTTCTCTCATATCTAAAGTGATTTGTATCCTATTTGCAAATGCTAATCATAACACATTGTGTTAAATCTCTACACGAATAGCTAATCATAACACACTGTGCTAAATCTCTACACACATAGCTAATCATAACACACTGTGCTAAATCTCTGCACAAACAGCTAATCATAACACACTATACTATATGTTAATCTTTCAGTTTTTCTTATGTTAATCTCTCAGTTTTTCTTAAGTTAACCACTCGGTTTTACATCTGGTTTCTCTCTGACACAGAATCTGTTCTTCCTTTCTTCCTCATCACATTTTGTTGTCTTCTGATGAATGCTTGCAGCAAAATATCACATTTGTGCGTTGTTGCCAAGTCCCACAATTGTAATAGTTAAGTTGTTATTCTGTTATTCTGTCCACAAGTTTGAACTGGTTTTCTTATGCCAGGATTTTTAAAAGCCAGCACTCCAGAGTCGGGCAACTTGACACTTGATGCTCGCTGCCACTACAGTGTGACATTAGAGTTGCATCAAAACATGAACAGTGATTTGACAAGAAGTAATGAAACAAACTCAACTTCAGCACCAGCATTTAGAAAAAGAAGAGCAATATACCCAGGTAAAGGCATAATTTTGTTCTTACCAGATCATTTGTCTTTTCTATATGGTATACACTTACTATATCATTTGTTTTAACAACACAGTATGCACTTACTATATAGTTTGTCTTTGTAATGTACAGTAACACTATTGTTTACACTCACCATATAATCTACATTTACCATATAATTTGTCTTTACCAAATAGTCAGCATTTAGCATGTAGTTTAACATACCAACTAGTCAGTATTTAGCACTTAGTTTAATATACCACATAGTCAGCATTTAGCATGTAGTTTAATATACCATATAGTCACCATTTAGCATGTAGTTTGTCCTTACCACATAGTCTGCACTAAAATGTGGTTTGTACTTGTTACATTATTCTTATCTTATCTTATATCTTTCCTGTGCCGTTAAACGTCACATAGGGCTCGTAAAGTAGTTCGCCAATTTTTCCTGTCTTCGGCGAGTCTTTCAACCTCATCAAAGGATTTTATGCCTGTTAACTTGGCCTCTCTTAATAATGTCCTCTTCAGAGTTTCACGTGGTCTGCCCCTTTTTCTTCAGCCTGTTGTGTTCCACTTGATAGCTTGTTTTGGGATTCTCTGATCATTTCTTCTCATCAAGTGACCAACATATGTCCATCTCGCTACATTATTACCACTTATGATATAGTTTGTACATATTTGTTTATATATGGTTTCTTGCCATATAACAGACTTTAACATTTAGAGGTGATCTTACAGTATAGTTTGTTCTTATCATATAATTTTGTCCTTGTCATATAGTTTTATCCATACAATATAGTTTCTATATCCAAATTTATCTGTACAGAGTTTCACTATGGAGAATCTCATTGCTGACGCCAGTTTTACATTTCAGAATAATTGTTTCTGAATACTTCAGAATATTTGTAACATTTGTAAATGTTTATTTCTGTGATTATAGCCCAAGATAGTGTCTTCTTGAGCACAGAAACTTTGTATTTGCTGTATATGTCCTGTTAGTGCAAACATATTATATTTATTTATACTGCAAATAGTTTGTCCTGTTTATTTATATTCAACAAAACTTAATAAACGTTTTTGAACCAATTTCATGGAAACTTATTTAACTTGGCATCAGAAATGAACGTATTGTCAAAACTTTTGAGATATCGATTTTACAAGACTTCATAAACATGAAGATTGTTTTTAGATGGTCAGTATGATTTCATTTAGTCATGGTGACCTGTTGTATTGATTTTCTTCTTTAAGTCAATATTAGGTGAGAGAAGATAAATATTTTATGCTGCATGAATTGTCTGTCAGTTGTACTCTTGGCACAAGTTGACTTGACTTTGACAGCTTTGTTGCTACATGTCAAGTTCTTATCACATGTCAAGTTCTTGTCACCTGTCACATTTTCAGCCTCAGCCATTATGATAGACTCGGTGATGTTACTGCCAGGACTCTCCAACAATGACATGTCCAGACAGTTCCAGGTTTACTCTCAATCTGGTAAGCTCATACTGATATGTGCAAGTTCTTCATATCTAAAACTGAGGGCTGTTAGCAACTCTTAACACTTCAGTATAACTTTTATAGTCCTGAAAAAACACTTATTACCCCCACAGTGACACTTGATTAAAGAAAACACTGTGTATCCTATGATGACACTTTGTATTTTTAAAAAGCACTTCACATGCTACAATGACACTTTATCTAAAAAAAAACCACTTCTTATCTCACAATGGCACTTCAAATAAAAGAAAACTTCATATCCTACAATGACACTTAATACTGAAAAAAAAAAAAATTATCCCACAATGACACTCCATATTTAAAGAAAATGCTTCATATTCTGCAATGACAATTTTGTATCCTAGTCTGTTCTGTTTACAACCTAATTTTGTCATTTTTCAGAAAACCAAACAGAAATGTGGAGGATGTATCACTCATGTATCCAGCAGGTGGCAGCACTGTCTTCTCACCAAGCAGCGTTAGATCAGTCTCCATGCAAAGATCTCTTCTTCTCCCTAGGTGCTGAACTTTACAATGGCACTAGAGGTAAAATCACATGCAATTTACAATAGTGGTACTTTTTGTCTGAGGTGACTATAGGTAAAATCATTGTGCACATGCACTTTACAATAGTGGTACTTTTTGTCTGAGGTGACTATAGGTAAAATCATTTGCACATGCACTTTACAATGGTGGTACTTTTTGTCTGAGGTGACTATAGGTAAAATCATTGTGCACATGCACTTTACAATAGTGGCACTTTTTGTTGGAGGTGACTATAGTTAAAATCATTGTGCACATGCACTTTACAATAGTGGCACTTTTTGTCTGAGGTGACTATAGGTAAAATCATTGTGCACATGCATGTCACAGGTGGCAGATGGTGAAAGTCCTCCAGATATGGAGGATCCCTGTGAATAAGGAGTTGTCCAAATAAGCAGGCGCGGACCAACTGGCGGTAGACTCAGAGAGCGAGGTGGAGTAGTAGGTGGCTCTACTACTCCTATAAAGTGCCTCAGGTGCTCAGTGAAGGGAATACCAGGCGGGTCAGAGGCGCCTTAAAACCTCTCGCTCCCGCTGCCTTGCGGTAGGACAGGGAGTCCAAAGGCTAGTGGAGAGTCCGTACACAAACCGACAGAAGGCAACAGGAAACCACTGTTGTAGTTCCCAAGAACAGTTATGCTTAAACAGAATAATCGATTCATCATGAACGACGTTAATGGATGTTTCTCTGGAACAGCCTCGTCCAGTAGGGCAGCTCACGAGCCACAAGTGAGGCCAGATCGTCATCAAGCTACTGGTGGCAAAACTAACAAGTTCAAAATAGCAACATGGAATGTTAGAACTTTATTCCAGGCTGGAAAATTAGAAAATGTAAAGATGGAAATGGAAAGGATGAAGATCGACATATTAGGAATGAGTGAAGTTAGATGGACAGGTGCAGGGAAGATAAACTCAGATAAATATACAATAATATATTCAAGAAGTGAGAAACATGAACGAGGAGTAGGAATTATATTTGATGAACAAACAGCAAGGACAATTGTAGGATATTTGAACATCTCGGACAGAGACCTGCTAGCCCAACTGAAAGGACAACCAGTAAACATAAATATTATACAAGTGTACGCTCCAACATCTGAAAGCTCTGAAGAAGATGTACAGATATTTTATAATGACATAGAGACAGCACTAAAACACACAAAGTCACATGAAGTTACTATAGTCATGGGAGATTTTAATGCCAAAGTTGGTAAAGGAAGAACTTCAGACATCGTTGGTGACTATGGACTGGGGGAGAGGAATGACAGAGGTTATAAATTAATTGAATGGGCAAGAATACACAGCATGGTTGTAGGAAACACCTGGTTTAAACAACATCCTCAAAGACTGGCAACGTGGTGCAGCCCAGACAAAAAGACATTTAACCAGATAGACTACATATTAATCAACAAACGATTCCGCAATGCATTACTGACAACAAAAACCATGCCAGGAGCTGACTGCAATAGTGACCATGATCCACTCTGTGGAAAAGTTAGAATAAAGCTAAAGAAAGCAGGCAGAAAAGTGAGAAACATCAAACTGAATACAGAACTTCTTAAAAATGACCAAGAACTGCGAGAACAATACAAAGTTATTATAACAAATAGATACAATGCAATAGCAAAGATAAATAGTATAGACGAACAATGGGAAATATTAAGAGATTCTATCCACCAAACTGTTAAGGAGATAATACCACCGAAAAAAGAGCCCCTAAAAATAAATGGATGACAGATGACATCTTAGGACTGATGGACAAGAGGAGGAGGAGTAAAAATAACGAGGAAAAATATAGCAAGATAAATAAAGAAATAAGACGCAAATGCAGAGAAGCAAAAGAAGTGTGGTTAAATGAACAATGCAGACAGATAGAGGACTCTCATAATAAAGACAGCAAAAACATGCACAAACGAATTAATGAACTCACAGGCAGGAAAACAAAATATACCACAGGATGCCTGAAATCGAAAGAAGGTAAAATGTTAATGGGAAAAGAACACATTGTGGACAGGTGGACAGAGCACATCGGTGAGCTATATGGAGGAGAAAGACCAGAATTAACACCAGATACTGAAAACTGTGATGGACTGCCAATACTTGAAGATGAAATCATAGATGCCATCAAACACATGAAGAAAGGAAAAGCGACTGGGCCTGATAATATAACAATAGAAGAAATAGAGGCACTAGAGGAGACAGGAATAAAAATAATAACCAAGTTACTGAATGATATTTACAACAGTGGTTATATTCCCAGTGACCTGCTTAAATCCACATTTATAGCAGTACCAAAGAAACCAGGTGCAAGGGAATGTGACGACCACCGGACTATCAGCCTCTCATGTCACATAACGAAGCTACTTCTGAGAATAATTATGAGAAGAACAAGGAAAAAGATAAAAATGGAAATAGCAGATGAACAGTTTGGATTTGTTGAAGGAAAGGGAACACACAATGCCATTTATGCTTTACGAACACTAACAGAAAGAGCTTTAGAAGTAAAGAAAGATCTCTACTTATGCTTCATTGATTACACCAAGGCATTTGACAAGGTGAAACATAATGAAATTATTAAAATGCTTGAAGACATCAATATGGATGGCAAAGACCTGAGGATTGTAAAACATCTATACTGGCAGCAAGAAGCAGCAGTTCGAGTTGAAAATAGAATTGGAAAATATCAACCTATAAAACAAGGGGTGCGACAAGGATGTGTACTATCTCCAGACCTTTTTTCTCTGTACAGCGAGAATATTCTAAGAACAATCATCACAGAACCAGGCATAAAAATTGGAGGATACAATATTAACAACCTTCGGTATGCTGATGACACAGTACTGATAGCTGAGAACCAACAAGACCTGCAAAATCTCTTGGATAAAGTCGCCAAAGAAAGTGAACAGAAAGGTCTTACTTTGAACATCAAAAAGACAGAGACTATGGTTATATCTAAGAAACAGAATCTACCAGCATGCAGTATTAAATTAAACGGAACTATTCTAAAGCAGGTGCAGAAATTCAAATACCTTGGAGCAGTAATAACTTCAGATGGGAAATGCAGAACAGAAATTAGGAACAGAATAGGCCAAGCAAAGACTGCATTTCAGAGAATGAGAAACATATTAGCTAACACATCTTTATCAATGAATGTTAGAAAACGAGTCCTAAAATGCTATATTGAACCTATCTTGTTATATGGAAGTGAATCATGGACAATAGGCAAGTCTGCACAAAAATCATTGGAAGCAGCAGAAATGTGGTTTATTAGAAGAATGTTGCGAATCCCATGGACAGCAAAAATAACTAATGAAGAATGTATGAGAAGAGCTGGAGAGACAAAAACCCTTGTCAAAAAGATAAGAGAGAGACAATGTACTTTCATAGGACATTCAATGAGATGAGGGGGCATTGAAAATATTGTAACAACAGGAAAAATAGAAGGAAGAAGATCAAGAGGAAGACCAACAGAAATGATACTGGACAGTCTGACGGGATGGTGTGAGAGGAGATCACAAACTGAACTGATGACCTGCATGAAGGATCAGGTACTCTGGAGAAGCATACTAGCCAACGCCAGTCGGCACGGCACCTGATGATGATGATGATGACATGCACTTTACAATAGTCGTACTTTTTGTCTGAGGTGACTATAGGTAAAATCATTGTGCACATGCACTTTACAATAGTGGTACTTTTTGTCTGATAAAACTATTCTGAAGCAGGCAATTAGTTGTTGTTGGTTTTGCCAAGCATCATGTTGCTGTGTATCTCCCCTCATGGCTGACTCTGCCAATGTTAATTGTGCAGAACTGGCCATTTTACAATTGTATCAGCAATAAGATAAATAATTGTGTGAGAGATTTATAGATCTGTGTGATGTGCACTTTACAGTAGCAACAGAAATAAGATTAACATGTAAGTGCACATTACAATGATACTAGAGATCTTAATGAGTGCACACTTTACAAATATACTACAGGTAAGATCATAGTAAACATGGAGTACAACTAAAACAAGATAAAAATTAAATACAGACATTTGATAACAGAATCCTAAGAAGAATTTATGGACTAGTGAGAGACCCCATGATACAACGATGAAGGATAACAAGTAACAAAGAAATCTACACATTGTTGAACTCTCTGCTCATAACAGAAAATAAAACAGACTGAGGTGACAGACATTTAGAGAGAATAGAGGAGAATAGACAAACAAAGATGGCTTATACAGAAGTGATGAAAGGGGATAGACAAGAGGCAGAAGTAGACAACAGTGATGAGATACAAACTAGAAGAAAATATATGCACTCTTCGAACAAACAACTGGCAAGAAAAGATCAAGAACAGAGAGGAATGGAGATGTCTGCAGCAGCGAGCTTTAGTGGCTCAGAAAGAAGAAGAAGATCATAGTGAGTGAGTGAGTGAGTGAGTGAGTGGAGTGGAGTGAATGGAGTGGAGTGGAGTAAGTGGAGTGAGTGGAGTGGAATGAGTGAGTGAGTGAGTGAGTGGAGTGGAGTGAGTGGAGTGAGTGAGTGAGTGAGTGAGTAATATATATGAAACCACCTTGTGTGATGTGACTGAATGAAGGATATATATAACCAGCTTGTGTGATGTGAGTGAGTTATGTAAGCAGCTTGTGTGATGTGAATGAGTTATATAAACAGCTTGTGTGATATGAATGAATTATATAACCAGTTTGTGTGATGTAAGTGAGTTATGTAGTCAGCTTGTGTGATGTGAGTGAGTTATATAACTAACTTGTGTGATGTGAATGAGTTATATAACCAGCTTGTGTGATGTGAGTGAGTTATGTAAACAGCTTGTATGATGTGAATGAGTTATATAACCAACTTGTGTGATGTGAATGAGTTATATAACCAGCTTGTGTGATGTGAGTGGATTTTGTAAGTGGATCTTGTGATATGAAAGTTATTTAATTGTCCTGAAATAACTGAAATCATATTCTTCCTCTAGACTGTGGATGCCAACCTAAGGGTGCAGTATTGCCACTGACATGTCAGAGTTTGGGAGGTCAGTGTCAATGCAAGCCTGGAGTGACAGGTCGCACCTGCTCTGTTTGTATGCCTGGATATTTTAACTTTTCGAGTAGTGGATGCACACGTAAGTTTTTGAGGGGTTTTTTTTTTCTACAATTTGTTACTACATTTCTCCTCATAACAGCACATGATTTCTGTTTTTGTTTTCTGATAAGTTGGATTTGCATGCTGTATTTTAGTGTTGTGTGTACAAATTGCATTTTAGTGTCATGTATACTAGTTGTATTTTAGTAATGTGTGTACAAGTCGTATTTTAGTGTCATGTATACTAGTTGTATTTTAGTACTGTGTGTACAAGTTGTATTTTAGTGTCATGTATACTAGTTGTATTTTAGTGTTATGTGTACAAGTTGTATTTTAGTGTCATGTATACTAGTTGTATTTTAGTGCTGTGTGTACAAGTTGTATTTTAGCATTGTGTGTACATGTTGTATTTTAGTGTCATGTATACTAGTTGTATTTTGGTGCTGTGTATACATACTGTATTTGAGTGTTGCGTGTACATGTTAAATCTTAGTGTTGTTTGTATATGTTAAATCTTAGTTTTTTTGTGTACATGTTAAGTCCTAGTGTTGTACGACAATAAATTATTGTATCTCTGCAACATGTCCTTGTGCTTGTCACTGCCAAATGTCTTACTTTTCAGTTTTCTAGACACAAGACTACATTCTACAAGGACAGCACTTTTGTTTTTGTCCAGTAAATTTTTCCTGCATTTTCAACTGTGCTAACTTTTTATCAAAATCTTGGTCCCATACAAGGACTTTGACCTGACTCCAGAGTCTGATTAAAAACAGAAATGGACAAAATTTGCTAATAATTGACTTGTGTGGTAACACATGAAATATTCATGTTATGGAATTACTGTAAAACATGCAAGACATCAAGGCCTATATTTTTATCAGATCTAGGGGCATATGGCCAGATACTTTAGTAAACAAGCTAAGAAAAACAGTTATTGTATGAATATAAGAAAATACAAGTATATAATCATATACAAGGTGAATATAGTTAAGCTGTGATAACAAATAATTTGTTACAAGGTAAAAATGGCTTTACCCATCATAAAGTGTATGGTCGTGATCTTTTATCTCGTGCATATAAAAAAAATCCAGAACAGAAAAAAAGAGGAAAGTAAAAGAAAGGCTAGACTTCATAAATGATGTATAATAAATATTTATCTTGTAGTTTGTGGATCAGGTAGAATGTAGAGGCAAAATTGTAGAAGATCTTGGAATCAAGATGAGAAGGATGTAAAATATAAGAGGATCCAAAAGTTGTTGTGACAAAAATAGAGATAGGCAGAAGAGATCACCTGAATGTTGTAGGAGTAATGTTGTTAAGTTGGGGTAGAGACAGGCAGAAGAGATCACCTGAATGTTGTAGGAGTAATGTTGTTATGTTGGGGTAGAGACAGGCAGAAGAGATCACCTGAATGTTGTAGGAGTAATGTTGTTAAGTTGGGGTAGAGATAGGCAGAAGAGATCACCTGAATGTTGTAGGAGTAATGTTGTTAAGTTGGGGTAGAGATAGGCAGAAGAGACCGCTTGAATGTTGCAGGAGTAAAGGATCCTTATTATAAGAGAAGTATAGAAATGAGATGGTAAGGAAAATGTAGACGAAAATAATCAGTGGGAAGATGAGTAGGCTGATGATAAATTACAAACTTTGCAATAACCAAACACTTCTCCACAGTCAAAATCTCATAGCAACATCCCTTCACTGCCAGATGAGTATTTATTTTATATGATATATGGAGTCTAGCCTTTCATTTCATCTTTTTTTTCAGTCTTATTTCTGTCCTATATGCTTTTGTATGCAGAGATAAGACAGATGAGCAAACAACAACCTGTCTCATGGGTGATCAGAAAAAAGGAGATGGACATATGTCGGTCACATGATGAGAAGAAACAGTCAGAAAATCCCAAAAACAAGCTATCAAGTGGAGCACAACAGGTCGAATAAAAAGAGGTCGACCACGTGAAACTCTAAAAAGGACATTGTTAAGAGAGGCCAAATTATTAGACATAACATCCCTTGATGAGATTGAAAAGCTCGCAGAAAGCAGGAAAAACTGGTGAACTACCATACAAGCCCTATGTGATGTTTAACAGCATGGGAATGATATAAGAAGTAAGATGCTTTTGTATGAATAAGGTGAAAGCTGAAATATGATAACAGTACTGTTCCACCTTTCAGAAAAAATGATATATTATCAATATATTTTATGTCAGTCATTGTAAACTGGTATAAGAAACCTTCACAGTGACATTCTGCAATGTCAGAAACTTTTACAATCACTTCTTTATTTTATAATTCATCTATTGTCTGAAGGAAAATTTATATTGATCTTGTGTGTTAGAGAAAACTTTTATAGTGATCTTATGTGTTAGAGGAAATTTTTATAGTGATCTTGTGTGTTAGATGAAACTTTTATAGTGACTTTTGTTAGAGGAAACTTTTATAGTGATCTTGTGCTTTAGAGGAAACTTTTATAGTGATCATATGTGCATGAGGAAAATTTTATAGTGATCTTTCATGTATGAGGAGAACTTTATAATGAATTTTCATGTATGAGGATACTTTTATAGTGTTCTTTTTGTGTATGAGGAAAATTTTATAGTGATTTATCATCACAGAACCAGGCATAAAAATTGGAGGATACAATATTAACAACCTTCGGTATGCTGATGACACAGTACTGATAGCTGAGAACCAACAAGACCTGCAAAATCTCTTGGATAAAGTCGCCAAAGAAAGTGAACAGAAAGGTCTTACTTTGAACATCAAAAAGACAGAGACTATGGTTATATCTAAGAAACAGAATCTACCAGCATGCAGTATTAAATTAAACGGAACTATTCTAAAGCAGGTGCAGAAATTCAAATACCTTGGAGCAGTAATAACTTCAGATGGGAAATGCAGAACAGAAATTAGAAACAGAATAGGCCAAGCAAAGATTGCATTTCAGAGAATGAGAAACATATTAGCTAACACATCTTTATCAATGAATGTTAGAAAACGAGTCCTAAAATGCTATATTGAACCTATCTTGTTATATGGAAGTGAATCATGGACAATAGGCAAGTCTGCACAAAAATCATTGGAAGCAGCAGAAATGTGGTTTATTAGAAGAATGTTGCGAATCCCATGGACAGCAAAAATAACTAATGAAGAATGTATGAGAAGAGCTGGAGAGACAAAAACCCTTGTCAAAAAGATAAGAGAGAGACAATGTACTTTCATAGGACATGCAATGAGAAGAGGGGGCATTGAAAATATTATAACAACAGGAAAAATAGAAGGAAGAAGATCAAGAGGAAGGCCAAGAGAAATGATACTGGACAGTCTGACGGGATGGTGTGAGAGGAGATCACAAACTGAGCTGATGGCCTGCATGAAGGATCGGGTACTCTGGAGAAGCATACTAGCCAACGCCAGTCGGCACGGCACCTGATGATGATGATGATCTTTTGTTTTAGTGGAAACTGTTATAGTGATATTTTATTTTAAAGAAAAATTTTATAGGTTCTTTTGTGTATGAGGAAAATTTTATAGTGATCTTTTATGTGTGAGGAAAATTTTATAGTGATATTTTGTGTATGAGGAAACTTACAGTGCTCTCCTGCATTACAGACAACAAGATAGCTTGCTGAAGAGGAAATTTTTTTAAAGTTTTAAAGTGATCTCTTATGTTAGAGGAAACTTTTATAGTGATCTCTTGTGTTAGAGTAAACTTTTATAGTGATCTTTTGTGTTAGAGAAACTTTTACCGTGTTATCTTGTGTTAGAGAAGTTGAATTTCTTTCAGAGAACTCTCTGGAGTGAAACAGGAATTTTTTTTTAAAATCACAGCCTGTCCAGTCCTGCCTTGTGAAACAGCAGAACCCCCTCACACAACTGCACTACTTTATACCACCTTAGGCAGTAACAGCAGCACTACTATAGGCAGCACTGTGAAAGACAATACCACTCTGTCACCCACTGGACAGTCAGATGATGCACTTGCTGGTGGATTTATTGCACTGATTGTTATTGCTGCTATTGTCTGTATTTTCTTCCTAGTTGCCATCATCTGTTTTCTGTTTTGGAGAATTAAGAAGTCTGACAGTCAGACTATTTGTGACAGCCTGCACCATGCTGACATGAACAACTCACAGCATTTTAGACTCCATGCAAGGGTAGCTCAACTACAAGAGGATATCCTTACTGAGAGCTGGAATTCATTAGAGGCTGAGACAGACAGGGTCTGTCAAGATCATTTGAAGAAAGCTGAGTCAAAATCTTGCATTTCTGATTCTTCACATGTTCATCACCCAGAATTCTATATCACGTCTGGAAGCAATGGCAGCAGTTTTGATAATCACACCTCTCTTCATGCTCTTCCTGCCTCTCATTCATCCTCAAATCAACAGAGACATGACCTTGGGAGTAATCAGACAGAGACCACTCTACATCACCGTCCAAATGCCAAAGCTAACATAATGCGTCACAGCGCTAGCGCCACCTATTTGTATGAATGTAATTTTGCAAGTTCAGACAAGACCAGGTCCTTGAGTGTGGATGACCCAAGAGAAAGCCAGAGAACTCTGCAAGCTTTCCCCACTAGTTATCATCATGTGGGACATGGCATGAACCAGTGGAAGCCCCTGCTTGACCTTCGACAATCTGACCTCAACAGAGATGGATCAAAAAATTACCCAGAAAGTTTAACTTCTTCACTTTTCCAGCCTAATCTGGAGAGACCATCTGACAATGGACTGTTAGACAAATATGACATGAACAGGCATAAACATCCATTGAAAACCAAACAAAAATCACCACAGAAACCACTCAGACAGAAACAGCTGAATGTTGGGTCAGATGTTATCCTGCCACCTCCACCAGTGTACCATGGTAGTTCTGTTGACTCTGTCTCTGATCCAGAATATGAGAGCATGATTGACAACCTGCACTTAATCCCCAAAACTGGCAATGACATGTCCAGAAGTTATGCCAATCCTGTGTTCCTTCCACAGAATAACAACCACAGTAGTAGAGGATATGCTGATTACAACAGTTTTGACGAGATAAATGGTTCTCTCGTATAAAATTTACTGGATAGAGCTGAAATAATATTTCTTGGGCTGCAGCAAGCACTAGAACTAGTTCTGCTCTGTTATCAACGGTCATCATGTGATATTTCCTGTGTTGCCACACTGACCGGAGCATACTTCTACATGCATGGAGGATGAAATAAAATATTTTTATATATTTTAAGAATGGATTAAATTATGTTTGCCAGAAATTTAAACATAGACAGGATTCATCTTGTCAGATTAGTGTGAACTAGAATCAGTTTGCATTTGCTACAAAATGAAATTGATTGTTATGTTGTGTAGCATGGATAGAAAGATTTAGATCTTGTGAAGAAAATGTAAATCTTATTCTCTGAATGCACTTCCTGCTTCAGAGCTAGACCATTTGACCTGTTCTCTTTTAAGATAAATCAGTAAAAACTGTTTCTTGAACAAGGTGCAATAGTACTTACTGGTGTAGACATACTTGACAATACAATTTTGAATGGTCATCTACTTGAATCAAAAGTAAAGTTAAGCTGTTTTCAATATGTAGTTGCTACCACTTTCTCTGCTAATGAAAAGATCAATACAAGAAAAGGGGAATGCAGTTATCATATTTTGTAAACTGAAGAAAAGGCATGGAACAACAACAACAACAACAATAACAACAACAACAACAAAAGTTAACACTGAAGACAATGATTCATATATGTGGACTTAGCACTTTCTTATATGGATCAGAAACATGGATAACATTTTCAAGATATGAAAGAAAACTTACCAGTTTCTGTTTTCATTGCCTTCATAAATAACAGAACAAAGTAACCTGTTGTAAGGTACTCCACTTTGTTAAGTATCCATTAATGTGAACAATACTCAATGGTAGAAAATAAAGATGGCTGAGACATGGTTGCAAGGATGTCTTCTTCTTCTTATATCTTATATCCTTTCCATGCCGTGAAACGTCACATGGGACTCGCAAAATAGTTTGCCAATTTCTCCTGTCTTTGGTGAGTCTTTCAACCTCATCAAGGGATTTTATGTCAGAGTTGGCATCCCTGATGCTCGAGACGGGCCATAAGGCAGGTCAAAACTGAGATGTAAAAATATTTGGGGCCATTATGCTAGACTCTGATGAGAAGCATAAGAACTTCTCTTCGTACGTTCTCTGTGCTTTGATATCAGCTGCTTCACTGATAATCTAGACCTGCAGCAGAAAGATTGGCTGGAAAAACTGCATGTGTGTCACAATTTTTCTACGTAGGTTAAAAATAAACTGTAAACTGTTGCATCCACCACTACATCGGTCACTGATACTGTAAACTGTTGCATTTGTCCCTGTTTCAGCCATGATATTCTGGTTAACTGTCTGCCATCAATCACTGATAATGTAACAGTTTCTGCCACTACATCAGATGCTATAGGTAACTGTGCTCTTAAGACATCAGTAACCAACAGTGTAGCTGCTGTCTCCATCACTTAGTTAGTTGATCCTCTTGGGCCAAAGGTGGTGCATAGGGCAGAGGACAAGGCTCTCCATGTCTGGCAATTCCTTGCTACTTGGTTTAGATCTTCTGTGGTGATAACTCTTCTTAGTGTGTCTTTGGGTCTACCCCACTTTCTTTTATCCCCTTTTGACAAGTCTCCATCACTATATCAGTCATAATTTTTCTTGCTTGATGATCTATCTCCTGGGTTCTTAGATCCCTGGCGGTCCATGATGTCCTCATACAGCTTGAAGAAATCTTCAAGGAAAGAAACTAAGAACAAAATCTTCTGTCTTTTTCTTAAGTCACATGATGTTACGGTATCCTGAGTAGTCAGGTGTGTCATGTGGTCAACACTAACTCATTCTGCTTTCCAGAATTCTCTGGCTGTGCCAGAATGTTCTCAGAGAAATTCGTGTATAAAAGAAAGACTATGTTCATAGGAAGAACGAGAGTCAGAGTTAGTCTGTGTGAGTGAGTGTTCAGACAAACTTCTGAGTGATAACTGTGAATTATTCAAAGTGATCTTGTTTCTTCTTACATTGTCATTTTTAAAACTAGTTTCTGGGAATAAAAGAGTTTTGTTGATTTTGCTGAATAATGAGAATTTATGATATTTTTTTCCCAGTGAATTTCATAATTCATAGCATCAGCTAACCCAAAGATGATTTACTGGCTTAATTTGAAATGTAGAAATATGGATGATGTTAATGAATCATGTTCAAAGTAAAATGAAGCTTATTCCAGTCATCTTAAAAAATGCTGCTGTTATAACAATGAATATCTATCGACTGGCTTTACCTGTACAGGTCCAGAACCCCAACTACAGTTAAATCACAGTGTGTGTTATGTTATGATGTAATATCCAAACAGGCCATGAAGCCATCATGACTACATCGACATCTCAACAGTAAACATAAGGAGCATATCATAAAGAGCACCATTTTTTTTTTAAAGTAAGGAAGAGGAGCTTTGGGAAGGCAAGAAAATGGTAAAAAAAAACTGCAGTTGGTTGTAAATGTGCAAACAGAGTGAAGGCCTCATTTGACAATTCTCAGCTAATAATAAAAACCATAAAACTGAATGCAGTGACTGGATAACCTGCCACAAAAACTTGGTTTTTGCATTGATTAACAAGAAAGTTGCCAAGGACCTTTCCATAACAACTTTGCCAAAAGACACAGTTAAGAAGTGAATCAGTTGTTTCTCAGACAATATCTGGCATCTTATATCCCTGCCGTGCCATTAAATATCACATAAGGCTCGCATGGTAGTACTCATTGGTATGCTGTTCTCTCTTGGCTAGATGGCTGCTTGTTCTATCAGAGTCCTTGGTTCAAATCCCAGGTAATTCTCTTGTAATTGTTCTTTCTCTCAACATCTACAAGTGCTTTGTCTATGATGTTTTCGAGGTAAAATCCTACAAAACTGTGTTCTGTTACTTTACTGTACGAAAGCTTCATTGTTTCCTATTTATAAAAAATTTGTTCCTGAAACCATAATCTTTCTCTCCATCTTTTTGCTGAGAGTCCAGGTTTCTGCTCCATACAGTAAAACAGAGTAGATATAACATTTTACAAATTTTGTTTTTATGAGCAGATTTTTGGTTACCAGCACTGTCTTCATGGTGTAAGATAACAGCGCTGTCTTCATGGTGTAAGATAACAGCACTGTCTTCATGGTGTTGAATGTATGTTTTTCCATTCCTATTCTTTTCTTTATCTCACATCTCACACCCAAAATCTTTAGTTAATGTATGACCTAGGTAGCTGTAGTTTGTCACTTGTTCCAGTCTCTCTTTGTTTATGGTTATATCCATCTGTGGCTTCTGGTCTTTCCTGCTGAACATTATTACTTTGGTCTTCTTGATATTGATCTCAAGTCCCCATTCTTGGCTTGTGTTGTGTATCATATTCAATAATTTCTGTAAGTTCTGTGGATTCTCTGCTAGAAGGACTGTATCATCTGCATATCTTTAATTGTTGACGTTTCTATGTTCAGTCCCGGTAGCTCATCTGAGTGTCTGAAGATGTTCTCTGTGTACAGGTTAAATAGACATGGAGATAGAACACATCTTTGTCTCACTTTATGGGCATATTTGTTGATGCCACTGTGCCATATATGTTAGTGATGTTTCCTGTTCCCTGTAGAGATTTGTTATAATTTGGATGTTTTTACCATCAATATTGATTTCCTCAAGGCATTTTATTAGTTTGTCATGGTTCATTCTGTCAAATGCTATAATCTATAAAACAGGTGTATGTATCTTTCTAAGTTTCCATGTATTTCTTGTTTGACTTTCATATGCAAAAAATTGCCTCTCTTGTTCCGCTATTCTGTCTGAAACCAAATTTTTCTTCACTAACTTCTTTATCAACTTTGTTTTTTGTTCTTTCAATGATGATTTTGAGGAGAATTTTAGTCACATGACTCATCAGACTTGTAGTTCTAAAATCAGAGCAGTCTGTGGCTTTTGCTTTCTTGGGTAATGCCACAAACTCTGAATGTTTCAGTTTTTGAGGTATATGTCCCAGGCTGTTTATATTATTACATATTTCTCTTATTTTGTCAGTTTCAGATACTATTTGTGTATACTTCTTTCTGCCTTTTCTCCAGAACTGAAGGCCCCTTGATGAGAAACATTAGATAAATATTTGATACACTTTAGAGTTTTAAATGTTAAGTTAAGGGGGTCCACAACATTCAGTCTTAAGTTAGTCTTGGGGGTCCACAATATTCAAGTCTTGGGGATCCACAATATTCAAGTCTTGGGGATCCACAATATTCAAGTCTTGGATTTCCACAATATTCAAGTCTTAGAGATCCACAATATTCAAGTCTTGGATTTCCACAATATTCAAGTCTTGGATTTCCACAGTATTCAAGTCTTGGCGGTTCACAATATTCAGGTCTTGGGGTCCACAACATGTAACCTTAAGTTAAGTTCGTTATTTTTGTATCATTGCAAGAACTAACAGGAAAAAATGAATGAGTGTAAGAAATGTATATATATATATATATATATATATATAATATATATATATATATATATATATATATATATATATATACACATTCTAGAAACTTGTGTGACTGTTGACTAGATGTAATGAATGTAATGTAATGACCTAAAGTACCAGGGTATAACATTTGATAGATCATTGTCTTACTGTTGGCACATTGTCCATGTCATACAACGAACACAGAAAGGACTTGGTGCTGTTAGGGTGGGGCTAGGTGGGGTGTGCAGCAATGGATACTAGTACAGTTAATGCAGACACTGGCACTGGCAGTGGTCAGTTACGGGCTCGGACTGCTGACCTTATCCAACACCCACATTGACAGACTGGACAGAATTCAAAATTAAGCTGCGCGTATGTGTGGTAGTATAGTGTGGTCGTGGTAGTTTCAGTACTTCCATTGTTCTCTGTTTCTGCAACAGCTCTTACATCAAAAAACTTTTCTGACTACAAGTTCATCAACAATCTAAGCCTGTGCAGGACATAATTATGGAGTTTTATTATACTTCATTTCTACAACACACAAGTAGTGCATGAATTCAAGACATGGTCCATCAAAACAGCCAAAATTTGTTCTCAGCTACAATTACTATTACATATATATATATACTATGATTCCTCCTGAAAATCATAACTTGAATGTATGTCTATCTGAATGTCATCTCGGTGTCTACAAAAATTTCAGCCTTCACTTCAGTGTCCAAATTTTCCTCTCCCACAGCTGATCTTTTTCCCCTGACATTCTTTCCTCATCTCCTGACATTCTTTCCTCATCTCCTGACATTCTTTCCTCATCTCCTGACATTCTTTCCTCATCTCCTGACATTCTTTCCTCATCTCCTGACATTCTTTCCTCATCTCCTGATATTCTTTCCTCATCTCCTGCCTCCAACTTACATCAGTCTCTCCAGAAATTTGTAGACCTTCATTACTTCATAAACATCCATCTTATTCATGTGACAATTTCTGTAATGCTTTAAACAGCTCAATTCTGGTTTAAGATTTCATGGACCTTCCTTATTTTGTCATACTGCCACACTATGCGGACTGTCCTGGGATGCACATAAGATACTCCAGTTGTGACCATGCATTGTCTGCTGGGCTTGCCTGGCATGGGGATCAGAGAGAAAGTTGACAAGGTCAAGGCTTATCTCACTGTGGTCAGCAAGACAATTCATCCCCAGCATAAATCACTGGCAGCAATGAAAGGATTTTGTATTAAATGTTGTAGTTCATGGTTGGCTGAGGCTGAAACATCCATCAAAGCTGTGTGTGCTGTGGAGGATATAGGAAAAGGAGTGGAGTGAATAGAAGTGAGAGATGATACCAACAGGGTCACCAGAGTGGTCATTTCCACACTTAGCAGAGAACGTAGAGAATGGATGGGAGGCAAGACTGAGTTTGCTTATTTATGCTTCCATTCAACCATATGACCCAGTCATCTTTACAGATGATTCAGTGCTGCAAGACAAAAAGAGTGGATGTAGTCTTTGTTGCCTATAGGTGGGGCAGATTGGTGGCACAGAATGCAGGGGCCTCCTGTATGATGACAATGAGCATGTGGATGGAGACCAAGGCTCTGTTCTGGCTAGTTCGGCAGGATGACACACACTGTGTGGTGGTGAGGGACTCTCAAAGCATGCTTCACAAGATAGAGAGGGATTTGCCATGGTTTCAGCTCTTGCAACATCAAGTGTCACCAGGCTGACATGGATATACTACCCAGGGCATGCAGGAGTGAATGAATGAATCATCTTTATTTTTCAAGGGTAAAGAATTGGGCACGCAGGCCTGTCTTACATTCTGCCCTTCAAGAGGCAATGAGGCAGCCAATCATGTTGTTTGTAATGCTATTGCAGCAAATATAATTCCTATGGATAGGATGGATATACGGATATACTAAAGTCAGTTGCTGAAGAACTGGTGCAGGGCATGTGTTGGCAATATATATCTACAGAGGATGAAAGGTGAAGAGGGGAGATGGAAGAGCTGGGTGGCTGGGTGGTAGAACTGAATGGTGTCAGAAGCAACGGGTGACTGGCACAGTTAGTGTTAATACTGTTTGGTGGTTATTGAAACAGCAGAATATGTCAGTCAGTCAGTCATTTGCATGTCCCTTGCGGAACTTTGCCTCCCTAACAGCACTCCTTTAGGCCTCTAGGTTGTGAGCAAGATGTCCTGCTGCTGATGCATCCACTTGCAGATTATCAACAATGTCTTGCAGCCATCTTCGCCTTGGTCTTCCTCTCTTTCTTTTTCCTATTATGTACCCTTCCAAGATGGTCTTCTCTAAATTATCATGATATTTAATGTGTCCAAAATATTGAAATTTTCTGTTTAATCCTATTTACTAGCCAGCCTTCTTCAATATTAAGTTCTTGTAGTATGGATATGTTTGTTCTTTTTTGTGTCCATGATATTTGAAGAACTCTTCTGTAGCATTTACATTCAAAACCATTTATGTGTTTTTCAGCTGTTTTGTTAAGTGTCCAGGTCTCACAGGCATATTGCGATGGAAAAGATGCATGCCCTTAAAAATCTTATTTTTGTAGTTCTGTCTGTTCCTCTCCACAGCTTCTTTAGTTGTTTTTACTTTATGAAGAGCTATAGATGTCTTCCTTTTAATTTCCCTCATTGTATCTCCATTATTAGTTAGTAGTGATACAAGATATTCAAAACTATCCACCTCTTCCAATTTCTCCTCATTGATACATATTTCAGCTGCCATATTTGTTTTGTCAGTTATTATCAATTTAGTTTTCTTCGCATTAAGATGGAGGATTTGCTCTTCACTATTCTTACAGACTGACATAATTAGTTTTTGCATTCCTTTTTGTGTTGTGGATAGTAATACTGTGTCATCAGCATATCTAATCTCTGGCATTTCATAACCTCCAATTGTTATGGCATCGTAATATTCTTTGTCTATATCTTCTCTAATATTCCTCATTATATTTTCAGTATACAAGTTAAATAAGTAAGGTGACAATATGCACCCCTGATTAAGTATTTATGCTAATTTCTAGATTCCAGATGTTATTGAAAAGTTATTTGCTTTGGATTGTCTATACAATGTGACACCAAACTTGTTTTGACTTGACCTGATCTGACTTAACTTGACTTTTTACCTTATTTGACTTGACTTGATCTTAATTAATTTGAACTGATATTGTTAAGCTTTCAATTACAGTAATTTTATATTAAGCATTTGCATTCTTTGTAACATATTTCTTTTTATTCATAAATGAAAGTTGTCTCTGTTCAGTCCAGTTATTACTGCACACAGTATTGTGATTTTAAGAACTTCAAATATTAGTCCTGTTTCAAAGACACATCACTTCAAGGTCAGAAATTAATCATGGCAGCTAGCACCATCATGAAATATGTTTAACTGCCACAGCATAAATCTCTTATTACTTCTGGGTGTACGGCAAATTCAAAGGAGTTAACTTGGTGGTTTGCAGTGCAGACAATACCACAGTGCTATCCCTTAGTGTAATTTATGTTTTGTTATTTTTATTAAAAAAATTTTTTATTTGATACAGCTGTATTACTGAACAGGGGGCAAAAGGGTTTGATTTTAAAAGTTTATTCCTTCCATCAGTGTCACAACATGACCTAAATATAATCTCTGGTGTTAACTCAGTGTCACAACATGACCTAAATATAATCTCTGATGTTAACTCAGTGTCACAACATGACCTATATAGAATCTGTGAAAAGTAAAAAGTATGGTGTAATGTGATGTAAAGTGGTATTCCAAAAATGTAACTATTCAGGGGACATCAGTTGCAGAAGATTCACACATTTTTGTCCTCTATATCTAGTTATGTTTTACTTTGATAATTATATTTGATTACAATCTATGTAAATGTTTTTTTCTTCAATTTATCTACTGTGATAATCTGTGAAAATCTTTATCCTGACATTTACATGATACTAGCAATTTATTTACTGTGATAATTTGTGAAAATCTTTATCCTGACATTTACATGATACTAGCAATTTATCTACTGTGATAATATGTGAAAATCTTTATCCTGACATTTACATGATACTAGCAATTTATCTACTGTGATAATCTGTGAAAATCTTTATCCTGACATTTACATGATACTAGCAATGAAAATACAAAGGTTAGTCAAAAAGTAATCCTATTTGTTTTAAATAAAATGTACAAATATGACTGAAAACTCCTTTACAAATATGACTGAAAACTCCTTTACAAATATGATTGAAAACTCCTTTACAAATATGATTGAAAACTCCTTTACAAATATGATTGGAAACTCCTTTACAAATATGATTGGAAACTCCCTTACAAATATGATTGGAAACTCCCTTTCATTTTTCATCCTAGTCCCCACCACACTCAGAGCAGGTCTGCCGCTGCTAATGCCTGGATTCCTGGAGAAGAAACAAATTCTTCTGACTGACCATGTAGCCAATTAATGCACTGCTTCTTCAGTCTCTTCCACCATACTGAAATTCTTTCCACACTAGCATCTCCTTGAAGGAATCAAACAAATGATAATCACATGGCGCAGGGTCAGGTGAATATGATAGATGTAGGAGACACTCCAGGAGTATTTTCATAATTTATGGACTACTGCACATGCTGTGTGAGCCACACTTTATCATGCTGCAGCAATACACCAGAACTGAGCAGACCACGTTGACCTGGTTGCAGGTTTCATCTGGTTCTCAAGCAGACCACAGTATGCCTTGCTTCTGATAGTGGTTTCTCTGAGCATGTAATGCTCCAGGATTGGACCTTTACTATCCCAAAAGAGCATAAGAATCAGTTTTCTGGTTGACAGAGTTGTATGAACTTCTACTTCTTTGGTTTTGGCAGGAAAGAATGTTGCCACTCCTTGCTGTCAGGAAAGAATGTTGCCACTCCTTGCTGGCAGAATCACTTTGTCTCTGGCTGGAAGTAATAAACCCAGCATTCATTTTCAGTGACTGTGCATCATAGTGCTGTTAGGGAGGCAAAGTTCCACAAGGGACATGCAAATGAATGAATGCATCATAGAAAGCTGTATCCTTCAGCATCATAGAAAGCTGTATCCTTCAGCATCATAGAAAGCTGTATCTTTCAGCATCATAGAAAGCTGTATCTTTCAGCATCATAGAAAGCTGTATCCTTCAGCATCATAGAAAGCTGTATCCTTCAGCATCATAGAAAGCTGTATCCTTCAGCATCATAGAAAGCTGTATCTTTCAGCATCAACGCATCAGATATCCAAGAAACATACAAATGCATGTTCTTCTCTTGTGCATGCTTCCTAGAGAGTGGCCATCTTTGACCTGGTCTGATGACATTGTATTTCCAAAATGGCCAACATGCCCCTGGATACATACATCTAGAGAGAAGTGGCACAACATACATGTGCAACAACTATCTACTACTTCATGTAGATTGTTTTAGAGCAAAATTAAGATTTTATGTGAACTTGAAATAGAAAAACCAGACCTAGAAGAAGTCATTGACAGTATTATGCCTCTATGAAACAACACTGACAGTATCATGCCTCTATGAAACAACATTGACAGTATCATGCCTCTATGAAACAACATTGACAGTATCATGCCTCTATGAAACAACATTGACAGTATCATGCCTCTATAAAACAACAAAGCAATGGGTTCAAATGAAATTGCTGCAAAATTGATTAAGGAAGGAGGTCTAAGTCTACATGAACAGATATGCACACTGATAGAACAAATATAAAGTGAAGAAAAACTCCCTAGGGAATGGAGACAATCTTTACTGATCCCAGTATTCAAGAAAGCAGATAAGAGCAAGCGTGAAAACTACAGAGGAATATCCTTACTTCAAACAAGCTTTTTATCTTATATCTTATATCCTTCCCGTGCCATTAAACATCACACAGGGCTCGCAAAGTAGTTCACCAATTTTTCTTGTCTTCGGCGAGTCTTTCAACCTCATCAAGGGATTTTATGCCTGTTAATTTGGCCTCTCTTAACAATGTCCTCTTCAGAGTTTCACGCGGTCTGCAAGATACTATTTATTATACCTTTAAGTAGATTAAAGCCATACAGCGAGAACATATTGAGAGACTTATCAAGCAGGGGAGACTCTCAAGCAGGTTTTAGGAAGAATAGATCAACCGTAGACCAAATATCTTATCTACGTTAAAGAGCAGAGAAATCCTGGGGGTATGGAGAAGAAGTACATAATATTTTCATTGATTTCAAGAAAGCCTATGACACCATTGATAAAAGCAGCTTATTGAAAATTATGAAAGAATTCGAGATACCTAATAAATTTATAATTTTGACTAGAATATGTATGGAGGATGCACAAAATATAGTAATATATAAAGGAAGAAAGTCAGTGGTCTAAAACAAGGTCATTAATCGCTTCTCTGCCTTCTGGCTAAGATCAAAGTGGCTGAGGTCAAAGTGTCCTCTTGGCAAGTATCCTGATCAACAAGCCCTTTGGTTAAGACAAAAGTGTCGTTATTTTTTAGCTAAACAAGATGCCTGAGGCCTGCCCGGCACATTGAATGCTGGGGGTATGGTCCACATCTCGTTATGGGTGGACCTAGTTTGCAGTACCGCTGGGTACTGTTTTCGTCGTCTTAAAAATTAAAACAAGGTAATACATTATCTCCATTACTATTCAATCTAGTACTAGAAAAGGTAATCAGAAAAGTGAAAGAAGAAAGTAGTACAGAAGAACAAACTAAAATACTAGGATATGCTGTGGGGAAACTATGCAAGAAGTCAGTAATACTTGCATACACCTGAGAGATGTGGCACTAAAAGTAGGCTTGACCATTATCCAAGATAAGACAAGAGTATACAAAGATATCAAGAGATCAGGGGCAGAATGATTCATATTATATAAATGTTGGAGATATGATTATTAGGAGAGCAGAAACAAACAAAGATGAACAACAATTACAGATCTTTGAGAACAAGATCCTAAGAAGAATCTTTGGGCTGATAAAGGATACCAGCAGTGGAGAATGGAGAGCTAGAAAGAACACTGAACTGAACAGCTTATTTAAATCTCAACGAATTATAAATGTCTTGAAACCGAACAGATTACGCTGGCTGGGCCATGTAGAAGGAATGGAAGAGAACAGACAAACGAAAATGATGTATGCACAAGAGATAAAGGAAACAAGACCAAGCGGTAGACCAAGGCAGAGATGGAAAGACAACATACTATCTTATTTTATATCTTATATCCTTCCCGTGCTGTTAAACGTCATATAGGGCTCGCAAAGTAGTCCGCCAATTTTTCCTGTCTTCGGCGAGTCTTTCAACCTCTAGCAACATACTATATGAGGATATAAAGGAATTTGGTGTCACCAAATGGAGAAAGCAGATCAGGAATAGAGAGAAATGGAGTCAAACTTTATCAGCAGCAATGAGTCTTAATGGCTTGGAAAGCTGAAGAGGAAGAAGATTTAGGTTACTTTCTGATTGACCTCATATATTTTCTTGTGTGTTCTACTCTCTGTTTTTAGCCAAGGAAACAAAGCTTTGTCATTTTTTTTCCCTGTTATTTCTGTATCATTGTAGTTGATCACATAACTTTATAGTCTCATTGTTGTATACTGTCTTTATAGTCTCATTGTTGTATACTGTCTTTATATGATACACTATAAGCCTCTGCAGTGTAAGATCAACTTGCAAATTATGTTTGTAAGTTTCAGTGTTGTAGTGTTGTAAGCCTGTATGACTGTAAGACATTTCTGTATGTTTTTGTGTTGTAATGTTATTATGTTATAAGTTTTGTCTCTTGAATATTACAAAGTCATATCAGCAAGAAATGTGACCAGAGCTAAATCTTGTCATAATTTTTCTTCTGCAGCATGCAGCTGCCACCCACAAGGTGCCAAAAATGGGGCCTGTAACATGACCACGGGTCAGTGTCTGTGTTGGCCGAATGTTTCACTTCTATCTAATGCCCCTCGAGACACTTCAAACAGCACTGAGAATGTCACTAGCAACACTGATGGCACATGCAGCTCTTGTCTTCGTGGATATTATGGACTCAGTAGCGGAGCAGGCTGTCAGGCTTGTGGGTGCAATCAGCAGGGGTCTCTGGGACAACAGTGCAGTGAGGTGGGACAGTGCCCATGCAGAGATTCTGTGACAGGTCTTAAGTGTGACTTCTGCAAGGATGGTTTCTTTGGGTTTTCATCTACTGGTTGCAGGTAGCACAGATATGATTATTTCACCTAAATATCACACACATAATCTCAATAGTCACTTCACATCAATATTACATACATAATATCACCAGTCACTTCACCCTATATCACATATATAATATCACTAGTTACTTCACTCATTATCACATAATATCATCAGTCATTTCACCGTAATATCACATACATAATCTCACCAGTCATTTCACCACCATATGTCACATACATAATATCACCAGTCACTTCACCTTAATATCACATATACAGGTCCAGTGTAAAGCATAGCTGGATTTTAAAAATGGAAAATAAATAAGTGCTATACATGTTTTTGGTAAAAATAAAAAAGTGAAATTAAACTCAGAAAAGTGGGCATTTTTATTATTACTGACAATCATATTTAGGTTTGAAAATTACACCGGTTAGATGATTTTGGGAAATAATGGAAACAAATGGGATTTCCAACACATTTGATACAATTAACATCACTGCTGTATCTAGACCAACAAGCAGCAGTAAGAATAAATGGTGAAACAACAACTTGGTTTGACATAAAACAAGGGGTCCATCAAGGGTGCATATTGTCGCCTTACTTATTTACCTTGTATACTGAAAATATAATGAGGAATGTTAGAGACGATGTAGACAAAGAATATTATGATACCACAACAGTTGGAGGTTATGAAATACCAGAGATCAGATATGCTGATGACACAGTATTACTGTCCACAACACAAAAAAGGAATGGAAAAACTAATTATGTCAGTCTGTAAGAACAGTGAAGAGCAAAACCTCTATCTTAATGCGAAGAAAACAAAATTGATGACAACTGACAAAACAAACACGGCTGCTGAAATATGTATCAATGAGGAAAAACTGGAAGAAGTGGAGAATTTTGAATATCTTGTATCACTGCTAATTAATAATGGAGATCTTCTTATATCTTATATCCTTCCCATGCCGTTAAACGTCATATGGGGCTCGCAAAGTAGTTTGCCAGTTTTTCCTGTCTTCAGTGAGTCTTTCAACCTCATCAAGGGATTTTATGCCTGTTAATTTGGCCTCTCTTAACGTCCTCTTCAGAGTTTCATGCGATCTGCATCTTTTTCTTTGGCCTGTTGTATTCCACTTGATAGCTTGTTTTGGGACTCTCTGATCATTTCTTTTCATCAAGTGACCAACATATGTCCATCTCCTTTTCCTGATCACCAATGAGACTGGTTGTTGTTCAGTCATCTGTCTTACCTCTGCGTTGTTCTTGAATTCGTTCCACTTGATGCCGAGTATTTTCCTTAGGCATTTGTTTTCAAAAGAGTCTAATTTCTTGTCTATTTCTTTAGTTGTTTTCCAGCTTTCACATGCATAAATAAGGGTGGATATTACATTTGAATTGAATAATCTTAACTTGGTTTTTGTGCTTATAGCTTTTGAATTCCATATGTTCTCAAGATTCTTGAAGATCAATGCTGTTTTTGGAGTTCTGATTCTAACTTCCTTTCTAGTGTCACCATCCTGGTCTATGTAGCTGCCAAGGTATGCAAATTGATTGACTTCTTCAATATCTGTCCCTTCTATGTGTATTTTTTCCATTTTGATTAAGGGGAATTTTCATTATTTTTTGTTTTGTCCTTGTTAATTTCAAGTCCTATTTTGCTAGCCAGTGAAGGCAGGGTATCTGTTTTTTTCTTGCATGGATTTCACATTGTTACTGATAAGAGTTATGTCATCAGCAAAATCAAGATTTTCTAGTTGGGTCTCATGTACCCAGTCAATACCTGTGTTACCTGTGCAGCATTTTTTCATTATGAAGTCTATTGTAATCCCAAAAAGTAAAGGAGACAGTATACATCCTTGTTTCACGCCTGTTTCAATCTGGAACCATTTACTCATCCCTTCTTCTGTCTTGACTGCACAAACATATCCATTGTAGAGGTCTTTAATGATGTTGACAATTTTAGATGGTATTCCATATAGACTTAAAATTCTCCATAATGAATGTCTGTCAAATGCCTTTTTAAAGTCTATGAAGTTCAGTGTTAATGGTTTCTGCTTTTCAATATGTTCTTCAAGTATTATTATTAGAGTAAAGATCTGGTCGAGACAGCTTCTTCCTTTTCGAAATCCTGCTTGTTCTTCTCTCATTGCAGTATCCACTATATCTTTAAGTCTATTCAAAATGACCTTGCAAAATACTTTTGACACAACTGATATTAACTCCAGTTGTTACAGTCATTAAGGTTACCTATTTTGGTATTTTAACAATGATTCCTTTTTTCCAATGAGAAGGGAACTTGTCTTCTTTCCAAATCTTGTTAAACACTCTCTGTAGTTGTCTCATGTTGTCACTACTGATAGCTTTTAGCATTTCAGGTGTTATTTCATCTTCACCTGCAGCTTTGTTGTTAGCCATTAAATTCACTGCTGTTTCAATTTCATGCAATTTAATTTCATCTAGATTTACATTTAGTTGTTGGGCTGATAAGTCGGCTTCAAGGTTTAACAACTCTTTTGGGTGTGGTCAATTAAGTATTTCTTGGAAGTGTTCAGCCCATCTTTGCTTTTGGTCTTTTGTTAATAGGGTTCCAGTTTTGCTAAGGATTGGTCTTTCTTTAGATGTATAGTACCTGTTAGCCTCTTTAGTATGTTATATAAAGTTTTGCTGTCTCCTGTTTTGTTGCTTTTTCTGCCTCTTTCACCATATTGTCTATGTATTCTCTTTTATCCCTTCTAGCTGAACTTTTTACTTTCTTGTCTAGTTCTTTGTATGTTACTTTCACCAGATCTTTTCCAAGATCTGTTTTTGCATTCAACATGTCTAATTTGGCTGCTTGTCTTTCATGTATATACTTCCATGTTTTTTCTGATATCCATGCTTTTCTATTTATTTTTTTCAGTTCAGCATGTGTGTTGTGGAATGATTGGCAAGTTCCTGATTGAAGTTACTGTTAGTATTTTCTTCTTGTAGGCTGTGGCTGTTTATTTTTCTGTGTACTGATTTCTTGTGTTGGCTTCTCAATTTTAGTTTTATTTTCCCTAAGCACAGGTTGTGATCACTGTTAACATCTGTACCCCTATAAGCCTTTACATCTATGAGAAATGTTCTGTATTGCTTTCTAATACAAACAATGATCTATCTGGTTTCTAGTTCTGTCATCTGGAGATATCCACATTGTTTTATGTATCTCTTTGTGTGGAAATATTGTGCCTCCAAAGACCATGCCCTCTGTTAGACATATTTCAATTAATCTTTCTCCATTCTGATTAACCATGTCAATTCCTTCTTTCCCCATCACTTTTTCAACGTCGGTATTATCCTTCCCTACCTTAGCATTGAAGTCCCCCATAGCAATTAGGATGTCATGTTTAGGGACTTTGTTGATAATTTGTTGTAGTTGGTGATAGAAGTCGTCTTTCACATCATCATCTGCATCGTTCGTGGGTGCATAACACTGTATTATTGTCATTCTTCCGTGTCTTAGGTTGAATAATGGAGATACAATGAGGGAAATTAAAAGGACATCTATCACTCTTCAGAAAGTAAAAAACTAAAGAATCTGTGGAGAGGAACAGACAAAACTACAAAAATAAGATTTTTAAGGGCATGCATCTTTCCCATTGCAACATATACCTGTGAGACCTGGACACTTAACAAAACAGCTGAGAAACACATGAATGCCTTTGAATGTAAATGCTACAGAAGAGCTCTTCAAATATCATGGACACAAGAAAGAACAAATATATCCATACTACAAGAACTTAATATTGAGGAAGGCTGGCTAATAAAGAGGATTAAAGAGAGAAAACTTAAATATTTTGGACACATTAAACATCATGATAATCTAGAGAAGACTGTCTTGGAAGGGTACATAATGGGGAAAAGAAAGAGAGGAAGACCAAGGCAAAGATGGCTGCAAGACATCGTTGATAATCTGCAAATGGATGCATCAGCAGCAGGCCATCTTGCTCAGAACCGAGGGGCCTACAGGAGAGCTATTATAGAGGCAAAGTTCCACAAGGGACATGCAAATGAATGAATGAATGAGATGACCGCCACTATATTTGATACATTCAGCCAGGCGTCTGGAAAATTGTTGCACAATATCATTTTACATGTTCAAAGGGATATTTTGAATGCAGTGTAGGAATTGACTGTGGATGGCTAGCATGCACCGTGTTCTTGCGATACCCAAACAAAAAGAAGTCTGCGGCCGATAAATCCGGTGACCTTGCCGGCCAATGAATATCCCTAAATCTGGAAATAGACGATTGGGAAATGCTTGTCGCAGCATGGCCATGGACTGATGGGCTGTGCGGGCAGTTGCTTCATCTTGCTGAAACCATATTGCTCTCTTATTTCTATTGGCCAAGTCTGGAATGAAGTATTCAGTTAGCATCTGCACATAAAGATCACTATTAACAGTAAGAGGATGCCAGGTGCCAAAGCGTTCCTAACAGCTGATCGCCGAGGGCTACTCAGCAATGCGTTGCGGACTTCTTGAATTCGTTCACGTGTCTGTTGAGTTCTTGGATGACCAGTAAACTTGTTATTAAGGCAATTACCGGTTTCCTTACATTTTTTTGACCCACCTCAAAATTGTTTTGTCCTCGATCGGGAACATTATCACGGGGATGCCACTCAAAATGACAATGAAATTTTCGTTGTACAGTAATAGACAATTCTCCACTTTTAAAATAAGTTTCAACGGCGAATGCGAGATGTTGTGTTTGCCAATATGACATTGTTGAAGATGACCGTTTGTCTGCTTCGTCTCTGACATCATGTTTTTTCCCACGTATTCAGTTTCTGCGCACTACGTCAGTTAAATCCAGCTATACTTTATGCCGGACCCTGTATTATCTGACAAAATTTGTTGGCCCAGTCAATTTACACTTACATTATATAAATAATCTTATAAGCTTGGTGGTCCAGTCACTTCGCCCTAATATCACATGCATAATATCACCAGTCACTTCACACTAATATGTATTGAACAGATATGAAACAGAATATGAAACAGATAGCTCAAAATCTGGTGGATCAACAAAGTTTCCTTTATCCTAGCATCTAATGACTTTGAGTTCTGATATCCTAGCATCACTTCCAATGACTTTATTTAAGTGTTTTCACGTTGGTGGAGATGTGAGAGGTTATGACATGGTGGCTCCATTCTTTGCCAGTACGTTAGCACATTCATTGGCTCTGATATCCATATGCACTGGTATTCGCTGTAGAATGGTCTTGATGCCGTAGGAGGCAAGTAAGTTTATGCACTGAGTACAAATATGTCAGATTTGATGTGTTCAGCTGTTGGTATCCAATTTTCAAGGGCCTGGAGAACAGACTGGGAGTCTGAGAAGATAACAAAATTATTTGGGTGAGAGGCGCTGTTTTTGTATTTGGTGGCTGTTAGGACTGATAATATTGCCTGCAACTCAGCATCATAACTGGAGCAGCGAGATCCACAAGGAACAGAAATATGGCTTGTTGTCTTGTCTGGAAACAGTACCCCATATTCTGCATTGTAAAAGCTAGGAAAAAAGTAGGAACAGCTTTATTACTTAACGAGTACACAGCTGTGACGTTTTCGGCGTGAGCTTTAATCATACAAAAACACACAGGATGAATAAATAGAGAAAGGAGATAAGAGTTGTGAATTTATACTTTATCTCCCCTCTCTATTTCCTTGTCCTGTATGTATTTTTATGATTAAGGCTCACGCTGAAAAGTCACAGCTGTGTATATGTTAAGTAATAAAGCTGTTCCTACATTTTTCCTAGTTTATACATTCTGGTATCACAGCTTTGCTGCAGTGGCTCCGTGTATAGTTATATACTTGTACACTATTTATTATTTGTTACATATCCTGCATTGTCTGTTTCCTTGAACACTGGCCTATCAGTGTATGCATGGATCCAGTCCTTGGGGTTGAACATTGACCCATATGTGTATGCATGGATCCAGTCCTTGGGGTAGGATTCTATGGTCTCCAGTGCACACAGCTTTAGGGTGTTGGGATCTGGTGATTTGTTCATTAATTTGTTCTTGAGTCTGGTGTTAGTTTGAGGAAGTGTGTAGTTTGTGTTTGGTTGGATGTCTGGTACTTTTGTTAAGTTCTTCTCTGTCTTCAAGGAGTTTGTGTATCGTGTTTAACTGTTCTACTACAAACACTGGAGTTTGTAGTTTCAGTCTATTATTAGGCTTTCAATTATCTGCTACTTTTCTGTTGGAATGTTCTAGGGTCATAGGGTATTTATGTCTTTCCACTGCATAAGTGGTGATCTGAACTCTGCTTATATCGTCCACTTTTATTAGGGAGCATTTAACTGTGGCTGTGTCATGTGTAATGTCATGTAGTTGTTGCAAGGACAGTGTAATGGAAATATATGTAATAATAAAAAGGTAATGTGAGTTTCTGATAGTAACATAAGTAACATTATATATTTATGACAGTAACATGTTGTGATATTTGTATTACAGTCCATGCAACTGTTCTGTCAGTGGATCCACCACCTCAGATTGTAACCTTACAACTGGAGTGTGCACATGTAAGACAAACACACAGGGAGCTAAGTGCATGGACTGCAAACCTGGCTTCTTCAGCATGGAATTCTACAACCCTGATGGCTGTCAGCCATGTTTTTGCTATGGACATGGCGAGAACTGCACTTCTGCAGCTGGTTTTAAAATTAAATTGTGAGTACCATATTATAAGCATATAAAAAGTCCGACAATTAAGTAATGATACTAATTACATAAAAAATAAAATCAACAACAGTTGAAGATATAACCTGTATTTTATTCAAAGTATTGATACAGCAAGTGGCACGATCTAACAAACACTGGAATGACCTATGCAGCTCTTCTGTTGGTATGTCCCTTAAACTCGATGTTACGACCCTTTGGATGTCATCAGTATCCTCAAAGAAGCATCCTTTCAATGGTAACTTTAATTTTAGGAATAGAAAATAATCGCAGAGAGACAAATCTGGGGAATAGGGTGGATGGTTGAGAACACACACACACTTGTTTGTGTGCCGAAGATTCCTGTACAACCACTGCCCGGTGAGCCGGTGCATTATCATGAGGAAGGAAAAAACTGCCAGGTGTTGAATACTCAGGTTGGACATGAAGAATCCTTTTCAATAGGCGTTTAAAAATAGTTAAATAAACTTTGGCAGTGACAGTCTGTCCATCTGGAATAAATTCTTTGTGAATAACTCCTTTGCTGTCACAGAAACACACCAACATTGTCTTCACTTTCGACTTTTGAAGATAATTTTTTTTTTGCCATGGGTGATGATGACTTGCACTGAGCAGTTTGGTGTTTAGTTGTGGGATCATAGCAGAAAATCCATGTTTCATCCTCTGCAATAATCACATTTAAGAAATATTTATTTCTGCGACACGTTCTGGGGATGTCTTTTGCGTATTCAACCCTCTGATGCTTTTTGGTCATCAGACAACGAATGTGGTACAAACCAGCAAGCAAGTTTTTTTCCTTGCCCAAATCTTTCACTAACATTTTACGAATGGTCTCTCAGTTAACGCCATATTCATCTATCGTCATCCTCGCAGTCAAACAATGATCTTCTTGTATCCGTTCTCTGACTTTTTGCAGTGAGTTCCTCAGTACGAACAGACATTGGACGTCCATGTTTAGTTGCATTTGTAATCGTTTCCACACCACTTTTTAATCGTGAAAACCACCTGGATATCTGTGCACGAGATAAACAATTATCCCCATAAACTTGCCGCATCACTTCAACTATCTCAATGGAAGTTTTTCCGAGTTTTAAACAGAATTTAATGTTGGCTTTTTGCTCCACGCTGATTACGTCACATTGCACCTCTGACTAGGTCAACAAAATGGCGGCTTGTTTGTCGTCTGCTTATCGGGCGGCGATGAAAAGTTGCCAGATCATAGATAAAGGTTGCCTCATTGGATTCCATGCTTTGCTTCATAGATGGCATTTTTGTCTTGGCCATAATAAAATCAGTCTCATTACTTAATTATCGGACCTTGTAGAACAACTGTTATACACATTTCTCTTTCTCCTTCTCTCTCTCTCTGGCACACACATCCCCCACACCTCACCCTCTACACATTATATCTGTAAGAAAGTAATGTAGCATAGCCTTGTAAGTAATGATTATTGTTGTTGTTATTATTATTATTATCAATGAATATGGTTATGAAAATATACCTTAAAGAAAATAGTAAGATCGAATAGCGACAGAGAAAAGTAGGTCGAAAAAAGGAAGAGAAAGGTATAAAACTTCCATGACACTAGAACAAGACGCAGACAAAAGAAAACAGTGAATAGAAAAACACGAGACACAATGATGCTGACATATAAAATACAAAGAAAGGACGCCAGAAAGTAGGATGGTACAGTGATAACAAAGCAGTGACTGGACGTTGACACGAGTAAACAAAATAGAAAAGACAAATAGAAAAGGCAGACACAATGAAAAGCGAGGACACAATAAAACCTCCGACAGGAAATAGCAAGATAATGACTTAGGTAAATAACAATTGTATAGACGGAGTTGACACTTGACACTTGTTAGGTGATGCGCGTTGTGACGCGATTGCACATGGTTTTTAAATAAAGGAGTGACCAGCTCGGCCAGTTGACCAATTAAATATTTAGAGGCGTGGCCTATTTGACAACTGACGCACGACAGATAAGTAACGGGTCAGTCTGAATGACAGACAATCAGAACGCTCATGGGAACCAGTGGACATCTGAAGGGTGGAGGCAAAATACTTATTGGTTAATCCATCAAGCTGCACTTGAAGATAAAAAGGTGAACGGAGAAGTATGAGGGGGACAGAATAGGATGAAGAAAGACAGGAAAATGAGGAAGAAGAAGAGACAGAGGAGGGAGCCTGAAGAGAGAAGGACAGACAATCAGAGAAGAACAGCAGAAGGAGAACACAAGCCAGAGAAGACATGAGAAAGAAAGAAGATGTAGGTAATGACAGTTGGAATAGACTGACAGTTAGAGCAACAGATACTCAGGAAAAACAGTTTTGAAGAAATAGTTTTAGGACAGATCGAATCTCTGTTTCAAGTGATTCAAGTGATATGAATATTTATGACTTTGAAACTTCGAGTACAGTGATTTAGTCTGTAACTGATTGACCACGTGTTTTAGATGGAATACAGTACAGAGTTTAGAATTCTCTTATTAAATGTGAATGATATTGTGAAATAGGAGAACACTGAGAACTGTAATATTTGAGAAACATCGGTGTATTATGATCAGAGAACCAAAGAAAACTTTGACTATCAGTCATTAAAAGAGAAATATATGATGCACAATCTTCAATATTATAATGGTGCCATCAATGATAGATAATTCACACCTTAACAATATTATACTGGTGCATGACCAGGACATTGTTATAGTAATAGAAAACAGTTATATGACCATACTTTTTCCAAGCCTAACATACAACACTGTGTACTTTTAATATGTGAAAACTTCAGTGTTTACTGTATATATATATATAATATATATATATATATATATATATATATATATATATATATATATATATATATATATATATATATATATATATATATATGTGTGTATATTTAAATAAAAATACAAAAATTTATTGCTGTATGAACATATTGTATGTAAACCTTATTTTTTTATTTATGAGTAAATCATTAGCTTTAGATCTTTAGTCCTATGTTGTTTGCATTCTGAGTTAGCTTGTTTATTTTATCTTGCATATCTTTGTGACTGCTTGATAATAGACAAATGTCATCCGCAAAGTCAAGGTCTTCCAGCACTGTGTAAGTGATCAACATAGGAAAGATAAAGTTAATGAAGCAAAATGTGAACAACAGAAATGTACTCAAAGTAGATAACAAGTTAGTGGAGGAGGTCAACGAATTTGTATACCTTGGCAGCAGAGTAGTAGAAAATGGAGACAGCACAGAGGACATCAACAGTAGACTTACTAGAGCAAACCAGGCTTTTGCAATGCTGCAGACTATATGGAAATCCAAAAAACTAAGCATAAATATGAAAATCAGGATATTTAAGAGTAATGTTCTAAGTGTACTACTCTATGGAAGTGAATGCTGGAAAATCACCAAAACCATAGAAAACAAGTTGAATTCTTTCCAGATTAAATGTTTACGAAGAATTAGAAAAATATTTTGGCCAAACACCATAAGAAATACCATCTTATTAGCAGAAATGCAGATGAAACCACTGACAACAATTATTGAGGAAAGACGCTGGCGATGGTTGGGACATGTGCTCAGAATGACTGACAACTCACTACCAAAAATAGCACTAAGATGGACACCACAGGGGAACAGAAGTAAGGGTAGACCAAAAGAGACATGGAGAAGAACAACAGAAAGGATGTTGAGCAAAAGAGGGCTCACCTGGGCAGGAGCAGAAAAAAAGGCAAAGGACAGGCATTTGTGGAAAACCCTTGTGGAAGCCCCATGTGCCCTGGGCACTTAAGGTTCAGAGAGAGAGAGAGAGAAATCATTAGCAGAAGTTTGCCCCGCGGTCTTTCAATGAACATTTTAAAAAATTTACACAGAAAACAAAACCAAAGTAAAAAAAAAGTTTTAAACATTTGACTTGATACAGAAAACACAGGCTGAAGTAAAGAGTGGAAAGCAAAATATCAGGTACATCCAAAATAACCTTTTTTGTCCAGTTAGATGATGGTTGGCCTGTCCATACACGCCAACCTACAAGGCCCAATTTTTGGGCAGGATTAATCATTAATAGTACACCACCAAATATCCACCCAGAAAAATAACTGTATTAGTGTCTTTTAGACACCTTATCAGGTTACCTATTTATTGATAGCTGGTTTGGAAGTTTTGGTCAGTTATTTGACTTTATAATGAATTTTCCTCATTTTATGACTGTGTGGTCAAAACTTAACATGAAATCTTCCAATAAAAATGATTCTGTTCTCTCTCTCCCTCTCTCTCTCTCTCTCTCTCTCTCTCTCTCTCTCTCTCTCTCATACATGCATCCATGTATGTTTGTTCACCTTAATGTACATAAGTACATAAATACATGCATGATGCACATGTGCATGGGCTGTACAGGATTGTTCACATGGTAGATGATTCTATGCATGTGTTTGTTATATGAGTGTGCACATTATATGTGTGAAAATACAGTACACACATAGAAACATAGCACACATATAATTCAGGCATAACATATACTACTTTACAAAACATAAATACACAAGTATATGCTATGCTGTTGGTAGAATATCAGCACAAACATCCATACATGCCATGCTGTTGGTAGAATATCAGCACAAACATCCATACATGCCATGCTGTTGGTAGAATATATGCACAAACACACATACCTACCTTGCCAATTTTTACCTAATAAATGCATAAATGATGCACGTACTTAGGACATACATCCCACATTGTTTGACATTCACCCACTCACAACATACAACCCATATTGTTTGACACTCACCCACTCACACCATACAACCCATATTGTTTAACACTCACCCACTCACACCATACAACCCATATTGTTTAACACTCACCCACTCACAACATACAACCCATATTGTTTGACACTCACTCACTCACAACATACAACCCATATTGTTTAACACTCACCCACTCAGGATATACAACCCATATTGTTTGATACTCACCCACTCAGGATATACAACCCATATTGTTTGACACTCACCCACTCAGGATATACAACCCATATTGTTTGATACTCACCCACTCACAACATACAGCCCATATTGTTTAACACTCACCCACTCACAACATACAACCCATATTGTTTGACACTCACCCACTCACAACATACAACCCATATTGTTTAACACTCACCCACTCAGGATATACAACCCATATTGTTTAACACTCACCCACTCACAACATACAACCCATATTGTTTGACACTCACTCACTCACAACATACAACCCATATTGTTTAACACTCACCCACTCAGGATATACAACCCATATTGTTTGATACTCACCCACTCAGGATATACAACCCATATTGTTTGACACTCACCCACTCAGGATATACAACCCATATTGTTTGACACTCACCCACTCACAACATACAGCCCATATTGTTTGATACTCACCCACTCAGGATATACAACCCATATTGTTTGATACTCACCCACTCACAACATACAGCCCATATTGTTTAACACTCACCCACTCACAACATACAGCCCATATTGTTTGACACTCACCCACTCACAACATACAACCCATATTGTTTAACACTCACCCACTCACAACATACAGCCCATATTGTTTGACACTCACCCACTCACAACATACAACCCATATTGTTTAACACTCACCCACTCACACATACAGCCCATATTGTTTGACACTCACCCACTCACAACATACAACCCATATTGTTTAACGCTCACCCACTCACAATACAACCCATATTGTTTAACACTCACCCACTCACAACATACAACCCATACTGTTTAACACTCACCCACTCACAACATACAACCCATATTGTTTGACACTCACTCACTCACAACATACAACCCATATTGTTTAACACTCATCCACTCAGGATATACAACCCATATAGTTTGACACTCTCCCACTCAGGATATACAACCCATATTGTTTGATACTCACCCACTCAGGATATACAACCCATATTGTTTGATACTCACCCACTCAGGATATACAACCCATATTGTTTGATACTCACCCACTCAGGATATACAACCCATATTGTTTAACACTCACCCACTCACAACATGCAGCCCATATTGTTTAACACTCACCCACTCACACCATACAACCCATATTGTTTAACACTCACCCACTCACAACATACAACCCATATTGTTTAACACTCACCCACTCACAACATGCAGCCCATATTATTTGATACTCACCCACTCAGGATATACAACCCATATTGTTTAACATTCACCCACTCACAACATACAGCCCATATTGTTTGATACTCTCCCACTCATGACATACAACCCATATTGTTTAACACTCACCCACTCACAACTACAGCCCATATTGTTTGATACTCTCCCACTCATGACATACAACCCATATTGTTTAACACTCACCCACTCACAACTACAACCCATATTGTTTGACACTCACTCACTCACAACATACAACCCATATTGTTTAACACTCACCCACTCAGGATATACAACCCATATTGTTTGATACTCACCCACTCAGGATATACAACCCATATTGTTTGACACTCACCCACTCAGGATATACAACCCATATTGTTTGACACTCACCCACTCACAACATACAGCCCATATTGTTTGATACTCACCCACTCAGGATATACAACCCATATTGTTTGATACTCACCCACTCACAACATACAGCCCATATTGTTTAACACTCACCCACTCACAACATACAGCCCATATTGTTTGACACTCACCCACTCACAACATACAACCCATATTGTTTAACACTCACCCACTCACAACATACAGCCCATATTGTTTGACATTCACCCACTCACAACATACAACCCATATTGTTTAACACTCACCCACTCACAACATACAGCCCATATTGTTTGACACTCACCCACTCACAACATACAACCCATATTGTTTAACGCTCACCCACTCACAACATACAACCCATATTGTTTAACACTCACCCACTCACAACATACAACCCATACTGTTTAACACTCACCCACTCACAACATACAACCCATATTGTTTGACACTCACTCACTCACAACATACAACCCATATTGTTTAACACTCATCCACTCAGGATATACAACCCATATAGTTTGACACTCTCCCACTCAGGATATACAACCCATATTGTTTGATACTCACCCACTCAGGATATACAACCCATATTGTTTGATACTCACCCACTCAGGATATACAACCCATATTGTTTGATACTCACCCACTCAGGATATACAACCCATATTGTTTAACACTCACCCACTCACAACATGCAGCCCATATTGTTTAACACTCACCCACTCACACCATACAACCCATATTGTTTAACACTCACCCACTCACAACATACAACCCATATTGTTTAACACTCACCCACTCACAACATGCAGCCCATATTATTTGATACTCACCCACTCAGGATATACAACCCATATTGTTTAACATTCACCCACTCACAACATACAGCCCATATTGTTTGATACTCTCCCACTCATGACATACAACCCATATTGTTTAACACTCACCCACTCACAACTACAGCCCATATTGTTTGATACTCTCCCACTCATGACATACAACCCATATTGTTTAACACTCACCCACTCACAACTACAGCCCATATTGTTTGATACTCTCCCACTCATGACATACAACCCATATTGTTTAACACTCACCCACTCAGGATATACAACCCATATTGTTTAACACACACCCACATGTGACACTGGCCTTTCATAGCTACATGATCACATGTCTGAAATGATAGTTTATTCTGCAAATGTTTTCTTGTCTTTTTATGATTTATGATTTAGTTCATATCATATCTTATGATTTGTATTCATAGTTTAGCTTGTATATTAGCTTATGTTTAAGCCTTTACTTTAGCTTGCAACTTATCTTATATTTTAAAATACAGCATGAATTATGTCTTTATTTATGATTTAGCTTATATCTTAGAGTACTGCTTAACTTATATATTAGCTTACAGTATTTTATATCTTATTTTATAACAGAGCTTATATTTTAGCATATAACCTAGCTTGTATCTTAGCTTACAACCTAGCTTATATCTTAGCTTATAACCTAGCTTATATCTTAACTTATAACCTAGCTTATATCTTAGCTTATAACCTAGCTTATATCTTAACTTATAACCTAGCTTATATCTTAGCTTATAACCTAGCTTATATCTTAGCTTATAACCTAGCTTATATCTTAGCTTACAACCTAGCTTATATCTTAGCTTATAACCTAGCTTATATCTTAACTTATAACCTAGCTTATATCTTAGCTTATAACCTAGCTTATATCTTAGCTTATAACCTAGCTTATATCTTAACTTATAACCTAGCTTATATCTTAGCTTATCTTATATCTTATATCCTTCCCGTGCCGTTAGACGTCACATAGGGCTCGCAAAGTAGTTCGCCAATTTTTCCTGTCTTCGGCGAGTCTTTCAACCTCATCAAAGGATTTTATGCCTGTTAACTTGGCCTCTTTTAATAATGTCCTTTTCAGAGTTTCACGCTGTCTGCCCCTTTTTCTTCGGCCTGTTGTGTTCCACTTGATAGCTTGTTTTTTGATTCTCTGCTCATTTCTTCTCATCAAGTGACCAACATATGTCCATCTCCTTTTCCTGATCACCCGTGAGACTGGTTGTTGTTCAGTCATCTGTCTTATCTCTGCATTGTTCTTGAATTCATTCCACTTGATGCCGAGTATTTTCCTTAGGCAAATGTTTTCTTGTCTTTTTATGATTTATGATTTAGTTCATATCATATCTTATGATTTGTATTCATAGTTTAGCTTGTATATTAGCTTATGTTTAAGCCTTTACTTTAGCTTGCAACTTATCTTATATTTTAAAATACAGCATGAATTATGTCTTTATTTATGATTTAGCTTATATCTTAGAGTACTGCTTAACTTATATTAGCTTACAGTATTTTATATCTTATTTTATAACAGAGCTTATATTTTAGCATATAACCTAGCTTGTATCTTAGCTTACAACCTAGCTTATATCTTAGCTTATAACCTAGCTTATATCTTAACTTATAACCTAGCTTATATCTTAGCTTATAACCTAGCTTATATCTTAACTTATAACCTAGCTTATATCTTAGCTTATAACCTAGCTTATATCTTAGCTTATAACCTAGCTTATATCTTAGCTTACAACCTAGCTTATATCTTAGCTTATAACCTAGCTTATATCTTAACTTATAACCTAGCTTATATCTTAGCTTATAACCTAGCTTATATCTTAGCTTATAACCTAGCTTATATCTTAACTTATAACCTAGCTTATATCTTAGCTTATCTTATATCTTATATCCTTCCCGTGCCGTTAGACGTCACATAGGGCTCGCAAAGTAGTTCGCCAATTTTTCCTGTCTTCGGCGAGTCTTTCAACCTCATCAAAGGATTTTATGCCTGTTAACTTGGCCTCTTTTAATAATGTCCTTTTCAGAGTTTCACGCTGTCTGCCCCTTTTTCTTCGGCCTGTTGTGTTCCACTTGATAGCTTGTTTTTTGATTCTCTGCTCATTTCTTCTCATCAAGTGACCAACATATGTCCATCTCCTTTTCCTGATCACCCGTGAGACTGGTTGTTGTTCAGTCATCTGTCTTATCTCTGCATTGTTCTTGAATTCATTCCACTTGATGCCGAGTATTTTCCTTAGGCATTTGTTTTCAAAAGAGTCTAATTTCTTTTCTATTTCTTTAGTTGTTTTCCAGCTTTCACATGCATAAATGAGGGTGGATATTACATTTGAATTGAATAGTCTTAACTTGGTTTTTGTGCTTATAACTTTTGAATTCCATATTTTCTCAAGATTCTTGAAGATTGATGCTGCTTTTGCAATTCTGATCCTAACTTCCTTTCTAGTGTCACCATCCTGGTCTATGTAGCTGCCAAGGTATGCAAATTGATTGACTTCTTCAATATCTGTCCCTTCTATGTGTATTTTTCCATTTTGATTGATGGGAATTTTCATTATTTTTGTTTTGTCCTTGTTAATTTCAAGTCCTATTTTGCTAGCCAGTGAAGATAGGCTATCTGTTTTTTCTTGCATGGAATTCACATTATTACTGATAAGAGTTATGTCATCAGCAAAATCAAGATCTTCTAGTTGGGTCCCATGTACCCAGTCAATACCTGTGTTACCTGTGCAGCATTTTGTCATTATGAAGTCTATTGTAATCCCAAAAAGTAAAGGAGACAGTATACATCCTTGTTTCACGCCTGTTTCAATCTGGAACCATTCACTCATCCCTTCTTCTGTCTTGACTGCACAACCATATCCATTGTATAAGTCCTTATTGATGTTGACAATTTTAGATGGTATTCTATTTAGCATATTATAGTCACCATGTGGTGGTGTTTGTGGCTTCCTGTAGGTTTTTATCATGCTTTTTTTCTGATTATAGGTGATTGGTATGTCTGGTTGCTCCATTTCAGTGCCCTCTTTGGCCAAATGGTCAGCTTTCTCATTGCCTGGTATCCCACAGTGGGAGGGAATCCACTGCAAGGTGACTCTGTGTCATGAGCCAATTTTTGACAAGGCATCCTTAAGGTCTGTTAGTCTATTGCACTGATGAGCTTCCAGTACTGATCTTGCATCTGTGAGCTACGGGGCATGTATCAATTCTGGAGTCTGATAGTTTTTTAACTGTTGTAATAACTGCCCTAACATCTGCATCATAGTTGTTGCAGTATTTTCCAGTGGGTATGGAAATCTTATCAGTGGTGTTCTTTGGATAACCAATATGTGCTCCTGCCCCTCCATTCTTTACGGCATTATATGCAGATCCGTCTGTATACAAAAGTATCCAGGTGTCACATGGATATTTGTCATCTAGCACACTAAGTGTGGCTGTTGATCTTACAAGTCTGCTTTGCATCTCACCATTCTGCACACCTTTCACTTCAGTCTGAGTAGTTATTTGTGTACAATCTGCTTCTTTCCATGGTGTATGCTCTGGTACAGATGTTAATGGAGCGACTACAGTTGGAAGGTCATGTATCAGCTTACACATACGCTTGGCCTGATGAATGAAGCTGCTTCTTTTAAGCCATCTTAGTGCCAAGTTACTGAATCTCTCCTTCAGGGGATGGCTTACAGAGCTGAGGAATTTCTCTCCCATGGTCATGACCTTTGTGTCTCTATATTCTTTTAGCACTTGAACACCAACTATTGCCTACATTTCTACTACTGGTGTGGACCTCATGACACAAGTGATAATCCGTAGTGACTGATTTTATACTTTGTCTAGATTATGCAGTGTAGTGTTTGATGCTGTGCACCAAGCTGTTGAGCCATATTCTAAATGTGGTAGAATACTTTGCTGATATACATTCTTGAGGATTCTTTCACTACCTCCTAATATGGTTCCAATCAATTTTCTTAAAATGGCTAGTTTTATTCTGGTTTTTGCTTCTACATTGCTGATGTGTTTTTTTCCAGGTCAGTTTTGAATCAAGAGTCACTCCTAAGTAAGTGGGTTTGGTTGTCCATCCTTAAGGATATTTCATTTAGAAAGATTTTACTTGCTTTCTACTTAGATGAGAGAGTGAACAGAATGGTACTTGATTTCTCTGTATAGATATCAATGTTGCTGTCTTGTGCAAATATGTGAGGAAAGTGATCTGCTACCTGCTTACCTGTAAGAGTTTTCCCATCCTCTATTAGTGTAATCTTTGTACTTCTTCCAGTGCTCTCGTCATTTAACTGTTCAGTTAGTTTCCACAGTTTCCTTCCATCCTTTTCAAAGTTTAGGGACTCTGTTTTCTCTCTCCAACTTTCCCATCTGGCTTGCAGCTTGACTTTCTGAAATTTGGCCTTAGCATGTTGATAATTATTGTGGTGTTCTTGGCATGGTCTATTTTCTGCTTGCTTTTGAGCTGTTTCCACATCATCGTACAATTTTCCCATCTCACTAGACAGTGTGGTTTATAGTCCCTACGAGTTCCTCTGGGAATGGTTTCATGGGTGGCTTGAAGGATACAAGCACTGAACTCCTTCACTATGTTGTTAATATCCTTACATTCTATGGACAGCTGTCTCATCTGGATTCTTGTACAATGTCTGCACATTGTCCAGTTTGCTTTTTTTATACTTCCATCTAGGGAGAGGGCTACTGGTGTTAATGAGTTCATTTTCTATTGACAGGAAGACTGGTCGATGGTTGCTACCTCCATGTTGTTTTCCAACTTTGCATGTAATGTTCCACTTCAGGTCTGGAGAGTGGAATGCCAGATCTGGTGTTGAGGTTGTATGCCAAGCCCTTGAGTAAAATGTTGCGGGATCCACTGGCTGGTTGATCAGGAGAAGTCCATTATCATCCTGCCAGCTCTTTGGTAATGGGTGTTAAAATCTCCACAGACCATCAGTCTCTGTTCATGTGTGATTATTTCCAGAGCAAGGCAGTGGTCATTAGGATAGTAATAGTTAAGGAGGTGGAAGTCTGTATTACTGGTTTTTAGATGACACAATAATTAGTGTATAAGAGGCAAATCTGATTTTCTGGTAACAGCCATTAAACAATGTCACACAGATGACACAAGCCGCCTGGCACTTGAGAACCGCTGCACTCAAAATTATGGGATGCTGGAACCACATGGGTTAAACTCACTGTTTAGTTACACGTAACATCATCTTCTTCAATCATTATAGTACCTCTCCACTAAATCCACCCCTTCTTACTTTTCAAACTTCCTCACAGCATCACTCTGCAACCCCGCTTACTTTTCAAACTTCCTCACAGCATCACTCTGCAACCCCGCTATTTTCTCTGCAACCCCTCTTCCCCAATCATCTGTTTCAATTTCTCCTAGCTAGGTCGGTATTGCATCACTCTCTCTCCCCTCCCCGGTTCCCTATCCACCACCCCCAGTTACAACCCACTGACCACATGTCACAGGTCTCTATTTAAACAGTCTCCACGTCCCACTAGATCCATTCCTGACACACACCACCGGACAAGCCACACCTTGCAATTTACAGCTAAGTACTCTTTTAAAAAAATAAATAAATAAATACATTTTTTTTTTCATGTGAATCTATACTTTATCTCCTCTCTCTATTTCTTCATCCTGTATGTTTTTGTATGATTAAGGCTCACGCCGAAACGTCACAACTTTGTAATCGTTAAGTAATAAAGCTGCTCCTACTTTTTTCCTATTTTATACATTCTGATTTTTAGATGGATCATCTGGTATTTGGCTCCTTCCATGTACACTCCCACTTGACAAGTACTGATGTTATTCTTAACAAGTGTGAGTACTCCTCCTTTCTTCTGTCCTGTCGGTCTGATCTGAAACACTGGTAGCCTCTGATTTTAAAGGCGGCATCTTTTGTTAAGTGTTCTCCTGTATGCAGCAAATACTTACCTTCTCTGCAAAGAGTATGTTCTCTAGTTCCACCTTATGCTATAGCCATCTTTAACACTGCTGACACCCTCAGCATTCTATTGCACTACTTTAAACTCTTATTTTTTGGTGGTTTGCTGCAGTTGTATTTTCTGGCCAGTAACTTAGATCTCATGTCTCCTGGCTCCACAAGATGAACTGAGAGGGCCTCCAGTAGCATTGGGTGGACCCTTTCAAGGCAGGGGGCCCAACACTGCACCTGATTGGTTAGTCATCACAGGGCGAGCACCATGTTTAAAAACTGCAGATATGAACATTTCATTAGTGATAATGCATGGTACCTTGATTTTGCAGTGTGTCTTCTGGCTGGGTACCTCCTACTTAAGCACCTTTCCTTATTAGATGAGATTTTTCTCATTCCTGCTGGCGATCTCCATGTCCCCATCCATCCACCAACCTGACATTACACTTTATAAAAATAAGTTACAATTAGTGTTGATTGCTGCAGGTTTCTGGACTACAGAAGTAGATCAGAGCTTTTAGGCAATCAGATCTATGTTCCATGTCCAACAAAGAGTATATTAAGATAGGTGTGTTTTAACAAGTTGTTCCCAGGAGGTTCTTTGCTTGAGGTTTAGTTTATAGCTTAACTAATGTCTTAGTTTGTATCTCAGCTTATATCTTAGCTTATGGTTTAATTTATATCTTAGCTTATGGTTTAGTTGATATCTTAGTTTATAGCTTAACTAATGTCTTAGTTTGTATCTCAGCTTATATCTTAGTTTATGGTTTAATTTATATCTTAGCTTATGGTTTAGTTGATATCTTAGTTTATAGCTTAACTAATGTCTTAGTTTGTATCTCAGCTTATATCTTAGTTTATGGTTTAATTTATATCTTAGCTTATGGTTTAGTTGATATCTTAGTTTATAGCTTAACTAATGTCTTAGTTTGTATCTCACCTTATATCTTAGCTTATGGTTTAATTTATATCTTAGCCTATTGTTTAGTTTATATCTTAACTTGTGGTTTAGCTTATATCTTAACTTGTGTTTTATTTAATATCTTAACTTGTGGTTTAGTTTATATCTTAACTTGTGGTTTAGCTTATATCTTAACTTGTGGTTCAGCTTTCCCTGAATTGTCATGTTCATGTCTGTGGTGTTATCATTTTCTTATTTCCCAGACTACAGCTGGTCAATCTAACATCCTCTGTCCACCAAGAACCACTACAAGGAGACTTCCACACTTCTTATGGACTTAATATCACAATGAGGTTGTCCGCTGGACATTTTCTGGATTTGTATAATGACACTTTGATCTCAGTCACTGGAAATGGTCAGTTCATGTTGTTGGGGTCATATGTATCATACATGGGGTAATGTGTTGTTGGGGTCATATGTATCATACATGGGGTAATGTGTTGTTGGGGTAATATGTATCATACATGGGGTAATGTGTTGCTGAGGTCATATGTATCATACATGGGATAATGTGTTGTTGGGGTCATATGTACCATGCATGGGTTAATTTGTTGTTGGGGTCATGTGTATTATATATGGAGCAATGTGTCAACTGATTAATTTGTATAATACAAGGGACATCATTTTCTTTGACTCATTTGTATCATAGAGACAGTGTATTGTTGTATCATACATGTGACAGTATGTTGTTAGGGTCATATGTATTATATATGGGACAATGTGTCACCTGATTAATTTGTATAATACAAGGGATATCATTTTCTTTGACTCATTTGTATCATAGAGACAGTGTATTGTTGTACCATACATGGGACAGCGTGTTATTGGATCAAGTATAGGACAGCATGTGTTGAATGTAGTGGTATCATTCATGGGACAGTGCTACTGGGTGTAGTGGTATCATACATGGGACACTGTGCTATTGGATGTAATGGTATCATAGATGGGACATTGTGCTGTTGGATGTAATGGTATCATACATGGGACATTGTACTATTGGGTGTAGTGGTATCATACATGGGACATTGTGCTGTTGAGTCAAGTTGTATCATACAAGGAAAATTGTGCTTTTGGATGTAATGTTATCATACATGGGACATTGTGCTGTTGAGTCAAGTGGTGTCATGCATGAGACAATGTGCTGTTGGGTGTAGTAGTATCGTACAAGGAACTGCTTTTCAGTTGGCTTCATTGTATTATACATATTTACCATCTTGTCTGTGTTTTCTGTCTTGTCAATGTTTGCTGTCTTGTCTATGTTTATCCACTCAAAATTAAATTGTCTTGGTGAACTATTTCTAACTAAAACAGTGCATCCCTGTTCAACTTCTGGTGTTAATTTTGCAATAAACTTTAGTTATGTAAATTATGTAAATGAAAAGCTACCTTTGGTTAAATAGACTGTGTGTTAGGCTTTAATTGTGTGAACTGTGTGGTTGAATTGTTTTAAGTCCTAGTGCAAAAGGTGGTATCAGAAAGTTCCTGAACTGTACTTGCCATGACTATACCATTTGACATATAAGCACATTTCTACCATACCTGGTGAATCAGTCTGCCACTTGGAGTCATATTGTCTACACGTGCTCAGTTTTTACATCCAGTTTTGTGACCTTGTATTAGGACCAATCTGCAATCTTCATAATAGCTAACAAATTAGAATAATGTGCCTAATTTTGCATGAAGCTGGGCAGATCTGCTATGGAGAGTCTCAGAATATTTCTTGGGGCTTTTGGTGAATATTCTGAAGGTCAAGCGCAGGTTTTGAATAGCATTTCAAAGCCCGTAAAATGTTTGCTCAAGATGACGAGTGTTCAAGACAATCAAAGCCCCTCAAATGTTTGCTCAAGATGACGAGTGTTCAAGGCGATCAAAGCCCCTCAAATGTTTGCTCAAGATGACGAGTGTTCAAGGCGATCAAACTCCGTCAAAGGTTTGCTCAAGATGACGAGTGTTCAAGGCAATCAAACTCCGTCAAATGTTTGCTCAAGATGACGAGTGTTCAATGCGATCAATCACCAGCAAAAGCTAGAAAATATGGGAAAATTCATGAGGACCGTAGCTGAACAATCAGCTTTTCTACACAGCTTGACAATCAGCTTTTTCACATGGCTGGACAATCAGCTTTCTTACATAGCTTGACAATCAGCTTTTTTCACATGGCTGGACAATCAGCTTTCTTACACAGCTTGACAATCAGCTTTTTCACATGGCTGGACAATCAGCTTTCTTACATAGCTTAATAATCAGCTTTTTCACATGGCTGAACAATCAGCTTTCTCACATGGCTTGACAATCAGATTTTTCACATGGTTGGGCAATCAGCTTTCTCACATGGCTGGAATCAGTTATGGAGTCTGCCAGGAGATCATCATGGAAAGCCTGAATATACATCACTTTTCTGCAAAGTTTGTCCCCAAGCTTTTGTCACTTGACCAGAAACAACAACAACAACAACAACAACAACAAAACATGCTCATAGTTTTTTTTCTACATTAAGGGCATCTTTCACAGAGAGTTTGTTTCTGACGGCAGTACAGTGAATTCTGACTTCTACTGTGATGTTTTGAGGCGCTTTACAGAAGATGTGCATCAAAAAAGACTAGAACTATGGCACAACTGCAATTGGCTGTTACATCACGAAATTTCCCTCCTCCTCCACACTCACATCTCCCTAAAGACAATGCAGTTTTAATAGAAACAACATGGCAGTCATCCCACACCCTCCACACTTGCTTGACCTAGTCACTGTGACTTTGTCTTGTTCTCCAAAATGAAAGTGAAGGGGTGGTGCTATGACATCATAAATAAAATCTGAAGAAGCAAAGAACAGACCAAAAGCCATATATATGGATAAAATAACACCCCAAAACAGAAACAGATGATGAATACATACTATAAACTATAAATCATTATATAAGCTCTGAAGAAATGACCAAATAATAATCTTTTGACTGAGAACAGGACACTGCAGGCTGAGACATCATCTATACCCAAAGCTTAAAATTGGCCAAACAGACCTATGTGCCTATAGCAAAGATCAACAGACACCATATAATATAGTCCAGAGTTGCCTGCTAACCTCTATAATGATACTGAAAAGTGAGGCATAGTGCCACATTTGTGAGAGAGAATGGTGTCAGTATCTGAGTGAAAGAAGAAGAAGAAGAAGGAGGAGGAGGAGGAGGAGGAGGCATGTGGTATTGAACAGCCTTCAGGAAAAGGACTTCACAGAGTTTTTTTAGATGTGATAGAGGAATTATTTCAAAGTGGATAAGACCAAATTTAAATAAGGTAAGCCTATATACTTTTTTTAGGCCACGTGTGGGGACTTTTTTATTACACCTGGTAGTAACTAGGTATCAGGCTTATTCCTTGTTTCATGTTGTTATGATGGTATCTTCACAGTCTCTTTTCATGTTGTTATGATGGTATCTTCACAGTCTCTTTTTATGTTGTTATGATGGTATCTTCACAGTCTCTTTTTATGTTGTTATGATGGTATCTTCACAGTCTCTTTTTATGTTGTTATGATGGTATCTTCACAGTCTCTTTTTATGCTGTTATGATGGTATCTTCACAGTCTCTTTTTATGTTGTTATGATGGTATCTTCACAGTCTCTTTTTATGTTTCTTGTCATATTTGGTTACACTGGTATCTGGTTACCTTGGTATCTGGTTTCTGGTTACACTGGCAACTTCACTCTGGTTATTTTATTTCTTACATACCTTTTGAACATTTGTAAATTTTGTTGTCATTACCTCATGTCTATATCTGTGTTAGGTCTTCACATTCTTGTTTGACATGTCATGTAATAGTAAGTGAGTCTTTGGTTGACATGTCATGTAATAGCAAATGCGTCTTTGGTTGACATGTCATGTAATAGCAAGTGAGTCTTTGGTTGACATGTCATGTAATAGCAAGTGAGTCTTTGGTTGACATGTCATGTAATAGCAAATGAGCTTTTGTTTGATATGTCATGTAATAGCAAATGAGCTTCTGTTTGACATGTCATGTAATAGCAAGTGAGCATTTGTTTGACATGTCATGTAATAGTAAATGAGCTTTTGTGTTTACATGTCATGTAATAGCAAGTGAGCTTTTGTTTGACATGTCATATAATAGCAAATTAGCTTTTGTTTGACATGTCATGTTTAGAATCAAGTTTTTGTTTGGCATGTCATGTTTATAAGCAAGTTTTTGTTTGACATGTCACAGAAAAGAGGTGTCACATGTCAGCAAGTGAGCTTGTGTTTGACATGTCACATGTCAGCTAGTGAGCTTGTGTTTAACATGTTATGTGATAGCAACTGAGTTTTGCTTGATTGATCTATAACAAGTCCTGTAAAGGTGCTGATCTTGTGCATCTTGTGATGTTTTTGTGTCTCGTTCATGTTTTGTCTCAAATTTGTCAATATGTTCTACTTTTGATCCAGGCAAGACTATTAAGCATCGTGCAAAGAATGGCACATTCCTTGTCCCTGGTGAAGTTGTCCATTATGTTGTCAAGCTTCTGGAGGAAAACTGGCATCTAGAAGAGAGTCTTCAGACTTTGTCTGCACTTGACATTATAGGTAACTTCCATTATGTTAGGAAATAAGCAAGTAGTAGTTTCAGGACAGGAAGTAAGCAACTAATGGTGTCAGGAAGTAAGCAAGTAGTAGTGTTAGGAAGTAAGCAAGTAGTAGTTTCAGGACAGGAAGTAAGCAAGTAATAGTGTCAGGAAGTAAGCAACTAATGGTGTCAGGAAGTAAGCAAGTAGTTGTGTTAGGAAGTAAGCAAGTAGTTGTGTTAGGAAGTAAGCAAGTAGTAATGTCATGTAGTAAGCAAGTAGTAGTGTTAGGAACTAAGTAAGTAGTAGTGTCATGTAGTAAGAAAGTAGTAGTGTTAGGAACTAAGTAAGTAGTAGTGTCATATAGTAAGAAAGTAGTGGTGTTAGTAAGTTATAATAATAATAGTAATGTTGGGAAATAATCAGATGAAAGTAAGGAAAAAAACAGATGATTGCTATTAGGAAGTATGTGGCTGTCAATGTTAGAAATTAAGCAGCTAAAGTGAAGATGAATTATTATGAGACACAAGCATAATGTTCATAAATCTCTAACATATAGCTGTTTCCACCAACATCAGTATGTAAAAAAACATAGTCGAACCCACTTAATATCACTTCATTTTATGTGACTATCTGGATCTTATTTTATATCTTATATCCTTCCCGTGCCGTTAAACGTCACATAGGGCTCGCAAAGTAGTTCGCCAATTTTTCCTGTTTTCGGCGAGTCTTTCAACCTCATCAAAGGATTTTATGCTTGTTAACTTGGCCTCTCTTAATAGTGTCCTCTTCAGAGTTTCACGCAGTCTGCCTCTTTTTCTTCGGCCTGTTGTGTTCCACTTGATAGCTTGTTTTGGGATTCTCTGATCATTTCTTCTCATCAAGTGACCAACATATGTCCATCTCCTTTTCCTGATCACCCATGAGATTGGTTGTTGTTCAGTCATCTGTCTTATCTCTGCATTGCTCTTGAATTCATTCCACTTGATGCCGAGTATTTTCCTTTGGCATTTGTTTTCAAAAGAGTCTAATTTCTTTTCAGTTTCTTTAGTTGTTTTCCAGCTTTCGCATGCATAAATGAGGGTGGATATTACATTTGAATTGAATTGTCTTAACTTGGTTTTTGTGCTTATAACTTTTGAATTCCATATGTTCTCAAGATTCTTGAAGATTGATGCTGCTTTTGAAATTCTGATCCTAACTTCCTTTCTAGTGTCACCATCCTGGTCTATGTAGCTGCCAAGGTATGCAAATTGATTGACTTCTTCAATATCTGTCCCTTCTATGTGTATTCTATGTGACTACCTGGATAGTGTCACATAAATTTGTATCCCCGGCCAACTCCCACAAGTAATTAATGGGCTTTACTCCCGTTAATATCGCCCCGCTTAATGCCACAAATCTGTTAATGTCACGGTATTTTTGCACCTGGAGGAGCCTGGTTTATATCAGAGACAGAGCGAGTACAAGCTATAAACATCTCACAAAGCGTTATCAGCTCGCAACTCATCAAAGAAGGTGCTGATTGTTTGATCACCGAGTACGTGCCGCATCAACTTTTTGAACACGTGGGCATCAAAACTCGGGTGGTGTGAATGATGTGAATGGTGTGAAACATTTAGTGTGAATGATGTGAATGGTGTGAAACATTTAGTGTGAATGATGTGAATGGTGTGAAACATTTAGTGTGAATGATGTGAATGGTGTGAAACATTTAGTGTGAATGATGTGAATGGTGTGAAACATTTAGTGTGAATGATGTGAATGGTGTGAAACATTTAGTGTGAATGATGTGAAACATTTAGTGTGAATGAAAGGCTTACCGTGGCCGCCCTTTCATGATTAAAATCTGGCTTATTTCGGGTCATTTTCTTTATGACATTAACATGGGTGACGTTAAGTTGGCCACACGAGTTGGTGGTTGGTCAGACTCGAATAGTGCAGTAAAAGCAAGGTAGACAGCAACGCCGAGGATAGAGCTGATGACGTCAGCGAGTCTATCACAGAGCAGACGCCAACCAAAACTCTTTCTTATGCTCAGTCTGTAAGCGCGTTCGAGACTGTGTGCTCGTTCATTTACAGTATGTCTGACGTGACGCAGGACGTTTTTAGTGCTCTATCATGTTTAAATGACTTTTTAAAAAAATTATTAAACCAGTTATCACCACACAACGCAAAATCACCCATTTTTAGTACTACTGCTGATAAATCAGATGCTGCTTGATTATATATTATAATCATAAATAAATACTATAAGACTAAGACTTACTGTATATTGTGATTAATATATTTTGTGACTTCCTTGCCTGAAACCAGCTTGGACCATATTGGCAAGGAAGAGGACCAAGAGATCATATATTCAATATAAAATTAATAGTAGAGAAATGCAGAGAGTTTAATGTGAATCTATATTTAGCCTTTATAGACTACTCAAAGGCATTTGATTGTGTACAACACCAGAAACTGTGGGAAATAATGGAAAAAATGGGATTTCCAACACATTTGATACAATTAACATCACTGCTGTATCTAGACCAGCAAGCAGCAGTAAGAATAAATGGTGAAACAACAACTTGGTTTGACATAAAACAAGGGGTCCATCATAGGTGCATATTGTAGCCTTACTTATTTACCTTGTATACTGAAAATATAATGAGGAATGTTAGAGAAGATGTAGACAAAGAATATTATGATGCCATAACAGTTGGAGGTTATGAAATACCAGAGATTAGATACCCTGATGACACAGTATTACTGTTCACAACAAACACAAAAAGGAATGGAAAAACTAATTATGTCAGTCCGTAAGAACAGTGAAGAGCAAAACCTCTATCTCAATGAGAAGAAAACTAAATTGATGACAATTGACAAAACAAATAAGGCAGCTGAAATATGTATCAATGAGGAAAAACTGGAAGAAGTGGAGAGTTTTGAATGTCTTGGATCACTACTAACTAATAATGGAGATACAATGAGGGAAATTAAAAGGAGGACATCTATCGCTCTTCAGAAAGTAAAACAAATAAAGAATCTGTGGAGAGGAACAGACAGAACCACAAAAATAAGATTTTTAAGGTCATGCATCTTTCCCATCACAACATATGCCTGTGAGACCTGGACACTTAACAAAACAGCTGAGAAACACATAAATGCCTTTGAATGTAAATACTACAGAATAGTTCTTCAAATATCATTGACACAAAAAAGAACATATATATCCATACTACAAGAACAATATTGAAGAAAGCTGCCTAGTAAAGAGGATTAAAGAGAGAAAACTTAAATATTTTAAACACATTAAAAGTCATGATAATCTAGAGAAAACCGTCTTGGAAGGATACATAATGGGAAAAAGAAAGAGAGGAAGACCAAGGCAAAGATGTCTGCAAGACATCGTTGATGATCTGCAAATGCATGCATCAGCAGCAGGACATCTTGCTCAGAACTGAGAGCCCTTCAGGAGTGCTGTTTGGAAAGCAAAGTTCAACAAGGGACATGCAAATGAATAAATGATATTTTGTGACATATATTTTGTGATTAGTACATGTTGTGTCAGATGATGATAGCTTTGTCTGTTTATTTAATGTAGCAAATATATGGGACGGACACACACAGACTCACACACTTGACGTAGTTACATCCCCTGTAATCAGTTACATCCCCTTGTAATGTGCCTCGCTTAATGTCAGTCCCCCTAATGTCATCATATTTTGACGGGTCGGACGATGTGACATTAAACAGGTTCGACTGTCGGACGATGTGACATTAAACAGGTTCGACTGTCGGACGATGTGACATTAAACAGGTTCGACTGTCGGACGATGTGACATTAAACAGGTTCGACTGTCGGACGATGTGACATTAAACAGGTTCGACTGTCGGACGATGTGACAGTAAACATGTTCGACTGTCGGACGATGTGACATTAAATAGGTTCGACTGTCGGACGATGTGACATTAAATAGGTTCGACTGTCGGACGATGTGACATTAAATAGGTTCGACTGTGTTTTATTTCATGAACTATAAGTAAGTCAGGAGATAAGTGGTCTGTTTATTTCATGGTTTCTTGAGATATGTAAAGAAGTGAGAGTATTAATGGCCTGTTATTTCATGAGATGTAAGGAAGTGAGGGTATTAATGACCTGTTATTTCATGAGATGTAAGGAAGTGAGGGTATTAATGACGTGTTATTTCATGAGATGTAAGGAAGTGAGGGTATTAATGACCTGTTATTTCATGAGATATATAAGAAAGTGAAGGTATCAGTGCCCTTTTATTTCATGAGATATATAAAGAAGTGAAGTTATTAATGGCCTATTATTTCATGAGATATATAAGGAAGTGAAGCTATTAATGGCCTATATTCCATGAGATATATAAGTAAATGAAGTTATTAATGGCCTGTTTGTTTCATGAACTGCAAGAAAGTGAGCAGATAATTGCCTATTGTTTCATTTTTGACAAGAAAGTGAGCAGATAATTGCCTATTGTTTCATTTTTGACAAGAAAGTGAGCAGATAATTGCCTATTGTTTCATTTTTGACAAGAAAGTGAGCAGATAATTGTCTATTGTTTCATTTTTGACAAGAAAGTGAGGGAAAATCAACTGTTGGCCTGGTACGTATCTTCTCTGGTCTACCTGTCTACCATCATTTTTATTGATGTTTTAAATTTTTGATTACTGAATATGTTGGAACAACTAAAATAGTTTCTGTTTTTTCTAATTTTCTTCAGAAATAAAATATCTGACTCATTTGTGGTTAATTTCTCAAGGCTCCATTCTTGGTCCTCTTCTCTTTGCTATCTATATTAATGATTTACAACTACATTTAAAGCACTCTTCGTGTGATCTTTTTGCTGATGACTATACTGTTTACAATATGACATGGATAACCTACAAACAAGTCCTAAAATGTTATATTGAACCTATCTTATTATATGGAAGTGAATAATGGCCAATAGGCAGGTTTGCACAAAAATCATTGGAAGCAGCAGAAATGCGATTAATTAGAAGAATGTTGCAAATCCCCTAGACAACAAAAATAACCAATGGAGAATGTATGAGAAGAGCTGGAGAGACTTCTTCGTTCTCTTCCACCACCAAGACCGCCCGGTGATCCTATTGAATTTACTCCTATGGTCCTCAATAAGTCCTGTGGTCCTCCTGTAGTCCCCGAGAGGACCACAAGAGCTCAGAGTATCGCGGGGCTTGGGCCTGTATTCTCGGTGGGTCGCAGAAGCGGGATTGCGTGACACCGTGGTTTTCGTTGCACCAGTTTGATCTAGAGTTGGACTTTCTCACCGGAAAACCTCAGCGTGTTTAGGATATCAGTGCATCCCCGCTGGGTGAGAGGTTGTTGCCCATCCAGCCTAGAGTTGGATTTCTCATCGGAAAACCTCAGCGTGATTAGGATACGCATACATTCCCGTCGGGTGAAAGGTGATTGCCTATCTAGACTGCACTGGTCCAGTGTCTCCGACTTCAGCGTTTTGTGGTCGTGGCCGCTACCCTTCCTAGTTGTGACCAGGACGGAGCTTTTGTCCAGGAGGACGAATCCTTGCCACTAGTAATTTTCACCCCCGGGTTAAGCCGGTTTAGTCGTATTATCCCAGTATGTGCGTGTTTAGGACGTGACCGACCTCTAGAGCGGAGGTACCGTGACATGAGTAGTCATGAAGTTTCATCCTTGGGTTAAGCCGGTTTAGGCACATTTCAACAGTATGAGTTATATCGGACGTGTCCAGCCTCTGGAGCAGAGGTGCCGTGGTATGAGTAGCTCTCCCCGCGGGACTACTGGACATATCGATCAAACTTCACTTTATCCTTTCCATCATCTCTTCACAGCGGCGGCGCCCGGCAACCCTTATCGCCTTATCGCATTTTTACATTTTCTTCATTGGCCGGGAAGAGTTTCACTCCACTCGCGGCAGCTGAAGAATCTCGCCAGCAATGTCTTAGTTTAACCCCTAGGTTAAGCCGGTTTAGGCAATCTGCCCCAGTATGGGTGTATATAGGATGTGACCGACCTCTAGAGCAGTGGTGCCTTGATTCGAGACTACTGGTTACTTCACTTAATCCTTTCCTTCACCTTTTCCACGACGGCGCTGCGTGGCAACCCTAATCGCATTTTTCTTCATTGGCCGGGAGGAGTTTCACCCCCCACATGGCAGCTGAAGAATCTCGCCAGCAGCGGGTTTTAATCATAGTTTTCCTTCTCCTAGACGAGCTGCCAAACATGACTCTCATCTACCCGAAGCGTCTGGTTTTCAGGCGCCAGATATTCGCCTTCGCCCCCTTCTGCTGTCAGTTTGAACAGTTCCGCCACGAGAAGGCCAGGAGCTGGACGTGGACTGTCAGAGGCTATTTGAGACGGACGCCTTGGACACATTTAATTGGATCAGAGAGCGTATCCTCCATCCCACCTCCGGCTATGACAGTCCTTAGAACCAACTGAAGAGACAAAAAATCTTGTCAAAAATTAAGAGAGAGACAATGTACTTTCGTGGGACATGCAATGAGATGAGGGGGCATTGAAAATATTATAACAACAGGAAAAATAGAGGGAAGAAGATCAAGAGGAAGACCAAGAGAAATGATACTGGACAGTTTGACGGGAAGGTGCGAGAGGAGATCACCAACTGAGCTGATGGCCTTGCATGAAGGATCATGTACTCTGGAGAAGCATAATAGCCAACGCCAGTCGGCACAGCACCTGATGATGATGATGATGGTGGTGGTGATGATGATGATGATGATGATGATGATGATGATGATGATGATGATGAACCTACAGAAAGTGCTCCAAAATGATATAAACATTTTCATTAAATGGAGCAATAATAATGGTATGTTGATTAACACTGACAAAACAAAATCCATTTTTATCACTAAAAGACAGAAACTGTAGAATGCAACAAAAACTACACTACAGCTTTGTGTTGGAACTACAGAAATAGAAAATGTTTGTGAAAATAAAACTCTAGTACTCATCATTGATCAACATTTAACTTGGAATTCTCACGTACATAATCTAACAAACTTAATAACACAGAAAGTTCTTCCTAAACCCAGGCTTGATCTGCACAAGAAAACCCTTGCATACTCTGCTGCTTGGCTCTGGAGTTCACTCCCGTACTATCTAAAATTCATTAGTAATATTTCATCCTTTAGCTCAAGCCCTTTTCAGTATTCACTGACTTGTAACTTTTTGCCCCCAATAGAATATCTAATACCCTCTCATCTCATGACTCACAAGTCACTGAGTTCTGTTCTAAAAGAACATAGTTCTAAACTTAACTTGTTAGATCTTGTTAGAAATTATCTTAGTGAATGTGTGAGTGTGGTGTCAGAAGAACTGCATTGAAAATTTATTTTTGTGTGTATGTTTGTGCATATGTGTGTTAGATTAGTTACCTCTCATGTATTTCATTATTTTATATTTGTGAATGTAATAGTTCATTGTCTTACATTTGTGAATGTAATGGTTTCATTTTGCATTGTTTGATATTTTTCATGTAATTTGTATTACTTCTCATGGCAGAACTGTTCAGAATGACAGGAGAAGGGGCGAAGGCAAATATCTGGCACCTGAAAACCAGTCTCGAATGTGTGGGAAGAATGAAAGATGGAGTGATGAAGGGCAGAATGTAAGATGGGCCTGATCGTGCAATTCCACACCCTTTGAAAATAAAGATCATGTATTCATTCATTCATTCTCTCTAGCTATCTGTCTATCTCATGTCTATATATCTCACTCTCACACACATACACAGAGTTTGTTCACAGTAAGCTAAATGTGACCCAAGACTATCATGTGCTACACTTTTCTTGTTCAGAAATTTTGACCAATGTGACACACATTGACCACATTTCAAGGTCATCTCAGGGTGAAGCTATTAATGTGACCTTTGTTGGACTGGAATCTGTGGAGAAAATGATGACATCAGCAGCTGCATCTGGGAGTTCAGTGCCAGATGCCAGTGTGAGCAGTGTGGAGCAGTGTGTGTGTCGTCCTGCTGACCATGTAGAAGGTATTGTCCAGTCTGTATTTACAAGATAACAAGATAATGCATAACTGAGTCAGGCTTGAGTACAAGATGAGATAGATAAATCAGTCACGGCATAAGTGAATGAATGAATTAATGTGAGGATCGTTCACAATAAATGATTTGGTTAACATATTAATGAATGACTAAATTTCTGACGTGAATAAAGTAATATGATTATCCTGAATGTTTGATTCAAAGTTAGAATGAAAATAAAGTGTAATGAGGTTTCTGTGTGCAGGTTTGTCATGTGAGAGATGTGCCACTGGTTATATGCGAGAAAACCTGACCTTAAGCTCCAGCTATGGGTCATGCATACCATGTAACTGCCAGGGACGTGGTGTTACAGACCCCCCTGAATGTGATGAGCTGACGGGAAAATGCCTGAACTGTAGAAACGGGACAATGGGAGACAGCTGCGAGAAGTGTGCGCAACATGTTGCTGGTGCCGAGTGTGACAACTGTACAGACCAGTACTGGGGTCTTCAGGAAGATGGATGTAGAGGTAACTTTTAAAGTATCTTGAGTCGGCTGCCAGGGAGAGGAGGTTGAGAAGGGGGGAGAGAGAAATGGGGAAATATATTGCATTCAGTAAAATAAGCAAACTATTCAAAGTATGGTTCATATCTGGTCTAGAAGCTGTCAACAAAGTATGGTTCATATCTGGTCTAGAAGCTGTCAACAAAGTATGATTCATATCTGGTCTAGAAGCTGTCAACAAAGTATGGTTCATATCTGGTCTCTCTCTCTCTGAACCTTAAGTGCCCAGGGCACATGGGGCTTCCGCAAGGGTTTTCCACAAATGCCTGTCTTTCGCCTTTTTTTCTGCTCTTGCCCAGGTGAGCCCTCTATTGCTCAACATCCTTTCTGTTGTTCTTCTCCATGTCTCTTTTGGTCTACCCTTACTTCTGCTCCCCTGTGGTGTCCATCTTAGTGCTATTTTTGGTAGTGAGTTGTCAGTCATTCGGAGCACATGTCCCAACCATCGCCAGTGTCTTTCCTCATATCTGGTCTAGCTGTCAACAAAGTATGGTTCATATCTGGTCTAGAAGCTGTCAACAAAGTATAATTCATGTCTGGTCTAGAAGCTGTCAACAAAGTATGGTTCATATCTGGTCTAGAAGCTGTCAACAAAGTATGGTTCATATCTGGTCTAGAAGCTGTCAACAAAGTATGATCCAAATCTTTAACAATTATATATGTCTAGAAGCTGTGATGGTGATGCTGTAAAGATAATGTTGTGAAGATATTGTGAAATTCACATTAATAAGTGATGGTGTGATGATTGTAAAACATTTATAGTGGCAGCAGGAAGCAGCAGTTTGAGTTGAAAATAAAACTGGAAAATACCAGTAGTAAAACAAAGGGTGCGACAAGGATGTGTACCATCTCCAAACGTTTTTTCTCTGCACAGTGAGAATATTCTAAGAGTGATCATTACAGAACCAGATATAAAAGTAGGAGGATATAATATTAACAACCTTCAGTATGCTGATGACACAGTACTGATAGATGAGAACTAATAAGACCTGCAAAATCTCTTGGATAAAGTCGCCAAAGAAAGTGAACAGAAAGGCCTTACTTTGAACATCAAAAAGACAGAGACTATGGCTATATCTAAGAAACAGAATCTACCAACATGCAGTATAAAATAAAATGGAACTATTCTAAAGCAGGTGCAGAAATTCAAATACCTTGGATCGGTAATAACTTCTGTCAGGAAATGCAAAACAGAAATTAAGAACAGAATAGGCCAAGCAAAGACTACATTTTAGAGAATGAAAACATATTATACAACAAATCCTTATCAATGAATGTTAGAAAATAAGTCTGAAAGTGCTGTATTGAACCTATCTTGTTATATGGAAATGAATCATGGACAATAGGCAGGTCTGCACAAAAGTGATTGGAAGCAGCAGAAATGTGGTTGGTTTATTAGTAGAATGTTGTGAATTCTCTAGACAGCAAAAATAACTAATGAAGAATGTATGAGAAGAGCTAGAGAGACAAAAAAATCTTGCCAAAAAAATAAGAGAGAGACAATGTACTTTCATAGGACATGCAGTGAGAAGAGGGGGCATTGAAAATATTATAACAACAGGAAAAACAGAGGGAAGAAGAGCCAGTGGAAGACTAAGAGAAATGATACTGGAAAGTCTGGTGAAATGGTGTGAGAGATCACCAACTTAGCTAATGCTCTGCATGAAGGATCATGTACTCTGGAGAAGCATAATAGCCAACGCCAGTTGGCATGGCACCTGATGATGATGGTGTTAAGATAATGTTGTGAAGAGCACATGTGAATTAATAATTTGTTGTGAAGATAATGTTGTGAAGATCATGTGTGAATTAATAGGTGATGTTGTGAAGATCACATGTTAATTAATAAAATATGTTGTGAAGATAATGTTGTGAAGATCACATGTGAATTAATAAGTGATGTTGTGAAGATATGTGAGTTAATAAATGATGTTGTAAAGATCACATGTGAATTAATAAGTGATATTGTGAAGATCATATTAATAAGTGATGTTGTGAAAATAATATTGTGAAGGTCACATTAATAAATGATGTTGTGAAGATCACATGTGAATTAATAAGTGATGTTTGTTTCAGCATGTAACTGCAGCAGCCCAGGCTCCATTGACCCAGTTTGTGACAAAAAATCTGGTCAGTGTTCTTGTGCCAGTCACGTGGTTGGTCGTACTTGCTCGGAATGTGAGGAGAACTACAACAGACTTACACAGGCTGGATGTGCCAGTATGTAAATGCAAGAGAGTATATGGCATCTGCTATAGATGTTTATATGTATAAGAATGTGTGATGATTTCTTCAGTTTGAAGAAAGCCATACGTGTTACATGAATCATGTAAGTGAAAAATGAAAATAAATGAAAAATATGAAGGCAGATAAAACAGAGCCCATGGACATGAGAGAAGGAATAGTTTCAAGAAAATAGCAAGAATTTTTTTATTTTTTCTTCTTTGGTGGGATATTTAATTTTTCTTGGATCTCTTATTGTGACATTTGTTAATTTTTCTTGGATCTCTTATTGTGACATTTGTTAATTTTTCTTGGATCTCTTATTGTGACATTTGTTAATTTTTCTTGGATCTCTTATTGTGACATTTGTTAATTTTTCTTGAATCTCTTATTGTGATATTTGTTAATTTTTCTTGGATCTCCTATTGTGATATTTGTTAATTTGTTTTGGTCTTTAGTTTTGCTGTTATTAATATATATGGATCATTTGTAAAAGTAATTTGTGACTTTAAAATAACTTTCCTAATGTAGCATGTGGTGATGAGAAGAAACAATCAAAGAATACCAAAACAAGCTGTCAGGTGGAGCACAACAGACCAAAGAAAAAGAGGTCGACCATGTGAAATTCTAAAGAGGACATTGTTATTTAAGAGAAGCCAGTTTAGTGGGCATAAGTTCCCTTGATGAAGTTGAAAAACTTGCTGAAAACAGGAAAACTTGGCAAACAACTATGTGAGCCCTGTGTGACATTTAACGGCACAGGAAAGATGTAAGATGTAAGAATGTGGTAGGTAAATAACTTTCCTAATTTGGTATGTTGCAGAATGTGATGAGTGCTACACGTTGTTGGTAATGGAGATTGTTCCATTGAGAGATGTAGTAGCAAACATAAGTTCAGACGTAAATTTGCTAGTGGGTGTGACAGTCTCACCTGGAACATTCACTGCTCAGCTCAGATCTGCAGTTCTACAGGCAGAACAACTGAGTAACTTTGTAAGTTCTCAGAACTTTTTATTTTCATTACTCACTCTTGGTACTTTCAAGAAATAGTCACATGCTTGTTCTTATGTGGAGGAGATGTAAACAGTGCATGGGAAAAACTTGTGCTGTTATGATGTAGCATGTGCTTTTATGATGTAGTTTGCACTGTTATGATGTAGCTTGTGCTTCTGTGGTGTGGCTTGTGCTGTTATGATGTAGCATGTGCTGTTATGATGTAGCATGTGGTATTACATGCTGTTATGATGTAGCTTGTGCTGTTATTATGTAGCCTGTGCTATTATATGCTGTTATGATGTATTTTGCACTGTTATGATGTAGTTTGTACTGTTATTGTGTAGCTTGTGCTGTTATGATGTAGCTTGTACTGTTATGATGTAGCCTGTGCTGTTATGATGTAGCTTGCGCTGTTATGACGTAGCTAACACCATAAGTTAGAGCAAATTCTGTGATAAATTTTGGTGCTTGGTCTAAAAACCAGCAGACGTGAGGTTCAAACAGAACTTCCATCACTCACACATGAGTTAGTTATGAAGGTTTTGATCTTGACATTCTCATCTTGAATCTGCCATTGACAAATCACAGTGTAGATTTTCTTTTCAACACAGACTTTTATAAAATTTTTGTTCCAGTTGTGAGCTCAGAAAAAAAGTAAGAGAAATATGGGACAGTCATTATCTTAGATCTAAAAGGCTCTATTTTTTTCTTTGGCTAATCTGCACTCTGTCATTTCACTTTGTGAAGGCTTGTTGTTTCCTACTTGATCAAATTTGTAATTGTGAGGACAAAAAGTTATGTTCCTGCTATTTTGTGAGAATAAAAAGTTATTATTACTGTTCTGGAAGGACAAAAAGTTATTTTTATTGTTCTGCATCGATAAAAAGTTATTCTTAATGTTCTGTTAGGACAAAAAGTTATTCTTATTATTCTGTGAAAACAAAAAGTTATTCTTAATGTTCTGTGAGGACAGAAAGTTTTTCTTACTGTTCTGTGAGGATAAAAAGTTATTCTTAATGTTTTGCGAGGATAAAAAGTTATTCTTACTGTTCTGTGAGGACAAAAAGTTATTCTTATTATTCTGTGAAAATATAAAGTTGTTCTTTCTGTTCTTTGAGGACAGAAAGTTATTCTTAGTGTTCTGTGAGAACAAAAAGTTATTCTTATTATTCTGTGAAAACAAAAAGTTATTCTTATTATTGTATGAAAACAAAAAGTTATTCCTTATTAATGTTCTGTGAGGACAACATGTTATTGTTAATGTTCTGTGAGGACAACATGTTATTGTTAATGTTCTGTGAGGACAAAAAGTTATTCTTACTGTTCTGTGAGGACAAAAAGTTATTCTTACTGTTCTGTGAGGACAAAAAGTTATTCTTACTGTTCTGTGAGGACAGAAAGTTAGTCTTACTATTCTGTGAGAACAAAAAGTTATTCTTATTATTATGTGAAAACAAAAGGTTATTCTTATTATTATGTGAAAACAAAAAGTTATTCTTATTACTAAGTGAAAACAAAAAGTTATTCCTTATTAATGTTCTGTGAGGACAGAAAGTTATTCTTACTGTTCTGTGAGGACAGAAAGTTATTACTGTTCTGTGATGACAGAAAATTAGTCTTACTATTCTGTGAGAACAAAAAGTTATTCTTATTATTATGTGAAAACAAAAGGTTATTCTTATTATTATGTGAAAACAAAAAGTTATTCTTATTACTAAGTGAAAACAAAAAGTTATTCCTTATTAATGTTCTGTGAGGACAGAAAGTTATTCTTACTGTTCTGTGAGGACAGAAAGTTATTCTTACTGTTCACTGTTCTCTGAGGAAAAAATTTATTCTTACTATTCTCTGAGGACAGAGAAATCTGACAATACAGTTTGTTTTTAGAAAATAGAAAATGTCTCCAAATTTGTCTGAATTCTAATTTGTCTGAATTGTGATTTGTATGAATTCTAATTTGTATGAATTCTAATTTGGCTGAATTCTACAGCTGATGTCTGCTGAAGCTTCAAGTTCAAACATGAGCTTACAGTTACAGAGCTTCCAAGTCACCTTAATATGGGTCAACAGTAACATGGCTAAGACAGAGAACATGACAGCAGACATTGACCAAGGCCTGAGCAAAGCCAACACATTTATTAAATTGGCAAGTTCACATAGGATCAGCATGGAAGCAGCTATGAAAACAATATATGCTGATATAGGTAATATAATCACAAAGATAATGTCATGCTGCATGTATTGTCATCATCTAGGTAATGCTGAAAAATGCATATTTATTGCATCAGCATCCACATAATGCCATAACCACCTAGTCAGTATCATCATTAAGAATGTAACATCTCACCTAGATAGTGTCATGTTTTGGGTAATGTCACCACCTAAACCGTATCATCATTAAGAAGACAATGTCTTGTCTAGATAATGCTATTTTCTGATTATTGTTATCACCTAGGTAAATCTATCATAATTTAGATTATGTTATCACACTGGCCAACACACATCTTGGTGCCTCAAATGTTAGACCTGTTTCTAGGTATATTTGACCTGCTGATTCCAAAAATGGCACAAGTTTTCCCCTATCAGCTCTAGTTTTTGAGATAAGAACATATGCCACATACCGCTCTTCACTCTGCTCGACCATAACAAATCAGAATATTTGAATGTAGTGTTTAAATTAATATCTTTTAGGCATGAAGTAAACATATTAAAAATTAAAATAAAAGTGTACTACATGAAAATCTACTAATTTCATACCAAAAGCACAAGTTTATGATACAAACTTTCCACTCATTCGACACACAAGAAGTTCCTTTTGTAAGACTTCCAACAGTGGGATCTGCTAGGACAGTCCCACATAACATTACAACAATAGTCTGCCATCATGTGTGCATCCCATCTTTCTTGATATTTATCTTCCATTGTTTTATGTCTTGGTGTAATCTTTCACCTTGCTCTTCAGCCACCAAGGTTCTCTGGAAAGTGATCTAAGTAACTGTGCAGATAATGGATTTTAACACTCATGTTACAGCCAAGCTTGCTGAAACTGAAAGAGCATATCCTCTGCTAACTGTGTGTAGTTGTCTGCCATCTTGTTGTCAAGAAAGCTTTTCACAACTAGAACAAATGAAGATTCAATTTCATTCACTGATGCTATAAAATGTGGGTCATTTATAAGTTGTCTGGTCTGTGTACCATTTAAAATTCCTACCTTCAGCTTTTCCATGATAAGTCCAGGTAACTTATGCACTGTGTATTCAATGCACAAATTGTCTTTGTTCAAAGTCTTTACAAATTGTTTAATCAGATCTAGCTTTATATGTAGTGGTGGATGTATGATTCTATCTCGTGCTACCAAAGGTTCATTGATTACATTTTGTCCTCCAGCCACCATATATTCCCTCAGAGGCCAATCTTTTCCTGCCCAATGTCCATGTTTGGCTCTACCATCCCAGAAGCATAAAAAGCAAGGATACTTTGTGTAGCCACTTTGTTGACCAAGAAGAAAATTAACAATCTTCAAGTCTACACAAATCAACCATTGATATTCTTGGTAACTTATCTTTTCCACAACTAAAGAGATGGCCTTGTACTCTTCTTTCAACCTGTCCTGGTGGAACAACGCATTGGAGTAGAACCATATTTGTTGTCGTTATTTAAAAGAACACATTTCAAACTATGTTTTGAATTGTTGATGAAAAGTTGCCATTCACTTGGGTTATATTCTGTTTTCTTCACAAGGTTTCTGATGTCATTGCAGAATACTACGTTGTTGTCTTCAGTAAAGAATGGCAGCAAATCTTTTTCTCTCCTTCTATAAAATGTAATTTTCATTCATGCTGAAGTACATTGTTTTCCTTTAGTCTGGAGGCAAGCAAGTCAGAAGGCTCCTTGTTTCTGATCAGATCACTTAATTCATTCTGATCAGAACAGTCACTATGTGAAGTTGTTTGGAATTCACTGTCACTGCCCCCACTTTCTTTACCTTGTGAGATATCAGACTTGCAAGACTCATCCTCTGAGAGCTGTGCTAGTTCAAAGAAAGGTGGAACAGGTACAAGATCCAAGTGCAGGACAGGTCTCCTGGCTGAAGGTAGATCAGGGTAAGACTATTTGTCATGATTATTTTGATTGATGTCTGTAATATTAACAGTACAAAAATAACAATCATCAAAGTGGTTTTTCTGTTCCCTCCACACCATTTCAGGGAGCTTCTTTTCCCATTTGTCCACTTGTGCAAATGCATCGTACAAGTTTTGCATACAGTATGAGAAGTCCAAGGCTTATCTTGATCTCCAAACTTGACACCAAAATAACCTCTCTCTCTCTCTCTGAACCTTAAGTGCCCAGGGCACATGGGGTTTCCGCAAGGGTTTTCCACAAATGCCTGTCCTTCGCCTTTTTTTCTGCTCTTGCCCAGGTGAGCCCTCTATTGCTCAACATCCTTTCTGTTGTTCTTCTCCATGTCTCTTTTGGTCTACCCTTACTTCTGCTCCCCTGCGGTGTCCATCTTAGTGCTATTTTTGGTAGTGAGTTGTCAGTCATTCGGAGGACATGTCCCAACCATCGCCAGCGTCTTTCCTCAATAATTGTTGTCAGTGGTTTCATCTGCATTTCTGCCAATAAGATGTTATTTCTTATGGTGTTTGGCCAAAATATTTTTCTAATTCTTCGTAAACATTTAGTCTCAAAATAACCTACATATACTCTTATTGCAAACTCATAAATAGATTTCCTACTTGCTTTCAGTGTGTGCTGCCCACAAATAGAGCAAAATATGTCCAGATGATTCAAGCATCTGTTGTGAAGTAGCCATAACCTCTGCCGTGTTCATTCTATTTGCAAAAAATGAAATGATATGAGTGGGAATATACACACACCTCCTATACAATCATAACTATTGTACAAATACAGTGCACATTTTTTAAACAGATCAGGTTGAGAAACCTTTGAAATACAAATTTATTTAGTCTATGAAAACCATGATCTTCCATCTTAATTTTAATTTTGTGCACATAATTATGTAATAAAACAGAACAAAAGCGATTTTCTCATTTGAACTATACATTTTTATCCCGGTGTACATGATAGGAAAGGAAGTAGGCGAACGGTTGTGAAACAAAAGTCATTTTACACAAAAATGCAGGTAAATTAAATACATAAATTTCCCATTCAAATAGGACTGCTTGTTATGACATCCTAATTCTGCAGAATTAGGCAATGGAAATGTGGTTCATAAGAAGGATGTTGAAGGTACCAAGGACAGCTAAGAAAACCAACGAAGAAGTCTTAAGAGTGGCTGGAATTAAAAGGTAAATTACAGCAAAGATCAGAGGGAGACAAGCCAGATTTGTAGGACATTTTCTGATAAGAGGAAAATTGGAACACATTGTGGCAACTGGAAAAACTGAGGGAAGAAGAAACAGAGGAAGACAGAGAGAGAAGTTATTGTATCAGCTGTCAGTATGGCTAGGAAGAAAGTCACTGGTAGATCTCAAAATCAAGTCTAAAGACAGGGAATTGTGGAGAGAAATGATCACCTACACCACATGGCACAGCATTTGATTGATTGAATTCTACAGAAGAGATCTGTTAAAGAGCAGACTAAATTTTTATTAATTCAACCATATCTAAGAAACTGGAACTGGTGTAGTAATTTGCAATTTTCTGAATCAGTGCCTCATATAACCCAAGTAACAGGCCTAAAAACCAAGGCACCAAGAAAAAAAGGGGTCTTTTTGTTGGGCTGTGCTATGTTATCTTTATCTGGATGTCATTAAAACACTGTTATTGTTTCACTTAATAATGTCATGATGCATTTAATATCATCATCTAGGCAATGTTGCAGGTTTGTAGACCATCACCTAGGTAATTTTGTTATAATATTGTTATGACATAGTTACTAATGTTACAATATAAGTGACCTGGGCAAGAAGTAACTTGTATGTAATCTTATATCTTATATCCTTCCCGTGCTGTTAGACGTCACATAGGGCTCGCAAAGTAGTTCGCCAATTTTTCCTGTTTTCGGCGAGTCTTTCAACCTCATCAAAGGATTTTATGCCTGTTAACTTGGCCTCTCTTAATAATGTCCTCTTCAGAGTTTCACGTAGTCTGCCCCTTTTTCTTCAGCCTGTTGTGTTCCACTTGATAGCTTGTTTTGGGATTCTCTGATCATTTCTTCTCATCAAGTGACCAACATATGTCCATCTCCTTTTCCTGATCACCCATGAGACTGGTTGTTGTTCAGTCATCTTTTGAATTCCATATGTTCTCAAGATTCTTGAAGATTGATGCTGCTTTTGCAATTCTGATCCTAACTTCCTTTCTAGTGTCACCATCCTGGTCTATGTAGCTGCCAAGGTATGCAAATTGATTGACTTCTTCAATATCTGTCCCTTCTATGTGTATTTTTCCATTTTGATTGATGGGAATTTTCATTATTTTTGTTTTGTCCTTGTTAATTTCAAGTCCTATTTTGCTAGCCAGTGAAGATAGGCTATCTGTTTTTTCTTGCACGGAATTCACATTATTACTGATAAGAGTTATGTCATCAGCAAAATCAAGATCTTCTAGTTGGGTCCCATGTACCCAGTCAATACCTGTGTTACCTGTGCAGCATTTTGTCATTATGAAGTCTATTGTAATCCCAAAAAGTAAAGGAGACAGTATACATCCTTGTTTCACGCCTGTTTCAATCTGGAACCATTCACTCATCCCTTCTTATGTCTTGACTGCACAACCATATCCATTGTATAAGTCCTTAATGATGTTGACAATTTTAGATGGTATTCCATATAGACATAAAATTCTCCATAATGAATCTCTGTGTATGCTATCAAATGCCTTCTTAAAATCTATGAAATTCAGTATTAATGGTTTCTGCTTTTCAATATGTTCTTCAAGTATTATTCTGAGAGTAAAGATCTGGTCGAGACAGCTTCTCCCTTTTCGAAATCCTGGTTGTTCTTCTCTCATTACAGTATCCACTATATCTTTGAGTCTATTCAAAATGACCTTGCAAAATACTTTTGACACAACTGATATTAAGGTTACTCCTCTCCAGTTGTTACAGTCACTAAGGTTGCCCTTTTTTGGTATTTTAACAATGATTCCCTTCTTCCAATTAGAAGGGACCTTTTCTTCTTTCCAAATCTTGTTAAACATTCTCTGTAGTTGTCTCATGTTGTCACTATTGATAGCTTTTAGCATCTCAGCTGTTATGTCATCTTCACCTGCAGCTTTGTTGTTAGCCATTAAATTCACTGCTGTTTCAATTTCATGCAATTTAATTTCATCTAGATTGACATTTAGTTGTGGGGCTGGTAAGTCAGTTTCAAGGTTTAACAATTCTTTTGGGTGTGGTCGATTGAGTATTTCTTGGAAGTGTTCAGCCCATCTTTGCTTTTGGTCTTTATTTGATGTTAATAGTGTTCCAGTTTTGCTAAGGATTGGTCTTTCTTTAGATGTAATAATACCTGTTAGCCTCTTTTGTATGTTATATAAAGTTTTGCTGTCTCCTGTTTTTGCTGCTTTTTCTGCCTCTTTCGCCATATTGTCTATGTATTCTCTTTTATCCCTTCTAGCTGAACCTTTTTACTTTCTTGTCTATGTCTTTGTATTTTGCTTTTGCCAAATCTCTTTCATGATCTGCTTTTGCATTCAACATGTTTAATTTGACTGCTCGTCTTTCATGTATATACTTCCATGTTTTATCTGATATCCATGCTTTTCTATTTGGTTTTTCCAATCCAGCGCTTACTTTTGCTGCTGTGATTATGGCTGTGCTGTAAGAATTCCATAACTCATCTATACCTATCTCCTCAACTTCACTGGGTGTTTTGGAATGATTGGCAAGTTCCTGATTGAAATTAATGTTAGTATTTTCTTCTTGTAGGCTGTGGATGTTTATCTTTCTGTGTACTGATTTCTTGTGTTGACTTTTCAATTTTAGTTTTATTTTCCCTATGCACAGGTTGTGATCGCTGTTGATATCTGCACCCCTATAAGCCCTTACATCCATGAGAGATGTTCTGTATTGCTTTCTAATACAAAATTGTATGTAATGTTACATGTATACTGTTCAAAAAAAGAAACGCAACAAATATGATGTTGCAATTTAAACTGAAATTTCCTGATCAGACAACGGCAAATTGCCTGAAACGTTCACTTGGACATCAACTTATGTGCTGACCTGAATTGTACTCAGCAGAGCATAGAAAAGCGACATTAGTCAAAACAGCATTTTTGACAAAAACTCATGACAGTTTGATGAGAATCCAGTGAAACTTACTGAACACAAAACTCACTGACCATGTTATTGAATGCCTATAAAAGATTGATGCTCCTCGAATCGATTCATCTGAAAATTCAATGCACAAGTATGGCTCATCTCACTACAGAACAACGACTCATCATCATTGGGCGTTTACAAACTGGACAGTCACAAAGTGTAGTGGCCAGACAATTTAATGTGGTTAGAAGCACCATTAGTCACCTTTGGAGATGATTTCAGGAAACTGGCTCAGTTGCAGATCAGCTGCACAGTGGAAGACCCATAGTCACAACTCCTGCCAAAGACTGCTTCATACAGCTGCGTCACCTCAGGAATCAATTTGAATCTGCATCCTCAACAGTCCAGTCAATGACAGCAGTTCACTGAGTTTCAGATCAAACAGTCAGGAACCAGCTACATGATGCTGGACTTTTGGGGTAGAAGACCCTACAGAGGTCTTGCTCTTACGGACTGGCATCACCAGAATAGACTGCAGCGGGTGAACCAGCATCATCAATGGACCGTTGTGAGTAACTGGAGAAGGGTTTGGTTTAGTGATGAATCATTCTTTCTACTCCAGCGACATGATAGATGGAGAAGAGTTTACCACAGGGTCCATGAGTGGTACTCCCAGTACTGCATGGATGAGGCTCCTCCACATGGTGGTGGAAGTGTACTGACATGAGGGACAATCAACTTCATGGGAAGAAGTTACCTGGGGCAAATTGAAGGATGTCTGAATGCCCAATGATACGTTGCTGAAATTCTTTATCCTCTTGTTCTTCCACTTCTGGCTGCACTAGGGTCGATTTTTCAGCAGGATAACACTTGACCTCACGTGGTACAACTCACCACCCAGTTCTTCTTTGACAACAACGTCTAGACCATTCCATGGCCGTCCATGTCATCAGATATGAACCCAATAGAACACTTATGGTACGAACTTAACAGACAAGTCCGCCAGCGAGACATGGCGCCAACCAATCTCCAACAGTTGTCTCTTGCACTGTGGGAAGAGTGGGCAACCATCCCACAACAACAGATCCAACAGCTAATCGGATCCATATCAAAGAGATGTCGTTCTCTGACACAGGGCAGAGGAGGCCATACACCTTACTGAAATGGAGGCCTCAGTCGCAAAGAACACCAAACCAAATTTAATGAACATATTTCATTGTAAAGTCTTAAAGTTTCTTCATGCCAAGATTGAAACACTAATTTCGTAAAATAAAATTTTGATACAAGTTTGAAATTTGGTGTCCATTATGACTACAGTAGTGTTGCATTTCCTTTTTTTTGAACAGTATAAGTGGAAAGAAGAGCCAGATTCAGCGAATTTTTAAAATGACTGTTATACTTGTATATGACTTTTCTGTTTCAAGACTTTCAGATAATTCTCAATGCCTATAGAATATACCCACAGTTACAGTTACGGTTGCTGTTCTTCAATGTTGTCACCATCTTGAAATGTTGACTACTGACTGTTCATGTATAACCCCTCTTGTTTTGAAATGTCTATTTATCTTAATGACCTCTCCCTGTCAGATACTCAAACTTTCCATGGCACATTTTTTGGTGTTTGTGACTTCAGCAATTTCATAATCTTGAATGTAAAGTGGTGGACCAACACAAGCAGTCCACAGCTGGTGCAGCAAAACTCGATTTTGGTCAAGAAATCTGAAACTACTCCATCAGTATGTGACCTTGGTCTGGCATGTGATCTTTATGTGTAATTCTAACACACTGGATACAGTTAAAACATACCATTTCTGTAGAAGTATCTGGCCTTTTCATGTTCACAGAAATACCAAAATGGTTTCCTCTTGTAGTGATCATTCAAAAGAGCAAGCATGATCACCAGCATGTATTGATACAGCACTTATTAGTACAGCACTTATTAGTACAGCACTTATTAGTACAGCACTTATTAGTACAGCACTTATTGGTACAGCACTTATTAGTACAGCACTTATTGGTACAGCACTTATTAGTACAGCACTTATTGGTACAGCACTTATTAGTACAGCACTTATTGGTACAGCACTTATTGGTAAAGCACTTATTAGTACAGCACTTATTGGTACAGCACTTATTAGTACAGCACTTATTGGTACAGCACTTATTAGTACAGCACTTATTGGTACAGCACTTATTAGTACAGCACTTATTAGTACAGCACTTATTGGTACAGCACTTATTAGTACAGCACTTATTAGTACAGCACTTATTAGTACAGCACTTATTGAAGAAGTTTTCTCAAGCTATTTATTTCATGTTATGTTTTTTACATCATAAAATGTTGGTTTGAGAACATTAACATTAAAATACAAGAGAAAAATCTTCATAAATTAAATCTGAAAGAGTCAAGGTCAATTGAAACACTTGTAGTGATCTTCATTCTTTACATTCTTAACGTTACAGTTAATCTCCAGACCAGTAACAATGACCTTGATATTTCTAGTGAGTCTTCAGGCCAGTAACAATGACCTTGGTCAGCTGACAATAAGTTTAAATTCTGTTGAGAACTACCTGCAATCCCTGGCAGCAAACTCCACAAGCAACCTGGAGATAATTGGTTACTTAACCGGCTTAAACCAGACAGTTTTAAGAGCAAAAATATTGACTGATGAACTGTCACAGGTAAGAAAATAAATTATTGTCAGCCGTCATTATTTACTGACAAGGAGCAAAAATATTGACTGATGAACTGTTGCAGGTAAGAAAATATATTATTGTCAGCTGTTGCTATTTGCTCACAAGGAGCAAAAATATTGACTGATGAACCGTTGCAGGTAAGAAAACATATTATTGTCAGCTGTTGCTATTTGCTCACAAGGAGCAAAAATATTGACTGATGAACCGTTGCAGGTAAGAAAACATATTATTGTCAGCTGTTGCTATTTGCTCACAAGGAGCAAAAATATTGACTGATGAACCGTTGCAGGTAAGAAAATATATTATTGTCAGCTGTTGTTACTTGCTGACAAGGAGCAAAAATGTAGAGTGCAACAAAAGTCTGATGTGATTTCCTGCTGGTGTTATTAAGTAATTTTAAAATATTTTCATCATTTTCACTGGAGTAGGGTTAATCATTCCATCTTCCTGTATTTTTTGTGCCCCTACATCTCACAGTTTAACTAGTAGTTCTGTGATTTCCTACATCTCATAGTTTGACTGGTAGTTCTGTGATTCCCTAATCTCACAGTTTAACTAGTAGTTCTGTGATTCCCTACATCTCTTAGTTTGACTGGTAGTTCTGTGATTTCCTACATCTCACAGTTTAACTAGAAGTTCTGTGATTTCCTACATCTCATAGTTTGACTGGTGGTTCTGTGATTCCCTACATCTCATAGTTTGACTAGTAGTTCTACAATTTGTTCTGCCCCTTCATCTCACAGTTTGGCTGGCAGATCTGTGATTTGTTCTGCTTCTACATGTCATAGTTTGACTCGTAGTTCTGTGATTCCCTACATAACATAGTTTGACTGGTAGTTCTGTGATTCCCACATCTCATAGTTTGACTGGTAGTTCTGTGATTCCCTACATCTCATAGTTTGACTGGTAGTATTCTGTGATTCCCAACATCTCATAGTTTGACTAGTAGTTCTGTGATTCCCTACATCTCACAGTTTTACTGGTAGTTCTGTGATTCCTTACATCTCACAGTTTTACTAGTAGTTCTGCAATTTGTTCTTCCCCTTCAGCTCACAGTTTGACTGGTATTCTGTGACTCTGTACATCTCATAATTTGACTGGTAGTTCTGTGATGCTCCTTCAGCTCACAGTTTGACCAGTATTCTGTGATTCCCAAAATTTCATAGTTTGACTGGTAGTATTCTGTGATTCCCCATATCTCATAGTTTGACTAGTAGTATTCTGTTATTCCCCATATCTCATAATTTGACTTGTAGTATTCTGTGATTCCCCATATCTCATAGTTTGACTGGTAGTATTCAGTGATTCCCTACATCTCATAGTTTGACTAATAGTATTCTGTGATTCCCCATATCTCATAGTTTGACTGGTAGTATTCTGTGATTCACAACATCTCATAGTTTGACTGGTATTCTGTGATTCACAACATCTCATAGTTTGACTGGTATTCTGTGATTTACAACATCTCATAGTTTGACTGGTAGTATTCTGTGATTCCCTACATCTCATAGTTTGACTGGTAGTATTCTGTGATTCCCAACATCTCATAGTTTGATGGTAGTATCTGTGATTCCCTACATCTCAGTTTGACTGGTAGTATTCTGTGATTCCCTACATCTCTTAGTTTGACTGGTAGTATCTGTGATTCCTTACATCTCAGTTTGACTGGTAGTTTTCTGTGATTCCTTACATCTCACAGTTTGACTGGTAGTATTCTGTGATTCCCTACATCTCACAGTTTGACTGGTAGTATTCTGTGATTCCCTACATCTCATAGTTTGACTGGTAGTATTCTGTGATTCCTACATCTCATAGTTTGACTGGTAGTATTCTGTGATTCCCTACATCTCATAGTTTGACTGGTAGTATTCTGTAATTCCCTACATCTCACAGTTTGACTGGTAGTATTCTGTGATTCCCCATATCTCATAGTTTACTGGTATTCTGTGATTCCCAATATCTCATAGTTTGACTGGTAGTATTCTGTGATTCCCAAAATTTCATAGTTTGACTGGTAGTATTCTGTGATTCCCAACATCTCATAGTTTGAGAGATATTTATATCATGTGACATTCTCCAGGAATAGATAAGAGATATTTATATCATGTGACATTCTCCAGGAATAGATAAGAGATATTTATATCATGTGACATCCTCCAGGAATAGATAAGGTATATTTTGTCATATGAAATTCTCCAGGAATAGATAAGCATTATTTTGTCATATGATATTCTCATAGAATACATAAGGGATATTTTTATCATGTGACATTCTTCAGTAATAGACAATGGATATTTTTATCATGTGCTGTTCTCCAGAAAAGATAATGGATATTTCTATCATGTGACATTCTCCAGAAAAGATAATGGATATTTCTATCATGTGACATTCTCCAGAAAAGATAATGGATATTTCTATCATGTGACATTCTCCAGAAAGGATAATGGATATTTCTATCATGTGACATTTTTCAGTAATAGATAAGGGATATTTTTATCATTTGATATTCTCCAGACTGTGCATTAATCTTTTCAGCGCAGACTTAATCTAACGTCTGCCATGAATTTAATCTAACGCCTGCCATGAATTTAATCTAAAGTCTGCCATGAATTTAATCTAATGCCTATTGTTTGTCTGCATTCCTGAGTACAGAAATCACATGATGCCTTGACCATAGATCAGAACAGTACAAGGACTCTTCTAGTTTTGGAATCCCTGATATTCAGTCTTTTATCTGAAACATCAAAAATTTCATCCGGTGTCCACAACCTGGCATCTGACAATGCTGTGATCAGATCCACTCTCATGAGAGAGCAAGACACATTGATTCAGCTGATGGACAATGTCATTGATTATGTGACCATTGCTGGTCGTACAGCAAGCGCCCAGTCTCTGACTATGTCTTTACAGACTCAGGTTTGTATTGTTTCTCTATGTCCTTACACACTCAGGTTTGTATTTTTTCTCTATGTCCTTACACACTCGGGTTTGTATTGTTTCTCAGACTGATGTCCTTACACACTTATGTGTACTGTTTCTCTATGTCCTTACACTCTCAGGTTTGTATTGTTTCTCTATATCTTTACACACTCAGGTTTGTATTGTTTCTCTATGTCCATACACAATCAGGTTTGTATTGTTTCTCAGACGTATGTCCTTACAGCAGTATTGCAGTAGAGGCCTCCATGTCAAACCTTAAAGCCTGAAGTTCTTGCAAACAGTTTCAAGTCAAGTCTTGAGTCATTCTTGCAGGCAGCTTCAAGTCAAGTCTTGAATCATTCTTGTAGGCAGCTTCAAGTCAAGTCTTGAGTCATTCTTGCAGGCAGCTTCAAGTCAAGTCTTGAATCATTCTTGTAGGCAGCTTCAAGTCAAGTCTTGAGTCATTCTTGTAGGCAGCTTCAAGTCAAGTCTTGAGTCATTCTTGCAGGCAGCTTCAAGTCAAGTCCTTCAGATATCATGGGCACAAAAGAAGTTCAATCATATCCATACTACAAGAATGTAATATTAAAGAAGGTTGATTAGTAAAGAAGATTAAATAGAGAAAGCTTAAGTATTCTGGATATATTAATTGTCATGAGAGCCTGGAGCAAACAGTCTTGGAAAGGTACATAAGAGGAAAAAGAAAGAGATGAAGACCAAGGCAAAAATGGCAACAAGACATTGTTGATGATTTGCAAATGGATGCATCAACAGCAGGGCATCATGCTTACAACCAAAAGGCCTTCAACAAAGTTGTTAGGGAAGCAAAGTTCTGCAAGGGACATGTTAATGAATGAATGAATGAATACCATCAAGATCCATTAAACTCAATTTTAGTTTCTCAGTTTCTGTTTTTTGATCATCTACTATTTGTAAGATTAATATTTCACAACTTTTAGCATTTCTTGTAGACCTTATATGCAGCGAAAAGAAATTCATTTTTTAACATAGAATAAAACAGTCCATTTGGCAATTACAGCATGGATTTTATTCAACCATTTACACATTTAAGATACATATTATAGCATCTTTGTTATTTTATTAACTGCAGACCAGACTGTGTTGGCTTTCCTTAAATATCTGTCTTTCCACAAGACGTGTGGTATAATGTGATGTGGCCATGACATGTTGAGGGCTAACATCTAAATCTTTTAGTTTGATATTACTTCACTTTGTGTTGTAACACATGAATAATTATTGTATAAGTATATACTATACATGAAACCACTGCAGTAAAGCTGTGATAACAAAATATATGAAGTAGGAAAAAAGTAAGAGCAGCTTTATTACTTAGCAAGCACACAGTTGTGACATTTCGGCATGAGCCTTAATCGTGCAAAAACACACAGGATGAAGAAATAGAGAGAGGAGATAAATTATAAATTCACATGTATGCTATATATTTTTTAAAAATGAATGAAAAATTTAAAAAAATACAATAAAATACAATAAAATGAATGGAGCACTTGGCTGTTACTTGTAAGAAGTTGTGGCTTGTAAGAGGCTGTGTTCAGAAATGTGCATGGTGAAGTATGGAGAATGTTTAAAGGGAGACTTGTGATGTGTGGTAGGTGGGTTGTAAATAAGAAAGGGGGAGCCATGGAGAGGAGAGAGAGTGATACAATGGTAATCTATTCAGGAGAGATGATTATAGTTGGGATAGAGAGGTTGTTATGTGATGCTGTGAGGAAGTTTTGAACTGTTTACCACAAGTGAGAATGGAGTGGGACTTAGTGCAGAGGGATTATGATAGTGGAAGAAGGGAATGTTAGGTGTAGCTGAATACTGAGTTCAAAGCATGTGGTTTCAGCATCCCATATTCCTGAATGTAGCAGTTCTCAAGTGCTAGGCGGCTTGTGTCATCAGTGTGACATTATTTGATGATTGTTACCAGAAAATCAGATTTACTCCTGTGGTTGAGGCCATTAAAATAATTAGGAACTGGTTTCAAAGCATGGTGGGTTTTTTCATTCTTTTTTCTAACATAGCATTCATGTGAATTTATACTTTATCTTCTCTCTCTATTTCTTCATCCCGTGCATTTTTGTGTGATTAAGGCTCACGCCAAAATTTTGTAATCATTAAGTAATGAAGCTGTTTCTACTTTTTTCCTACTTTATACATTTTGTATTGTGTCCTACACATGCCTCTCTTGCTCTTTATTCTATGTAGAGTCATTAAACTCTTACATAATTTCTGTGCTGTTATTTATCACAAGCCTCTCTTGCTCTTGGCACTTTATTCTGTTTAAAAGTTAGTAACCTATTACAATAATGTCTGGGCCTACCATGATCACAGAGTCATCTTAAATATATCAGACAGCACACATGGAAATATATCAGACAGCACACCTGGAAAGTGTGTTGCCTTAGATATCTTAATAATGCTAAGCTGTGGCTAGGTCATTGAGTCATTTGTCTAAATGTCTAGTCCAGATTGCTGTTTGAGTCATTTGTCTAAATGTCTAGTTCAGACTGCTATTCTCTGTATTCAAGTCAGTCCAATTTGAACTTTTGAAATGGTGGAAGTTTAGACTAGGTAAAGTTTATCTGTTCGAGTCCTAGTAGAAGTACTGAAGTCTAGAGTTGATATAGTTGGGTCTGTACCTTTTCCTTACAGGCTCAGTTTTCTGTTGTTTCTCTGACAACTTTGATCTATGAAAGATCACAGAAACAGTTCAAGAAAAAAACTGCTTGACAAACCACAAACTTGGTTTAAAATAGACAAGGAAAGTAAGAAAAAAACAATCAGTCAAAAAATGAAAATGGGAAAAAAATGATCAATCAAACAATGACATTAGGAAAAAAACGATCAGTCAAACAATGAAACTGGGAAAAAAACGATCAGTTAGCTTACCTAGAACATTAAATGACCACAGTTTAGATATGATCATCAATAGCAATAGACTGGTGAATTAACAAGAAATGATCAACAACAATAGACTGGTGAATTAACAAGAACATGAACTAAGGTAGCACAATCTTGAACTGAGTCTACTTTTTATATCACAAACATGGCAAGATCTAACATATGAATCACTAAAAATATGATCTGCTGGAAAAATTGGTTGCACAAGTTTATTAGAACATAAGTTTACCAGGACACAAGTTTATTAGAACATAAATTTGTCAGAACACAGGTTTGCCAGGACACAAGTTTATTAGAACATAAATTTGTCAGAACACAGGTCTACCAAAACATAAGTTTACCAGAATATAAGTTTATTAGAACATAAGTTTACCAGGACACAAGTTTATTAGAACACAAGTTTGTCAGAACACAGGTTTATCAAAATATAAATTTACCAGAACATAAGTTTATTAGAACATACATTTACCAGAATACAAGTTTATTAGAACATAAGTTTACCAGGACACAAGTTTGTTAGAACATAAGTTTACCAGGACATAAGTTTATTAGAACATAGTTTATCAGAACATATGTTCATCAGAGTACAAGTTTATTAGAGCATAAGTTTACTAGAACCTAAGATTTTGCTACAGACAATCATGAGAATAAAACCAGCTTTGTTGGAAAATAGAGTAACAAATCAATCAAGTGTCGTGCCGTGTGGCGTAGGTGATCATTACTCTCCACAATTCCCTGTGACTTTCTTCCTAGCCACACTGACAGCCCATATAGTAACTTCTCTCTCTGTCTTCCTCTGTCTCTTCTTCCCTCAGTTTTTCCAGTTGCCACAGTGTGTTCCAATTTTCCTCTTCTCAGAAAATGTCCTACAAACCTCCCTTGTCTGCTTCTGATCTTTGCTGTAATTTGCCTTTTAACTCTAGCCTGTCTTAAGACTTCTTCATTGGTTTCCTTAGCTGTCCATGGTACCTTAAACATCCTTCTTATGAACCACATTTCCATGGCCTCCATTTTTCACTGTACTCTCTTATTCATGGACCATGCTTCACATTCATAAAACAAAATTGGCTCGATGTAACATTTAAGTACTCGGACTCTTGTTTCTGAGAATAACAAAAAATGAAACAAATCAAACTTTGACAGAGTACAAGCTTCACTGTAGCAGACATAACACTTGGAGAAAAGAAATTTTTCACCATAACAAACAGTAGGTTAGAATTAGCCAGGCTAAGTATTTCTTTATTTGTATGTATTAATTTCCACTAGGACTAAGAAAATATTACATCAGTGTGTCTTTCCTTGTTGTAGATTCTTGTTTATCAGGGAGCTATCTATTACAATAGATTTTTCATTGTTCTGTATGCAACCCAGGTTATAGCTGAGACCAGCTTCTTCACTCCATTACACATCAAGACTCTCCAGAGTGAAACCCTACTGGACTCACTCACCAACAAAACACAGAGTCTAGGATCTGAAGCATCTCTTCTGTTGTGGAGATCAGATGGTGCTCACCAACAGTCGTCAGTTATTCAGAAAGAGGCAGATCTTTTAATCATGTCAGCTCAGGCTATCCTGGCAACTTCCATCAACTTCAGTGCTCAAGCAGGAGGTACATTAAAAGAGTGGAATGAGTGAGAGTTTAACAGTCAATGAGTGGAATGATTGGGGATTTAACAATCAGACAGTGGTACGAGTGAGGGCTTAATAATCAGAGGGTGGAATGAGTAAGGGTTTAACAGTCAGAGGGTAGAAGCTGATTATTATTAGTTTACTACTGTCAACTAAGTATGAAGAAGTAGCTGATTATTATTAGTTTACTACTGTCAACTTTATATAACATACAAAAGAGGCTAACAGGTACTATTACATCTAAAGAAAGACCAATCCTTAGCACATCTGGAACACTATTAACATCAAATAAAGACCAAAAGCAAAGATGGGCTGAACACTTCCAAGAAATACTCAATCGACCACACCTAAAAGAATTGTTAAACCTTGAAACTGACTTACCAGCCCCACAACTAAATGTCAACCTAGATGAAATTAAATTGCATGAAATTGAAACAGCAGTGAATTTAATGGCTAACAGCAAAGCTGCAGGTGAAGATGAAATAACAGCCGAGATGCTAAAAGCTATCAATAGTGACAACATGAGACAACTACAGAGAATGTTTAACAAGATTTGGAAAGAAGAAAAGGTCCCTTCTAATTGGAAGAAGGGAATCATTGTTAAAATACCAAAAAAGGGCAACCTTAGTGACTGTAACAACTGGAGAGGAGTAACCTTAATATCAGTTGTGTCAAAAGTATTTTGCAAGGTCATTTTGAATAGACTCAAAGATATAGTGGATACTGCAATGAGAGAAGAACAAGCAGGATTTCGAAAAGGGAGAAGCTGTCTCGATCAGATCTTTACTCTCAGAATAATACTTGAAGAACATATTGAAAAGCAGAAACCATTAATACTGAATTTCATAGATTTTAAGAAGGCATTTGATAGCATACACAGAGATTCATTATGGAGAATTTTATGTCTATATGGAATACCATCTAAAATTGTCAACATCATTAAGGACTTATACAATGGATATGATTGTGCAGTCAAGACAGAAGAAGGGATGAGTGAATGGTTCCAGATTGAAACAGGCGTGAAACAAGGATGTATACTGTCTCCTTTACTTTTTGGGATTACAATAGACTTCATAATGACAAAATGCTGCACAGGTAACACAGGTATTGACTGGGTACATGGGACCCAACTAGAAGATCTTGATTTTGCTGATGACATAACTCTTATCAGTAATAATGTGAATTCCGTGCAAGAAAAAACAGATAGCCTATCTTCACTGGCTAGCAAAATAGGACTTGAAATTAACAAGGACAAAACAAAAATAATGAAAATTCCCATCAATCAAAATGGAAAAATACACATAGAAGGGACAGATATTGAAGAAGTCAATCAATTTGCATACCTTGGCAGCTACATAGACCAGGATGGTGACACTAGAAAGGAAGTTAGGATCAGAATTGCAAAAGCAGCATCAATCTTCAAGAATCTTGAGAACATATGGAATTCAAAAGTTATAAGCACAAAAACCAAGTTAAGACTATTCAATTCAAATGTAATATCCACCCTCGTTTATGCATGCGAAAGCTGGAAAACAACTAAAGAAATAGAAAAGAAATTAGACTCTTTTGAAAACAAATGCCTAAGGAAAATACTCGGCATCAAGTGGAATGAATTCAAGAACAATGCAGAGATAAGACAGATGACTGAACAACAACCAGTCTCACGGGTGATCAGGAAAAGGAGATGGGCATATGTTGGTCACTTGATGAGAAGAAATGAGCAGAGAATCCCAAAACAAGCTATCAAGTGGAACACAACAGGCCGAAGAAAAAGGGGCAGATTACGTGAAACTCTGAAGAGGACATTATTAAGAGAGGCCAAGTTAACAGGCATAAAATCCTTTGATGAGGTTGAAAGACTCGCCGAAGACAGGAAAAATTGGCGAACTACTTTGCGAGCCCTATGTGACGTCTAACGGCACGGGAAGGATATAAGATAAGACTGTCAACTAAGTATGAAGAAGTAGCTGATTATTGTTAGTTTACTACTGTCAACTAAGTAAGGAGAAGTAGCTGATTATTATTAGTTTACTACTGTCAACTAAGTATGAAGAAGTAGCTGATTATTGTTAGTTTACTACTGTCAACTAAGTATGGATAAGTAGCTGATTATTATTAGTTTACTACTGTCAACTAAGTAAGGAGAAGTAGCTGATTATTGTTAGTTTACTACTGTCAACTAAGTATGAAGAAGTAGCCGATTATTATTAGTTTACTACTGTCAACTAAGTGTGGATAAGTAGCTGATTATTATTAGTTTACTACTGTCAACTAAGTATGAAGAAGTAGCTGATTATTGTTAGTTTACTACTGTCAACTAAGTAAGGAGAAGTAGCTGATTATTATTAGTTTACTACTGTCAACTAAGTAAGGAGAAGTAGCTGATTATTGTTAGTTTACTACTGTCAACTAAGTATGAAGAAGTAGCTGATTATTATTAGTTTACTACTGTCAACTAAGTAAGGAGAAGTAGCTGATTATTATTAATTTACTATTGTTGGATGGTGACACCAGAAAGGAAGTTAGAATTGCAAAAGCAACATTGACCATCAAGAATCTTTAGAACATATGACATTCAAAAGTTATAAGCACAAAAACCAAGCTAAGATTATTCAATTCAAATAAAATAACCACCCTCATTTATGCATGCAAAAGAAATAGACAAGAAATTAGACTCTATTGAAAACAGATGCGGAAGTAAAATGCTCAGTATAAAGTGGAACGAATAACACAGAAATAAGACAGATGAATGAAGAACAACCTGTCTCATAGGTGATCAGAAAAAGGAGATGGACATATATCAGTCAAGTGATTAGAAGAAACAATCAAAGAATCTCAGAACAAGCTATCAAGTGGAACACAACAGGCTGAAGAAAAAAAGGTCGACCATGTGAAATTCTAAAGAAGATGTTGTTAAGAGAGGCCAGATTAGTAGGCATAAAATCCCTTGAGGAGGCTGAAAAGCTCACTGAAAGCAGGAAAACTTGGCATACTACAATGCCAGCCCTATGTGACATTTAACAGCACAGGAAGGATTAAGATTTAAAAAGACTATAGTTGGTATAGAGTGGTAGTTGATTATTAAGTTTTTTTTTTCTTTTTTCAATGTAGCTCATGTATTCTCAATTTTTTTTGTCTTGATCTGATGAAATCAACTGAGAATAGAAATACAGCGACAAGCCAATACTTCTCTCAACCAGCTGACACTTCAGAGTCAACAAAGCCAGGATCTGGTGGATGAAGCAGTTAATTTGACCTACTCTGTAATGTCACTGAAACAGAACACATCTGTTGCTCGAGTTACATCTCAGCAGACGCTGCAGATTATACAAGAAAAACAGCAAGTAAGCTCTCTTCGTTTGGTCAACATGGCAGTAGCTAAACAGATCCGCCAGTTGTTTCCCTCTGCTGGGTCAACATAGCTAAACAGATCCGCCAGTTGTTTCCCTCTGCTGGGTCAACATAGCTAAACAGATCTGCCAGTTGTTTCCCTTCTGCTGGGTCAACATAGCTAAACAGATCCGCCAGTTGTTTTCCTTCTACTGAAGCAGTTTTTTTAAAATTTCTTAAGTTTTATCTTGATGTTCCAGTCTCAGGGAAACATCCTGTAGCAGGAAAAGTGTCTCCTAGTTTCCACGTACTATGTGTTATGTGATCTATGTAAGTTCACCAAAACTGGAGTGACAAGGTGTCATTTTCAACAGGTTTGTTAAGTGCCTTCTTGTTTGTTCCTCTGGTTTTTGTTCTTCCTCAGTGTTATACATGTCATCTTGTTTTTTTCATCATTGTTAGTTTCTTATTGTTTTTGTGTGTTATTAGTGTCATTTTGTTTTTTTATTCTATGTTATTAGTGTCATCTCACTTTTTCTCTGTCTTTTTTTTTCTCTATGTTGTTTGTGTTGTTGTTCCTCAGTGTTGTTAGTATCTTGTTTCTCTATGTTGTTTGTGCTCTATTGTTGTTTTTCTACATTATTAAAGTCATTTTGTTGTTGTTTTTTTGTGTAATATCACTGTCTCTTGTATATCCCATTTAGTCCTGTTATCTTGTTGTAGTTCTTGAAGTTGTGTCTTCCAGTAACCACTAACTGGAAAACAACCAACACAATAAAAGAACTCATAATAAAAACAGCATATTTGATGAAAAGTGTGCCATGTGGCTTTCCTTACTTCAGATCATGAAGCTAAAATATAAGTGTACATATCAACCTGTATTTAACATATAAATGTACATGTCATCTTATAGCTAAAATATAAATGTAACGTCAACATGTATCTAAAATATAAATATACATGTCAATGTGTAGGTCAGATATAAATATTAATCCAATGAGACATCTCTCACATATAACTCATACATCTCTTATGTATAACTCAAACATCTCTCATGTATAACTCAGACATCTCTCATATATATATATAACTCAGACATCTCTCATGTACAACTCAAACATCTCTCATGTATAACTCAGACATCTCTCATGCATAACTCAAATATTTAGCTCAAATATCTCTCACATATAACTCAGACATCTCTCACACATCTCCCACATATAACTCATCACCCATATATAACTCATCATTTCTATATCTAACTCTGACATCTCTCACATTTAACTCTGACATCTCTCACATATAACTCAGATTTCTCTCACATATAACTCAGACATCTCTCATATACAGCTCAGACATCACTCATAAATAGCTCAGGCATCTCTCATATCTAACTCTGACATTATTCAGATATCTCCAGACTTGTATAGAAACAGAAAACATCAGGAACATTTCTACAAAATTGTTTTTGAATATTTTCACCAGAAGCTACAGACTGTGTCAGAGCAGGGAGAAAAGCTTCAGAAAAGGCTGGCGTCTGTCCAAGATCTTAGTGAAGGATACTACAAAACTGTAAATGAAACCAGAGCTTTCAGTTTAACACCAGCGCAAGAATTATGTCTCAACCTGAGCACTTCCATCTCTGAATTCAAGGACAAACATGCACTAGCTGAGTCAGTGACTAGTGAAGCTACTCACCAACTTTCTAACGTGACACAGAGAGCCAGTCAGACTCTAGCACAACTCAAAAATATAACGAATGTAGACACAAGAAGTATCCAGGCACTTCTATATCAAGTTTTATTGGCTCAGACAAACTTTGCTTATGAAGATTTGAAAACTGTCGTCAGCAAACTCCAGACTATCAAAAACATCCAACAAGCAGAAATTGACAGACTTAACAGTCTTAAAGATGTTCTGAGGGACAGAATTGAGAGTCTGAAGCTGTTACTACAGCAGGTAGTTTCTGCCTGAACTCCCACAATTATAGGGCAATTCAGGTGTTATGTGAACAGTAACAGTTAAATATTTCGCTGATATTAACAGTTTATTACCTATAGCAATTAAATGGTATTTCACATATGTGATATGAATAGTTTATCACCTTTAGGAGATAAATGGTATTTCACATGTGTGATATGAATAGTTTATCACCTTTAGGAGATAAATGGTATTTCACATGTGTGATGTGAACATTTATTAGGCACGCATCATTCTGACTAATTTCAGATGTAAATTTAGAAAACTGGAAATGAATTTGTGCACAGTAAAATAGACCAGTGTTGTGTGATTAGACTTGAAAAACAGTAGATAAAGCATTTTACATGTGAGAAAAATAGTAGACAAAGTATTTTACATGTGAGAAAAATAGTAGACAAGTATTTTACATGTGAGAAAAATAGTAGACAAAGTATTTTACATGTGAGAAAAATAGTATACAAAGTATTTTACATGTGAGAAAAATAGTAGACAAAGTATTTTACATGTGAGAAAAATAATAGACAAAGTATTTTATGTGTCAAATTTAGTAGACAAAGCATTTTACATGTGAGAAAAATATTAGACAAAGCATTTTACAAGTTAGAAAATTAGTAGACAAAGTATTTTACATGTGAGAAAAATTGTAAACAAAGTAATTTACTTGTGAGAAAAAAGAAAAATGGTAGACAAAGTATTTTACATGTTAGAAAAAATAGGAAGAGAATGACTAGGAATGCAAGCTGGTTTAGTTGATAGTTACATGGTGGTTTAGTTGATAGTGGCATGGTGGTTTAGTTGACAGCGGAATGGTGGTTTAGTTGATAGTGACATGGTGGTTTAATTGATAGTGGCATGGTGGTTTAGTTGACAGTGGAATGGTGGTTTAGTTGATAGTGACATGGTGGTTTAGTTGACAGTGGCATGGTGGTTTAGTTGATAGTGGCCTGGTGGTTTAGTTGACAGTGGCATGGTGGTTTAGTTGATAGTGGCGTCAACATGTATCTAAAATATAAATATACATGTCAATGTGTAGGTCAGATATAAATATTAATCCAATGAGACATCTCTCACATATAACTCATACATCTCTTATGTATAACTCAAACATCTCTCATGTATAACTCAGACATCTCTCATATATATATATAACTCAGACATCTCTCATGTACAACTCAAACATCTCTCATGTATAACTCAGACATCTCTCATGCATAACTCAAATATTTAGCTCAAATATCTCTCACATATAACTCAGACATCTCTCACACATCTCCCACATATAACTCATCACCCATATATAACTCAATCATTTCTCATATCTAACTCTGACATCTCTCACATTTAACTCTGACATCTCTCACATATAACTCAGATTTCTCTCACATATAACTCAGACATCTCTCATATACAGCTCAGACATCACTCATAAATAGCTCAGGCATCTCTCATATCTAACTCTGACATTATTCAGATATCTCCAGACTTGTATAGAAACAGAAAACATCAGGAACATTTCTACAAAATTGTTTTTGAATATTTTCACCAGAAGCTACAGACTGTGTCAGAGCAGGGAGAAAAGCTTCAGAAAAGGCTGGCGTCTGTCCAAGATCTTAGTGAAGGATACTACAAAACTGTAAATGAAACCAGAGCTTTCAGTTTAACACCAGCGCAAGAATTATGTCTCAACCTGAGCACTTCCATCTCTGAATTCAAGGACAAACATGCACTAGCTGAGTCAGTGACTAGTGAAGCTACTCACCAACTTTCTAACGTGACACAGAGAGCCAGTCAGACTCTAGCACAACTCAAAAATATAACAAATGTAGACACAAGAAGTATCCAGGCACTTCTATATCAAGTTTTATTGGCTCAGACAAACTTTGCTTATGAAGATTTGAAAACTGTCGTCAGCAAACTCCAGACTATCAAAAACATCCAACAAGCAGAAATTGACAGACTTAACAGTCTTAAAGATGTTCTGAGGGACAGAATTGAGAGTCTGAAGCTGTTACTACAGCAGGTAGTTTCTGCCTGAACTCCCACAATTATAGGGCAATTCAGGTGTTATGTGAACAGTAACAGTTAAATATTTCGCTGATATTAACAGTTTATTACCTATAGCAATTAAATGGTATTTCACATGTGATATGAATAGTTTATCACCTTTAGGAGATAAATGGTATTTCACATGTGTGATATGAATAGTTTATCACCTTTAGGAGATAAATGGTATTTCACATGTGTGATGTGAACATTTATTAGGCACGCATCATTCTGACTAATTTCAGATGTAAATTTAGAAAACTGGAAATGAATTTGTGCACAGTAAAATAGACCAGTGTTGTGTGATTAGACTTGAAAAACAGTAGATAAAGCATTTTACATGTGAGAAAAATAGTAGACAAAGTATTTTACATGTGAGAAAAATAGTAGACAAAGTATTTTACATGTGAGAAAAATAGTAGACAAAGTATTTTACATGTGAGAAAAATAGTATACAAAGTATTTTACATGTGAGAAAAATAGTATACAAGTATTTTACATGTGAGAAAAATAATAGACAAAGTATTTTATGTGTCAAATTTAGTAGACAAAGCATTTTACATGTGAGAAAAATATTAGACAAAGCATTTTACAAGTTAGAAAATTAGTAGACAAAGTATTTTACATGTGAGAAAAATTGTAAACAAAGTAATTTACTTGTGAGAAAAAAGAAAAATGGTAGACAAAGTATTTTACATGTTAGAAAAAATAGGAAGAGAATGACTAGGAATGCAAGCTGGTTTAGTTGATAGTTACATGGTGGTTTAGTTGATAGTGGCATGGTGGTTTAGTTGACAGCGGAATGGTGGTTTAGTTGATAGTGACATGGTGGTTTAATTGATAGTGGCATGGTGGTTTAGTTGACAGTGGAATGGTGGTTTAGTTGATAGTGACATGGTGGTTTAGTTGACAGTGGCATGGTGGTTTAGTTGATAGTGGCCTGGTGGTTTAGTTGACAGTGGCATGGTGGTTTAGTTGATAGTGGCATGGTGGTTTAGTTGACAGTGAGGTATTCTCTTGCAGTTAAGCAGTTGCCCATCCTACCAGAGTGTGCATCTTTGTGCTCAGTCACTTTACTGACAAACCAGGTGAGCACAAAGTTACTTTACTGACAACCAGGTGAGCACAAAGTTACTTTACTGACAAACCAGGTGAGCACAAAGTCCTGGTCTTCTTCTGTGTACCAGTTTACTTTCTCATAACCTTTTATTTCATAAAAAAGATGTACTGGTATGTATTTATACATGGCATTGTGGTAACAATCTTAGATTTTATTTGACCAATGCCATGATGACCTATGCAAGTTGACCAAGATGGTGGTCAGATCATACGTGTGCACTGGTGTCACTTTGTATGAACTGTCGACTCCTATTTAGGGAATATATTATCACCTGTTGTTACATCTACGTAACTTGTTACTGTGTTCTGTGTTAAGGCTGTAACTTGTTAATACGTGTATGTTCTGTATTACAACTGTAGTCTGCTAACAGAACAACTACAAAACTGTAAATGAAACCAGAGCTTTCAGTTTAACACCAGCGCAAGAATTATGTCTCAACCTGAGCACTTCCATCTCTGAATTCAAGGACAAACATGCACTAGCTGAGTCAGTGACTAGTGAAGCTACTCACCAACTTTCTAACGTGACACAGAGAGCCAGTCAGACTCTAGCACAACTCAAAAATATAACGAATGTAGACACAAGAAGTATCCAGGCACTTCTATATCAAGTTTTATTGGCTCAGACAAACTTTGCTTATGAAGATTTGAAAACTGTCGTCAGCAAACTCCAGACTATCAAAAACATCCAACAAGCAGAAATTGACAGACTTAACAGTCTTAAAGATGTTCTGAGGGACAGAATTGAGAGTCTGAAGCTGTTACTACAGCAGGTAGTTTCTGCCTGAACTCCCACAATTATAGGGCAATTCAGGTGTTATGTGAACAGTAACAGTTAAATATTTCGCTGATATTAACAGTTTATTACCTATAGCAATTAAATGGTATTTCACATATGTGATATGAATAGTTTATCACCTTTAGGAGATAAATGGTATTTCACATGTGTGATATGAATAGTTTATCACCTTTAGGAGATAAATGGTATTTCACATGTGTGATGTGAACATTTATTAGGCACGCATCATTCTGACTAATTTCAGATGTAAATTTAGAAAACTGGAAATGAATTTGTGCACAGTAAAATAGACCAGTGTTGTGTGATTAGACTTGAAAAACAGTAGATAAAGCATTTTACATGTGAGAAAAATAGTAGACAAAGTATTTTACATGTGAGAAAAATAGTAGACAAAGTATTTTACATGTGAGAAAAATAGTAGACAAAGTATTTTACATGTGAGAAAAATAGTATACAAAGTATTTTACATGTGAGAAAAATAGTATACAAAGTATTTTACATGTGAGAAAAATAATAGACAAAGTATTTTATGTGTCAAATTTAGTAGACAAAGCATTTTACATGTGAGAAAAATATTAGACAAAGCATTTACAAGTTAGAAAATTAGTAGACAAAGTATTTTACATGTGAGAAAAATTGTAAACAAAGTAATTTACTTGTGAGAAAAAAGAAAAATGGTAGACAAAGTATTTTACATGTTAGAAAAAATAGGAAGAGAATGACTAGGAATGCAAGCTGGTTTAGTTGATAGTTACATGGTGGTTTAGTTGATAGTGGCATGGTGGTTTAGTTGACAGCGGAATGGTGGTTTAGTTGATAGTGACATGGTGGTTTAATTGATAGTGGCATGGTGGTTTAGTTGACAGTGGAATGGTGGTTTAGTTGATAGTGACATGGTGGTTTAGTTGACAGTGGCATGGTGGTTTAGTTGATAGTGGCCTGGTGGTTTAGTTGACAGTGGCATGGTGGTTTAGTTGATAGTGGCATGGTGGTTTAGTTGACAGTGAGGTATTCTCTTGCAGTTAAGCAGTTGCCCATCCTACCAGAGTGTGCATCTTTGTGCTCAGTCACTTTACTGACAAACCAGGTGAGCACAAAGTTACTTTACTGACAAACCAGGTGAGCACAAAGTTACTTTACTGACAAACCAGGTGAGCACAAAGTCCTGGTCGTGCAAGTGTCTTCTTCTGTGTACCAGTTTACTTTCTCATAACCTTTTATTTCATAAAAAAGATGTACTGGTATGTATTTATACATGGCATTGTGGTAACAATCTTAGATTTTATTTGACCAATGCCATGATGACCTATGCAAGTTGACCAAGATGGTGGTCAGATCATACGTGTGCACTGGTGTCACTTTGTATGAACTGTCGACTCCTATTTAGGGAATATATTATCACCTGTTGTTACATCTACGTAACTTGTTACTGTGTTCTGTGTTAAGGCTGTAACTTGTTAATACGTGTATGTTCTGTATTACAACTGTAGTCTGCTAACAGAACAACAACAAAAAAAAACACCACTTGTTATTAACACATCTGGGCTGTTTCATGAAGACGGTTATTATGAACACACCTGGGATGTTTCATGAAGACGGTTATTATGAACACACCTGGGCTGTTTCATGAAGACGGTTATTATGAACACAACTGGGCTGTTATAGGAAGATGTGAAATGTTTCCTGGGTACATAAAATTTGATGTATTTTTTTATTTACTTTTTTTTTAACCAGTTTTTTCTGGAAGATCTCTGTGACACTCCCCAGCTTTCTCTTCTTTCTAGAAGTTCTCTGTGACACTCACCAGCTTTCTCTTCTTTCTAGAAGTTCTCTGTGACGCTCACCAGCTTTCTCTTCTTTCTAGAAGTTCTCTGTGACACTCACCAGCTTTCTCTTCTTTCTAGAAGTTCTCTGTGACACTCATCAGCTTTCTCTTCTTTCTAGAAGTTCTCTGTGACATTCCCCAGCTTTCTCTTCTTTCTGGAAGTTCTCTGTGACACTCTCCAGCTTTCACTTCTTTCTGGAAGTTCTCTGTGACACTTGACACTCCCCAGCTTTCTCTTCTTTCTAGAAGTTCTCTGTGACACTCACCAGCTTTCTCTTCTTTCTGGAAGTTCTCTGTGACACTCCCCAGCTTTCTCTTCTTTCTAGAAGTTCTTTGTGACACTCACCAGCTTTCTATTCTTTCTAGATATTCTCTGTGATACTCCCCAGCTTTCTCTTCTTTCTAGAAGTTCTCTGTGACACTCCCCAGCTTTCTCTTCTTTCTGGAAGTTCTCTGTGACACTCACTAGCTTTCTCTTCTTTCTGGAAGTTCTCTGTGACACTCACCAGCTTTCTCTTCTTTCTGGAAGTTCTCTGTGACACTCATCAGCTTTCTCTTCTTTCTGGAAGTTCTCTGTGACACTTGACACTCCCCAGCTTTCTCTTCTTTCTAGAAGTTCTCTGTGACACTCCCCAGCTTTCTTTTCTTTCTGAAAGTTCTCTGTGACATTAACCAGCTTTCTCTTCTTTCTGGAAGTTCTCTGTGACATTCACCAGCTTTCTCTTATTTCTAGCCAAAGCAGCCAAACTTGCATCCTTCACCAGGAATATCAGTAACAACAGCAGTGTTTGTGTCTTGTCACATTGTGATGTTTGTCTCTTGTCACACTATACCAATAGTGCTTATGTATTGTCACATTGACACTAGTGTTACACTATAACAGCAGTGTTTGTATCTAAGTTAATAGTGTTTGTGTCTTGTCACACTATGACAGCAGTTTTTGCTTCTTGTCACAATATGACACTGTCTGTCTTGTCATTTTATGACAGCAGTTTTTATTTCTTGTCACACTATGACAGTGTTTGTTTTGTTCTAACTTTGTGTTGGAAGTCTTATACAGTACAGCAAAGCATGTCACAACTGTTTATAAGAAAACAGTGGCAATAGTTTTTGCTAAAAATGCTCAACTTGTGTTATTCATTCCAAGACGGTCTTCTCTAGATTATCATGACATTTAATGTGTCTAAAATATTTAAGTTTTCTTTGTTTAATCCTCTTTACAAGCCAGCCTTCTTCAGTATTAAGTTCTTGTAGTATGGACAATTTGAATTCATTATGGAGAATTTATAAGTCTGTAAGGAATACCATCTAAAACTGTCTACATCATTACGGACTTCTACAATGGATATGTTTGTGCAGTCAAAACAGAAGAAGGGATGAGTGAATGGTTCCAGATTGAAACAGGTGTGAAACAAGGATGTATACTGTCTCCTTTACTTTTTGAAATTGCAATAGACTTCATAATGAAAAAATGTTGCACATGCAACACAGGTATTGATTGGGTATATGGGACCCAACTAGAAGATCTTGATTTTGCTGATGACATAACTCTTATCAGTAACAATGTGAATCCCATGCAAGAAAAAAACAGATAGCCCGTCTTCACTGGCTAGCAAAATAGGACTTGAAATTAACAAAGACAAAACAAAAATAATGAAAATTCCCATTAATCAAAATGGAAAAATACACATAGAAGGGACAGATATTGAAGTAGTCAATCAATTTGCATACCTTGGCAGCTACATAGACCAGGATGGTGACACCAGAAAGGAAGTTAGAATTAGAATTGCAAAAGCAGAATCGATCTTCAAGAATCTTGAGAACATATGGCATTCAAAAGTTATAAGCACAAAAACCAAGTTAAGACAATATAATTCAAATGTAATATCCACTCTCATTTATGCATGCGAAAGCTGGAAAATAACTTAAGAAATAGAAAAGAAATTAGACTCTTTTGAAAACAAATGTCTAAGGAAAATACTCAGCATCAAGTGGAACAAATTCAAGAACAATGCAGAGATAAGACAGATGACTGAACAACAACCAGTCTCATGGGTGATCAGGAAAAGGAGATGGACATATGTTGGTCACGTGATGAGAAGAAACGATCAGAGAATCCCAAAACAAGCTGAAAATAGGAAAAATTGGCAACTACCTTGCGAGCCCTATGCGACATTTAACGGCATGGAAAGAATATAAGATAAGTATGGATATATTTGTTCTTTTTTGTGTCCATGATATTTGAAGAACTCTTCTGTACCATTTACACTCAAAGGCATTTATGTGTTTCTCAGCTGTTTTGTTAAGTGTCCAGGTCTTCCAGGCATATGTTGCGATGGGAAAGATGCGTGCCATCAAAAAATGTCAAGTGTTACACTATAACAGCAGTGTTTGTATCTAAGTTAATAGTGTTTGTGTCTTGTCACACTATGACAGCAGTTTTTGCTTCTTGTCACAATATGACACTGTCTGTCTTGTCATTTTATGACAGCAGTTTTTATTTCTTGTCACACTATGACAGTGTTTGTTTTGTTCTAACTTTGTGTTGGAAGTCTTATACAGTACAGCAAAGCATGTCACAACTGTTTATAAGAAAACAGTGGCAATAGTTTTTGCTAAAAATGCTCAACTTGTGTTATTCATTCCAAGACGGTCTTCTCTAGATTATCATGACATTTAATGTGTCTAAAATATTTAAGTTTTCTTTGTTTAATCCTCTTTACAAGCCAGCCTTCTTCAATATTAAGTTCTTGTAGTATGGACAATTTGAATTCATTATGGAGAATTTATAAGTCTGTAAGGAATACCATCTAAAACTGTCTACATCATTACGGACTTCTACAATGGATATGTTTGTGCAGTCAAAACAGAAGAAGGGATGAGTGAATGGTTCCAGATTGAAACAGGTGTGAAACAAGGATGTATACTGTCTCCTTTACTTTTTGAAATTGCAATAGACTTCATAATGAAAAAATGTTGCACATGCAACACAGGTATTGATTGGGTATATGGGACCCAACTAGAAGATCTTGATTTTGCTGATGACATAACTCTTATCAGTAACAATGTGAATCCCATGCAAGAAAAAAAACAGATAGCCCGTCTTCACTGGCTAGCAAAATAGGACTTGAAATTAACAAAGACAAAACAAAAATAATGAAAATTCCCATTAATCAAAATGGAAAAATACACATAGAATGGACAGATATTGAAGAAGTCAATCAATTTGCATACCTTGGCAGCTACATAGACCAGGATGGTGACACCAGAAAGGAAGTTAGAATTAGAATTGCAAAAGCAGCATCGATCTTCAAGAATCTTGAGAACATATGGCATTCAAAAGTTATAAGCACAAAAACCAAGTTAAGACAATATAATTCAAATGTAATATCCACTCTCATTTATGCATGCGAAAGCTGGAAAATAACTTAAGAAATAGACAGGAAATTAGGCTCTTATGAAAACAAATGTCTAAGGAAAATACTCAGCATCAAGTGGAACAAATTCAAGAACAATGCAGAGATAAGACAGATGACTGAACAACAACCAGTCTCATGGGTGATCAGGAAAAGGAGATGGACATATGTTGGTCACGTGATGAGAAGAAACGATCAGAGAATCCCAAAACAAGCTGAAAATAGGAAAAATTGGCAACTACCTTGCGAGCCCTATGCGACATTTAACGGCATGGAAAGAATATAAGATAAGTATGGATATATTTGTTCTTTTTTGTGTCCATGATATTTGAAGAACTCTTCTGTACCATTTACACTCAAAGGCATTTATGTGTTTCTCAGCTGTTTTGTTAAGTGTCCAGGTCTTCCAGGCATATGTTGCGATGGGAAAGATGCGTGCCATCAAAAAATGTCAAGGGCTGCACATTTATTATCAGCTTCTCTAAGAAATGTGTTATTTTGCTGAACTTTATCAGCTTCTGCAAGAAATGTGTTATTTTGCTGAACTTTATCAGCTTCTCCAAGAAATGTGTTATTTTGCCATGTCCTTTGTTGTTGTTGTTGTTGTTAGATTATTGATCTGAAACAACTTTATTTTTCAGCTATGGGAGATCATATATAGAGATCACTTACTGAGATTACTTTGTTCAATCGATCATGTATTATTGTTCAGTTGTAAAAGATCAGCTCGCCTTCTCAGTGTCACATGTGAATAAAACAATTTTGTTTGAGGGGACATTTGTTACATTCCCAGTTGCTCAGATTAAAAAAAACTATGCAGGACAAAATATAACATAAGCCAACTAAAAAAAAAAAAACTGTGCAGGACAAAATATAACATAAGCCAACTAAAAAAAAAAACTGTGCAGGACAGAATATAACATAAGCCAACTAAAACAAAATACTGTGCAGGACAAAATATAACATAAGCCAATTAAAAATAAAAAAACTGTGCAGGACAAAATATAACATAAGCCAACTAAAAAAAAAACTGTGCAGGACAGAATATAACATAAGCCAACTATTGTCCATGATTCACTTTCATTTAACAAGATAGGTTCAATATAGCATTTTAGGACTCGTCTTCTAACATTCATTGATAAGGATGTGTTGCATAATATGTTTCTCATTCTCTGAAATGCAGTCTTTGCTTGGCCTATTCTGTTCCTAATTTCTGTTCTGCATTTCCCATCTGAAGTTATTACTGCTCCAAGGTATTTGAATTTCTGCACCTGCTTTAGAATAGTTCCATTTAATTTTATACTGCATGTTGGTGGATTCTGTTTCTTAGATATAACCATAGTCTTTGTCTTTTTGACGTTTAAAGTAAGGCCTTTCTGTTCACTTTCTTTGGCGACTTTATCCAAGAGATTTTGCAGGTCTTATTGGTTCTCAGCTATCAGTACTGTGTCGTCAGCATACCGAAGGTTGTTAATATTGTATCCTCCAATTTTTATGCCTCATTCTGTGATGATTGTTCTTAGAATATTCTCGCTATACAGAGAAAACAGGTCTGGAGATAGTACACATCCTTGTCGCACCCCTTGTTTTATCGGTTGATATTTTCCAATCCTATTTTCAACTCGAACTGCTGCTTCTTGCTGCCAGTATAGATGTTTTACAATCCTCAGGTCTTTGCCGTCTATATTGATGTCTTCAAGCATTTTAATAATTTCATTACGTTTCACCTTGTCAAATGCCTTGGTGTAATCAATCAAGCATAAGTAGAGATCTTTCTGTACTTCTAAAGTTCTTTCTGTTAGTGTTCGTAAAGCATAAATGGCATTGTGTGTTCCCTTTCCTTCAACAAATCCAAACTGTTCATCTGCTATTTCCATTTTTATCTTTTTCCTTGTTCTTCTCATAATTATTCTCAGATGTAGCTTCGTTATGTGACATGAGAGGCTGATAGTCCAGTGGTCGTCACATTCCCTTGCACCTGGTTTCTTTGGTAGTGCTATAAATGTGGATTTAATCAGGTCACTTGGAATATAACCACTGTTGTAAATGTCATTCAGTAACTTGGTTATTATTTTTATTCCTGTCTCCTCTAGTGCCTCTATTTCTTCTATTGTTATATTATCAGGCCCAGTCGCTTTTCCTTTCTTCATGTGTTTGATGGCATCTATGATTTCATCTTCAAGTATTGGCGGTCCATCACAGTTTTCAGTATCTAGTGTTAATTCTGGTCTTTCTCCTCCATATAGCTCACCGATATACTCTGTCCACAATGTGTTCTTTTCCCATTAACATTTTACCTTCTTTCGATTTCAGGCATCCTATGGTATATTTTGTTTTCCTGCCTGTGAGTTCATTAATTCGTTTGTGCATGTTTTTGCTATCTTTATTATGAGAGTCCTCTATCTGTCTGCACTGTTCATTTAACCACATTTCCTTTGCTTCTCTGCATTTGCGTCTTATTTCTTTATTTATGTTGCTATATTTTTCCTTGTTATTTTTACTCCTCCTCCTCTTGTCCATCAGTCCTAAGATGTCGTCTGTCATCCATTTATTTTTAGGGGCTTCTTTTTTCGGTGGTATTATCTCCTTAACAGTTTGGTGGATAGAATCTCTTAACATTTCCCATTGTTCATCTATACTATTTATCTTTGCTATTGCATTGTATCTATTTGTTATAATAACTCTGTATTGTTCTCGCAGTTCTTGGTAATTTTTAAGGAGTTCTGTATTCAGTTTGATGTTTCTCATTTTTCTGCATGCTTTCTTTAGCTTTATTCTAATTTTTACACAGAGTGGGTCATGGTCACTATTGCAGTCAGCTCCTGGCATGGTTTTTGTTGTCAGTAATGCATTGCGGAATCGTTTGTTGATTAATATGTAGTCTATCTAGTTAAAAGTCTTTTTGTCTGGGCTGCACCATGTTGCCAGTCTTCGAGGATGTTGTTTAAACCAGGTGTTTCCTACAACCATGCTGTGTATTCTTGCCCATTCAATTAATTTATAACCTCTGTCATTCCTCTCCCCCAGTCCATAGTCACCAACGACGTCTGAAGTTCTTCCTTTACCAACTTTGGCATTAAAATCTCCCATGACTATGGTAACTTCATGTGACTTTGTGTGTTTTAGTGCTGTCTCTATGTCATTATAAAATATCTGTACATCTTCTTCAGAACTTTCAGATGTTGGAGCGTACACTTGTATAATATTTATGTTTATTGGTTGTCCTTTCAGTTTGGCTAGCAGGACTCGGTCTGAGATGTTCAAATATCCTACATTTGTCCTTGCCGTTTGTTCATCAAATGTAATTCCTACTCATCGTTCATGTTTCTCACTTCCTGAATATATTATTGTATATTTATCTGAGTTTATCTTCCCTGCACCATCTAACTTCACTCATTCCCAATATGTTGATCTTCATCCTTTCCATTTCCATCTTTACATTTTCTAATTTTCCAGCCTGGAATAAAGTTCTAACATTCCATGTTGCTATTTTGAACTTGTTAGTTTTGCCACCAGTAGCTTGATGATGATCTGGCCTCACCTGTTGCTCATGAGCTGCCCTACCGGACGAAGCTGTTCCAGAGGAACATCCATTAACGTCGTTCATGATGAATCGATTACTCTGTTCAAGCATAACTATTCTTGGGAACTACAACAGTGGTTTCCCGTTGCCTTCTGTTGGTTTGTGTACAGACTCTCCGCTAGCCTTTGGACTCCCTGTCCTACCCGCAAGGCAGCGGGAGCGAGAGGTTTTAAGGCGCCTCTATCTGCCTGGTATTCCCTTCACTGAGCACCTGAGGCACTTTATAGGAGTAGTAGAGCCACCTACTACCCCACCTCGCTCTCTGAGTCTACCGCCAGTTGGTCCGCGCCTGCTTATTTGGACAACTCCTTATTCACCATCCGCCACCTGTGACACCCTGGGTTGGGGAATATAACATAAGCCAACTAATAAAAAACTGCAGGACAAAATATAACAAAAGCCAACTAAAAAAAAAAACAAACTATGCTAGACAGAATATAAGCCAACTAAAAAAAAAAAAAAACTATGCTGGACAGAGCATAAGCCAACTAGAAAAACAAAAAAACTGTGTTGGACAGAATATAAGCCAACTAAAAAAAAAAATGAAGTCGCCCAAGATGAGTAGCATATCATGCTTGGGTATTGTTTCTACTGTGGCTTGGAGGCTGTTGTAAAAATCTTCTTTTAATTCCTCTTCAGCTGCTTCTGTTGGTGCATAACAAACTATAATAGACAGCTTTGTGAATCTTGAGTTGAACCGTGCATATAATAATCTCTCATTTATAGGGGTCCATTTCAGCAATGCTCTTGATGCTTCTTTTGCTATAATCAATGCTACTCTTCCTTCATGATTATCTTCTTTACCTGACCATATTATTGTATCTTCTGTGTGCTGTGTTGTTAATTTTCTTTTGCCTTGTCCTGTCCATCTTGCTTCTTGTATTCCTAGTATGTCTAGTTTGTATCTGTGCATTTCCTTGATGGTTTGTGCTAGTTTTCCAGTCTGGTTAAGTGTTCTTTTACATTCCAACTGCCTATTTGCATCTTGTGTTTAGGTTCCAGGAGGTCTGCAGTCGGGCTGGGGACTTCAGTGGCTGGCTTTCATCCACAACCTTCATAGGCTCGTTTCCTGATAAGCATTTCCTTCCACCTGCATTTGTTTTTTACCTTGCTTCTGTTTCTGTAGCAATCTTATAGTTTTTTTTCTTGACACAGTGCTGGAGGACCTTGACTTTGCGGACGACATTTGTCTATTATCAAGCAGTCACAAAGATATGCAAGAGAAAATAACCAAGCTAACTCAGAATGCAAACAACATAGGACTAAAGATCAACGTAGGAATGACAAAGTGAATGAAGCAAAATGTGAACAACAGAAATGTACTCAGAGTAGATAGCAAGTTAGTGGAGGAGGTCAAAGAATTTGTATACCTTGGCAGTAGAGTAGTAGAAAATGGAGACAGCACAGAGGACATCAACAGCAGACTTACTAGAGCAAACCAGGCTTTTGCAATGCTGCAGACTATAAAAAAAACTAAGAATAAATATGAAAATCAGGATATTTAAGAGTAATGTTCTAAGTGTACCACTCTATGGAAGTGAATGCTGGAAAATCACCAAAACGATAGAAAACAAGTTGAATTCGTTCATGATGAATCGATTACTCTGTTCAAGCATAACTATTCTTGGGAACTACAACAGTGGTTTCCCGTTGCCTTCTGTTGGTTTGTGTACAGACTCTCCGCTAGCCTTTGGACTCCCTGTCCTACCCGCAAGGCAGCGGGAGCGAGAGGTTTTAAGGCGCCTCTATCTGCCTGGTATTCCCTTCACTGAGCACCTGAGGCACTTTATAGGAGTAGTAGAGCCACCTACTACCCCACCTCGCTCTCTGAGTCTACCGCCAGTTGGTCCGCGCCTGCTTATTTGGACAACTCCTTATTCACAGGGATCCTCCATATCTGGAGGACTTTCACCATCCGCCACCTGTGACGCCCTGGGTTGGGGAATATAACATAAGCCAACTAATAAAAAACTGCAGGACAAAATATAACAAAAGCCAACTAAAAAAAAAAAACAAACTATGCTGGACAGAATAAAAGCCAACTAAAAAAAAAAAAAACTATGCTGGACAGAGCATAAGCCAACTAAAAAAAAAAAAAACTGTGCTGGACAGAGCATAAGCCAACTAAAAAAAAAAACAAACTGTGTTGGACAGAATATAAGCCAACTAAAAAAAAAAAAGAAGTCGCCCAAGATGAGTAGCATATCATGCTTGGGTATTGTTTCTACTGTGGCTTGGAGGCTGTTGTAAAAATCTTCTTTTAATTCCTTTTCAGCTGCTTCTGTTGGTGCATAACAAACTATAATAGACAGCTTTGTGAATCTTGAGTTGAACCGTGCATATAATAATCTCTCATTTATAGGGGTCCATTTCAGCAATGCTCTTGATGCTTCTTTTGTTATAATCAATGCTACTCTTCCTTCATGATTATCTTCTTTACCTGACCATATTATTGTATCTTCTGTGTGCTGTGTTGTTAATTTTCTTTTGCCTTGTCCTGTCCATCTTGCTTCTTGTATTCCTAGTATGTCTAGTTTGTATCTGTGCATTTCCTTGATGGTTTGTGCTAGTTTTCCAGTCTGGTTAAGTGTTCTTACATTCCAACTGCCTATTTGCATCTTGTGTTTAGGTTCCAGGAGGTCTGCAGTCGGGCTGGGGACTTCAGTGGCTGGCTTTCATCCACAACCTTCATGGGCTCAGTTTTCTGACAAGCATTTCCTTCCACCTGCATTTGTTTTTTACCTTGCTTCTGTTTCTGTAGCAATCTTATAGTTTTTTTTCTTGACACAGTGCTGGAGGACCTTGACTTTGCGGACGACATTTGTCTATTATCAAGCAGTCACAAAGATATGCAAGATAAAATAACCAAGCTAACTCAGAATGCAAACAACATAGGACTAAAGATCAACGTAGGAAAGACAAAGTTAATGAAGCAAAATGTGAACAACAGAAATGTACTCAGAGTAGATAGCAAGTTAGTGGAGGAGGTCAACGAATTTGTATACCTTGGCAGTAGAGTAGTAGAAAATGGAGACAGCACAGAGGACATCAACAGCAGACTTACTAGAGCAAACCAGGCTTTTGCAATGCTGCAGACTATATGGAAATAAAAAAAACTAAGCATAAATATGAAAATCAGGATATTTAAGAGTAATGTTCTAAGTGTACCACTCTATGGAAGTGAATGCTGGAAAATCACCAAAACCATAGAAAACAAGTTGAATTCTTTCCAGACTAAATGTTTACGAAGAATTAGAAAAATATTTTGACCAAACACCATAAGAAATAACATCTTATTGGCAGAAATGCAGTTGAAGCCACTGACAACAATTATTGAGGAAAGACGCTGGCGATGGTTGGGACATGTGCTCCGAATGACCGACAACTCACTACCAAAAATAGCACTAAGATGGACACCACAGGGGAACAGAAGTAAGGGTAGACCAAAAGAGACATGGAGAAGAAGAACAGAAAGGATGTTGAGCAACAGAGGGCGCACCTGGGCAAGAGCAGAAAAAAAAGGCGAAGGACGGGCATTTGTGGAAAACCCTTGCGGAAGCCCCATGTGCCCTTGGCACTTAAGGTTCACAGAGAGAGAGAAAAAAAAAAAAAACTGTGTTGGACAGAATATAAGCCAACTAAAAAAAAAAAAAACTGTGTTGGACAGAAAATAAGCCAACTAAAAAAAAAATAAACTGTGTTGGACAGAATATAAGCCAACTAAAAAAAAAAAATAAACTGTGTTGGACAGAATATAAGCCAACTAAAAAAAAGAAATAAACTGTGTTGGACAGAATATAAGCCAACTAAAAAAAAAACAAACTGTGTTGGACAGAATATAAGCCAACTAAAAAAAAATAAACTGTGTTGGACAGAATATAAGCCAACTAAAAAAAAATAAACTGTGTTGGACAGAATATAAGCCAACTAAAAAAAAAACAAACTGTGTTGGACAGAATATAAGCCAACTAAAAAAAAAACAAACTGTGTTGGACAGAATATAACACATGCCAACTAATAAAAAAACCAAGTTACTGTAACCCCCCCACCCCTGTAGTACTAAGACTTATTCTGAATCAGTCCAGACACTAGACAAAACATAAGATGCCAGCACAAAGTGACTGAGATTCACAATATAAACATTGTTCTTTGTTACTGTGAGCAATTATGCAAATCCAGTATTGGTTGATAAGGGAAAAGCTATTCACTCAATCATGGCCAGCAGCAATTTAAAAAACAACTAACATCTAACTTCTTTGAAACAAATCTTCTTAACATGAAATGTACCACTATAAAGCAGCTGATGGCAAATATACAACACATATAAAATGTTTGTTCTATTTGTAATATTGTTTATTATTACTAAAAGTGCTGTAACATGTCAAATAAGATAAAGACATATAGTGCAGTTTAGAAAATCATCATGATCAGATAAGATTAAACTAAATAATGACAGCAACATTATCACAGGCACTGAAAGAAATTTACAGAAAACAAAAAAGCATGAAAATTTATCAGCATTTAACTATCCTCTAAACATCTTCATGCATGTAACTATTCTCTACACAACCAAACATCTTCATGCATGTAACCATCCTCTACACACCCAAACATCTTAGGTATAAACTATCCTCTACACACCCAAACATCTTCAGGTATATAACTATCCTCTACACAACCAAACATCTTAGGTATAAACTATCCTCTACACACCCAAACATCTTCAGGTATATAACTATCCTCTACACACCCAAACATCTTAGGTATAAACAATCCTCAACACAACCAAACATCTTCAGGTATAAACAATCCTCAACACAACCAAACATCTTCAGGTATATAACTATCCTCAACACAACCAAACACCTTCATGCATGTAACTATCCTCTTACACAGCCAAACACATCTATGAATATAATTTTCTATACAACCAAACATCTTCAAGTATATAACTGTCTTCTACATAACCAAACATCTTCAGGTATATAACTGTCCTCTACACAACCAAACACCTTCATGCATGTAACTATCCTCTTACACAGCCAAACACATCTATGAATATAATTTTCTATACAACCAAACATCTTCAAGTATATAACTGTCTTCTACATAACCAAACACATCCATGAATATAACTGTCCTCTACACAACCAAACACATTCATGTATATAACTGTCCTCTACACAACCAAACACATTCATGTATATAACTGTCCTCTACACAACCAAACACATCCAGGAATATAACTGTCCTCTACACAACCAAACACATCCATGAATATAAATGTCCTCTACACAACCTAATACATCCATCTATGTAACTAATCTCTACACAACCAAACACATCCATGAATATAAATGTCCTCTACACAACCTAATACATCCATCTATGTAACTAATCTCTACACAACCAAACACATCCATGAATATAAATGTCCTCTACACAACCTAATACATCCATATATGTAACTAATCTCTACACAACCAAACACATCTATATACTGACTGTATACTACACAACAAACCACCTCTATGTACTGAATGTTTACTACACAACAAAACACCTCCATGTACTGAATGTATCATCATCATCATCATGTGCCGTGCCGACTGGCGTTGGCTATTATGCTTCTCCAGAGCACCCGATCCTTCATGCAGGCCATCAGCTCAGTTGGTGATCTCCTCTCACACCATCCCGTCAGACTGTCCAGTATCATTTCTCTTGGTCTTCCTCTTGATCTTCTTCCTTCTATTTTTCCTGTTGTTATAATATTTTCAATGCCCCCTCTTCTCATTGCATGTCCTATGAAAGTACATTGTCTCTTATTTTTTTTACAAGATTTTTTTGTCTCTCCAGCTCTTCTCATACATTCTTTATTAGTTATATTCGCAACATTCTTCTAATAAACCACATTTCTGCTGCTTCCAATGATTTTTGTGCAGACTTGCCTATTGTCCATGATTCACTTTCATTTAACAAGATAGGTTCAATATAGCATTTTAGGACTCGTCTTCTAACATTCATTGATAAGGATGTGCTGGATAATATGTTTCTCATTCTCTGAAATGCAGTCTTTGCTTGGCCTATTCTGTTACTAATTCCTGTTCTGCATTTCCCATCTGAAGTTATTACTGCTCCAAGGTATTTGAATTTCTGCAGCTGCTTTAGAATAGTTCCATTTAATTTTATACTGCATGTTGGTGGATTCTGTTTCTTAGATATAACCATAGTCTTTGTCTTTTTGACGTTTAAAGTAAGACCTTTCTGTTCACTTTCTTTGGCGACTTTATCCAAGAGATTTTGCAGGTCTTATTGGTTCTCAGATATCAGTACTGTGTCGTCAGCATACCGAAGGTTGTTAATATTGTATCCTCCAATTTTTATGCCTGGTTCTATGATGATTGTTCTTAGAATATTCTCGCTATACAGAGAAAACAGGTCTGGAGATAGTACACATCTTTGTCGCACCCCTTGTTTTATCGGTTGATATTTTCCAATCCTATTTTCAACTCGAACTGCTGCTTCTTGCTGCCAGTATAGATGTTTTACAATCCTCAGGTCTTTGCCGTCTATAGTGATGTCTTCAAGCATTTTAATAATTTCATTATGTTTCACCTTGTCAAATGCCTTGGTGTAATCAATCAAGCATAAGTAGAGATCTTTCTGTACTTCTAAAGTTCTTTCTGTTAGTGTTCGTAAAGCATAAATGGCATTGTGTGTTCCCTTTCCTTCAACAAATCCAAACTGTTCATCTGCTATTTCCATTTTTATCTTTTTCCTTGTTCTTCTCATAATTATTCTCAGATGTAGCTTCGTTATGTGACATGAGAGGCTGATAGTCCAGTGGTCATCACATTCCTTTGCACCTGGTTTATTTGATAGTGCTATAAATATGGATTTAAGCAGGTCACTGGGCATATAACCACTGTTGTAAATGTCATTCAGTAACTTGGTTATTATTTTTATTCCTGGACACCACAGGGGAGCAGAAGTAAGGGTAGACCAAAAGAGACATGGAGAAGAACAACAGAAAGGATGTTGAGCAATAGAGGGCTCACCTGGGCAAGAGCAAAAAAAAAGGCGAAAGACAGGCATTTGTGGAAAACCCTTGCGGAAGCCCCATGTGCCCTGGGCACTTAAGGTTCAGAGAGAGAGAGAGAGATCTACCATGTATTGGATGTATACTTCACAACAAGACCTCCCTCCATGTATTGGCTGTATACTATGCAACAAAACACTACCATATATTGGTTGTATACTACACAACAAGACCTCCCTCCATGTACTGGCTGTATACTATGCAACAAAACACTACCATGTATTGGCTGTATACTACACAACAAAACACTACCATGTATTGGTTGTATACTACACAACAAGACCTCCCTCCATGTATTGGCTGTATACTACACAACAAGACCTCCCTCCATGTATTGGCTGTATACTACACAACAAAACACTACCATGTATTGGCTGTATACTACACAACAAAACACTACCATGTATTGGTTGTATACTACACAACAAAACACTACCATGTATTGGCTGTATACTACACAACAAAACACTACCATGCACCGGATGTATACTACACAACAAAACACAACCATGTATTGGCTGTATACTACACAACAAAACACTACCATGTATTGGCTGTATACTACACAACAAGACCTCCCTCCATGTATTGGTTTTATACTACACAACAAAACACTACCATGTATTGGCTGTATACTACACAACAAAACACTACCATGTACTGGCTGTATACTACACAACAAAATACTACCATGTATTGGCTGTATACTACACAACAAAATACTACCATGTATTGGCTGTATACTATACAACAAAATACTACCATGTACTGGCTGTATACTACACAACAAAACACTACCATGTATTGGCTGTATACTACACAACAAAACGCTACCATGTATTGGCTGTATACTACACAACAAAATACTACCATGTATTGGCTGTATACTACACAACAAAACACTACCATGTACTGGCTGTATACTACACAACAAAATACTACCATGTATTGGCTGTATACTACACAACAAAATACTACCATGTATTGGCTGTATACTATACAACAAAATACTACCATGTACTGGCTGTATACTACACAACAAAACACTACCATGTATTGGCTGTATACTACACAACAAAACGCTACCATGTATTGGCTGTATACTACACAACAAAATACTACCATGTATTGGCTGTATACTACACAACAAAACACTACCATGTATTGGCTGTATACTACACAACAAAACACTACCATGTATTGGTTTTATACTACACAACAAAACACTACCATGCACCGGCTGTATACTACACAACAAAACACAACCATGTATTGGCTTTATACTACACAACAAAACACTACCATGTATTGGCTGTATACTATGCAACAAAACACTAAAATGAATTGGCTTTATACTACACAACAAAATACTACCATGTATTGGCTGTATACTACACAACAAAATACTACCATGTATTAGCTGTATACTGCACAACAAAATACTACCATGTATTGGCTGTATACTACACAACAAAATACTACCATGTATTGGCTGTATACTACACAACAAAACACTACCATGTATTGGCTGTATACTGCACAACAAAATACTACCATGTATTGGCTGTATACTACACAACAAAATACTACCATGTATTGGCTGTATACTATGCAACAAAACACTACCATGTATTGTTTTAAGTAATTATGCACAAAAAGACAAAGAAGTGAAGGAATCACGCCGTCAAGATAAATGTCAATATTATGACAACTTAGCAGAAACAGCAGAGAAAGCAGCATATACAAATGACATGAAAACCATATATAAAATCACAAAGCAGATGACAGGTAACTTCAATACAAGATGTGAAAGTGCAGTAAGAACACAAAATGGACAACTGGTCAGTGGAGAAAGAGAAAAAATTGAAAGATGGAGGGAACACTTTAACACCCTACTAAACAGAACACAAGCAGCACAAGCAATAGATACACCTGAAGCAAAAACAGAACTAAACATCAGTACAGGACCAATAACAATAAATGAAGTAAAAGAGGCGATAAAGATGCTAAAATCAGACAGGGCACCAGGTGAAGATGAAGTGACTGCTGAGATGTTGAAAGTAGAAGAAACAGAAACACCAAAACAACTTTGCCGGATATTACAACAAATTTGGGATTTAGAAAAAGCCCCAGAGGAGTGGAAAACTGGTCTTATAGTAAAACTACCAAAGAAGGGTGACCTCAGAGATTGCGGGAACTGGAGAGGCATTACCCTACTGCCACTCACTAGTAAAGTATTTTGCAGAATAATCATCAACAAAATACTACCATGTATTGGCTGTATACTACACAACAAAACACTACCATGTATTGGCTGTATACTGCACAACAAAATACTACCATGTATTGGCTGTATACTACACAACAAAATACTACCATGTATTGGCTGTATACTATGCAACAAAACACTACCATGTATTGTTTTAAGTAATTATGCACAAAAAGACAAAGAAGTGAAGGAATCACGCCGTCAAGATAAATGTCAATATTATGACAACTTAGCAGAAACAGCAGAGAAAGCAGCATATACAAATGACATGAAAACCATATATAAAATCACAAAGCAGATGACAGGTAACTTCAATACAAGATGTGAAAGTGCAGTAAGAACACAAAATGGACAACTGGTCAGTGGAGAAAGAGAAAAAATTGAAAGATGGAGGGAACACTTTAACACCCTACTAAACAGAACACAAGCAGCACAAGCAATAGATACACCTGAAGCAAAAACAGAACTAAACATCAGTACAGGACCAATAACAATAAATGAAGTAAAAGAGGCGATAAAGATGCTAAAATCAGACAGGGCACCAGGTGAAGATGAAGTGACTGCTGAGATGTTGAAAGTAGAAGAAACAGAAACACCAAAACAACTTTGCCGGATATTACAACAAATTTGGGATTTAGAAAAAGCCCCAGAGGAGTGGAAAACTGGTCTTATAGTAAAACTACCAAAGAAGGGTGACCTCAGAGATTGCGGGAACTGGAGAGGCATTACCCTACTGCCACTCACTAGTAAAGTATTTTGCAGAATAATCATCAACAGAATTGTACCAACACTTGAGGAAAAACTTTGGAAAGAGCAGGCAGGATTTAGGAAAGGAAGATCATGCATAGACCATATATTTGTACTTAGACAAATATTAGAACAGGCAAATGAGTGGCATAGCACAACATATGCATTATTCATAGATTTTGAGAAAGCCTTTGACAGTCAACAGAGATGCACTGTGGAAAATCCTAAGATGGCATGGCCTCCCCCATAAAATAGTTAATGTAATCAAAGCCCTATACGAGGGTTTTCAGTGCAAAGTTATCTGTGGAGAACATACCTCCAGCAGCTTTAGGGTACAAACAGGAGTGAAACAGGGATGTGTACTATCACCAACATTATTTATCTTGGCAGTAGACTGGTTAATGAAGGAGGCAACATCAGACAAACACAGAGGATTACAATGGACCCTTGACACAGTGCTGGAGGACCTTGACTTTGCGGACGACATTTGTCTATTATCAAGCAGTCACAAAGATATGCAAGATAAAATAAACAAGTTAACCCAGAATGCAAACAACATAGGACTAAAGATCAACGTAGGAAAGACAAAGTTAATGAAGCAAAATGTGAACAACAGAAATGTACTCAGAGTAGATAACAAGTTAGTGGAGGAGGTCAACGAATTTGTATACCTTGGCAGCAGAGTAGTAGAAAATGGAAACAGCACAGAGGACATCAACAGCAGACTTACTAGAGCAAACCAGGCTTTTGCAATGCTACAGAATATATGGAAATCAAATAAACTAAGCATAAATATGAAAATCAGGATATTTAAGAGTAATGTTCTAAGTGTACTACTCTATGGAAGTGAATGCTGGAAAATCACCAAAACCATAGAAAACAAGTTGAATTCTTTCCAGACTAAATGTTTACGTAAAAGTAAAAAAATATTTTGGCCAAACACCATAAGAAATAACATCTTATTGGCAGAAATGCAGATGAAACCACTGACAACAATTATTGAGGAAAGACGCTGGCGATGGTTGGGACATGTGCTCTGAATGACTGACAACTCACTACCAAAAATAGCACTAAGATGGACACCACAGGGGAGCAGAAGTAAGGGTAGACCAAAAGAGACATGGAGAAGAACAACAGAAAGGATGTTGAGCAATAGAGGGCTCACCTGGGCAAGAGCAGAAAAAAAGGCGAAAGACAGGCATTTGTGGAAAACCCTTGCGGAAGCCCCATGTGCCCTGGGCACTTAAGGTTCAGAGAGAGAGATGTATTGGCTGTATACTATGCAATAAAACACTACCATGTATTGGCTGTATACTACACAACAAAACACTACCATGTATTGTCTATATACTACACAACAAGACCCCCCCCCTCCATGTACTGAATGACTATGTACAAATAAATTGTACTATCAACGCTTAGCTCAATGAAATTGCTGGATGATTGTACCTGGAATAAAAAAGGTGATCTGTAATATTGCACTTGATCAATTTTAAAATATAAAATACAGCAATACAGATGTGTAATTCTGCACAAGATTAAAATTAAAAAATAAATAAAATGTATGTGAAAACTTTCTGATAAAGATTAACTGAAATAACAACAGACAAGGAAACTCAGGACTAGCACAGTGCAGCAAACAATCACCTTAACCAAACTATAGATTTTTACTAATATTCTGTTATAAAACATAGTATGACTGGTTCTACCAATCTTCTTTTATAAAACATAGTATGACTGGTTCTACCAATCTTCTTTTATAAAACATAGTATGACTGGTTCTACCAATCTTCTTTTATAAAACATAGTATGACTGGTTCTACCAATCTTCTTTTATAAAACATATTATGACTGGTTCTACCAATCTTCTTTTATAAAACATATTATGACTGGTTCTACCAATCTTCTTTTATAAAACATAGTATGACCAGTTCTACCAATCTTCTTTTATAAAACATATTATGACTGGTTCTACCAATCTTCTTTTATAAAACATAGTATGACCAGTTCTACCAATCTTCTTTTATAAAATATAGTATGACCAGTTCTACCAATCTTCTTTTATAAAATATAGTATGACCAGTTCTACCAATCTTCTTTTATAAAATATAGTATGACCGGTTCCCTCTACCAATGTTCTTTCACAAAAGAATAACAGATTCACTCCACTAATTTTCTTTCATGAAAGATAGAATGACAGGTTCTCTCTATCAATTTTCTTTTATAAAAGATAGAATGACAGTTCTCCCTACTAATTCTTCTGAATAAAAGTGGTAATAGTCTTTGTTGCCTGCCCAATGTTCATGTGAAATCTATCAGCTTCTCTATGTTGTGATCATGTAAACATAATGCTTTCAGTTTCTCCACATCATGATCACACAAGCATAATGCTCTCTGCTACTCCCTACCACAGTTTCTCCACATCATGATCACACAAGCATAATGCTCTCTGCTACTCCCTACCACAGTTTCTCCACATCATGATCACACAAACATAATGCTCTCTGCTACTCCCTACCACAGTTTCTCCACATCATGATCACACAAACATAATGCTCTCTGCTACTCCCTGTCACAGTTTCTCCACATCATGATCACACAAACATAATGATCTCTGCTACTCCCTACCACAGTTTCTCCACATCATGATCACACAAGCATAATGCTCTCTGCTACACCCTAACACAGTTTCTCCACATCATGATCACACAAACATAATGCTCTCTGCTGCTCTCTGCTACTCCCTACCACAGTTTCTCCACATCATGATCACACAAGCATAATGCTCTCTGCTACTCCCTACCACAGTTTCTCCACATCATGATCACACAAGCATAATGCTCTCTGCTACTCCCTACCACAGTTTCTCCACATCATGATCACACAAGCATAATGCTCTCTGCTACTCCCTACCACAGTTTCTCCACATCATGATCACACAAACATAATGCTCTCTGCTACTCCCTACCACAGTTTCTCCACATCATGATCACACAAACATAATGCTCTCTGCTACTCCCTGTCACAGTTTCTCCACATCATGATCACACAAACATAATGATCTCTGCTACTCCCTACCACAGTTTCTCCACATCATGATCACACAAGCATAATGCTCTCTGCTACACCCTAACACAGTTTCTCCACATCATGATCACACAAACATAATGCTCTCTGCTGCTCTCTGCTACTCCCTACCACAGTTTCTCCACATCATGATCACACAAGCATAATGCTCTCTGCTACTCCCTACCACAGTTTCTCCACATCATGATCACACAAGCATAATGCTCTCTGCTACTCCCTACCACAGTTTCTCCACATCATGATCACACAAGCATAATGCTCTCTGCTACTCCCTACCACAGTTTCTCCACATCATGATCACACAAGCATAATGCTCTCTGCTACTCCCTACCACAGTTTCTCCACATCATGATCACACAAACATAATGCTCTCTGCTACTCCCTGTCACAGTTTCTCCACATCATAATCACACAAGCATAATGCTCTCTGCTACTCCCTACCACAGTTTCTCCACATCATGATCACACAAGCATAATGCTCTCTGCTACTCCCTACCACAGTTTCTCCATTATCTCTCTCATAAATACTGATTAACATCTTTACTACTGTATATATTAGTATTTTCCAATTTAACTTTAGCTCAAAAAATTTTACTCTGTATTTTATCATAAAACTCTATGTGAATTCTCTTCATTTTCTAACAACAAAACAAGTTCAAATATCAACACAACATTTATAAACTCAAATATCAACACAACATTTATAAACTCAAATATCAATCATCTACAAGCACAGGTTTCAATAAAAACAAGCACTGTGTTAGTCTGGAGGTACAATAAAACCAACATTCAACTTTCTGCTCATGTGTACAATCTTCACTTCTGGTTCTGGAAAACGTAAATGGTCAGAAAATGTGGTGCCACTACATGAAAGTCTTACAGTCTTACTCAATGTCTCTTCTACAAAAGAAGTATCATTATTGCTGATGCAGTCTCCAAATTCACTCACAGATCTGGCTGTGCTGACATCATCAGCAGCAAGAGATAAACCCATGTTGGAGAAATCTGTGAGATTTTCCAAACTCTCTTGTCCTTGACCCACAGTAGATAAGTATTGTCCTGAAGTTATCATGCCAGCAGATAGAACATGTTCTGTACTGTGAACATCATCACTAGACATGCCAGTTTCAGCAGATAGAACATGTTCTGTACTGAGAACATCACTAGACAGGCCATCTGACAGAACAATTTCTGTACTGTGAACATCATCACTAGATGTGCCAGCAGACAGCACAATTTCTGTACTGATAACATCATCACTAGACTGGCCAGCAGACAGCACAATTTCTGTACTGATAACATCCTCACTAGACTGGCCAGCAGACAGCATAATTTCTGTACTGATAACATCCTCACTAGACTGGCCAGCAGATTCTGAATCTGGCAAAACACTAGTCACTTTCTGGGCAGGTAAGCAGATCTTATTATTTCTAAACTGAGACTCTAAAGATTGTGTGACCACATTTACACTTTGCACTGTGCTTTCTGAAGCTGTCTCCAGTAATACATCATGTGCGCTGGACTCTTGCAACTCATCATCATCATGTGTAGTGGATGGAGATCTGTGTCCAACTGTAGATTTATGCGTGCGGATGGGAGTTGGGATTTTAGAACTTGTGTGCTTAGCTGGCAACAAGCAGTCTCTTGTGGTTTTCACTTCAGCTGTGTTTAGAAGATGGCTTTGTGTGTCTCTTGTGGGTCTCACTTCAGCTGTGTTTAGAAGATGGCTTTCTGTGTCTGGGGAAAACTTGACACTTGAGTTTGATCTCGAGTAAGAAGAAGATGCTGATCTTTGAGCCGTGTCAGGCACAGGTGAACCTGCGGCTTCATGTGTCACCTTCTCTCCATTTATATCATGAGTTCTAAGCTTTTCTGGACTGACCTTCTGTGTTCTGACCTTCTGTGGGGTAATTTCATGTGTTGTCTGTGTGTTCATGCTGGTGGCCTTGTGAGCTCGTTTAGCTGTTTCTGTTACAGATTTCCCCATTTTCTTAACTCCAGATACATGAGATCTTGCTCCAGACTCTGACCTTCCTCTGCCCTTGCTCAGCCTTTCATTAGGCAGAGCTGCTGTGCTTGCAACTAGCTGAACTGTTGCTGATGCTGTAGCAGTTTTTGTAGGAGTTCTCAGCCTCCCATAACTTCTATTATGCTGAAGCTTTCCTCGCACAGCAAGGCTTTGCTTTGAGGATACTTTGGAAGACAGGTCAGGCAGACGTCCCAGGTACACGTAAGCTGAATTCTCCAAGATCCGTGCCTGGGCTGTCTGGGTCAGCACTGACCACTGTTTGGATCCAGTTACCTGATGGATGTGAGTTCTAAAAAACTTTTCACAGCGGCTGATCATGGCCTCTAGAAGACCCAACATATCTGGTTCTGGGTTGTCAGGGTTGGAATGACAAGTCTGTAATCGCAGCAAAGTCTGGAACACAAGGCAGGCTGTGTCTACAGGCAGGGAGTCTATCACTGAAAAAAATATCTCTTCCAGTGCCCCAGCTTTCCAAGATGACACTTTTGCCCACTGTAAGAACTCTTTAGTTTTAAGGACATCAATGAAATGTGAGGATGTGAACTCTATAGCAGAATCCATGAGCTGTGAAACCAAGAACAGAACATTTTCTGTCCATTTGATACGAGGCAAACTTGAAATCAACTTGTTACACTCCATGGTAATATCTAAAACATTTGCTGGTGTCATCTGTGATAAAACTGTTTCCATGCACAATTCATGTATGGAGTCTGGTAGTGCAGAGAAACTCTTTGTTGGCCATATCTTCGTAAAGTACTTGGCCATCCATTTTAGGCATCGAGTCTGCAAGTCCTCCAGACAAAAATAGTGACACAATGTTACAGCTTCACAAATGGTTCCCACACAGGCAGGACAGGGTCTGTGAAAGAAGTGACAAAGATCTCTCTTGACATAGAACATGAGAACTGTTCTGAATGTGAGCACACCATACATGTCTGCGATGGCAAACATCTCTCGCAGGACTGAGCAAGCAGGCAGCTCAGTCACCCCTCCGTACAGAAACAACAATAACTGTCTGACTGCCTGTTGTGACACAGCCTCCAAGTTAACTGTTGCCATCTTGCTTTCTGACCACTGTCCACCAAACATGGCCAAGAAATAATCACTTCGAGCAGAAAGGACACATTTGTGAGCCATAAAATGAACACCTTCCACAGACAAGCAACAATCACAACACATTTCTTGCAGGTACATCTCCAGCAGATCACTACCCAACGTACTGCATGTTCTGTATGAGTCAGCCCGTAGTACTGGGGTACGGGGAATGGATATGTTTAGTCCCGTTCCTGGATCCACATGTGTGATCTGCCCGTCGCCGTCACATAAAGAATCATTCAACAAGACCTTCTGGGAGCTGATCTCTGGCTTATCTTTCTTCTCTCCATAAATAACACATTCAGATGCCAGTTCTGGTCTCAGCTGTTCCGAAACACGTGACTCGAATGATTTACCTTCAGACAGCAACTCTGACCTCAGCTGTCCTGCATGACATGACTCCATCAAAGCATTCCAACTTTCACTCACGCTGACATCCGTCAATGACTGTGAACTCACACAGTCATAATCTACATGGGCGCCGTCTTGACCAGTCCACGATGACTGTCTGTCATATCTTCCTGTCAACTCACCACTATCTTCACTTCTCTGACTGCCACAAGCAACAGCCTGTTCTGACAGTTTTTCCACAGAGTCAGCTGTTTGCAACTTCACCTCTGCTTGGATCAGCTTATTTGTTTCATGAGCTGTCTGACTCTCAATGATGTCTTCATGGACTCTCTGACTCTCAGTGATAGCTTCATAGGTTGTCTGACTCTCAGTTAGAGCATCATGGGCTCTCAGACTCTCAGAAGCAGCTTCATGGGTTGTCTGACTCTCAGTTGCAGCTTCATGTATTGTATGACTCTCATTATTCTTGCTCTTCTCTTCAGTGACCTTGTTTTCACCTTCACTGGTCACTTCCTTCCCCTGTGTCACATGGATGTTAGCTGACAAGTGACAACTTGAGCTGGACACTGTGTCTGGCCTGGGTGGGTCACTGGACACTGTGTCTGGCCTGAGTGGGTCACTGGACACTGTGTCTGGCCTGGGTGGGTCACTGGACACTGTGTCTGGCCTGAGTGGGTCACTGGACACTGTGTCTGGCCTGGGTGGGTCACTGGACACTGTGTCTGGCCTGAGTGGGTCACTGGACACTGTGTCTGGCCTGAGTGGGTCACTGGACACTGTGTCTGGCCTGAGTGGGTCACTGGACACTGTGTCTGGCCTGAGTGGGTCACTGGACACTGTGTCTGGCCTGAGTGGGTCACTGGACACTGTGTCTGGCCTGGGTGGGTCACTGGACACTGTGTCTGGCCTGAGTGGGTCACTGGACACTGTGTCTGGCCTGGGTGGGTCACTGGACACTGTGTCTGGCCTGAGTGGGTCACTGGACACTGTGTCTGGCCTGAGTGGGTCACTGGACACTGTGTCTGGCCTGGGTGGGTCACTGGACACTGTGTCTGGCCTGGGTGGATCACTGGACACTGTGCCGCTATCTTCAGACTTCAAGTGTGTGATGGTGTGTGCACTCCCAGGCATATGTTTCACATACTCTTCCAACAAGAGAGCAGAGTCATTGACGGAGTACAGCTGTCTGAACAGAAGAAAGAGACTGTGCTAAGAAATAACTACAAGCATACTGAGGCAAGAAATAAGTACAAACATACTGAGGCAAGAAATAACTAGACTAAGAAATAACTACAAACATACTGAGGCAAGAAATAACTAGGCTAAGAAATAACTACAAACGTACTGAGGCAAGAAATAACTAGGCTAAGAAATAACTACAAACATACTGAGGCAAGAAATAACTAGGCTAAGAAATAACTACAAACATAATGGGGCAAGAAATAACTAGGCTAAGAAATAACTACAAACATACTGAGGCAAAAAATAACTAGGCTAAGAAATAACTACAAACATACTGGGGCAAGAAATAACTAGGCTAAGAAATAACTACAAACATACTGAGGCAAGAAATAACTAGACTAAGAAATAACAACAAACATACTGGGGCAAGAAATAACTACAAACATACTGAGGCAAGAAATAACCAGGCTAAGAAATAACTACAAACATACTGAGGCAAGAAATAACTAGACTAAGAAATAACTACAAACATACTGGGAAGAGAAATAACTACAAACATACTAGGGCAAGAAATAACTAGGCTAAGAAATAACTACAAACATACTCCTCCAACAAGAGAGCAGAGTCAACACACTGGGGCAAAAATTAATAAGAAACAGACTGGGATAAGAAATAACAAGAGACATACTGATGTAAGAAATAACAAGAAGCAGACTGGGGTAAGAGGCAACAAGAAACACATTTAGATAAGAAATAACAAGAAACATACTGGGATAAGAAATAGCAAGATACTGGGATAAGAAATAACAAGATACTGGGATAAGAAATAACAAGATACTGGGATAAGATATAAGAAATATACTGGGATAAGATATAAGAAACATACTGGGATAAGAAATAACAAGAAACATACTGGGATAAGAAATAACAAGAAACATACTGGGATAAGAAATAACAAGAAACATACTGGGATAAGAACGAGAAACACATTCACAGACATGGACTGTAGAACTTGTAAACATTTGGGGAAATAATAACACAAGAGATAATAGGAACATATTTCAGGTACTTAAAAAAAAAAAGAAACACATACTAAAGGAAGCAGACAAATGGACCTGCTTCCTTCCTCTACATTATTATCTAACAAGATCTGTAGTTACTGTGTTCTTGTACTTTTTCCCTTCTTCTTTTGAGTTATTTAATTACTTGCTGTATCTGCAGTTACCTGCTTCATTATTGTTTACATAATAGCATTTCATTTGATGATTTAGTTGCTACGTTAGGGGGCTTGTGTGAGTTACATTTCAACATTAACCTGTTAGATGTACTGCTTGAAGGTTTAGTTGTCAGATTTACTGCTTGAAGGTTTAGTTGTCAGATTTACTGCATGAAGGTTTAGTTGTCAGATTTACTGCACGAAAGTTTAGTTGTTAGATTTATTGTTTGAAGGTTTAGTTGTTAGATTTATTGTTTGAAGGTTTAGTTGTTAGATTTACTGCTTGAAGATTTTAACTGTTAGATATTGAATATTTTAACTGTTAGATTTACTGCTTGAAGATTTTAACTGTTAGATTTACTGCATAAGGTTTAGTTGTTAGATTTAATACTTGAAGCTTTAGTTGTTAGATTTACTGCTTAAGGTTTAGTTGTAAGATTTACTGCTTGAAGATTTTAACTGTTATATTTACTGCTTAAGGTTTGGTTGTTAGATTTAATACTTGAAGCTTTAGTTGTTAGATTTACTGCTTGAAGATTTTAACTGTTAGATATTGAATATTTTAACTGTTAGATTTACTGCTTGAAGATTTTAACTGTTAGATTTACTGCATAAGGTTTAGTTGTTAGATTTAATACTTGAAGCTTTAGTTGTTAGATTTACTGCTTAAGGTTTAGTTGTAAGATTTACTGCTTGAAGATTTTAACTGTTAGATTTATTGCTTGAAGATTTTAACTGTTAAATTTACTGCTTGAAGATTTTAACTGTTAGATTTACTGCTTGAAGATTTTAACTGTTAGATTTATTGCTTGAAGATTTTAACTGTTAGATTTATTGCTTGAAGATTTTAACTGTTAGATTTATTGCTTGAAGATTTTAACTGTTAGATTTACTGCTTGCTGGTTTTAACTGAGAAGAACAAGCAGGATTTCAAAAAAGGAGAAGCTGACTCGACCAGATCTTTACTCTAAGAATTATACTTGAAGAACATATTGAAAAGCAGAAACCATTAATACTGAACTTCATAGACTTTAAAAAAGCATTTGATAGCATACACAGAGATTCATTGTGAAGAATTTTAAGACTATATGGAATACCATCTAAAATTGTCAACATCATTAGAATCTCTACAAGGGATATGTTTATGCAGTCAACACAGAAGAAGGAATAAGCGAATGGTTTCAGATTGAAACAGGTGTGAAACAAGGATGTATGTTATCTCCATTGCTTTTTGGAATTGCTGTAGGCTTTATAATGAAAAGATGCTGTACAAATAAAACTGGCACTGATCGGGTACATGGGACCCAAATAGAAGATCTTGATTTCGCTGATGACATAACTCTTAACAGTGACAATGTGAAACCAATGCAGGAAAAAAACAGATTCCCTGACTTACTTGGCTAGCAAAATAGGTCTTGAAATTAACAAAGATAAAAGAATGAAACTTCTCATTAATCAAGAAGGAAAAATATATGTAGAAGAAACAGCTGTTGATGAAGTAAACCAACTTGCATACCTTGGCAGCTACATAGACCAGGATGGTGACACCAGGAAGGAAGTTAGAATTAGAATTGCAAAAGCAGCATTGACCTTTGAAAATCTTGAGAACATATTTCAGGTACTTAAAAAAAAAAAGAAACACATACTAAAGGAAGCAGACAAATGGACCTGCTTCCTTCCTCTACATTATTATCTAACAAGATCTGTAGTTACTGTGTTCTTGTACTTTTTCCCTTCTTCTTTTGAGTTATTTAATTACTTGCTGTATCTGCAGTTACCTGCTTCATTATTGTTTACATAATAGCATTTCATTTGATGATTTAGTTGCTACGTTAGGGGGCTTGTGTGAGTTACATTTCAACATTAACCTGTTAGATGTACTGCTTGAAGGTTTAGTTGTCAGATTTACTGCTTGAAGGTTTAGTTGTCAGATTTACTGCATGAAGGTTTAGTTGTCAGATTTACTGCTTGAAGGTTTAGTTGTTAGATTTATTGCTTGAAGGTTTAGTTGTTAGATTTATTGTTTGAAGGTTTAGTTGTTAGATTTACTGCTTGAAGATTTTAACTGTTAGATATTGAATATTTTAACTGTTAGATTTACTGCTTGAAGATTTTAACTGTTAGATTTACTGCATAAGGTTTAGTTGTTAGATTTAATACTTGAAGCTTTAGTTGTTAGATTTACTGCTTAAGGTTTAGTTGTAAGATTTACTGCTTGAAGATTTTAACTGTTATATTTACTGCTTAAGGTTTGGTTGTTAGATTTAATACTTGAAGCTTTAGTTGTTAGATTTACTGCTTGAAGATTTTAACTGTTAGATATTGAATATTTTAACTGTTAGATTTACTGCTTGAAGATTTTAACTGTTAGATTTACTGCATAAGGTTTAGTTGTTAGATTTAATACTTGAAGCTTTAGTTGTTAGATTTACTGCTTAAGGTTTAGTTGTAAGATTTACTGCTTGAAGATTTTAACTGTTAGATTTATTGCTTGAAGATTTTAACTGTTAAATTTACTGCTTGAAGATTTTAACTGTTAGATTTACTGCTTGAAGATTTTAACTGTTAGATTTATTGCTTGAAGATTTTAACTGTTAGATTTATTGCTTGAAGATTTTAACTGTTAGATTTATTGCTTGAAGATTTTAACTGTTAGATTTACTGCTTGCTGGTTTTAACTGAGAAGAACAAGCAGGATTTCAAAAAAGGAGAAGCTGACTCGACCAGATCTTTACTCTAAGAATTATACTTGAAGAACATATTGAAAAGCAGAAACCATTAATACTGAACTTCATAGACTTTAAAAAAGCATTTGATAGCATACACAGAGATTCATTGTGAAGAATTTTAAGACTATATGGAATACCATCTAAAATTGTCAACATCATTAGAATCTCTACAAGGGATATGTTTATGCAGTCAACACAGAAGAAGGAATAAGCGAATGGTTTCAGATTGAAACAGGTGTGAAACAAGGATGTATGTTATCTCCATTGCTTTTTGGAATTGCTGTAGGCTTTATAATGAAAAGATGCTGTACAAATAAAACTGGCACTGATCGGGTACATGGGACCCAAATAGAAGATCTTGATTTCGCTGATGACATAACTCTTAACAGTGACAATGTGAAACCAATGCAGGAAAAAACAGATTCCCTGACTTACTTGGCTAGCAAAATAGGTCTTGAAATTAACAAAGATAAAAGAATGAAATTCTCATTAATCAAGAAGGAAAAATATATGTAGAAGAAACAGCTGCTGATGAAGTAAACCAACTTGCATACCTTGGCAGCTACATAGACCAGGATGGTGACACCAGGAAGGAAGTTAGAATTAGAACTGCAAAAGCAGCATTGACCTTTGAAAATCTTGAGAACATATGGAATTCAAAAGTTCTAAGAACAAAAACTAAGTTAAGATTATTCAATTCAAATGTGATATCCACCCTCATTTATGCATGCGAAAGATGGAAATTAACTAAAGAAATAGAAAAGAAATTAGACTCTTTTGGAAACAAATGCCTAAGGAAAATACTTGGTATAAAATGGAATGCACTCAAGAACAATGCAGAGATAAGACAGATGACTGAACAACCAGTCTCATGGGTGATCAGGAAAAGGAGATGGACATATGCAGGCAATGTGATGAGAAGAAACAATCAGAGAATACCAAAACAAGCTATCAAGTGGAGCACAACAGGCCAAAGAAAAAGAGGTCAACCACATGAAACTCTAAGGAGGACACTGTTAAGAGAAGCCAGTTTAGTGAGCATAAAATCCCTTGATGAAGTTGAAAGACTTGCAGAGAACAGGAAAACTTGGCAAACAACTATGTGAGCCCTATGTGACGTTTAACAGCATGGGAAGGATGTAAGATTTTAACTGTTAGATTTACTGCTTGTAGGTTTTAACTGTTCAGTGTGGGGCTTGTGTAAGTTACACTGGAAGGTTTTGTTGTTAGAGTTTCTGTTTGTGTAAGTTACACTGGAAGGTTTTGTTGTTAGAGTTTCTGTAAGTTACATTGGAAGGTTTTGTTGTTAGAGTTTCTGTAAGTTACATTGGAAGGTTTTGTTGTTAGAGTTTCTGTAAGTTACACTGGAAGGTTTTATTGTTAGAGTTGCTGTTTGTAAGTTATATCTGAACATTTAATTAGTTCAGTTGTCCATGCCTATCACTTTCAATAGTTTTGTCATTACTGTGCGTGAAAGTACAAAGTTTAATATATAATCATTTTTTTTACTAAATTCAGTAATTTTCAAATTACTATAAGATGATGGCCTTCAAGTTTAACACTTAAAAATGACATTAATTAGGCAAACTCTCAGAGATTACTTCATCAAAATTTACATGTTTGGTTTTTCCAAAGTTATTACAATTTAAAAAAACAAACTCATAAATGGATCTCTGAAGTTATGAGTTCACTTGAATTCAGCATGGTCCAATAAGAAAGCAAGAAGCAGATTTAGTACCATACACCTGTACTACAATCAAATTTCCCCACAGAAAAAATCCTCAAACACCAGACCACTGAATGCACTTAATTAGATACCAAACCTCCAAACCTGGGCTTTATTTGTATAGGTTTTCTGTATCATAAGCCAAGTGCAACAACAGTTATGGACTATGCTTTAACTTTTAAATTCAACCTTTCTTTTCCACACATTTTTATATCAGCTAATATAATGATATGATAAAGAATAACTTCACTGCCATCCACAAACAGTTCTCTATGCATGAGAGGTATGAAAAGTACTCACTGATTATCATGGTGAGTAAAACTCATGTGCAATAACTTTATATTAAACATAAACTTAGCATATGATTCATGTGTTCCACCAAGCCACACAGGTAGAAAAACTGTGCTGACAGATGTCACTTTTCATTTCTTTTAAAATGTGTGATAAAAGGAATTTTTTTTTTTTTTAGCTGCCAAAACCTAGCCTCAGAGAAGAAGTCTTTGCTTCTCTAGAATGTGTTCAGGCTATTGTGTGGGCTATTGTGTGGGCTATTGTGTGAGCTATTGTGTGGGCTATTGTGTGGGCTATTGTGTGAGCTATTGTGTGGGCTATTGTGTGAGCTATTGTGTGGGCTATTGTGTGGGCTATTGTGTGAGCTATTGTGTGGGCTATTGTGTGGGCTGAGAATGGTAAATCAATTAATCATTTGGCACTCTAAAATGTGTTCAGACTATTGTGTGGGCTATTGTGTGGGCTATTGTATGGGCTATTGTATGGGCTATTGTGTGGGCTATTGTGTGGGCTATTGTATGGGCTATTGTGTGGGCTGAGAATGGTAAATCTACTCATCACATGGCACTCTAGAATGTGTTCAGGCTATTGTGTGGGCTGAAAATGGCAAATCTACTCATCACATGGCACTCTAGAATGTGTTCAGGCTATTGTGTGGGCTGAGAATGGTAAATCTACTCATCACATGGCACTCTAGAATGTGTTCAGGCTATTGTGTGGGCTGAGAATGGTAAATCTACTCATCACTTGGCACTCTAGAATGTGTTTGGGCTATTGTGTGGGCTGAGAATGGAAATCTACTCATCACTTGGCACTCTAGAATGTGTTCAGGCTATTGTGTGGGCTATTGTGTGAGCTATTGTGTGAGCTATTGTGTGGGCTGAGAATAGTAAATCAATTAATCATTTGGCACTCTAAAATGTGTTCAGACTATTGTGTGGGCTACTGTATGGGCTATTGTATGGGCTATTGTGTGGGCTATTGTATGGGCTATTGTGTGGGCTATTGTATGGGCTATTGTGTGGGCTATTGTGTGGGCTATTGTATGGGCTATTGTGTGGGCTATTGTATGGGCTATTGTGTGGGCTATTGTGTGGGCTGATAATGGCAAATCTACTCATCACTTGGCACTCAAGAATGTGTTTGGGGTATTGTGTGGGCTGAAAATGGCAAATCTACTCATCACTTGGCACTCTAGAATGTGTCTGGGCTATTGTGTGGGTTGAGAATGGCAAATCTACTCATCACTTGGCACTCTAGAATGTGTTTAGGCTATTGTGTGGGCTAAGAATGGCAAATCTACTTATCACTTGGCACTCTAGAATGTGTTTGGGCTATTGTGTGGGTTGAGAATGGCAAATCTACTCATCACTTGGCACTCTAGAATGTGTTCAGGCTATTGTGCGGGCTGAGAATGGCAAATCTACTCATCACTTGGCACTCTAGAATGTGTTAGGCTATTGTGTTGGCTCAGAATGGCAAATCCACTAGTCAGGTTGCAAGACATTTGGGAGTGTCACATTCTACCATCCTAAGGCCTTTAGAGTCACCAGAGGCACAGAAGGCATTCAGGATGACATATCATTTGTTGTCTGGCCTTTGTTAATGAACAGTCACCTGCACCACTTGACGATGTCAGATAACGAATAGTGCAAACATTAACATTAGCAGGATGACAGTTTGCAGACACCTGCATGAATTAGGACTTGCTTCACAAAGACCAGCAGTCAGAATCCATCTCACTCCACCTCACTGCATAGACCATTTGCCTGGTGTCATGAGCACATCAAAGACAAGACACCAGTGGAATCAAGTCCTCTACACAGGTGAGTCCCGCTTTACTGTTATTTAATGGTGGCACGGCTCATGCTTGGATAAGGCAAGGAGAAGTGGATCATTATGGAAGATGTTCTGTCATGGTCTGGGCTGGCTTCACTTGACAAGGAAAGACCCCTCTTCATGTCATCCATGGCCTAAACTACCAAGATGATATACAGTGACCTCTTATTGAGCCTACTTTGGAGGGCATGCAATCTTGCAGGATGACAATGCCTGACCTCATCGAGCTCATATTGTTAAGGACTTCAATGAACACCAGGAAATTATCCCCCCCCCCCCCCATCTGATCTTGCTTCAGCTGAACACCTCTAGCACGTCTTTGGATGGACAGACAGTATCAGTTAATCACTCTCCCCTCTAGCACTAGCATGTCTTTGGATGGACAGACAGTATCAGTTAATCACTCTCCCCTCTAGCACTAGCATGTCTTTGGATGGACAGACAGTATCAGTTAATCACTCTCCCCTAGTTGATGTTTCTTCATCAAGAGTGGCGGGCTATTCACAGAATGTTCTTAGAACCTTGTGGACTCTAAGAATCAAAGATGTACCAAATGCCTGGCCACAGATGATGGTTATACTAGATTTTGACAAAGTGTAACAGTACTTATCTTTACTATGATGGCTTATAACTTTTGAACGAATTATCATATTTGTATAAGAGTTGTATGAATTTGTTGCATTTTAGATGCAGTTAATTCTGATATTAATTTTTCAGAAACTTACATCTTACATCCTTCCTGTACTGTTAAATGTCACATAGGCTTGCACAGTTGTTTGCCAAGTTTTCCTGTTCTCAGCGAGTCTTTCAACTTCATCAAGGGATGTTACTCCCATTAAACTGACTTCTCTTAACAATGTCCTCTTTACAGTTTCACGTGGTCACCTCTTTTTCTTCAGCTTGTTGTGCTCCACCTGATAGCTTGTTTTGGTATTTTCTGATTGTTTCTTCTCGTCACATGGCCTACATATGTCCATCTTCTTTTTCTGATCACCCATGAGACAGGTTGTTGTTTGCTCATCTGTCTTATCTCTGTGTTGTTCTTAAATTCATTCCACTTTATACCAAGTATTTTCCTGAGGCATTTATTTCCAAAAGGGCATAACTTCTTGTCTATTTCTTTATTTCCAGCTTTTGCATGCATAAATGAGGGTGGATATCACATTTGAATTGAATAATCTTAGCTTGGTTTTTGTTCTTAGAACTTTTGAATTCCATATGTTCTCAAGATTTTTGAAGGACAATGATGCTTTTGCAATTTCTACTTCCTTCCTGGTCTATGTAGCTGCCATGGTATGCAAATTGGTTTACTTCATCAACAGCTGTTCCTTCTACGTATATTTTTCCTTCTTGATTAATGAGAAGTTTCATTATTTTTGTTTTGTCTTTGTTAATTTCAAGATCTATTTTGCTAGCCAAGTAAGACAGGGAATCTGTTTTTTCCTGCATTGGTTTCACACTGTCACTGATTAATGTCATCAAGATCTTCTATCTGGGTCCCATGTACCTAATCAATGCCAGTTTTACCTGTACAGCATCTTTTCATTATGAAGTCTACAGCAATTTCAAAACAGCATGGGAGATAATACACATCCTTGTTTCATGCCTGTTTCAATCTGAAACCATTCGCTCATTCCTTCTTCTGCATTGACTGCACAAACATATCTGTTGTAGAGATCTCTAATGAAGTTGACAATTTTAGATGGTATTCCATATAATCTTAAATTCTCCACAATGAATCTCTGTGGATGTTATCAAATGCCTTTTTAAAGTCTATGAAGTTCAGGATTAATGGTCTTTGCCATTCAATATGTTCTTCAAGTATTATTCTTAACAGTAAAGATCTGGTCGAGACAGCTCCCTTTTGGAAATCCCATTTGGTCTTCTCTCATTGCAGCATCCACTATATCTTTAATTCTATTCAGAATAATTGTGCAAAATACTCGTACTTCTGACACAGCTGATAGTAAGGTTACTTCTCTCCAGTTATTGCAGCACTGAGCTTGCCTTTTTTTCAGATACCGGATGCATATTATTTCAAGGGTTGTAGCAAGTGGCCCTTAACTTTTGACAGTACTACAGTATCCTATGATTTAAAAAACATTGTCACCAAATCTACTTGAGTAACAGAGTTGTCTTCCATGGTAAGAGATTATATATGTAACTAGTCTAGAAAACAAAATGACTGAATGTATCATCCCGCATGTAACTAATATAGAAAAAAATGACTGAATGTATCATCCTACATATCACTGAATATTGATTATTCAGTTTGTTGTTACATTAAAACACAGGGGATATAAAATTCATAAAAAAAAGATCTTATATCCTTCCTGTGCCATTAAATGTCACATAGGGCTCGCAAGGTAGTTCGTGAATTTTTCCTGTTTTTGGCGAACTTTTCAACCTCATCAAGGGATTTTATGAATTTGGCCTCTTTTATCAATGTCCTCTTTAGAGTTTCACGTGGTCTGCATTTTTTTCATCCTGTTTTGTTCCACTTGATAGCTTGTTTTGGGATTCTCTGATTGTTTCTTCTCATCACGTGACCATCACAATAAAAACAGATACTGTATGTGTATACCAATTAACAGACCCGATGGGGCTATAGAAAAAGGGATAAAGATCTTGATGGATATATCTGACAAGCATACGTCCAAAAATGAAGTAAGAATCAAACATCAGATGAAGGCTTTTGGGCTAAAGCCTGCAATATTCAAAATTATGAAAGAATGACATTTTTCTTACAAAAATGTGGACTAGAAAAAAAATATTTAATTAGACTAGACTCTGAAAAGCATGAACTATAAACAAAAAAACCATCATTTAATACAACTTATAAAACCATGGACTAGAAATGAAGTTCAACATTTAATGAGAATTGGCTTAGAGAAGCATGGAATATAAACATTCAACATTTAATGAGACTTAGCTTATAGAACCATGGACTAGGAACATTCAACATTTAATGAGACTTGATTTAGAGAAGCGTTGACTAGACACATTCAATATTTAATGAGACTTGGCTTAGAGAAGCATGGAACAGAAACATTCAACATTTAATGAGACTTGGCTTAGAGAGGCATTGACTAGACACATTCAATATTTAATGAGACTTGGCTTAGAGAAGCATGGAACAGAAACATTCAACATTTAATGAGACTTGGCTTAGAGAGGCATTGACTAGACACATTCAATATTTAATGAGACTTGGCTTAGAGAAGCGTTGACTAGACACATTCAATATTTAATGAGACTTGGCTTAGAGAAGCATGGAACAGAAACATTCAACATTTAATGAGACTTGGCTTAGAGAAGCGTTGACTAGATACATTCAACATTTAATGAGACTTGGCATATAGAAGCATGGAACAGAAACATTCAACATTTAATGAGACTTGGCTTAGAGAAGCATGGAACAGAAACATTCCACATTTAATGAAACTTGGCTCAGAGAAGCATGGAATAGGAACATTCAACATTTAATGTGACTTGGCTTAGAGAAGCATGGAATAGAAACATTCAACATTTAATGAGACTTGGCTTAGAGAAGCATGGAATAGAAACATTCAACATTTAATGAGACTTTGCTTAAAGAAGCATGGAACAGAAATGAAGTTCAACATTTAATGAGACCTGGCTTAGAAAACCATGGACTAAAAGTGAAGTTCAACATTTAATGAGACTCGGCTTAGAAAACCATGAACTAGAAATGAAGTTCAACATTTAATGAGACCTGGCTTAGAAAACCATGGACTAGAAACAACTGCACCATACACCTCTGTCTACCTTAGAAACAACTTTCACTATTTCATGAAACAAGAAAAGAAAAATTACTTTAGGAATCTAGTGCAAAATAAATCATATCAAACATCAGATCGGTCTGGGAAGCAGCAAACACTTATAAACACAAAAAAACAATCAACTCATAACCAGTGTAATAGCTTCACCAGCTAAACTGAACAGTTCAGAGAAGAAATTAGTGCTACAAAGATGTCAATACTGATCCTGTGTGAGACTTTAGTGAACTAAAAACATACAGCAACAGTAAATGTGCCAGAGTAAATCAGTTACATTTTCCTGTCCTACCAGATGGTGATGTTTAGTTTTCTCTTATCTTATAAGAACAATTCTCCAGGATTTCATGGTAATACCAATAAGATATTGCATTACTCTGTCCAACTCATTACAGATACAATAACATGTGTTACAACCAGTGCACTGTCCTGGTCAGTACAGATACATTAACATGTGTTACAACCAGTGCACTGTCCTGGTCAGTACAGATACAATAACATGTGTTACAACCAGTGCACTGTCCTGGTCAGTACAGATACATTAACATGTGTTACAACCAGTGCACTGTCCTGGTCAGTACAGATACAATAACATGTGTTACAACCAGTGAATTGCCCTAGTCAATGCAGATACATTAACATGTGTTATGGCCAGTGCATTGCTCAGAAGCTAAAACTGCAACTTTTTAAGTCTGGCTCATCAAACAACCTTTCCAATGATATACAAATTTGTATTCTTTCATCATTATCAGACTCCCTCGAAATATACATGCAAAAGATATTCATACTCCATTTGTTGGAAAATGACTGACTGACGGTCAGTCAGGCTTTAGAGACAAATAATCCTGTCACACAGTGGAACAGATTATTGGCTTTGTACAAACTACAGACTTCTCTGTTGCTTCTGATTCCACAACTACACTCTGATTTAGCCAAAAATTCCTCTTATGAATCTGTTCTCAAAATATTGCAGCTATGTATGTATCTTATTTCCTTGTACCCCATGCTTCCAGTTATACAAGACGGCTGGTCTTATAGTGATTTTATATATGGTTATCTTGTCAGGCATATCACCTCTAGTGTGCTGACAGGTCTTTACCTTTTTTACCTATCTTGTCAGGACTGCCCATCTTATAGCGGTTTTATAAATGGTAATCTTGTCAGGGCTGCCAGTTTCACACTGGTTTTTTTTATATTGTTATCTTGTCAGGATTGCTGGTCTTATAGTGGTTTATATATGGTTATCTTGTCAGGGCTGCTGGTCTTATAGTGAATTTATATGTTGTTATCTTGTCAGGAATGTTGGTTTTAAAGTAGTTTTATACATGGTTATCTTGTCAGGGCTGCTGGTCTTACAGTGGTTTTATATATGGTTATCTTGTCAGGCCTGCTGGTCTTACAGTGGCTATCATCATCATCATCATAATCTTCATCAGGTGCTGTGCTGCTGGCGTTGGCTATTATACTTCTCCAGAGTACACGATCCTTCATGCAGGCCATCAGCTCAGTTGGTGATCTCCTCTCACACCATCCCGTCAGACTGTCTAGTATCATTTCTCTTGGTCTTCCTCTTGATCTTCTTCCTTCTATTTTTCCTGTTGTTATAATATTTTCAGTGCCCCTTCTTCTCATTGCATGTCCTATGAAAGTACATTGTCTCTTATTTTTTTTTACAAGATTTTTGTCTCTCCAGCTCTTCTCATACATTCTTCATTAGTTATTTTTGCTGTCCAGGGGATTCGCAACATTCTTCTAATAAACCACATTTCTGCTGCTTCCAGTGATTTTTGTGCAGACTTGCCTATTGTCCATGACTCACTTCCATATAATAAGATAGGTTCAATATAGCATTTTAGGATTCGTTTTCTAACATTAATTGATAAAGATGTGTTGCATAATATGTTTCTCATTCTCTGAAATGCAGTCTTTGCTTGGCCTATTTTTTTCCTAATTTCTGTTCTGCATTTCCCATCTGAAGTTATTACTGCTCCAAGGTATCTGAATTTCTGCACCTGCTTTAGAATAGTTCCATTTAATTTTATATTGCATGTTGATGGATTCTGTTTCTTAAATATAACCATAGTCTCTGTCATTTTTATGTTTAAAGTAAGGCCTTTCTGTTCACTTCCTTTAGCAACTTTATCCAAGAGATGTTGCAAGTCTTGTTGGTTCTCAGCTATCAGTACTGTGACGTCATCATACCGAAGGTTGTTAATATTGTATCCTCCAATTTTTATGACCATTCTTAGAATATTCTAGCTGCACAGAGAAAAAAAGTCTGGAGATAGTACACATCCTTGTCGCACCCCTTGTTTTATAGGCTGACATTTTCCAATTCTATTTTCAACTCGAATTGCTGCTTCTTGCTGCCAGTATAAATGTATTACAATCCTCAGGTCTTTGCTGTCTATATTGATGTCTTCAAGCATTTTAATAATTTCATTATGTTTCATTTTGTTGAATGCCTTGGTGTAATCGATGAAGCATAAGTAGAGATTTTTCTGTACTTCTAAAGCTCCTTTTGTTAGTGTTCATAAAGCATAAATGGCATTGTGTGTTCCCTTTCCTTCAACAAATCCAAACTGTTCATCTGCTATTTCCATTTTTATCTTTTTTCCTTGTTCTTCTCATAATTCTCAGAAGTAGCCTCGTTATGTGACACGAGAGGTTGATAGTCTGGTGGTCATCACATTCCTTTGCACTTGGTTTCTTTGGTACTGCTATAAACATGGATTTAAGCAGGTCATTGGGTACATAACCATTGTTGTAAATGTCATTCAGTAACCTGGTTATTAGTTTTATTCATATCTCCTCTAGCACCTCTATTTCTTCTATTGTTACATTATCAGGCCCAGTCACTTTTCCTTTCTTCATGTGTTTGAAGGCATCTATGATTTCATCTTCAAGTATTGGCGGTCCATCACAGTTTTCAGTATCTGGTGTTAATTCTGGTCTTTCTCCTCCATATAGCTCATTGATGTACTCTGTCCAACTGTCCACAATGTTTTTTTCCCCATTAACATTTTACCTTCTTTCAATATCTGGCATCATGTGGTATATTTTGTTTTCCCGTCTGTGAGTTCACTAATTCGTTTGGGCATGTTTTTGCTGTCTTTAATATGAGAGTCCTCTATCTGTCTGCACTGTTCATTTAACCACACTTCCTTTGCTTCTCTGCATTTGCGTTTTATTTCTTTATTTATCCTGCTATATTTTTCTTGGTTATTTTTACTCCTCCTTCTTGTCCATCAGTCCTAAGATGTCATTTGTCATCAATTTTTAGGGGCTTCTCTCTTTGGTGGTATTATCTCCTTAACAGTTTGGTGGATAGAATCTCTTAACACTGCCATTTGTTCATCTATACTATTTATCTTTTCTATTGCATTGTATCTATTTCTTATAATAATTTTGTATTATTCTCGCAGTTCTTGGTCATTTTTAAGGAGTTCTGTATTCAGTTTTTGTTTCTCACTTTTCTGCATGCTTTCTTTAGCTATATTCTAATTTTTTCACAGAGTAGGTCATGGTCACTATTGCAGTCAGCTCCTGGCATGGTTTTCGTTGTCAGTAATGCATTACTAACAGTCAATGCTTAAACAATTGTATTCTCTCAAAACCAAGGCTTGACATGTTTTAAAAAAAGCTTCTCTTACTCAGCTGCCAACCTTTGGAATACCCTACCAATTCACGTAAAACTTATAAGTAATATTCGTTCTTAACTTTAAACTTTGTCAACATCTGTTTGATATGGACTATATGCCTCCCTAAGCATAGTTTAAAGTAGTTTATGGGTCGAGTGTTGTAACTTTTTTTAATACTGCTTTTCTATAAATTTGTTAGTTTTGAATAAATGTAAGAATGCAAGTTTATTTCATGTTGTTGCATAAATCAGAGTGTAGCGTGTATGGACATGAGATAAGTTTATTATTTATTTATGCAATCATTTAATGTATCTTCATGATTATTATGTTCATTAACAAATGCTGAATGACTGTGACTGAGTGAAAGCTGTATGATGAAGGGCAGAATGTCAGACAGGCCTGCGTGCCCAATTCTTAACCCTTTGAAAATAAAGTATATATGTTCGTTCTTTCCATTTTCTAATTTTCCAGCCTGGAATAAAGTTCTAACATTCCATGTTGCTATTTTGAACTTGTTAGTTTTGCCAACAGTAGCTTGATGATGATCTGGCTTCACCTGTGGCTATATATATAGTGACTATATATATGGTTATCTTGTCAGGGCTACTGGTCTTATAGTGGTGTTATACAGGGTTATCTTGTCAGGGCTACTGGTCTTATAGTGGTGTTATACAGGGTTATCTTGTCAGGGCTACTGGTCTTATAGTGGTGTTATACAGGGTTATCTTGTCAGGGCTACGAGTGTTATGATGGCAATATATATAAGGATATCTTGTCAGGGCTACTGGTCTTATAGTGGTGTTATACAGGGTTATCTTGTCAGGGCTACGAGTGTTATGATGGCAATATATATAAGGATATCTTGTCAGGGCTGCCGGTCTTATAGTGGGTATATATATATATATGGATATCTTGTCAGGGTTGCCGGTCTTATAGTGGGTATATATATATATATATATGGATATCTTGTCAGGGCTACCTGTCTTATAGTGGCATTATACAAGGTTATCTTGTCAGGGCTGCCGGTCTTATAGTGGCATTATATAGGGTTATCTTGTCAGGGCTGCCTGTCTTATAGTGGCATTATATAGGGTTATCTTGTCAGGGCTGCCTGTCTTATAGTGGCATTATATAGGGTTATCTTGTCAGGGCTGCCTGTCTTATAGTGGCATTATATAGGGTTATCTTGTCAGGGCTGCCTGGCTTATAGTGGCATTATATAGGGTTATCTTGTCAGGGCTGCCTGGCTTATAGTGGCATATATAGGGTTATCTTGTCAGGGCTGCCTGTCTTATAGTGGCATTATACAGGGTTATCTTGTCAGGGCTGCCAGTCTTATAGTGGCATTATACAGGGTTATCTTGTCAGGGCTGCCTGTCTTATAGTGGCATTATATAGGGTTATCTTGTCAGGGCTGCCGGTCTTATAGTGGCATTATATAGGGTTATCTTGTCAGGGCTGCCTGTCTTATAGTGGCATTATATAGGGTTATCTTGTCAGGGCTGCCTGTCTTATAGTGGCATTATATAGGGTTATCTTGTCAGGGCTGCCTGTCTTACAGTGGCATTATATAGGGTTATCTTGTCAGGGCTGCCTGTCTTACAGTGGCATTATATAGGGTTATCTTGTCAGGGCTGCCTGGCTTATAGTGGCATTATATAGGGTTATCTTGTCAGGGCTGCCTGGCTTATAGTGGCATTATATAGGGTTATCTTGTCAGGGTTGCCGGTCTTATAGTGGCATTATATAGGGTTATCTTGTCAGGGCTGCTGGTCTTATAGTGGCATTATATAGGTTTATCTTGTCAGGGCTGCCGGTCTTATAGTGGTATTATATAGGGTTATCTTGTCAGGGCTAGGGGCCTTATGATGGCAATATATATAAGGATATCTTGTCAGGGCTGCCGGTCTTATAGTGGCATTATATAGGGTTATCTTGTCAGGGCTGCCTGTCTTATAGTGGCATTATACATGGTTATCTTGTCAGTAATGCCTGTCTTATAGTGGCATTATATAGGGTTATCTTGTCAGGGCTGCCTGTCTTATAGTGGCATTATATAGGGTTATCTTGTCAGGGCTGCCTGTCTTATAGTGGCATTATATAGGGTTATCTTGTCAGGGCTGCCTGTCTTATAGTGGCATTATATAGGGTTATCTTGTCAGTAATGCCTGTCTTATAGTGGCATTATATAGGGTTATCTTGTCAGGGCTGCCGGTCTTATAGTGGCATTATATAGGGTTATCTTGTCAGGGCTGCCGGTCTTATAGTGGTGTTTTATAGGGTTATCTTGTCAGGGCTGCCTGTCTTATAGTGGCATTATATAGGGTTATCTTGTCAGGGCTGCCTGTCTTATAGTGGCTATAGATATACAGTTATCTTGTAAGGGCTGCCAGTCTTATAGTTGCTATATACGAGGGGTGTTCAGAAAGTAATGCACCACATATTTTTTTTTTAGTTAAGATAGAAGCATGAAATTTTGCACACTTTAAATATGGCATGTGCCGATTGTGTGAACCAAATTGCACCGCAACCAGTCAAAGAATATGGCTACCCTAACCACTGAAATGGAATATGTTAGCAACTTGCGGTGTAAGCAGCGAATTGTGATAGAATTTCTCGTTGCAGAGAAGGAAATTGTTGTGAACATTCACAAGCGTCTATGTGATGTGTATAGAAGTTTTGTAGTCGACAGGAGTAAAATCTTGGATCATTATTAACTAATAAGGGAGATACAATGAGGGAAATTAAAAGCAGGACATCTATCGCTCTTCAGAAAGTAAAACAAATAAAGAATCTGTGGAGAAGAGCAGACAGAACCATAAAAATAAGATTTTTAAGGGCATGCATCTTTCCCATCGCAACATATGCCTGTGAGACCTGGACACTTAACAAAACAGCTGAGAAACACATAAATGCTTTTGAATGTAAATGCTACAGAAGAGTTCTCCGAATATCGTGGATAAAAAAAAAGAACAAATATATCCATACTACAAGAGCTTAATATTGAAGAAGGCTGGCTAGTAAAGAGGATTAAAGAGAGAAAACTTAAATATTTTGGACACATTAAACGTCATGATAATTTAGAGAAGACCGTATTTGAAGGGTACATAATGGGAAAAAGAAAGAAAGGAAGACCAAAACGAAGATGGCTGCAAGAAATCGTTGACGATCTGCAAATGGGTGCAGCAGCGGCAGGCCATCTTGCTCACAACCAAGAGGCCTACAGGAGTGCTGTTTGGGAGGCAAAGTTCTGCAAGGGACATGCAAATGAATGAATGAATGAGGAGTACAGTCAGTCGCTGGGTTCAGAGAATCAAAGAATCAATAAGTGGAGATAAGGAGTTGCATGATCGACCATGCTGTGGACGTCCTGCCACATCCACCAAGGCAGAAATATTGAAATGCGCTGAGGGCATTATTCTTACTGATAGGTGTATCACTATTCAACAATTGGCCTTAAAGCTGTCAGTCAGCAACGGTAGGGCAAATGTAGTTATAAAAACTCTTGGATTTTCTAAGGTTTGCGCAAGATGGGTTCCTCGAAGTCTCAGAAATGACCATCGATTTCAAAGGAAAGCAATTTCTTCTGAATAGTTGGAGCATTTCAGTGCTGAGGGAGAGAACTTTTTGGCCAAGATTGTAACAGGTGACAAAACGTGGGCACATCATTCTGAACCTGAGACAAAAAGACAGTCAAAAGAGTGGCATCATCCGCAATCACCACAAAGAAAGAAATTCAAGACAACTCCTTCAGCTGGAAATGTCATGATCACTGTCTTGGGACACTGAAGGTGTAATTCTTGCGGATGTTATGTCAAGAGGAGAGACAATCAATTCGCAAGCTTACGTTAAGACATTTAAAAAACTCTAATGTTTTGGCAGAGTTCGGCCGCACAAAAATCCAGCAGACCTGCTTCTCGTTCATGACAATGTGTGTCCTCACACAAGTCTGGCAACACAGGAAACAATCACCAAATTGGGTTGGACTGTACTACCCCATCCACCCTATAGTCCCAATATGGCACCCTCTGAGTTCCATCTGTTTGGTCCATTTAAAGATGCACTCAGAGGGGTAAGATTTGAAGATGACGAAGGAGTGATTCATGCAGTGAAAAAATGGCTACATAATCAAGAGAAAATCTGGTATGGACTAGGAATACATGCATTTGTTCCACGCTGGCATAAAGCCGTACAAGTTGATGGGGATTATGTTGAATACTACTGATTTTTACATGACATATCCATGTATACTGCGTATAAATTTCATGCTTTTTGAATAAACAACTCCTCAGAAAAATAATGTGGAGCATCCTCGTATATATGGTTACCCTGTCAGGGCTGCCGGCCTTATAGTGGCTATATATATATATATATATATATATCTTTTCAGGGCTGATGGTCTTATAGTGGCTGTATATAAATGGTTATCTTGTCAGGATATGTTTTTCTTGTGTCTTGATCTAGAAAGTATTTCATTCTTTTGGCAAAAAAGTGCTCTAGAGTTCCGTGCGTGGGGAGACAGGCTTTCGCTCCCTTCCCGGACGGCAAGAGTCAAGGTGTTTCAATGCAGAAGCGAATGGTTTGTCCGTCGAGCGAAGTATATAAACGGTTAGTCAGCCAGGTTCGTGCTAACGGCATACTACATTTTTGTCGACCGATGGTCTCGAAATTGGCCCATCTCTCGCAAATAATATCGGGTCTGCAGTATGTAATGTGCACTGGTTGTGGGTGGCCGGGCTTTCTTCTCATTCGTTAGAGCAGAGAGAGCCACCAGCCGCCCCCGCGAGACTCTTCGCATGCTGCGCGTGGAGTAAATGATTGAGTTTTTCAGTGTCTTAATGTAAGCTTGCGAATTGATTTCTCTCCTTTTGACATAACATCCACAAGAATTACACCTTCAATGTCCCAAGACAGTGATCATGACATTTCCAGCTGAAGGAGTTGTCTTGAATTTCTTTCTTTGTGGTGATTGCGGATGATGCCACTCTACTGACTGTCTTTTTGTCTCAGGTTCAGAATGATGTGCCCAGGTTTCGTCACCTGTTACAATCTTGGCCAAAAAGTTCTCTCCCTCAGCACTGAAATGCTCCAACTATTCAGAAGAAATTGCTTTCCTTTGAAATCGATGGTCATTTGTGAGACTTCGAGGAACTCATCTTGTGCAAACCTTAGAAATTCCAAGAGTTTTTATAACTACATTTGCACTACCATTGCTGACTGACAGCTTTAAGGCCAATTGTTGAGTAGCGATACGCCTATCAGTAAGAATAATGCCCTCAGCGCATTTCAATATTTCTGCCTTGGTGGATGTGGCAGGACATCCACAGCGTGGCCAATCATGCAACTCCATATCTCCACTTATTGATTCTTTGGTTTTCTGAACTCAGCAACTGACTGTACTCCTATCAACTGCAAAACTTCCATACACATCACATAGACACTTGTGAATGTTCACAACAGTTTCCTTCTCTGCAACGAGAAATTCTATCACAATTCGCTGTTTATAACGTAAATTGCTAACGAGCTCCATTTCAACGGTTAGAGTAGCCATATTCTTTGGCCAGTTGAGGTGCAATTTGGTTCACACAATCGGCACATGCCATATTTAAACTGTACAAAATATTATGCTTCTATCTTCATTATTAGCTGAACAAAAAGAGGTGGTGCATTACTTTCTGAATGCCACTCGTAGATAGAGAAAATATAAATGTACGAGGGGTGATTGATAAGTTCTCGGCATAAGGTACAAATACTTGAAACACACAGTTGATATTTGGTGAATTTGTAGATCAGGATAATGTAAGATTAAACACAAAGTTTCAAGTAATTAACTGCAACCAATTTTTTTTTTACAGGTTACTGAAATGGTAAGGGTTGACAGAAATTGAGAAAATGGATAAAATTTCTCATCGAACAGTCTTTCACTACCTCTGCATCAAGGGATTATCATTGAAGGAGATCCATGAGGATATGGTGGAGACTCTAGGGGAGAGTGCCCCTTCTTACAGCACAGTGAAGAAATGGGCAGCTCAATTCAAACATGGAAGGAAGAGTCTGGAAGATGATCCCCATCCAGGAAGACCAAGAACCAGTAACCATCAATGAAACCACCGGCAGAATCCATGACATAATAATGGAGGACCGACGACTAACTGAATGGTACATTGCTACTGAGTTGGGCATCTCCCAGGAATGTGTTCATGCCATTATTCACAATAATCTTCAAATGACAAAGGCCTCTGATCGATGGGTCTCGAAACTTTTTGGAGCTGATCACAAATGACAGAGTCACAACATATCAAGAGACATTTTTCTGCAGATCCTGAAAAGTTTCTTCATCAATTTGTGACTATGGATGAGACTTGGGTTCATCATTTTCAACCAGAAACCAAAGAACAGTCAAAGCAGTGGAAACATCATGGATCCTCACCTCCAAAGAAAGCAAAAGTGGTTCTGTCTGCAGGCAAAGTGATGGCTTCCGTCGTTTGGGATTCAGAAGGTGTGCTATTGATAGACTATCTTCAAAAGGGCAGAACAGTCACCGGGGTTTACTATGCTAATCTTGTGAAGCAACTGCAGGTCAAACTGAAGGAAAAGTGTCGAGGAAAATTGACGAGAGGAGTCATCTTTCATCAAGACAATGCTCCAGTTCACAAGTCAGTGGTGGCAATGGCTGCCACTCATGAATGCGACTTCCAGCTTTTTGAACATTCTCCTTATTCCTCAGATTTTGCCCCTTCGGACTATTACCTGTTTACCAAACTCAAAAAAGAGCTCAGTGGTCGCAAATTTACTTCAGACGATGATGTCATTCATGCTGTAGACCACTTTCTGCTGGCACAAGATGCTGACTTTTACAAAGAAGGGATCTGTATGCTCCAGGACCGCTGGACTAAGTGCATAAACTTGCAAGGGACTGTGTTGAGAAATAACCCAAAAAAGTTGTCCACAAATAATATGTTGTACCTTATGCCAAGAACTTATATATCATCTTAATCTCCATCCTTTTCTTCACTTTTCAACATAATCTCCATTTCTCTGCTCACATTTTCTCCATTGTTCTGCAAGTTTGAAAATATCTTCCTGGTAGAATTCCATTCCAGCTGACCAATGGCACAGATGCACTGCTTTCTGAATGTTCTCTCCTGTGGGATCCAGCTGGCACAAACATTTCTATAGCCTACATTTCCTGTGCTGCATTGTGTCCTATTCCATGATTTACAACGATTTCAGAAACTGTGACATGTCTGTCTTGTTTAATGATGTCGTCAAACCTTTCCATGTTGCGTTCAGTGGAGGCAGTTCAAAGGCGACCGCTGCAAGGCATATCTTTGATGCTCGTATTTCCATCTTCGAAATGTTTCACCCACCTCCTAACACTGCTAGCACCCATACACACGTCTCCATAAGCAAGCTGAAGTCTTTGATGAATTTCAGCAGCGGGGATTTCCTCTTTAGCACCCGTCAATTTGTTTATGCTCCGCGTGGTCACATGATACATGATGGTGATGTCATATGACCTCTACATGAAGTGCAAAGGATGCAGTTTAAGGTGATACATTTATATTTTCTCTATCTATAAATTCTGATTTTCAAAATATTTTTGCTCACGACTTTCGGTACAATCCTTGTACGTTTGCAGACATTTTCTTTCTGTGAAGTTCCAGCTTAGAGATGCAGTGTTGATCAATTTCTGTCTCATTGTAATGAGAATGGTTTTTTTTTTGTTTTATCAATACAGCACTGTTGTAGCTCCATTTCATTAGGTTATTCATTTCACACTGTAATACTGATTCTATATTAGCTCAGTTGTAATCATTAGCATATTACAGTGTGCCAAAAATTCATCACATTTTTCAACAGCCTAATTTCTGTCAAGGTTCCTGTTTTATAATTTTATACACTGTACTGGTATTTGCAACATCATGTGTTGAATCATTCTGAAAACATGCATATCCATTTCAGTCGAATCAAGAGACAAGTGATCAGCAGAAAATATGGCGGACAGCAAGGCTGTCATTCACATCCTACTGAGGCACTGAAGAAAGGGCTGGATGTCCCTGCAGCTGCCTGTGAAGTTTGCAGTGTGGAAGGGGAAGGAACAGTTGATAACAGCACTGCACGGAGTTCTTTCAAAGGTTTGTTAAGGCTGGAGACGCCAACATCAAAGACAGCCCAAGAAATAGAAGGAGAAAATGAATGAATGAATGATCTTTATTTTTAAAGGGTAAAGAATTGGGCACGCAGGCCCATCTTACATTCTGCCCTTCATCAGTACATCTTACATTCTGCCTTCATCACTACATCTTACATTCTGCCTTTCATCACTACATCTTTCATTCTTCCCATACACTTGATTTAATACAAGTATACAAATTAAATTAGGAACAAAAAAAAAACATATAAAAAGAGTGTAAGATTAGAAAGAAGAGGTAGAAAAAGTAGGAAGAGAGAGAGACAGACAGACAGTGAGTGAGAAAGACAGTGAAGGAGAAACAAACAATGAGAGAGAAAGAGAGAGAGAGAGAGAGAGAGGGAGAGAGAAAGAGAGAGAGAGGGAGCGAGGAAGAGAGAGAGAATGAATGATCTTTATTTTAAAAGAGTGAAGACTTGTGTCTTACATTCTGCCCTTTATCACTCCATCTTCCATTCTTCCCACACACTCGATTTAATACAAGCAAATAACATGATCCCCCCACCAATCCCTCACACACATACACACGCACACACACATATTAAAAGAATGCAAGACGAAACTATATGAAATATAAGTGTACAGATTACATGAAAAAAAAAAATCTAAGAATGCAAGATGAAAATATTACATGCACAAATATAGGATAATGAACTTACATAACAGGTAACTGATCTAACAAGATAGCACGTACACACACACACGCACACACATGTACATACATACACACATAAATACATTTTGAATGGAGTTCTGACATTCCACTCTCGCATATTTACTAACATAATTTCTAACAAGATACAAGATTAACAAATTATATTTTGAACTATGTTCTTTTAGAACAGAACTTGGTGGCCGGCAAGTTATGGAATGAGAGGCTATTAGATATTCTGTGAAAGAAACAGTGAGAGAGAAAGACAAACAAAGAGAGATAGAGACAGTGAGTGACTGATTGACTGACTGATCTTTATTTCAAAAGGGTTTAGAAATGGGCATGCAGGCCCGTCAGACATTCTGCCCTTTATCAAACATCTTTCCGATGCTGACGAGATTTTCAGCTGCCGTGTGTGGTGTGGGGCTCCTCCTGGCCAGTGAAGAAAGATGCAAATGGGATTATCGCGTGGCATCATTGTGGAAAAGGTGAAAGAAAGGATTAAGCGAAGTAAATAGTAGTCAAATCACGGCACCTCTGGTCTGGAGGTCGGCCACGTCCTAAGTGCACTCATATCAGGCGAAATGCCTGAACTGGCTTAACCTAGAAGTTAAGACACTGCTGGCGAGATTCTTCAGATGCAGCGCGTGGAGTGAAGCTCCTCCCGGCCAAGGAAGAAAATGCGGAAAAGCAATTAGGGTTGCTATGTGGCGCCGATGTGAAAATGTGATGGAAAGGATAAAGTGAAGCTTTGTCAGTACATCCAATAGTATCACGGCGAGAGCTGCTCATACCACGGCACCTCTGCTCTAGAGGCAGGCTACATCCGATATGCACCCATACTGGTGAAATATGCCTAAACCGGCTTACATCAGGGGTGAAACTTGATGGCTATGCATGTCACTGCACCTCTGCTCTAGAGGTCGGTCACGTCCGATATACACCCATACTGTTGAAATATGCCTAAATCGGCTTACACCAGTGCTGAAACGTGATGGCTACTATGTCATGGTACTTCTGCTCTAGAGGTCGGTCACATCCTAAACACGCCTATACTGGGATAATATGCCTAAAAACCGGCTCAACTCAGGGGTGGAAGTCACTAGTGGCGAGGATTCGTCCTCCTGGACAAAAGCTCCATCCTGGTCACAACTAGGAATGGTAGCGGCCACGACCACAAAATGCTGAAATCAGAGGCACTGGACCAGGGAAATCTAGATAGGCAACCGCCTCTCACCCGGCGGGGATGTTTGCGTATCCTAATCATGCTGAGGTTTTCCGGTGAGAAAGTCCAACTCTATATTAAACTGGTGCAACAAAAACCACAATGTCATGCATTCCCACTTCTGAGACCCACCAAGAATACAGGCTCAAGCCCTGCAGTACTCTGAACCTCTTGTGGTCCTCTTGGGGATCTCGTGTGGTCCTTTCGGGGACCATGGGACCTACCGAGGACCACAGGCGTAAATTCAGTAGGATCACAGGGCGGTCTTGGTGGTAGAAGCAAACGAAGAAGAAGAAGATCAAACATCTTTCACTCTATTCCTGACATTCTACAAATATGCTATTTATGTAATTAACATAATTATGTAATTTACATAATTAACATTGAAGCTTAGGGACAAAAAATAAAATATAACATTTACATTTCACTCAGTACAGAAGTAACTACATACATATATAAATGACTATCTACTAAACAAAAATTTTGAGACTATTCAGAAAACAATTAACTGTATTCGGTGTCTGTAAGAGCAGTCTAAGATAACTGTGAGAAAGACAGTGAGGGAGAGAGATGTCTAATCACCTGAGAAATTTAACCAATGTCTCCCCACTCAAGTCTGACATTTCCAAGCATCCCATTTCCTCCACACCATCAGTGTCTGCCAGCTGTGCCACCCAACTATCCTGCCATAAGTGTCTACACCTGAAATAAAGTGGCCATCACAAGAACTGGGGCTGGAATCTGTAACTTACTATAGTGACTGCTACAGATCCAACTCTAACTACAGGTGATATTTAGTACAGGAAAGGTTAGGATTATACTATATAACTTGCTATAGTGACTGCTACAGATCTAACTCTACAGGTGATATTCAGTATAGGAACGGTTAGGATTATACTATATAACTTGCAATAGTGACTGCTACAGATTTAACTCTAACTACAGGTGATATTTAGTATACGAAAGGTTAGGATTATACTATATAACTTGCTATAGTGACTGCTACAGATCCAACTCTAACAATAAAAATGAGAATAGTGACAACAAAAGCTGATAATATACCTGGCTCGAATGATGGTATTACGACATAAAAATATGATCATATGTGACTGGAATGACGGGATCATGATAAGAAATATGATAAGTGGCTGGAATGATGGGATCATGACAAGAAAATCTGATTATAAATGTGACTGGAATGATGGGATCATGACAAGAAAATCTGATTATAAATGTGACTGGAATGATGGTATCATGACAAGAAAATCTGATTATAAATGTGACTGGAATGATGGTATCATGACAAGAAAAACTGATTATAAATGTGACTGGAATGATGGGATCATGACAAGAAAATCTGATTATAAATGTGACTGGAATGATGGTATCATGACAAGAAAATCTGATTATAAATGTGACTGGAATGATGGTATCATGACAAGAAAATCTGATTATAAATGTGACTGGAATGATGGTATCATGACAAGAAAATCTGATTATAAATGTGACTGGAATGATGGTATCATGACAAGAAAATCTGATTATAAATGTGACTGGAATGATGGTATCATGACAAGAAAATCTGATTATAAATGTGACTGGAATGATGGTATCATGACAAGAAAATCTGATTATAAATGTGACTGGAATGATGGTATCATGACAAGAAAATCTGATTATAAATGTGACTGGAATGATGGTATCATGACAAGAAAATCTGATTATAATGTGACTGGAATGATGGTATCATGACAAGAAAATCTGATTATAAATGTGACTGGAATGATGGGATCATGACAAGAAAATCTGATTATAAATGACTGGAATGATGGTATCATGACAAGAAAATCTGATTATAAATGTGACTGGAATGATGGTATCATGACAAGAAAATCTGATTATAAATGTGACTGGAATGATGGTATCATGACAAGAAAATCTGATTATAAATGTGACTGGAATGATGGGATCATGACAAGAAAATCTGATTATAAATGTGACTGGAATGATGGGATCATGACAAGAAAATCTGATTATAAATGTGACTGGAATGATGGGATCATGACAAGAAAATCTGATTATAAATGTGACTGGAATGATGGGATCATGACAAGAAAAACTGATTATAAATGTGGCTGGAATGATGGTATCATGACAAGAAAATCTGATTATAAATGTGGCTGGAATGATGGTATCATGACAAGAAAAACTGATTATAAATGTGACTGGAATGATGGGATCATGACAAGAAAAACTGATTATAAATGTGACTGGAATGATGGTATCATGACAAGAAAATCTGATTATAAATGTGGCTGGAATGATGGTATCATGACAAGAAAATCTGATTATAAATGTGACTGGAATGATGGTATCATGACAAGAAAATCTGATTATAAATGTGACTGGAATGATGGTATCATGACAAGAAAATCTGATTATAAATGTGACTGGAATGATGGTATCATGACAAGAAAAACTGATCATAAATGTGACTGGAATGATGGGATCATGACAAGAAAAACTGATTATAAATGTGACTGGAATGATGGGATCATGACAAGAAAAACTGATTATAAATGTGACTGGAATGATGGTATCATGACAAGAAAATCTGATTATAAATGTGACTGGAATGATGGTATCATGACAAGAAAAACTGATCATAAATGTGACTGGAATGATGGTATCATGACAAGAAAATCTGATTATAAATGTGACTGGAATGATGGTATCATGACAAGAAAAACTGATCATATATGCTGAACAGCGAGTTTAATGCTGGACCACACGGTTTAAACTCACATTTCAGCTACACTTAACGTTCTCTTCAATCATCATAGTACCTCTCCACTAAGCTCCACCCCCATCTTACTTGTCACACAGTTCAAAACCTCCTCACAGCATCACTTTGCAACCCCTCTTCCCTAATCATCTATTTCACATCTCCTGGCTAGGTCAACATTGTATCACTCTCCCTCCCCTCCCGGTTCCCCATCCACCACCCTCAGTTACAACCCACCGACCACATGTCACAGGTCTCTATTTAAACAGTCTCCACGTTCTACTAAATCCAATCCTGACACACACCGCCGGACAAGCCACATCTTACAATTTACAGCTAAGTACTCTATTTAATTAATTAACTAATTAATTTTTTTAAAATAGTATTCATGTGAATCTATACTTTATCTCCTCTCTCTATTTCTTCGTCCTGTATGTTTTTGTATGATTAAGGCTCATGCCGAAATGTCACAACTTTGTAGTCATTAAGTAACAAAGATGCTCCTACTTTTTTCTAGTTTATACATTCTGATCATATATGTGGCTGGAATAAGATGATCATGACAAGAAAAACTGATCATATATGTGGCTGGAATAAGATGATCATGACAAGAAAAACTGATCATATATGTGGCTGGAATGATGGGATCATGACAAGAAAAACTGACAATATATATGGCTGGAATAAGAAGATCATGATAAGAAAAATTGACAATATATGTGGCTGGAATAAGAAGATCATGACAAGAAAAACTGACAATATGTGTGGCTGGAATGATGAGATCATGACAAGAAAAACTGACAATATGTGTGGCTGGAATGATGAGATCATGACAAGAAAAACTGACAATATACCTAGCCTGAATTATACACTTGTGCGCTCTGACTGATGTCTTCCCATTTGTGACAAGAATGTCAGCATGCACCTCACTTTCCAGCAAACTGTAAAATCAAAGATTAAATATGAAAACCTGGAGCTCTGGCCTTTTTCTTCTATATTGGACACAGAAATGCAATTAATGAGCATAGAAGCACAGAAAAAAAAAAAATATATATATATATATATATATATAAATATATATATTTTTTTTTAAAGAGTTGTTCAAATATCATGGACACAAAAAAGAACAAATATATCCATACTACAAGAACTTAATATTGAAGAAGGCTGGCTAGTAAAGAGGATTAAAGATAGAAAACTTAAATATTTTGGACACATTAAACATCATGATGGTCTAGAGAAGGCCGTCTTAGAGGGGTACATAATGGGAAAAAGAAAGAGAGGAAGACCAAGGCGAAGATGACTACAAGACATCGTTGATGATCTGCAAATGGATGCATCAGCAGCAGGACATCTTGCTCACAACCGAGAGGCCTACAGGAGTGCTGTTTGGAAGACAAAGTTCCGCAGGGGACATGCAAATGAATGAAAAAAAAAAAATATATATATATATATATATATATATATCAAAGGCTTCTCCATGCACATGTACAATGCATCTTCATTCATGAAAATATACCTGTGCTTTGTATGAATACATAGGTCCACCATGCTATAGGGTAATATGCATGCACAATAGTAGGCTTCCTATCTGAATGTTAAGCTATTGTCTTCAATGCTAACATTGTTTTATTAACTTTTCCCTGGTGTACCAAATGTGTTTGCTGTCTCTCATATTTTTGGACAGATTTCTTATTCATGGACCAAGTTCCTAATCACTGATTGATTTCATGTTCATGGATTGACTTCATATTCATGGATTGACTTCATTCAAGGACTGATGTCATATTCATGGACTGATTTCCTGATGTCAAGTGAATGTTGCTGTAACTACAGATCTAAGACTGATGTCAATGTTGCTGTAACAATAGATTTAAGATTGATTTACTAATGTAAAGAGAATGTTGTTGTAACTACAGACCTACGATTTATGTCAAGAGAATGTTGCTGTTAACTACAGACCTAAGACTGATGTCAATGTTGTGTAACAGAATAGCAATTCTGTTCAGAGATTAATTGTGTAGCGCTAATAAATTGTGTTGCGTAGACTACGTCATTAGGAAGGCCCGTGTGCAAAAAGTCGTTAGAAAGGTCCGTGTGAAAAAGCGGGTCGTTAGGCAGTCTATGTGTGGAACTTTAAACTGGATGGACGTGTTGGGCGAACGAGAATGGGGTAGAGCGAGTCTTGTTGTCAGAATTAGTTTAGTTTGTTTTTCTGTGTGGCTGCAGTCCTTGGTTAGCCTGTAAGTATGGTTTTTGGTATGAATAAATCATTGTAAGGTTCCTTGCCCATGTGGCGTAGATATTTCACGCCGGGCATATGTTGCTGTGAATTTCTGTAATAAATGTGTGTGTCTGATGATAAACTACAACAAATCGGCTTTGTGGAAATTCTCATTGTTGACCAGTTTGTTTTGGTCGGAAGACTGCCAAGTTATGTTCAAGTTGTTGTATTCGTACTAATTTTGTGGAGTGGAAAGCCTGGGTGTCTTGTTGTATTTTCTTAGTGTATAATACAGAAAATTAGGTGATGGTTAGAACACCAGCAACAAGAAGAAACTTATAAGTTGAAACTGTACTCCACAAGAAGAATCAATCAATTTCAGTAGTCAATCAAACCAGTAGTCTCCTTGTAAGGGGAATCCTGCTTCAGTGGCGCCGTGATCCTGTTTCAGTTGCTGTTAACTACAGACCTAAGACTGATGTCAATGTTGCTGTTAACTACAGACCTAAGACTGATGTCAATGTTGCTGCAACTACGACCTAAGACTAATGTCAAGAGAATGTTGCTGTAACTTCTTATCTTGTATCTTATATCCAAACCAATGACCAGGGATCATCTATAGCTAGTAGAGACCGATGACAAGGGATCATCTATAGCCAGTAGAGACTGACAACAAGGGATCATCTATAGCTAGTAGAGACCAACGACAAGGGATCATCTATAGCCAGTAGAGACCGACGACTAAAGATCATCTATAGCCAGTACAGACCGACAACCAGGGATCATCTATAGCCAGTAGAGACCGACGACAAGGGATCATCTATAGCTAGTAGAGACCGATGACAAGGGATCATCTATAGTTAGTAGAGACCGACAACCAGGGATCATCTATAGCCAGTAGAGATCAACAACCAAGGATCATTGATAGCTAGTAGAGACTGATGACAAGGGATCATCTATAGCTAGTAGAGACTGACAACCGGGGATCATCTATAGCTAGTACAGATCGACAACAAGGGATCATCTATAGCCAGTAGAGACTGACAACCAGGGATCATCTACAGCTAGTAGAGACCAACAACCAGGGATCATCTATAGCCAGTAGAGACTGACAACCAGGGATCATCTATAGCCAGTAGAGACCGACAACCAGGGATCATATATAGCTAGTAGAGACTGACAACCAGGGATCATCTATAGCCAGTAGACTGACAACCAGGGATCACCTATAGCTAGTAGAGACCAACAACCAGGGATCATCTATAGCCAGTAGAGACCGGCAACCAGGGATCATCTATAGCCAGTAGAGACTGACAACCAGGGATCATCTATAGCTAGTAGAGACCGACAACCAGGGATTATCTATAGCTAGTAGAGACCGACAACCAGGGATCATCTATAGCCAGTAGAGATCAATGACCAGGGATCATCTATAGCTAGTAGAGACCAACAACCAGGGATCATCTATAGCTAGTAGAAACCAACAACCAGGGATCATCTATAGCCAGTAGAGGTCGATGACCAGGGATCATCTATAGCTAGTAGAGACCAACAACCAGGGATCATCTATAGCCAGTAGAGGCCGATGACCAGGGATCATCTATAGCTAGTAGAGACCGACGACCAGGTATCATCTATAGCTAGTAGAGACCAACAACCAGGGATCATCTATAGCTAGTAGAGACTGACAACCAGGGATCATCTATAGCCAGTAGAGACCGATGACCAGGGATCATCTATAGCTAGTAGCGACCGACGACCAGGGATATCTATAGCCAGTAGAGACCGACGACTAGGGATCGTGCATAGCTAGTCTTCGGGGGTGAAGACGCCTGTCCGATGAGGCAATCAGCGACCCATAGCTGATATGCCAGCGTCAGGGTTAGTAAACCATAGCTGACCAAGACCTTGTCCCACCTCTCTGTGGTGCCCTCAGTAACAGCCATAGCCTGGCTAACAGGACAGGGATCATCATAGTCCCCATGGTGGTGGAGTATGCTAAAGCACTGCACACCCCCTGCTTTTTAACTGAAAAAGTAGCTGCCATAACCCGCCCCCAAGCCGATACGATGCTGTGCCTCAGCACCTCTACAGCATCGGCTGCAAAGAACAACAGCTCCCAGTTACAGGGAGTTTGTACAAGTACAAATAGGTAGTCTTCTGGTTAGACAGATAAAGTCATGACAGAGAGAAATAAATGAGATTGACTGGCAGGATGTTACTTAGAATTGTGAGAGATCCTCTTAATACCATGCTTATGTATTCTAGCTGATGTGCCTTTTGAGAATGGTTTCTCTGTTATTTTTCTGTTTTCTGTGGAACTGTAATTAGTGGAAAATTCTGCATCCACATTTCAGCAGAAACAACTGCTAAACTTGTATTCCTCAAAATGGACTAATGAAGTTCACAGTTCTTGTATATGTTCAGTATTAAACCTTGGAAATGTGCTTTTGTGAAGAGATAAACTGATAAACTGAATTTAAGGTCAACAAAATGTTCACGTCTATAGACAAGGTCATAAATATATACTAATACACAACAGCAACAACAATATCAAACAGGTAGACAGAAAATCTCCACTACATCAATAGGCCTTCAAATGTTCCAGGCAAGACTTCTGCAGAGACAATATTAAAATATACAATATCCAATAAACTTTATTAAACATACACAAATACCAAACATCAAACCAGTTAATGTCAAATCATCCATCTCCACAATATCAAATCTTTCCCCTACATCTAATATTAAACCTCCAACCTCTTCCATGCAAATACCAAAGTTTTCCCATGCCATCAAATGTCAAACCTTATCATTTCTTCCTTTAAATTGTCAGCCACCATTTCTCTCAACCGCTCCAGCTCCTGGCTAGCTTTCTCATGAAATGCAGAACTCAGTTCCGCTCCTAGTGTCTTCTCTCGTCCAGGCTTGGCCATCTTCTGAAACTAATATTAAAGTTGATATTTTTAACAAAACAGATGTGCTCCATCATCTATGCTGGTCAAATTGTTTGGTTACTTTATAGCAACCAGATTCTGACTGTCCAAGTTATGTGACTGTTCTGTTCACAATGTCTCTGAAGTTATGTGACTGTTCTGTTCACAATGTCTCTGAAGTTATGTGACTGTTCTGTTCACAATGTCTCTAAAGTTATGTGACTGTTCTGTTCACAATGTCTCTAAAGTTATGTGACTGTTCTGTTTACAATGTCTCTAAAGTTATGTGACTGTTCTGTTTACAATGTCTCTGAAGTTATGTGACTGTTCTGTTCACAATGTCTCTGAAGTTGTGTGACTGTTTTACTCTTTATTTTGCTTCAGTATTTCTGATGTGTGGTTACCAGGGTCTCTGGGGAGAAAAGAACAGGACCACTGCCACCTTCCAGGCATGTCGTGAAAGACGACTAAGGAGGTTGGGGGGATGGGCCAATGACCTGTTCCCTGGAGCATTAAAATGGAGAGGAAAACCAGGAAATTTTGTCTTGGAAAAGGAAGGGACTCTGATAACAGAGCGCATGACATTGTGCAGTCAAAGCCAAAAGGAAGATGCAGAACCAACATCCGAACTGAGTACCAGGACACCTTTTACCACAACATGTTGGAATGTTAGAACAATGTATGAAAGTGGAAAGGCTGCCATGATAGTGAGGGAAATGAACAGATACACTATAAAGATACTGGGGCTGAGAGAAAAACACTGGACAGGAACAGGTAAGCTTAGACTAACAACAGGGGAGACAATCCTGTTTTCAGGTCACCAAAACCCAGATGCAGCACACTCAAGGACATGGCAATAATGCTATCCAGAGAGTTCCAGAGAGCACTGATGAGCTGGGAGGCAGTTAGCTCCAGGATAATTACAGCCTGCTTCTTAAATTGAATATCATCCAGGTATACGCGCCAACAAATGATGCAGAAGAGGTGGTAAAGGACGAATTCTACAACATATTGCAGGAAATCCTAGACCAACAAGGCAACAAACACATAACAGTTCTAATGGGGGACATCAATGCAAAGATAGGTAAGACCAACACAGGATATGAGAAAGTAATGGGTCAAAATGGATTAGGAATAATGAATGAAAATGGAGAAAGGCTAGCAGATCTATGCATGCTCAACAACCTTGTCATTGGTGGAAGTATATTTCCACATAATACTATACACAAAGCCACATAATATCACCAGATCATATCACTGATAAACAGATAGACCATATTTGTATCAGTAGAAGCTTTCGCAGAACATTGCAAGATGTCAGAGTGAAATGAGGTGCAGATGTAGCATCTGACCACCACCTACTGATAGCTAAACTAAGAATGAAACTGAACAAGCACCACAAAACAGACATGGCAAGGAAAAGATATAATATGGTATTGTTGGAAAAACCAGAAATTGCAAAAGAACTTTAAACTAAAACCGAGAAACAGATTTCAGGTTCTGCAGGAGTTATATGAAGAAGATACACCAGATGTGAACACTGTGTGGAATAGTGCTAAAGAAATGCGGAGCAAATCACGTAAAGAGACAGTGGGATTTAAGAAACCTCAGCATAAGGAATGGATTACACTGGCAACACTGAAGAAGACAGACAGAAGGACAGAAATGAAAGCAAAAATAAATGACAGTAAAACAAAAGCATCAAAGGCCTCGGCTCAGATAAAATACAATTTGGCCCATAAAGAGGTTAGGAAAAGTGTAAAGAAAGACAGATGGGCTTATTTTGATAATATGGCAGGACATGCAGAAGAGGCACCTGGTAAAAACAATATGAGATCTCTGTATGAAATCACCAGGAAGTCAGCAAACAGACCATGTGGGATAGAAAAGCCCATCAAAAACAAGGAAGGTAAGGTAGTAACATCAGAAGAAGAGCAGATGCAAAGATGGGTGGTATACTTCAGCGGAATCATACATAGGCCAGCATCAACAGAAACAGAGGAGTTACCAGCAGCAGAGAATACACTAGACATCAATGTAGAACCATTCAGCAAGGCCGAAACTGAGTTGAAGAGAAATAAGGCACCAGGGCCAGATCGAATTGTAGCATAAGTGCTCTTAGCGAACGAAGAAATAACAGCAGAAATACTACTCTTACTATTTAGCAGGATTTGGGAAGAAGAGAAGGTCCCAAAGGATTGGAAGGAGTCCCATCTTATAAAACTTCCTAAGAAAGGAGATCTATTAGAATGTAAGAACTATAGAGCCATCTCCCTGCTCTCAATACCCAGCAAGGTCTTCAGTAGGATGTTGCTAAATAGAATTAAAACTTCAGTTGATAGAAAACTAAGAGAAGAGCAAGCAAGTTTCAGGCAAGGAAGATACTGTACTGACCATACTGCTACAATGCGAATAATAGTAGAACAGTCAATGGTGTGGAATTCTTCGCTGTTGGTTACATTCATTGATTACGAGAAGACGTTCGATAGTTTAGATCCTAGAATGCTATGGAAACTACTGAATCACTATGGTATCCCAGCCAAGATAACAAAGCTTATAAAGACTGTGTATGAAGGAACAACTTGTAGAATCGTGCATGGAGAAACTCTCACAAAAAGTTTTAAAGTGGAAATAGGTGTGCGGCAGGAATGTTTGCTATCACCATTCCTATTTCTTCTAACAGTTGACAGGATCATGAAAACTAGCAAACAAAGAAAAAGAAATGGGACACAATGGACTGTGGAACCAATTGGAAGGTCTTGACTCTGCAAGTGATGCGGCACTTCTGTACCACACACAAATTCAATAGAAACTTCAGATCTTAAACAAGAATTCAGCTAATCTGAATTTTTACTGACAAAAAAACAAAGATAATAAAAGGTAATAGTGCAAGCAACAGCCTCATGGTAACTGAGGGAGTGCCAATTGAGGAAGTAGAGTATTTCACATATTTAGCCAGCATTGTGGATAAATACGGGGGAAGGGAAAAGGATGTTAAAGCTAGAATACCCAAGGCCAGGACAGCATTTATCCAACTTAACAAAATATGGTCATTTCAGAACATCAAAACAAGAACCAAACTTAGGCTTTTCAATACAAACGTAAAGACTGTCCTACTATATGGTTCAGAGACATGGGTTATGACCAAGACAATACAACAGAGGATACAAACATTCATGAACTACTGCCTGAGGAGGATTTTAAACATTAAATGGCAGGGCAAGATCAGGAATGAGGAGGTCTGGGAAAGGGCAGGACAAGAATCTATGAACCTACAAATCATGTCTAGGAAGAAGAGGTGGACTGGCCACACTGTGAGGAAACCCGACACCAGCATAGCAAGACAGGCACTGACATGGAATCCTCAAGGAAATAGAAAATGAGGAAGACATACACTTACTTGGAGAAGAGAAATTATGACAGTGCTCAGAGACAAGGGATACACATGGAAGGAAGCAGAGAATAATTCCAAGAACAGAGATGACTAGAGAACAAAGGAACAAACAAATGAACATAGTTTATTTTCAAAGGGTCAATTGGGCACACAGGCCCGTCTGACATTCTGCCCTTCATCATACAGCTTTCACTCAGTCACAGTCATTCAGCATTTGTTAATGAGCATAATAATCATGAAGACATATTAAATGATTACATAAATAAATAATAAACTTATCTCATGTCTATACACTCTATACTCTGATTTATGCAACAACCTGAAATAACCTTGCATTCTTACATTCATTAAAAACTAACAAATTTATAGAAATGCAGCATAAAAAAAAAACAATTAGAACATTCAAGCCATACTTTAAACTACTTTAAACTATGCTTAGGGAGGCATACAGTCCATATCAAACAGATGCTGACAAAGTTGAAAGTTATAAGAATGAATATTACTTATAAGTTTTACATGAATTGGTAGGGCATTCCAAAGGTGGGCAGCTGAGTAAGAGAAGCTTTTTTTAAACATGTCAAGCTTTGGTTTTGGGAGAATACAATTGTTTAAGCGTTGACAATGTTCTGGGTTGGATTTGAACAATGACCACAGACAGGATTGAGCATTGTGCGATAGAATTTTATGAATTAACTTGGCCTTGTTGAAAAGAAATCTCTTCTTGAGGGGTAGAATATCAAGATGTTTGTCCTTATTTGTAATATGTGCTGCATGTTTGTCATCTATAAGCTTTATTGCATGTTTCTGAAGTGAGTAAAGTCTTTTCATGTTTGACATGGAACAACCATCCCAGATTGTGGAACAGTAGTCCAAGTGTGTTTGTATTTGTGATATGTAGTATATTTTTCAGGCCAGAAATATCTTAATAACAAAGATATGGTTCAAGTAAAGAAAACACAAAAGAGTGGACAGATTACAGCAGGCACACTAGAACTGATAAAACAACGTAGAGAAATGAAGACGCAATGGAAAGTGACAAACAACAACAAAGAGGAATATAAATTTTTAACAAAAGAATTACGAAGAAACATAAGAAAAGACAAAAAACAATACATACAAGATTGTTATGAAAGAATAGAAAGACATCAGAAGTGTGGAAGAGATATGAAATGTTTAAAGAAATGAAGACAGTGACGAGAAATGTCACACCTAAGCTAAATGTAATTTGTGACGAGATGGGTAATACCTTGGAAGGGACAGAGGAAATTCTAGAAGGATAGAAGGAATATTGCAGAGGAATTATGAAACAAATGACTTTTAAAGCAGAAATCAACAGTGTGAATTATTATTGGAGGAGAAAGAACCCAAACTGACAATATAAGAAGTTTTATGGGCAATAAAGAATCTGAAAAATGGTAAATCACCAAATGTGATGAGATACCAGCTGAATTTATTAAAGCAGGAGGAAAGGAATGTGCAACAATCTATCATGCACTATGTAAAAAGATATGGCATTCAGGTATTTGGCCTAAAGAATGGAAAAGAACTGTATTCATACCACTGCCAAAAAAGGGTAACCTGAAATTATGCACAAACTACAGAACTGTTGCCCTGATTAGTCATGCCAGTAAAATTCTGTTAAAAATCATAATGGGTAGACTTTGAAAGAAAATAGAAGAAGAAATCAATATGGTCCAAGCTGGTTTCAGGCAAGGATGAGGATCAAGAGATCATATATTCAATATAAGATTAATAATACAGAAATGCAGAGAATTTAATGTGAATCTATACTTATCCTTTATAGACTACTCAAAGGCATTTGATTGTGTACAACACCAGAAACTGTGGGAAATAATGGAAAAAATGGGATTTCCAACACATTTGATACAATTAACATCACTGCTGTATCTAGACCAACAAGCAGCAATAAGAATAAATGGTGAAACAACAACTTGGTTTGACATAAAACAAGGAGTCCGTCAGGGGTACATATTGCCGCCTTATTTATTTAACTTGTATACTGAAAATATAATGAGGAATGTTAGAGAAGATGTAGACAAAGAACAATGCCATAACAATTGGAGGTTATGAAATACCAGAGATTAGATATGCTGATGACACAGTATTACTGTCCACAATACAAAAAGGAATGGAAAAACTAATTATGTCAGTCCGTAAGAATAGTGAAGAACAAAACCTTTATCATAAAGTGAAGAAAACTAAATTGATGACAACTGACAAAACAAACAAGGCAGCTGAAATATGTATCAATGAGGAAAAACTGGAAGAAGTGGAGAAATTTGAATATCTTGGATCACTGCTAACTAATAATGGAGATACAATGAGGGAAATTAAAAGGAGGACATCTATCGCTCTTCAAAAAGTAAAACAACTAAAGAATCTGTGGAGAGGAACAGACAGAACTACAAAAATAAGATTTTTAAGGGCATGCATCTTTCCCATCGCAACATATGCCTGTGAGACCTGGACACTTAACAAAACAGCTGAGAAACACATAAATGCTTTTGAATGTAAATGCTACAAAAGAGTTCTTCAAATATCATGGACACAAAAAAGAACAAATATATCCATACTACAAGAACTTAATGTTAAAGAAGGCTGGCTAGTAAAGAGGATTAAAGAGAGAAAACTTAAATATTTTGGACACATTAAACGTCTTGATAATTTAGAGAAAATCGTCTTGGAGGGTACATAACAGGAAAAAGAGAGGAAGACCAAGGCGAAGATGGCTGCAAGACATCGTTGATGATTTGCAAATGGATGCATCAGCAGCGGGACATCTTGCTCACAACCGTGAGGCCTACAGGAGTGCTGTTGGGGAGGCAAAGTTCTGCAAGGGACATGCAAATGAATTAAATCAGTATATTGTTCTGGTGTCTATATCAAGAAAATGTTTAATTTGTGTAAACTGGTAAAATTTCTGTGCAGTGAGTTTGGTTAGATTGTCTACATGATGACTCCAGCTGAGGTGGTGGTCAATCATGAGACCTGACTTTTATATTCACTAACATTCTCTATCTGTGAAGTTCCAGCATGGTGGTTGGTGGGTGGTGGTGGTGATGGTGGTGGTGGGTGGTGGTGGTGGCACCAACATGAAGAACTCTGATGAAAGTCTCTATGGAGAAGACAAAATTCAAAAGAATACATTCATCAGCCTCAAACATGTGACAAAGATTGGATTCTGGAATATAAGAACAATGGAAGCACCAATAAAAACTCCTCATGTAATCTGAGAAATGGATTGATACCACCTAAATGTACTGGGCATTAGTGAAATGTGATGGCCAGAAGCAGAGAAAAGAATGGCGGAAAACCGTAAGTTAATAATACATTCAGGCAGAGATGATGAGAAATACCAAGAAAGAGTAGGTATGTTTATGTTAAATGTAGCAGCAAATAGCCTTACAGAATGGGAACCAGTGAACAGTCATATAATAAGAACATGATACACATTAAGACACAGAAGACTGACAATCATATAATGTTGTGCACCCACAAACGACACAGATGATGAAATAAAAGACGATTTCTACCACCAGCTACAACAACTAATGAACAGTCCCTAAACAAAACATCCCAACTGTAATGGTGAGACCTCAACGGCACGGTAGGAAAAGATAAAAACAGATAGGTAGAGGTGTATGGTGCAGTTTTACAAAGTGAGGGAGGGAGTGAGTAAGGTGAGAAAAAAACGAATAGAAAGTATGAGAGTGTATAAATGAAAAACATACAACATCTGATATTTCAGCGTGAGCCTTTTTCAAGGATTACATGCACAACGAGACAAAAAAAAAAAAAACGAAGAACTTATCTGAATGTATCCTCCAGAAGTAGAAAACAGAAATGTGTGTAGTAGAAGGAAGGACCACGCTGACCACAACAAAGGATACCTGACAGAGCCAATCGTAAAGAAGAGGTGGAGAGAGAGGAGGAAAACAAGTGGTAGAAAGGGGTGGGGGAAAAGCAATAGAAACATGATAGCCGCTAGAGGAGGTATCGGGGGGTTAAAAGGGAACACGGAGAGATAATGAATGAAGAACATAAACACCTGCAGGGAGAAAATGTGAAACTGGTGAATAGGACAAGACCCTATAGACACCAATATGTTGGCAGAGAAGAAAAGAGGGTGGTGGTAGGGAGGGGTAGCATAGAGAAAGAAAGTAGAGTTAAAAAAAAAAAAGGGCCAGTGGAAAACTAAAGAAGTTACTGAAAGCTGAAGACATTGTTAATTCCAGTTGGGTGGAGACAGCCAGTCTAAAAAATAAGGCGCTGTTCTAGGACCCTCCGAGATCGTACATCAGCAGAACAAGAGCGGATCGCACTAACAGAAATGTCCTACCGTATCTTCACCCTTGATGTAGTATCATTATACACATCCATCCCGCATGATCAGGGACTTCAGGCTGTCAAGTTCTTTCTGAATAAAAGACATAATCCCTCTATTCCTATGTCTACTATTCTGCACCTTACACAACTTGTCCTCCAACTCAATTCTTTTGAATTCAATGGCCTTTACTTTGACCAGATTAGTGGTGTAGCCATGGGTACCAAGGTGGGCCCCAGCTACGCATGTCTGTTCATGGGCCACTTCGAACACAAGGTTCTGAGAGCCTTTAGATGTCCTTTTCCTGCCTTCTATAGATGCTACATAGATGATGGCATTGGGGTCACATCAATGCCAGAGGAAGATCTTAACAACTTTATCAGTTTTAATAAGGAGTACAATCCTGTCATTTCTTTCACCTCCCATTTCTCTGCTACTTCCGCTAACTTTCTCGACATTGCTGTTACTATCGGCCCTTCCGGGCTTACTACTTCTATCCACTATAAACCTACAGACTCTCACAACTACCTCCTGTACTCTTCGTCCCACCCCAGATCATGTAAGGACTCTATTCCTTTTTCCCAGCTTCTTAGGTTGCGACGTTTGTGTAATGAGGATTTGGATTTCCAGGATCAAGGCCATAAAAAGCTAGAACTCTTCCATCAACGCAGCTATCCAGAACATGTTCTCTCATCATCTTGGAACTGAATTAGCCATACATCGCGGCAACAAGCCCTCACCCCTAAACCACATTGTAGTTCGGACAGAGTTAAACTGGTACTCACGTACCACCCTCATAGCTTGGCAGTTAAAAACATACTGTTTCGCCATCTCCATCTCCTCCAGACCGAGCCTGATACACATGAACTTTTTGGGGAACCCCTATTTGGTAGTCTACAGATGGGACAAGAACCTCAGGGACCTTTTAATTCGTAGTCATCTTAAGACAGATGACACTTTTTATGGTACCAGACATTGCGGACGCCGTAGACGCAACACTTGTCCGTTTGTTGTCGAGGCTACCCAGATCTCCTTCCCTAAGTCCACGTTATCAGTTCAGGAGGGTTTCACCTGTACTTCACGCAATGTTATTTATGCTATTATGTGCAAACGTTGCAGTTTGAAATACATAGGGGAGACTGGCTTATGCTTAGGAGATCGATTTTGCCAGCATCTCAGTGATATTTCTAAGAGGGCCTGGACACCTGTGGCTAAACATTTTTGCCTTAGCAATCACTGGGGAAAAAAGGACATTTCTGTTAGTGCGATCCGCTCTTGTTCTGCTGATGTATGATCTCGGAGGGTCCTAGAACAGCGCCTTATTTTCCAGACTGGCTGTCTCCACCCAACTGGAATTAACAATGTCTTCAGCTTTCAGTAACTTCTTTAGTTTTCCACTGGCCCTTTTTTTTTTAACTCTACTTTCTTTCTCTATGCTACCCCTCCCTACCACCACCCTCTTTTCTTCTCTGCCAACATATTGGTGTCTATAGGGTCTTGTCCTATTCACCAGTTTCACATTTTCTCCCTGCAGGTGTTTATGTTCTTCATTCATTATCTCTCCGTGTTCCCTTTTAACCCCCCGATACCTCCTCTAGCGGCTATCATGTTTCTATTGCTTTTCCCCCCACCCCTTTCTACCACTTGTTTTCCTCCTCTCTCTCCACCTCTTCTTTACGATTGGCTCTATCAGGTATCCTTTGTTGTGGTCAGTGTGGTCCTTCCTTCTACTACACACATTTTTGTTTTCTACTTCTGGAGGACACATTCAGATAAGTTCTTCTTTTTTTTTTTGTCTCGTTGTGCGTGTAATCCTCGAAAAAGGCTCCGAAATATCGGATGTTGTATGTTTTTCATTTATACATTCTCATACTTTCTATTCGTTTTTTTCTCACCTTACTCACTCCCTCCCTCACTTTGTAAAACTGCACCATACACCTCTATCTACCTTTTTTTATTTAAACCAGTTTTATTGCAGTCGCCATCCCTTTTAGGAAAAGATAACACTTATGTCGAAAAAGTAATGGAGAAAGAAGAAATCAATACAGTAAATCAAAATGGAGAAAGACTAATTGGACTATGTCTAAAAGAGGTCATAGGAGGAACATAATTCCACACAAAGAGATACATAAAACAACATGGATATCCCCAAATGATAGAACCAGAAACCAGATAGACCATTTTTGCATTAGAAAGCAATTCAGAACATCTCTGATAGATGTAAGAGTATACAGGGGTGCAGATGTCAAAAGTGATCACAATCTGTACATGGGGAAAATAAGACTAAAACTGAAAAGCCAACAAAAGAAATCAATACACAGAAAGATAAACAGTCACAGCCTACAGGATAAGAACATCAACAGAAGTTTTAACCTACAACTTACCAATCATTTTGCAATACTCAGCGGGGTAAAAGAGACAGATACACATGAATTATGGAACTCTTACAGCACAGCCATAATCACACCAGCTTCTCCTTCTTCTTCTTCTTATGCATTGTCTGTCTATATCTGCAGTCCTGTCTCTTAGATACATTTCATCGTTTTTTGTAATTCATGTATGGAACCATAGAGATTATCTTCTTTAGTGGTTTCACTGGGCCAGTAATTACTTCTCAGTGTCTCACAGTTGGTGCAGTTTTGAAGGATATGTTCCACAGTTTGGGGCACTTGGGCACATGTACAAAGAGTAGTAGTACAAACTTTAAACCTTGTATACATATGACTTTGGAGTTGGTTGTGTCTTGTTCGGAGATAGAAAATGGTGACTTGTTCTTTTCTGTTTAGCATGTGACAGTCATCATGTGGTGGTGTTTGTGGCTTCCTATAGGTATATATCATGCTTTTCTTCTGATTATAGGTGATCGGTATGTCTGGTTGCTCCATTTCAGTGCCCTCTTTGGCCAGATGATCGGTTTTCTCATTACCTGGTATCCCACAGTAGGAGGGAATCCACTGCAAGGTGACTCCGTGTTGTAAGCCAATTTTGACAAGGCATCCTTAAGATCTGGTAGTTTGTTGCACTGAAGAGCTTCCAGTACTGATCTTGTATCTGTGAGCTACAGGGCATGAATTAATTCTGGAGTCAGATAGTTTTTCAATGGCAGCAATAACTGCCCTAACATCTGCATCATAGTTGTTGCAGTATTTTCTAGTGGGTATGGAAATTTTTTCAGTGGTGATGTTTGGATAATCAATATGTGCTCATGCCCCTTCATTCTTTATGGCATTGTGTGCAGATCCATCTGTATACACATGTATCCAGGTGTCACATGGATATTTGTCATCTATCACACTAAGTGTGGCAGTTGATCTTACAAGACTGCTCTGCATCTTACCATTCAGCACACCTTTCACTTCAGTTTTAATAGTTATTTGTGTATAATCTGCTTCTTTCCATTGTGTATGCTCTGGTACAGATGATAATGGAACAACCACAGTTGGAAGGTCAGGTATCAGCTTACGCATATGCTTGGCCTGATGAATGAAGCTGCTTCTTTTAAGCCGTCTTAGTGCCAAGTTACTGAATCTCTCCTTCAGGGGATGGCTTACAGAGCTGAGGAATTTCTCTCCCAAGTTCTTGACCTTTGTGTTTCTAAGTTCTTTTAATGCTTGAACACTAACTATTTTCTGTATTTCTACTTCTGGTGTGGACCTTATGGCACCTGTGATAATCCATAGTGATTGATTTTGTACTTTGTCTAGATTATGCAGTGTAGTGTTTGATGCTGTGCACCAAGATGTTGAGCCATATTCTAAATGTGGTAGAATACTTTGCTGATATACATTCTTGAGGATTCTTTCACTAGCTCCCCATGTGGTTCCACTCAATTTTCTTAATATGGCTAGTTTACTTCTGGCTTTTGCTTCTGTACTGCTGATGTGTTGCTTCTAGGTCAGTTTTGAGTCAAGAGTCACTCCTTAAGGATATTTCATTTACAAAGATCTTACCTGTTTTTTGTTTAGATGAGAGAGTGAACAGAGTGGTACTTGATGTCTCTGTGTTGATACTTACACACCATTTGTTTGTCCATGATGTCAAGATGTCTGCTGCTCTTTGGAGTCTTTGTGTAGCAACTGTTGCATATTCATCTGTACACCACATGACCTAATCATCTGCATACAGTCCCACTTTGATTCCATAGGGAAGTTCCTTGACCAGGTCATTAATGAATACTAGGAATAGTGTAGGTGAAATGACTCCTCCTTGTGGTACACCATGTTCCAGCAGTACTTTCTGGTTTTTGTGTCCATCCATTACTAATCTAGCTCTTCTATTGTGTAAATGGGACTTTATCCAGTTGTACAGTCTTCCATTCATACTGCAGTTTCTTAGTTTTCACAGCAGACCTTTTTTCCATACTATATCAAAGGCTTTCTACAGGTCTATCCATGCTGCTAGTACAAGGTTTTTGTCTTGGACTGTATCCTCAATCTCTTGAGAGATAAGTCACATGATCTTCTGTACTGTAGTACTGCCTAAATCCTGTTTGTTGTGGAATGAGAAGGTACCATTTTAGCCTCAGGTCAATGATGCATTCCATCATTTTGCATAGTCAGCTAGTGAGACTGATTGGCCTGTAGTTGGAGGTCGTATCACTGTTTTTCCCTGGCTTTAGCAGTAGTACCATGCTTGCTTCCTTCCAGATTTGAGGTAACTTACCTGTACTGCAGCACATATTGAAAATATCCAACAGCTTTCCCATTGCTACCATTCCCAGGTTCTTGATCGTTTCATTGGACACTACATCTGGTCCTGGTGATTTCCTTGGTTTCAGTTTACTGACTGCTAAGTCTAACTCGCTGCTTGTGATTAGTGCATCCATGACCTACACTTTTCTGCCTTGTTCTTCTTCCTTCTGTGGGTCAATGCGCATTGTGCACTCTTTCTCTGGATAGATATCAATGTTGCTGTCTTGTGCAAACAGGCGAGCAAAGTGATCTTCTACCTAATTTCCTGTAAGAGTTTTCCCATCCTCTATTAGTGTAATCTTTGTACTTCTTCCAGTGCTCTCATCGTTTAACTGCTTGATTAGTTTCCACAGTTTCCTTCCATCCTTTTCAAAGTTAAGGGAGTTGTTTCCATGTCATCATGGAGTTTTCCCAGCTCACTAAACCAGTGTGATTTATAGTCCCTACGAGCTCCTCTGGGAATGGTTTCACAGGCTGCCTGAAGGATACAAGCATTGAATTCCTTCACTATGCTGTTAATATCCTTACCTTCTATGGACAGCTGTCCCACCAGGATGCCTGTACGATGTCTATACATTGTCCAGTTTACTTTTTTATAGTTCCATCTGGGGAGAGCTACTGGTGTTAAGGAGTTCATTTTCTATTGTCAGGAAGACTGGTCGATGGTCACTACCTCCAAGTTGTTTTCCAACTTTGTGTAATGTTCCACTTCAGGTCTGGAGAGTGGAATGCCAGATCTGGTGTTGAGGTTGTATGCCAAGCCCTTGAGTAAAATGTTGGGGGATCAATTGGCTGGTTGATCAGGAGAAGTCCATTATCATCCTGCCAGCTCTCAACTTCCTCTCCTCTCTTGTCTATGTGATCATAGCCCCAGCTCTGGGAATGGCTGTTAAAATCACCACAGACCATCAGTCTCTCTTTGTATAGGATTGTTTCTAGAGCAAGTGGGCGGTCATTAGGACAGTAATAGTTAAGGAGGTGGAAGTCTGTATTATTGGTTTTTAGATGGATCATCTGGTATTCGGCTCCTTCCATGTACACTCCCATCTGACATGCGCTGATGTTATTCTTAACAAGTGTGAGTACTCCTCCTTTTCTTCTGTTCTGTCGGTCTGATCTAAAACACTGGTAGCCTCTGATTTTAAAGATGACATCTTTGGTTAGGTGTGTCTCCTGTATGTATTTTTTTTTAAAAGAGTACTTAGCTGTAAATTGTAAGGTGTGGCTTGTCCAATTTACAGCTAAGTACTCTATTTAATTAATTAACTAATTAATTTTTTAAAACAGCAGTGAATCTTATGGCCCACAAAAAAAGCCATGTGTGAAGATGAAGTTACAATGGAAATGCTAAAAGCTATTAACATGAGCCAGTTACAGAGAATGTTTAATAAAACTTGAAAAAAAGAAAAAGTCTCTTCCAAATGAAAAAAAGGAATCGTTAAAATACCAAAGATAAAGCAACTGCAATAACTGGAAAGGAGCAACTTTACTATCAGTTGTCTTGAAAGTATTTTGCAAAATAAAAAATGTGGTGGATACTAGAATGAGAGAAGAACGAGCAGGATTTTGGAAAGAGAGAAACTGTCTGGACCAGAAATTTACTATAAGAATAAAACCTGAACAGCATGCTGAAAAGCAAAAACCATTAATCCTGAATTTTGCAGACTTTAAAAAGGAATTCCATAGCATACAGGGAGATTCATTGTGAAAAATTTTAAGTCTATATGGAATATCATCTAAAATCATCAGCATCGTTAAAGATTTGTACGACAGATATGTTCGTGGAATCAGAACAGATGGGGGAATACGTGAAAGGTTCCAGGTTGAAATGGGCGTGAAACAAGGATGTGTACTATCTCTCTTGCTTTTTGGACTTGCTATAGACTTCAACATGAAAAAAATGTTGCACAGGTATAATGGGTGTTGATTGGGTATGTGGGGCTAGAAGATCTTGATTTTGCAGATGACATAACTCTTATCAATGACAATGTGAATTTGATGCAAGAAAAAAAACAAATACCCTGTCTTCACAAGCTAGTAAAATAGGGCTTAAAATTAACATGGAAAGAAATGAAAATAGTGAAATTTTCCATTAATCAAGAAGGAAAAAAATACACATAGAAGGAACAGCTGTTGAAGAAGTAAGCCAGTGTGTATATCTTGCCAGCTATGGTGACGCAAGGAAGGAAGTTAGAATTGCAAAGGCAGCATTGGTCTTTAAAACTCTTGAGAAAAAAATGGCTGTCAGAAGTAATAAGCACAAAAAAAAAAAAGTAAGATTACTCAATTCAAATGTAAAATCCACCCTTATTTATGTATGCAAAAACTGGAAAACAACTGAAAAAATAGAAAACAAAATAGACTTTTGAAAACAAATGCCTAAGGAAAATACTCTGTATACAGTAGAATGAATTCACGACCAATGCACATGTATGAGAGATAAGGAAGATAAGCACACAACAACCTGTCTCATGGGTGATTCAAAAAAAGAAGATGGACATATATTAGCCTCATGATGAGAAGAAACAATCAGAGAACAGGACATATATCAGCCTCATGACGAGAAGAAACAATCAGAGAACAGAACATATATCAGCCTCATGATGAGAAGAAACAATCAGAGAACAGGACATATACCAGCCTCATGATGAGAAGAAACAATCAGAGAACATGACATATATCAGCCTCATGATGAGAAGAAACAATCAGAGAATAAGTCATATATTAGCCTCACGATGAGAAGAAACAATCAGAGAATAAGTCATATATCAGCCTCATGATGAGATGAAACAATCAGAGAATAAGTCATATATTAGCCTCATGATGAGAAAAAAACAATCAGAGAATCCCAAACTTCCTATGAAGTGGGACACAACAGGTCAAAGAAAAAGAGGTTGATGATATGAAATTCTAAGGAAAGCATTGCTGAGAGAGGCTGACTTAGTGGCATGAGACCTCTTGACAGAGTTGAAAAACTTGCCGAAAACAGAAAAACTTGGCAAACTATCAAGCAAACACCATGTGACATTTAATGGAATGGGAAGGATGTAAGATTTCTAATGTCAGTGTGCAACTCTAATCATCTTAGTATTTAATTCAAGTCATACCAATGTATAACTCAGGTTGTGTCATTGTGCAACTTAAGTCATATCAGTGTTTACTTGGAGTCATGTCAGTGTTTAAGCATGTGTAGATGTTTTGCCTGACAAAACTACGTCTCTCATTCTTGAACTTGTAAGAAAATGGTTTCTTTCTCCAACTATTTCTTAATTTTCTGTCTGCAACTTGTTGTGACAACATGTGTTGTATGTTGACAAAACATGTCACTTATGATGGAAATCTATCTCCCTGGAACTGCAGGCTGCTGTTCTCTGCAGCCGATGTGGTGAAGATGTTGAGGCAGAGCACTGTATGAGACTGGGAGAGTGTTATGACAGCTATCTGTATGAGACTGGGAGAGTGTTATGACAGCTATCTGTATGAGACTGGGAGTGTGTTATGACAGCTATCTGTATGAGACTAGGAGTGTGTTATGAGAGCTATCTGTATGAGACTAGGAGTGTGTTATGACAGCTATCTGTATGAGACTAGGAGTGTTATGAGAGCTATCTGTATGGGACTGGGAGTGTGTTATGAGCTATCTGTATGAGACTAGGAGTGTGTTATGAGAGCTATCTGTATGGGACTGGAGTGTGTTATGACAGCTATCTGTATGAGACTGGGAGTGTGTTATGACAGCTATCTGTATGAGACTGGGAGTGTGTTATGACAGCTATCTGTATGAGACTGGGAGTGACTGATTGATTGATCTTTATTTCAAAAGGGTTAAGAATTGGGCACGCAGGCCCGTCTGACAGCTATCTGTATGGGACTGGGAGTGTGTTATGACAGCTATCTGTATGAGACTGGGAGTGTGTTATGACAGCTATCTGTATGGGACTGGGAGTGTGTTATGACAGCTATCTGTATGAGACTGGGAGTGTGTTATGACAGCTATCTGTATGAGACTGGGAGTGTGTTATGACAGCTATCTGTATGAGACTGGGAGTGTGTTATGAGAGCTATCTGTATGGGACTGGGAGTGTGTTATGACAGCTATCTGTATGGGACTGGGAGTGTGTTATGACAGCTATCTGTATGGGACTGGGAGGTGTTATGACAGCTATCTGTATGAGACTAGGAGTGTGTTATGACAGCTATCTGTATGAGACTGGGAGTGTGTTATGACAGCTATCTGTATGGGACTGGGAGTGTTATGACAGCTATCTGTATGAGACTGGGAGAGTGTTATGACAGCTATCTGTATGAGACTAGGAGTGTGTTATGACAGCTATCTGTATGAGACTAGGAGTGTGTTATGAGAGCTATCTGTATGAGACTAGGAGTGTGTTATGACAGCTATCTGTATGAGACTAGGAGTGTGTTATGACAGCTATCTGTATGAGACTAGGAGTGTGTTATGACAGCTATCTGTATGAGACTAGGAGTGTGTTATGAAGCTATCTGTATGAGACTGGGAGTGTGTTATGACAGCTATCTGTATGAGACTAGGAGTGTGTATGACAGCTATCTGTATGAGACTAGGAGTGTGTTATGAGAGCTATCTGTATGAGACTAGGAGTGTGTTATGACAGCTATCTGTATGAGACTAGGAGTGTGTTATGACAGCTATCTGTATGAGACTAGGAGTGTGTTATGAGAGCTATCTGTATGAGACTAGGAGTGTGTTATGAGAGCTATCTGTATGAGACTGGGAGTGTGTTATGACAGCTATCTGTATGAGACTAGGAGTGTGTTATGAGAGCTATCTGTATGAGACTAGGAGTGTGTTATGAGAGCTATCTGTATGAGACTAGGAGTGTGTTATGAGAGCTATCTGTATGAGACTAGGAGTGTGTTATGAGAGCTATCTGTATGAGACTAGGAGTGTGTTATGAGAGCTATCTGTATGAGACTAGGAGTGTGTTATGAGAGCTATCTGTATGGGACTGGGAGTGTGTTATGACAGCTATCTGTATGAGACTGGGAGTGTGTTATGACAGCTATCTGTATGGGACTGGGAGTGTGTTATGACAGCTATCTGTATGAGACTGGGAGTGTGTTATGACAGCTATCTGTATGAGACTGGGAGTGTTATGACAGCTATCTGTATGAGACTGGGAGAGTGTTATGACAGCTATCTGTATGAGACTGGGAGTGTGTTATGACAGCTATCTGTATGAGACTAGGAGTGTGTTATGAGAGCTATCTGTATGAGACTAGGAGTGTGTTATGACAGCTATCTGTATGAGACTAGGAGTGTGTTATGAGAGCTATCTGTATGGGACTGGGAGTGTGTTATGAGAGCTATCTGTATGAGACTAGGAGTGTGTTATGAGAGCTATCTGTATGGGACTGGGAGTGTGTTATGACAGCTATCTGTATGAGACTGGGAGTGTGTTATGACAGCTATCTGTATGAGACTGGGAGTGTGTTATGACAGCTATCTGTATGAGACTGGGAGTGACTGATTGATTGATCGATTGATCTTTTATTTCAAAAGAATTGGGCTCGCAGGCCCGTCTGACAGCTATCTGTATGGGACTGGGAGTGTGTTATGACAGCTATCTGTATGAGACTGGGAGTGTGTTATGACAGCTATCTGTATGGGACTGGGAGTGTGTTATGACAGCTATCTGTATGAGACTGGGAGTGTGTTATGACAGCTATCTGTATGAGACTGGGAGTGTGTTATGACAGCTATCTGTATGAGACTGGGAGTGTGTTATGACAGCTATCTGTATGGGACTGGGAGAGTGTTATGACAGCTATCTGTATGGGACTGGGAGTGTGTTATGACAGCTATCTGTATCGGACTCAGAGTGTGTTATCACAGCCCTATGGTATGTGTGACTGTTTTATTTTATTTGTGACAGTTCTGTTGCATGTATGAGAGCTTTATTTTATTTGTAACACTTCTGTTGTATGTGTTAGAGCTCTATCTGTGACAGTTCTGTTGTATGTGTTAGAGCTCTATTTGTGACAGTTCTGTTGTCTGTATGAGAGCTTTATTTTATTTGTGACAGTTCTGTTGTATGTGTTACAGCTCTAATTGTGACAGTTCTGTTCTATGTGTGAGAGCTCTATTTTCTTTGCAACAGTTCAGTTGTATGTGTTAGGGCTCTATTTGTGTCTGTTCTGTTGTATGTGTTAGGAATCTATTTGTGACAGTTCTGTTGTATGTGTTAGAGCTCTATTTGTGACTGTTCTGTTGTATGTGTTAGGGATCTATTTGTGACTGTTCTGTTGTATGTGTTAGAGCTCTATCTGTGACAGTTCTGTTGTATGTGTTAGAGCTCTGTTTGTGACACTTCTTTTGTATGTGTGATAGGTCTATTTGTAACAGTTTTGTTGTATGTATTAGAGATCTATTTTCTTTGTGACACTTCTGTTGTATGTGTGAGAGCTCTAATTGTGACAGTTCTGTTCTATGTGTGAGAGCTCTATTTTCTTTGTGACAGTTCTGTTGTATGTATTAGAGCTCTATTTTCTTTGTGACAGTTCTGTTGTATGTTTGAGAGCTCTATTTTCTTTGCAACAGTTCTATTGTATGTGTTAGAGCTCTATTTGTGACAGTTCTGTTGTATGTGTAACAGAGCTTTGTGTTACATATGTGATAGCTTGAATTGTATATGTATGAGAGGTCAATTTTTTTGTGAAGACCTGAGGTGTATATCTGACAGCCATGTCTGTTTGTATGAGATCTACTGTTGTATATGTGACAGTCTGTTTGTATGTATGAGACCTTGTGTTGCATATCTGACAGCAATGTTTGTATGAATGAGATCTTGTGTTGTATTTGTGACAGCCCTGTATTATATGCTGCATGTGTGAGATCTTATCTTCGATATTACGTATGTATGAGAATACTGTAGGATGTGTGGCAGCTCATGTTTAAGATAGAGTGATTTGTTGCATGAGTGGAAGCTTGTGTTGTATGAGAGAGAGTGATCTGTTAGATGTGTGAAAGCTCATGTTGTATGAGAGAGAGAGAGAGAGAGAGAGAGAGAGAGAGAGAGTGATCTGTTGGATTTGTGGAAGCTTGTGTTGTATGAAAGAGAGAGAGTGATCTGTTGGATGTGTGGAAGCTTGTGCTGTATGAGAGAAAGAGATCTCTTGAATGTGTAAAAGCTTGTGCTGTATGAGAGATAGAGTGATCTGTTGGATGTGTGGAAGCTTGTGTTGTATGACAGAGAGAGAGAGAGAGTGACATGTTGGATGTGTGGAAGCTTGTGTTGTATGAGAGAGAGAGAGAGAGAGAGTGACATGTTGGATGTGTGGAAGCTTGTGTTGTATGAGAGAGAGAGAGAGTGACATGCTGGATGTGTGGAAGCTTGTGCTGTATGAGAGAAAGAAATCTCTTGAATGTGTAAAAGCTTGTGCTGTATGAGAGAAAGAGTGACATGTTGGATGTGTGGAAGCTCATGTTGTATGAGAGAGAGAGAGATAGAAAGAGAAAGAGAGAGAGAGTGATCTATTGGATGTGTGGAAGCTAGTGCTGTATGAGAGAGAGAAAGTGATCTGTTGAATGTGTGGAAGGTTGTGCTGTATGAGAGAGAGAGTGATCTGTTGAATGTGTGGAAGCTTGTATGAGAGTGAGTGATCTGCTGAATGTGTGGAAGGTTGTTCTGTATGAGAGAGGGAGTGATCTGTTGAATGTGTGGAAGCTTGTATAAGAGTGAGAGATCTGTTGGATATGTGGAAGCTTGTGTTGTATGAGAGAGAGAGTGATCTGTTGCATGTATGGAAGCACATGTTGTATGAGAGAGAGAGAGAGAGAGACTGATATGCAGGATGTGTGGAAGCTTGTGCTGTATGAGAGAGAATGATCTATTGGATGTGTGGAAGATTGTGTTGTATGAGAGAAAGAGATCTCTTGAATGTGTAAAAGCTTGTGCTGTATGAGAGATAGAGTGATCTGTTGGATGTGTGGAAGCTTGTGTTGTATGACAGAGAGAGAGAGAGAGTGACATGTTGGATGTGTGGAAGCTTGTGTTGTATGAGAGAGAGAGAGAGAGAGAGAGTGACATGTTGGATGTGTGGAAGCTTGTGTTGTATGAGAGAGAGAGAGAGTGACATGCTGGATGTGTGGAAGCTTGTGCTGTATGAGAGAAAGAAATCTCTTGAATGTGTAAAAGCTTGTGCTGTATGAGAGAAAGAGTGACATGTTGGATGTGTGGAAGCTCATGTTGTATGAGAGAGAGAGAAAGAGAAAGAGAGAGAGAGTGATCTATTGGATGTGTGGAAGCTAGTGCTGTATGAGAGAGAGAAAGTGATCTGTTGAATGTGTGGAAGGTTGTGCTGTATGAGAGAGAGAGTGATCTGTTGAATGTGTGGAAGCTTGTATGAGAGTGAGTGATCTGCTGAATGTGTGGAAGGTTGTTCTGTATGAGAGAGGGAGTGATCTGTTGAATGTGTGGAAGCTTGTGTTGTATGAGAGAGAGAGTGATCTGTTGCATGTATGGAAGCACATGTTGTATGAGAGAGAGAGAGAGAGAGAGAGAGACTGATATGCAGGATGTGTGGAAGCTTGTGCTGTATGAGAGAGAATGATCTATTGGATGTGTGGAAGATTGTGTTGTATGAGAGAGAGTGATTTGTTGGATGTATGGAAGCTTGTGTTGTGTGACATAGAGAGTGATCTGTTGGATGTGTGGAAACTTGTGTTGTGTGACACAGAGAGTGATCTGTTGGATGTGTGGAAGCTTGTGTTGCATGAGAGAGACTGATCTGTTGGATGTGTGGAAGCTAATGTTGTACGCGAGAGAGGGAGAGTGGTGTGTTAGATGTGTGGAAGCTTGTGTTGTATGAGAGAGAGAAAGAGAGAGTGATCTGTTGGATGTGTGGAATCTTGTGTTGTATGAGAGAGAGAGAGAGAGAGAGAGAGAGAGAGAGAGAGAGATCTGCTAGATGTGTTGAAGCTTGTGTTGTATGAGAGAGAGAAAGAGAGAGAGATATGTTAGATGTGTGGAATCTTGTGTTGTATGAGAGAGAGAGAGAGAGAGTGATCTGTTGGATGTGTTGAAGCTTGTGTTGTATGAGAGAGAGAGAGAGTGATCTGTTGGATGTGTTGAAGCTTGTGTTGTATGAGAGAGAGAGAGAGAGAGAGATCTGTTGGATGTGTTGAAGCTTGTGTTGTATGAGAGAGAGAGAGAGAGAGAGAGAGAGAGAGAGATCTGTTGGATGTGTTGAAGCTTGTGTTGTATGAGAAAGAGAGAGAGCTGTTGGATGTGCTGAAGCTTGTGTTGTATGAGAGAGAGAGATCTGTTGGATGTGTTGAAGCTTGTGTTGTATGAAAGAAAAAAAGAAAGAGAGAGAGAGAGTAATCTGATAGATGTGTTGAAGCTTGTCTTGCATGAGAGAGCGATGTGTTGGATGTGTGGAAGCTTATGTTGTATTAGACAGAGTGATGTGTTAGATGTGTGGAAGCTTGTGTTGTATGAGAGAGAGGTATCTGTTGGATGTGTGGAAGTTTGTGTTGTATGAGAGAGAGAGAGAGAGAGAGAGAGAGAGAGATCTGTTGGATGTGTGGAATCTTGTGTTGTATGAGAGAGAGAGAGAGAGAGAGAGTGATCTGCTAGATGTGTTGAAGCATGTGTTGTATGAGAGAGAGAAAGAGAGAGAGATATGTTGGATGTGTGGAATCTTGTGTTGTATGAGAGAGAGAGAAAGAGAGAGAGAGAGAGATCTGTTGGATGTGTTGAAGCTTGTGTTGTATGAGAGAGAGAGAGAGATCTGTTGGATGTGTTGAAGCTTGTGTTGTATGAGAGAGAGAGAGAGAGATCTGTTGGATGTGTTGAAGCTTGTGTTGTATGAGAAAGAGAGAGAGCTGTTGGATGTGCTGAAGCTTGTGTTGTATGAGAGAGAAAGAGAGATCTGTTGGATGTTTTGAAGCTTGTGTTGTATGAAAGAAAGAGAGAGAGAGAGAGAGAGAGAGAGAGTGAGTGATCTGATAGATGTGTTGAAGCTTGTCTTGCATGAGAGAGCGATGTGTTGGATGTGTGGAAGCTTATGTTGTATTAGACAGAGTGATGTGTTAGATGTGTGGAAGCTTGTGTTGTATGAGAGAGAGGTATCTGTTGGATGTGTGGAATCTTTTGTTGTATGTGGATGAGAGGGAGAGAGTGCGATCTGTTGGATGTGTGGAAGCTCGTGTTTTATGGGAGTGTGTGTGGGTGTGTGTGATCTGTTGGATGTGTGGAAGCTCGTGTTGTATGAGAGAGACAGAGAGAGTGTGTGTGTGTACGTCTGTATGTGTGTGATTTGTTGGATGTGTGGAACTACTTATTGTGTTAATAGCGATGACTGAGGAATCGAAACACTTACGTGTCTGTCTTTACATCGATTTCAGCAGTAGTTTACAAATCTGACTTTTACAGAAAGCCTGATTATCTTCACATCTCACAAAGCATGATCAGCGAACGAAGTAGAGAGATATCGTGTTGTGAAATATAAATATGTATTGTAAAATAAACACCGGAGATAATTTATTCTAGCCATTTCTTACAGCGAGTCCAGAGAGCGGAAGTTCTCATCTGCTCCAACATTGTGGTTTACTACCTCCTCCAGCTGGAGAGCGCAGAATGCAGAATAGAGGAGTTGCAATTGCTTGTTAGGCAGAAGACAAATCTAAATAAGGTTATCCTACTTGACGAAGGCAAATGCGGACAAATTAGTACTTGATGAAGGCGAATGCGGACACATTTCTAATTGATGAAGGTGGAATGAGGACAAACTACATAATCGATTGCGACAAAATACGGACAAATTACATAATTGATGAAAGCGAAATATGGAAAAATTACTGATGAAGGCGAATTGCTTACAAATTTGTAGGAATACTGTTGACCACCCCTGTAATATTTATTTGCTTACTACCTCTGTAATATTTATTTGTTTACTCATCATCATCATCATCATCAGGTGCCGTGCCAACTGGCCTTGGCTATTATGCTTCTCCAGAGTACACGATCCTTCATGCAGGCCATCAACTCAGTTGGTGATTTCCTCTCACACCATCCTGTCAGACTGTCCAATATCATCTCTCTTTGTCTTCTTCTTGATCTTCTTCCTTCTATTTTTCCTGTTGTTATAATATTTTCAATGCCCCCTCTTCTCATTGCATGTCCTATGAAAGTACATTCTCTCTCTTTTTTTTTTTTTTTTTTGACAAGATTTTTTTTTTTTTTTTTGTCTCTTCAGCTCTTCTCATACATTCTTCATTAGTTATTTTTGCTGTCCAGGGGATTCGCAACATTCTTCTAATAAACCACATTTCTACTGCTTCCATTGATTTTTGTGCAGACCTGCCTATTGTCCATGATTCACTTCCATATAACAAGATAGGCTCAATATGGAATTTTAGGACTCGTTTTCTAACATTCATTGATGTTTCTCATTCTCTAAAATGCGGTCTTCGCTTGGCCTATTCTGTTCCTAATTTCTGTTCTGCATTTCCCATCTGAAGTTATTACTGCTCCAAGGTATTTGAATTTCTGCATCTGCTTTAGAATACTTCCGTTTAATTTTATACTGCATGTTGGTGGATTCTGTTTCTTAGATATAACCATAGTCTCTGTCTTTTTTATGTTCAAAGTAAGGCCTTTCTGTTCACTTCCTTGGCGACTTTATCCAAGAGATTTAGCAAGTCTTGTTGGTTCTCAGCTATCAGTACTGTGTCGTCAGCATACCGAAGGTTGTTAATATTGTATCCTCCAATTTTTATGCCTGGTTCTGTGATGATCATTCTTAGAATATTCTCGCTGTACAGAGAAAAAAGGTCTGGAGATAGTACACATCCTTGTAGCACCCCTTGTTTTATAGGTTGATATTTTCCAATTTTATTTTCAACTTGAATTATTGCTTCTTGCTGTCAGTATAGATGTTTTACAATCCTCAGGTCTTTAATAATTTCATCATGTTTAACCTTGTCGAATGCTTTGGTGTAATCAATAAAGCATGAGTGGAGATCTTTCTGTACTTCTAAAACTCTTTCTGTTAGTGTTCGTAAAGCATAAATGGCATTGCGTGTTCCCTTTCCTTCAACAAATCCAAACTGTTCATTTGGTATTTCCATTTTTATCTTTTTCCTTGTTCTTCTCATAATGATTCTCAGAAGTAGCTTCGTTATGTGACACGAGAGGCTGATAGTCCGGTGGTCATCACATTCCTTTGCACCTGGTTTCTTTGGTAGTGCTATAAACGTGGATTTAAGCAAGTCACTTGGCATATAACCACTGTTGTAAATGCCATTCAGTAATTTGGTTATTATTTTTATTTCTATCTCCTCTAGCGACTCTATTTCTTCTATTGTTATATTATCAGGCCCAGTCGCTTTTCCTTTCTTCATGTGTTTGAAGGCATCTATGATTTCATCTTCAAGTATTGGTGGTCCATCACAGTTTTCAGTATCTGGTGTTAATTCTGGTCTTTCTACTCCGTATAGCTCACTTGCGTCTTATTTCTTTATTTATCTTGTTATATTTTTCCTCGTTGTTTTTACTCCTCCTCCTCTTGTCCATCAGTCCTAAGATGTCGCCTGTCATCCATTTATTTGTAGGTGCTTTTTTTTTTGGTGGTATTATCCCCTTAACAGTTTGGTGGATATAATCTCTGAACATTGCACATTATTCATCTATACTGTTTATCTTTTCTATTGCATTGCATCTATTTCTTATAATAACATCTGTGCTCTCGCAGTTCTTGGTCATTTTTAAGGAGTTCTGTATTAAGTTTGATGTTTCTCACTTTTCTGCATGCTTTCTTTAGCTTTATTCTAATTTTTCCACAGAGTTGGTCGTGGTCACTATTGCAGTCAGCTCATGGCATGGTTTTTGTTGTCAGGAATGCATTCTGAAATCGTTTGTTGATTAATACGTTGTCTATCTCGTTAAAAGTCTTTTTGTCTGGGCTGCAACACGTTGCCAGTCTTCGAGGATGTTGTTTAAACCAGGTGTTTCCTACAACCATGCTATGTATTCTTGCCCATTCAATTAATTTATAACCTCTGTCATTCCTCTCCCCCAGTCCATAGTCACCAACGATGTCTGAAGTTCTTCCTTTACCAACTTTGGCATTAAAATCTCCCATGACTATGGTAACTTCATGTGACTTTGTGTGTTTTAGTGCTGTCTCTATGTCATTATAAAATACCTGTACATCTTCTTCAGAACTTTCAGATGTTGGAGCCTACACTTGTATAATATTTATGTTTATTGATCCTCCTTTCAGTTGGGCTAGCAGGACTCAGTCCGAGATGTTCAAATATCCTACAATTGTCCGTGCTGTTTGTTCGTCAAATATTATTCCTACTCCTCGTTCATGTTTCTCACTTCCTGAATATATTATTGTATATTTATCAGAATTTATTTTCTCTGCACCTGTCCATCTAACTTCACTCATTCCTAATATGTTGATCTTCATCCTTTCCATTTTCTAATTTTCCAGCCTGGAATAAATTTCTAATACTACATGTTGCTATTTTGAACTTGTTAGTTTTGCCACCAGTAGCATGATGACGATCTGGCGTCACCTTTGGCTCGTGAGCTGCCCTACCGGACGAAGCAGTTCAGAGGAACACCTATTAACGTCGTTCATGACAAATCTACTACTCTGGATAAGCATAATTGTTCTTGGGAGCTACAACAGTGGTTTCCCGTTGCCTTCTGCCGGTTTGTGTACGAACTCTCCTCTAGGCTTTGGACTCCCTGTTCTACCCGCAAGGCAGCGGGAGCGAGAGGTTTTAAGATGCCTCTTATCCGCCTGGTACTCCCTTCACTGAGCACCTGAGGCACTTTATAGGAGTAGTAGAGCTACCTACTACCCGACCTCGCTCTCTGAGTCTACCGCCAGTTGGTCCGCGCCTGTTTATTTGGATAACTCCTTATTCACAGGGATCCTCCATATCTGGAGGACGTTCACCATCCGCCACCTATGACGCGCTGGGTCGGGGATGGTCGCCCCAGCTTTGTTTACTACCTCTGTAATACTTATTTGTTGACTACCTCTGGAATATGTATTATCTGTTTACTATCTCTGCAATATTTTTGCTTACTATCTGTGTAATTAATTGATTACTGCAAAATACGGACAAATTAGCATTACAAATACTGACGAAAAAAAGCATTATGTTCTTTGTAGCAGAATTAGATGACGCATGCGAGTAAAAACTATGTTTCACAGCTAGCAAATGAAATCATTTTCAGACCTTTCAAAATATAACCAGTAGATTTATACATGTAAAATGAAAAAAAAGTATTGTACTAAATGTCAGCAAACTAACAGAGATGTCATGTTTTCCCCTGTGGTTTCTTTAGCAAACGTTTTTTGCCACAGAAGTCCATACCCTCTTGGAAATATCGTTAAGATGTTGACGAAAACAGTCTCCTAAGCGTAAATAGGTCTCCCCTATATACTTCATATCACAACGTTCGCACATAATGGCATAAATGACATTGCGAGAAGTTCAGCCCTTCTGAACTGAAAACGTGGACATAGGGAAGGAGATCTGGCTAGCCTCAATAACAAACGTAACACCTCTGTTAATGCATTCCGCTCCTGTGCTTCTGATGTACGATCTCGGAAGGCTCTAGAACAGTGCCTTATTTTCCAGGCCGGCTGTCTCCACCCAGTGGGTATGAACAATATATTTAGCTCCCTCCCTTTTAACTTCTTTAGATTTCCACCTATCTTCTGCTATTTTTAATTTACTTTCTTGTCTCCCCCCCCCCCCCCCCCCCCCCCAAAGCATTTCGCTACATTTCTTCATTCGTCAGTTTCACGTTATCTCCCAGCTTCTTTTCCCTACCCCCCCCCCCCCCCCAACCTTCTCTGGCGTCCTAAAGGTATTTACTGCCTTCTGATCTTTTTCCCGAGCCCCGAGCCCCGACTCCCACAACACACACACACACACACATCCGCATCATTCTCTCCCTTTCACCGCCGCTAACATCAGATTGGTTCAATTTGTTTTCCTTTGTGGTCTCCCTTGTCTTTAGGGAGCATTCTGTTGTATTGTGTTCAAGGAGGGATGCCGCAAAGCTAAGTTCTTCATTTTCATGTTTTTTCTTCTTTTATGTTGTGTTTGTTTTTTATGTATTCCTTGAATAAGGCTCACGCTGAAATATTGGATGTATTTTTTTCTCACTTTTCTTATTCCTTCTATCGCTTTGTAAAACTGTATCATACACCTCTATCTACTTGTATTAGTAGAACCAGTTTTACCGCAGTCGTTATCTCTTTTATCTGATGAGGTTGAAAAACTCGCTGAAAGTACGAGAACTTGGCGACCTACCCTGCCAGCCCTAAGTAACGTTTAACGGCATGGGAAGGATGTAAGATCTCTGTAATGTTTATTTGCTTACCATCTCTTTAATATTGTTTACTATCTCTGTAATATTTATTTGTTTACTATCTCTGTAATATTTATTTGTTTACTATCTCTGTAATATTTATTTGTTTACTATCTCTGTAATATTTATTTGTTTACTATCTCTGTAATATTTATTTGTTTACTATCTCTGTAATATTTATTTGTTTACTATCTCTGTAATATTTATTTGTTTACTGTCTCTGTAATACAGTATTTATCTTTAGCAACTTCTGTAAAATTTAGCTGTTAACAATTCTGTAATATTTTTTTAGGTATCTGAGATTCTTTTGTAATTTTCCTTAAGCTGGTGCTGTGTAAGCTGCCTTTTTAGAGTCAATTAAAATATTATATACTAATTTTCCATCTTTCTAGTATATTTCTGCTCTCTGGCGTAGATAAAATAGTTGGTCTACAGTTGATCTATTCTTCCAGAAACCAAGATATCTAATAAATTAATCAATTTGACCAGAATATGCATGGAGGATGCACAAAATATAATAATTTATAAAGGAAGAAAATCAGAACCCTTCTATATAAGAATTGGTTTAAAACAAGGTGATGCATTATCTCCATTACTATTCAACCTAGTGCTAGAAAAGGTAATCAGAAAAGTGAAAGAAGAAAACATTACAGAAGAACAAGCTAAAGTACTAGGAAACACTGATGACATCGACCTGGTGGGGGAAACTATGCAAGAAGTCACCAATATCTGCATACACTTGAGAGATGTAGCACTGAAAGTGGGACTGACCATTAACCAAGATAAGACAGAGTATACGAAGATATCAAGAGACCAGAGGCAGAATGATCCAGATTATATAAATGTTAAAGATCTGACCGTCAGGAAAACAGAAACACAAATATCTAGACACAACTTTCAACAGCTGCAACATAGTGACCAAGGAAATTAAAATCAGAGGGAATAAAATAAGTTTTGTTTTGCAACACCTTGTAACAGAATGTTATTCTGTACATATTGTTTTATGAGAAACCCTGTTGTTGTGGTCTAATAGACCACAGCTCATCTGTTTATGCTAAGCACGGAGAAAGTATCTCGTGTTCCGAGAGAGAACTGAGTCACGTGGATTCTGATAGGCGGGATGTATGAACGAGTTTGAGGGAACAGTCTGGGTCAGAATGTTGTAGTGTCAGGTTGTGGTGTTTTATTTCTAGAAATGGATGTAGAGATTCTTTAGTTCAGTATGTAAGTTAGATGGACTGTCCTTTTTAGGACAAATTGTTGTAGTTGATAGACTGTTCTTGTTAGGACAAATGTAGTAGTCATGTAGATTGTGTGTTTGATTGTCCTCGTTTTGGACAAGGTAGTAATGTCAGATTGAAAGTCATGTGTAATATTTGAAGTCGGCACGTTTTGTCAAGGTTGAATGTCTGATTTGGTCCCATGGCGATGTTAGTCGCCCGGACATATTTTTTTGTATGATCATTTGAAATTATTCTCATCAAGTTTACACTCCACATCATTGCAACACACATCGAACAAATGGGATTCATCATTAAACATTTACAGATTTGTGTCTGCTGAATCCTGTGGTTATTGGATTCTTGTTAAGTGTCAACTGTGGTGTTGAGTTAGTTGATTACATGTAACTGGTCATGTCGTGTATTAATGTGTAGTTGAGGCTACTGTTATCTGGGTTGTCTTGTTGCACAGAGTATACCGATGTAACGTCTGTTGTGTCACTGGGCCTAATGCTCATGTTAAAACGTAATAGACACAGTACAGAAAAGAATGTGTGCAAACACGTGTTTAGTGTTCAGTAATACAAGCAAGTACAGTACACAGTACACGAAGAAAGAAATCTCTTTTAACCTGTTAAAATCCAAAATCCTGTCCCAGATAAACCAACTATAATAAGACCAGCCGTCATGTGTCAATCAGAAACATGGACAACAACAACGAAAGATGAACAATTATTGCAGGTCTTTGAGAAAAAGATCCCCAGAGGAATCTTTGGGCCCATAAAGGATACCAAGAGTAGAGAATGGAGAGCTATAAAGAACACTATAATTAACAGCTTATTTAAATCATGGCAGATTATATATAAACATCTTTATTAAATTGAACAGATTACACTGGTTTGGCCATGTAGAAAGAATGGAAGAGAACAGACAAATGAAAATGGTGTATGTACAAGAGATGAAGGAAACAAGACCAAGAGGTAGACCAAGACAGAGATGGAAAGACAACATAAAGGAGGAGATAAAGGAAATTGGTGTCACAAAGTGGAGAGAGAAGATTAGAAATAAAAAGGAATGACAGCGAATTTTACCTGCAGCAATGAGTCTTATTGTTTAATAGTTGGCCTAGTACTGCTTTTGATGTTGGAATCAGTACCGGCCGTGCAGGCACGTACTCGGTAGTGCTGGCCCAAGTCTGTATGGATTTCATCGCAATATGGGGCCACAATGTCGCCGACACGGAAGATTACAACAGTTCCCGCTATCCGTGACGTCCTCAAAGCGGATCGCTACGAAAAGTGCTGCATACTCGTGTAAATGACACAAAAAAAGCACAAAGCGGGTCTACTCCATGTCAAGAAATGTCCTACCTTGTCAAAAAAAAAAAAAATTGGCAGATATGTTTCTCTTTGTCATGTTGTAAAGGGAACGAATGGAGGAGTCGAACGAGCGAGAGGAAGTATGGGAAGTGTGCCATCAGAGAGAGAGAGAGAGAGAGAGAGAGAGAGAGATAGAAAGAGAGATAGAGAGAGATGCATGGCGGCCACTAGCAGTGCGTGTCAGTTGTACAGGCCGTTGCTAGCTGTGAGTATTTGGCTTAAAAATTCAAAGGCCTGCATCATATGTTCGTATATTATATAATGGGACAGTTGAAGATAGCAAGTGACAGTGTGTTGGGTAACTGAAGAGATAATAAACTGATCCTATATTGATAGTAGAATCTAGTTAGTATGCGTGTGTGTGTGTGTGTGTGTATGTGTGTGTGTGTGTGTGAAACCACGTGTGAAAACCCTGATGAGAGCCTCACTACTATTAATCCGCCATCTTGACTTGATTTTCAACATATACACTGCCAGATTTTCACAACTACCTCAGACTGACCCTGCCGAATACTCACATGTGCAGATGACATCCTGACACACGCACGTGAAAACTGTAGACAGAGGATATCTGCCCACATTCAGGAAAATGTTGACCAAGTCATGGGCTGGTGTCAGGACAACAACGAAGTGGTAGACCCCACCAAGCTCAAAATCCTGCGGTGCTCATTAGACAAGAGATCTGCGAAGACTACTCTTCCGGCATTGCAGTGCAACATTGAATACATCGAGAGGAAACTATTTTTGAAATAGCTTGGGGCTGTGTTTGACGGGACACTATCTTTCAAGCACCACGTGGACATGGTCATTCAGAAAGCAAAGAAAGGGCTCAGCGCAGTGAAGACCAGGGCGGGTGCTGGTGCGGGAGTTGGTGATGTCGACCTCCTGATTCTTCCCACGACACAGATAATCAAGCTGAGAGAATTCAAAATGAGGCCAAGAAAGCAGTGTAGAAACTTGGTGGTTGGTGGTCCAAGTTTTAACTGAAGGGGAATTAAGATTTGTGGAACAGGAAAAATTAAGGAAGTTAAATCACATCAAGTTTAATATATACTTATGACAGACGACTTATAACATGTAGTCACTCACTCCCTAAGACATACATCACATATAGTACATACAAATATAAATGGACTGTGAGAATGAAGTATGATATGAATATGTGCAAGCAATATGATAATGTATGACAACGATGATGCAATAGTTCAACAATGATGAATGATACAATGCAAATCCAAATCTCAGTGCCCACATCAACAATGTATAACATATAGCTGGTCCTCAATTGATACTAAATATAACAAACACATAAAACTACTTAATCCGTCTCTGGACCAATACTCATATCTTTACCAGCAAAAATAAAAATACATTGCATAACTCAACATTCAAGACTTGTCCAGCGGGACATTATTCTTGTAATGAAATGTCCAGATTCATACTTCAGCATCATGCAATAATCTTTTGCATAAACTGGCAAACAAAACAGAATACACAATTCGTATAAAGGCAAACAGGCAACTCATAAATTCAGCAGCATTCAGCTGCACAGAAAACTTCAGTAATAAAATCCAATGGGCAATTCATAGCATGTCAAAGGAAAGCATCATATGTTCATCAGATGACTGCAGTATTACATACATACATACATACATACATACATACATACGTACATACATACATACATACATACATACATACATACATACATAGTACATACATACATACATACACACATACATACATACGTACATACATACATACATACATACATACATACATACATATATACTGTTTAAAAAAAGAAACCACTACTGTAGTCGTAATGGACACTAAATTTCAAACTTGTATCCAATTTTATTTTACGGAATTAATGTTTAAATCCTGGAATGAAGAAACTTTAAGGCTTTACAATGAAAAATGTTCATTAAATTTGGTTTGGACTTTTATTCTTTGCGGCTTAGGCCTCCGTTTCAGTAATGTGTATGGTCTCCTCTGGCCTGTATTAGAGAACATCTATTTGACATGGATCCGATTAGCCGTTGGATCTGTTGTTGTGGGATGGCTGCCCACTCTTCCCGCAGTGCAAGAGACAACTATCGGAGATTGGTTGGCGCCACGTCTTGCTGGCGGACTTGTCTGTTGAGTTCATCCCATTGGTGTTCTGTTGGGTTCATGTCTGATGACATGGATGGCCACGGAATGGTCTGGACGTTGTTGTCAGCGAGGAACTGGGTGGTGAGTTGTGCCACACGGGGTCGAGCGTTATCCTGCTGAAAAATCAACCATGGTGCAGCCAGAAGTGGAAGGACGTGAGGACGAAGAATTTCAGCAACGTATCGTTGGGCATTCAGGCGTCCTTCAATTTGCACCAATTCACTTCTTCCCATGAAGTTGATCGTACTCCACACCAGTACACTTCCATCACCATGTGGAGGAGCCTCATCCACGCAGTTCTGGGCGTAGCGTTCATGGACTCTGTGGTAAACTCTTCTTCGCCTATCGTGCCGCTGCAGCAGAAAGAATGATTCATCACTAAACTAAACCCTTCTCCAATCACTCACAATGGTCCATTGACGATGCTGTTTCGCCCACTGCAGTAAGTTCTGGCGATGCTTGTCTATAAGAACAGGACGTCTGTAGGGTCTTCTAGCTCAAAGACCAGCATCGTTCAGTTTCAGGGATTCTCATGAACCTGTCATGAGTAATTGTCAAAAATGCTGTTTTGACTAGTGTCGCTTTTCTGTACTCATGAATCATCTGCTGAGTACAGTTCAGGTCAGCACATGAAGTTGATGTCCAAGTGAACGTTCCAGGCAATTTGCCCTTGTCTGATCAGCAAACTTCAATTTAAATCACAACATCGTATTTGTTGCGTTACCTTTTTTGAAGAGTATATATGATATGTATCAACAATGTAATATAATATAACCTCATGATGACTGTTAATGTTCAATGTAAATCAGAAATCATAGGCTTACACTTGTCTGCTTCAACATTTAAAATAGTTCACATGACTTCACGTAAGAAATCAGATTACTGCACGAAATCTAAATATACAACTTACACCACATGAGGCTAACACAGATGGAGATCATCGCATAAAACAGTGTTACAGAAATATCAGGTAGTTAGAGGTGTATGATACAGTTTTACAAAGCGATAGAGGGAGTGAGAAAAATGAGAAAAACCACAAATAATGAAAAACTTACAATATCCGATATTTCGCCGTGAGCCTTTTTCAAGGATTACTTATAAAAACACAACATAAAATAAAAGAAGAAGAACGAAAATGAAAAACTTAGCTTTGCGGCATCCCTCCTTGTACACAATACAACAGAATGAGCCCTAAAGACAAGGCTGGGAGACCACAAAGAAAAACAAATTGAACCAATCGGATGTTAGCGGTTGTGAAAGGGAGAGAACGATACAGGTTGAGAGGGGGGAGGAGGTGCACAGGAAAGAGATCCGGAGGAAATATACCTCTAGGCCACTAGAGAAGAATATTGGGGGATTGGGGGGGGGGGGGGAACCTGGGAGATAACGAAATATACCGAAATGCCCGGGGCTAAGACAAGAGAGTAGAAACAGCAGAAAATAAGTTTAAATCTAAAGAAGTTTAAAGGAAGCTAAATATATTATTACTTCCCGCTGGGTGGAGGCAGTCGGCCTGGAAAATAAGGCACTGTTCTAGAGATTTCAGAGATCGTACATCAGCAGAACAGGAGCGGATTGCAATAACAGAGATATCACGCTTTCCCCTGTGGTTATATGGCAAAAGTGTTTTGTCACAGGGGTCCATGACCTCTTGCAAATATCGTTAAGATGTTGGCGAAAACAGTCTTCTAGGCGTAAACTGGTCTCTCCTATATACTTCAAATCGCAACGGTTGCACATAATGGCATAAATGACCTTGCGTGAAGTGCAAGTGAAGCCATCTTGAACTGATAAGGTGGGCATAGAAAAGGATATATGGCTAGCCTCAATAACAAATGGGCAAGTGTTGTATCTACGACGTCTGCAACATCTGGTACCACAAAAAGAGTCCTCCGACTTAAGGCGATTTCTAACTAAAAGGTCCTTGAGGTTCTTTCCCGTCTGTAGGCCGCCAATGGGGTGAACCCAAAGAGTTCACGTGTATCAGGCTCGGTCTGGAGGAGATGGAGATAGCGAAACAGTATATTCTTAACTGCCAAGATATGAGGGTGGTGCGTGAGTACCAGTTTAACTCTGTCCGAGCTACAGTGCGGCTTAGGAGTGAGGGGTTGTTACCAGGATATATGGTTGATGCGGTTCCAAGGTGACGAGAGAACATATTCTGGATAACTGTGTTGGCGGAAGAAATCTAACATCCTGTGCGCTTGATCATGGAAATTGCCATCCTCAGTACACAAACGTCGCAACCTAAGAAGCCGGGAGAAGGGAATAGAGTCCTTACACGATCTGGTGTGGGAAGAAGAGTACAGGAGGTAGCTGAGAGAGCCTGTAGGTTTATAGTGGATAGAAGTAGTAAGCCCGGTAGGGCCGATAGTAACGGCAATGTCAAGAAAGTTAGCGGAAGTAGCAGAGATATGGGAGGTGAAAGAAATGACAGGATTGAACTTCTTAACGAAACTAATGAAGTTGTTAATGTCTTCCTCTGCCATATATGTGACCCCCAATACCATCGTCTATGTAGCGTCTATAGAAGGCAGGAAAAGGACCTCTATAGAATTCCAGATCCTTGTGTTCGAAATGACCCATGAATAGACATGCGTAGCTGGGGCCCATTTTGGTACCTATGGCCACACCGCAAATCTGGTCGAAGTACGGGCCATTAAATTCAAAAGAATTGAGGTGGAAGACAAGTCGTGTAAGGCGCAGAATAGTAGACGTAGGAATAGGGGGATGGCGTCTTTTGTTCAGAAAGAACATGACAGACTGAAGTCCCTGATCATGCGGGATGGATGTGTACAAGGACACTACATCAAGAGTGAAGATGTGTTAAGTATAACCAGTCAAGAGAGTAAAGGTCTCAAAAGCAGTGAGAGCGTAATTCATGTCCTTCAGATAAGTGGGCAGACTAGTGACCAGAGGTTGAAAGATGCTGTCATGAAAGTCAGAGATTTGTTCTGTAGGTCAGGAACAAGCTGAAACTATGGGCCTTCCTGGGTTGCCTGGTTTGTGTATCTTGGGAAGTAAATAAAAGGATGGCCTCCCTAAACAGATGTCACGGATGTGTAGATGTATAGCAGAGGGAGAAAGATCAGTCTCACGGGTGAGTTCGTTGATAGTGTCACGAACCTGGTGATTGTTGGCCAGAGTCGGATCTTGAAGGCAAGAGGCATATAATGTTGTGTTGCTCAGCTGGCTCTTGTCCTCTTGGATGTATAGTTCTTTCTTCCAACAAACAATGGTCCTTCCCTTATCTACACTCTTGATCACGATGTCTCGTCTGCGCTGGAGTTGTGAAAGTGCTGGATGCTCACCGAGGGTCAGGTTAGAGTGTCGTATACGGGTACCCATGTATTCAAACGAATATCCGTATATGACACTCTAATAACACTGATTTGTTCTGATATTTTATTGTCAGTATATTGTTTCTTATGGTTGACCTACCATACTCCAACATTTCAGGACTGTGCTCCATCACTTTGTCTTTTAATTTCTTGACTTCCTGGTCCTTGTCTTGCTCCTTTGCAAAATCACTTTCATGCTCTGATAATCTATTCTCAGACGACAGATCTTGGGGAATGTTTTGGGTAAAGGGCTATGGGTCGTAAGCAGGGAAAACTTCTAGGAGGAAGGAGGAGGAGTCTGTCATGTTGACATGCAGCTTGTTATCTTTTTTTTTTTTTTTTTGACAGGGACTGTTCTTTTTTTCTGATTGCACTGACACAGCAGCTTATGTGCGCCTGAGTTCGTCGACACTGTGCTTAGGCCAGATTATAAAGGGCGTATGCCTGTCACTCTACTCAAGAACACCAACACCCAAATAATAGCCCAAGGGGAGAGATTCAGCCAAGTATACATAACTTCAGTTGAAGATGCTAAGAAAGGTTCTCAAGTATACATAACTTCAGTTGAAGATGGTAAGAAAGGTTCTCAAGTATACATAACTTCAGTTGAAGATGCTATGAAAGGTTCTCAAGTATACATAACTTCAGTTGAAGATGCTATGAAAGGTTCTCAAGTATACATAACTTCAGTTGAAGATGCTAAGAAAGGTTCAAGTATACATAACTTCAGTTGAAGATGCTAAGAAAGGTTCAAGTATACATAACTTCAGTTGAAGATGCTAAGAAAGGTTCTCAAGTATACATAACTTCAGTTGAAGATGCTATGAAAGGTTCTCAAGTATACATAACTTCAGTTGAAGATGCTAAGAAAGGTTCAAGTATACATGACTTCAGTTGAAGAAAGGTTCAAGTATACATGACTTCAGTTGAAGATGCTAAGAAAGGTTCTCAAGTACATGACTTCAGTTGAAGATGCTATGAAAGGTTCAAGTATACATGACTTCAGTTGAAGATGCTAAGAAAGGTTCAAGTATACATGACTTCAGTTGAAGATGCTATGAAAGGTTCTCAAGTATACATGACTTCAGTTGAAGATGCTAAGAAAGGTTCTCAAGTATACATAACTTCAGTTGAAGATGCTATGAAAGGTTCTCAAGTATACATAACTTCAGTTGAAGATGCTAAGAAAGGTTCAAGTATACATGACTTCAGTTGAAGAAAGGTTCAAGTATACATGACTTCAGTTGAAGATGCTAAGAAAGGTTCTCAAGTATACATGACTTCAGTTGAAGATGCTATGAAAGGTTCAAGTATACATGACTTCAGTTGAAGATGCTAAGAAAGGTTCAAGTATACATGACTTCAGTTGAAGATGCTATGAAAGGTTCTCAAGTATACATGACTTCAGTTGAAGATGCTATGAAAGGTTCTCAAGTATACATGACTTCAGTTGAAGATGCTATGAAAGGTTCTCAAGTATACATGACTTCAGTTGAAGATGCTATGAAAGGTTCTCAAGTATACATGACTTCAGTTGAAGATGCTATGAAAGGTTCTCAAGTATACATGACTTCAGTTGAAGATGCTATGAAAGGTAACTTGTCGCAGAGAACCAAGAAAAGAATTCAAGAACTGCTGTCTGCAGGTAGATGATAGCCATTGAGCAGTTGTGGAAAAGATAATCATTAAAAAAACATGACGTTTTCGATCTCCCTGATCTAGAACTCGTGGGAAGTGAGACAGTGGAACTGCATGTTGATACAGGCGGCAGTCAACTAATTATGTCCCGCCCGACCCCCCTAAAATAAAGAAATGTTATTGAAAAGGCTATCGCAGAAATGTTAGAAGCGAAAGTCATAGAGCGAGCTCCTGTCTCTGCCTGGAATTCTCCTATTGTTATTATAAAAAAAAAAAGAAAAGAAAGATGGCTCGCATTGGTTCTGTTGTGACTTTAGGAAACTCTAAGATAACTAGTCCAATCATATACAGAATGGCCAACACTGAGGAGATATTTTCACTCTTGGATGGTTCCCAATACTTTACAGCACTGGATGCAAAACCCGGATATTTGTTGCATCCAATTGAGTGATGAATCGAAAGTGAAACCCAAGTTTTTCTTCAAGTTTTGACAAACACAACTTTCAGGTTGTACCGTACAGCCTAACTAACGTTCCTGCAGCATTCATAGCCTGGAGCAAGTGCTACAAGACGCAACTGTGCTCTGGTTTATGTGGGGGATGTATTAGTCCATACTTTACTCACATTTCCAAGACCATTTAAAGCACATACAACTGCTTTTCGACAGATTAAGAGAACACACGATAAAACTGAAGATGGTGAAATCCAATTTTGCAAGAAAAGAGATGAACTATTTAATACATACAATTAGTCACCAAGGAATCACCCCACGTACGAAATTACATTACTGTTGAAAACTACATATAAAACAACAAACTTACACCACATAAGACGAGCACAGGTGAAATCAAACAGTGTTAAAAAATATCACAATATATGTACAAAACATTTTCACAACTATAACCTGTAGACAGTTATCCAGTGCTGCGAAAACAAGAATGCCAACTCAACACAGTATTAAACCAAAGCAACACATTACTGAATGAATCATTACTTGCGATGGGTCGCTCCTGCATCAAAGGGACGATTCACAGCAGTTCTGTGCTGCACCAAGGACACTCTGATCGTAGCTATGAGCTACTTGCTGGATATGTCCAGCATGAAAGTAAGGCACAAGTGAAGACATGTCTCAGGCTTGCTGGCACGGCAAACCACCCCCTCCTACCAGAGCTGAACCAGCACAAGCGAAGCATATCAAGCGAGGGAGGTCGTGGACGGCGGAGACAGAAGAGACACTGTCAGCAGTCTGCCACTCAAAGTAGACACCCTAGAACCGGAGTGGACTAAAGTGTCATACATGCAGAATCTAATGAAGGTCGTGATCCAGCTTGGCCATGAATGCTGGGACTGGGCTTAGGGTAAAACAGTGGGCCATGTACAGATTCAGTATCACTCCAAACCACGTGACCCTGTGATCTTCACAGACAGGTCAGTGGCACAAGGTCTAAAAGTGGCTGGGGCTATTTTGTCTACCGCAACGGCAAACTGGTTGCCAGTAAATCAGGAGCTTATGTTGTCTACAGCAACGGCAAACTGGTTGCCAGTAAATCAGGAGCTTATGTTGTCTACCGCAACGGCAAACTGGTTGTCAGTAAATCAGGAGCTTATGTTGTCTACCGCAACGGCAAACTGGTTGTCAGTAAATCAGGAGCTTATGTTGTCTACTGCAACGGCAAACTGGCTGCCAGTAAATCAGGAGCTTATGTTGTCTACCGCAACGGCAAACTGGTTGCCAGTAAATCAGGAGCTTATGTTGTCTACCGCAACGGCAAACTGGTTGTCAGTAAATCAGGAGCTTATGTTGTCTACCGCAACGGCAAACTGGTTGTCAGTAAATCAGGAGCTTATGTTGTCTACTGGAACGGCAAACTGGTTGCCAGTAAATCAGAAGCCTTGGCAACTATCACTTCAAGCATGAGAATAGAGATGCAGGCGGCTTGTTTTTTGTTTTGTTTTTGTATCCTGCCTCATATACCTTTCTGTGTTGAGGGGACAAATAGACATCTTGATAGGGCTCGACGATTTACTCAATGTATTACTGTCCACAACACAAAAAGGAATAGAAAAACTAATTATGTCAGTATGTAAGAACAGCGAAGAGTAAAACCTTTATCTTACTGCAAATAAAACTAAATTGATAACAACTGACAAAACAAATAAGGTAGCTGAAATATATATTCTTATCTTATATCCTTCCCGTGCCGTTAAACATCACATAGGGCTCGCAAAGTAGTTCGCCAATTTTTCCTGTCTTCAGCGAGTCTTTCAACCTCATCAAAGAATGAGGTTAATCATGCCTGTTAATTTGGCCTCTCTTAACAATGTCCTCTTCGGAGTTTCACGCGGTCTGCCTCTTTTTCTTTGGCCTGTTGTGTTCCACTTGATAGCTTGTTTTGGGATTCTCTGATCATTTCTTCTCATCAAGTGACCAACATATGTCCATCTCCTTTTCCTGATCACCCATGAGACTGGTTGTTGTTCAGTCAGAAATATATATTAATGAGGACAGATTGGAAGAGGTGGAGTGTTTTGAATATCTTGGATATCATTACTAAATAATAATGGAAACACAATGAGAGCTATTAAAGGGAGGCAAATATCGCTCTTAAAAAAAATAAAGCAACTACAGAATATGTGGAGAGGAACAGACAGAACTACAAAAATAAGATTTTTAAGGGCATGCATCTTTCCCATCGCAGCATATGCCTGTGAGACCTGGACACAAAACAGCTGAGAAAAACATAAATGCCTTTGAATGTAAATGCTACAGAAAAGTCATTCAAATATCATGGACACAAAAAAGAACAAATATATCTATACTACAAGAACTTAATATTGAAGAAGGTTGGCTAGTAAGGAAGATTAAACAGAGAATATTTTGGACATATTAATTAAATGTCATGATAATTTAGAGAAGACACTTTTTTTTACTGTCTCTTTAATATAGCTGAGAAAAGCATAAATGCCTTTGAATGTAATTGCTACAGAAGAATTCTTTAAATATCATGGACACAAAAAAAAAGAACAAATATATCCATACTACAAGAACTTAATATTGAAGAAGGCTGGTTAGTAAAGAGGATTAAAGAGAGAAAACTTAAATATTTTGGACACATTAAACATCATGATAATCTAGAGAAGACCGTCTTGGAAGGGTACATAATGGGAAAAAAGAAAGAGAGGAAGACCAAGGCGAAGATGGCTGCAAGACATCGTTGATGATCTGCAAATGGATGCATCAGCAGCAGGCCATCTTGCTCACAACTTAGAGGCCTACAGGAGTGCTGTTTGGGAGGCAAAGTTCCATAATGGACATGCAAATGAATGAATGTCTCTTTAATATTTATTATTTTTAAAAACTATTTTTAGTTTGGGAGATAAGGTGAAGAAATCACTATTGTCTTGGCAGAACTGGGATAAGGAAATAAAAAGTGAAAGGGGTAGTACTTGTAGCTAGATTTTAAAAAATCTATGTGGCTAAAACTGAAGGGTGACAGACAGAAGTGTTTCTTAGCGTCCAGTACAGTTGTTGAATTTCATAAAGACATTCTCAGAACTGTGATTGTGACAAAAAGATTCTAACATAGAATATTATGTTATTCCTTGTCAGCACCCCCGAACCACAAATCTGCTGTATTTTGTCTCAGACACAAAGGTGCGCCTTAGCCACCCACGGTGGAATGGACGTTTAGCCGTATTGAAGGTGCCAAATCTTGCGACCGGAAAATCGATGGCTAGCTTCGAGCCACATCTACGGGAATTGAATGCAAAGCTTGGTTTGTGCATTTTTTCGTGCAACAACCTCGATAAACTTTTGCGGATTCTTTTGCATCGTATCTATGCTACTATACATGTTTTCGTACCAGCGGTTGGTCGTGACATCATCATGAGCAACTTTACGCACTGATGTATTCGTGCAGCATTCCTGTCGCTTCAGAGATCTGATTGTTTATCGTATTAATCATCTAATTAAAGATGAATGAATCAGTAACGACTAAATGATCGATTCATCAGAGACAATGACTTGCTTCACGTATACCGGACATATCGGAACACTCAAGTAAATACTTAAATAAATAAAGATGAAATAAGAAGAAGAAAGAAAGGAAAGTTCTGTGTATTTCGACCTCTGGTCACGCTTCTTCATTTCCATGGTTGGTCTCTGGCCAGAACGTTAAACTGGTAAATTTCTGGAAGATCGAAGGTCTAATGATCGGCTTCGAGCAGCATCTCCTGGGATATGTTTGTGCATTCCTTGGCACAACAGACTGTGCATTCTGTCATAAGAATGTGATGTAATTGGGTCGCTGAATAAAATGAAAGTGTGGCTAAACTCATCTGACGCTAGCTGAGTTGAAAGGCTGACTAAACTCATCAGATGCTAGCTGAGTTGAAAGGCTAACTAAACTCATCAGATGCTAGCTGAGTTGAAAAGCTAACTAAACTCATCAGATGCTAGCTGAGTTGAAAGGCTAACTAAACTCATCTGATGCTGAGTTTTAAATTTCATTGACTAGCTCATTCCGACCACACGGTGTGGGTTTGATTTCGCAGTATGGCTGCATTTCCTTTAGATCGATCAGGCTCACAAACTGGGTGACTTTCCATGGGAGAAGAAAAGCAGCAAGGACCTTGATCTAGAAATGTCAAGACACTAACATTTCACACCTATACAGCATGTAAATGCCACGGGACACTTTACAAAAAGTGTGGTGTGAGAGGAGAGAAGAGAAGCTCGCCTGGTGTGCAGTTTTAAATGTCATCAAACACGAATAAACTGAATTTCACTCTTTTCTATGTTTAATGTCTCTTGTAACTCATCCGTGAAACATCTGCCTCAAATCTACGTCCCAATACCCACCACCCCTCCCCCAACTTACAAACCACTACCCTCCCTTCCCCAACCTAAAAAGCATCCCCCCCCCAACCTACACCACATCATCCATGTACCAGCTGAGAAACTTGCTCTACAACTAGAAACATATTTTTTTTTAAATTCACGATTTAAAAAATTCTCGTCTGTATTTACTGGCCATATTGACAGATGAAAGTAAAATGTTGATGTATCAGAAACATGATGAAGGTAAAATGTTGGTGTTGTATTGGAAACATGATGAAGGTAAAATGTTGGTGCTATATTATAAACATGATGAAGGTAAAATGTTGGTGCTATATTAGAAACATGATGAAGGTAAAATGTTGGTGCTATATTAGAAACATGATGAAGGTAAAATGTTGGTGCTATATTAGAAACATGATGAAGGTAAAATGTTGGTGCTATATTAGAAACATGATGAAGGTAAAATGTTGGTGCTATATTAGAAACATGATGAAAGTAAAATGTTGGTGATGTATTAGACACATGATGAAAGTAAAATGTTGGTGCTGTATTAGAAACATGATGAAGGTAACATGTTGGTGCTGTACTGGATATGTTTGGTGGGTTGATGGTAACATGTTGGTGTTGATGTGTCTGCCAAGTTGATGGTAACATGTTGTACTGGACATGATTGGTGAGTTGATGGTAACATGTTGTTGTTGTACTGGATATGTTTGCAATGTTGATGGTAACATGTTGGTATTGTACTGGATATATTTGGTGGGTTGATGGTAATATGTTGGTACTATGCATGCAAGAAGTTGAAGAAACATTCTGATATCTTTTAGCAGAGTTACTAAAACAATGATGGAAGCTTTCGTAATTGGAGGGAAAAAATGAAGATAAATACAGATAAGCTTTGCAACTGGAAAAAAAGGATGATAAATACAGATCAGCTTTGCAACTGAAAAAAATCAGGAGTATAAATACAGATGAGCTTTGCAACTGAAAAAAAACAGGATGATAAATACAGATCAGCATTGCAACTGGAAAGAAACAGGATGATAAATACAGATGAGCATTGCAACTGGAAAAAAAGAATGATAAATACAGATGAGCATTGCAACTGAAAAAAAAGAATGATAAATACAGATGAGCATTACAAGTGGAAAAAAAAGGAAGATAAATACAGAAGAGCGTTATAACTGGAAAAAAGGATGATAAATACAGATGAGCGTTATAACTGGAAAAAAAGGATGATAAATACAGAAGAGTGTTATAACTGGAAAAAAAGGATGATAAATACAGAACAGCGTTATAACTGGAAAAAAAAGGATGATAAATACAGAACAGCGTTATAACTGGAAAAAAAGGATGATAAATACAGAACAGCATTATAACTGGAAAAAAAAGGATGATAAATACAGAACAGCATTATAACTGGAAAAAAAAGTATGATAAATACAGAACAGTGTTATAACTGGAAAAAAAAGGATGATAAATACAGAAGAGTGTTATAACTGGAAAAAAAAGTATGATAAATACAGAACAGCATTATAACTGGAAAAAAAAGGATGATAAATACAAATGAGCGCTGTGGTGGATTAACCATTATGCTGAATAGGCTTAAGCCTTGGGGTTGGACATCATGAAAGAAATGCAGTTATAGAGTATCATTTTATCAATTTTATATCATGATATAAACAGTACTGGTGGGGGGGGGGTCATACATTAGTTTAGCCTAAAGGTTTGTATGACTGGGTTGATTTGCGGTAGGATGATAACTTTTTTTCATATTTGAAATGTCAAAACTTTATTACACTGGTGTCACCATCTCTGTCAAAAATCTACCAATTATGGAGCTGGTGCCATGTTAGGGAGCTCATGTGTTATATATAATAAGGTTTGTGTTACTGTTATTTAGTGAAATGAGATATATTAATAATGCAGTGTATTTTGCAGTGAAGAATATTAGTGCGGTGTATTTTGCAGTGAAGGATATTAGTGCGGTGTATTTTGCAGTGAAGGATATTAGTGCGGTGTATTTTGCAGTGAAGGATATTAGTGCGGTGTATTTTGCAGTGAAGGATATTAGTGTGGTGTATTTTGCAGTGAAGGATATTAGTGCGGTGTATTTTGCAGTGAAGGATATTAGTGCGGTGTATTTTGCAGTGAAGGATATTAGTGTGGTTATGTTGTACTGACATTCTGGTTGGGTTTGCTTGCTCCTGTACAACAGGAAGTGGTACTGGTGGTTCCTGTCAAATCTACTTCTATGTAGTAGTGAGTTTTGTAACAGTGAAGAATCTGCTGTAGTAGTGAGTTTTGTAACAGTGAAGAATCTGCTGTAGTAGTGAGTTTTGTAACAGTGAAGAATCTGCTGTAGTAGTGAGTTTTGTAACAGTGAAGAATCTGCTATAATAGTTATATTTTTATGTCAGGTAATGTTATATGTGAAGAAAACACTTATATCTTTTATGTCAGGTAATGTTACATGTGAAGAAAACCATGGGATCTTTATGTCAGGTAATGTTACATATGAAGAAAACAATTATATCTTTATGTCAGGTAATGTTACATGTGAAGAAAACAATTATATCTTTATGTCAGGTAATGTTACATGTGAAGAAAACAATTATATCTTTATGTCAGGTAATGTTACATGTGAAGAAAACAATTATATCTTTATGTCAGGTAATATTACATGTGAAGAAAACAATTATATCTTTATGTCAGGTAATGTTACATGTGAAGAAAACAATGGGATCTTTATGTCAGGTAATGTTACATGTGAAGAAAACAATGGGATCTTTATGTCAGGTAATGTTACATGTGAAGAAAACAATGGGATCTTTATGTCAGATAATGTTACATGTGAAGAAAACAATGGGATCTTTATGTCAGGTAATGTTACATGTGAAGAAAACAATATGATCTTTATGTCAGGTAATGTTACATGTGAAGTGGTTAAAAATGAAAACTGCCACAAGTTCCTGAAAGTAAGATGGCCGTGTTCATCTACAGTGTCATCTTAAGTGACAGACAGATGCATACATCAAATAATAATCACAGGACATCTACGGACTGGCACACTTCATAACATAACAATCACATATTTACATAAATGAACTAACACATCATAAGATAACAATCACATGTTTACATAACTGAACTAACACATCATAAGATAACAATCACATATTTACATAAATGAACTAACACATCATAAGATAACAATCACATGTTTACATATATGGACTAACACAACATGACATAACAATCATATGTTTACATATATGGACTAACATAACACAACATAACAATCACATGTTTACATATGTGGACTAACACAACAGAACATTAACACCAAAACACTTGTCTGAAGGGGGGTACTTCCTCTGATGATCTGAAGGAGTTGTGTTGTTGTTATTCTCTCTACAGTAGAGAGTTTCCTGCATGCATGAACATGAACTAATATAACATGATATTACAATCATATATCTACATTTATGATCTAATATAACATAAGTTTACAATCATATATCTATATCTAATCTATGACCTAACCCAACATAAGATTACAATCATATATCTACATCAATGACCTAACCCATAAGATCACAGTCATATATAAGATCACACCTATGACCTAACCTATCATAATATTACAATCAAATATCTACATTTGCACTTGTCTAGCAACCGAATGGTTGAGGGTTCGAATCCACAGCTGAGTGGGGATTTTTTTCCAAACAAATGGCCCCGAGGTCGACCCAGCCTTGTAAAATGGGTACCAGAGAAAATCTGGGAAGGAAAGGCAGTGAGGAAAGGAACTGGCCACCCTACCTCATATGCTGATGGCCCAGCATTATGAGGTTTCTAACGCTTCATCCCCTACAGCATTTGCTATGGGACTATCATCATATCTACATTTATGAACTAATATAACATAGATTACAATCATATACCTACATCTATGACATAACCCATAATAAGATCACAGTCATATATCTACATCTATAACCTACCCTAACATAAGATTAAAATCATATACTACATATATGACATAACCCAACATAAGATTACAATCATATGTCTACATATATGACCTAACCCAACATAGGATTACAATCATGTGTCTACATTTATGAACTAATATAAGATTACAGTCATATATCTACATCTATGAACTAATTTAACATTAGATTACAATCATATATCTACATCCATGAACTAACATAAGATTACAATCATATGTCTACATATATGACCTAACCCAACATAAGATTACAATCATATGTCTACATATATGAACTAACATAAGATTACAATCATATATCTACATTACATGACTACAATTGCATGTCCTGATAAAAGCCTGCTATGATCTACGTCAATGAACTAACATAAGATTACAGTTGCACGTCCTGATGAAAGCCTGCTATGATCTACATCCATGAATTAACATAAGATGACAATCGCACATCCTGATGAAAGCCTGCTATGATCTACATCCATGAACTAACATAAGATTACAATAGCACGTCCTGACGAATGCCTGCTATGATCTACGGCCACACACTGATGTGAGAAAGGAAAAGATGTCACTGTGACCCCTGTAGGCTGCAATATGAAGGGAGCTCCACCCGTCTCTGTTTGCAAGCCCCACGTCGGCGCCAAAACGCACCAGTAATTTTACAAGGTCAAGGTTGCCTCTAAAACAACACAGATGTAACGCTGTTTGACCCTCCTTGTCCAGAAGATTGACGTTAATTTTTCCCTCTTTCTCTATGAGGATTCTCTGGAGGGTCCTGGTGTCCCCAGTCTGGACAGCCTCCCTGAAAACTGTCTGCCAGTGAGTGGAGCCTGGTGGTAGGTTAGCAACCCAGGAAAAATGTGAGCTAAATGCACACTTTGATACTGATGATGGTGACAGTTGGGATGATGATGATGATGATAATGATTCAGATGGAGATTGTGAAGAATTCTGATGCATGATGTCACCAGAAGTGGCTCCAACTGTGTCAGATGAAGATGAGGGCACTGTATGATTCGCGGTCCCGTCAATCATTGTTTTCTGTCTTAGCGCTGATTGATCACGTGCACATCACGCTAGCAGCATCTGGAAACCTGAAATAAGAAATCAAACATTTCATTAAACAGACTGACCTCATGACCCACTGTTAAGAATATGTCATCATGATTGTCTTAATGAACAAATGTTTGAACACGTTCGAAGCAGCAACTAACTGGGCATTGACTTTTCTTGCTAGATTTTTCCCAGAAAAAAAAAAAAGCTTTGCTCCAACCCAAACAAACATTATATTACTAAACAAAAAAGAAGAAATAAGCATAACAATTTGTTTCAGCTGAGTAAACACAATATAAATGAGTCAAAACTTTGTAGCAAACCAACAAAACAAACCATAAAAAAGTGCTCATGGAGCAATATAAATGAAACAAATAAAAACGATAGCTAAACTGTGTAACCTATACAAATCAATCAAACAATATCTCGATGAACAAATGCAAAGCAATTACTCCAAACTACCTATCACATACGACTCAATGCGTTACATGTATCCAAAGGCAGTGGTTGCAAATCCCAACTAAATGCTAGATCACAGACAACACACAATCAACATAACATTGGAGTCATCACCATAAAAACACTGAAGAAAATCCTGATGTCAAAGACTGAACAACATGGGTTGGTCCTAAAGACCGAACACGTGGGCAGATCCCTAGTGTAATGAGGCCGCTCCTCAGGAACAGCAGCAGAACTAGGCCCTTTATTTATTTACAGATAGTGAAACCACAGAAAATTTCGGAGCTAAGCAACGAAACAATAAAAGGAAATAAATAAGTACTTTAAAAAAGAAGCAGATATAACCTTTTGACTACTAGAACCGTGATGCATCAGACTTGCGAATGATTGATTATGTGTGAATCACATGTGATTGACAAAGGTAGCATTCTACAGCTAACAAAAACCACTTTTAAAAACAGATATAGCAGTGTACATCTCAAATAAACCACTTTTACAAACAGAGGTAGCAGTGTACATCTCACAAAAAACAATTTTACAAACAGAGGTAGCAGTGTACATCTCACATAAACCACTTTTACAAATAGAGGTAACATGTACATCTCACATAAATTACTTTTACAAATAGAAGAGCAGTGTACACCTCATATAAACCACTACTTTAAACACTACTTTAAAGAACAGAGGTAGCAGTGTACAGGTCACATAAAATACTTTAAAAACAGAGATAGCAGTGTAGATCTCACATAAACGACTTTAACAAACAGAGGTAACAGTGTACATCTCACATAAATAACTTAAACAAATAGAGGTAACAGTATACATCGCAAATAAACCACTTTAACAAGCAGAGGTTACAGTGTAAATCTCACATAAACTACTTTAAAAAACAGAGGTAGCAATGCACAGGTCATATAAACTATTATAACAAACAGAGGTCGGTGTGTACATCTAACAATAACTACCTTAAGAAACAGAGGTAGCAGTGTACATCTCACATAAAATACTATAACAAAGAGAGGTAACATTGTACATCTCAAATAAACCACTTTAACAGACAGGGGTAACTTTGTACATCTCACATAAACTACTTTAACAAGCAGAGGTAAATCTCACATAAAACAAACAGAGGTAGCAGTGTAAATCTCACATAAACCACTTTTAAAACTGAGGCAGCAGCATAGATCTCACATAAAAACTTTAATAAATTGATGTAGAAGTGTACATCTTACATAAACCACTTTTACAACAGAGGTAGCAGAGTACATCTCACATAAACCACTTTTACAAATAGAGGCAGTAGTGTACATCTCACATAAACTACTTTTAAAAAACAGAGATAGGAGAGCACAGGTCATATAAACTACTATAACAAACAGAGGTAAGAGTGTACATCTCACATAAAATACTTTAACAAAGAAATGTAACAGTGCACATCTCACATTAAACACTTTGACAAACAGAGGTAGGAGTGCACAGGTCACATAAATTAAACAAACAGAGTAACAGTGTACATCTCACATAAATTACTTTTACAGAGGTAGAAGTGTACATCTAACATAAACCACTTTTACATATAGAGGTAACAGTGTACATTTCACATAAACCACTTTAGAAAACAGAGGTAGCAGTGTACATCTCATGTAAACCACTTTAACAAACAGAGGTAGCAGTGTATAGCTCACACAAATCACTTTAACAAAGAGAGGTAGAAGTGTACAGGTCACATAAACCAATTTAACAAACAGAGAGAACAGTGTATATCTCACATAAACCAAACATAGGTAGCAGTGTACATCTCACATCAAAAACTTTAATAAATAGAGGTAGAAGTGTATATCTCACACAAAGAACTTTAACAAACAGAGGTAGCAGTGTACATCTCACACAAACGACTTTATGAAATGGAGGTAGCAGTGTACAGATCACATAAATCATTTTTACAAACAGATGTAATCTAATCAACACTAGCATGTAACATTCAAAGACTACATTTGTAACCCATTTACAGATTGTACTGTTAAGAAATCAAAGTATAGAAAATGCAGGACATTAGCAACCTCTACACTGCGTCTAGGTATCATACATAACATATCTTATGTCTTACATCCTTCCCATGCCGTTAAATGTCACATCTCTCTCTCTCTCTGAACCTTAAGTGCCCAGGGCACATGGAGCTTTCGCAAGGGTTTTCCACAAATGCCTGTCTTTTGCCTTTTTTTCTGCTCTTGCCCAGGTGAGCCCTCTATTGCTCAACATCCTTTCTGTTGTTCTTCTCCATGTCTCTTTTGGTCTACCCTTACTTCTGTTCCCTTGTGGTGTCCATCTTAGTGCTATTTTTGGTAGTGAGTTGTCTGTCATTCGGAGCACATGTCCCAACCATTGCCAGCGTCTTTCTTCAATAATTGTTGTCAGTGGCTTCATCTGCATTTCTGCCAATAAGATGTTATTTCTTATGGTGTTTAGCCAAAATAATTTTCTAATTCTTCGTAAACATTTAGTCTGGAAAGAATTCAACTTGTTTTCTATGGTTTTGGTGATTTTCCAGCATTCACTTCCATAGAGAACTTAGAACATTGGTCTTAAATATCCTGATTTTCGTATTCATGCTTAGTTTTTTTAGATTTCCATATAGTCTGCAGCACTGCAAAAGCCTGGTTTGCTCTAGTAAGTCTGCTGTTGATGTTCTCTGTGCTGTCTCCATTTTCTACTACTCTACTGCCAAGGTATACAAATTCATTGACTTCCTCCTCTAACTTGCTATCTACTCCAAGTACATTTCTGTTGTTCACATTTTCTTCATTAACTTTGTCTTTCCTACGTTGATCTTTAGTCCTATGTTGTTTGCATTCTGAGTTAGCTTGTTTATTTTATCTTGCATATCTTTGTGGCTGCTTGATAGTAGACAAATATTGTTCGCAAAGTCAAGGTCCTCCAGCACTGTGTCAAGGGTCCATTGTAATCCTCTGCGTTTGTCTGATGTTGCCTCCTTCATTAACCAGTCTACTGCTAAGATAAATAATGTTGGTGATAGTACACATCCCTGCTTCACTCCTGTTTGTACCCTAAAGCTGCTGGAGGTATGTTCTCCACCGATAACTTTGCACTGAAAACACTCGTATAGGGCTTTGATTACATTCACTATCTTATGGGGGAGGTCATGCCATCTTAGGATTTTCCACAGTGCATCTCTGTTGACACTGTCAAAGGCTTTCTCAAAATCTATAAACAATGCATATGTTGTGCTATGCCACTCATTTGCCTGTTCTAATATTTGTCTAAGTACAAATATGTGGTCTATGCATGATCTTCCTTTCCTAAATCCTGCCTGCTCTTTCCGAAGTTTTTCCTCAAGTGCTGGTACAATTCTGTTGATGATTATTCTGCAAAATACTTTACTGGTGAGTGGAAGTAGGGTAATGCCTCTCCAGTTCCCACACTTTCTGAGGTCACCCTTCTTTGGTAGTTTTACTATAAGGTCAGTTTTCCACTCCTCTGGAGCTTTTTCTAGATCCCAAATTTGTTGTAATATCCAGCAAAGTTGTTTTGGTGTTTCTGTTTCTTCTGCTTTCAACATTTCAGCAGTCACTTCATCTTCACCTGGTGCCCTGTCTAATTTTAGCTTGTTTATCACCTCCTTTACTTCATTTATTGTTATTGGTCCTGTATTGATGTTTAGTTCCGTTTTTGCTTCAGGTATGTCTATTGTTTGTGCTGCTTGTGTTCTGCTTAGTAAGGTGTTAAAGTGTTCCCTCCATATTTCAATTTTTTCTCTTTCTCCACTGATCAGTTGTCCATTTTGTGTTCTTACTGCACTTTCACATCTTGTGTTGAAGTTACCTGTCATCTGCTTTGTGATTTTGTATATGGTTTTCATGTCATTTGCATATGCTGCTTTCTCTGCTGCTTCTGCTAAGTTTTCATAGTATTGATGTTTATCTTGACTGCATGATTCCTTCACTTCTTTGTCTTTTTGTGCATAATTACTTCTTTTAGCCTTTGTGATTTGGTGTTCAGTAATTTTTTCTTGATTTCTTTTCTTTGCTCTATCTTTTCCCATGTGGTCTTGTTTATCCATTCCTCTTTTCTCCGTTTCTGATATCCCAGCACCTCTTTTGCCGTTTACTGTAGCATTTTATTGAACTCTAGTATAGACATTTTTGCTTCGTCTTGTAGGACACTGAAGCGGTTCTTAAGTACTATTGAGAATTCATTCCTTGTTTGCTGGTCTTTCAGTTTTCCTGTATCAAAATGTATCTTTCTGTGTTCTCCAATTTTGGCTTTCCTTAATTTTAGTTTTATTTTTGCTACCAGAAGTTTGTGATCACTTCCTACATCTGCTCCTTTCCTTGCTCGCACATCTTGTAGTGACTGTTTCCACTTGTTATTTATTAGTATATGATATTTTGGTTTTCTGTGGTTTTATCTGGTGACCTCCAAGTCACTTTATGGATTTTTTTATGTTGTAAATTGTCCCTCCAATGGTCATCATGTTTTCTTCACAGAAACCGCACAGTCTTTCTCAATTTTTATTTATTTCTCCAATTCCTTCTCTTCCCATGATTCTTCTTCTATCTTCATTTCCCTCACCTACTTTTGCATTGAAGTCGCCCAAGATGAGTAGCATATTCTACTGTGGCTTGGAGGTTGTTGTAAAAATCTTCTTTTAATTCTTCTTCAGCTGCTTCTGTTGGTGCATATCAAACTATAATAGACAGCTTCGTGAATCTTGAGTTGAAGCGTGCATATAATAATCTCTCATTTATAGGGGTCCATTTCAGCAATGCTCTTGCTGCTTCTTTTGTTATAATCAATGCTACTCCTCATTCATGATGATCTTCTTTATCTGACCATATTATTGTATCTTCTGTGTGCTGTGTTGTTAATTTTCTTCTGCCTTGTCCTGTCCATCTTGCTTCTTGTATTCCTAGTATGTCTAGTTTGTATCTGTGCATTTCCTTGATGGTTTGTGCTAGTTTTCCAGTCTGCTTAAAGTGTTCTTACATTCCAGCTGCCTATTTGCATCTTGTGTTTAGGTTCCAGGAGGTCTACAGTCGGGCTGGGGACTTCCAGTGGCTGGCTTTCATCCACAACCTTCATAGGCTCAGTTTCCTGATAAGCATTTCTCCTTCCACCTGCATTTGTTTTTTCTCTTGCTTCTGTTTCTGTAGCAGTCTGATAGTTTTTTTTTTACCAGATAGGGTTGCTGGCCCTATGCTGAACCCTTCTTAGTCACCTTTTATGATCATGCGTGGTAGGATACAGTGGTCCTATTCTTTGCAGATCCCACGTACCACACAGCGGAAATGTCACATAGGACTTGCATAGTTGTTTGCCAAGTTTTCCTGTTCTCTGCGAGTCTTTCAGCTTCATCAAGGGATGTCGTGCCCAGTAAACTGGTTTCTCTTAACAATGTCTTCTTTTAGAGTTTCACGAGGTCAACCTCTTTTTCTTCGCCCTGTTGTGCTCCACTTGATAGCTTGTTTTGGTATTCTCTGATTGTTTCTTCTCATCACATGGCTTACATATATCCATCTTCTTTTTCTGATCACTCATGAGACAAGATGTTGTTGTTTTCTCATCTGTCTCTCTGCATTGTTCTTGAATTCATTCCACTTTATACTAAGTATTTTCCTTAGGCATTTGTTTTCAAAAGAGTCTAATTTCTTGTCTATTTCTTTTTTTTTTTTTATTAATTTTAGATGGCATTCTATATAGGCTTAAAATTCTCCACAATGAATCTCTGTGTATGCTGTCAAATGCTTTTTTAAAGTCTATTAAGTTCAGGATTAATAGTTTCTGTTTTTCAATATGTTCTTCAAGTATTAATCTTAGAGTAAAGATGAAATAAAAGTCGATTTCTATTACCAACTACAACAACTTATCAACAAAGTACATAAACATGACATCTTATTTGTCATGGGAGACTTCAATGCCAAGGTAGGAAAAGATAACACCAACGTCAAAAAAATAATGGGGAAAGAAGGAACTGATACAATAAATCAGAATGGAGAAAGATTAATTGAAATATGTCAAACAGAGGGCATCGACATTGGAGGAACAATATTTCCACACATGAAATACTTAAAACATCATGGATATCTCCAGATGTTAGAACCAGAAACCAGATGGATCATTTTTGTATTAGAAAACAATTCAGAACATCTCTGACAGATGTAAGAGCATACCTGTGTATAGGGAGGATAAGACTTAAACTGAAAAGCCAACACAAGAAATCAATACTCAGAAAGATAAACAGTCATAGCCTACAAGAAGAAAATACCAACAGTGATTTCAACCTGGAACTTACCAAACATTTCGCACCGCTCAAAGAGGTAGACGAGACAGATATAGATGAATTATGGAATTCATACAGCACAGCCATAATCACGGCAGCAAACGCGAGTGCTGGACTGCAGTCAACAAGTAGAAAAGCTTGGATAATCAGATAGCACATAGACAAAAGAAGAGCAGCCAAATTAACCATGTTGAATATAAAGACACATCTTGGAAAAGTTTTGGCAAAAGCAACATACAAAGAACTAGACAATAAAGTGAAAAGTTCACCAGAAGAGATAAAAAAGAATATATGATCAACTTGCTTCCGTTTCTGTAGCAGTCTGATAGTTTTTTTTTACCAGATAGGGTTGCTGCCCCTATGCTGAACCCTCCTTAGTCACCTTTTACGATCATGCGTGGTAGGGTACAGTGGTCCTATTCTTTAAAATGCTACCAAAAACAGCACTAAGATGGACACCACAGGGGAACAGAAGTAAGGGTAGACCAAAAGAGACATGGAGAAGAACAACAGAAAGGATGTTGAGCAATAGAGGGCTCACCTGGGCAAGAGCAGAAAAAAGGCAAAAGACAGGCATTTGTGGAAAACCCTTGTGGAAGCCCCATGTGCCCTGAGGACTTAAGGTTCAGAGAGAGAGAGAGAGATATGATCAACATGGCAAAAGAAGCAGAAAATGCAGCAAAAACAGGAGACAGCAAAACTCTATATAACATACAGAAGAAGCTAACAGGTGCTTTTACCTCCAGAGAAAGACCAGTCTTTAACCAAACAGGCAACCTATTAACATCAAGTAAAGACCAAAAGCAAAGATGGGCCGAACACTTCCAAGAAATACTTAATCGACTACACCCAAATGAATTAATAAATCTTGATACCGATTTACCAGTCCCACAACTAAATGTCAACTTAAATGAAGTTACACTTAATGAAAACTGAAACAGCAGTGAATATAATGGCTAACAACAAAGCTGCAGGTGAAGATGAAATAACAGTCGAGATGTTAAAAGCTATTGACAGTGACAACATGAGTCAACTACAAAAGATGTTTAATATAATTTGGAAAGAAGAAAAAGTCCTTTCTACATGGACAAAAAGGAATCATTGTTGAAATATCCAAAAAAGGCAACCTCAGTGACTGTAATAACTGGAGGGGTGTAACCTAACTATCAGTTGTGTCAAAGGTGTTTTGTAAAGTGATTCTGAGTAGAATTATGGATGTAGTGTATATTGCAATGAGAGAAGAACAGGCAGGATTTCAAAAAAGGAGAAGCTGTCTCGACCAGATCTTTAGTCTAAGAATAATACTTGAAGAACATATTGAAAAACAGAAACTATTAATCCTGAACTTAATAGACTTAAAAAAAGCATTTGATAGCATACACAGAGATTCATTGTGGAGAATTTTAAGACTATATGGAATACCACCTAAAATTGTCAACATCATTAGAGATCTCTACAGTGGATATGTTTGTGCAGTCAAGACAGAAGAAGGAATGAGAGAATGGTTTCAGACTGAAACAGGCATAAAACAAGGATGTATATCATCTCCATTGGTTTTTTGGAATTGCCATAGACTTTATAATGAAAAGCTGCTGTATGGGTAAAACTGGCATTGATTTGGGACCCAAATAGAAGATCTTGATTTTGCTGATGACATAACTCTTATCAGTGACAATGTGAAATCGATGCAGGAAAAAAGATTCCCTGTCTTCCTTGGCTAGCAAAATAGGTCTTGAAATTAACAAAGTCAAAACAAAAATAATGAAACCTCATTAATCAAGAAGGAAAAATATATGTAGAAGGAACAGTTGTTGATGAAGTAAACCAATTTGCATACTTTGGTAGCTACACAGACCAGGATGGTGACACCAGGAAGGAAGTTAGAATTAGAATTGCAAAAGCAGCATTGTCCTTCAAAAATCTTGAGAAAATGTGGAATTCAAAAGTTATAAGCACAAAATCCAAGTTAAGATTATTCAATTCAAGTGTGATATCCACCCTCATTTATGCATGTGAAAGCTGGAAAACAACTAAAGAAATAGACAAGAAATTAGACTCTTTTGAAAACAAATGCCTAAGGAAAATACTTGGTATAAAGTGGAATGAATTTAGGAACAACACAGAGATAAGACAGATGAGCCAACAACAACCTGTCTCATGGGTGATCAGAAAAAGAAGATGAACATGTGATGAGAAGAAACATCAGAGAATACCAAAACAAGCTATCAAGTGGAGCACAACAGGCCGAAGAAAAAAAAGGTCAACCATGTGAAACTCTAAAGAGGACATTGTTAAAAGAGGCTAGTTTAGTGGGCATAACATCCCTTGATGAAGTTGAAAGACTCGCCAAGAAAAAGAAATCTTGGTAAACAACTATGTGAGCCCTATGTGACATTTAATGGCACGAGAAGGATGTAAGATGTAAAATGTAAGAATCTGGATTATCTTAACAAAGTTTCATGTGGTTGACTTCTTTTTATTTGGCATGTTGTGTTCCACTTGATAGTTTGGGGATTCTCTGACTGTTTTTTCTCAGGGTGAAAGGCGAGTATCTGGCACCTGAAAGCCAGATGCTTCGGGTAGCTGAGATTCGTTAGTTTTGGATGGTAGCTCATCTAGGAGAAGGAAAACTCTGATTTCAAACCCCCTGCTGCCTTGTAGGGTAGGCTCTGACCAAAATCAAAGGCTAGTGGAGCTAGTGGAAGGCAAGGGGAAACCAACACTGTACAGTCCCAAGAACAATCATGACAATCCACAATCTTTGAATCATAACGACGTTAATGGGGGTTCCAGTGGAACCACCTCATCCTTTAGGTACTATCACGTGTGACAAGTGATACCAGGTCGTCATCCAACTATTGTACGCAAAGAAAACACAAGTAACACCACAGTAATTGCAACATTGAACACTGGAACGCTAACAGAACTTGGAAAACATTGAACAAGAAATGAAAAGAATGGAAATTAACATCCCTGGTTTATGTGAAATGAGATGGACTGGAGCAGGAAGCAGAGATAAAAAAGACTTCAAAATAATATATTCCAGGAGAAACCAGCATAAAAATGGAGTTGGCATAATATTGGATAAGAGGGCAGCAAGAACTGTGAAAGGTTTCTGGCGCATATCGGACAGTGTTAATGGTTAAATTACAGGGCCACCCAATAGACACAAATCTCATCCAAGTATACGCATCAACTTCAGAAAGCTCTGATGATGAGATAATAGAATTTTACTACAACCTGGACATGGCAATGAAACAGTGCAAACCATGGGAAGTAAACTTTGTGCTGGGGGATTTAAACGTGAAAGTAGGGACTGAACAAGACAATGAAGCTACTGGCAAGTATGGACTAGGTATCAGAAATACAAGAGGAGGATGTTGATTGAGTGGGCAGAAAAGAATAAAATGATAATAGGAAATACTTGGTTTCAACAACACCCAAGGCGACTATGGACATGGAAAAGCCCAAATAATAACATACGTAACCAGAAAGATTACATTATGATCAACAGAAGATTCAGGAATTCATTAATATCTATGAAAACAAGACCAAGCACAGACTGCAACAGTGACCACATCCCAGTTGTAGGAAAAGTTAGAATCAGGCTAAAGAGATTAAAGGTAGCAGCTAAAAACCAAAAAAAAACTAGATAGAGAGCTGTTACAGAAAGAGAAGGCAATACAAGAACAATACTGGACCATAGAACATAATAGGTATAAAGCTATAGAGAAGAATGAAATGACTGATGAACAATGGAATATGTTTAAAGACTCTATTCAGCAAACATCTATCGAAATCCTACCTCCAAAAAAATGACATGATAAACAGAAATAGATGACAGAAGAAACTTTGCAACAAATGGATCGGAGAAGAAGTCTTATGGAAGATAAAGATGAATATGACAAAATAAATAAATAAATAAGACACAAATGCAATAAAGCTACAGAAAAGTGGCTAAATAAGAAATGTAACGAAATAGAGACACAACATCATGGAAACACAAGAGATATGTACAAACAAATAAAGGAGTTAACAAACAAAAGGGCATACCACAAGACTGGTTGCCTGAAGTCAAAAGAGAGGCATACAATAACAGACAGAGATGAAATAATGGCACGATGGTGCGAATACATAAGAGAACTCTATGAGGATAATAGAAGCAAAATAGATATCTTACATCTTACATCCTTCCCGTGCCGTTAATTGTCACATAGCATAGTTGTTAGTCAAGATTTCCTGTTCTTGGCGAGTCTTTTAACTTCATCAAGGGATGTTATGCCCACTAAACTGGCTTCTCTTAACAGTGTCGTCTTTAGAGTTTCATTCAATCAACCTCTTTTTCTTCGGGCTGTTGTGCTCCACTTGATAGCTTGTTTTGGTATTCTCTGATTGTTTCTTCTCATCACATGTTCATCTTCTTTTTCTGATCACCCATGAGACAGGTTGTTGTTGGCTCATCTGTCTTATCTCTGTGTTGTTCCTAAATTCATTCCACTTTATACCAAGTATTTTCCTTCGGCATTTGTTTTCAAGAGTATAATTTCTTGTCTATTTCTTTAGTTGATTTCTAGCTTTCACATGCATAAATGAGGGTGGATATCACATTTGAATAGATATATGAAATAATAATGAAGGGCCTCCCATATTAAAAGCAGAAGTGGAAGAAGCAATCAAATATACGAAAAACAACACAGCACCAGGACCAGATAAAATCACTAAGGAGGAATTGGAAGCATTAGGAGAGCATGGCATATAAATAATTACCAGACTGCTGAATGATATCTATAACAGTAGCTATGTCCAATCAGACCTTTTGCAATCAGTTTTCATTGCCCTACCAAAGAAACAAGATGCAGTTGAATGTGAAGACCATCGAACCATTAGTCTTATGAGCCATGTTACCAAAATCCTGCTTTGTATTGTCATGAGAAGAGTCAGGGGCAAAATAAAACCAGAAATGGCTGAAGAATAGTGTGGCTTCGTCGAAGGAAAAGGCACAAATAATGCCATATATAATGAGAAAATTGATGGAGAGATCAATAGAAGTAAAGATGGACCTATACTTATCCTTAGATGCACTGTGGAAAATCCTAAGATGGCATGGCCTCCCCCATAAAATAGTTAATGTAATTAAAGCCCTATACGAGGGTTTTCAGTGCAAAGTTATCTGTGGAGAACATACTTCCAGCAGCTTTAGGGTACAAACAGGAGTGAAACAGGGATGTGTACTATCACCAACATTATTTATCTTGGCAGTAGACTGGTTAATGAAGGAGGCAACATGAGACAAATGCAGAGGATTACAAAGGACCCTTGACACAGTGCTAGAGGACCTTGACTTTGTGGACGACATTTGTCTATTATCAAGCAGTCACAAAATATGCAAGATAAAATAAACAAGCTAACTCAGAATGCAAACAACATAGGACTAAAGATCAACGTAGGAAAGACAAAGTTAATGAAGAAAATGTGAACAACAGAAATGTACTCAGAGTAGACAGCAACTTAGTGGAGGAGGTCAATAAATATCTTGGCAGTAGAGTAGTATAAAATGGAGACAGCACAGAGGACATCAACAGCAGACTTACTAGAGCAAACCAGGCTTTTGCAATGCTGCAGACTATATGGAAATAAAAAAAACTAAGCATAAATATTAAAATCAGGATATTTAAGAGTAATATTCTAAGTGTACTACTCTATGGAAGTGAATGCTGGAAAATCACCAAAACCATAGAAAACAAGTTGAATTCTTTCCAGACTAAATGTTTACGAAGAATTAGAAAAATATTTTGGCCAAACACCATAAGAAATAACATCTTATTAGCAGAAATGCAGATGAAACCACTGACAACAATTATTGAGGAAAGACGCTGGCGATGGTTGGGACATGTGCTCCGAATGACTGACAACTCACTACCAAAAATAGCACTAAGATGGACACCACAAGGGAACAGAAGTAAGGGTAGACCAAAAGAGACATGGAGAAGAACAACAGAAAGGATGTTGAGCAATAGGGGGCTCACCTGGGCAAGAGCAGAAAAAAAGGTGAAGGACAGGCATTTGTGGAAAACCCTTGCGGAAGCCCCATGTGGCCTGGGCACTTAAGTTTCAGAGAGAGAGAGAGATACTTATCCTTCATAGACTACTGTAAAGCATTCGATAAAGTGAGACACACGGAAATTATAAGAATGCTGGAAGACATCAACATAGATGGGAAAGATCTGAAACTCATCAAAAATATATACTGGAAGCAATCAGCAGCAATGAAGATTGAGAACCAAGTAGGAGCATTCCAAGACATAAAACTGGGATGAGACAAGGATGTATTCTATGTCCTGACCTCTTTGTACAATGAAAACATAATGAGAAATATAGAGAGCTTGCCAGGAATATCAATTGGCAGGTACAACCTTAACATAAGATATGCAGATGACACAGTTCTGATTTCTAAAAGTGAATGGGAGCTACAGACTCTTCAGGACATCGTGGTTCATGAAAGTAAAAGTAAAGGTCTCAGCCTGAATAAAAAGAAGACTGAAGTGATGGTCATCTCACAGAAAAGATTACCACCAAAATGTAGCTTTACCATCGATGGCACAGAACTGAAACAAGTAGATAGATTCAAGTACTTAGGAACAATTATAACAACTGATGGGAAATGTCACACTGAAATAAAATGCAGATGTGCTCAGGCCAAGTCAGCATTCCAGAAAATGAGAAACAGCTTGTGCAACAGATCCATATCAATGGAAACAAGAGTACTTAAATGTTACATGGAGTCAATTTTTTTTTATGGATGTAAAGCATGGTCCATGAATAAGAGAGTATAGCGAGAAATGGAGGCCATGGAAATGTGATTCATAAGAAGGATGCTGAAGGTGCCATGGACAGCTAAGAAAACCAATGAAGAAGTCTTAAGAGAGGCTGGAGTTAAAAGGCAAATTACAGCAAAGATCAGAGGCAGACAAGCGAGATTTGTAGGACATTTTCTGAGAAGAGGAAAATGTGAACACTGTGGCAAATGGAAAAATTGAAGAAAGAAGAGACAGAGGAAGACAGAGAGAGAAGTTACTGGATGGGCTGTCAGAGTGGCTAGGTAGAAAGTCACTGGTGAATCTCGTAATCAAGTCTAAAGACAGGGAATTGTGGAGAGAAATGATCGCATTTGCGTGGCACGGCACTTGACTGATTGATTGATTCTTATCATCACGTGACTGACATATGTCCATCTTTTTTCTGATCACTCATGAAACAGATTCTCATGCATAACATGCCCATTTTATCCATATACCATTGGAAACCTGTACAGTTTGATCATGTACCATTAATAACATAGTTTTTTCATGAATGATCAATAACCAATATTATTGCAGATTAGAACTTAGAGACTGTATGTGACATATATATCATATAGTTAGTTAGTTAGTTGATCCTCTTGGGCCAAAGGTGGGGCATAGGGCGGAGGGCAAGGCTCTCCATGTCTGGCAATTACTTGCTACTTGCCTTAGGTCTTCGGTGTTTCTGATGAGCATTGTTGAACACTCCTTGGTGATAACTGTTCTTAGTGTGTCTTTGGGTCTTCCCCGCTTTCTTTTAACCCCTGGTGACCACGTAAATGCTTGGTGTGGGAGTTGTTTTTCATCCATTCTAAGTACGTGGACTTATATTCCATATAACCTATATGCAAATTATACAGTATATAAAATGTATGTATTTTATACATACAAACTTCTTGTATCATATGTTAGCTACACATAACAGAAATAATGTGACCAGATACTGTTGAATTGCTTGTATTATATGTAAACTACATATATCAGAATATCAGAATGTGATCACATTCTCCAGATGTTTGTATTATACATAAGAGATAACTGAAGTGACACAAAACTGGTTATAGTTATAACGGTATGCTGATGACAGTACTGATAGCTGAGAACCAACAAGATCTCCAAAATCTCTTGGATAAAGTTGCCAAAGAAAATGAACAGAAGGGCCTTACTTTGAGCATCAAAAAGATGGTAATAACTATGGTTATATCTGTGGTTATATCTAAGAAACAGAATTATATTTATGGTTATATCTAAGAAACAGAATCCACCAAAATGCAGTATAAAATTAAATGGAATTATTCTAAAGCAGGTGCAGAAATTCAAATACCTTGGAGCAGTAATAACTTAAGATGGAAAATGCAAAACAGAAATTAAGGACAGAATTGGCCATGCGAAGACTGCATTTCAGAGAATGAAAAACATATTATCCAACACATCCTTATCAATGAATGTTAGAAAACGAGTCCTAAAATGCTATATTGAACCTATCTTGTTATATGGAAGTGAATCATGGACAATAGGCAGGTCAACACAAAGGTTATTGGTAGCAGGTTTATTAGAAGAATGTTGCGAATTCCATGGAAAGCAAAAATAACTAATGGATAATGTTTGAGAAGAGCAGGAGGTATAAAAAAATCTTGTCAAAAAGATAAGAGAGAGACAATGTACTTTCATGAGACATGCAATGAGAAGAGGGGGCATTGAAAATATTATAACATAGAAGGAAGAAGAGCCAGAGGAAGACCAAGAGAAATTATACTGGAAAGTCTGACACGATGGTGTGAGAGGAGATCACCAACTGATCTAATGGCCTGGGTCATGGATCGTGTACTCTGGAGAAACATAATAGCCAACACCAGTTGCTACGGCACATGATGATGATGAGTAATAAAGGTAGAATGAGATCTATGGTTTAGTTTTACACATAGACTGGGATGTATGGTTTAGTTTTACACATAGACTGGGATGTATGGTTTAGTTTTACACATAGACTGGGATGTATGGTTTAGTTTTACACATAGACTGGGATGTATGGTTTAGTTTCACACATAGACTGGGATGTAAGGTTTAGTTTTACATACAGATTGGGATGTATGGTTTAGTTTTACACATAGACTGGGAAGTATGGGTTAGTTTTACACATTGACTGGGATGTATGGTTTAGTTTTACACATTGAATGGGATGTATGGTTTAGTTTTACACATTGACTGGGATGTATGGTTTAGTTTTACACATTGACTGGGATGTATGGTTTAGTTTTACACATTGACTGGGATGTATGGTTTAGTATGATAAGCATGTCAGGCTACAGAGAATGCCGTCTCACCCAGCACACCAACAGCTTCGGGCGAGAATTTTTGAAAAAAAAATGAAAAAGGGCAGCTTCAACCAACTATCCAAGAAACTAGCAAGATCTGTAGCAGAAATTCTCCCATAAACCCCAGAAAATCACGAACCCTTACAATATGCAGAAATATGGAACACCCAACCCCAGTACAAAGTCCTTTCAACAGAAGTACCAGGAAAAATTAACAGAGGGAGCCAGTCAGATGTCATCCTACGATCCCTCACTCTGGAGATCACAGACCATAGCTACAACATCACAAAATGGTTCATGTCTACATCGATGGATCCTCAAATGCAGCCACCAGAAATGAAGGCTGTGAAACATACATTCACTATCCAAACTGGCACACTATCTCACATTTCATACCTGTCAGTTCTCTGGCCATTAACTGTCAGTCTGAGCACACTGCTCACCTGGAAACTGCTAGACTCTGAGCACACTGCTCACCTGGAAACTGCTAGACTCTGAGCCTACTACTCACCTGAAAACTGCCAGACTAGTTAGTAGCACAGCTCAGATTCCCGGTCACATCATCTTCCTTTCTGCCAGCAAGTCTAGCATATAAAATCTGCTGTCACATTGTCTTCCTTACTGCCAGCACATCTAGAATTCAAAGTCTACTGTCACATCATCTTCCTTACTGCCAGCACATCTAGAATTCAAAGTCTACTGTCACATCATCTTCCTTACTGCCAGCAAGTCTAGCATAAAAAGTCTACTGTCACATTGTCTTCCTTACTGCCACCAAGTCTAGCATACAAAGTGTGCTGTCACACAAAGAGCACCTAGAAAGAGACACAATGCACCTGTGTGTGCGCTCTCTCAGGAAAAGATGATTGTGATCAAGTGGATCCAGTCACATTATGGTCTGATGGATAATGAAGAAACTGACAGGTCTGCCAAACCTGGTAGCAAACAACAACAACAACAACAACAACAACAACAACAACAACAACAACAACAACAACATCCTGTGTCATACAGTGAAGCCAAAACTATAATCAAGCATCCTTGTAAGAAGCTATGAACTGATTAGCACAAACCATCTAACAGTCAGATGCCACAACTCTCACGTCAAGAACAAACCACCATCTAACAATCAGATGCCACAACTCTCATATCAAGAACAAACCATTATCTAACAATAATATGCCACAACTCTCATGTCAAGAACAAACCACCATCTAACAATCAGATGCCACAACTCTCATGTCAAGAACAAACCACCATCTAACAATCAGATGCCACAATTCTCATGTCAAGAACAAACCATTATCTAACAATAATATGCCACAACTCTCATGTCAAGAACAAACCACCATCTAACAGTAATATGCCAAAACTCTCATGTCAAGAACAAACCACCATCTAACAGTAATATGCCATAACTCTTATGTCAAGAACAAAACACCATCTAACAATCAGATGCCACAATTCTCATGTCAAGAACAAACCACCATCTAACAATCAGATGCCACAACTCTCATGTCAAGAACAAACCACCATCTAACAATCAGATGCCACAATTCTCATGTCAAGAACAAACCACCATCTAACAGTCAGATGCCACAACTCTCATGTCAAGAACAAACCACCATCTAACAATCAGATGCCACAACTCTCATGTCAAGAACAAACCACCATCTAACAATCAGATGCCACAATTCTCATGTCAAGAACAAAACACCATCTAACAATCAGATGCCACAACTCTCTTGTCAAGAACAAAACACCATCTAGCAATCAGATGCCACAACTATTATGTCAATAACAAACTACAGTCTAACAACCAGATGCCACACAGTCACAACAAGTACAATCTGGGAACTTTTTCCACCTCATATGCAGCCACAAAACAAACAAATCTAGCACAGTGTGAAATGCAATAATGACTGGCACCACTGTCCCTATAAAATACCTCATACCCTCATAGATATGACTGGCACCACAGTCCCTATAAAATACCTAATACCCTCATAAAAGTGACTGGCACCACTGTCCCTATAAAATACCTCATATGCTTATAGAAGTGACTCTTTGGAGAATCTGTATGAGTCTTCTCTAAGCATTTACTCCCTGGTAGATAGAGCAAAGTCCAAAAATTAGTGAAGAGGTCATATACAAAACTAGCAGGCAACAGAGAAACCACTGTGTTAGCAGGCAACAGAGAAACCACTGTGTTAGCAGGCAACAGAGAAACCATTGTGTTAGCAGGCAACAGAGAAACCATTGTGTTAACAGGCAACAGAGAAACCACTGTGTTAGCAGGCAACAGAGAAACCACTGTGTTAGCAGGCAACAGAGAAACCATTGTGTTAGCAGGCAACAGAGAAACCACTGTGTTAGCAGGCAACAGAGAAACCATTGTGTTAACAGGCAACAGAGAAACCACTGTGGTAACTCCCAAGAATATTCACGCACATGTATATGAAAAGTTAAAATGATCAACTTCAAAGAGCATTGTAACAGAACAAAGTTAATGAGTTACCTAATGGAACATTGTTAATGGGCAATCAAACAGAACAGCCTTGCGTGATGAGGCATTTCATGCACTACATGTGATGTCAGGTCATTATCAAGCTACTCAGTCAGTCAGTCATTTGCATGTCCCTTGCAGAACTCTGCCTCCCTAACAGCACTCCTGTAGGCCTCTCGGTTGTGAGCAAGATGGCCTGCTGCTGATGCATCCATTTGCAGATTATCAACGATGTCTTGCAGCCATCTTCGCCTTGGTCTTCTTCTCTTTCTTTTTCCTATTATGTACCCTTTCAAGACTATCTTCTCTAAATTATCATGACATTTAATGTTTCCAAATTCTCTGTTTAATCTTCCTTACTAGCCAACCGTTTTCAATATTAAGATCTTGTAGTATGGACATATTTGTTCTTTTTTGTGTTCGTGATATTTAAAGAACTCTTCTGTAGCATTTACATTCAAAGGCATTTACATGGTTCTCAGCTGTTTTGTTAAGTGTCCAGGTCTCGCAGGCATATGTTGCAGTGGGAGAGATGAACGCCCTTAAAAATCTTAATCAAGTTACTATTGTCAAAAATTCAAATTTGGGACACAAAATGTAAGAACATTAAATCAGACAGGAAAACTAGAAAATGTAATAAAAGAAAGAGTGAAAACTAACATGTTTGGGAAAAGTGATATGAGATGAACAGACGCAGGCAAGTCCATCAGACAGGAAGAGAAGTACCAGCTGGAAGGAAATAGACAGAAAAGAAGAAATGGATGACAGAAATAACGTTGTCGATGGTGAAAAGAAGAAATAAAAATTTTGTTTATGTTTTATGAAAGCAACCAATGTTATCAATTTATTGCACAAGTCTTCTTCTTCTTCTTTCTCCCAGACATCGACACTAATCTCTCTCACAAATCTGGTAGTCTGTTTCAGGTTTTCAGCATCACCGTTCTCTTGTAGGGGTCAGGGATCTGACCAGCATCACCGTTCTCTTGTAGGGGTCAGGGATCTGACCAGCATCACCATTCTCTTGTAGGGGTCAGGGATCTGACCAGCATCACCGTTCCCTTGTAGGGGTCAGGGATCTGACCAGCATCACCGTTCTCTTATAGAGGTCAGGGATCTGGCCAGCATCACTGTAGAGCTTCTCTTGTAGGGGTCTAGGATCTGACCAGCATCATTGTTGAGCTTCTCTTATAGGGGTCAGGGATCTGGCCAGCATCACCGTAGAGCTTCTCTTGTAGGGGTCTAGGATCTGACCAGCATCATTGTAGAGCTTCTCTTGTAGGGGTCTAGGATCTGGCAGCATCACCGTAGAGCTTCTCTTGTAGGGGTCTAGGATCTGACCAGCATCATTGTAGAGCTTCTCTTGTAGGGGTCTAGGATCTGACCAGCATCATTGTAGAGCTTCTCTTGTAGGGGTCTAGGATCTGGCCAGCATCACCGTAGAGCTTCTCTTGTAGGGGTCTAGGATCTGGCCAGCATCACCGTAGAGCTTCTCTTGTAGGGGTCTGAGGTCTGGCCAGGTCTTTTACCTGAGTGGGTTGTGTAGCTGCAGCTCTGGAGGATGTGATGTGGTGTCTGTTGCTCTTTGTCTGAGTGGGTTGTGTAGCTGCAGCTCTGGAGGATGTGATGTGGTGTCTGTTGCTCTTTACTGTGGGCACATAAGTCTGTTGTGCCAATTTTCAGCTTCTGGTACAGATGTCTCAGGCTGCAATGTCCTGTTCTCAGCTGGAAGATTATCACTTTATCATTTTTTGAGAGTTTATAGTATTCATTATCTGTTCTTGATTTGGGGTGTTGTTTTATTCATTTGTCTTTATATACCTTGTGAATGTAGCATTCTGTGAAAGTTATTTTATGTATATATTATATATGAACCTTAAGTGCCCAGGGCACATGGGGCTTCCGTAAGGGTTTTCCACAAATGCTTTTCCTTTGCCTTTTTTTCTGCTCTTGCCCAGGTGAGCCCTCTATTGCTCAACATCCTTTCTGTTGTTCTTCTCCATGTCTCTTTTGGTCTACCCTTACTTCTGTTTCACTGTGGTGTCCATCTTAGTGCTATTTTTGGTAGTGAGTTGTCAGTCATTCGGAGCACATGTCCTAACCATCACCATCATCTTTCTTCAATAATTGTTGTCAGTGGTTTCATCTGCAGTTCTGCCAACAAGATGTTACTTCTTATGGTGTTGGCCAAAATAATTTTCTAATTCTTCATAAACATTTAGTCTGGAAAGAATTCAACTTGTTTTCTATGATTTTGGTGATTTTCAAGCATTCACTTCCATAGAGTAGTACACTTAGAACATTACTCTTAAATATCCTGATTTTAATACTCATGCTTAGTTTTTTTAGATTTCCATATAGTCTGCAACAATGTAGAGATAAGACAGAGGACTGAACAACAACCAGTCTCATTGGTGATCAGGAAAAGGAGATGGACATATGTTGGTCACTTGATGAGAAGAAATGATCAGAGAATCCCAAAATAAGCTATCAAGTGGAACACAACAGGCTGAAGAAAAACAGGCAGACCGCGTGAAACTCTGAAGAGGACACTATTAAGAGAGGCCAAATTAACAGGCATAAAATCCTTTGATAAGGTTGAAAGACTCGCCGAAGACAGGAAAAATTGGTGAACTACTTTGTGAGCCCTATGTGATGTTTAACGGCACGGGAAGGATATAAGATAAGATAAGATATAGTCTGCAGCACTGCAATATATATATATATACATATATATACACATATATATATATATACATATATATATATATATACATATATATATATATATATATATCTTGTGAAGCACTAAATTAAAACAATATGATACCTCATATACTGGGAAAGTATGACATCAAAAGTTGTCATTTAATTATTAGTAGCAGTGAGATAAAACATCTTGCCTGTTGTAGTAATATTTTTATTTTCCTAACGTAGTCAGCATTACATTTATCCGAAGAAATTTTTTTTAAATCCTGAAAAATGTACCATTAGATTTGCCAGTCTATAATAAATTAACAATTAATGACAACCCATCAATTCATCCCAATGTAACCAGTCTATAATAAATTAACAATTACTGACAAACCCACTACTTTATGCCAATCTAGCCAGCTATAATAAATTAACAATTAATAATAAACCAACCACTTCATGCCAATCTAGTTATTAACAACGAGTGACAATCCAACATTTCTAAGTAACCAATTAATAGATGACTGAAAATTTCTAACGTGAAATGACTTGGTGACATAAAAATGTATTATAACCATCTTTGTCATATAAATTGTTCATTCTTTTTAAATATAAGACAATGTTGCAAATAAGATTTGCTGCAAGTCTTCTCATCCTGCAGTTCTAACATTCAGGTTTTAAGTCTTGTCTACATACTGCTATTCTGACATTCAGGTTGTAAGTCTTGTCTACATTCTGCTATTCTGACATTCAGGTTGTAAGTCTTGTCTTACATCTTACATCCTTCCCGTGCCGTTAAACATCACATAGGGCTCGCATAGTTGTTTGCCAAGTTTTCCTGTTTTCAGTGAGTCTTTCAACCTCATCAAGGAATTTTATGCCCACTAAACTGGCCTCTTTTAACAATGTCCTCTTTAGAGTTTCACGCGATCGACCTCTTTTTCTTCGGCCTGTTGTGCTCCACTTGATAGCTTGTTTTGGTATTCTCTGATTATTTCTTCTCATCACATTACCTACATATGTCCGTCTTCTTTTTCTGATCACCCATGAGCCAGGTTGTTGTTTGCTCATCTGTCTTATCTCTGTGTTGTTCTTAAATTCGTTCCACTTTATACCGAGTATTTTCTTGAGGCATTTGTTTTCAAAAGAGTCTATTTTCTTGTCTATTTCTTTCATTGATTTCCAGCTTTCGCATGCATAAATGAGGGTGGATATCATATTTGAATTGAATAACCATTAACTTGGTTTTTGTGCTTATAACTTTTGAATTATATATGTTCTCAAGATTTTTGAAGGACAATGCTGCTTTTGCAATTCTAATTCTAACTTCCTTCCTGGTATCACCATTCTGGTCTATGTAGCTGGCAAAGTAAGTCTTGTCTACATACTGCTATTCTGACATTCAGGTTGTAAGTCTTGTCTACACTCTGCTATTCTGACATTCAGGTTGTAAGTCTTGTCTACACTCTGCTATTCTGACATTCAGGTTGTAAGTCTTATCTACATTCTGCTATTCTGACATTCAGGTTGTAAGTTGTCTACATACTGCTGAAGGCTGTTTCTACTGAAAAGAGAGCTACAACATTTTTTTTTTAGATTTACAATTATTTTATCTCCAAACTTGTAGCATTTGGATCAATTAAGTCAGGGAAATAAATGTCAAAAATAAACTTGAAATTACCTGATATAACTGAAGAAAGGCGTGGCTGCCACCGACTGTTTTGTGTCCGCGAACAATCAGATCAGAAAATATGATAGCAGTAACACACTTGTGAAATATAAGACAGGCAGATTACAAGGTAGGCGCAGTCAGCCTTTGGACAAAACATTTTCTGTTTTTGTTGTTCCAATTTCATATTGGCTGTAAGACGTCCCGTGTGTTTGGCAATCCGCTCCTTTCTCAATCTACATAAAGACTACCAACAAACACCGTCAGACGCTAGAAATGTTCTCAAATCTAGCGTGCTAATGTTCTTGACTAGGATCTGGTGGAGACTTTATGGATTAATACCGTGGGAGAAACACAAAGGTATGATCAGCTGATCAATACTAAACCTTTTGGATTATTTTATTCCCGTGTACATTCAGGCGGCCTCTGCCACTGTCGGACACGCCGATCAAGCGAAGCCCGCCTGTGAGAGAATTTGTCGCTTCTTAAAACCCCTGGCCGCACCCCCCCCCCCCCCCTTTCACGGGCGATAAAGATTTGCTTGTTCCCACGCGAAATCTGGTGTCGGTTCGTTCTCATGGCAGGAATTAACCTTGAACTATGCAGTGTCCGTTAATCTCTCTCTCTCCCTCCCTCCCTCTCTCTCTCTCTCCCCCCCTCTCTCTCTCTCTCCGTCTATGTGTGTGTGAATTAAATATAGGTACACTGGCAAGGACAATCAATTAGAGTTTATATACTGGTTAACATTTTTTAGAAAATGAGATGGTTAACGTAAAGCTTTGCCACTGAGCCATGGAGCAAAGAGTGTGAAGACTTCAGAACAATAAGCCTTTCCTGTCGTGTCAGAAAACTACTGTTGGTAATTATTATGAGAACAACTAGACACGGAACTGAGACAGGAGATAAGCAGTCTGGATTTTTTGGAAGGAAAAGGAACACATAATCTCACATTTTCTCTAAGATCCCTGATAGAGGGAAGTATAGAAGTACAGAAAGATGTATTTGCATGATTCACTAATTATACAAAAGCATTTGATAAAGTAAAAGATGATGAAATTGTGAAAATGTTAGAGGTCATAAATATTGGTACAAAGACCTGAGAATAATTTAAAACAAACAAATGTACTGGAATCAAGGTAGCAAATACAGCAGTCAAATATCAACCAATAAAGCAAGGAGTTAGACAAGGCTGTGTACCAAATCTGTACTCACTGTACAGCGAAAATATTATGAATGAAGTCAAGAATAAACCAGGAATTTGAGTTGGAGGTTACAACATGAACAAGCTACATTATGCAGGTGATAAGAATACGAATAACCGGCACTGAAAGGAACTTGCAGAAGTTATTAGATCATCATCATCATCATCGTCATCATCATTATCATCATCATCATTATCATCATCATCATCATCATCATGTGCCGTGCCGACTGGCGTTGGCTATTATGCTTCTCCAGAGTACCCGATCCTTCATGCAGGCCGTCAGCTCAGTTGGTGATCTCCTCTCACACCATCCCGTCAGACTGTCCAGTATCATTTCTCTTGGTCTTCTTCTTGATCTTCTTCCTTCTATTTTTCCTGTTGTTATAATATTTTCAGTGCCCCCTCTTCTCATTGCATGTCATATGAAAGTACATTGTCTCTCTCTCTCTCTTATTTTTTTTACAAAAATTTTTGTCTCTCCAGCTCTTCTCATATATTCTTCATTAGTTATTTTTGCTGTCCAGGGGATTCGCAACATTCTTCTAATAAATCACATTTCTGCTGCTTCCAATTATTTTTGTGCAGACCTGCCTATTGTCCATGATTCACTTCCATATAATAAGATAGGTTCAATATAGAATTTTAGGACTCGTTTTCTAACATTCATTGATAAGAATGTGTTGGATAATATGTTTCTCATTCTCTGAAATGCAGTCTTTGCTTGGCCTATTTTGTTCCTAATTTCTGTTCTGCATTCCTATCTGAAGTTATTACTGCTCCAAGGTATTTGGATTTCTACACCTGCTTTAGAATAGTTCCGTTTAATTTAATTCTGCATGCTGGTGGATTCTGTTTCTTAGATATAACCATAGTCTCTGTCTTTTTGATGTTCAAAGTAAGGCCTTTCTGTTCACTTTCTTTGGCCACTTTATCCAAGAGATTTTCCAGGTCTTGTTGGTTCTCAGCTATCAGTACTGTGTTGTCAGCATACTGAAGGTTGTTAATATTGTATCCTCCAATTTTTATGCCTGGTTCTGTGATGATCATTCTTAGAATATTCTAGCTGTACAGAGAAAAAAGGTCTGGAGATAGTACACATCCTTGTCGCACCCCTTGTTTTATAGGTTGATATTTTCCAATGGAGAAGAACAACAGAAAGGATATTGAGCAACAGAGGGCTCACCTGGGCAAGAGCAGAAAAAAAGGCGAAGGACAGGCATTTGTGGAAAACCCTTGCGGAAGCCCCATGTGCCCTGGGCACTTAAGGTTCAGAGACAGAGAGAGAGATTTTCCAATTCTATTTTCAACTCGAACTGCTGCTTCTTGCTGCCAGTATAGATGTTTTACAATCCTCAGGTCTTTGCCGTCTATATTGATGTCTTCAAGCATTTTAATAATTTCATTATGTTTCACCTTGTCAAATGCCTTGGTGTAATCAATGAAGCATAAGTAGAGATCTTTCTGTACTTCTAAAGCTCTTTCTGTTAGTGTTCGTAAAGCATAAATGGATTGTGTGTTCCCTCTCCTTCAACAAATCCAAACTGTTCATCTGCTATTTCCATTTTTATCTTTTTCCTTGTTCTTCTCGTAATTATTCTCAGAAGTAGCTTCGTTATGTGACATGAGAGGCTGATAGTCCGGTGGTCGTCACATTCCTTTGCACCTGGTTTCTTTGGTACTGCTATAAAAGTGGATTTAAGCAGGTCACTGGGCAAATAACTACTGTTGTAAATGTCATTCAGTAACTTGGTTATTATTTTTATTCCCATCTCCTCTGGCTCCTCTATTTCTTATATTGTTATATTATCAGGCCCAGCCATTTTCCCTTTCTTCATGTGTTTTATGGCAACTATGATTTCATCTTCAAGTATCGGTGGTCCATCACAGTTTTCAGTATCTTGTGTTAATTCTGGCCTTCCTCCACCATATAGCTCACCGATGTACTCTGTCCATCTGTTCACAATGTCTTCTTTTCCCATTAACATTTTACCTTCTTTTGATTTCAGGCATCCTGTGGTATATTTTGTTTTCCTGCCTGTGAGTTCACTAATTCGTTTGTGCATGTTTTTGCTGTCTTTATTATGTGAGTCCCTTATTTGTCTGCACTGTTCATTTAACCACACTTCCTTTGCTTCTCTGCATTTGCGTCTTATTTCTTTATTTATCTTGCCATATTTTTTTTTGGTTATTTTTACTCCTCCTCCTCTTGTCCATCAGTCCTTAGATGTCGCCTGTCATCCATTTATTTTTAGGGGCTTGGTTTTTTTTATGATGTTATCTCCTTAACAGTTTGGTGGATAGAATCTCTTAACATTTCCCATTGTTCATCTATACTATTTATCTTTGCTATTGCAAAGTTATTAGATATAGCAGTAAAAGAAAGTGAGAAAGTACTCATCTTAAATAGGAAGAAAATAGAAACTGGTTATATCACCTCCCCCCCCCCCCCCAACCCAATATAGTGTTAAAGTGAAAGGAGCAGCCTTGAGACAAATGCAAACATTTAAATATCTGGGCACACTAGTAACATCAGATAGCAGATAAAAGGTAATGGTAAAACCCAAATTCCCTTGCTATTAAGGCACTCTAGTAACATCAGATGGCAGATAAAAGGTAAAGGTAAAACCCAAATTCCCTTGCTATTAAGGCACTCTAGTAACATCAGATGGCAGATAAAAGGTAAAGGTAAAACCCAAATTCCCTTGCTATTAAGGCACTCTAGTAACATCAGATGCCAACTGCAGAAGCAAAACTCTTAGACACCAGACAATTAGACACCAGGGCAACTAGAAACTGGATATTTAGTGCAGACAATTAGAAACAGGATATTTAGACAACATACAATTAGACACCCGAGCAATTAGACATTGGACATTTAGACACCAGACAATTAGACACCTGGGCAGTTAGTCACATGGGCATTTTTGACACCCGTTAGTAACCGGATGGATGCATCAGCAGCAGGCCATCTTACTCACAACTGAGAGGCCTACAGGAGTCCATTTAGGGAGTCAAAGTTCCGCAAAGGACATGCAAATGAATGAATGAATGAATGAATGAATGAATGAATAGTAACCGGAAAATACAAAATGTTTCAACTGCTTTTTACTAGTCAAGAACTACTTCATTTCTTTACTGTTTCAACATTTTCTTGTTACATGTCCTTGCCTATTCTCTAGACCCTAACTTGATCACATGAACATTTGATTTCAATATTTTGTTGTTACATGTTCTTGCCTGTTCTCCAGCCCTTAAACCCCCCCCCCCCACTACAAAATCTGATTTCAGCATTTTGTTGTTACATGTTCTTGTCTGTTCTCCAGCCCCCATTCCACCTCCACCCCCAAAACTAGATCATCTGATTTCAACATTTTGCTGTTACATGTCCTTGCCCGTTCTCCAACCCCTAACCATTCCTCCTCCTCCCCAATAGAACATCTGATTTCAATATTTTGTTGTTACATGTTTTTGCTGTTCTGAAGCCCCCCAACACCCACCCCTACCCCAAAGCTAGAACATCTGATTTCAACATTTTGTTGTTATATGACCTTGCCTATTTTCCAGCCCCCAACTAGAACGTCTGATTTTAACACTGTGTTGTTATATGTCCTTGTCTCTTCTCCAGCCACCAAACACCCTCCACCGCACCTCCCCAGCTAGAACATCTGATATCAACATTCTGTTGTTACATGTCCTTGCCTGTTCACCAGCCCCCATCCAACCATCCTACCCCCTACCAGAACATCTGATTTCAACAATATATTGTTACATGTTCTTGCCTATTCTCCAGCCCCTAAATGCCAGTGAACATCTGATTTCAAAATTTTGTTGTTACATGGCCATGCGTGTTCTCCAGCCCCCACCCAAGCCCCACAGCCCAACTAGAACATCTGATTTCAACATTTTGTTGTTACATGCTCTTGACAGTTCTCCATCCCCAACCACCCAACTAGAAAATCTTATTTCAAAATGTTATTGTTACATGTTCTCTATTCTCAGGCCAACACCCAGCTAGAACATCTGATATCAGCATTTTGTTATTACGTATTCTTGTCTGTTATCCAGGCGCCAAATACCCCCCCCCCCCCCCGCTAGAACATCTGATATCATCATCATCATCATTATCATCATCATCAGGTGCCGTGCCGACTGGCGTTGGCTATTATGCTTCTCCAGAGTACCCGATCCTTCATGCAGGCCATCAACTCAGTTGGTGATCTCCTCTCACACCATCCCGTCAGACTGTCCAGTATCATTTCTCTTGGTCTTCTTCTTGATCTTCTTCCTTCTATTTTTCCTGTTGTTATAATATTTTCAATGCCCCCTCTTCTCATTGCATGTCCTATGAAAGTACATTGTCTCTCTCTTATCTTTTTGACAAGGGTTTTTGTCTGTCCAGCTCTTCTCATATATTCTTCATTAGTTATTTTTGCTGTCCAGGGAATTCGCAACATTCTTCTAATAAATCACATTTCTGCTGCTTCCAATTATTTTTGTGCAGACCTGCCTATTGTCCATGATTCACTCCCATATAAAAAGATAGGTTCAATATAGCATTTTAGGACTAGTTTTCTAACATTCATTGATAAGAATGTGTTGGATAATATGTTTCTCATTCTCTGAAATGCAGTCTTTGCTTGGCCTATTCTGTTCCTAATTTCTGTTCTGCATTTCCCATCTGAAGTTATTACTGCTCCAAGGTATTTGAATTTCTACACCTGCTTTAGAATAGTTCCGTTTAATTTAATACTGCATGCTGGTGGATTCTGTTTCTTAGATATAACCATAGTCTCTGTCTTTTTGATGTTCAAAGTAAGGCCTTTCTGTTCACTTTCTTTGGCCACTTTATCCAAGAGATTTTCCAGGTCTTGTTGGTTCTCAGCTATCAGTACTGTGTTGTCAGCATACCGAGGGTTGTTAATATTGTATCCTCCAATTTTTATGCCTGGTTCTGTGATGATTGTTCTTAGAATATTCTAGCTGTACAGAGAAAAAAGGTCTGGAGATAGTACACATCCTTGTCGCACCCCTTGTTTTATAGGTTGATATTTTCCAATTCTATTTTCAACTCGAACTGCTGCTTCTTGCTGCCAGTATAGATGTTTTACAATCCTCAGGTCTTTGCCGTCTATATTGATGTCTTCAAGCATTTTAATAATTTCATTATGTTTCACCTTGTCAAATGCCTTGGTGTAATCAATGAAGCATAAGTAGAGATCTTTCTGTACTTCTAAAGCTCTTTCTGTTAGTGTTCGTAAAGCATAAATGGATTGTGTGTTCCCTCTCCTTCAACAAATCCAAACTGTTCATCTGCTATTTCCATTTTTATCTTTTTCCTTGTTCTTCTCATAATTATTCTCAGAAGTAGCTTCGTTATGTGACATGAGAGGCTGATAGTCCGGTGGTCGTCACATTCCTTTGCACCTGGTCTCTGATAGCAGGATTTTGTTATTACATGTTCTTGTCTGTTATCCAGGCGCCAAATACCTCCCCCCCCTCCCCCATCTAGAACATCTGATATCAACATTTTATTGTTACACATTCTTGCCTGTTCTCCAACCCCTAACCCACCAGCTAAAACATCTGATTTAAGCATTTTATTGTTACATGTTCTTGCCTGTTCACCAGCTCCCAACCTCGCAACTAAAACATCTGATTTCAACATTTTGATGTTACATGTCCTTGCCTGATCTCCAGCCCCTAAACCTCTCCCTCCCCAACTAGAACATCTGAGTTCAACATTTTGTTGTTACATGTTTTTGCCTGATCTCTTGCCTCCAACACCCCTACGGTAATATTTGATTTCAACATGTTATTATTACATGTCCTTGACTATTCACCATTCGCCACCCCCCCCCTCCCATCCCTTACTAGAACTTCTGATTTCAACATTATATTGTTACATGTTCTTGCCTGTTCTCCAGCCACAAACCTCCCTCCCCTCAGCTAGAACAATTGATTTCAGCGTTTTGTTGTAACATGATCTTGCCTGTTGTCCAGCCCCCAACCACCCCCCTCCCATCTCCCATAACTTGAACATCTGATTTTAACATTTTGTTGTTACATCTCCTTGCCTGTTCTCCAGCTCCCAAACCCAACTAGAACATCTGATTTAAATATTTTGTTGTTACACGTTCTTTCACATTCTCTAGGGCACAATCTCTCAACTAGAACATCTGATTTCAAAATTTTTTGTTACATGTTCTTTGGCATTCTCTAGCCCCCAATCCTCCTACTAGAACATCTGATTTTAACATTTTGATGTTACATGTCCTTGCCTGGTCTCCAACCCCCAACCCCCAACCCCCCAACTAGAAAATCTTATTTCAACATTTTGTTGTTACATGTTCCTACCTGTTCTTCAGCCCTCAACCCCTCCCTCCCCCCCCCCCAACTAGAACATCTGATTTCAACATTTTGTTGTTACATCTCCTTGCCTGTATGTTACTTGATGGATGTCTTGCTCTCAGCATTCCGTTACCATGACTATATTACTTGATGTCTTGCTCTCAGCACTCCGTTACCATGACTCTATATTACTTGATGACTTGTTATCAGCATTCCCTTACCACGACTCTATATTATTTGATGTCTTGTTATCAGCATTTCCTTACCATGACTCTATATTACTTGATGTCTTGCTCTCAGAACTCCCTTACCATGACTCTATATTACTTGATGTCTTGCTCTCTCAGAACTGCCTTACCATGACTCTATATTACTTGATGTCTTGCTCTCAGAACTGCCTTACCATGACTCTATATTACTTGATGTCTTGCTCTCAGAACTCCCTTACCATGACTCTATATTACTTGATGTCTTGCTCTCAGAACTCCCTTACCATGACTCTATATTACTTGATGTCTTGCTCTCAGAACTCCCTTACCATGACTCTATATTACTTGATGTCTTGCGCTCTCGGAACTGCCTTACCATGACTCTATATTACTTGATGCATGTCTTGCTATCAGAACTTCCTTGACACGACTCTATATTACTTGATGCATGTCTTGCTATCAGAACTTCCTTGACACGACTCTGTATTACTTGATGCATGTCTTGCAATCAGAACTTCCTTGACACGACTCTATATTACTTGATGCATGTCTTGCTATCAGAACTTCCTTGACACAACTCTATATTACTTGGTGCATGTCTTGCTCTCAATGGTTTTTTTTCAGCTGTGATGAAATGATCAGATGCCATCACGTAAAGTATAGGTATACAAGTAAAAATATCAATAACTCATTTAAGAGAGATGAAATTTATGGAACATAAAATAATGTCTTGACTAGCGACAAAAAGTTAAAACTGGGGCTGAAGAAAGATAGCTTTTAGAAACCATAGAAATTTAAAATGTCGAGGATGTGAAGAAGATACTTCACTAATGATGATGAGTTGAATTTTGAGGCAGGAAAAAGACTTGACTAATAACAATGAACATCAGACAGAGAGAAAGTGTAACGTATGTCTACAACTGAACATTAGACAGAGAGAAAGTGTAATGTATGTCTACAACTGAACATTAGACAGAGAGAAAGTGTAACGTATGTCTACAACTGAACATTAGACAGAGAGAAAGTGTAGTGTATGTCTACAACTGAACATCAGACAGAGAGAAAGTGTAGTGTATGTCTACAACTGAACATCAGACAGAGAGAAAGTGTAGTGTATGTCTGTCACTTAAAATCGGACATAGAAAAAATGTAATGTAATGTCTATCAGTGAACAGTCAGAGAAAGTGTAATGTATGTCATTCACTGAAAATCAGACAGCAGATGTGTAATGTATGTCTATCACTGAACATCAGAAAGAGAAAATGTAGTGTATGTCTTTCGTTGAACATCAGGCAGTGAAAAAGTGTAATGTATGTCCATTACTGAACATCAGAAAAAGAGAAAGTGTTATGTATGTCCATCACTCAATATTAGACACAGAGAAAGTGTAATGTATGTCTATCATTCAACATCAGGCAGAGAAACATGATAATGTATGTCTATAACTGAACATCAGACAGAGATAAAGTGTAATGTATGTCTGTCACTGAACATACGACATACAGAAAGTGTAATTAATGTATATCACTGATCATCTCACTGAAAGAAAGTATGTCTATTACTGAACATCAGACAAAGAGAAAGGCTAATGTATGTCTGTCACTGAACATCAGACAGAGAAAGTGTAATGTACATCTGTCACTGAACATCAGACAGAGAGAGAGTGTAATGTGTCTACCACTGAACATCAAATAGAGAGAAATTGCAGTGTATGTCTATCACTGAACATCAGAAAGAGAAAATGTAATGTATTTCTGTCACTGAACATCAGACAAACAGAAAGTGTAATGAATGTCTAGCACTGAGCATCTCACAGAAAAAAAGTGTAATTCATGTCTATTACAGAACATCAGACAAAAGGAAAGTATAATGTGTGTCTTTCATGGTATCAGAAAGAGATAAGAGTAATGTATGTCTTTCATTGAACAATAGACAGAGAGAATGTGTAATATATGTCCATCAATGAACATCCGATGGAGAGAAGTGTAATGTATGTCTACAACTGAACATTAGACAGAGAGAAAGTGTAACGTATGTCTACAACTGAACATTAGACAGAGAGAAAGTGTAGTGTATGTCTACAACTGAACATCAGACAGAGAGAAAGTGTAGTGTATGTCTACAACTGAACATCAGACAGAGAGAAAGTGTAGTGTATGTCTGTCACTTAAAATCGGACATAGAAAAAATGTAATGTAATGTCTATCAGTGAACAGTCAGAGAAAGTGTAATGTATGTCATTCACTGAAAATCAGACAGCAGATGTGTAATGTATGTCTATCACTGAACATCAGAAAGAGAAAATGTAGTGTATGTCTTTCGTTGAACATCAGGCAGTGAAAAAGTGTAATGTATGTCCATTACTGAACATCAGAAAAAGAGAAAGTGTTATGTATGTCCATCACTCAATATTAGACACAGAGAAAGTGTAATGTATGTCTATCATTCAACATCAGGCAGAGAAACATGATAATGTATGTCTATAACTGAACATCAGACAGAGATAAAGTGTAATGTATGTCTGTCACTGAACATACGACATACAGAAAGTGTAATTAATGTATATCACTGATCATCTCACTGAAAGAAAGTATGTCTATTACTGAACATCAGACAAAGAGAAAGGCTAATGTATGTCTGTCACTGAACATCAGACAGAGAAAGTGTAATGTACATCTGTCACTGAACATCAGACAGAGAGAGAGTGTAATGTGTGTCTACCACTGAACATCAAATAGAGAGAAATTGCAGTGTATGTCTATCACTGAACATCAGAAAGAGAAAATGTAATGTATTTCTGTCACTGAACATCAGACAAACAGAAAGTGTAATGAATGTCTAGCACTGAGCATCTCACAGAAAAAAAGTGTAATTTATGTCTATTACAGAACATCAGACAAAAGGAAAGTATAATGTGTGTCTTTCATGGTATATCAGAAAGAGATAAAGAGTAATGTATGTCTTTCATTGAACAATAGACAGAGAGAATGTGTAATATATGTCCATCAATGAACATCCGATGGAGAGAAAGTGTAAGTTAAGTCTTTTGCTGAACATCAGGCAGAGAGGATGTTTAATGTATGTCTGTTGTTGAACATCAGACAGACAGACAGAAAGTGTAATGAATGTCTTTCACTGAGCATCTCACATAAAGAAAGTGTAATGTATGTCTATTACTGAACATCAGACAGAAGGAAAGTATAATGTATGTCTAATACTGAATATCAGATGGAGTGAAAGTGTAATGTATGTCTATCATTGAACATCAGATAGATAGAAAGTGTTATGTATTTCTATCACTGAACATCAGACAGAGAGAAAGTGTAATGTATGTCTATCACTGAACATCAGACATTCAGACAGAGATAAAGTGTAATGTATGTCTACCACTGAACATCAGACAGAGAGAAAGTGTAATGTATGTCTATTACTGAACATCAGAGAGAGAGAGAGAGAGAGAATATGTAGTGTATGTCTATCACTGAACATCAGGCAGAGAAAGTGTAGTGTATTTCTGTCATTGAACATCATACACATGAGAAAGTGTAATATATGTCTGTCACTGAAGATCAGACATACAGAAAATATAATGTACATCTGTCACTGAACATCAAACAGAGAGAAAGTGTACTGTATGTCTGTCGCTGATCATCAGACAGACAGAAAGTGTAATGTATGTCTATCACTGAATATCAGACAGATATAAAGTGTAATGTATGTCTATCATGGTACATCAGAAAGAGATAAAGTGTAATGTATGACTTTCATTGAACAACAGACAGAGAGAAAGTGTAATGTAAGTCTGTCACTAAACATCAGACAGAGAGAACATTTAATGTAATTCTGTCACTGAACATCAGACAGACAGAAAGTGTAATGTATATCTTTCACTGAATATCAAACAATGAGATAGTGTAATTTATATCTGTTGCTGAACATCAGACAGAGAGAAAGTTCAATGTACGTCTTTTACTGAACATCAGACAGAAAGAAAGTGTAATGTATGTATATCACTGAACATTAGAAAGAAAGAACATCTTCTTCTTCTTCTTCTTCGTTCGCTTCTACCACCAAAACCGCACTATGATCCTACTGAATCTACGCCTGTGGTCCTCGTTAGGTCCCGTGGTCTCCTGTGTGGTCCCCGAAAGGACCACACGAGATCCACGAGAGGACCACAAGGGGTTCAGAGTATCACAGGGCTTTAGCCTGTATTCTTGGTGGGTCTCAGAAGCGGGATTGCGTGACACCGTGGTTTTCATTGCACCAGTTTAGTCTAGGGTTGGACTTTCTCACCGGAAGACCTCGACGTGTTTAGGATATCAGTGCATCCCCGCTGGGTGAGAGGTGGTAGCCCACCCAGGCCAGAGTTGGACCTTCTCACCGGAAAACCTCGACGTGTTTTGAGATACCCGTGTATCACCGCCGGGTGAGAGGTGGTTGCCCATCCAGTCCAGAAAGAACATGTAATGTGTATCTATGACTGAACATCACACAGACAGAAAGTGTGATGTATGTCTATTACTAAACATCAGACAGAGAGAAAGTGTAATGTATGTCTGTCACTTAACACGAGGCATAGAGAAAGTGTAATGTATGTCTATCATGGAACATAAGTCAGAGAAAGTGTAATGTATGTCATTCACTCAATATCAGATAGAGAAAATGTAATGTATGCCTGTCACTGAACATCAGAGAAAGATAGTGAATTGTATGTCTATCACTAAACATCAGACAGAAGGAAAGTGTAATATATGTCTCACACTGAACATCAGACAAAAAGAAAGTGTAATGTATCTCTATCACTGAACATCAGACTGAAAAAAAAAGTATAATTTATGTCTATCACTGACATCAGAGAGAGATAATGTGGAGAGTTTGTCTATAAGTGAACATAAGACAGAAAGAAAATGTAATGTATGTCTGTCACTGAACAGGAGACAGAAAGAAAGCGTAAATAATATCTTTCACTGAACATCAGATAGAGGCAGTATGTAATGTATATTTATCACAGAAAATAAGACAGATAGAAAGTGTAATGTATGTCTATCACTGAATATCAGACAGAGAAAAAGTGTAATATATGTCTTTCACTGAACATCAGATAGAGAGACAGTGCAGAATTTGTCTATAAGTGAACATCAGACAGAAAGAAAGTGCAAAATATGTCCATCGCTGAACATTAGACAGAAAGAAAATGAATGAATGTCTTTCACTGAACATCAGACAGATAAAATTGTATTATATATCTGTGATTTAACTGCAGACAGAAAGAAAGTGTAATGTATCTCTATCATTGAACATCAGACAGAAAAAAAATGTATAATTTATGTATGTCAATGAACATCATACAGAAAGAAATTGTATTGTATGTCTATCACTGAACATCAGAAAGAAAGAATATGTAATGTATGTCTATCACTGAACATCAGACATAGATAAAGTGCATTGTATGTCTGTCATTATACATCAGACAGACTGCATATATAATGCATGTTTATCATTGAACATCAAACAGAGAGAAAATGTAATGTAATTCTATCACTGAACATCAGACAGAGAGAAAGTGTAATGTATGTCTATCACTGAACATTAGACACAGAGAAAATGTAATGTATGTCTGTCAATGAGCATCAGACAGAGAGAAAATATAATTTATGTCTGTCACTGAACATCAACAACAACAAAAAAAAAAAACTGAAATCTGTGAAGAAGTGTGACCAACAGCACCTGTCGATAAAGTACGTGATGATGATGATGATGATGTACTGCCTCCAGTAAGTGAAGTCGATCAGGAACAAGAAGAAATAACAAATAATTCAAGACTCTTATGGCGAATACTTGTCACACCTAACTGTTTGAAGCAGGTTTAACTGTGAGCGACATAAACATGGCTAACAGTTGCCATCTTCCTTGTCTACACACAGTAATGAACATTAAGTAGCAAAACAAATTAATCAGCTCTGAGGTTCTGATGTGTGCTAACTACCATCAATAATGACAGCGTCAAGCAGTACAACAATCAAGATGACCGGGGCATATAGCAAGTATGAATGGCAAATATCTTGTACATCAAGCACATATTACTCGTATGTAAGAAATATAATGAAGGAAGGAGGCCACGGGATAGACCAAACACCTAAGATAATTAGAGGAGGCCACGGGATAGACCAAACACCTGAGATAATTAATTAGAGGAGGCCACGGGATAGACCAAACACCTGAGATAATTAGAAGATATCATGAAATGGACCATACACATGAGATAATTAGAGGAGGCCACGGGATAGACCAAACACCTGAGATAATTAGAGGAGATCATGAAATAGACCATACACATGAGATAATTAGAGGAGATCATGAAATAGACCATACACATGAGATAGTTAGAAGAGGTCATGGAATAGACCAAACACCTGAGATAATTAGGAGTTCATGGAATAGACCAAACACTTGAGATAATTAGAGGAGTTCATGGAATAGACCAAACACATGAGATAATTAGAGGAGTTCATGGAATAGACCAAACACATGAGATAATTAGAGAAGGTCACGGAATAGACCACACACTTTCATATATCGAAGGTTATGGAAAATACGGGCCTAACACCGTAATCCCCTGTATGCTTTAATGGGATTGAAACCGGGATTTTATCTTTTACCTTTTACATGGGATAAACCAAAACTTGATATAATCAGAGGAGGCCGCGGGATAGACCATACACCTGAGATAATTAGAGGAGGCCATGGGATAAACCAAAACCTGGGATAATTAGAGGAGGCCACGGGAAAGATCAAAATCTGAGGCAAGAGACAGTTTTTAGTCAGCAAGGAGGATTGAGAAATGCATAGATAAATAAAAGAAAAAGAAAATTAAAAAAGTCATAAAGACAGTTACAACTGAACAGACACATTGTCGTTTGTAAAAGACCACACTGTGCAATAAAAGAGAGCTACAGGTAAGGTATACTAGATATTTGTTGAGTGCTAGAGGTAAGGTATACTAGATACTTGTAGAGTGCTAGAGGTAAGGTATACTAGATATTTGTAGAGTGCTAGAGGTAAGGTATACTAGATATTTGTAGAGTGCTAGAGGTAAGGTATACTAGATATTTGTAGAGTGCTAAAGGTAAGGTATACTAGATTTTTGTAGAGTGCTAAAGGTAAGGTATATTAGATTTTCGTAGAATTGCTAGAGGTAAGGTATACTAGATATCTATATAGTGCTAGAGGTAAGGTATATTAGATTTTCGTAGAGTGCTAGAGGTAAGGTATACTAGATATCTATAGAGTGCTAGAGGTAAGGTATACTAGATATTTGTAGAGTGCTAGAGGTAAGGTATATTAGATTGTCGTAGATTGCTAGAGGTAAGGTGTACTAGATATCTAGAGTACTAGAGGTAAGGTATACTAGATTTAGATTTTCGTAGAGTGCTAGAGGTAAGGTATACTAGATTTTTGCACAGAGCTAGAGGTAAGGTATACTAGATTTTTGTACATAGTTAGAAGTAAGGTATACCAGATTTTTGTACAGAGCTAGAAGTACGGTATATTAGATTTTGTACAGAGCTAGAGGTAAAGTATACTATATTTTGTAGAGTTTAGAGGTAAAGTATACTGGATTTGCAAAGTAATATTATGAAGATTTGTTGAATTAGCCCAACTAGATTTTAGAGTGCTATAATTAATGTATACCAGATTTGTAGTGCATTACAGTTAAGACGTGCTACATTTTGTAGAGTGACTGAAGTAAGATATGCTACACTTTTGTAGGGTGACTAAAGTAAATTATGACAGATTTCTATAGATTGAATGAATTAAGATATGCTACAATTTTGTAGAGTGACTGAAGTAAGTTATCCTACATTTTTTGTAGAGTGACTGAAATAAGCTATGACAGATTTCTGTAGAATGACTGAAGTAAGCTGCGATAGATTTATATAGATTGACTGAATTAAGACATGCTACATTTTTGTAGAGTGAGTTAAGTAAATTATGCTACATTTGTGTAAAGTGACTGAAATAGCCTATGACAGATTTCTGTAAAGTGACTGAAGTAAGCTATGACAAATTTCTGGTTTGCTATAAATAAGGTGCAAATCTGTAAACTCCATGTTGGAAAATAAGGTCACTTCAGAAATTTTCACCATCTACATCAAACTTCTGTATTTTTTTTTCATAGCATTCTGGTTTGTGTTAAATCTATGGGGGAGGGGGAAGAACAATGAGTTTCAGAACAAAACTCTGTTGTTGTTGTTGTTGTTGTTGTTGTTGTTGTTATACATACTGTACCAGATGAGGATTATGGAAGCATCAAACAAATATCATCTACCATATCAGGTTCGTAAGAGGATTACATAAATATCACATAATAAATGAGGGTCACAGTATATATGAAAGAAAAATCGTGTAACGGACTGTAAGAATATGAAAGAAAGATAAAAAACAAATAAGAAATGTGAGAAACATGAAAGACAAACCATCTAACACATGAGGAATATGGGAATATGAAAGACAAACCATGTAACACATGGGGAATATGGGAATATGAAAGACAAACCATGTAACACATGGGGAATATGAAAGACAAACCATGTAACACATGGGGAATATGAAAGACAAACCATGTAACATGGGGAATATGAAAGACAAACCATGTAACACTTGAGGAATATGAGAATATCAAATACAAACCATGTAACAAATGAAGAACATATGAATATGAAACAAATATCATATAACACATGAAGAACTTTGGAGTATGAAACAAATATGTAACAAACGGACACAAGAATAAAAGTCGTGACATGAAAGTTTCTGGGCCTCGTTCAAAGGTAGACTATTCTGCACGATAAAATCAGTGAGGCAAGAAGTGCTGCCGTAGTTCCCTTCTGCCAGACACAGTTGATATTTGGTAAATATTTCTGACCTGTTCGTGTGAACAATAAATAATAATGAACTTACTGACTGTCGCTGCTATAGCAGTATCGAATAAAATCCACAGTATACTAACGTAAGGCCTGCTTCAGTGTTAAACAGCAAAACCTTCCAGAGATAAAATATTACACTGAACTGGGCAGAAGCCAGCAGCTGGCGAATGCCATTCACTAAATGCAGCGTGGGAACTGGTTCAACCACAAGCTCGCGAATAAACTGGTTATAGGTAGCGTCCGCGTCAGGTAAGAAATGCTAGTTTCTGCCATCCTTGCCACTACGCGCAACATACAGTGTTTCTCAAATATTTTAAGGTCACAGCCACATTACTATGTGTAACTCTGAGGAAAATCTCAAATGTGTTTTCATTGATGTGTATAGAACATGGTAGTAATTCAGTTTAAACCATTCTGTAATGTAAGAAAATAAATGTGTGTGTGTGTGTGTGTGTGAGAGAGAGAGAGAGAGAGAGAGAGAGAGAGAGAGAGAGAGAGAGATGAAGGAAGTACAGCGCCACCTGGAGGCCACGGAAATATGGTTCCTTAGAAAAATGCTAAAGACACCATGGACAGCAAGGTGATCAAACAACGAGGCAGAAGAAGAGAGACAAGCAAAACTCTGGAAGAAACAATCCAAATTCATAGGACACGTCATTGAATATTTGATAACAACATGGAAAAGAGTGGCAAACGAGTGCTAAGGTGATAGATGGACTGATGAAGTGGCATGGAGAAAGAATACCGGTCCAGATCATAATTAACACCTAGAAAAGAGAACTGTGGAAAAGCATGACCACCAACACCTGTCGCCTTAGCACTGGATAGAGAGAAGAGTTTTTGCTTCTAGCATAAATTAATGGCTTCTGGCAGCTCATTCTTTATGTGTCTTTTCTAATATTGTTGGTCATCACGCAATTCCATCTTATGTAGTCTTTGATGTTTTCAGACGTTAAAATGCTATTCTATTCACACAACATTTGATCAACCCGTTAATATATCAGCCCGTTCACATATAAGCCTGTTCATATATTAGTCCGTTCATATATGAGTTCATACATATATCAGCCCACTCATAAATCAATCCGTTCAAATATCAGGCTGTTCATATATCAGCTTGGTCGTATATCAGTCCGTTCACATGTCAGTCCGTTCATATTTCAGCCCGTTCATATATCAGCCCGTTCATATATCAGTCCGTTTACAGTAAAATAAAGTTAGTTCCTTCTTTCATATATCAGTCCTTTCATATACAGCTGCCTGTTCATATATCAGCCTGTTCATAGATAAGTTCGTTCATATATCAGTCCTTTCATATACATCAGCCCCTTCATATATCAGTCCCTTCTTATAATCAGTCCGTTCATGTATCAGCCTGTTCATATACCAAAAGTATGGATTCACATAAATGCTATTTTAAAAATATTAATAATGAATAGAGCACTTAGCTGTAACTGTAAGATGTGGCTTGTTCGACGCTGTGTCAGAAATGAGGATGGTAGGGTGTAGAGACTGTTTAAATGGAGACCTGTGATGTATGGTCTGTGGGTCGTAACTGGGGGTGGTGGGTGGGGAAACCGTGGAGGGGAGAGAGAGTGGTACAATGTTAACCTAGCCAGGAAAAAGTGAAATAGATGATTATAGTTAGGGTAGAGGGGTTGTAATGTGATGGTGTGGGGAGGTTCTGAACTATGTGTAACAAGTGAGAAGGGAGTTGAGCTTAGTGGAGAGGGATTATAACTGATGAAGAGGAGAATGTTAGGTGTAGCTGAATAGAGAGTTTAACCCGTGTGGTTCCAGCGTCCCATAATCCTGTATGTAGCGGTTCTCAAGCGCTAGGAGGCTTTTGTCATCTGTGTGACATTGTTTGATGGCTGTTACCAGAAAATCAGATTTGCCTCTGAGGTTGGGCTATTGAATTGAACTATAATCATCTATTTCACCTTCTCCTGGCTAGGTTAACATTGTACCACTCTCTCTCTCCTCCACAGTTTCCCTACCCACCACCCCCAGTTACGACCCGCCGACCACACATCACAGGTCTCCATTTAAACAGTCTCTACGCCCTACAATGCTCATTTCTGATACGCAGCGTCGAACAAACCACATATTACAGTTACAGCTAAGTGCTCTATTCATTATTATTATTGTTTTTTTTTAATAGCATTCATGTGAATCTATACTTTATTCCCCCCCCCCTCTCTCTCTCTCTTTCTTCGTCCTGTATGTTTTTGTATGATTAAGGCTCACGCCGAAACGTCACAACTTTGTAATCGTTAAGTAATAAAGCTGCTTCTACTTTTTTTCCTAGTTTATACATTTTGATATCACAGCTTTACTGGAGTGCTTCGTGTATAGTTGTATACTTATACACTAATTATTATGTGTTCATATATCAGCCCTTTCATATATCAGTCTATTTATATTTTCTTTCTATCAGTTTTGCTGTCATTTTCACCTATAGTTCTCCTTAAACAAGTGTATGTGTAAATGCGTGTGTGTGTTAAACGTGTTAGATTTCTAGCACATACTGTAAATATAACAACATCGAAGTGTATTTCTAGCACATACTGTAAATATAACAGCATCGAAGTGTATTTCTAGCACATACTGTAAATATAACAACATCGAAGTGTATTTCTATGCGCATCAACTGCAACAGCCAGGGACAACCTCCATTCAGAACATACCACTCAATAAACAAGTCCAGTAGATCAGATCTACACAAGGAGCTGTTTATTAACATCCTGACAGTACAAGGAAAAATGCAGTTCCCTCATACAATCAAGTACCGGCTTCGTTTGTCAAGACCTGATCTCTAACTAAACTGTGTGTTCCTTCTTTTCCGGGTTCGCGCCAGTTCACCCTGACCTGTGTTGAGGCTATCGGCCTAGCCATTCCATAATCAGGTGAACAATCTTCATCCTTACACTTTCTTACCGTGTTGTTACGTCTTGGTGACCAGCGATACATAACAAAAAGCGAATATACAGCTAGGTCCTATGATTATCAGATTCTTTGACTTGTCTTCTCATCATGACACGCTCCATACTTTTTTTTATTATTAATTTCATTTTGTTGTGATTCAGTCAGTAAAGCGCACTTATAATATTTGAGAGCATGCAAAACTAACCCATCAGCTCCAGTCGTTTACCAACTTCAAAAGTAATCTGCGTGATCAAATCTGAATGATCAAATCTGCGTGATCAAATCAGTGTTTTTCACCATTAACTGCCTTTTGCTTCTGACGCTCTAGCTTCTATCCACCTCTACTCCTCTATCACCTCTCCAAACAAACAAACAAAAAAATCGTTACCACATCCACAGATCAAATCATTCCTTACCGCCAATGTGGGTGCCCGGAGAAATGTTGTTTCGCATATTTTTAGAAACACTGGCGTAGAGAAAAACTACTAGCGAGACGCCCGGAAAAAGAGAAGCTGGAAACTTGCCAGGGAAAGGTCGCTGGGTCAGCCTGGACTGTTAACCCTCTCAACCTGAATTCCAGGGCATAAAGGTTCAGCCCAGTGTTTCCCAACTTTTTTTTTATATATGGTTTCCTTCAGTAAAATAAAGTTCGTTTGTTCCTTCAGTAAAATAAAGTTCGTTTGTTCCTTCAGTAAAATAAAGTTCGTTTGTTCCTTCAGTAAAATAAAGTTCCTTTATTCCTTCAGTAAAATAAAGTTCGTTTGTTCCTTCAATAAAATAAAGTTCGTTTGTTCCTTCAGTAAAATAAAGTTCCTTTGTTCCTTCAGTAAAATAAGTTTGTTCCTTCTTTCAGTGTTCATAATGTTTATTCGTTCCTTCAATAAAATAAAATTCGTTCCCTCTCTCAATAAAATAAAGATCATTTCCTCCTTCAGTAAAATAAAGTTTGTTCCTTCCTTCACTAAAATAAAGTTCGTTCATTCCTTCAATAAAATAATGTTCCTTTCTTCCTTCAATAAAATAAACTTCGTTCCTTCTTCAATAAAATAAAGTTCGTTCCTTCCTTCAGTAAATTAAAGTTACTTTCTTCCTTCTGTAAAATAAAGCTCATTCCTTCTCTCAATAAAATAAAGTTCCTTCCTTCGTTCAGTAAAATAAAGTTCCTTCCTTCCCTCAGTAAAATACAGTTCCTTTCTTCCCTCACTAAAATAAAGTTCGTTCCTTCTTTCAGTAAAATAGTTCGTTCCTTCTTTCAGTAAAATAAAGTTCGTTCCTTCTTTCAGTAAAATAAAGTTCCCTCCTTCGTTCAGTAAAATAAAGTTAGTTCCTTCTTTCAGTAAAATAAAGTTAGTTCCTTCTTTCAGTAAAATAAAGTTCGTTCCTTCTTTCAGTAAAATAAAGTTCCTTCCTTCTTTCAGTAAAATAAAGTTCGTTTCTTCTTTCAGTAAAATAAAGTTCGTTCCTTCTTTCAGTAAAATAAAGTTCGTTCCTTCTTTCAGTAAGTTAGTTCGTTCCTTCTTTCAGTAAGTTAGTTCGTTCCTTCTTTCAGTAAGTTAGTTCGTTCCTTCTTTCAGTAAAATAAAGTTCGTTCCTTCGTTCAGTCTTAAGCAACGAGGTTCATAGCGAAAACCGTGAGAAAAGATTTTTTAAAAATCATAATTTGTAGATAGAGAAGATATAAATGTATCACCTTAACTGCAAATGTTTGCCTTCATGTAGAGGTCACATGAAGTCACCATCATATGTCACGTGACAACACGGAGCATAAACAAAATGATGGGTGCTGAAGTTTCGTTTCGTCAAAGCGTTGTTATTGAGTTCCTCGTTAAAGAGGAAATCCACGTTGGTGAAATTCACAAAAGACTTCAGTTTGCTTATGGAGATGTGTGTATGGGTGCCAGCAGTGTTAGAAGGTGGGTGAAACATTTCAAAGATGGAAACACCGGCATCCAAGATATGCCTTGTAGCAGTTGCCCTCGAAATGCCTCCACTGATCGCAACTTGAAAAGGGTTGACGACATCATTAAAAAAGACGGACGTGTCACAGTATCTGAAATCGCTGTACATCTTGGAATAGGACACAATGCAGTACAGGAAATGATTGAAACCTTAGGCTATAGAAAAGTTTGTGCCCGCTGGGTCCAACAGGAGAGAACGTCCAGATATTAGTGCGTCTGTGCCGTCGGTCAGCTGGAACGGAATTCTACCGGGAGGGTATTTTCAAACTTGCAGAGCGATCGGGAAAATGTGTGCAGAGAAATGGAGAGCATGTTGAAAAGTGAAGAAAATGATACATTTTAAGGTGACACATTTATATTTTATCTATATATAAATTCTGATTTTTAAATATATTTTGCTCACGATTTTTGGTATAAAGCTCGTATTTTAGCTTTTCATTTGTCACCTGTGATTTATACAGCTGTCTTTCTTCTTTCTTCTTCGTTCACTCAGACTTTGACATCAGTCTCTACCACAGATATGGCAGTTTTTCTCTTCTTTCTTCTTCGTTCACTCAGACTTTGACATCAGTCTCTACCACAGATGTGGCAGTTTTTCTCTTCTTTCTTCTTCGTTCACTCAGACTTTGACATCAGTCTCTACCACAGATTGGCCAGGTCATCACCGTAGACTTTCTCTTGTAGGGAGCTGAGGTCTGGCCAGGTCATCACCATAGACTTTCTCTTATAGGGAGCTGAGGTTTAGCCAGGTCATCACCGTAGACTTTCTCTTGTAGGGAGCTGGGGTTTGGCCAGGTCATCACCGTAGACTTTCTGCTGTAGGGAGCTGAGGTTTGGCCAGGTCGTCACCGTAGACTTTCTCTTGTAGGGAGCTGGGGTTTGGCCAGGTCATCACCGTAGACTTTCTCTTGTAGGGAGCTGGGGTTTGGTCAGGCCATCACCGTAGACTTTCTCTTGTAGGGAGCTGGGGTTTGGCCAGGCCATCACCGTAGACTTTCTGCTGTAGGGAGCTGAGGTCTGGCCAGGTCATCACCATAGACTTTCTCTTGTAGGGAGCTGAGGTTTGGCCAGGTCATCACCGTAGACTTTCTCTTGTAGGGAGCTGGGGTCTGGCCAGCATCGCTGTAAAGCCCCTCCTGTAGGGGCTGGGGCCTGACCAGATCATCACCGTAGATCTTCTCTTGTAGGGGGCTGGGTTATGGCCAGGTCATCATCGTAGAGCTTCTCTTGTAGAGGGCTTGGGTCTGGCCAGGTCATCACCATAGATTTTTTCTTGTAGAGGTCTGGGTTCTGGCCAGATAATCACCGTGGAGCTTCTCTTGTAGGGACCTGAGGTCTGGCCAGCATCACCGTGGAGCTTCTCTTGTAGGGACCTGAGGTCTAGACAGCATCACCGTGGAGCTTCTCTTGTAGGGACCTGAGGTCTGGCCAGCATCACCGTGGAGCTTCTCTTGTAGGGACCTGAGGTCTGGCCAGCATCACCGTGGAGCTTCTCTTGTAGGGACCTGAGGTCTGGCCAGCATCACCGTGGAGCTTCTCTTGTAGGGAGCTGAGGTCTGGCCAGCATCACTGTGGAGCTTCTCTTATAGAGCACTGGGGTCTGGCCAGCATCACCGTAGAGTTTCTCTTGTAGGTGTCTTGGGTCTGACCCACCGTAGAGCCTCTCTTATAGGGCGCTGGGGTCTGGCCAGCATCACCATAGAGCTTCTCTTGTAAAATGCTTTGGGTCTGCCCAGCATCACCGTAGAGCTTACCTTGTGAGGGTCTGGCCAGGTCATCACCATAGATCTTCTCTTGTAGGGGGGTGGGGTCTGGCCAGGTCATTACCACAGAGCCTCTCTTGTAGGGGGCTGTAGTCTGGCCAGGTCATCACCACAGATCTTCTCTTGTAGGGGGGTGGGGTCTGGCCAGGTCATCACCACAGAGCTTCTCTTGTAGGGGGCTGCGGTCTGGCCAGATCTTCTGCTGGAGTGGGTTGTGTAGCTGGCAACTCTGAAGAATTTGATATGGTGTCTATTGCTCTTTGCTGCAGGCAAAAAGGTCTGTTGTGCCAATTTTCAGATTTCTGGTATAGATGGTGTCTCAGCCTGCAATGTCCTGTTCACAGTCTGAAGATTATCACTTTGTCATTTCTTGAGAGCTATCATTCTGAGACTGTTTCCATATGTGCCTTTCACTTCATAGCTAGTTCACCTCACCTCCCCCACTTCATACACTGCATTCTAACCTGCTAATTCACCGCACATCCTCCAGTTCATACACTACATCCTAACCTCCTCCATTTCATACACTACATCCTAACTTCTTCCACTTCATACACTACATCCTAACTTCTTCCAATTCATACACTACATCCTAACTTCTTCCAATTCATACACTACATCCTAACTTCTTCCAATTCATACACTACATCCCAACTTCTTCCAATTCATACACTACATCCTAACTTCTTCCAATTCATACACTACATCCTAACTTCCTCCAATTCATACACTACATAATCACACGCAGTGAGTTAGACCTAGCAGTTAGTAAACTGAAACCAAGGAAATCACCAGGACCAGATGGAGTGTCCAATGAAATGATCAAGAACCTGGGAATGGCAGCAATGGGAAAGCTGTTGGATATTTTCAATATGTGCTGGAGCACAGGTAAGTTACCTCAAATCTGGAAGGAAGCAAGCATGGTACCACTGCTAAAACCAGGGAAAAACAGTGATACTGCCTCCAGCTACAGGCCAATCAGTCTCACTAGCTGCCTATGCAAAACGATGAAACGCATCATTGACCTGAGGCTAAAATGGTACCTAGAAAGTGAAAACCTTCTCGTTCCACAACAAGCAGGATTTAGGCAGTACTACAGTACGGAAGATCAAGTGACCTATCTCTCTCAAGAGACTGAGGATGCATTCCAAGAGAAAAACCTTGTACTAGCAGCGTGGATAGACCTGAAGAAAGCCTTTGATAAAGTATGGAAAAAAGGTCTGCTGTGGAAACTAAGAAACTGCAATGTGAATGGAAGACTGTACAACTGGATAAAGTCCTATTTACACAGTAGAAGAGCTAGAGTAGTAATGGATGGACACAACAGCCAGAAAGTACTTCTGCGACATGGTGTACCACAAGGAGGAGTCCTTTCGCCTACACTATTCCTTGTATTCATTAATGACCTGGTCAAGGAACTTCCCTATGGAATTAAAGCGGCACTGTATGCAGATGATCTGGTCATGTGGTGTACAGATGAATATGCGACAGTTGCTACACAGAGACTCCAAAGAGCAGCAGACATCTTGACATCATGAACAAACAAATGGTGAGTAAGTATCAACACAGAGAAATCAAGTACCACCCTGTTCACTCTCTCATCTAAACAGAAAGCAGGTAAGATCTTTGTAAATGAAACACCCTTAAGGATGGACAACCAACCCACTTACGAGTGACTCTTGACTCAAAACTGACCTGGAAGCAACACATCAACAGTGCAGAAGCAAAAGCCAGAAGAAAACTAGCCATATTAAGAAAAGTGAGTGGAACCACATGGGGAGCTAGTGAAAGAATCCTCAAGAATGTATATCAGCAAAGTATTCTACCACATTTAGAATATGGCTCAACATCTTGGTGCACAGTATCAAACACTACGCTGCATAATCTAGACAAGGTTCAAAATCAGTCACTACGGATTATCACAGGTGCCATGAGGTCCACACCAATAGTAGAAATGCAGAAAATAGTTGGTGTTCAACCGCTAAAGGAATGTAGAGACACAAAGGTCATGACCATGGGAGAAAAATTCCTTAGCTCTGTAAGCCATCCCCTGAAGGAGAGATTCAATAACTTGGCATTAGGACGGCTTAAAAGAAGCAGCTTCATTCATCAGGCCAAGCATATGCATATGCTGATACCTGACCTTCCAACTGTAGTTGCTCCATTATCATCTGTACCAGAGCATACACCATGGAAAGAAGCAGATTATACACAAATAACTATTCAGACTGAAGTGAAAGGTGTGCAGAATGGTGAGATGCAGAGCAGTCTTGTAAGATCAACAGCCACACTTTGTGTTCTAGATGACAAATATCCATGTGACACCTGGATACGTGTGTATACAGATGGATCTGCACATAATGCCATAAAGAATGGAGGGGCAGGAGCATATATTGAATATCCAAACAACACCATTGACAAGATTTCCATACCCACTGGTAAATACTGCAACAACTTTGATGCAGAAGTTAGGGCAATTATTGCTGCAGTTGAACAACTATCAGACTCCAGAATTGATACATGTCCTGTAGTAATTCTCACAGATGCAAGATCAGTACAGGAAGCTCTTCAGTGCAACAAACTACCAGACCTTAAAGATGCCTTGTCAAAAATTGGCTTACAGCATGGAGTCACTTTGCAATGGATTCCCTCCCACTGTGGGATACCAGGCAATGAGAAAGCTGACCATTTGGCCAAAGAGGGCACTGAAATGGAGCAACCAGACATACCAATCACCTATAATCAGAAGAAAAGCATGATAAAAACCTACAGGAAGCCACAAACACCACAACATGATGACTATCACATGCTAAACAGAAAGGAACACGTCACCATCTTCCGTCTCCGAACAGGACACAGCTGACTCCGAAGTCATATGTATACAAAGTTTAAGGTTGGTACTACTAATCTATGTACATATGCCCAGGTGCCCCAAACTGTGGAACATATCCTCCAGAACTGCATCAACTACGAGACACTGAGAAATAATTACTGGCCTAGTGAAACCACTAAAGAAGATAAGCTCTACGGTTCCATACATGAATTACAAAAAACAGTGAAATTTATCCAAGAGACAGGACTGCAGATATAGACAGACAATGCGAACGAAGAAGAAGAAGAAGAAGAGATACACTACATCCTAACCTCCTCCACTTCATACACTACATCCTAACCTCCTCCATTTCATACACTACATCCTAACTTCCTCCACTTCATACACTACATCCTAACTTCCTCCACTTCATACACTACATCCTAACTTCCTCCACTTCATACACTACATCCTAACTTCCTCCACTTCATACACTACATCCTAACTTCCTCCACTTCATACACTACATCCTAACCTCCTCCACTTCATACACTACATCCTAACTTCCTCCACTTCATACATTTTGTCCTAACCTGCAACTTCAACCGCCCCCCCCCCCACTCCTCTGAGTTACTGAGCTTATCTTCAAATCAAAATGTTCATCCCCCCCCCACTGACTCTGAGTTACTGAGCTTATCTTCAAATCAAAATGTTCATTCCCCCCCCCCCCACTGACTCTGAGTTACTGAGCTTATCTTCAAATCAAAATGTTCATCCCCCCCCCCCGACTCTGAGTTACTGAGCTTATCTTCAATCAAAATGTTCATTCCCCCCCCCCCCCTGACTCTGAGTTACTGAGCTTAGTTTCATATCAAAATGTTCATTCCCCCCCCCCCCCACTGACTCTGAGTTACTGAGCTTAGTTTCATATCAAAATGTTCATTCCCCCCCCCCCCACTGACTCTGAGTTACTGAGCTTATCTTCAAATCAAAATGTTCATCCCCCCCCCCCCCACTGACTCTGAGTTACTGAGCTTAGTTTCATATCAAAATGTTCATCCCCCCCCCACTGACTCTGAGTTACTGAGCTTATCTTCAAATCAAAATGTTCATCCCCCCCCCCCCCCCCACTGACTCTGAGTTACTGAGCTTAGTTTCAAATCAAAATGTTCATTCCCCCCCCCCACCCACTGACTCTGAGTTACTGAGCTTATCTTCAAATCAAAATGTTCATTCCCCCCCCCCCCCCCCACTGACTCTGAGTTACTGAGCTTAGCTTCATATCAAAATGTTCATTCCCCCCCCCCCCCACTGACTCTGAGTTACTGAGCTTAGTTTCATATCAAAATGTTCATTCCCCTCTCCCCACTGACTCTGAGTTACTGAGCTTAGTTTCATATCAAAATCTTCATTCCCCCCCCCCCCACTGACTCTGAGTTACTGAGCTTATCTTCATATCAAAATGTTCATCCCCCCCCCACTGACTTTGAGTTACTGAGCTTAGTTTCATATCAAAATGTTCATTCCCTCCCCCCTCCCACTGACTCTGAGTTACTGAGCTTAGTTTCATATCAAAATGTTCATCCCCCCCCCTCCCACTGACTCTGAGTTACTGAGCTTAGCTTCAAATCAAAATGTTCATTCCCCTCTCCCCTCCCCCGAGATGTGTCTCGTATTTCATGTTGAGGGCTCTGTTGTATTTTGTGTTTTGATGTATGCTCTCTTCTCTATTTAATCGCAAAAACAAAAACAGTAAACTTTATGACCTACAGAGTGAAATGGCCATTTTGTTTGTTAGGGAACTATTTATATCATCAGACAATGTCCATCTTTTGGTGGGACTGTATTTGTGAAAGACGAGGAATTACTGTGGGACATCACAAGTGATTACCACTAAATAATGATCAGTCATTTCTATGTCCCTTGTGGAACTTTCCTCCCTAAAAGCTCTCCTGCTGACCTTTCGGTTGTAAGCAAGATGCCCTGCTGCTGATGCATCCATATGCAGATTATCAACAATGTCTTGCAGCCATTTTTGCCTTGGTCTTCCTCTCTTTTTTTCCTATTCTGTATCCTTCCAAGACTGTCTTCTCTAAATTCTCATGATGTTTAATGTGTCCAAAATATTTAAGTTTTCTCTCTTTAATCCTCTTTACTAGCCAACTTCTTCAATATTAAGTTCTTGTAGTATGGATATATGTTCTTTTTTTTGTGCCCATATCTGAACTCTGCCATACCATTTACATTCAAAGGCAGTTATGTGTTTCTCAGTTGTTTTGTTAAGTGTCCAGGTCTCACAGGCATCTGTTGCGATGGAAAAGATCTATACCCATAAAAATCTTATTTTTCTGGTTCTGTCTGTTCCTCTCCACAGATTCTTTAGTTGTTTTACATTCTGGAGAGCTATAGATGTCCTCCTTTTAATTTCCCTCATTGTGCCTCCATTATTAGTTATTAATGATCTAAGATATTCAAAACTCTCCACTTCTTCCAATTTTTTCCCATTTTTTCCTATTATTTCCCAAGTTTCTGGTGCTGTAAACAATCAAATTCCTTTAAATACTCTATAAAAGACAAATATAGATTCACATTAAACTCTCTGCATTTCTCTATTATTAAGCTTATATTGAATATATGATCTCTTGTTCCTCTTCCTTGTCTAAAATCAGCTTGGACCATATTGACTTCTTCTTCTATTTTCTTACCAAGTGAAACAGCCATTGTGATTTTTAATACAATTTTACTGGCATGACTAATCAGGGCAACGGTTCTGTAGTTTGTGCATAATTTCAAGTTAATCTTTTTTGGCAGTGGTATGAATACAATTCTTTTCCATTCTTTTGGCCAAATACCTGAATGCCACATCTTTTTACATAGTGCATGATAGATTGTTGCACATTCCTTTCCTCCTACTTTAATAAGTTCAGCTGTTATCTCATCATATCCTGATGATTTTTCATATTCTTTATTGCCCATAAAACTTCTTCTATTTTCGGTTCCCCCGTGTGGTACCCTGGATCTGCAAAGAATAGGACCACTGTACCCTACCATGCATGATCGTAAAAGGCGACTAAGGATGGTTCAGCATAGGGCAAGCAACCCTATCAGGTAAAAAAACTATCAGACTGCTACAGAAACGGAAGCAAGGGAAAAAACAAATGCAGGTGGAAGGAGAAATGCTTATCAGGAAACTGAGCCCATGAAGGTTGTAGATGAAAGCCAGCCACTGGAAGTCCCCAGCCTGACTGTAGACCTCCTGGAACCTAAACACAAGATGCAAATAGGCAGCTGGAATGTAAGAACACTTAACCAGACTTTAAAACTAGCACAAACCATCAAGGAAATGCACAGATACAAGCTAGACATACTAGGAATACAAGAAACAAGATGGACAGGACAAGGCAGAAGGAAATTAACAACACAGCACACAGAAGATACAATAATATGGTCGGGTAAAGAAGATCTTCATGAAGGAGGAGTAGCATTGATTATAACAAAAGAAGCATCAAGAGCATTGCTGAAATGGACCCCAATAAATCAGAGATTATTATATGCACAGTTCAACTCAAGATTCACGAAGCTGTCTATTATAGTTTGTTATGCACCAACAGAAGCAGCTGAAGAGGAATTAAAAGAAGATTTTTACAACAGCCTCCAAGCCACAGTAGAAACAATACCCAAGCATGATATGCTACTCATCTTGGGTGACTTCAATGCAAAAGTAGGTGAAGGAAATGAAGATAGAAGAAGAATTATGGGAAGAGAAGGAATCGGACAAATAAATGAAACATACTAATAAACAACAAGTGGAAACGGTCACTACAAGATGTGTGAGCAAGGAAAGGAGCAGATGTAGGAAGTGATCATAAACCTTCTGGTAGCAAAAATAAAACTAAAATTAAAGAAAGCCAGAATCGGAGAGCACAGAAAGATACATTTTGATACAAGAAAACTGAAAGACCAGCAAACAAGGAATGAATTCTCAATAGTACTTAAGAACCACTTCAGTGTCCTACAAGACGAAGCAGAAATTCCATACTAAAGTTCAATAAAACACTACAGGAAACAGCAAAAGAGGTGCTGGGATATCGGAAATGGTGAAAAGAGGAATGGATAAGCAAGACCACATGGGAAAAGATAGAGCAAAGAAAAGAAATCAAGAAAAAATTACTGAACACCAAATCACTATGGCTTAAAGAACAAATTTTAAGTAATTATGCACAAAAAGACAAAGAAGTGAAGGAATCATGCTGTCAAGAAAAACGCCTATACTATGACAACTTAGCAGAAGCAGCAGAGAAAGCAGCATATACAAATGACATGAAAACCATATATAAAATCACAAAGCAGATGACAGGTAACTTCAACACAAGATGTGAAAGTGCAGTAAGGACACAAAATGGACAACTGGTCAGTGGAGAAAGAGAAAAATTGAAAGATGAGGGAACACTTTAACACTCTACTAAACAGAACACAAGCAGCACAAACAACAGACATACCTGAAGCAAAAACGGAACTAAACATCAATACAGGACCAATAACAATAAGTGAAGTAAAGGAGGCGATAAACAAGCTAAAATCAGACAGGGCACCAGGTGAAGATGAAGTGACTGCTGAGGTGTTGAAAGCAGAAGAAACAGAAACACCAAAACAACTTTGCTGGATATTACAACAAATTTGGGATCTAGAAAAAGCCCCAGAGGAGTGGAAAACTGGGCTTATAGTAAAACTACCAAAGAAGGGTGACCTCAGAGATTGCGGGAACTGGAGAGGCATTACCCTACTGCCACTCACCAGTAAAGTATTTTGCAGAATAATCATCAACAGAATTGTACCAACACTTGAGGAAAAACTTCGGAAAGAGCAGGCAGGATTTAGGAAAGGAAGATCATGCATAGACCACATATTTGTACTTAGACAAATATTAGAACAGGCAAATGAGTGGCATAGCACAACGTATGCATTGTTTATAGATTTTGAGAAAGCCTTTAACAGTGTCAACAGAGATGCACTGTGGAAAATCCTAAGATGGCATGGCCTCCCCCATAAGATAGTAAATGTAATCAAAGCCCTATACGAGGGTTTTCAGTGCAAAGTGATCTGTGGAGAACATACCTCCAGCAGGTTTAGGGTACAAACAGAAGTGAAGCAGGGATGTGTACTATCACCAACATTATTTATCTTGGCAGTAGACTGGTTAATGAAGGAGACAACATCAGACAAATGCAGAGGATTACAATTAACCCTTGACACAGTGCTGGAGGACCTTGACTTTGCGGACGACATTTGTCTATTATCAAGCAGTCACAAAGATATGCAAGATAAAATAAACAAGCTAACTCAGAATGCAAACAACATAGGACTAAAGATCAACGTAGGAAAGACAAAGTTAATGAAGCAAAATGTGAACAACAGAAATGTACTCAGAGTAGATAACAAGTTAGTGGAGGAGGTCGACGAATTTGTATACCTTGGCAGTAGAGTAGTAGAAAATGGAGACAGCACAGAGGACACCAACAGTAGACTTACTAGAGCAAACCAGGCTTTTGCAATGCTGCAAACTATATGGAAATAAAAAAAACTAAGCATAAATATGAAAATCAGGATATTTAAGAGTAATGTTCTAAGTGTACTACTCTATGGTAGTGAATGCTGGAAAATCACCAAAACCATAGAAAACAAGTTGAATTCTTTCCAGACTAAATGTTTATGAAGAATTAGAAAAATATTTTGGCCAAACACCATAAGAAATAACATCTTATTAGCAGAAATGCAGATGAAACCACTGATAACAGTTATTGAGGAAAGACGCTGGCGATGGTTGGGACGTGTCCGAATGACTGACAACTCACTACCAAAAATAGCATTAAGATGGACACCACAGGGGAACAGAAGTAAGGGTAGACCAAAAGAGACATGGAGAAGAACAACAGAAAGGATGTTGAGCAATAGAGGGCTCACCTGGGCAAGAGCAGAATAAAAAGGCGAAGGACAGGCATTTGTGGAAAACCCTTGCGGAAGCCCCATGTGCCCTGGGCACCTAAGGTTCAGAGAGAGAGAAAGATTGTCGGTTCGGGTTCTTTCTCCTCCAATAATAACTCACACTGTTAATTTTTGCTTTAACAGTTAGTTGTATCATACATTCCGCTGCAACATTCCTTCCATCTTTCTAGAATTTTATCTGTCTCTGTCAAGGTCTTTCCAGTATCATCACAAGTTACATTTAGCTTAGATGTAACATTTCTCATCAATGTTTTCGTTTCTTTAACATTTTACTATCTCTTCGACACTTCTGATATCCTTGTATTCTTTAACAAGAATCTTGTTTGTATTGTTTTTTTGTCTTTTCTTATGTTTCTTCTTACTTCTTTTGTTAAAAAATTATATTCCTCTTTGTTATTTGTCACTTTCCATTTCATCTTCGTTTTTCTATGTTGTTTTATTAATTCTAGTGTGCCTGTTGTAATCTATCCATTCTTTTATGTTTTCTTTAGGGCAACCACGTCTTTAGCTGTTGTTACTAAGATATCCCTGGCCTTTGTAGCCATTTCATCTGGTGTCATTTCCTCCTTTTCAGCTAACAGTATCAAGAAACAATTCTTCAGCTCTATACCATATTGAACTGGTATTTTTTTACAGGCATATAATACTAGAGAATTCTGTTCCATGATGGAAAATTAGAAAATGTAAAGAGGGAAATGGAAAGGATGAAGATCAACATATTAGGAATGAGTGAAGTTAGATGGACAGGTGCAGGGAAGATAAACTCTGATAAATATATAATTTATATTCAGGAAGTGAGAAACATGAACGAGGAGTAGAAATAATATTTGGTGAACAAACAGCTAGAACAAATGTAGGATATTTGAACATCTAGGGCCGAGTCCTGCTAGCCCAACTGAAAGGACGACCAATAAACATAAATATTATACAAGTGTACGTTCCAACATCTGAAAGTTCTGAAGAAGATGTACAGCTATTTTATAATGATGTAGAGACAGCCCTGAAACATACAAAGTCACATGAAATAACTATAGTCATAAAGATAAAGATAGTCCCATAGCAGATGCTGTGGGGGATGAAGTGTTAGAGATCTCATTACGTGGGCCATCAGCATATGAGGTAGGGTGGCCAGTTCTTTTCCTCACAGCCTATAGTCATGGGTGATTTTAATGCCAAAGTTGGTAAAGGAAGAACATATATTTTTGGTGACTATGGACTGGGAGAGAGGAATGTCAGAGGTAGTAAATTAATTGAATGGGCAAGAATACATAGCATGGTTGTTTAAACAACATCCCTGAAGACTGGCAACGTGGTGCAGCCCAGACAAAAAGACTTTTAACCAGATAGACTACATATTAATCAAAATTCCGGAATGCATTACTGACAATGAAAACCATGCCAGGAGCTGACTGCAATAGTGACCATGACCCACTCCATGGAAACATTAGAATAAAGCTAAAGAAACCATGCAGAAAAGTGAGAAACATCAAACTAAATACTGGACTCCTTAAAAATGACCAAGAACTGCGAGAGCAATACAGAGTTATTATAACAAACAGATACAATGCAATAGCAAAGATAAATAGTATAGATGAACAATGGGCAATGTTAAGAGATTCTATCCACCAAACTGTTAAAGCGATAATACCACTGAAAAAAGAAGCCCCTAAAAATAAATGGATGACAGATGACATCTTAGGACTGATGGGCAAGAGGAGGACTAAAAATAACGAGGAAAAATATAGCAAGATAAATAAAGAAATAAGATGTAAATGCAGAGAAGCAAAGGAAGTGTGGTTAAATGAACAGTGCAGACAAATAGAGAACTCTCATAATAAAGACAGCAAAAGATTGCACAAACGAATTAGTGAACTCACAGGCAGGAAGACAAAATATATCACAGGATGCCTGAAATCAAAAGAAAGTAAAATGTTAATGGGAAAAGAAGATATTGTGGACAGGTGGACAGAATACATCAGTGAGCTATATGGAAGAGAAAGGCCAGAATTAACATCAGATATTGAAAACTGTGATGGAACATCAATACATGAAAATGAAATCATAGATGCCATCAAACACATGAAGAAAGGAAAAGCGACTGGGCCTGATAATATAACAATATAAGAAATAGAGGCACTAGAAGAGATAGGAATAAAAATAATAACGAGATATAAATAAAAATAATAACCAAGTTACTGAATTACATTTACAACACCGGTTATATGCCCAGTGACCTGCTTAAATCCACGATTATAGCAGTACCAAAGAAACCAGGTGCAAAGGAATGTGATAACCACCAGACTAACAGCCTCTCATGTCACATAACGAAGCTACTTCTGAGAATCATTATGAGAAGAACAAGGAGAAAGATGAAAATGGAAACAGCAGATGAACAGTTTGGATTTGTTGAAGGAAAGGGAACACATGATTCCATTTATGCTTTACGAACACTAACAGAAAGAGCTTTAGAAGTACAGAAAGATCTCTACTTATGCTTCTTTGATAAGCTCTTCATGTTGTAAGATAACAGCGCTGTTTTCATGTTGTTTGTTGAATGTATGTTTTTCCATTCCTATAACAAGGCATTCGACAAGGTGAAACATAATGAAATTATTAAAATGGTTGAAGGCATCAGTATAGACAGCAAAGACCTGAGGATTGTAAAACATCTATACTGGCAGCAAGAAGCAGCAGTTCGAGTTGAAAATAGAACTGGAAAATATCAACCTATAAAACAAGGGGTGCTTACTATCTCCAGACCTTTTTTATCTGTATAGCGAGAATATTCTAAGAACGATCATCACAGAACCAGGCATAAAAACTGGAGGATACAATATTAACAACCTTCGGTATGCTGACGACACAGTACTGATAGCGGAGAACCAACAAGACCTGCAAAATCTCTTGGATAAAGTGGCCAAAGAAAGTGAACAGAAAACCCTTACTTTAAACATTAAAAAGACAGAGACTATGGTTATATCTAAGAAACAGAATCTACCAACATGCAGTAAAAATTTAAATGGAACTATTCTAAAGCAGATGCAGAAATTCAAATACCTTGGAGCAGTAATAACTTCAGATGGGAAATGCAGAACAGAAATTAGGAACAGAATAGGCCAAGCAAAGACTGCATTTCAGAGAATGAGAAACATATTAGCTAACACATCTTTATCAATTAATGTTAGAAAACGAATCCTAAAATGTTATATTGAACCTATCTTGTTATATGGAAGTGAATCATGGACAATAGGCAGGTCTGCACAAAAATCACTGGAAGCAGTAGAAATGTGGTTTATATGAAGAATGTTGCGAATTCCTTGGACAGCAAAAATAACTAATGAAGAATGTAGGAGAAGAGTTGGAGATACAAAAAAATCTTGTAAAAAAGATAAGAGAGAGACAATGTACTTTCATAGGACATGCAGTGAGATGAAGGGGCATTGAAAATATTATAACAACAGGAAAAATAGAAGGAAGATCAAGAGAAATAACACTAGACGGTCTGACCGGATAGTGTGAGAGATCACCGACTGAACTGATGGCCTGCATGAAGGATCGTGTACCCTGGAGAAACATAATAGCTAACGCCAGTCGGCACGGCACCTGATGATGATGATGAATAAAAGAAATGAGTGAAAATAAATAGTTTTAAAAAAAAAAGTTGACACTCTTGGAGATGCCGGGGATCGAACCCGGGGCCTCTCACATGCGAAGCGAGCGCTCTACCACTGAGCTACATCCCCTACAAGAATGTAGCGTATTATCTTATATTTAATGGATGTAATATCTTGTCAGCAATCGCTAATGAATGCGCGAATATTTTATATCATAGACCATACTCTAGGTACGGCTGTTATGAACTAATTTATATATTGATAAATTTCTGTGATAGTCTTCATCTTCATGAGTCTTCACCAGAACGAAGGTTGGTGGTAATGAACCTTGATGATGCAGTCAGCCAGGGTCAAGCTGAGTCCCGTCCATTCTCTTTATGTTAGCTTCCCATCTAAATCTCTGATTACCTCTTGCTCGTTTTTCTTCCACCATTTCTTCTAGTATGGTCTTCATTATGCTGTTGTGTCTTTTGATATGGCCAAAGTATTGTGTTTTCTTCATCGCTATTTCTTTGAGAAGTTGACATTGCTCTTGGAGCTGCTCTAAAACTTGTACATTTGTTCTTTCAATTCTCAGTGTTATATGAGCAAGTTTTCTGTAGAACAACATTTCTGCTGCGTTAATCTCTCTTCCCATCTTTTTTGCTGAGAGTCCAGGTTTCTGCTCCATACAGTAAAACTCGTATATCTGCTCTGTTTTACACATCTTAATTTTGCTTTTATGGGCTGATTCCTGGATAACATCACTATCTTTATGGTATGAGATAGCAGCACTTTCCTCATGGTGTAATATAACATCACTATCTTCATGGTGTAAGATAACAGCACTGTCTTCATGGTGTGAGATACCAGCACTTTCCTCATGGTGTAAGATAACATCACTATCTTCATGGTGTAAGATAACAGCACTTTTTCATGGTGTAAGATAACACACTGTCTTCATGTTGTAAGATAACATCACTATCTTCATGGTGTAAGATAACATCACTATCTTCATGGTGTAAGATAACAGCACTTTTTCATGGTGTAAGATAACAGCACTGTCTTCATGTTGTAAGATAACATCACTATCTTCATGGTGTAAGATAACATCACTATCTTCATGGTGTAAGATAACAGCACTTTTTCATGGTGTAAGATAACAGCACTGTCTTCATGGTGTAAGATAACATCACTGTCTTAATGGTGTAAGATAACAGCACTTTCTTCATGGTGTAAGTAACAGCACTTTCTTCATGGTGTAAGATAACAGCACTGTCTTCATGTTGTAAGATAACAGCCCTGTCTTCATGTTGTAAGATAACATCACTGTCTTCATGTTGTAAGATAACAGCCCTGTCTTCATGTTGTAAGTTAACAGCACTGTCTTCATGGTGTAAGATAACAGCACTGTCTTCATGGTGTAAGATAACAGCACTGTCTTCATGTTGTAAGATAACAGCCCTGTCTTCATGTTGTAAGTTAACAGCACTGTCTTCATGGTGTAAGATAACAGCACTGTCTTCATGGTGTAAGATAACAGCACTGTCTTCATGGTGTAAGATAGCAGCACTGTCTTCATGTTGTAAGATAACAGCACAGTCTTCATGGTGTAAGATAACAGCCCTGTCTTCATGTTGTTGAATGTATGTTTTACCATCCCTATTCTTTTCTTTATCTCCATCTCACATCCCCCATCTTTAGTTAATGTATGACCTAGGTAGCAGTAGTTTGTCACTTGTTCCAGTCTCTCTTTGTTTATGGTCATATCTTCAGTTAATGTATGACCTAGGTAGCAGTAGTTTGTCACTTGTTCCAGTCTCTCTTTGTTTATGGTTATATCTTCAGTTAATGTATGACCTAGGTAGCAGTAGTTTGTCACTTGTTCCAGTCTCTCTTTGTTTATGGTTATATCTTCAGTTAATGTATGACCTAGGTAGCAGTAGTTTGTCACTTGTTCCAGTCTCTCTTTGTTTATGGTTATATCTTCAGTTAATGTATGACCTAGGTAGCAGTAGTTTGTCACTTGTTCCAGTCTCTCTTTGTTTATGGTTATATCCATCCGTGGCTTCTGGTCTTTCCTGATGAACACCATTACTTTGGTTATTTTGATATTGATCTCAAGTCCCCATTCTTGGCTTGTATTGTGTATCATATCTATTAATTTCTCTAGGTTCTGTGAATTCTCTGCTAGAAGGACTGTATCATCTGCATATCTTAAATTGCTGACATTTCTGAACCTATGTTCAGTCCTGGTAGTTCATCTGAGTGTTTGAAGATGTTCTCTGTGTACATTTTGAATAGACACGCTTATGGCTCTTTCAACCTCTGCTTTCTTTATTGATGGGCTGTCAATGTTTTTTAGTGCTGGCTTTTTGCCTCTGTTATCTTCAGATAATCTAACAGGAAGTCAAAATAAGAATTGCAAAAGCAGCATTGACCTTCAAGAATCTTGAGAATATACGGCATTCAAAAGTTTTAAGCACAAAAACCATGTTATATCTGTTCCTAGGTATGTCTTAACCTACTAGACACTGTCCTTATATCTGCTCCTAGGTATGTCTTAACCTACTAGACACTGTCCTTATATCTACTCCTAGGTATGTCTTAACCTACTAGACACAGTCCTTATATCTACTCCTAGGTATGTCTTAACCTACTAGACACTGTCCTTATATCTACTCCTAGGTATGTCTTAACCTACTAGACACTCCTTATAACTGTTCCTAGGTATGTCTTAACCTACTAGACACTGTCCTTATATCTACTCCTAGGTATGTCTTAACCTACTAGACACTGTCCTTATATCTACTCCTAGGTATGTCTTAACCTACTAGACACTCCTTATAACTGTTCCTAGGTATGTCTTAACCTATTTGACACTCCTTATAACTGTTCCTAGGTATGTACAACACCAGAAACTTTGGGAAATAATGGAAAAAAATGGGATTTCCAACACATTTGATACAATTAACATCGCTGCTGTATCTAGACCAACAAGCAGCAGTAAGAATAAATGGTGAAACAGCAACTTGGTTTGACATAAAACAAGGGGTCCATCAGGGGTGCATATTGTCGCCTTACTTATTTAACTTGTATACTGAAAATATAGTGAAGAATATTAGAGAAGATGTAGACAAAGAATATTATGATGCCTTAACAATTGGAGATTATGAAATACCAGAAATTAGATATGCTGATGACACAGCATTAAGGTCCACAACACAAAAGGGAATGGAAAAACTAATTATGTCAGTCCGGAAGAATAGTGAAGCGCAAAACCTCTATCTTAATGCAAAGAAAACTAAATTGATGACAACTGACAAAACAAATAAGGCAGCTGATATATGTATCAATGAGGAAAAATTGGAAGAAGTGGAGAGTTTTGAATATCTTGGATCACTGCTAACTAATAATGGAGATACAATGAGGGAAATTAAAAGGAGGACATCTATCACTGTTCAGAAAGTAAAACAACTAAAGAATCTATGGAATGGAACAGACAGAACTACAAAAATAAGATTTTTAATGGCATACATATTTCCCATCGCAACATATGCCTGTGAGACATGGACACTTAACAAAACAGCTGAGAAACACATAACTGCCTTTGAATGCAAATGGTACAGAAGAGTTCTTCAGATATGGGAACAAAAAAAGAACATATATCCATTCTACAAGAACTTAATAGTGAAGAAGTCTGGCTAGTAAAGAAGATTAAAGAGAGAAAACTTAAATATTTTGGACATATTAAACATCATGATAATCTAGAGAAAACCATCTTGGAAGGGTACATAATGGGAAAAAGAAAGCAAGGAAGACCAAGGCAAAGATTGCTGCAAGACATCGTTGATGATCTGCAAATGGATGCATCAGCAGCAGGCCATCTTGCTCACAACCGAGAGGCCTATAGGAGAGCTGTTAGGGAGGCAAAGTTCCGCAAGGGACATGCAAATGAATGAATGAAGGTAACTTAACTTATTTGGCACTGTCCTTATATCTCCTCCTAGGTTTGTCTTAACCTGTTTGACATTGTCTTATATCTGTTCCTAAATATGTCTTAACTTACTTGACATTGTTCTTATATCTGTTCCTGGGTATGTTTTAACTAACTTGACACTGTTCTTATGTCTGCTTCTAGGTATGTCTTAACTTACTTGACACTGTTCTTATATGTGAACCTAGGTATGTCTTGACTTAATTGACACTGTCCTTATATCTGTTCCTAAGTATACCTTAACTTAATTGACACTGTCCTTATATCTGCTCATAGGTATATCTTAACTTAATTGACACTGTCCTTATAATTGTTCCTAGTTATGTCCTGACTTACTTGACAATGTTCTTATATCTGATCCTAGGTGTGTCTTAACTTACTTGACACTGTAAGTGTATCTGAACCTCTCTCTCTCTCTCTGGACCTTAAGTGCCCAGGGCACATGGGGCTTCTGCAAGGGTTTTCCACAAATGCCTGTCCTTCGCCTTTTTTTCTGCTCATGCCAAGGTGAGCCCTCTATTGCTCAACATCCTTTCTGTTGTTCTTCTCCATGTCTCTTTTGGTCTACCTTTACTTCTGTTCCCCTGTGGTGTCCATCTTAGTGCTATTTTTGGTAGTGAGTTGTCAGTCATTCGGAGCACATGTCCCAAACATCGCCAGCGTCTTTCCTCAATAACTGTTATCAGTGGTTTCATCTGCATTTCTGCTAATAAGATGTTATTTCTTATGGTGTTTGGCCAAAATATTTTTCTAATTCTTCATAAACATTTAGTCTGGAAAGAATTCAACTTGTTTTCTATGGTTTTGGTGATTTTCCAGCATTCACTACCATAGAGTAGTACACTTAGAACATTACTCTTAAATATCCTGATTTTCATATTTATGCTTAGTTTTTTTTATTTCCATATAGTTTGCAGCATTGCAAAAGCCTGGTTTGCTCTAGTAAGTCTACTGTTGGTGTCCTCTGTGCTGTCTCCATTTTCTACTACTCTACTGCCAAGGTATACAAATTCGTCGACCTCCTCCACTAACTTGTTATCTACTCTGAGTACATTTCTGTTGTTCACATTTTGCTTCATTAACTTTGTCTTTCCTACGTTGATCTTTAGTCCTATGTTGTTTGCATTCTGAGTTAGCTTGTTTATTTTATCTTGCATATCTTTGTGACTGCTTGATAATAGACAAATGTCGTCCGCAAAGTCAAGGTCCTCCAGCACTGTGTCAAGGGTCCATTGTAATCCTCTGCGTTTGTCTGATGTTGCCTCCTTCATTAACCAGTCTACTGCCAAGATAAATAATGTTGGTGATAGTACACATCCCTGTTTCACTCCTGTTTGTACCCTAAAGCTGCTGGAGGTATGTTCTCCACAGATAACTTTGCACTGAAAACCCTTGTATAGGGCTTTGATTACATTAACTATTTTATGGGGGAGGCCATGCCATCTTAGGATTTTCCACAGTGCATATCTGTTGACACTGTCAAAGGCTTTCTCAAAATCTATGAATAATGCATATGTTGTACTATGCCACTCATTTGCCTGATCTAATATTTGTCTAAGTACAAATATGTCGTCTATGCATGATCTTCCTTTCCTAAATCCTGCCTGCTCTTTCCGAAGTTTTTCCTCAAATGTTGGTACAATTCTGTTGATGATTATTCTGCAAAATACTTTACTGGTGAGTGACAGTAGGGTAATGCCTCTCCAATTCCCGCAATCTCTGAGGTCACCCTTCTTTGGTAGTTTTACTATAAGACCAGTTTTCCACTCCTCTGGGGCTTTTTCTAGATCCCAAATTTGTTGTAATATCCAGCAAAGTTGTTTTGGTGTTTCTGTTTCTTCTGCTTTCAACATCTCAGCAGTCACTTCATCTTCACCTGGTGCCCTGTCTGATTTTAGCTTATTTATCACCTTCTTTACTTCATTTATTGTTATTGGTCCTGTATTGATGTTTAGTTCCGTTTTTGCTTCAGGTATGTCTATTGTTTGTGCTGCTTGTGTTCTGTTTAGTAGGGTGTTAAAGTGTTCCCTCCATCTTTCAATTTTTTCTCTTTCTCCACTGACCAGTTGTCCATTGTGTGTTCTTACTGCACTTTCACATCTTGTGCTGAAGTTACCTGTCATCTGCTTTGTGATTTTATATATGGTTTTCATGTCATTTGTATATGCTGCTTTCTCTGCTGTTTCTGCTAAGTTGTCATAATATTGACGTTTATCTTGACGGCATGATTCCTTCACTTCTTTGTCTTTTTGTGCATAATTACATAAAACTCGTTCTTTAAGTCGTTGTGATTTGGTGTTCAGTAATTTTTTCTTGATTTCTTTTCTTTGCTCTATCTTTTCCCATGTGGTCTCGCTTATCCATTACTCTTTTCTCCGTTTCCGATATCCCAGCACCTCTTTTGCTGTTTCCTGTAGTGTTTTATTGAATTCTAATATGGACATTTCTGCTTCATCTTGTAGGACACTGAAGCGGTTCTTAAGTATTAATGAGAATTCATTTCTTGTTTGCTGGTCTGTCAGTTTTCTTGTATCAAAGTGTATCTTTCTGTGTACTCCGATTTTGGCTTTCCTTAATTTTAGTTTTATTTTTGCTACCAGAAGGTTGTGATCACTTCCTACATCTGCTCCTTTCCTTGCTCGCACATCTTGTAGTGACCGTTTCCACTTGTTGTTTATTAGTATGTGATCAATTTGGTCTTCTGTGGTTTTATCTGGTGATCTCCAAGTCACCTTATGGATGTTTTTGTGTTGGAAAATTGTCCCTCCGATGGTCATCATGCTTTCTTCACAGAAACTGCACAGTCTTTCTCCATTTTCATTTATTTCTCCGATTCCTTCTCTTCCCATGATTCTTCTTCTATCTTCATTTCCTTCACCTACTTTTGCATTGAAGTCACCCAAGATGAGTAGCATATCATGCTTGGGTATTGTTTCTACTGTGGCTTGGAGGCTGTTGTAAAAATCTTCTTTTAATTCCTCTTCAGCTGCTTCTGTTGGTGTATAACAAACTATAATAGACAGCTTCGTGAATCTTGAGTTGAACCGTGCATATAATAATCTCTGATTTATTGGGGTCCATTTCAGCAATGCTCTTGATGCTTCTTTTGTTATAATCAATGCTACTCCTCCTTCATGAAGATCTTCTTTACCCGACCATATTATTGTATCTTCTGTGTGCTGTGTTGTTAATTTCCTTCTGCCTTGTCCTGTCCATCTTGCTTCTTGTATTCCTAGTATGTCTAGTTTGTATCTGTGCATTTCCTTGATGGTTTGTGCTAGTTTTCCAGTCTGGTTAAGTGTTCTTACATTCCAGCTGCCTATTTGCATCTTGTGTTTAGGTTCCAGGAGGTCTGCAGTCGGGCTGGGGACTTAAAGTGGCTGGCTTTCATCCACAACCTTCATGGGCTCAGTTTCCTGATACGCATTTCTCCTTCCACCTGCATTTGTTTTTTCCCTTACTTCCGTTTCTGTAGCAGTCTGATAGTTTTTTTTACCAGATAGGGTTGCTGGCCCTATGCTGAACCCTCCTTAGTCGCCTTTTATGATCATGCTTGGTAGGGTACAGTGGTCCTATTCTTTGCAGATACTGGGTACCACACGGGGGGTATCTGAACCTAGGTATGTCTTAAATAACTTGACACTGTTCTTATATCTGCTCCAGGTATGTCTTAACTTCCTTCATACTGTTCTTATATCTGAACCTGAGTATGTCTTAACTCACTTGACACTGTCCTTCTATCTTTTCCTAGGTATGTCTAAATTTACTTGACATTGTTCTTATATTTCATCCTAGGTATGTCTTAACTTGACACTATCCTTATATCTGTTCCTAACTATGTCTTGACTTACTTGACACTGTTCTTATATCTGAACCTAACTATGTCTTAACTTACTTGACACTGTTCTTATATCTGAACCTAGATATGTCTTAACTTACTTGACACTGTTCTTATATCTGAACCTAGATATATCTTAACTTACTTGACACTGTTCTTATATCTGAACCTAGATATGTCTTAACTTACTTGACACTGTTCTTATATCTGAACCTAGATATGTCTTAACTTACTTGACACTGTTCTTATATCTGAACCTAGATATGTCTTAACTTACTCGACACTGTTCTTATATCTGAACCTAGGTATGTCTTAACTTACTCGACACTGTTCTTATATCTGAACCTAGGTATGTCTTAACTTACTCGACACTGTTCTTATATCTGAACCTAGATATGTCTTAACTTACTCGACACTGTTCTTATATCTGAACCTAGGTATGTCTTAACTTACTCGACACTGTTCTTATATCTGAACCTAGATATGTCTAACTTACTTGACACTGTTCTTATATCTGAACCTAGATATGTCTTAACTTACTTGACACTGTTCTTATATCTGAACCTAGGTATGTCTTAACTTACTTGACGCTGTTCTTATATCTGAACCTAGATATGTCTTAACTTACTTGACACTGTTCTTATATCTGAACCTAGATATGTCTTAACTTACTTGACACTGTTCTTATATCTGAACCTAGATATGTCTTAACTTATTTGATGCTGTTCTTATATCTATTCTTAGGTATATCTTAATTTACTTGACACCGTCGTTATATCTGAACCTGGGTATGTCTTAACTTACTTGACACTGTCATTATGTCTGAACCTGGGTATTTCATGACTTACTTGACACTGTTGTATCTTAACCTGGGTATGTCTTAACTTACTTGACACTGTTCTTATATCTGATTCTAGGTATGTCTTAACTTACTTGACACTGTCCTTATATGTGACCCTGAGTATTTCATGACTTACTTGACACTATTGTATCTTAACCTGGGTATGTATTAACATACTTGACACTGTTCTTATATCTGATTCTAGGTATATCTTAACTTATTTAACACTATTCTTATGTCTTTTCCTAGGTATGTCTTAACATACTTGACACTGTTCTTATATCTGCTCTTAAGTGTTTCTTAACTTACTTGACATTGTTCTCATATCTACTCCTAGATATGTTTTAACTTAATTGACACTATTTTTATATCTGTTCCTTGGTATGTCTTAACTTACTTTACACTATTCTTATAACTGAAACTGGGTATGTCTTAACTTACTTGACATTGATCTTATATCTGAACATGGGTATGTCTTTACTTACTTTACACTGTCCTAATTTATGCTCCTATGTATGTCTTTACTTACTAGACACTGTCCTTATATTTTAACCTGGACATGTCTTAACTTACTTGACACTGTCATTATATCTGAACCTAAGTATGTTTTAACTTACTAGACACTGTCCTTATATTTTAACCTGGACATGTCTTAACTTACTTGACACTGTCATTATATCTGAACCTGGGTATGTTTTACCTTTATTGACACTATCATTATTTCTGAACCTGGATATGTCTTCACTTATTTGACACTGTTCTTATATCTGCGTGTGCGCACACACACACACACACACGCATGCACGCACACACACACACATGTATGTGTATATATATATATATATAATCTTATCTTAATTGATATTGTTCTTATATCTGCTCCTAGATATGTCTTAACTTACTTGACATTATTCATATATCTGCACCTAGGTATGTATTAACTTACTGGACATTGTTCTTATATTTCATACTATGTTTGTCTTAACTTGACACTGTCTTTATATCTGTTCTTAGCTATGTCTTGACTTACTTGACATTGTTCTTATAACTGAACCTGGGTATGTTTAATATTGTCAAAATGAGGTAGTGTTCTTCTGTCTTGTAATTCTTCTTAATTATATGTTTTGTAATCCTGCCACCTTTATCGATGTTATTACTGAATATTTCTGAGGATATCTTCACACACATCCAGATTTCTGTATTGTTCTTGATTAAATTTCACAAGCACTGCCACTTCACAATCAGAGGAGAGCAAGTCCGATGATGTTCTACAGAATTCATTCAATTCTGACAAATAAGTTATTCGACTTAGAATTCACTACATGACTAAATCACTGTACTCGAAGTTTCAAAGTCATAAATATTCATATCACTTGAATCACTTGAAACACAGATTCGATCTGTCCTAAAACTATTTCTTCAAAACTGCTTTTCCTGAGTATCTGTTGCTCTAATTGTCCATCTATTCCAACTGTCGTTACCTACATCTTCTTTCTCTCTCGTGTCTTCTCTGGCTTGTGTTCTCCTTCTGCTGTTCTTCTCTGATTGTCTGTCCTTCTCTCTTCAGGCTCCCACCTCTGTCTCTTCTTCTTCCTCATTTTCCTGTCTTTCTTCGTCCTATTCTGTCTCCCTCGTACTTCTCCATTCACCTTTTTATCTTCAAGTGCAGCTTGGTGGATTAACCAATAAGTATTTTGGCTCCACCCTTCAGATGTCCACTGGTTCCCATGAGCGTTCTGATTGTCTGTCATTCAATCTGACCCATTACTAATCTGTCGTGAGTCAATTGTCAAATAGCCCACGCCTCTAAATATTTAATTGGTCAACTGGCCGAGTTGGTCACTTCTTTATTTAAAAACTGTGTGCAATCGCATCTAACGCGTGTCAAGCGTCAACTCCATCTATACAGTTGTTATTTACCTAAGTCATTATCTTGCTGTCTCATGTCGGAGGTTTATTGTGTCCTTGCTTTTCATTGTGTCTGCCTTTTCTATTCGTCTTTTCTATTTTATTTACTCATGTCAACGTCCAGTCCTGCTTTGTTATCACTGGACCATCCTACTTTCTGGCATCCTTCTTTTGTCTTTCCTACATGTGTCAGTGTCACTGTATCTCATCTTTTTCTATTCACTGCTTCCATTGTTTACTTTTGTCCACATCGTTTTCTCGTGTCATGGAAGTTTTACACCTTTCTCTTCCTTTTTTCAACCTACTTTTCTCTGTTGCTATTCAATCTTACTATTTTCTTTACTGTATATTTTCATAACCATATTCATTAATAATAATAATAACAACAATACTTACAAGGCCAGTCTGGAAAATAAGGCGCTGTTCTAGGACCCTCTGAGATCGTACATCTGCGGAACAAGAGCGGATCGCACTAACCGAAATGTCCTGTAAATGTCTCCACCCAGCTGGAATTAACAATGTCTTCAGCGTTCTGTAACTTCTTTATTTTTCCACTGGCCTTTTTTATACTCTACTTTCTTTCTCTATGCTACCCCTCCCTACTACCATCCTATTTCCTTCTCTGCCAACATATTGGTCTTGTCCTATTCACCAGTTCCACATTTCCTCCCTGTAGGTGTTTAAGTTCTTCATTCATTATCTCTCCGCGTCCCCTTTTCTCTCCCTTCCCCCCCCCCCCCCCCGACACCTCTAGCGGCTATCATGTTTCTATTGCCTTCCCCCAACCCCTTTCTCCCACTTGTTCTCCTCCTCTCTCTCCACTTCTTCGCTATGATTGGCTCTATCGGGAATCTTTTGTCTGTAGGCAGCGTGGTTTTTTTTTTCCTCCTCCTCCTTCTTCCACACACATTTCTGCTTCACTGGGAGCAAGACTCTTCAGATAAGTTATATATGTTGTATTTCGTTTTGTATGTATCCTCGAATAAGGCTCACGCCGAAATATCGGATGTTGTATGTTTTTCATTTATACATTCTCATACTTTATATTCATTTTTTTCTCACCTGTGATAATCCATAGTGACTGATTTTGTACTTTGTCTAGATTATGCAGCGTAGTGTTTGATGCCGTGCACCAAGCTGTTGAGCCATATTCTAAATGTGGTAGAATACTTTGCTGATATACATTCTTGAGGATTCTTTCACTAGCTCCCCATGTGGTTCCACTCACTTTTCTTAATATGGCTAGTTTTCTTCTGGCTTTTGCTTCTGCACTGTTGATGTGTTGCTTCCAGGTCAGTTTTGAGTCAAGAGTCACTCGTAAGTGGGTTGGTTGTCCATCCTTAAGGGTGTTTCATTTACAAAGATCTTACCTGCTTTCTGTTTAGATGAGAGAGTGAACAGAGTGGTACTTGATTTCTCTGTGTTGATACTTACTCACCATTTGTTTGTTCATGATGTCAAGATGTCTGCTGCTCTTTGGAGTCTTTGTGTAGCAACTGTCATGTATTCATCTATACACTACATGACCAGATCATTTGCATACCGTGCTGCTTTGATTCCATAGGGAAGTTCCTTGACCAGGTCATTAATGAATACCAGGAATAGTGTAGGTGAAATAACTCCTCCTTGTGGTACACCGTGTCACAGAAGTACTTTCTGGCTTTTGTGTCCATCCATTACTACTCTAGCTCTTCTATTTTGTAAATATGACTTTATCCTGTTGTACAGTCTTCCATTCACATTGCAGTTTCTTAGTTTCCACGGCAGACTTTTTTTCCATACTTTATCAAAGGCTTTCTTCAGGTCTATCCATGCTGCTAGTACAAGGTTTTTCTCTTGGAATGTGTCCTTAATCTCTTGAGAGAGATAGGTCACTTGATATTCTGTACTGGAGAAATGCCTAAATCCTGCTTGTTGTGGAATGAGAAAGTTTCCACTTTCTAGGTACCATTTTAGCCTCAGGTCAGTGATGTGTTCCATTGTTTTGCAGAGACAGCTAGTGTAGTTGGAGGCCATATCACTGTTTTTCCCTGGCTTTAGCAGTGGTACCATGCTTGCTTCCTTCCAGATTTGAGGTAACTTACCTGTGCTCCAGCACATATTGAAAATATCCAACAGCTTCCCCATTGCTGCCATTCCCAGGTTCTTGATCATTTCATTGGACACTCCATCTGGTCCTGGTGATTTCCTTGGTTTCATTTTACTGACTGCTAGGTCTAACTTGTCGCGTGTGACTGATGCATCCATGACCTCTACTTTTATGCCTTGTTCCTCTTCTTTCTGTGGGTCAATGCGCACTGTACGCTCTTTCTCTGGATGGATATCAATATTGCTGTCTTGTGCAAACATGCGAGCAAAGTGATCTGCTACCTGCTTACCTGTAAGAGTTTTCCCATCCTCTATTAGTGTAATCTTTGTACTTCTTCCAGTGCTCTAATCGTTTAACTGTTTGATTAGTTTCCACAGTTTTCTTCCATCCTTTTCAAAGTTTAGGGACTATTTTCTCTCCCCAACTTTCCTGACTGGCTTGCAGCTTGGCTCTCTGAAATTTGGTTGTAGCATGTTTGTAATTATTGTGGTGTTCTGGGCATGGTCTATTTTCTGCTTGCTTTCGAGCTGCTTCCAAGCCATCATGGAGTTTTCCCAGCTCACTAGACCAGTATGGTTTATAGTCCCTACGAGCTCCTCTGGGAATGGTTTCACGGGTGCCCTGAAGGATATAAGCATTGAATTCCTTCACTGTGCTGTTAATATCCTTACCTTCTATGGACAACTGTCCCACCAGGATACTTGTATGATGTCTGTATACTGTCCAGTTTGCTTTTTTTTTATACTTCCATCTAGGGAGAGGGCTACTGGTGTTAAGGAGTTCATTTTCTAATGTCAGGAAGACTGGTTGATGGTCGCTACCTCCAAGTTGTTTTCCAACTTTGCGTGTAATGTTCCACTTCAGGTCTGGAGAGTGGAATGCCAGATCTGGTGTTGAGGTTGTATGCCAAGCCCTTGAGTAAAATGTTGGAGGATCCATTGGCTGGTTGATCAAGAGAAGTCCATTATCATCCTGCCAGCTCTCAGTTTCCTCTCCTCTCTTGTCTATGTGGTCATAGCCCCAGTTCTGGGAATGGCTGTTAAAATCTCCACAGACCATCAGTCTCTCTTTGTATGGGATTGTTTCTAGAGCAAGTGGGTGGTCATTAGGACAGTAATAGTTAAGGAGATGGAAATCTGTATTACTGGTTTTTAGATGGATCACCTGGTATTCAGCTCCTTCCATGTACACTCCCACTTGACATGCGCTGATGTTATTCTTAACAAGTGTGGTACTCCTCCTTTTCTTCTGTTCTGTTGGTCTGATCTGAAACACTGGTAGCCTCTGATTTTAAAGGCGGCATCTTTGGTTAGATGTGTCTCCTATATGCAGCATATACTTACCTGCTCTGCAAAGAGTATATTGTCTAGTTCCACCTTTATGCTATAGCCATCTCTAACACTGTTGACATTCTCAGCATTCCACTGCATTATTTTAAGTTCTTGCTTTTTGGCAGTTTTCTGATGTTGTACTTTTTGGCCAGTAGCTCTACTCTCATGTCTCCTGGCTCCACAAGATGAACTGAGAGGACCTCCAGTAGTACTGGGTGGACCCTTTCAAGGCAGGGGGCCTGACACTGCACCTCCCTGGTTAGTCTTCACAGGGCGAGCACCATGTTTGAAAACTGCAGATAGAGATACTTCTTTAGCAATAATGCGTGGTACCCTAATTTTTGCAATGCGCCATTTGGCTGGGTACCTCCGACTTCAGCACCTTTCCTTGCTAGGGCAGACTGTGGTCTTGCTCAGACTGCCATGAAGACAGTGGTGTAGGCTGGCCTGGCCAAAACCTTGTTTTCCAGCCTCTGGTGGCAGTACTTAAGTCCCTTCTTCATATCAGACGGTTTTGAGACAGTTCCACAAATACACTCTGACTTTGGGATGAGGAATCCAATGAGTACTTCAATGATATCCATTCCCCGCCACCTATTGTTTGCTGGCTCTGTTTAGTTTACATCATTCGGATAGCCATTGTTGTCAAGACCCATAGGCTTGTCACGTCCTGGATGTTTCACACCAGACTTCCCTCATCCCTGCCGGAGATCTCCATGTCCCCATCCGTCCACTAACCTGACATTACATTTTACAAAAATAACAATTACAATTAGTGTTGATTGCTACAAGTTCTGGACTACAGAAGTAGGTCAGAGTTTTTAAGCAAACAGATCTGTGTTCCCTGTTTCAAAAACACTATGTTAAGATAAGTGTGTTCTTAACACAGTTGTTCAAAGGGGGTTTAATAGACTGTGTTGATAAGGGGTTTAGTGACCCCATACAGTACTTTGTAACCAAAGAAACTCTTCTTTGGATATTCTCTTTAATTCACTTACTATGCCCATGTCTGCATACTAAGTCTTCTTCTTCTTCTTGTTCTTCTTCTGCGTTTGAGGTTGTTGGTCACTTCAGATCCTGATCCCTGTCAACATGGCAAAGCCCACAGTCCTCTCCAGATCCTGATAGGAGCCCCAAAGATTTTGCCCCAAGCTTGTGTCCTCTGGCCATGTCTCACGCCTCAGGTCTGCATGGTTTGGACACTCTTGAAGGATATGTTCTGAAGTCTGGACTCCACTGCCGCATGGACACTCATCTGTGTGAAACATTTTGAGTCAATGCAGGCAGCTCAGTAGTCTGCAGTGGCCTGTCCTTTAGGCAGAAGAAGATGGTTTGCTGGTGTCTTTGTAGTTGGTGTATTGGATCTGGTTCATTGTTGCATTTCAGTTTCTTTTTCCATTCAGATCTGCACTGGTTGCAGATTATAGTTTTCACCTCTTGGTAGATCACTGGATGATTTGTTTGATCTTGATTGCTGCCAGCTTTGGATATGCTGTCAGCTATTTCATTGCCAGCTATCCCACAGTGGGATGGTACCCACCATAGGGCCACAGTTGTTGACAGTGTAAGGTGCCTCAGTTCTGTTGTGATTTCTTGTATGTTTGACTGTGGGTTCTTTGTTGTTTTTCAAGAATCCAGAAGTGCCCTGCAGTCTGTGAAGAAGGCTATTTTGTGTGGTGGGTGCTGGTTTTCTGTTTTAAGTGTTCTGAGGGGTTCAAGGAGGGCTGTTGTTTCTGCCCTGTAGTTGGAGGACATCTTTTCCGTCACGAAGGCCTTTATGGTTTGTCTCCCATCTGTGTATCTTATGTAAATGCCCCCACCTCCATTTTTTACTGCTTTTTCTTCAGACCCATCTGTGTACACATGTGTCCATTCAGCTGGGTTGTATTTGCTGTCAATCAGCTCCTGGGTTAGTGTCTTCATCTGAAGTGTTGTTAGGTAGTCCTTTTTATGTATGCCTGGTACTTCTGTGAGGACTGTTATCTTTTCACAGTGACTGTGCTCCTCCACAATTTGGAGTGGTTCAGTTTCTTCATGAGAGGTGGGAAGGAGGTCTTTATAGTGTTGTTGCAGTTGTGTTGTCAGATGCTTGAAGCTGATTCTTTTCAGTCTGTTTTTTGTGGACTTGTGAATTCTTGTGTTCACACTTGTGAATTCTTGTGTTCACAGGTTGTCAGGCGTATTAAATTTTGTTTGTGGATCATTAGTTTCTCCTTGCACCTGACCTCAAGAGGTTGAATTTGTGTGTATTTCTCCATCTCCATGATGGGAGTGCTCCTCATTCCTCCTGTGATCAGCCTCAGGCCAGTGTTTTGCACTTTTGTTAGGTGAGTGGTGTTTGTGTAGGAGGCTGTGGTCCAGGCTGTCATGCCATATTCAAGTGTTGGCCTTATGGTGCCCACATATGCTTTTTTTAGTATGTTGCTGTTGGCTCCTCAGGTTGTGCCTGCCAGCTTTTTTACAACAGCTATCATTTTAATTGCTTTGTTTTCTGTGTCCAGCAGGTGTGGCTTCCAGGTTAGCCTCTTGTTCAGTTTCACTCTGAGGTATGTTGGCTGTTCTGTCTGTGTAAGCTCCCTTCCTTGTATTTCTAGTTTAAAGTTTTCTGTCTTGTTGGACAATGAGAAGCAGGTGGCTGTGGACTTTGTGGGGTTTATCATCACTCCCCATTTTATGGCCCAGTCTCCTATGGTATTTAAAATAAGAGAACAAATATTGTAGGATTAAACCTCGAAAAAATCGTAGACAAAGCACTTTAGTGTAGACAAAGCACTTTAGTGAGACGTGAGAGAAAGAAAAATCACAAGAGAATTACCTGGAATTCGAACACGGACTCCGGTAGGACGAGCAGCCGTCTAGCCACGAGAGAACAGCGTACTATCGACTTAGCCAACTAGCACCCCAAAAAGGTGTTTTGTTGACATAGTCTTTAGTAACTGCTCGGCAGACATGAGAGATCGTGACACCCGGAAAGAAACGAGGTCGTGACACACAGAAATTCCGTAGCTTAGATTCATTCTCTCTAGCAGGTACCAACTAGACAAACATACACACGGTCTCCTGCCATGTCTGGTGCAAACTTGAACAACAATAACAAACGAACGAATACTTATTACATGAAGTTTGTTTCAGGTATAGTTTTAAGGAACAATTTTTTATAAGTAGGAATTCTCTTGTGATTTTTCTTTCTCTCACGTCTCACTAAAGTGCTTTGTCTACGATTTTTTCGAGGTTTAATCCTACAATATTTGTTCTCTTACTTTACCGTACCAAAACCTCGTAGTTTCCTATTTATAAAAAATTGTTCCTTAAAACTATACCTGAAACTAACTTCATGTAATAAGTATTCGTTCGTTTGCTATTGTTTGTCGGGCAGTATGTACTGTGATGTCATTTATGTATATCAGGAACAGAGGAATGCCTTGATTCAGGGTGACTCTGTGGCTTAGTTTTCCATTCATTTTGGCCTTGGCTGTTCTGTATCTCAAGAAATCTGGTATTCACCAAAACATTGTTCCTTCAATCTTGTTGTTGAGTAGTTTCAGGAGGAGACCTTTTTCTATATTTTGTCAAATGCTTGTGTTAGGTCTACAGAGGTGGCTAGAACTTTTGTTCTTCTCCTGAAAAGAGTTTTCTATTTCTTGTGTTAGGTAGATGAGCTGGTCTTCTGTGCTATGATGTTTCATGTATGCTGACTGTGCATTGTTATCAGGTAATTTTGTTCTAGGTGTTGTATCAGTCTGGTGTTGACCATCCTTTCCATCTCTTTGCCCTTGCAGCTTAGGAGGCTGATAGGTCTGTAACTGGATTTCTTGTGCTTGTTTTTTCCTTTTTTTCCTGATGGGAGTGATGATTTCCATATATCGGGAAATTTTCTGAAGTTCCAGGACTGGTTGTAGATGTGAAGGAGGGGTGGTTGTAGATGTGAAGGAGGACTGGTTGTAGATGTGAAGGAGGGCTGGTTGTAGATGTGAAGGAGGACTGGTTGTAGATGTGAAGGAGGACTGGTTGTAGATGTGAAGGAGGACTGGTTGTAGATGTGAAGGAGGGCTGGTTGTAGATGTGAAGGAGGACTGGTTGTAGATGTGAAGGAGGACTGGTTGTAGATGTGAAGGAGGACTGGTTGTAGATGTGAAGGAGGGCTGGTTGTAGATGTGAAGGAGGACTGGTTGTAGATGTGAAGGAGGACTGGTTGTAGATGTGAAGGAGGGCTGGTTGTAGATGTGAAGGAGGGCTGGTTGTAGATGTGAAGGAGGGCTGGTTGTAGATGTGAAGGAGGACTGGTTGTAGATGTGAAGGAGGGCTGGTTGTAGATGTGAAGGAGGGCTGGTTGTAGATGTGAAGGAGGGCTGGTTGTAGATGTGAAGGAGGGCTGGTTGTAGATGTGAAGGAGACTGGTTGTAGATGTGAAGGAGGGCTGGTTGTAGATGTGAAGGAGGCTGGTTGTAGATGTGAAGGAGGGGTGGTTGTAGATGTGAAGGAGGGCTGGTTGTAGATGTGAAGGAGGGCTGGTTGTAGATGTGAAGGAGGGCTGGTTGTAGATGTGAAGGAGGGGTAGTTGTAGATGTGAAGGAGGACTGGTTGTAGATGTGAAGGAGGGCTGGTTGTAGATGTGAAGGAGGACTGGTTGTAGATGTGAAGGAGGGCTGGTTGTAGATGTGAAGGAGGGCTGGTTGTAGATGTGAAGGAGGACTGGTTGTAGATGTGAAGGAGGACTGGTTGTAGATGTGAAGGAGGGCTGGTTGTAGATGTGAAGGAGGGCTGGTTGTAGATGTGAAGGAGGACTGGTTGTAGATGTGAAGGAGGGCTGGTTGTAGATGTGAAGGCTGTTTCTGCTGCTGGTCCCAGGTTCTTGATCATTTCTTTTGTTCTTTCGTCTTTTCCTGGTGATTTCTTGTCTTTTAGTTTTTGTGTAGCCTTATTGAGTTCTTCCATGGTGAATGTCGCCATCACACATGGGTCTTGATTTTGCTGTTTAATCCTTTCTTTGAGTTCTGCTTTTACTTCCTGTATGTGTCTTTTTGGGATTGTCGTGATGCTCTTATCTCTGTAGTGATCTGCCAGGTTGTTTGCTGCCATTTTCCCACCATGATATGACTGTGTTGGATGATTTGTCTTTGTTTATGGATCTGATCAGGTTCCAGTTTGTTAGTATCTTTGTCCAGACTCAGGGAGCTAGTTTTTTCATGCTCTTTGACATTCAGCTATCTTCCTGTTGTTGAAGGCTTATTCAGTGTTACTGTGTGATTTGATATTCTCACTGGTTGGGTCACATTCCATATTTTCTCTGGCCTCAGATAGGTCGTTGTGCAGCTTCTCCAGTTCTCTGCTCTAGCAGGGTTTGTAGTTGTTTCTTCTGTCTCTAGGTATGTACTTCTTGGCAGCTTCTCCAGTTCTCTGATCTAGTAGGGTTTGTAGTTGTTTCTTCTGTCTCTAGGTATGTACTTCTTGGCAGCTTCTCCAGTTCTCTGATCTAGTAGGATTTGTAGTTGTTTCTTCTGTCTCTAGGTATGTACTTCTTGGCAGCTTCTCCAGTTCTCTGCTCTAGCAGGGTTTGTAGTTGTTTCTTCTGACTGTAGGTCGATGTATGTCGTCTGTTACTTCCCCCTAGTTGTGTGTTGACTGTTCTGACTGTAAGTCGATGTATGTCGTCTGTTACTTCCCTCTAGTTGTGTGTTGACTGTTCTGACTGTAGGTCGATGTATGTCGTCTGTTACTTCCCCCTAGTTGTGTGTTGACTGTTCTGACTGTAGGTCGATGTATGTCGTCTGTTACTTCCCTCTAGTTGTGTGTTGACTGTTCTGACTGTAGATCTATGTATGTCGTCTGTTACTTCCCCCTAGTTGTGTTGACTGTTCTGACTGTAGGTCCATGTATGTCGTCTGTTACTTCCCCCTAGTTGTGTGTTGACTGTTCTGACTGTAGGTCGATGTATGTCGTCTGTTACTTCCCTCTAGTTGTGTGTTGACTGTTCTGACTGTAGGTCGATGTATGTCGTCTGTTACTTCCCTCTAGTTGTGTGTTGACTGTTCTGACTGTAGGTCGATGTATGTCGTCTGTTACTTCCCCCTAGTTGTGTGTTGACTGTTCTGACTGTAGGTCGATGTATGTCGTCTGTTACTTCCCTCTAGTTGTGTGTTGACTGTTCTGACTGTAGGTCGATGTATGTCGTCTGTTACTTCCCTCTAGTTGTGTGTTGACTGTTCTGACTGTAGGTTGATGTATGTCGTCTGTTACTTCCCCCTAGTTGTATGTTGACTGTTCTGACTGTAGGTTGATGTATGTCGTCTGTTACTTCCCCCTAGTTGTGTGTTGACTGTTCTGACTGTAGGTCGATGTATGTCGTCTGTTACTTCTCCCTAGTTGTGTGTTGACTGTTCTGACTGTAAGTCGATGTATGTCGTCTGTTACTTCCCCCTAGTTGTATGTTGACTGTTCTGACTGTAGGTTGATGTATGTCGTCTGTTACTTCCCCCTAGTTGTGTGTTGACTGTTCTGACTGTAGGTTGATGTATGTCGTCTGTTACTTCCCCCTAGTTGTGTGTTGACTGTTCTGACTGTAGGTCGATGTATGTCGTCTGTTACTTCCCCCTAGTTGTGTGTTGACTGTTCTGACTGTAGGTCGATGTATGTCGTCTGTTACTTCCCCCTAGTTGTGTGTTGACTGTTCTGACAGTAAGTCGATGTATGTCGTCTGTTACTTCCCCCTAGTTGTGTGTTGACTGTTCTGACTGTAAGTCGATGTATGTCGTCTGTTACTTCCCTCTAGTTGTGTGTTGACTGTTCTGACTGTAAGTCGATGTATGTCGTCTGTTACTTCCCTCTAGTTGTGTGTTGACTGTTCTGACTGTAGGTCGATGTATGTCGTCTGTTACTTCCCTCTAGTTGTGTGTTGACTGTTCTGACTGTAGGTCGATGTATGTCGTCTGTTACTTCCCTCTAGTTGTGTGTTGACTGTTCTGACTGTAGGTCGATGTATGTCGTCTGTTACTTCCCTCTAGTTGTGTGTTGACTGTTCTGACTGTAGGTCGATGTATGTCGTCTGTTACTTCCCTTCTTCTCCCCCAACTCGATCATCATCCTGATGTGACTATTGTCCTTCTACCTGATGTCAGCCATTCTTGCAATCTCCTTTTTGTCCATTTGTAAGCTGCCCTGAATTGATGCCGTGATTGCTGACTTGTTCGCTTTCTCATTAGATTTGACTTCTGTATGACCTGGGCAGTAGATTCACATCAAAATGGATAACTGAGAGCCCAGTAGAAGCTAAACCCACTCCCTACGGAAGAAATCCCTCTCTATTCTCTATAACATGTTTTGGGAGTCTGTTACAATGATACTATCCGAGCCTTCCGGGTCATCCCAGCCAGGAAATTGCTTCTGATGCTGCCTGCACCTCCATTCTCATGCTTGAAGTGGTGGTTGCATAGGCTTATGATTTACTAGTAACCAGTTTGCCGTTGTGGTAAACCACATAGCTGCATTCATTTGTTAGGCGTCGTGCCACTGAGCCGTCTGTTAAGATCACAGGCTTGTGTGGTTTGGAGTGATGCTGAATATGCACCTGGGCCTCCGCTTTAGCCTGAGCCCGGTCTCAGCATTCACGGCCTACTAGGATCACGACCTTCATTAGACTCTGCACATTTGACGCTTTAATCCATTCTTGTTCTAGGGGAATCTGCTTTGGGTCACAAACTTCTGACCGTGTCTCTCCTGGTCCGCCATCCTCCATCTCCCTCGCTTGATGCGCTTGCCCTTTGCTGAGTTCAGCTCTGGTAGGAAGGGTTGGTTTGCTGCGCCGGCGATCCTGAGGTACTTCTTCACTTGTGCATGTTTGTGCCTTATTTTCATGATGGACATATCCAGCACGTAGCGCATAGCTATGATCTGTAATCCTTCAGGTAGTCCTGACACAATGATCCTAGGCTCCGAGGTCCATGATTCATATCGCAGTGTCAGAGTTCTCTTTGGAAGCAATGAGGCTACCCATCACACGATCCAGACATCAACACTCATTTCCATCATAAGACACAGGAGTATTGTGTAGTCAACTTTATTACAGGCATCCTCCAGATCTAATGCAACAACTGCCATCTCTTCTTTCCTCTGAAACCCTTCATATACATCATATGCCACTACGGACGCATTGCTTGTGTCACTGCTGGGTCGATAGCCGTCTAATGTGCGTGAAAGCTGTGTCTTCTTGTGTCTCGCCCGGCTTTATACTATTATTATACACCTCTGTCATCCTAGACTGAACTTAATACATGCTTCTGGCGGCTATGCCGAACTCTATCTAGACCTGGGACACTACCCATAGACTCCTTGATGGTCTGTGAAACCTGCTCAACACTGATCAAGTCTGCATACTGTCGAGATCGTATCGATCTCTTCCAATGTTCCATGCTGATTTGCAATCTCCGATGCAGACCAGGTCCGATTGGTCAATGTCTGCGGAAGAATGCTGTCCCTTTCTCTGCATCTATCTTCAACACCCGATCGTCTCATCCTTGATGTTGCCAAGATTCCTTGTTCTAAATTTATTGTTCATGCTTCCGTGCAGTTGCCAAAACTTATCAGGGTATTATCTTTCGTTACCTCTTGCACAAATTCCTCCCTGCACCGTCTTTAAGGTCATGCAGTGAGAGCTATGTGTGGCAAGCTCCATATCTTCTATCAACCTTTTCTCCTGTCCCATTGTCATTTTTCTTCCGCCACTTCAGCCACCTGAACACTTAAAACACTCATTCAGTAGAAACCCACCAACAACACAGACAGACAAACCCACCAACAACACAGACAGACAAACCCACCAACAACACAGGCAGACAAATCCACCATCAACACAGACAGACAAACCCACCAACAACAGACAGACAAACCCACCAACAACACAGACAGACAAACCCACCAACAACACAGACAGACAAACCCACCAACAACACAGACAGACAAACCCACCAACAACACAAGCAGACAAACCCACCAACAACACAGGCCAGACAAACCCACCAACAACACAGACAGACAAACCCACCAGGCAGACATCCCTGAAGCTGAACACGACCTAAACACTGATACACCAAGTAAAGAAGAAATCATGACAGCAATTAAAGGCTAAATAAATAGGAAAGCTCCAGGACAGGACAGCTTGAGTGCAGAACTTTTCAAAACAGACGCAGAAATAGCAATAGAACTGCTGCTGCCGTTGTTTAAAGAAATCTGGGAAACTACAACAGTTCCCACAGAATGGAACAGGGGAATCATAATTAAAATACCTTAAAAAAAAGGGAAGCCTCACAGAATGTAACACTTGGGGAGGAATGACCCTCCTCTCTGTCCCAAGTAAATTACTAGGAAAAGTCATCCTCAACAGAACCTCAGCAGCATTAGATCAGAAACTGAGACATGAGCAGGCAGGATTTAGTCGTAGAAGGCGATGCATAGACTACATATTCACACTAAGAAACCTAACAAAACAATGCCCAGAATGTACAGATAGTGTACACAGAGAAAGTATGTGGAGAATTTTCAGAGCGTATGGAATCCCACGCCATCTCTTAACAATAATCAGAAGTTTGTATGCCAGTTTTACTTGTAGTGTTGGCCAAGTAATATAAACTTTAAGGTGACAACAGGGGTTAGACAAGGATGTACTCTGTCAGCTACTCTTTTCATCATTGTCATAGACCGAGCAATGAACAAAACAACAGAAGTCACCCGAAAAGGTATTAAGTGGACATCACTCTTAGCACATACTCATCACCACACACAGGAAAAAACAAGCACTCTAGATACAATCAGCAAACAAGTGGGGCTGAACATCAATATAAAGAAGTCAGAAATAATGAAAGTAAATATAGGAAACCAAGCAGCAATTCGACCACACGCACGGAAAGAGTTAAACTTAATGACTAAAACCTAATAGAAGTAGAACATACCATGGTAGCATACTAACAATGGATGGAAGAACAAATAAAGAGATAAAGAGTAGAATAAATAAAGCAAGAACAGCTTTCACTAATCATATAAACCTCTGGAAGTCCTCCCAGTACAGCACTAGAACCAAAATAAAGCGTCATCAAGATGTGTTATCCATACTATTCTCTGTGGAACGGAATGCTGGAGAACAACTGACAAAGAAATAAGCAAAATTATCCTCACTCCAAACAACCTGCCTCAGAAATTTTAAATATTTACTGACCACATCACTTGCCCAGGGTGAACTAGGTCATAACAGTACAAGAAAATGCTGGAAAAGGATTGGTCATGTGCTCCGAAGAGACCCCGCAACATCGCTAAAACATGGTCATGTGCTCCGAAGAGAGCCCAGCAACATCGCTAAAACATGGTCACGTGCTCTGAAGAGAGACCAACAATATCGCTAAAACATGGTCATGTGGTCAAAAGAAAGCCCAGCAACATCGCTAAAACATGGTCACGTGCTCTGAAGAGAGACCAGCAACATCGCTAAAACATGGTCATGTGGTCAGAAGAGAGACCAGCAACATCGTTAAAACAGCCACGAGCTGGACACTCGTGGGAAAAAAGACAGGGTGACCCAAGGCTACCTGGCGTAGAACTGTAGGGTGACCCAAGGCTACCTGGCGTAGAACTGTAGGGTGACCCAAGCCTAACTGGCGTAGAACTGTAGGGTGACCCAAGGCTACCTGGCGTAGAACTGTAGGGTGACCCAAGGCTACCTGGCGTAGAACTGTAGGGTGACCCAAGGCTACCTGGCGTAGAACTGTAGGGTGACCCAAGGCTACCTGGCGTAGAACTGTAGGGTGCCCAAGCCTACCTGGCGTAGAACTGTAGGGTGCCCAAGGCTACTTGGCGTAGAACTGTAGGGTGACCCAAGGCTACCTGGCGTAGAACTGTAGGGTGACCCAAGGCTACTTGGCGTAGAACTGTAGGGTGACCCAAGCCTACCTGGTGTAGAACTGTAGGGTGACCCAAGCCTACCTGGCGCAGAACTGTAGGGTGACCCAGGCTACCTGGCGTAGAACTGTAGGGTGACCCAAGCCTACCTGGCGTAGAACTGTAGGGTGACCCAAGCCTACCTGGCGCAGAACTGTAGGGTGACCCAGGCTACCTGGCGTAGAACTGTAGGGTGACCCAAGCCTACCTGGCGTAGAACTGTAGGGTGACCCAAACTTACTTGGCGTAGAACTGTAGGGTGACCCAAGGCTACCTGGCGTAGAACTGTAGGGTGACCCAAGGCTACTTGGCGTAGAACTGTAGGGTGACCCAAGCCTACCTGGTGTAGAACTGTAGGGTGACCCAAGCCTACCTGGCGCAGAACTGTAGGGTGACCCAGGCTACCTGGCGTAGAACTGTAGGGTGACCCAAGCCTACCTGGCGTAGAACTGTAGGGTGACCCAAGCCTACCTGGCGCAGAACTGTAGGGTGACCCAGGCTACCTGGCGTAGAACTGTAGGGTGACCCAAGCCTACCTGGCGTAGAACTGTAGGGTGACCCAAACTTACCTGGCGTAAAACTGTATGGTGACCCAAGGCTACCTGGTGTAGAACTGTAGGGTGACCCAAGGCTACTTGGCGTAGAACTGTAGGGTGACCCAAGGCTACCTGGCGTAGAACTATAGGGTGACCCAAGGCTACCTGGCGCAGAACTGTAGGGTGACCCAATGCTACCTGGTGTAGAACTGTAGGGTGAACCAAGGCTACCTGGCGTAGAACTGTAGGGTGACTCAAGCTTACCTGGCGTAGAACTGTAGGGTGACCCAAGGCTACCTGGCGTAGAACTGTAGGGTGACCCAATGCTACCTGGTGTAGAACTGTAGGGTGACCCAAGCCTACCTGGCATAGAACTGTAGGGTGACCCAAGCTTACCTGGCGTAGAACTGTAGGGTGACCCAAGGCTACCTGGCGTAGAACTGTAGGGTGACCCAAGCCTACCTGGCGTAGAAATGTAGGGTGACCCAAGCCTACCTGGCGTAGAACTGTAGGTTGACCCAAGCCTACCTGGTGTAGAACTGTAGGGTGATCCAAGCCTACCTGGCGTAGAACTGTAGGGTGACCCAAGGCTACCTGGCGTAGAACTGTAGGGTGACCCAAGGCTACCTGGCGTAGAACTGTAGGTGACCCAAGGCTACTTGATGTAGAACTGTAGGTGACCCAAGGCTACCTGGCGTAGAACTGTAGGGTGACCCAAGGCTACTTGATGTAGAACTGTAGGGTGACCCAAGCCTACCTGGCTTAGAACTGTAGGTTGACCCAAGCCTACCTGGTGTAGAACTGTAGGGTGACCCAAGGCTACCTGGCGTAGAACTGTAGGGTGACCCAAGGCTACCTGGCGTAGAACTGTAGGGTGACCCAAGCCTACCTGGCGTAGAACTGTAGGGTGACCCAAGGCTACTTGGTGTAGAACTGTAGGGTGACCCAAGGCTACCTGGCGTAGAACTGTAGGGTGACCCAAGCTTACCTGGCGTAGAACTGTAGGGTGACCCAAGGCTACTTGGTGTAGAACTGTAGGGTGACCCAAGCCTACCTGGCGTAGAACTGTAGGGTGACCCAATGCTACCTGGCGTAGAACTGTAGGGTGACCCAAGCCTACCTGGCGTAAAACTGTAGGGTGACCCAAGCTACCTGGCGTAGAACTGTAGGGTGACCCAATGCTACCTGGTGTAGAACTGTAGGGTGACCCAAGGCTACCTGGCGTAGAACTGTAGGGTGACCCAAGCTTACCTGGCGTAGAACTGTAGGGTGACCCAAGGCTACCTGGCGTAGAACTGTAGGGTGACCCAATGCTACCTGGTGTAGAACTGTAGGGTGACCCAAGCCTACCTGGCATAGAACTGTAGGGTGACCCAAGCTTACCTGGCGTAGAACTGTAGGGTGACCCAAGCCTACCTGGCGTAGAACTGTAGGTGACCCAAGCCTACCTGGCGTAGAAATGTAGGGTGACCCAAGCCTACCTGGCGTAGAACTGTAGGTTGACCCAAGCCTACCTGGTGTAGAACTGTAGGGTGATCCAAGCCTACCTGGCGTAGAACTGTAGGGTGACCCAAGGCTACCTGGCGTAGAACTGTAGGGTGACCCAAGGCTACCTGGCGTAGAACTGTAGGGTGACCCAAGGCTACTTGATGTAGAACTGTAGGGTGACCCAAGGCTACCTGGCGTAGAACTGTAGGGTGACCCAAGGCTACTTGATGTAGAACTGTAGGGTGACCCAAGCCTACCTGGCTTAGAACTGTAGGTTGACCCAAGCCTACCTGGTGTAGAACTGTAGGGTGACCCAAGGCTACCTGGCGTAGAACTGTAGGGTGACCCAAGGCTACCTGGCGTAGAACTGTAGGGTGACCCAAGCCTACCTGGCGTAGAACTGTAGGGTGACCCAAGGCTACTTGGTGTAGAACTGTAGGGTGACCCAAGGCTACCTGGCGTAGAACTGTAGGGTGACCCAAGCTTACCTGGCGTAGAACTGTAGGGTGACCCAAGGCTACTTGGTGTAGAACTGTAGGGTGACCCAAGCCTACCTGGCGTAGAACTGTAGGGTGACCCAATGCTACCTGGCGTAGAACTGTAGGGTGACCCAAGCCTACCTGGCGTAAAACTGTAGGGTGACCCAAGGCTACCTGGCGTAGAAATGTAGGGTGACCCAATGCTACCTGGCGTAGAACTGTAGGGTAACCCAAGCCTACCTGGCGTAGAACCTATGGAAGCAGAAATGAGCAGCATGCAGCACAGCAGGGCACAAAGCAAAAGCTGTCCGCGGACCATGAGAAGTGGAGAGAGTTTGTTGCTGCTCTGCAAAACGCCAAAGGGCGTACTGGGTGGTGATTGCTTAGCCGATCGCAGACCAAGGATATGAATTGGATGGATGGATGGATGGATGGATGGATGGATGGATGCATTTCAGCCACTATTCTGTTAGGGAGCGTTTCATCTTCCTACCCTTTTCAATTCCTCTGACCACCATGGTTGGGCGGGGGGGGGGGGTTCATTTCGACCTTTTCCTTCCAGACTAATTAGCGTGGTCTATGTAGCGATGTGCGATTAGCGTGCTCTATGTAGCGATGTGTGATTAGAGTGCTCTATGTAGCAATGTGTGATGATTAGAGTGCTCTATGTAGCGATGTGTGATTAGAGTGCTCTATGTAGCGATGTGTAATTAGAGTGCTCTATGTAGCGATGTGTGATTAGAGTGCTCTATGTAGCGGTGTGTGATTAGAGTGCTCTATGTAGCGATGTGTGATTAGAGTGCTCTATGTAGCGATGTGTGATTAGCGTGCTCTGTTTAGCGATGTGTGATTAGAGTGCTTTATATAGCGATGTATGATTAGCGTGCTCTGTGCAGCGATGTGTGATTAGCGTGCTGTATATAGCGTTGTGTGATTAGCGTGCTCTATGTAGCGATGTGTGATTAGAGTGCTCTATGTAGCGATGTGTGATTAGAGTGCTCTATGTAGCAATGTGTGATTAGAGTGCTCTGTGTAGCGATGTGTGATTAGCGTGCTCTGTTTAGCGATGTGTGATTAGCGTGCTCGTACTTGAATGCTAGGGTATGTGGGTGTGCGCGCATGTCACAGTGGTCGGCCTTTAGCTACTCTCGCTGAGCATTGTAAGTGGTTACTAATATAGTAGGATAATGCCCCCCCCCCCCATCCCGGAGTGGGCAACAGAATCAGGTCAATATTAGAGTCTGAATTAGACTCTGGAGTGTCCAGTCGAGTCATCTTAACTCTGTTCAGGACAGACAGGCTCGTCTTTATCAGGGCATTGTCCTGAGCCTTGCTGCTTATTACAAACGTAACGAGAAAGGATGAATGACAGCTCATATCTGTCATGAAATATTTGTGGAACCTTATTATGGTGAAATTGAAACTATTACAAGGAAGAAGAAGAACTTAGCTTTTAAAGTTTGAATAGTCTGACACTGCACCAAGTCATCCACTGATGATAGCTGAGCTCAGTCAAATGTGAAATTCATCATTTTTACGGCCAATAACTACGTCTCCGTTACAGCCACTAGATCAAGCTGTGACTGCAACATTTCAAACTTTTACTTAAGCGGAAAATTTCTAATGTTAACCAACGCTACTGAAGGGGAAAACACATTTTTTTTTTTACAGAAACTGTTACAGAATTCTGAAAGAAATACAATATAAAAATGGCATCTATAATCTTCTACGAGTTTGGAAGGATATATCCAAACAGTGTTTGCGTCGTGTTTGGCTGAAACTTACTCCGTATTAGGTTAGTGATTTTGAAGGTTTAAAACCTTTAAGTTTTAATAGGATCTAGTACCACTTTAGAAGTATTCGACATCATTTTAGGTGTGTGTGGTTGTCTCTGCTCTCTACTGATATATTCTCTTGAGAGGACTTTATAACTCTTACAAGAAAAACTAGAATCAACTACGACGTTTATAATATTGAAAAGCTCTGAACTATCGTATTATTGAAGATGATTAAGTTGTTCTTTGTTGAGTTTACTGTCTTCTATCACCACGCACTGCCTCATTACTGTTGTCTAGATTATGTTTCACAAACATTACAACATTCGCTAGATCAGAGCAAGTCCGATGAAATATTCACTGCTTTATTTAATTCTGACAGTTAAGGTATCAGATTCAACAGTTGGTAACATCACTTGTACTAAGATGTAATATGACATAATCTTCGTTAGTTTCGTCGTTGAAGCATATAATCATTTGTTCACAATATCAAACTCTATCATATTCTACATGCTGCATTTCGTCAGTGTTTTAAACTTCAGAATACTCTGCACATGATACGAGGACAATTCTAAACTCTGTACTATATTAGATCCGATGTACATGGTCAACTAATTCCTCGTCTGAATTACTTTACTCGAAGTTTCCAAGTAACAAATCTTCATAATCACTAGAACCCCTTCAAACACATCTTCAGTCTAATACTACTTCTGATTCTATAGCTTCTCGTCCTCTTTCTTGTTCTTCTGTGTTTCTGTCCTCTCCGCTCTACTGTTCTTCTGTTCTTTTTCTGATCTGTGTTCCCCTTCTGCTGCTCTTATCTGATTCTCCTCTTGTCTGTCTGATCATCCTGATCGTCTGTTCTTCCGTCTGGTGTTCTTCTCTGCTCTTCTGTCTACTTCTGACGATCCCCTCACTTGTCCCTACCCTCTGGACTTCCTCTTCTTGGGCGCTCCTTCCTTCTCGTGCTCCGTACTTTGACGTCTGGACCGGTCTCTATTCACTGACCGTCCTTGTTCCTCCGTCTTCGGGTTCCTTCTCTCCAACTGCCCCGTGACTTGTATGTCGTAACTCAGTTGTCCAATAGGCCACGCCTCTAAATATTTAATTGATCCGAGTCGCCAGTTTATAGTTTTCCAAGAACTGCCGACATTTAATGTGACAATAGATGCTAATGATAGGATGAATAATGCAATGAACCCCCCCCCCCCCCCCCAAAAAAAAAAAAAAACCGAAAAAAAAAATCAGTGCACATAATAACAAGAGGTCCGACGAGAATGAACTCACTATTGGAACAAACAGATACTCAATATATACTTACTAAACTTCGTTCCGAAAACCATAAACCATACCTAATAACAATGAAACACAGCACAGTTATGAGTTTTCAAATATTTTAGTCGTAATGTAAAAATCAATGACAATAGCTTGTAGATAATGATTATAATGCCTAAATAAAGCAGTGTAGTCACTTGTATTAGGGTCAGTTAGGATCCATGTAAGCAAGTGTTGTTTGGTAAGGGAGGACCCTCAAAGCCATGGAAAGTAGACTTTTTGTTTTAATTATCAGTAAAAGTAAATGAAGATGACAAAGAAGCACAAGGATCCACGTCTGATGTTATGTCTTTTCATTTGAAGTCACTAGCAAAAGAAAGCAAGTTTCCTTCCTCCAACACAGCAATTCACAAACAAACTTGAAGATAAGGTGGTATATTTATCGTAGGTTTAGTCTTTGTATTAGTTGTGTATTCCTGAAAATAGTGTGATAGTGTTGCTTTTTTTTTCAATTTCATGTTTTTACTTTTTCATATTAAGCCTTTTCCCATAAACACATTTTCCCCATAAGGGCTTCCCACCCTTTTTCAAAAACGCTGGTTTCACATAACACATATTTGCGTAACACAAGGTTTTCTTTCCAGAACGCAACTGTCATCCTATAGCAGAATAGACTGTACACCAATAATAAAGACAGACAGAAGTTATGGTTCAGTTTTAGATAAAGATAAAAGGACTGAGGAAAGTGGACAGAAACAACAATGGTAGAAGGCCAGATGTGCACATACAGATGAAGAACATACACCAGTTCAGTATTTTTATAAAACCCTTTTTTCAAGGAACACATACAAAAACAACACAACAACAAAAATAGAAAAATATAGAGTTTGTTTTTTGGTTTCCTAGTAAGAAAGAAGAATATTACAATGCTATAAAAATTGGAAGTTATGAAATACCAGAGATTAGATATGCTGATGACACTGTGAACTGCCTTTCGAAGCCCAGAATAGTGTACGAATTGTGGACGGAGAGATGCAGTTCACGTCATGCGGGGGTGGAAGACCTATATATAACTGAAAAAAAAAAGCATGAGGGAAAGGTCACACTGAGCATAGCCTGCGGGCAAATGGCGGGTCAAGTTTGATCTCGGCTGTGTTGTGTTTGATATGGAAATAATTATCCCCAGTCGCACTGAATATTGTGGGTTATATATATATATATATATATATATATATATATATATATATATATATATTGGTGATTCATGATGATTAATATTCTCTTGAATGGCACCAAGGGACGCCATCATAGTGTTAATTTCATGTGAACTTCATGAAGCTGAGAGGAGAGCAGAAAACCAGAGGATATGGCAGGGAGCTAATTTCGTCTCCTCTGATTAACCCTGTTGACCTCACAGTGTTTGATTCCACTGTACTATGGATTATATGATGTGTCGTAATCTACTGTGCTGTTGGATTATCGTAACTTTCGTCGCATGTGAAGATTTCGCTGATTCTGTTGATTCTTGTCATATTTGGATGGGCACACCTAGGTCCATCATATGTTATTCAGTGCATGAGCACAAAACTTGAAATATGTTATTCAGTGCATTGGCACAAATGGAAACATGTTATTCAGTACAATGACACAAAAAGTGAAATATGTATTCAATGCATTTCGCAGAAGTGGAAATATGTTATTTAGTGCATTGGCACAAGGAAATTTTATGTGAGATAGGGGGATGGGGATTTCATGGTAGCAGCGGCTGAAATGTATTATCGGTGCATCGGCAAAATATTGAGATATTGTATACTTGCTTAGTAGGACCAGAGGAGCCCAGGCCAATCTGGTCCACTGATTCAGTTAATACTTAGTTAGAGATAATACACTGTATTTATGTCATGCCTTGTTATTATCATGATGATACATGTTGGTGTCATGTGTATGTAATGTCTGTGGTAGCGTCACTATTTTGTATATAGAAAGTTTTAATAAATGGATGTAAATTGATGACTGACTTGGTGATATGTATTTCATGTTGATGTGATGTATGAATGTGTGTAAGATGCTGAATTAACTGGCGTGCAGTGTCCTTGGAGGGGAGAATCTGGGTTGGCGGTCGTGGGGGTCGCGAGATCTTGGCCACGCAGTACGGTAGTACATGCCTGGGAATGCCTGAACAGATGGGTTGATCTGTTCTTCCCAGTCTATCCATAAAATGTAGATTTAGCATCAGCTAAGTTTACAACACAGTATTACTGTCCACAACACAAACATGATTGGAAAACTAATTATGTCGGTCCGTACGAACAGTGGAGAGCAAAACTTTTATCTTAAAGCGAAGAAAACTAAATTGATGACAACTAACAAAACACATAAGGCAACTGAAATATGTATCAGTGAGGAAAAACTGGAAGAGGTGGGGAGTTTTGAATATCTTGGATCATTACTAACTAATAATGGAATACAATGAGGGATATTAAAAGGAGGACATCTATCGCTCTTCAAAAAGTAAAACAACTAAAGAAACTGTGGAAAAGCACAGATAGAACAATAAAAATAAAATTTGTAAGGGCGTGCATCTTTCCCATCGCAACATATGCCTGTGAGACCTGGATATTTAAACAAAACAGCCTAGAAACACATACATGCCTTGAATGTAAATGGTACAGAAGAGTTCTTCAAATATCATGGACATAAAAATAAATAAATAAATATATCCATACTACAAGAACTTAATACAGAAGAAGGCTGGCTAGTAAGGAAGATTAAAGAGAGAAAACTTAAATATTTTGGACACATTAAAGGTCATGAGAATTTAGAGAAAACCGTATTGGAAAGATACATAATAGAAAAAAAAAGAAAGAGAGGAAGACCAAGGCGAAGATGGCTGCAAGACATCGTTGATAATCTGCGAATGGATGCATCAGCAGCAGTGCATCTTGCTTACAACTGATAGCCTACAAGAGAGCTAATAGGGAAGCAAGGTTCCACAAGGGACATGCAAATGACTGACCGACTGAATAAGAAAGATGGGCAGGAAATGCATCCAGATAGACGAGGAGGAGAATAAAATTGAAGCCAGTGATTGACTGAGAAATTAAAAAAATGGACGATGGCAAAGGATACCATAAACAACATGAGATTATGCCCCAGATAGTCCCAGCTTGTCCTTTTCCGATATCTATGATGTAAACAAAAGTCGCCAAGATGAAGCAGGCTTAGGAAGATTAGAGAACACTGAGAAGACAAGACTGGTCGCTTAGCATACCTAGACAAAGAGCTAACAAAGCCTCCTAAAAGCGCTAAAGGATAGAAAGGGCTATAAAATCACCTGCGGCAAGAATGAGAAAATGCAGCAAAGTGAGTGGGATTAAGACAAGAAAGTTGGGCATGAAAAGCAGAAATAGAAAGATATAGCAACTAGATGGAAATGTAAAGTAGTTTTAAGAAATCTACATTTATCGCTAATTTCAGCTGAGTGGAGACAGTCAGTCTGAAAAATAAGGCGCTGTTCCAGAGCTTTCCGAGATCGTTCATCAGAAAAACAGGAGCGGATTGCAGTTACAGAAATGTCCACATTTTCTTACTGGTCTCTTTAGCAGAAGTGCTTGGCAACCGGTACCAGTATCCTCTAGGATATGTCTTATATGTACTGGCGAAACCGACCTCCTAAGCGTTAACCAATCTCCCCTGTATATTCGTACTTCATATCACAACGCTTGCACATAATGGTGTCAATGATGTTGCAAGAAATCTAACCAAAGCTGTCCTGAACTGATAACGTGGACTTTGGAAGGAACCTGCTCCTGGTTTGTCTAAACAACAAATGTTAAGTTCTGCATCTGTGGCGACCGCAACCTTTGGTACCAGAGAAAGTCGTGCCCGCTGACTCGACTGTGAAAGTCAAACTCAAAGAAGAAATGATGTGTACCTTCAAGGAACAACTAAAACTCACAGAATAAACAATGTGTATCTCCAGGGAACAGCTTAAACTCAAAGAAGAAAATGGTGTCTACCCTATGAGAACAGCTTAAACTTTTAAAAAATGATGTGCACTACCAGAGAAGAGCTTAAACTAAAAAAAAATGATGTTTACCCTCAGATAGCAGCTTAAACTCAAAGAAGGAATGATGTTTACCCTCAGAGAACAGCTTAAACTCAAAGAAGGAATGATGTTTACCCTCAGAGAACAGCTTAAACTAAAAAAAATGATGTTTACCCCTAGAGAACAGCTTAAACTCAAGGAAGGAATGATGCAGGAATTGTCACAGATTTAATGCCTTATATTTTTGCTATTTCGAGCGCGCAAGAAAAATCCTGCATAAACCATAGGTTTGAAATTTTATATTAAATATTTTGCTACAAGCTGCAGCTTTTTTAAGAACCTTTTTTTTTTTTTGCTACAAACTGCAGTTTCTTTATGAAGAATATTTTGCTACAAGCTGCAGTTTCTTTATGAAGAATATTTTGCTACAAGCTGCAGTTTCTTTATAAAGAATATGTTGCTATAAGTTGCAGTTTCTTTATGAAGAATATTTTGCTACAAGCTGCAGTTTCTTTATAAAGAATATGTTGCTATAAGCTGCAGTTTCTTTATGAAGAATATTTTGCTACAAGCTGCAGTTTCTTTACGAAGAATATTTTGCTACAAGCTGCAGTTTCTTTACGAAGAATATTTTGCTACAAGCTTCAGTTTCTTTATGAAGCATATTTTGCTACAAGCTGCAGTTTCTTTATGAAGAATACTTTCTAATTACTTGTGATATAAAATGATACATTTTATTCCATTTTTTCCCCCGTTAACCCTCCCCCCAAAAAACAAACAAACAAACAAACAAACAAACAAACAAATAATGCAGAACAATTTTGGACGAGCTGCGTGCTCAGAATTAGAGCAAGTCTGTCTGCGCGCGTCTGGCCACATGACGAATGTATCATCATCATCATCATCAGGTTCCTTGCCGACTGGCGTTGGCTATTATGCTTCTCCAGAGTACACGATCCTTCATACAGGCCATCAGCTCAGTTGGTGATCTCCTCTTACACCATCCCGTTAAACTGTCCAGTATCATTTCTCTTGGTCTTCCTCTTGATCTTCTTCCTTCTATTTTCCCTGTTGTTATAATATTTTCAATGCCTCCTCTTCTCATTGCATGCCCTATGAAAGTACATTGTCTCTCTCTTATCTTTTTGACAAGGTTTTTTTTTTGTCTCTCCAGCTCTTCTCATACATTCTTCATTAGTTATTGTTGCTGTCCAGGGGATTCTCAACATTCTTCTAATAAACCACATTTCTGCTGCTTCCAATGATTTTTGTGCAGACTTGCCTATTGTCCATGATTCACTTCCATATAAAAAGATAGGTTCAATATAGCATTTTAGGACTCGTTTTCTAACATTCATTGATAAGGATTTGTTGGTTAATATGTTTATCATTCTCTGAAATGCAGTCTTTGCTTGGCCTATTCTGTTCCTAATTTTTGTTCTGCATTTCCCATCTGCAGTTATTACTACTCCAAGGTATTTGAATTTCTGCATCTGCTTTAGAATAGTTCCATTTAATTTGATACTGCATGTTGGTGGATTCTGTTTCTTAGATATAACCATAGTCTCTGTCTTTTTGATGTTCAAAGTAAGGCCTTTCTGTTCACTTTCTTTGGCCACTTTATCCAAGAGATTTTGCAGGTCTTGTTGGTTCTCAGCTATCAGTACTGTGTCGTCAGCATACCGAAGGTTGTTAATATTGTATCCTCCAATTTTTATGCCTGGTTTTGTGATGATCGTTCTTAGAATATTCTCGCTGTACAGAGAAAAAAAGTCTGGAGATAGTACACATCCTTGTCGCACCCCTTGTTTTATCAGTTGATATTTTCCAGTTCTATTTTCAACTCGAATTGCTGCTTCTTGCTGCCAGTATAGATGTTTTAACATCCTCAGGTCTTTGCTGTCTATATTGATGTCTTCAAGCATTTTAATAATTTCATTGTGTTTCACCTTGTCAAATGCCTTGGTGTAATCAATGAAGCATAAGTAGAGATCTTTCTGTACTTCTAAAGCTCTTTCTGTTAGTGTTTGTAAAGCATAAATGGCATTGTGTGTTCCCTCTCCTTCAACAAATCCAAACTGTTCATCTGCTATTTCCATTTTTATCTTTTTTTCTCGTTCTTCTCATAATGATTCTCAGAAGTAGCTTCGTTATGTGACATAGTCCGGTGGTCGTCACATTCCTTTGCACCTGGTTTCTTTGGTAGTGCTATAAACGTGGATTTAATCAGGTTATTTGGTATATAACCACTGTTGTAAATGTCGTTCAGTAACTTAGTTACTATTTTTATTCCTGTCTCTTCTAGTGCCTCTGTTTCTTATATTGTTATATTATCAGGTCCAGTCGCTTTTCCTTTCTTCATGTGTTTGATGGCATCTATGATTTCATCTTCAAGTATTGGTGGTCCATCACAGTTTTCAGTATCTGGTGTTAATTCTGGTCTTTCTCCTCTATATAGCTCAACGATATACTCTGTCCACCTGTCCACAATGCCTTCTTTTCCCATTAACATTTTACCTTCTTTCGATTTCAGGCATCCAGTGGTATATTTTGTTTTCCTGCCTGTGAGTTCACTAATTCGTTTGTGCATGTTTTTGCTGTCTTTATTATGTGAGTCCTCTATCTGTCTGCACTGTTCATTTAACCACACTTCTTTTGCTTCTCTGCATTTGAGTCTTATTTCTTTATTTATCTTGCTATATTTTTTTCTCGTTACTTTTACTCCTCCTCCTCTTGTCCATCAGTCCTAAGATGTCGTCTGTCATCCATTTATTTTAAAGGCTTCTTTTTTTATGGTATTATCTCCTTAACAGTTTGGTGGATAGAATCTCTTAAAATTGCCTATTGTTCATCTATACTATTTATCTTTGATTTTGCATTGTATCTATTTATTATAATAACTCTGTATTGTTCTCGCAGTTCTTGGTCATTTTAAAGGAGTTCTGTGTTCAGTTTGATGTTTCTCACTTTTCTGCCTGCTTTCTTTAGCTTTATTCTAATTTTCCCACAGAGTGGGTCATGGTCACTATTGCAGTCAGCTCCTGGCATGGTTTTTGTTGTCAGTAATGCATTGCAGAATCGTTTGTTGATTAATATGTAGTCTATCTGGTTAAAAGTATTTTTGTCTGGGCTGCACCAGGTTGCCAGTCTTCGAGGATGTTGTTTTAACCAGGTGATTCCTACAACCATGCTGTGTATTCTTGCCCATTCAATTAATTTACAACCTCTGTCATACCTCTCCCCCAGTCCATAATCACCAACGATGTCTGAAGTTCTTCCTTTACCAACTTTGGCATTAAAATCTTCCATGACTATGGTAACTTCATGTCACTTTATGTGTTTTAGTGCTGTCTCTATGTCATTATAAAATATCTGTACATCTTCATCAGAACTTTCAGATGTTGGAGCGTACACTTGTATAATATTTATGTTCATTGGTCGTCCTTTCAGTTGGGCTAGCAGGACTCGGTCCGAGATGTTCAAATATCCTACAGTTGTTCTTGCTGTTTGTTCGTCAAATATTACTCCTACTCCTCGTTCATGTTTCTCACTTCCTGAATATATTATTGTATATTTATCAGAGTTTATCTTCCCTGCACCTGTCCATCTAACTTCACTCATTCCTAATATGTCGATCTTCATCCTTTCCATTTCCATCTTTACATTTTCTAATTTTCCAGCCTGGAATAAAGTTCTAACATTCCATATTGCTATTTTGAACTTGTTAGTTTTGCCACCAGTAGCTTGATGACGATATGGCCTCACCTGTGGCTCGTGAGCTGCCCTACCGGACGAGGCTGTTCCAGAGGAACATCCATTAACGTCGTTCATGACAAATCTATTACTCTGAATACGCATAATTGTTCTTGGGAGCTACAGCAGTGGTTTCCCGTTGCCTTCTGTCGGTTTGTGTACAGACTCTCCGCTAGCCTTTGGACTCCATGTCCTACCCAGAAGGCAGCGGGAGCGAGAGGTTTTAAGGCGCCTCTTACCGGCCTGGTATTCCCTTCACTGAGCACCTGAGGCACTTTATAGGAATGTTAGACGAATGTGTACTATATAAATACTGAGGAATGCTGGGGGGAAAAGTAGTAGAACCAAAGGTCTATGACGAGCAATGTTCAATGTTGTGTATTCAGATATATCTTGTGATGTGCAGAATAAGCATGTGTACTGCACGATCATTGTGGAGAAGTATCTGGGTGATTGATTCTGATATCGTTTCTTGAAGGGAACGAGCGATGCCCCATATGTTGTTATATTCATGTAGATCTATTGTAGGCGATTCAAGATGTATGTTGGGATGAGGATCCCGACAACAACAGCTATATATAGAATGTGGTAGCAATGGAGCCGACGACGTGAGGCTGAGAATAGTGGGTTTAGCACATGGTGAATATTCATTAAGTGAGGCAGAGAAATAGTGCGTTAGCACATGTGATTATTCATGAAATGAGGAGGAGAGTCCAGACAGGTCAGCCGTGAGATGAAGTGCACTGGCACATAGATCATTCATGGAGAGAGTGTTGTAGTTTCGCAGCATAGGCTGTCACATTCATAAGTGCTTTAGCAACAGAGAGATTTATAATGTTATTGTGAAGGGGAGGGAAGGCCAGAATACCAAGGCCATTCTAGCTGAGCTATTTGTTACATTCATTCATTTGCATATCCCGTGCGGAACTTTGCCTCCCTAACAGCTCTCCTGTAGGCCTTTCGGTTGTGAGCGAGATGGCCTGCAGCTGATGCATCCATTTGCAAATCATCAACGATGTCTTGCACCCATCTTTGCCTTGGTCTTCCTCTCTTTTTCCCATTATGTACCCTTCCAAGACGGTTTTATCTAGATTATCATGATGTTTAATGTGTCCAAAATATTTAAGTTTTCTCTCTTAATAGACTAGCCAGACTTCTGCAATATTAAGTTCTTGTAGTATGGATATATTTGTTACATTAGTTAAGAGTATTGCATTGATTGACATTATGGCTGCAATATGTTTTTATGATATGTGTTGCATGTTCTGTGTGAATGTATGCCCTGTGATAACGAATTGATCCATGTTGTTGAGTAAATAAAACGTTTACGTATTTTTATATATGACTTGAAAATGTCTATATCATGTTGTGGAAACGTTGTGATGTATGTTTAACCTGATGCATGACTGGCATATAGTATTCCTTGGAGGGAAGAATCCTGGGTTGGCTCATTGGGCTGGGGAATCTCGGCCACGCAGTACGAAAGTACATGCCAAGAGAGTGCCTTAACAGCTGTAATTACCAAATTCTTAAACATTATCTGTAATAAATGTAGATTACACAGACAAAGTCTACGCAATGATGAGGGCAGAGAACTATTTCGTTCTGTTAGCTAAGATTATCAATGATTTAAGCTTATAGCAAGCTTAACATGTTGCAAGATACAACAAAATACACGAAATAACAACTGCAAAAATTGGCGGGACATGTGGAAATGGCTGCAAATTACCGACGACTTCCTAAATTATATTTCTAAGTGCCACGTCATATATTCAATCTAAGATTAATAATAGAGAAATGCAGGGAGTTTAATGTGAATCTATATTTATCCTTTATAGACTACTCAAAGGCATTTGATTGTGTACAACACCAGAAACTTTGGGAAATAATGGAAAAAATGGGATTTCCAACACATTTGATACAATTAACATCACTGCTGTATTTAGACCAACAAGCAGCAGTAAGAATAAATGGTGAAACAACAACTTGGTTTGACATAAAACAAGGGGTCCGTCAGGGGTGCATATTGTCACCCTACTTATTTAACTTGTATACTGAAAATATAATAAGGAATGTTAGAGAAGATGTAGACAAAGAATATTACGATGCCATAACAGTTGGAGGTTATGAAATACCAGAGATTAGATATGCTGATGACACAGTATTGCTGTCCACAACACAAGAAGGAATGGAAAAACTAATTATGTCAGTCCGCAAGAACAGCGAAGAGCAGAACCTCTATCTTAATGCAAAGAAAACTAAAGTGATGACAACTGACAAAACAAACAAGGCAACTGAAATATGTATCAGTGAGGAAAAACTGGAAGAAGTGGAGAGTTTTGAATATCTTGGATCACTACTAACTAATAATGGAGATACAATGCGGGAAATTAAAAGGAGGACATCTATTGCTCTTCAGAAAGTAAAACAAATAAAGAATCTGTGGAGAGGAGCAGACAGAACCACAAAAATAAGATTTTTAAGGGCATGCATCTTTCCCATCGCAACATATGCCTGTGAGACCTGGACACTTAACAAAACAGCTGAGAAGCACATAAATGCCTTTGAATGTAAATGCTATAGAAGAGTTCTCCAAATATCGTGGACACAAAAAAGAACAAATATATCTATACTACAAGAGCTTAATATTGAAGAAGGCTGGCTAGTAAAGAGGATTAAAGAGAGAAAACTTAAATATTTTGGCCACATTAAACGTCATGATAATTTAGAGAAGACCGTATTGGAAGGATACATAATGGGAAAAAGAAAAAGAGGAAGACCGAAACGAAGATGGCTGCAGGACATCATTTCTCTCTACAATTCCCTGTCTTTTGCATTGATTATTAGATCCCCCGGTGACTTTCTTTCTAGCCACACTGACAGCCCATCCAGTAACTTCTTTCTCTGTCTTCCTCTGTCTCTTCTTCCCTCAATTTTTCCTCTTCTCAGGAAATGTCCTATAAACCTCGCTTATCTGCCTCTGATATTTGTTATAATTTGCGTTTTAACTCCAGCCTCTCTTAAGACTTCTTAAACATCCTTCTTATAACCCACATTTCCATGGGCTCCATTTCTCGCTGTACTCTCTTATTCACTGACCATGTCTCACGCCGATAAAGCTTTCGTTAAAATAATAATTTAACGAATGAAGCTTCTAGTCTGCATACAACTAATTTTTTTTTTACAGAGACTGATAATTTGTTTATAGAGACTGATAATTTGTTTACAGAGACGAATAGCAGGTACGTGTTTACAGCAGGCATGTAGGAGTTAATGATTTGGTGAGTAGGTTCTTCCATGGCTGATTATGCCTGTACTCGTATATGTGATTAACTGGTGTAAGAATTTTGTCGCAGCCTGATTTTTATCTTAAGATCAGACCAAGAGACTAGAGTTAGACTGAAAATGTACGTGAACCGGGGACTAAATAAATAATAGACTAAACATGTACATGAACAGGGGACGAAATAAATAATAGACTAAACATGTACGTGATACTAAACAAATAATAGACTGAACATGTACGTGAACAGGGGACTAAATAAATAATAGACTAAACATGCACGTGAACCAGGGACTAAATAAATAATAGACTAAACATGCACGTGATACTAAACAAATAATACATTGAACATGTACGTGAACAGAGGACTAAATAAATAATAGACTAAACATGCACGTGATACTAAACAAATAATAGACTGAACATGTACCTGAACAGGGAACTAAATAAATAATAGACTAAACATGTACCTGAACAGGGAACTAAATAAATAATAGACTAAACATGTACGTGAACAGGGTACTAAATAAATAATACACTAAACATGTACGTGAACAGGGGACTAAATAAATAATAGACTAAACATGTACGTGAACAGGGTACTAAATAAATAATAGACTAAACATGTACGTGAACAGGGGACTAAATAAATAATAGACTAAACATGTACGTGAACAGGGGACGAAATAAATAATAGACTAAACATGTACGTGAACAGGGGACGAAATAAATAATAGACTAAACATGTACGTGATACTAGACAAATAATACACTGAACATGTACGTGAACCGGGGACTAAATAAATAATAGACTAAACATGTACGTGATACTAAATAAATAATAGATTAAACATGTACGTGATATTAAATAAATAATAGACTAAATATATACGTGATACTAAACAAATAATAGACTAAACATGTACGTGATATTAAATAAATAATGGACTAAACACGTACGTGATACTAAACAAATAATAGACTAAACATGTACGTGATATTAAATAAATAATAGACTAAATATATACGTGATACTAAACAAATAATAGACTAAACATGTACGTGATATTAAATAAATAATAGACTAAATATATACGTGATACTAAATAAATAATAGACTAAACATGTACGTGATATTAAATAAATAATGGACTAAACATGTACATGATACTAAACAAATAATAGACTAAACATGTACGTGATACTAAATAAATAATAGACTAAACATGTACATGATACTAAATAAATAATAGACTAAACATGTACGTGAACAGGGGCTAAAAAAATAATAGACTAAAAATGTACGTGATACTAAACAAATAACACACTGAACATGTACGTGAACTGGGGACTAAACAAATAATCAAGCCCTTACAATTAAGTAATGAGGCTAATTACATAAAAAATAAAATAAACAACAGTTGAAGATATAACCTGTATTTTATTCAAATTAATCTCCTTGTACACTGATACAGCGAGTGGCACGATCTAACAACACTAGAACGACATCTGCTGTTCTTCTGTTGTTATAGCCCTTAAACTCGATGTTATGGCCTCTTTTGATGTCATCAGTATCATCAAAGAAGCGTCCTTTCAATGATAACTTTAAATTTGGGAATAGAAAATAATCGCAGGGGGACAAATCTGGGGAATACAGTGGATGGTTGAAAACACACAGTTGATTTTGGGCCAAAAATTCCTGTACAACTACAGCCCGGTGAGCAGGTGCATTATCATGAAGAATGAAAAAACTGCCAGATGTTGAATACTCGAGTCAGACTCAGAGAATCCTTTTCAAAAGTCGTTACAAAATAGTTAAATAAACTTTGGCAGTGATAGTCTGTCTCTCTGGAATAAATTCTTTGTGAATAACTCCTTTGCTGTCGTAGAAGCACGCCAACATTGTCTTAACTTTCGACTTTTGAAGACGAAATTTTTGGCCTTTTGGTGATGATGATGACTTCCAGTGAGCACTCTGGCGTTTAGTTGTGGGATCGTAGAGGAAAACCTGTGTTTCATCCCTTGCAACAATCAAATTTAAGAAATGTTTATTTCTGCAACACGTTTTGATGACATCTTTTGCGTACTCAACACGCTGATGTTTTTGGTCATCAGACAACGCATGTGGTACAAACCGGCAAGCAATTTTTTTTTTTCCTTGCCCAAATCTTCCACTAAAATTTTACAAATGGTCTCTCAGTTAACACCAAATTCATCTGCCATCATCCTCACAGTGAAATAGCGATCTTCTTGTATTCGTTCTCTGACTTTTGCAATGAGTTCCTCATTACGAACAGAAATTGGGCTTCCATGTCTAGTTGCATTTGTAATCGTTTCCACACCATTTTTGAATAGTGAATACTACCTGAATATATGTGCACAAGATGAACAATTATCCATAAAAACTTGTCGCATCAATTCAACTGTCTCAGTGGCACTTTTTCCGAGTTTTAAACATAATTTAATGTTAGCTTTTGGTCCATGCTGATTATGTGGCATTGCATCTCTAACTAGGTCAACAAAATGGCGGCTTGTTTGTCGTCTGTTTATCGTGCAGCGATGAAAAGTTGCCAGGCCATAGATGAAGGTTGCCTCTTTGGATATCATGCTTTGCTTCGTAGATGGCATTTTTTGTCTTGGCCATAATAAAATCAGTCTCACTACTTAACTGTTGGATCTTGTAATAGACTGAACATGTACATGAACTGGTGACTAAACAAATAATAGTCTGAACATGTACGTGATATTAAACAAATAATAGGCTCCATTATTTCTCTCTCTCTCTCTCTCTCTCTCTCTGAACCTTAAGTGCCCAGGGCACATGGGGCTTCCGCAAGGGTTTTTCACAAATGCCTGTCCTTTGCCTTTTTTTCTGCTCTTGCCCAGGTGAGCCCTCTATTGCTCAACATCCTCTCTGTTGTTCTTCTCCATGTCTCTTTTGGTCTATCCTTATTTCTGTTCCCCTGTGGTGTCCATCTTAGTGCTATTTTTGGTAGTGAGTTGTCAGTCATTCGGAGCACATGTCCCAACCATCGCCAGCGTCTTTCCTCAATAATTGTTGTCAGTGGCTTCATCTGCATTTCTGCTAATAAGATGTTATTTCTTATGGTTTTTTGGCCAAAATATTTTTCTAATTCTTCGTAAACATTTAGTCTGGAAAGAATTCAACTTGTTTTCTATGGTTTTGGTGATTTTCCAGCATTCACTTCCATAGAGTAGTACACTTAGAACATTACTCTTAAATATCCTGATTTTCAAATTAATCTCCTTGTACACTGATACAGCGAGTGGCACGATCTAACAACACTAGAACGACATCTGCTGTTCTTCTGTTGTTATAGCCCTTAAACTCGATGTTATGGCCTCTTTTGATGTCATCAGTATCATCAAAGAAGCGTCCTTTCAATGATAACTTTAAATTTGGGAATAGAAAATAATCGCAGGGGGACAAATCTGGGGAATACAGTGGATGGTTGAAAACACACAGTTGATTTTGGGCCAAAAATTCCTGTACAACTACAGCCCGGTGAGCAGGTGCATTATCATGAAGAATGAAAAAACTGCCAGATGTTGAATACTCGAGTCAGACTCAGAGAATCCTTTTCAAAAGTCGTTACAAAATAGTTAAATAAACTTTGGCAGTGATAGTCTGTCTCTCTGGAATAAATTCTTTGTGAATAACTCCTTTGCTGTCGTAGAAGCACGCCAACATTGTCTTAACTTTCGACTTTTGAAGACGAAATTTTTGGCCTTTTGGTGATGATGATGACTTCCAGTGAGCACTCTGGCGTTTAGTTGTGGGATCGTAGAGGAAAACCTGTGTTTCATCCCTTGCAACAATCAAATTTAAGAAATGTTTATTTCTGCAACACGTTTTGATGACATCTTTTGCGTACTCAACACGCTGATGTTTTTGGTCATCAGACAACGCATGTGGTACAAACCGGCAAGCAATTTTTTTTTTTCCTTGCCCAAATCTTCCACTAAAATTTTACAAATGGTCTCTCAGTTAACACCAAATTCATCTGCCATCATCCTCACAGTGAAATAGCGATCTTCTTGTATTCGTTCTCTGACTTTTGCAATGAGTTCCTCATTACGAACAGAAATTGGGCTTCCATGTCTAGTTGCATTTGTAATCGTTTCCACACCATTTTTTAATCGTGAATACTACCTGAATATATGTGCACAAGATGAAAATTATCCATAAAAACTTGTCGCATCAATTCAACTGTCTCAGTGGCACTTTTTCCGAGTTTTAAACATAATTTAATGTTAGCTTTTGGTCCATGCTGATTATGTGGCATTGCATCTCTAACTAGGTCAACAAAATGGCGGCTTGTTTGTCGTCTGTTTATCGTGCAGCGATGAAAAGTTGCCAGGCCATAGATGAAGGTTGCCTCTTTGGATATCATGCTTTGCTTCGTAGATGGCATTTTTTGTCTTGGCCATAATAAAATCAGTCTCACTACTTAACTGTTGGATCTTGTAATAGACTGAACATGTACATGAACTGGTGACTAAACAAATAATAGTCTGAACATGTACGTGATATTAAACAAATAATAGGCTCCATTATTTCTCTCTCTCCTCTCTCTCTCTCTCTGAACCTTAAGTGCCCAGGGCACATGGGGCTTCCGCAAGGGTTTTTCACAAATGCCTGTCCTTTGCCTTTTTTTCTGCTCTTGCCCAGGTGAGCCCTCTATTGCTCAACATCCTCTCTGTTGTTCTTCTCCATGTCTCTTTTGGTCTATCCTTATTTCTGTTCCCCTGTGGTGTCCATCTTAGTGCTATTTTTGGTAGTGAGTTGTCAGTCATTCGGAGCACATGTCCCAACCATCGCCAGCGTCTTTCCTCAATAATTGTTGTCAGTGGCTTCATCTGCATTTCTGCTAATAAGATGTTATTTCTTATGGTTTTTTGGCCAAAATATTTTTCTAATTCTTCGTAAACATTTAGTCTGGAAAGAATTCAACTTGTTTTCTATGGTTTTGGTGATTTTCCAGCATTCACTTCCATAGAGTAGTACACTTAGAACATTACTCTTAAATATCCTGATTTTCATATTTATGCTTAGTTTTTTTGATTTCCATATAGTCTGCAGCACTGCAAAAGCCTGGTTGCTCTAGTAAGTCTGCTGTTGATGTCCTCTGTGCTGTCTCCATTTTCTACTACTCTACTGCCAAGGTATACAAATTCGTTGACCTCCTCCACTAACTTGTTATCTACTCTGAGTACATTTCTGTTGTTCGCATTTTGCTTCATTAACTTTGTCTTTCCTACGTTGATCTTTAGTCCTATGTTGACCCCATTATTTAGTAGACAGAAAATAAAATAAAGAGCTACTGAATCTGTTACAAATGAAAAGAGAATTAATGAAAAGCATAAAAACCTGACAGTTTAAATATTTCGGCTGTAACACAGAAGGCATAATGCTATCATGAAAAGCTTACTCAGTGGAAAGTTGAAGGAAAAAGAGCAAGAAGTCTGAATGTAATGCGTTTAAACCTCATTCGTCCTTCACCTTGTCGTGCCACATTAACTAATGATTCATGTCGGTGCTGTGGAGTAGGTGTAACTGTCTAGTGCAGAGGACACTGTACAACAGGTCCGTCCACTTGAGGACACTGTACAACAGATCCATCCACTTGAGGACACTGTACAACAAACAGATCCGTCCACTTGAGGACACTGTACAACAAACAGATCCGTCCACTTGAGGACACTGTACAACAAACAGATCCGTCCACTTGAGGACACTGTACAACAAACAGATCCGTCCACTTGAGGACACTATACAACAGGTCCGTCCACTTGAGGACACTATACAACAGGTCCGTCCAATTGAGGACACTATACAACAAACAGGTCCGTCCACTTGAGGACATAGAACCTGGTGAGGAATGGATGTTACTGCCAACGCCATAATGTACGTCCTTTTCAGCTTCCATCACATTGAACAGAGACTGCAGACAACCAGTGGTTGTGGAAGCGGAAGTGCAGGGTCTGATTTCTGAGAACTCTTCGGAGTGTGATGCAGTCGTTTATAGAGACGGGTCTGTTATTAAATACAGGCGCAGCAAATGGACTTTCACGGCTCATGTTGGAAGAACAGTGAAGGAAGACAATGGTGCCTTTTCTTTTCACTACATGCAGTCTGGCTAGGGAGGTCATGCCAGTGGCTTGAGACAAAACACTTTCCGCCGAGCATGTGTTCACAGTGATTCAGTGACCATGCTCGGAAGACCGAGTTGAGTTGGGTTCGAAAGAAATGATTAGAGTTTATGAGGAGGTCTACTGACAAAAATCTGTGTCATATTTGTGCCAAGACACATGGGAGTAAAAGATACCGAAATAACGGACAGGTTTGCTTGTATGGCTTCTGTGGAAAAGGCACGAGTAATGGCCGGTCTGATATTCTAAATGCAGTGGCAGTATTTCTCGTAGAAGAAAAGGCTAGATTTGGAGAAAGGTGGACTATCGCTTTGTGCACTACTTATACATGTATCGCGCATCTGTCTATTATTCTGTGACTGCTAGTTACAGACACGGCAATACTTCTAAAGATTGTATTACTATCATCATTATATATAGAAATACTAACAAGGACAACACACAGTGAACAGTGTGAAGAATAAGTGCAGTGTGAACAACATAAACTCACACTTTATTAATGGACAAAAATGAGAGATGATAAGTGAGGGTGAGAGGCAATTGATAACGTTATACAAAGTTTCTGGCTAATCCACTTTCCGCCAAGAACTAGTTTGCCAAATGGAATAGGAGAAAACCCAACTCTCACACTTCATAAAAACAAGTATACAAAACATTTAGTACAACATAAGAGTACACACTTACTGCATCAAAAAAGATCACAGAATTCTCTCACTCATCACAGAAAATCTATAGACAAAAGGTCTATACAAAGATCTCAAAAAGGAACTAATTTCACATTCTTTAGTTCAGCAAAGTTATGACAGGAAAAGAAATGCTTGACATTATGATACTAATAACTACCTGACTATTTACTGAAAATCATAAATGAGAAATAATGTCATAATGTCTCCAAAAGGAGCATTCTATACACAAGTCAGCTGCATGACAAAAGCCACTATCCACGTGCACTAAAGGCTAGGAAAAATCGCATTCTCAACTAATCATGCCTAACCACGATCTTAACACATTCAAAACCGAGACTTAATACAAACTCATTCTAATCTCATAATCATAATTCATCATATATATCCATCTATCCATCTTTATATCTCGTCCTCTCACTCCTTAAATATATGCTAACTATTTCCCTAAATGTTCCCGAAGTTTCTATCCCGAGAATCACTCAGCCCGTGATTCTACCTGTTTACAACCTTCAGACGAAAACTCACTCGACATTCCGAAAATAACTTTTCTATTTCTAACATGTCAAGGATAAGTTCATAAAAATCTCATGGAATTTAACGTCTCAACTCTGACCTTTCAATTGAACTCTTGTACAACAAAAATATCAAGGGCTTTAAATCAAATGGTCAAAATATTAAAATACCCCGGATTATATCCCTTTTATGAGAATCCAACCATCGTAACAGTAAATTTTCCAATATACTGTTATACCCTGTTAGTAATTTTTTCCCCCGTGGTTCTCGGTTTTTTTTGTTTGTTTGTTTGTTTGTTTTTTTTGTTAAGAGACGTTCAAGGATAAATCTAATCTAGGAAACTCATGTGTCAAATTTTAGAGTGATAGAGTATGATGACCGAGAACTGTAAAGTCGCACGGTGTCTATGATTTTGTCTTAACTGAAAGTCACAAACAGTTAGTTTCCTACGTGAGCTTGGACTTCACGGGTTAGAAACTTTGGGAAGGATTGGTAGAAAATGTTAGCCTTATAAAAACAAATTTCAGGCATAGAAAAGTTATGCTGAGTTAGGTTGAAGGAAAGTTGAAGATTATGTTTCAGTCATAGAACAGATGAGTGTAGTTTGTATATAGTAGTAGTTTTCAGTGGACTTCTCTAGACGTAGAGTGTAAACGGCCAGTTGTGTCTTTTTTAGGACAGTTATAGAACATAATTGTCAATTCTGTACTTTTTAGAACACATAGTAGCATGTAACTGCTAGTTTCTGTCTTTTATGACATTTAGATAGACATATATTATATTATCTCATGTGTCAGTTATTTTGGATCATGCTAGTTGTTAGACTTTTTCCATTTATGGAAATTCGGTGATGTGAATTCTAGTTGTTCTGATTTCTTTTCATACATCTGTAAGTATGGGTATTTAGTTATTGATTGTTTCTTGTTGTTGTATGTCTTAGGCGCTCTCTCTCTCTCTCTCTCTCTCTCTCTCTCCCACCCATATGGCAAACAAGTTCTAGCCGGGGAGTTGCGTAGTTGCTTGTATTTTGTAAACTTTGCCATATCTTATCTTATATCTTATATCCTTCCCGTGCCGTTAAACGTCACATAGGGCTCGCAAAGTAGTTCGCCAATTTTTCTTCGGCGAGTCTTTCAACCTTATCAAAGGATTTTATGCCTGTTAATTTGGCCTCTCTTAATAATGTCCTCTTCAGAGTTTCACGCGGTCTGCCTCGTTTTCTTCGGCCTGTTGTGTTCCACTTGATGGCTTGTTTTGGAATTCTCTGATCATTTCTTCTCATCAAGTGACCTACATATGTCCATCTCCTTTTCCTGATCACCCATGAGACTGGTTGTTGTTCAGTCTTATCTCTGCATTGTTCTTGAATTCATTCCACTTGATGCCGAGTATTTTCCTTAGGCATTTGTTTTCAAAAGAGTCTAATTTCTTGTCTATTTCTTTAGTTGTTTTCCAGCTTTCGCATGCATAAATGAGGGTGGATATTACATTTGAATTGAATAGTCTTAACTTGGTTTTTGTGCTTATAACTTTTGAATTCCATATGTTCTCAAGATTCTTGAAGATTGATGCTGCTTTTGCAATTCTGATCCTAACTTCCTTTCTAGTGTCACCATCCTGGTCTATGTAGCTGCCAAGGTATGCAAATTGATTGACTTCTTCAATATCTGTCCCTTCTATGTGTATTTTTCCATTTTGATTGAGAGGAATTTTCATTATTTTTGTTTTGTCCATATAGGCAGTACTTATTTCCGTCCTCATAAATCATCTCTCATTCTACCATAAATAAACGTATGTTCTATATGTTAAAACTACACGATTCATCGTTACTCTTCTCTATGAGATGTTGTTACGTTGGGAGGCTGTCAAGTCTAGTTTTGTCGTACTGTTGTTGTCTTAGCAGAAGGCGTCATGTACCTGAGTGATGCATTGTTTCTTAATGTATATTAGAGAAATGGACTTGATAAAACCTTAGATCAAATTCATCAAAGTTGAGATATAGAGAAATTCTATTAAGCATACTTTCCCCACCAGGTAACTTGTAGTAACAACAGCAGCACACTGTTAGATAGTGCCGATCTCGGTCACGATGCATACACATGTAACTTTTTGTTTAACTGTTGCCGCATCAGGCACGACAAAAGTAATACTACCTTAACTTGATACCGAGATAAAGGCACATTCATCTTTAATACTCTTAAGGTGGTGGCTGCATCAAGGATTCAGGCAACGTCTGTGATTCTGAGACAAGTGGACAGATTGCTTGAGCATAGTGTCAAAAGGGGTGTAGTCAGACGAGAACACTATGTAGGGAACCAAAGAAGACTGATAAACACAACAAATAACTGATGTCATCATTCGTTGCAAGCTGGGGGAGATACTGAAGAGGGGGGGGGGGGTCAGAGGACTTATGGACTACTTGCCAGATGTGCAGTGAGGCACAAAAATGTGACAGATTTTAGTTGTCAACCGCAACAGCAAACGGGGTACGAGTAAATCATGAGCCTATGCAAACACCACTTGGAGCACGAGAATGGAAGTGCAGGCTGCATCAGAAGCAATTTCCTGGCTAGAGTGATGCAGGACGACACGGATGGGGTTATTGTAACAGACTCCCAAAATATGTTAATAGAGAGGCATTTCTTCCGCAGGGAGTGGGTCAAGCTCCTACTAGCTCTCAGTTATCCATTTTGACGTGGATGTACTATCCAGGTCATGCGGGAGTCAGTGAGAGAGTGGACAAGCTGGCAGGCAAAAACATCGATTTAGGGCACTCTAAAAATGGACAATTCCCGTGTGGTACGGGACATGCAAAGAATAGGACCACTGTACCCTACCACGCATGATCGTAAAAGGCGCTAAGGAGGGTTCAACATAGGGCAAGCAACCCTATCTGGTAAAAAAAAACAAACTATCAGACTGCTACAGAAACGGAAGCAAGGGAAAAAACAAATGCAGGTGGAAGGAGAAATGCTTATCAGGAAACTGAGCCTATGAAGGTTGTGGATGAAAGCCAGCCACTGGAAGTCCCCAGCCAGACTGCAGACCTCCTGGAACCTAAACACAAGATGCAAATAAGCAGCTGGAATGTAAGAACACTTAACCAGACTGGAAAACTAGAACAAACCCATCAAGGAAATGCACAGATATAAACTAGACATACTAGGAATACAAGAAGCAAGATGGACTGGGCAAGGCAGAAGGAAATTAACAACACAGCATACAGAAGATAAAATAATATGGTCAGGTAAAGAAGATCATCATGAAGGAGGAGTTGCATTGATTATAACAAGCAACAAGAGCATTGCTGAAATGGTCCCCTATAAATGAGAGATTATTATATGCACGCTTCAACTCAAGATTCACAAAGCTGTCTATTATAGTTTGTTATGCACCAACAGAAGCAGCTGAAGAGGAATTAAAAGAAGATTTTTTACAACAGACTCTAAGCCACAGTAGAAACAATACCCAAGCATGATATGCTACTCATCTTGGGCGACTTCAATGCAAAAGTAGGTGAGGGAAATGGAGATAGAATAAGAATCATGGTAAAAGAAGGAATCGGAGAAATAAATGAAAAAGGAGAAAAACTGCAGTTTCTGTGAAGAAAACATGATGACCATCGGAGGGAGAATTTTCCAACATAAAAAAATCAATAAAGTGACTTGGAGGTCACCAGATAAAACCACAGAAAACCAAAATATCATATACTAATAAATAACAAGTGGAAACAGTCACTACAAGATGTACGAGCAAGGAAAAGAGCAGATGTAGGAAGTGATCACAAACTTCTGGTAGCAAAAATAAAACTAAAATTATGGAGAGCCAAAACTGGAGAACATAGAAAGATACATTCTGATACAGGAAAACTGAAAGACCAGCAAACAAGTTCGAATTCTCAATAGTACTTGAACCGCTTCAGTGTCCTACAAGACGAAGCAAAAATGTTCACACTAGAATTCAATAAAACGCTACAGGAAACAGCAAAAGAGGTGCTGGGATATCGGAAACGGAGAAAAGAGGAATGGATAAGCGAGACCACATGGGAAAAGATAGAGCAAAGAAAAGAAATCAAGAAAAAATTACTGAACACCAAATCACAAATGCTAAAAGAACAAGTTTTAAGTAATTATGCACAAAAAGACAAAGAAGTGAAGGAATCCTGCCGCCAAGATAAACGCCAATACTATGACAGCTTAGCAGAAGCAGCAGAGAAAGCAGCATATACAAATGACATGAAAACCATATACAAAATCATAAAGCAGATGACAGGCAACTTCAGCACAAGATGTGAGAGTGCAATAAGGACACCAAAGGGACAACTGGTCAGTGGAGAAAGAGAAAAAATTGAAAGATGAGGGAACACTTAAAACACCCTACTAAACAGAACACAAGCAGCACAAACAATAGACATACCTGAAGCAAAAACGGAACTAAACATCAATACAGGACCAATAACAATAAGTGAAGTAAAGGAGGCAATAAAGAAGCTAAAATTAGACAGGGCACCAGGTGAAGATGAAGTGACTGCTGAGATGATGTTGAAAGCAGATGAAACATAAACACCAAAACAACTTTGCCGGATACTACAACAAATTTGGGGTCTAGGAAAAGCTTCAGAGGAGTGGAAAACTGGGCTTATAGTAAAACTACCAAAGAAGGGTGACCTCAGAGATTGCGGGAACTGCAGAGGCATTACCCTACTGCCACTCACCAGTAATGTATTTTGCAGAATAATAATCAACAGAATTGTACCAGCACTTGAGGAAACACTTCGGAAAGAGCAGGCAGGATTTAGGAAAGGAAGATCATGCACAGACCACATATTTGTACTTAGACAAATATTAGAACAGGCAAATGAGTGGCAGAGCACAACATATGCATTGTTTATATATTTTGAGAAAGCCTTTGACAGTGTCAACAAAGATGCACTGTGGAAAATCCTAAGATGGCATGGCCTCCCCCATAAGATAGTTAATGTAATCAAAGCCCTATACAAGGGTTTTCAGTGCAAAGTGATCTGTGGAGAACATACCTCCAGCAGCTGTAGGGTACAAACAGGAGTGAAACAGGGATGTGTACTATCACCAACATTATTTATCTTGGCAGTAGACTGGTTAATGAAGGAGGCAACATCAGACAAACGCAGAGGATTACAATGGACCCTTGACACAGTGCTGGAGGACCTTGACTTTGCGGACGACATTTGTCTATTATCAAGCAGTCACAAAGATATGCAAGATAAAATAAACAAGCTAACTCAGAATGCAAACAACATAGGACTAAAGATCAACGTAGGAAAGACAAAGTTAATGAAGCAAAATGTGAGCAATAGAAATGTACTGAGAGTAGATAGCAAGTTAGTGGAGGAAGTCAATGAATTTGTATACCTTGGCAGTAAAATAGTAGAAAATGGAGACAGCACAGAGGACATAAACAGCAGACTTACTAGAGCAAACCAGGCTTTTGCAGTGCTGCAGACTAGCGTAGTGGTTAGAGCACTCGTCTAGCAACCAAATGGTCGAGGGTTCGAATCCCCAGCTGAGCGGCAATTTTTTTTCCGACCAATACGGCCCTGAGGTCGACTCAGCCTCGTAAAATGGGTACCAGAGAAAATCTGGGAAGTAAAGGCAGCGAGGAAAGGAACTGGTCACCCTACCTCATACGCTGATGACCCAGCATAATGAGGTCTCTAACGCTTCACCCCCTACGGCATTTGAAATGCTATGGGACTATCTTTACTTTTTAGACTATATGGAAATCTAAAAAACTAAGCATGAATACGAAAATCAGGATATTTAAGAGTAATGTTCTAAGTGTGCTACTCTATGGAAGTGAATGGTGGAAAATCACCAAAACCATAGAAAACAAACTGAATTTTTTCCAGACTAAATGTTTACGAAGAATTAGAAAAATATTTTGGCCAAACACCATAAGAAATAACATCTTGTTGGCAGAGATGCAGATGAAACCACTGACAACAATTATTGAAGAAAGACGCTGGCGATGGTTGGGACATGTGCTCCGAATGATTGACAACTCACTACCAAAAATAGCACTAAGATGGACACCACAGGGGAACATAAGTAAGGGTAGACCAAAAGAGACATGGAGAAGAACAACAGAGAGGATGTTGAGCAATAGAGGGCTCACCTGGGCAAGAGCAGAAAAAAAGGCGAAGGACAGGCATTTGTGGAAAACCCTTGCGGAAGCCCCATGTGCCCTGGGCACTTAAGGTTCAGAGAGAGAGAGAGAGAGAGAGAGAGTGAGCGAGAGAGAGAGAGAGAGAGAGAGAAATGGACAAGGAGGAGATTATAACAGTCACCTTGAATAGGCTGCATATGGAGGACGACATCGGGTTGAATGACAGCCAGCACATCAGGAGGATGATCGAGTTGAGGTGAGGAGTGGGGAAGTGGACGTTTTTCTGAACGAAGTGGCTTAGAGCGTGTTACCCACAATCAGAGCGTGACTGGCTTCATCAGCAGACGCACGCTTCAGTGGGTTTTGGAACAGAAAGGGGAGAACATATTGAAATGCCTGGATTGCGGAGTTGCCAGCCTCTGATTACAGATATGCAGTAAGAATGATCTTTCGACTAAAAAAAAAAAAAAGAAAAAGACCATGGACGATCTAACGTGATGCCTTAATAAAGACTCATGAAGTCAGCTGATTGAAAATATCAGAGAACCGAGATGCGTGCAGAAGCACGCCCGTCAAGGCCTACCGGAACGGCACATGATGATGATGAGTCACATATTGTCGACCTTTCGCAGGAGATGTTATTTGTTTAACTTGTATACCGAAAATATATTGAGGATTGTTAGAGAAGATGCAAACAAAGAATATTACAATGTCATAAAAATTTGAGGCTAGGAAATACCAGAGATTAGATATGCTGATGACACAAAAAGGAATGGAAAAACTAATTATGTCAGTCCGTAAGAACAGTGAAGAGCAAAACCTTTATTTTAATGCAAAGAAAACTAAATTGATGACATATGACAAAACAGATAAAGCAGCTGAAATATATTTATCAATAAGGAAAAATTGGAAAAGGTGTAAAGTTTTGAACATCTTAGATCATTACTAATAATGGAGATACAATGAGGGATATTAAAAGGAGGGCATCTATCGCTCTTCAAACAGTGAAACAACTAAAGAAGATGTGGAGAGGAATAGATAGAACTACAAAAAAAAAAAAAAAGATTTTTAAGGGCATGCATCTTTCCCATCGCAGCATATTCCTGTGAGACCTGGACACTTAACAAAACCGCGGAAACATACAGAAGAGTTCTTCAAATATCATGGACACAAAAAAGAACAAATATATCCATATTACATTCATTCATTCATTTGCATGTCCCTTGCGGAACTTTGCCTCCCTAACAGCACTCTTGTAGGCCTGTCGGTTGTGAGCAAGATGGTCTGCCGCTGTTGCTTCCATTTGCAGATTGTCAACGACGTCTTGCAGCCATCTTCGTTTTGGTCTTCCTTTCTTTCTTTTTCCCTTTATGTATCCTTCCAATAAGGTCTTCTCTAAATTATCATGACGTTTAATGTGTCAAAAATATTTAAGTTTTCTCTCTTTAATCCTCTTTACTAGCCAGCCTTCTTCAATATTAAGCTCTTGTAGTATAGATATGATAATTTAGAGAAGACCGTATTGGAAGGATACATAATGGGAAAAAGAAAAAGAGGAAGACCGAAACGAAGATGGCTGCAAGACATCGTTGATGATCTGGGAATGGATGCAGCAGCAGCAGGCCATCTTGCTCACAACCGAGAGGCCTACAGGAGTGCTGTTTGGGAGGCAAAGTTCCGCAAGGGACATGCAATGGAAATGAATGAGTATAGATATATTTGTTATTTTTTTGTGTCCACGATATTTGGAGAACTCTTCTGTAGCATTTACATTCAAAGGCATCTATGTGTTTCTCAGCTGTTTTGTTAAGTGTCCAGTTCTCACAGGCATATGTTGCGATAGGAAAGATGCATGCCCTTAAAAATCTTATTTTTGTGGTTCTGTCTGCTCCTCTCCACAGATTCGTTTCCATACTACAAGAACTTAATATTGAAGAAGGTTTGATAGTAAGGAGGATTAAACAGAGAATTTGGACACATTAAACGTCATGATAATTTAGAGAAGACAGTCTTGAAAGGATACATAATGGAAAAAAAGAACGAGAGAAAGACCTAGGCGAAGATGGCTGCAAGACATAGCTGATAATCTGCAAATGGAAGCATCACCAGCACACAGTAGTTAGTATATAAGTATACAACTATACACGAAGCACTACAGTAAAGCTGTGGTACCAAAACTAGGATAAAAGTAGGGCGTAGAGACTGTTTAAATGGAGAACTATGATGTGTAGTCAGTGGGTCGTTACTGGGGGTGGTTTGTGGGGAAACCGTGGAGGTGAGAGAGAGTGGTACAATGTTAACCTAGCCAGGAGAAGATGAAGTAGATGATTATAATTAGGGTAGAGGGGTTGTAATGTGATGCTGTGAGGAGGTTCTGATCTATGTGTAACAAGTGAGAATAGAGTGGAGCTTAGTATAGAGGGATTATAATTGTTGAAGAGGAGAATGTTGGATAGCGAGATTAACCCGTTTGATTCCAGCGTCCATAATCCTGAATGTAGCGGTTCTCGAGCGCTAGGCGGCTTGTGTCATCTGTGTGACATTGTTTTTTGGCTGTTACTAGAACATCAGATTTGCCTCTGTGGTTGCTGCATCAGCAGCAGGGCATCTTGCTTACAACCGAGAAGCCTACAGGAGTTGTTAGGGAGACAAAGTTCCGCAAGAGACATGGAAATGACTGACTGACGCTTGAGTTGTCAACTTTCACACTGCATGCATCTTGCCATTTAAGCAATTCTTGGCCACACAGTCCTTAAAAGACATAACTTAATAAAACTTTAATGTTTAACATTTTTTTTATATTTAGAGCATATAAATAGAAAATAAAACATAGAGTTTGTTGTAAGGAATTTGCTGTTTTGATTTTAAAAAATCGCATAATTTATTGAATTTAACATTTGTATGAACTAGGGCAAGAAAGCCGCACTACCCGGCACTCACAAGAAGCAGACGATGAGAACAAGTAGTGAGAAAGAGAGAGAAAGAGAAGCTGTTGGTTTACAGCTATCTTTGTTTTAGCGGTTGGTTCATCAGTTTTGTTTGTTAGTTACAGGTGTCATTATTAGCCAGTCAGTTCATCACAATATTGTTACAAGAATTATTAACCGATTTATCAAAGTAAATCAACATTACATGTATCAGGGAGCATCAGATTGTTGGTACATTATACACTTACCTCATCGAAACATATAAACACATTATACACTTACCTCATCGAAACTATACACTTACCTCATCGAAACATATAAACAGTCTCCAACTGGTCATATCTAACAGCACACAAGGCGCTTAGTGACACAGCCATCTGTAACGGCGTAATCATTAGAAAGTGTAGCCTAGCGAGCAGCAAGTCAAGATATGTCAACCATCCAAGGTTGGTATTTTCCTGATTTTATTGAAAGACCATAGTTAGTCTGACATGGTTTTTTTATTATTGAAAGACCATAGTCTAACATGGAGTTTTTTTAATTATTGAAAGACCATAGTCTAACATGGAGTTTTTTTTTTATTATTGAAAGACCATAGTCTAACATGGATTTTTTTTTTATTGAAATACCATAGTCTAATATGGAGTTTTTTTTATAACTGGTAGACCATAGTTAGTCTAACATGGAGTTTTGTTTTTTAGTTAGTTCATCAGCAGAAAAAAAATTTTTTTCTAGTCAGTATAATTTAATAATAATAATAAAAAAAACAAACATCATTTGGTTCATGCAACCAGTACATGAAATCTTAGATGCCATTAAATATGAAAAGAGGGAAAGTTAACAGGACCTGATAAAATATCTGTAGAGGAATTGGATGCTGTTTGTGAATTTGTATAAACGTATTAAAAAAAAACAAATTGTTAAATGACATCTATAACACTGGACATATACCTAATAAGCTATTAAAATCCACTTTCATAGCTCTTCCAAATACACCAAGGACCAAAGAGTGTGAAGACACCTGAACAATGAGCCTTTTATATCACATCACAAAACTACTGTTGAGAATTATTATGACAAGAACTAGACGTGGAGTAAAGGTAGAAACAGGAGATGAGCTGTTTGGGTTTGTAGAAAGAAAAGAAATACATAATGCCATATTTGCGCTAATTAATATGATATAGAGAATTTTAGTTCAAAAGTACAGAAAGATTTATTTTTATACTTTATTGGTTATACCAAACCATTTGATAAAATGGAGCATGACAAAATCTTGAAAATGTTAGAGAACATAAATATTGACACAAAGATCTGAGAATAATTTTTAAAAAATAAAAAAAAGACATGTTCTGGAATCAAGCAGTCATCAGGATAGTAAATATAATAGGCAAATATCAGCCAATAAAGCAGGGAGTTAGACAAGGCTGTGTACCAGATTTGTACTCACTGTACAGTGAAAATATTATGAGAAGTCAAGAATAAACAAGAAATTTGAGTTGGAGGTTACAACATGAACAAGCTACTCACAAGACCTCTGGGAGTCATGACCCAGAAGGGCCCACCCCCCTTAGAGTGTCAGGAGTTTAATAGGGTCGAAACACTTGTCTGAGGGTGGGTACTTCCTCTGATGATCTTAAGGAGTTGTGTTGTTGTTCCGCTGTCTACAGTGGAGAGATTCCTGCATACATTATGCAGGTGATAAGAATACAAATAAACGGCAGAACTGCATCAACTACGAGACACTGAGAAATAATTACTGGCCCAGTGAAACCACTAAAGAAGATAAGCTCTACGGTTCCATACATGAGTTACAAAAAACAGTGAAATTTATCCAAGAGACAGGACTGCAGATATAGACAGTCAGTGTGAACGAAGAAGAAGAAGAAGACAGATAAACGGCACTGAAAAGAGCCTGCAGAAGTTATTAGATACAGTAGTAAAAGAAAGTGAGAAGAAAGGACTCATCTTAAATAGCAAGAAAATAAACTGGTTGTATAACCCCACCTAAATATAGTGTTAAAGTGAAAGGAGCAGCCTTGAGACAGATGCAGACATTTAAATATCTGGGCACACTAGTAACATCAGATGGCAGATAAAAGGTAAAGGTAAACCCAAGTTTCCTTGCCATTAAGGCACACTAGGGTTATGGCATTAGGCCTGTATTTCCAAGACCTTCAGCACATGAAAATATAATGTACTCATTATCATGCCTGGCTACAGTTACCTTGTATCCATTTTTAGAGGCTGGGTGAACCCTTGGCTCATTTGTTTTGTGTCGCAGAAAAAAAGGGAATGGACGCTGGTACCAGTAAATTAGTAAACCAGGCACCTTAGCACTCAGCTAACCAGATGGAAGATGCAGCTCTGAAATCAAGAATAGAATATGCCAAGACAGCTTTCTAACAAATGAGAAACATGCAGTGAACATCAGAAAGAGACTTATACTACACTGAATCTGTCGTACTCTATGGAAGTGATTTGTGGACAACAAAGAGATCTGTGCAAAGATCACTGGAAGCAAAAGAGATAGTTTCTTAGAAGAATGTTAAGAGTACCATGGAGAGCTAAGATGACAAACAAGGAATGTTTAACAAACGCAGATGTGAAAAAGAACCTAATTAAATCCATAAGAAAACAACACTCATCATTCATAGAACTTAAAATGAGCAGGGGAAGGCTTGAAAACATAACAAAAAGATAAACTGGAAGAGAGGCAAGGGAAGACCAAGAGAAAAAATATAGACACTACAGAGCAATAAAGTCATCAACTGAACTGATAGAAAATATCAAGGACTGAGATCTATGGAAATGCATGACTGCCAGTGCCTACCGGCACATTACCTAATGATGATAATGGTACTCAGCAGTACAGTAATAAAAGGATCATTTGTTTCTTGGTCATAATATTTGTTTTCTTTATGCATTTGTCCACAAAAGGGCATTGATTTTGTGTTATGATTTGTATCTAGATAGTGATATCTCTGCCACTCAGCCTAAAACACCCGTCTTTGGCATTGCATATTTTTTTGGGGCTGTGTTTGCATTTCCATTGAAGTCATGTTAACTTGGCCAGACTGTGGTCTGTTTTAAGGGGGCCAGAGAATGTACAGAACAAGGCAATGAGATTGGTCTTGGGTATCGGCCATGCACTTTCTGTTTGATAAGCTGAGTGTGAGCTCAAAACGCACGTATGCTCAGGTAAAGGCATACATCAGGGTTGCTATCATGATGAACCATCCTCTCTTTAAGGAGCTGGGGTTGACAAAGGGCAGATGCACCAGACAAGGCAGATCCTGGAATACTGAGGCTGAGGATACAATAATGTCAGTGTGCAATCTAAATAAGGTGCCTGAAGGTGATGACTGGTTATGAGTACAGAACCAGCCTAAGCTAACGAAGGTTATTATACAGAAGGGCAGAGAATGTCAAGACTGAGCACAGGGGGCAGTTGAACTTTGGGTTTAAGATCTCATCCAGCAACACTGGATCTTCCAACATGGTAACGTACTGTTCAAAAGAAGAAACACAACAAATACAATGTTGCGATTTAAACTGAAGTTTGCTAATCAGACAAAGGAAAATTGCCTGAAACGTTCACTTGAACATCAACTTCACATGCTGACCTGAATTGTACTCACCAGATGATTCATGAGCACAGAAAAGCAACACTAATCAAAACAGCATTTTTGACAGTTACTCATGACAGGTTTATGAGAATCCCTGAAACTTACTGAACACAAAACTCACTGACCATGTTATTGAATGCCTATAAAAGATTAATGCTCCTCGAATCAATTCATTTGAAAATTCATTGTGCAAGTATGACTCATCTCACTACAGAACAACTCATCATAATTGGACGTTTACAGACTGGACAGTCACAAAGTGTAGTGGCCAGACAATTTAATGTAGTTAGAAGCATCATTAGTCTTCTTTGGAGATGATTTAAAGAAACTGCTTCATACAGCTGCGTCACCTCAGGAATTGATTTGCATCTGCATCCTCAACAGTCCAGTCAGTGACAGCAGCTTGTTGAATTTCAGATCAAACAGTCACGACACTGGTCTTTGGGCTAGAAGACCCTACAGAGGTCCTGTTCTTTCGGACCAGCATCACCAGAACTGACTGCAGTTGGCAAACCAGCATCGTCAATGGACCGTTGCGAATGATTGGAGAAGGGTTTGGTTTAGTGATGAATCATTCTTTCTGCTCCAGTGACATGATAGACGGAGAAGAGTTTACCGCAGAGTCCATGAGCGCTATGCCAAGAACTGCATGGATGCACCTCCACATGGTGGTGGAGGTGTAATGGTGTGGGGGACGATCAACTTGATGGGAAGAAGTGACCTGGTGCAAATTGAAGGACGCCTGAATGCACAGTGATACGTCACTGAAATTCTTTGTCCTCATGTCCTTCCACTTCTGGCTGCACTAGGGTCAATTTTTTAGCAGGATAATGCTCAACCTCATGTGGCACAACTCACCACCCAGTTCCTCGCTGGCAACAGTGTCCAGACCATTCTGTGGCCATCCATGTCATCAGACATGAACCCAATAGAACACTTATGGGATGAACTCAACAGATGAGTCCGCCAGTGAGACGTGGCACCAACCAATCTCTGACAGTTGTCTCTTGTACTGCGGGAAGAGTGGGCAGCCAACCCAGAACAGATCCAATGGCTGATCAGACCCATGTCAAGGAGATGTCGTTCTCTGAAATAGGCCAGAGGAGGCTATACACCTTACTGAAATGGAGGCTTCAGTCGCAAAGAATAAAAGTCCAAATCAAATTTAATGAACATCATTTCATTGTCAAAGTCTTAAAGTTTCTTCATGCCAAGATTCAAACATTAATTCCTTAAAATAAAGTTTTGATACAGGTTTGAAATTTGTTGTCCGTTACGACTACAGCAGTGTTGCATTTCTTTTTTTTTAATATTATATATATACGGATGGCTCAGTGTCTCAGAATCAGAATAGCAGAAGTGGTTGGGGGTTTTGTTGTCTACTGCAATGGAAGAGTAGAGGCACAGGGTTCAGGAGCCTTTGAAGTCACTACATCATGCATGCGAATGGAAATTGAACCTGTGTCGGCGGAAATGGAATGGCTAGTTGCCCATGATATGGTTCATGACATCATTGTGACGGATTCACAGAGTATGCTTCGTAAGATTGAGAAGAAATTGCTTTGAAAAGAATGGGTCCATTTGTTAAGCCAGTCAGCTGCGATGAGCCTCATGTGGCTTTACTGTCCAGGGCATGTGATAGGACACGGCATTGAAATGGCAGATAGATTTGCTGGACAGGTTAAAATAAATGGCAGGCTGAGAAAGAATCAGAGAATCCCAAAACAAGCTCTCAAGTGGAACACAACAGGCCAAAGAAAAAGAGGTCGAACACATGAAACTCTAAAGAGGACATTGTTAAGAGAGGCCAAATTAGTAGGCATAAAATCCCTTGATGAGGTTGAAAAGCTCGCAGAAGACAGGAAAACTTGGCGAACTACCTTGCAAGCCCTATGTGACGTTTAATGGCACGGGAAGGATGTAGGATGTAAGAAAAGAATGGACGAGGGAGAAATTGCTAAAGCCATGTTGGAAAGACTGCTGGAAAATGAAGAATGGGAATGGAAGAACAATGTAATTGTGAAGCAATTGCTGGAACTAGGACAAATTAAGAATGTATAAAATCGGAAAAAAGTAGGAGCAGCTTTATTACTTAACGATTACAAAGTTGTGATGTTTCGGCGTGAGCCTTAATCATACAAAAACATACAGGACGAAGAAATAGAGAGAGGAGATAAAGTATAGATTCACATGAATACTGTTTAAAAAAAAAAAAAAACAAAAACAAAAACAAAATTTTAAAGCAGTACTTAGCTGTAAATTGCAAGGTGTGGCTTGTCCGGCGGTGTGTGTCAGGAATGGATCTGGTAGGACGTGGAAATTGTTTAAATAGAGACCTGTGACATGTGGTCGGTGGGTTGTAACTGGGGGTGGTGGATGAGGAACCGGGGAGGGGAGAGAGAGTGATGCACTACTGGCCTAGCTAGGAGAAATTGAAACAGATGATTGGGGAAGAGGGGTTGCAGAGAAAATAGCGGGGTTGCAGAGTGATGCTGTGAGGAAGTTTGAGAAGTAAGAAGGGGTGGATTTAATGGAGAGGTACTATAATGATTGAAGTGCTTGAAGCAGAGCCTTACATATGTTGGCACCAGAAAATGTAACCGCCCCCGCTGTGTTACCTGCCCTGTAGTTTGGGAAACGAAAACAATCACCTTTCCCAAAACTATCCTCACTCTTCATGAGGGATTCACATGCGAGTCCCGAAATGTGATATATGTCATCGTTTGCAAAAGATGCAGGATAACATATATCGGTGAGACTGGCCTCAGATTAGGGGACTGCATGCAAAAACATCTGTACGACATCGCCCAAATTGCTTCAAAACCAGTCCCAAGTGGCCCCAACCACAGAGGCAAATCTGATTTTCTGGTAACAGCCATTAAACAATGTCACACAGATGACACAAGCCGCCTGGCACTTGAGAACCGCTGCATTCAAAATTATGGGGCGCTGGAACCACATGGGTTAAACTCGCTGTTTAGTTACACGTAACATCATCTTCTTCAGTCATTATAGTACCTCTCCACTAAATCCACCCCTTCTTACTTCTCAAACTTCCTCACAGCATCACTCTGCAACCCCGCTATTTTCTCTGCAACCCCTCTTCTCTGCAACCCCTCTTCCCCAATCATCTGTTTCAATTTCTCCTAGCTAGGTCAGTAGTGCATCACTCTCTCTCCCCTCCCCGGTTCCTCATCCACCACCCCCAGTTACAACCCACCGACCACAAGTCACAGGTCTCTATTTAAACAATTTCCACGTCCTACCAGATCCATTCCTGACACACACCGCCGGACAAGCCACATCTTGCAATTTACAACTAAGTACTCCTTTAAAATTTTGTTTTTGTTTTTGTTTTTTTTTTTAAACAGTATTCATGTGAATCTATACTTTATCTCCTCTCTCTATTTCTTCGTCCTGTATGTTTTTGTATGATTAAGGCTCAGCCGAAACGTCACAACTTTGTAATCGTTAAGTAATAAAGCTGCTCCTTTTTTCCGATTTTATACATTCTGGTATCACAGCTTTACTGCAGTGCTTAGTGTATAGTTGTATACTTATACACCAATTATTAGGACAAATTAAGAGTGCTGATAGGAAATCTGAACTGTGGCAAACACATTGTAAAGAACCAACACTTGTGGGAACTATTAGCAAACATACTCTTGGATGGATGCTGCAGCATACAATAGAGCATATACAGGGCTGTTTTGAAAGCAATGATGCCAGATTCTGATTTTGAACCATTGAACCCTTATTGTTGCTGATCAGAAATATTGATGTTTGCAGTGATTCCACGTTGATGCTGTTTTACTGAATCTTGATCAGATAAAGAGTGTCACATCATTGATGTCTCCAGCCATACATTTATAGTCCCAGAGAAGTTGATCAAGCTGCCAGATGATATTCCAAAATGGGAGAACTCACAGGTACATGTATATATCATTCTTATAATAGGATGCAAGCTATTGTAGAATTTTTTTTTTGGGGGGGGGAGGGATTGATTGATCTTTATTTCAAAAGGGTTAAGAATTGGGCACGCAGGCCCGTCTGACATTCTGCCCTTTATCATACATCTTTCACTCTATTCCAGACATTCTACAAATATGCTGTTCATATAACAAACATAACTAACATTGAAGCTGAGAGACATAAAATAAAATATAACATTTACATTTCGCTCTTAAACATTCACTCAGTACAGAGGTAACTACATACATTATAAATGACTATCTACTAAACAAAATTTTCGGGACTATTCAGAAAACAATTAATTGTATTCGGTGTCTGTAAGAGCAGTTTAAGATAACTTTTAAGTTTTATAATTCATGGAGGCATGTAGTTGACATCAAATAGATATTGGGGAAAGCTCGTAGTTGTAGGAAGGAGTATAATTTATATTTTTTATATAGGATGGGAGGGTATTCCAAAGATGAGCAGCAGAATAACTAAAGCTTTTCTTGTAAAGATCAAGTCTAGGTTTTGGAAGACATATGTTGTTCAAGCGTTGGCTGCACTTTGGGCTAAATTTAAACAGGTTCCATAGATAAGGCGGGGCATGCCGTGAAAGAATTTGATGTACTAACTTGGCTTTGTTGAAGAGGAACCTGTTCTTAAGAGGTAGTATTTTGATACGTTTGTGGTGGTTAGTTGTGTGTGCTTGATCTTTGTCACTAATAAGCTTTACTGCTCACTTTTGGAGTGAGCAAAGCCTCTTTGTATTTGACACTGAGCAACCATCCCAAACTGTTGAGCAATAGTCTAAATGTGTTTGTATATGAGATATGTAGTATGTCTTCCTAGTGTCTTGATCGATGAAGTGCTTAATTTTAGCTAATTGGTATACTTTTTGTGCGATGAGTTTTGTTAGACATTGCACATGAGAGTTCCAGGTCAGATGTTGGTCAATAATAAGACCTAGTGTTTTGTGCTCGCTAACATTTTCTATCTGTGATGTTTCTGTACAGAGCCGAAGTGTTGTTTTTGTTGCGTTTTGTAGTTTCTGTCTTGTTATGAGCATTGATTTTGTTTTATCGGTGTTTATAATCATGCCATTATTTTTGCTCCATCTAATTAAATTGTATAACTCGACCTGAAGAGTTGATTCTAGATTAACACAATCATAGTCACTGGTGTAGACTGTGCAATCATCGGCAAAAAGGTCACAAGAAGAGTGTTTAAGATGAAGTGGAAGATCATTGATATAGATAGCAAAGAGCAACGGGCCTAGAATAGAACCTTGCGGAACACCAGTGTCGATTGTAGCAGAATTTGATAGAGAGTTGTTGAAGAATACTACCTGTTGTCTGTCTGAAAGAAATGATGCAATTAATTTTATTAGGTTAGGGTGCAGTTTATACGTCTTTATTTTTCTTACAAGAATATCGTGGTCAGTCATATCAAATGCCTTTTTAAAGTCAACAAAGATGGCACCACATAGTCTGTCGTCATTTATGTTTACTAACCAGTTTTCAGTCATTTTGGTAAGAGCTGTGTGGCAGGAATGATTGGGTCTAAAGCCTGACTGACTGTCTATGAGTAAATTGTTCTCTTGCATGTGTCGTAGAGTTATTTTGTGTATGTATTTTTAGAGTGGTTTTGATAATGACGATAATATGGATATTGGTCTATAGTTGGTAAGATTTTTGGATGAGCCAGATTTAAAGCGAGGATACACCTTAGCAGTTTTAAAAGCCTCAGGGAAATAACATTTTGCAATACACTGGTTGTAAATATATGTTGGTGTATGTGAAATGACAGGTGCAGCATAACATAAGATCTTATTACTAATATCATCAAGCCCAGCTGTATTGTTGTTTTTTAAGGTTAAGAGATAACTGTGAACTTCACTGACTGTTAAGAATGGAATGTGTAACTGTTTAAAATCAGTACATCTGCTGTCTAGGAATGTTTGTAGTTCATGTAAGTCGCATACAGGAGCTGATATTGATGATTTAAGAATGTTGATTTCTTCTCTGAAATGTGTACTGATATGTGCGCTAGTGTATGCACGACTGATGGTTTGAGAATCAAATTCTTTTCTTTTATTTGATAGGGTATTTATGGCTTTCCAAATTGATTTACTGTCTGATTTATTCTGTATTAGATTCCTGAAGTACAAGTTGAATTCTTTCCAGACTAAATGTTTACGAAGAATTAGAAAAATATTTTGGCCAAACACCATAAGAAATAACATCTTGTTGGCAGAAATGCAGATGAAACCACTGACAACAATTATTGAGGAAAGACGCTGGCGATGGTTGGGACATGTGCTCCGAATGACTGACAACTCACTACCAAAAATAGCACTAAGATGGACACCACAGGGGAGCAGAAGTAAGGGTAGACCAAAAGAGACATGGAGAAGAACAACAGAAAGGATGTTGAGCAATAGAGGGCTCACCTGGGCAAGAGCAGAAAAAAAGGCGAAGGACAGGCATTTGTGGAAAACCCTTGCAGAAGCCCCATGTGCCCTGGGCACTTAAGGTTCAGAGAGAGAGAGAGAGATTCCTGAAGTAATTATTTTTCTCTTGTCTTATTAAGTATTGAACTTTGTTTCTGAGTGAACGGTAGGTCATAAAGTCCTTGATTTTGTGCGCCCAGTCATGTTCTCTCATGAATTGTAGTATTTCAGGTGTTATCCAAGGTGACTTTGTCTGGTGTTTTACTCTCACCTCTTTCATGGGGACATGTTTGTCTAATATATCTCTGAAGATCTTTAGCCAATATTCTATTGCCTCATCAGGGTCAGTTAGTTGGGACACGTGTGTAAGTGAAGATTCTTGCAAATCATTAAGGAATAATTCTAGGTTAAATTTTCTGAAGCTTCTAAATTTCATACTGGTGTAATTGTGTATAGGAAGTTTATACCCCTTTCTTGTCCACTTACAGCAGACTGGGTAATGATCACTTAACGAAGTATGAGGGATGTTACATTCAGTGATGTTTTCTGGTTGGGCTACATATGTTGGGGTGATAAACTGAGCAGAAATATAGCAAGTATATGGTATGTGTATATATCATTCTAATAGGATGCAAGCTATTGTAGAATTTTTTTTTTTTTTTGGGGGGGGGGGAAGAGAAAAACTGAGCAGGTATATGGCACATGTAAATATCATTCTAATAGGATGTAAGCTATTGTAGAATTTTTTTGTTTTTTTGAGGGGGGGGGGGAAAGAGATAAACTGAGCAGGTATATAGCAAGTATATGGTACATGTAAATATCATTCTTATAGTAGGATGCATGCTATTGTAGAACTTTTTTTTTTTGGAGGGAGAGATAAACTGAGCAGGTATATAGCAAGTATATGGTACATGTAAATATCATTCTTATAGTAGGATGCATGCTATTGTAGAACTTTTTTTTTTGGAGGGAGAGATAAACTGAGCAGATATATAGCAAGTATATGGTACATGTAAATATCATTCTTATAGTAGGATGCATGCTATTGTAGAACTTTTTTTTTTGGAGGGAGAGATAAACTGAGCAGATATATAGCAAGTATATGATACATGTATATATCATTCTTATAATAGGATGCATGCTATTGTAGAACTGGGTGAAAGGAAGACAAACTGAGCAGATATATAGCAACTATATAAACATGAGAAAACATTACATTTGTCGCTGTTGTGCAGTTAATGATATTCCTATATTCATGGTATATACAAACAAACATAGATCAGGGATAAAAAGAAATGACATGGGAAGAGAAGGATGGAGTGAACTGAAGGAAGAACTCAAACTTGTCTTCCTGTCATACCAAAATAAACCACAAAAAAAAAAGACTTCACATGTTAGTGTTTAGTGAGGTGGACTTTGTTCAAGGCAGTGTGACAGTACTAGGCATACCATTCAAGTTGTGAACCTGACCTGGTTAAACACATAGATATCAACACTAGGCAGAACACTTATGTTGTAAAAGTAACAGACTGTTTATTTGATAAGTTTGACCTGTTTAAAGGCATTTCGATAAAATCAGGTGAACCATTCATTTTGTAAAAATGACCATAGGCAACCATTCTTATACAAGGTCCGACAATTAAGTAATGAGACCACTTGCATACAAAATAAACAACAGTTGAAGATATAATCTGTATTTTATTCAAATTAAGCCCCTTGTGTATTGATACAGCAAGTGGTACGATCTAACGAACACTGGAATGACCTCTGCAGTTCTTCTGTTGGTATGGCCTTTAAACTCGATGTTATGGCCCTTTTGATATCATCAGTATCGTCAAAGACATGTTCTTTCAATGGTAACTTTAATTTTGGGAATATAAAATAATTGCAGGGAGACAAATCTGGGGAATAGGGTGGATGGTTGAAAGCACACACTTGTTTTTGGGCCAAAAATTCCTGTACAACTACTGCCCGGTGAGCCGGTGCATTATGAAGAAGGAAAAAACTGCCAGGTGTTGAATACTTGGGTCAGACACAGAGAATCCTTTTCAATAGGTGTTTCAAAATAGTTAAATAAACTTTGGCAGTGGCAGTCTGTCCCTCTGGAATAAATTCTTTGTGAATAACTCCTTTGGTGTTGTAGAACTACACCAATATTGTCTTCACCTTTGAATACAAAATTTTTGGCCTTTTGGTGATGATGATGACTTCCACTGAGCACTTTGGCGTTCAGTTGTGGGATATTAGCAGAAAATCCATGTTTCATCCTCTGCGACAATCAAATTTAAGAAATGTTTATTTCTATGACACGTTTTGATGATGCTTTTTTGCGTACTCAACACGCTGATGTTTTTGGTCATCAGACAATGAATGTGGTACAAACTGGCAAGCAAGATTTTTTCTTGCCCAAATCTTCCAGTAAAATTTTATGAATGATCTCTAGGTTAACACCAGATTCATCTGCCATCATCCTCACAGTCAAATAGTGATCTTCTTGTATTCGTTCTCTGACTTTTACAATGAGTTCCTCATTATGAACAGAAATTGGGCGTCCATGTCTAGTTGCATTTGTAATCATTTCTACACCACTTTTGAGTCAGGATACCACCTTAATATCTGTGCTTGAAATAAAGAATTATCCCTATAAACTTGTCGCATCAATTCAACTATCTCAATGGCACTTTTTCTGAGTTTTAAACGGAATTTAATGTTAGTTTTTTGCTCCATGCTGATTACGTAACAGTGCACCTCTGACTAGGTAAAAAAAATGCTGGCTTGTTTGTCATCTGGCAGCGATGAAAAATTGACGTGTCATAGATGAAATTATGGCCAAGACTAAAATGCCATCTATGAAGCAAAGCATGGTATCCGGTGCTGGTGACATAGTAATTCATTTTGCCTTTTACTAGTGGCTTCAGTAAACTCTTACAGTCATTCAGCAAAGGGAAGATCACAGTAGCTATGTGGCCTAGTCTCAGCAGGTGGGACTTGTCATCAAGTCTGTAGCAATATTGTTTTTGCCTCATCAGAAAAGAGGAGTTATCAGTGTTCCATGTGTTCCCATGTTCATCTTGTATATAACTGGTTTGCTGGTATTTTGTGGTCATGTTGCATTTAGTATACTATAAAATGTTTCTTATATAATGACCTGAAAATGAAGTTGTATAGAAACTCCTAGAATTTCTTACAAAGGGCAACAGTGAAGACAAAACATGTACGGCAGTCCTGACAGTGAACAAGATAATACAGTGTTTATGCCCAAGCATCGGCATTGGCTGGATGGCAAGAATGAAAAAGTTCAAAATGAATACATGTTGAAAAGTTATTTTCTTTGATCACCTGAGATTAGTTGAATTATGTCCAGGGCAGGTTTATTTTTCTTTTAATTTTGAAAATGAAAGTTGTGTTCTTCAAACAAGAGACTGATGTCTGTGACAGTCAACTTTTCAGAGACATTTCCTGTCAGTAGAGTCATCAACATCGAAGGACCCACTGAGAAAGTGTGCTGTGTGTGCATGACGTAAAAGATGACAGTAAACAAGATAGATATCCACACATTGTATATTGCACCTCTTTTGGAAAATTTCAAATACAAAAACATTGAAAAAAATTTTTAAACAAATTCTGTGTAAAAATCATTCAGTGAAGAAATATTACTTATCAAGAAGATAAATAGTAGGATGTGACATGAGTAGGGAAAAATAATCACAAAAAGTTGTCATAAGTCTTAGATTTTCAGATGACACAAAAAAGTGTTCAGCAGTGGAGGAAATCATGCTGGCAGAAGTAGGTATCATAGCAGGTCAAGGTGCATAAGGTAGCAGTGAAAAGGTTAACTGGACTTTACTGGATCATATAAAATGTAAACATGCTACAGGGCTGCCTATATAACCTTTTTTATTTGGATTTTTTTGTATTAAATAATGTAAGCATTGTACTGGACTGCCTGTATTAACCCTTTTTAACTGGACCTAGTGGATCAGATAATGTAAGCATTGTATTGTACTGCCTGTATTAACCCTTTTTAACTGGACATCTTGTATTAATTTAAACATACTACTGGACTGCCTTTATCAAATAGTGTAAGGAAGCAGAATGAAAACTCGTAAACCCGGGGATCAGAAAAGTCAGTCAAATAGTGTAATCATATTCCTGGATTGCCTTTATCAAATAATATAATCATTTTCCTGGACTGCCTTTATCAAATAATATAATCATATTCCTGGACTGCCTTTATCAAATAATGTAATCATATTCCTGGACTGCCCATAGTGACCGTTTTTTAATTGGATGTGTTGTATCAGATAATGTAAACATGCCTTTTGTTGTTAAATTAAACAGACTACCTCTATCAAGTAATGTAATTATGTCTGTATGCTGTTGTGGTATGTTATTTATTTGTTTGTATTATATCAAGGTGAATTGTTTGTTATTGTGTGCTTGTATTATATAATAATTTCCAGATTGTTGTTGTATGATTATGTTGTATCATGAATTTCTGGTTGTTATTCTTTGTTCAACCCCCATGTGGTATCTGGGACCTGGACATGTTCCTGGGAAGCAAAGAATAGAACCACTGTACCCAACCAACCATGATCGTAAAGGCGACTGTGGAAGGTTCAACATAGAGGTCACCAACTCTCTCTTTTGAAAAAAACATCGGAGTGCTACAGAAACTTCAACGAGAGAGTCTATATGTCAAGCCTTGGCGGAGAGCGAGGGACTGCATTGGTGATACCACCAATGACGAGCGGGGATGAAAGCCACGAGGAAGTTCTGGTCCGACTCGGTCCTTGGTCACCCCCAAGCAACAGCTAAGGATAGGAATCTGGAACATGTGCACCATGTTTGAGACTGGGAAAGCAGCGCAGGTAGTTAGAGAGATGCAGAGGTACAGACTAAACATGCTAGGATTATGTGAGGTCAGGTGGACTGGGAAAGCAGTGCAGGTAGTTAGAGAGATGTAGAGGTACAGACTAAACATGCTAGGATTATGTGAGGTCAGGTGGACTGGGTCGGGGAAGATTACAACAAATACAGGAGAAATCATCTGCTACTTAAGCAGAACAGGTGATCAGCATTATGAAGGTGTGGCTATAATGATGGACAAAATAACAGAAAGGAGCCTACTAGAATGGGAACCTGTCAATTCATGAAAAATACGTGCCAGAGTCTATGCAAAATTCATTAATAGTACCATCTTGCAATGCTATGTACCCACTGAACAGGCAGAAGAAGAACAAAAAGAGGAATTTTACAAATGTCTTCAAAATCAGATAGATAAGACACCAACACACAAAGTTCTCCTGGTAATGGGAGATTTCATTACTATGGGAATGAACAACCCAGGATATGAACAGTGCATGGGGAAACATGGCCTAGGATCAAGGAATAATAATGAAGAACAAATGGCAGACCTGTGCAGAGAAAATGGATTAATTATAGGAGGTACCATCTTTCAACACAAGAGGAATTCACAAAACTACTTGGAATTCACCAGATGGTAAAACCAGCAACCAAGTCAATCGTATAACAGTAAGAAGAAACTGGAGAAGGTCACTTTGTGATGTGAAGGCAATGAAAGGAGCTGATGTTGGAAGTGACCATCAACTGCTGCTGGGTAAGAAAAGACTGAAACTGAGGAGGGTAAGGAGAGCAACAGATCAACCAGTCTTCAACTCCCAACAGTTAAAGGATCCAACAATCAACGCATTTCACCCTAGAACTCACAAATAGATTCCGAGCATTAGCTGAGACAACAAATGAAGCACTAGATGAGCAGTACTTAAGAATTCAAGAAATGTTTAATGAGGCCAGCATTTCTTTAGAAAATCTCAAAGACAACAGAAAGACAGGATTTCGGATGTATCATGGAAGTCAGTAGAAGAGAGGAAAGTCATTAAACATAACATTTTAACATCCAGGAAAGAAGATGAAGAGAACTTAAAAAAGAGAATACTCACAAAAGAACACCCAGCTTAAGAAGTTGAGAAGAGAGAATATATAGACACACTAACGGAAGAAGGTGTGAAGAGACAATATATAGACACACTAGCAGAAGATGGTGAGGAGACTATATATAGACACTAGCAGAAGAAGGAGAGAAGAGACAATATATAGACACACTAACAGAAGAAAATGAGAAGAGACAATATATAGACACTAGCAGAAGAAGGTGAGAAGAGACAATATATAGACACTAACAGAAGAAAGTGAGAAGAGACAATATATAGACACTAGCAGAAGAAGGTGAGAAGAGACAATATATAGACACATTAGCAGAAGAAAATGAGAAGAGACAATATATAGACACTAGCAGAAGAAGGTGAGAAGAGACAATATATAGACACACTAACAGAAGAAAGTGAGAAGAGACAATATATAGACACTAGCAGAAGAAGGTGAGAAGAGACAATATATAGACACATTAGCAGAAGAAGGTGAGAAGAGACAATATATAGACACACTAGCAGAAGAAGGTGAGATTCATTCATTCATTTGCATGTCCCTTGCGGAACTTTGCCTCCCAAACAGCACTCCTGTAGGCCTCTCGGTTGTGAGCAAGATGGCCTGCTGCTGTTGCATCCATTTCCAGATCGTCAACGATGTCTTGCAGCCATCTTCGTCTTGGTCTTTCTCTTTTTCTTTTTCCCATTATGTATCCTTCCAATACGGTCTTCTCTAAATTATCATGACGTTTAATGTGTCCAAAATATTTCAGTTTTCTCTCTTTAATCCTCTTCACTAGCCAGCCTTCTTCAATATTAAGCTCTTGTAGTATAGATATATTTGTTCTTTTTTGTGCCCACGATATTTGGAGAACTCTTCTGTAGCATTTACATTCAAAGGCATTTATGTGTTTCTCAGCTGTTTTGTTAAGTGTCCAGGTCTCACAGGCATATGTTGCGATGGGAAAGATGCATGCCCTTAAAAATCTTATTTTTGTGGTTCTGTCTGCTCCTCTCCACAGATTCTTTATTTGTTTTACTTTCTGAAGAGCGATAGATGTCCTCCTTTTAATTTCCCTCATTGTATCTCCATTATTAGTTAGTAGCGATCCAAGATATTCAAAACTCTCCACTTCTTCCAGTTTTTCCTCATTGATACATATTTCAGTTGCCTTGTTTGTTTTGTCAGTTGTCATCAATTTAGTTTTCTTTGCATTAAGATAGAGGTTCTGCTCTTCGCTGTTCTTGCGGACTGACATAATTAGTTTTTCCATTCCTTTTTGTGTTGTGGACAGCAATACTGTGTCATCAGCATATCTAATCTCTGGTATTTCATAACCTCCAACTGTTATGGCATCGTAATATTCTTTGTCTACATCTTCTCTAACATTCCTCATTATATTTTCAGTATACAAGTTAAATAAGTAGGGTGACAATATGCACCCCTGACGGACCCCTTGTTTTATGTCAAACCAGCTTGTTGTTTCACCATTTATTCTTACTGCTGCTTGTTGGTCTAGATACAGCAGTGATGTTAATTGTATCAAATGTGTTGGAAATCCCATTTTTTCCATTATTTCCCAAAGTTTCTGGTGTTGTATACAATCAGATGCCTTTGAGTAGTCTATAAAGGATAAATATAGATTCACATTAAACTCTCTGCATTTCTCTATTATTAATCTTAGATTGAATATATGATCTCTTGATCCTCTTCCTTGCCTGAAACCAGCTTGGACCATATTGACTTCTTCTTCTATTTTCTTTCGAAGTCTACCCATTATGATTTTTAACAGAATTTTACTGGCATTACTAATCAGGGCAACAGTTCTGTAGTTGGTGCATAATTTCAGGTTACCCATTTTTGACAGTGGTATGAATACAGTTCTTTTCCATTCTTTTGGCCAAACACCTGAATGCCATATCTTTTTACATAGTGCATGATAGATTGTTGCACACTCCTTTCCTCCTGCTTTAATAAATTCAGCTGTTATCACATCCTGGTGATTTACCATTTTTCAGATTCTTTATTGCCCATAAAACTTCTTCCATTGTCGGTTCGGGTTCTTTCTCCTCCAATAATAATTCACACTGTTGATTTCTGCTTCCACAGTCTGTTGTTTCATACATTCTTTTGCAATATTCCTTCCATCTTTCTAGAATTTCCTCTGTCTCTGTCAGGGTATTCCCCATCTCATCACAAATTACATTTAGCTTAGGTGTGACATTTCTCGTCAATGTCTTCATTAGAAGGTGAGAAGAGACTATATATAGACACTAGCAGAAGAAGGTGTGTAGAGACAGTATATAGACACACTAGCAGAAGGTGAGAAGAGACAATATATAGACACACTAACTGAGAAAGGTGAGAAGAGACAATATACAGACACTAGCAGAAGAAGGTGAGAAGAGACAATATATAGAAACAGGAGAAGAAGGTGAGAAGAGACAATATATAGACACACTAGCAGAAGAAGGTGAGTAGAGACAGTATATAGACACTAGCAGAAGAAGGTGAGTAGAGACAGTATATAGACACTAGCAGAAGAAGGTGAGAAAAGACAATATATAGACACATTAACAGAAGAAGGTGAGTAGAGACAGTATATAGACACTAGCAGAAGAAGGTGAGAAAAGACAATATATAGACACATTAACAGAAGAAGGTGAGTAGAGACAGTATATAGACACTAGCAGAAGAAGGTGAGAAAAACAATATATAGACACATTAACAGAAGAAGGTGAGTAGAGACAGTATATAGACACTAGCAGAAGAAGGTGAGAAAAGACAATATATAGACACATTAACAGAAGAAGGTGAGTAGAGACAGTATATAGACACTAGCAGAAGAAGGTGAGAAAAACAATATATAGACACACTAGCAGAAGAAGCCCAGGAAGCAGGAAACAAAGGAGGCTCCAGAACAATATACCAAATTACCAAGACTCTGACCAGAGGATTTACCAGCAGAACCACCATTGTCCAGAGCAATTTGGAAAGAGCAAGAACAATTTAACAAGTGGGAAGAACAGTTCCGAGAAACACTCATAGACCAGATCCAGAAATAGAAGCTGATGTACCACTACTAGGCTCATATCTCAAAATCAAACACAGTAGAATTACACATCAGAAAAATGAGATAGCCATCCAGCAAAGCAAAAGCAGCAAGGCTGCAGGCGAAGACACAGATACTACCCTTAGGGCTAAGATCCTGGAAGAATTTTTCAACAAAGTTTAGGAAGAAGAGAAGGTACTGGAATCGTGGAAAAGAGATATCATTGCTAAAATCCCCAAGAAAGGCGATCTCACAAACTGTGAGAACTGGAGACAAATCAACCTTCTATCGGTGCAAAGCAAAATCTTCTTTAGGGTACTTTTACAGAGAATCAAGGACAGTGTGGACAAAATACTGAGAGAGGAACAGGCAGGATTTAGGAAAGGGAGATCATGTACAGACCAAATATTCCTCATGAGAACAGTTATTGAGCAGTCACTAGAATGGAACTCCCCACTGTACATAAACGTTGTGGACTTCAAGAAGGTCTTTGATAGTATTGATCATCCTTCCTTGTGGAAGATTTTGCTGGTCTATGGACTCCCTGAGAAAATCCTGAATATTATGAAAGATATATATGCGAACAACCAGAGCTGTGTGAAACATGACAGACAGCAAATGACATGATTCCAGATCAAAACAGGAGTAAAACAAGGGTGCATATTCTCTTCACTTATTTTACTGATCATCATGGACTGGATAATGAAGACTGCCACCAAAGACAGATCTAAAGAATTAACCTGGGGGCTCACAAATCATCTAGAGGATTGTGACTTCCAAGACAGTATTGTCTACTCTCACATACCCAGAGAGACATACAGGAGAAGACAGCTAAGATTTACGAAGTAGCCAGATCAGTAGGTCTGAATATACATCCAAACAAGACAAAGATCATGAGAATCAGTGGAAAAAATAAGGAAAGAATCTCATTTGGGACAAGAAAACTTGGAGAAGTACAGCACTTTAAGTACCTTGGATTTCTCATTTCAGCAGACAGCAATATTGAGAAGGAAAAATCCACACAAATTAGACAGGCATCTAAGGCATTTAACAGTTAGCAAACATATGGAGATCTCCCATTCTACATATGGGCCTCAAGCTCAGAATCTATAAATCCAGTGTTTGCACCATTTTATTATATGCAGCCTTAACTCTTCCTGTGCCACAGAAAAAAACGCGGATGTTCCCGTCTGTACCACACAAAAAGCACGGGTATTGATATGTATAGAGGGTATAGTTGTAAAAGTGAATGTACAAAGTATTTCCAACTTAAAAATATACATATTATGCATGAAAATAGGTGTAAATGTAAGAAGATTTCATAAATGAAGAGTTTTTTAGGAAAAAATAAGTAGTGTGATGATTTTAGCTGATAATTGTGTACTGCTTACCATCGGCGATGCCTAGATGTACAATTTTTACCATTGGCGATTTCCAGATCTACTTAAATTTTCATCCAATCTCATCATGTGGTGGCATTCTGCTAAAATAATGTCTGAAATAACCTAACTACTTCTCCAGTCCATTTAATAGGTCTAGATCTACTTGGGGCACATTCAGGAACATTGGTCGGGTCATAGGACATGTCCTTATGCCTCTGAAATCACAATAAGTATTGAAATTTCTTGATTAAAAACATCAATTTCATTACGTTGTTAGCACTTTGGATTGAGCTATGAAAGGTCACTAGACATGAGGAAATAAATCGTGTACAATTAAAAGTTACACTAGTTTTACGCTGCAACGAAACAAACCTCACTATAACGAGGATGGCAGTCACCAGACTAACCAGAAGACCTCACTTTAGCAAGGATGGCAGTTGATGAGCTAAGATAGAGAACCAATCAGAGAATTGAAAGTAGACGGAGGATTTGAAGGAAGAACTTGTGACAAGTGAGGAAATAACCAAAACTAACAGGCATTGAGAACATTACTACAGAGGTCAAAAGATGAAGATGGAAATGACTGGGCTACATACTATGAATGGAAAGAACAAGACACCCCTATACTGCCTTGACTTGGGCACGTCCAGGGAAATGAAAGAGGGGCAGGCCATTGGGAACATGGAGATGCACAATACAGGAAGAACTAAATAAAGCAGGGAAGACATGGTTTGAGGTATCCTGACTTGTTCAGGACTGGCTGGAGAACCTTTGTTGATGCCTTATGCTCTGTTGGGGTTACAGAGGACTGATGATTATCTGTTCGTACTGTATCAAGAATCCCCTATTGTTGTTGTATATTTATAATATATCGTGAATTCCAGTTGTGAGAAATGTCATGTTTATACTGTTACATAAATTCTTGGTTGTTGTTATATGTTTGCACTGTATTATGAATTCCTATTATTGCTTTTGCCATATATTTATACTTTATCAAGAATTACTGGCTATTGACGTATATTTTCACTGTATCATGAATTATTGGTTGTTGTATATTTGTAATATATCATGAATTCCTAGTTTTATGTTTACACTGCATTATGAATTTCTGCTTGTTATTCAGTGAGTCAAAAATTCGTCACGTTTTTCGATATCTTAATTTCAGTCAAGGTAGAAGTCTTATAGCTGTACTGGCATTTGTAATGTCATGCTGACATTATGTGTTACATCATTCTGAAAATATGCATACTCATTTTTAGCCAATGAAAAGAAAGATAAGTGATCGGCGGAAGGAAATATGGCAGACAACAAGATTGTCATTTGCATTCTTTTGAGGCATTATTGGATGAAAGGGCTGAATGGCTCTGCAGCTGCCTGTGAAATTCGCAGTATGGAAGGGGAATAAACAGTTGATGACAGCGCTGCAGTTCCAAAGGTTCAGGTCTGGGGACACCAACATCAAGACCAGGTCAGGATGCCCCTCAACCACCAGTGATGAAGCCCTGCACTAAGCTGTTGAAGACAATCCCAGTACTAGTCAGTACTAGTACTCAGCACTTGTCAGCCTAGCTGGGCCGTTCTCAAAGCAGTGATAGTTCAGTATTTGCATGAGCTCTGCTTCAGCTTCAGATAGCCTTGACATGTCCCCCACAATCTCACTCCCCAGCAAATCCAGAGATCTGTTGACATCTGTCACCAACTGTTGGCAACTTACATGACAAAAGGTTTCTCTCCTGTATCATTACTAAGGATGAAAAACACATTTTCCTGCGGTACCTCCAACACAGGTACCCGATAGCTCCAGCCAGGCCAGGTGTCAGAGGTGGTTGGCCAGTGAGGCTGGTCCAAGAAGAAGGTTATACTTTGCATCTGGTGGAACTTTGAGGGCCACCTGCAGTGGGAATTAGTTACATGTGGTAATTTCATGGACAGGAATCTGCATGCTGAACAACTGAAGCAGGTGCATGATGTTCTGCACACCCGATACCCAAGCACTCATCAACAGGAAGAGGTTACTTCTCCAGCGCACACTTCCGATGTGGTCTGCGGACAACTCATGGAATTTGAGGGAATCAAGGTCCTGCTCCATCCACTGCACAATGCTGACCTTGTGACTACCGTCTATTCTGCGCGATAGCATACTTTCATGAAGAATGGGAATTCAGCTTATTTGAAAATTTAAGCTGGTGTGAAGGATTTCTTGGCCTCAAAGACTTCCACGTGGTACTATAAAGAACTCCTCACATTGGCCGAGCAATGATGGAAGACCATTGAAAATTATGGGCTATATTTTGAAGATTAAAGTTACATCATTATTAATTTTACATATCACCAGGAACACAGATAAATATATATTATGTTTTGTGTAGCAATGAAACACTGCAAAAGTGTGATGAACTTTTGACTCAAACCAGTATGTTTGGCATTCCAAAGTTGTTTACCATTTATATCTATCTTATTTCAAGGCTTTCCTATCCATTTCATAATCTCTCACTTTTACAGAGATTGGGATGTGGCCCTATACTCTAAACCCCAACCTGGTGGAGAAAGCCTCATGTGAAAGAACAATCAGAACAAAGATAAATTCTATACATGAAAATAGAAAGATCAAAAGATAAACCAGGAGGAAACTGTATACATGAGAATAGAAAGATCAAAAGATAAACTGTATACATGAGAATAGAAAGATCAAAAGATAAACTAGGAAGAAACTGTATACATGAGAATAGAAAGATCAAAAGATAAACTAGGAAGAAACTGTATACATGAGAATAGAAAGATCAAAAGATAAACCAGGAAGAAACTGTATATATGAGAGTAGCAGGATCAAAATATAAACTCTATACATGAGAATAGCAAGCTCAAAAGATAAACCAGAAAGAAATTGTATACATGGGAATAGCAAAATCAAAAGATAAATCAGGAGGAAACTGTATACATTAGAATAGCAGGACCAAAAGATAAACTGTATACATGATAATAGCAAGATCAAAAGATAAACCTGGATTAAACTATATTCATGAGAGTTGCAAGATCAAAAGAAAATCCAGGAAGAAACTGTATACATGAGAATAGCAAGATCAAAAGATAAAACAGGGAGAAACTGTATACATGAGAATAGTAAGATCAGTAGATAAACTCTATACATGAGAATATCAAGATCAAAAGATAAACCAGGATTAAACTGTATTCATGAGAGTTGCAAGATCAAAAGAAAATCCAGGAAGAAACTGTATACATGAGAATAGTAAGATCAATAGATAAACTCTATACATGAGAATAGCAAGATCAAAAGATAAACCAAGAAGAAGCTGTGTATATGAGAATATCAAGATCAAAAGGTAAACCAGGAAGAAGCTGTATATATGATAATAGCAATATCAAAAGATAAACCAGGGAGAAATTGTATACACGAGAATAGTAAGATCAGTAGATAAACCAGGAAGACACTGTATATATGAGAATAACAGGATCACAAGCTAAACTCTATACATGAGAATATCAAGATCAAAAGATAAACCAGAAAAAATCTGTTTACATGAGAATAGCAGGATCAAAAGATAAACTCTACACATGAGAATAAGAAGATAAAAAAATAAACCTATAAGAAACTATGTACATGTGAATATCAAAATCAAAAGATAAACCAGGAGGAAACTGTTTAGATGAGAATAGCAAGATCGAAAGATAATCCAGGAGGAAACTGTATACATGAAAATTGCAAGATCAAAAGATAAACCAGGAAGAAACTGTATACATGAGAATAGTCAGATCAATAGATAAACTCTATACATGAGAATAGCAAGATCAAAAGATAAACCAAGAGGAAGCTGTATATATGAGAATAGCAAGATCAAAAGATAAACCAGAAAGAAATTGTATACATGGGAATAGCAAAATCAAAAGATAAATCAGGATGAAACTGTATACATTAGAATAGCAGGACCAAAAGATAAACTGTATACATTAGAAGAATGTTGCGAATCCCCTGGACAGCAAAAATAACTAATGAAGAATGTAGGAGAAGAGCTGGAGAGACAAAAAACCTTGTCAAAAAGATAAGAGAGAGACAATGTACTTTCATAGGACATGCAATGAGAAGAGGGGGCATTGAAAATATTATAACAACAGGAAAAATAGAAGGAAGAAGATCAAGAGGAAGACCAAGAGAAATGATACTGGACAGTCTGACGGGATGGTGTGAGAGGAGATCACCAACTGAACTGATGGCCTGCATGAAGGATCGCGTACTCTGGAGAAGCATAATAGCCAACGCCAGTCGGCACGGCACATGATGATGATACATGATAATAGCAAGATAAAAAGATAAACCAGGATTAAACTGTATTCATGAGAGTTGCAAGATCAAAAGAAAATCCAGGAAGAAACTGTATACATGAGAATAGCAAGATCAAAAGATAAAACAGGGAGAAACTGTATACATGAGAATAGTAAGATCAATAGATAAACTCTATACATGAGAATAGCAAGATCAAAAGATAAACCAAGAAGAAGCTGTATATATGATAATAGCAAGATCAAAAGATAAACCAGGGAGAAACTGTATACATGAGAATAGTAAGATCAATAGATAAACTCTATACGTGAGAATAGCAAGATAAAAAGATAAACCAGGAAGAAGCTGTTTATAAGAGAATAACAAGATCAAAAGATAATCCAGAAGGAAACTTTATATATTAGAATAGCAAGATCAAAAGATAAACTCTATTCATGAGAATAGAAAGATCAGAAGATAAACTCTATACATGAGAATATCAAGATCAAAAGATAAACCTGAAAGAAACCGTATACATTAAAACAGAAAGATCAGAAGATAAACCAGGAAAAAACTGTATACACGGGGATAGAAGGTTCAAAAGGTAAACTATACATGAGAATAGAAAGATCAAAAGATAAACTCTATAAATGAGATTAAAAGATAAACCAGGAAGAAGCTGTATATATGAGAATATCAAGATCAAAAGATAAACCAGGAAGACACTGTATACATTACATTAGCAGGATCACAAGATAAACGTTATACATGAGAATAGCAAGATAAAAAAATAAACCCATAAGAAACTGTATACCTGAGAATAGCCAGATCAAAAGAGACATCAGGAAGAAACTGTATAGATGAGAATAGCAGGATCAAAAGACAAACTGTATAGATGAGAATAGCAAGATCACAAGATAAACTTTATCCATGAGAATAGAAAGAGTAAAGGATAAACCAGGAAAAACTGTATACATGAGAATAGAAGGATCAAAAGATAAAATCTATACATGGAAATAGTAAGATCAAAAGATAAACCAGGAGGAAACTGTGTACATGAGAATATTAAGATCAAAAGATAAACCAGGAAGAAACTGTATACATGATAATAGCAAGATCTAAAGATAAACAAGGGAGAAACTGTGTACATGAGAATAGTATGATCAAGAGATAAACTCTATGCATGAGAATATCATGATCAAAAGATAAGCCAGGAGGAAGCTGTATACATGAAAATATCAAGATTAAAAGATAAACTCTATTCATGAGAATAGAAAGATCAGAAGATAAAACTAAAAGAAATGGTATACATGAGAATAGGCAGATCAAAAGATAAATCAGGAAGAAACTGTATAGATTAGAATAGCAAGATCAAAAGATAAACCACGAGGAAACTATAGATAAGAATGTGAAGATCCAGTGATAAGCCAGTAGAAAACTTTATACATTATAATATCAGGATAAAAAGATAACTCTATTCATGAGAATAGAAATATGAAAAGATAAACTCTATGCATTAGAATATCAAGATCAAAATATAAACCAGAAAGAAACTATATACATGAAAATAGAAAGATCAAAAGATAAACCAGGAGGAACTGTGTACATAATGATAGAATGATCAAAATATAAACTCCATACATGAGAATAGAAATATCAAAAGATAAACCAGGAAGAAACTGTATACTTGAGAATAACAAGATCAAATGATACACCAGGAGGAAACTGTATACATGAGAATAGCAAAATCAAATGGTAAACTCTAAACATGAGAATAGCAAGATCAAAAGATAAACTCTATACATTAGAATAGAAAGATCAAAAGATAAGCGAGGGAGAAACTGTATACATGAGAATAGTAAGATCAAGAGATCAACTGTATATATGAGAATAGCAAGATCAAAAGATAAACCATAAAGAAGCTGTATTTATGAGAATAGAAAGATCAGAAGATAAACCAGGAGAAAACTGTATACATGAGAATAGGAAGATTAAAAGATAAAACAGGAGGAAACTTTATACATGAGAATAGCAAGATCAAAAGATAAACCAGGAAGACACTGTATGCATGAGAATAGCAATATCAGAAGGTAAATTCTATACATGAGAATAGCAAGATCAAAAGATAAACGCTATACATGAGAATATCAAGATAAAAAGATAAACTAGAAAGAAACTGTATACATGAGAATAACAGTATCAAAAGGTGAACTCTATACATGAGAATAGCCACAGCAAAAGATAAATCAGAAAGAAACTGTATACATGAGAATATCAAGATCAAAAGATAAACCATGAGGAAACTATATAGATGAGAATAGTAAGATCAAAAGATAAAACACGAGGAAACTTTATACATTATAATAGCAGAATCAAAAGATAAACTATGATTAAACTGTATACATGAGAATAGCAATATTAAAAGATAAACCAGAAAGAAACTGTATACATGAAAATAGAAAGATCAAAAGATAAACCAGGAGGAAACTGTATACATGATGATAGAAGGATCAAAAGATAAACTGTATACATGAGAATAGAAAGATCAAAAGCTGAACTCTGTACACAAGAGTAGAAAGATCAAAAGCTAAACCAGGAAGAAACTGTATACATGAGAATAGCCAGATCAAAAATAAACCAGAAGGAAACTGTATACATGGAAATAGCAAGATCAAAAGATAAACAAGGAAGAAACTGCATTCATGAGAATAACAAGATCAAAAGATAAACTCTATACATGAGAATAGCAAGATCAAAAGATACACCAGGAAGAAACTGTATAGATGAGAATATCAAGATCAAAAGATAAACTCTACATGAGAATATACAAGAGGAAACTGTATAGATGAGAATAGCAAGATCAAATGATAAAGTCTATACATGGGAGTAGCAAGATCAGAAGATAAACTCTACATGATAATAACAAGATCAAAAGATAAACCAGGAAATGACTATATACATGAGAATAGCAGGATCAAAAGATAAACTGTATACATGAGAATAGCAAGATCAAAAGCTGAACTCTATACATGAGAATAGCAAGATCAAAAGATAAACCAATAAGAAACTGTATAGATGAGAATAGCAAGATCAAAAGATAAACTCTACATGATAACAGCAAGATCAAAAGATAAACTACATGATAATAGCAAGATCAAAAGGTAAACCATGAAGAAACTGTATACATGAGAATAGCAGGATCAAAATATAAACTCTATTCATGAGAATAGCAAGATCAAGAGATAAACCATGAAGAAACCGTAGAGATGAGAATAGCAAGATAAAAAAATAAACCAGGAAGAAACTATACATGAGAATAGCAAGATCAAAAGATAAACGTGAAGATCATATCCAAATAGAAAGGATCAAAATTAAAAGAACATATTCAAATAAATACCTGAGATCAATTTTCAGTAGCTCCAGTATCATAACAGATGAGATAGGGGCAAGAATACAAGCTGGAAACAAGATGTATTTGCCTTTAGACAAATGTTATAATAAAAAATTATATCCCAGAGAACCAAACTATATATATATATATATATATATGACATAGCTTAGAGCAGTTGTACTGTATAGGTCAGAAATATGGAGTACAACAAAACATGATGATAACCAGATGAAAACATTTGAAAATAGAATCCTGAGAAGAATTTATGGTCTGGTAAGAGACTATAATACAATAATGGAAGATAAGTAACAAAGAAGTCTACATATTGCTTAACTTTCTGCTTATAACAGCCATTATGAAACACAACAGACCGAGGTAGGTTGGACATTTAGAGAGAATGGAGAATAGACAAACAAAGATGGCTTATACAGAAGTGATGAAAGGGGATAGACAAGAGGCAGAAGTAGACAACAGTGATGAGATACAAACTAGAAGAAAATATATGCACTCTTCGAACAAACAACTGGCAAGAAAAGATCAAGAACAGAGAGGAATGGAGATGTCTGCAGCAGCTCAGAACCAGTGGCTCAGAAAGCTGCTGAATTCAGCATTTGTTCAAAGAAGAAGAAGAAGATTGTTGCATGTTTACATGGTATAATAAATTACTTGTTGTTGGTATTGTTCTATATTTATGCTGCATCATGTTTTCTTAGTTGTATGTTGAATCATGAATTACTGGTGTATGTTAATAATGTATCATGCATTCCTAATTCTTTTATTTTTTTGTTGTTAATTGTTTCATGCTTATACTCTACCATTAATTCCTGATTGTTGTATATTTATACTGTATCATGAATTCTTGATTGTTGTATGATTATACTGTATTTTGAAATCCTGGTTGATGTATCCTTATTGTGTATCATGAATTCTTGGTTGTTGTAATCTGATATTGTGTTGTGAAATCCTGGTTGTTTTATGATTACACTGCATCATGATTCTTTGTTGTTGGATGTTCCTGTGACCAACAGTTCTTGGCGGCCAATAATTGGTGTGGATCCTGTAACATAGGACTGTCTTTATAATCAGAGCAGGTCTATAATGTTTTCATTTATTGCTACATAACTGAGAGAAATAGAGTAGTTGGAGTACATAAATGAGAGAAATAGAGAAACTGGAGTACATAACTGATAGAAATAGAGAAGTTGGAGTAAATAACAGAGAGAAATAGAGAAATTGGAGTACGTAACACAGAGAAATAGAGAAGTTGGAGTACATAACAGAGAGAAATAAAGAAGTTGGAGTACATAAATGAGAGAAATAAAGAAACTGGAGTACATAAATCAGAGAAATAGAGAAGTTGGAGCACATAACTGAGAGAAATAGAGTAGTTGGAGTACATAACAGAGAAATGGAGAAATTTGAGTACATGACTGAGAGAAATAGAAAAAGTTGGAGTAAATGACTGAGAGATATAGAGAAGTTGGAGTACATGACTGAGAGAATCGGAGAAGTTGGAGTACATAACTGAGAGAATTGGAGAAGTGGAAAATATAACAGAGAGAATTGGAGAAGTTGAAGTACATGACTGAGAGAATTGGAGAAGTTGGAATACTAACTGGGAGAATTGGAGAGGTTGGGGTACATAACTGAGAGAACTGGAGAAGTTGGGGTACATAATTGTGAGAACTGGAGATATTTGTCATGAGTCTTATACTTGATGTGCTAAGATTTGAGCTAAAATATAATCTTGTATGTTGATAATAGCACACACATATAAGTATGTCAACACATTTTTATACTTGTAGCATGCAAAAATCATCATGATGTAGTTGATTGTGAAGATTTGACAGTGTGTATCAGGAGAAGTATACAGGCATCATGAAGTTGTTACTTGTGAAGATTTGACAATGTGTGTTAGGAGAGGTATACATGTATCATGAAGTTGTTACTTGTGAAGATTTGACAGTGTGTGTTAGGAGAGGTATACAGGTATCATGAAGTTGTTACTTGTGAATATTTGACAATGTGTGTTAGGAGAGGTATACAGGTATCATGAAGTTGTTACTTGTGAAGATTTGACAGTATGTGTTAGGAGAGATATACAGGTATCATGAAGTTGTTACTTGTTAAGATTTGACAGTGTGTGTTAGAAGAGATATCCAGGTATCATGATGTTGTTACTTGTGAAGATTTGACAGTGTGTGTCAGGGGAGGTATACAGATATCATGATGTTGTTACTTGTGAAGATTTGACAGTGTGTGTCAGGAGAAGTACACAGGTATCATGATGTTGTAACTTCTGAAGATTTGACAGTCTGTGTCAGGAGAGGTATACAGATATCATGAAGTTGTTACTTGTGAAGATTTGACAGCATATGTCAGGGGAGGTATACAGATATCATGATGTAGTTACTTGTGACTTAGAAAAAAGCTGTCAGCCACAAGTCACATGAAGTTAATATTGTACTTGGTGATTTTAATGTCAGAGGTGGATATGAAAAAAGTAAAAGATTTCTCTCTCTGAACCTTAAGTGCCCAGGGCACATGTGGCTTCTGCAAGGATTTTCCACAAATGCCTGTCCTTTGCCTTTTTTTCCACTCTTGCCAAGGGAGCCCTCTATTGCTCAACATCCTCTCTGTCATTCTTCTCCGTTTCCCTTTTGGTCTACTCTTACTTCTGTTCATCTGTGATGTCCATCTTAGTGCTAATTTTGGTAGTGAGTTGCCAGTCATTTGGAGCACATGTCCCAACCATCGCCAAAGTATTTCCTCAATAATTGCTGTCAGTGGCTTCATCTGCATTTCTGCCAGAAAGATGTTATTTCTTATGGTGTTTGGCTAAAATATTTTTATAATTCTTCTTATTTTGGTCTGGAAAGAATTCAGTTTGTTTTCTATGGTTTTGGTGATTTTCCAGCATTCACTTCCATAGAGTAGATAGAGGTGTATGGTGCAGTTTTGCAAAGTGAGGGAGTGAGTGAGTAAGGTTAGAAAAAAATGAACTGAAAGTATGAGAATGTATAAATGAAAAACATACAACATCCGATATTTTGGCGTGAGCCTTTTTCGAGGATTACATGCACAACGAGACAAAAAAAAAAACAAAACCAAAGAACTTATCTGAATGTGTCTTCCTCCAGAAGTAGAAAACAGAAATCTACCTTTTTTTATTTAAACCAGTTTTACTGCAGTCGCCATCCCTTTTATCTTCCATAGAGTAGCACACTTAGAACATTACTCTTAAATATCCTTATTTTCATCTTCATGCTTAGTTTTTTAGATTTCTATATAGTCTGCAGCATTGCAAAAGCCTGATTTGCTCTAGTAAGTCTGCTGTTGATGTCCTCTGTGCTGTCTCCATTTTCTGCTACTCTACTGCCAAGATATACAAATTCATTGACCTCCTCCACTAAGTTGCTGTCTACTCTGAGTACATTTCTGTTGTTCACATTTTGCTTCATTAGCTTTGTCTTTCCTACGTTGATCTTTAGTCTTATGTTGTTTGCATTCTGAGTTAGGTTGTTTATTTTATCTTGTATATCTATATGGCTGCTTAATAGTAGACATATGTCATCTGCAAAGTCAAGGTCCTCCAGCACTGTGTCAAGGGTCCATTGTAATCCTCTGCGTTTGTCTGGTGTTGCCTCCTTCATTAACCAGTCTACTGCCAAGATAAATAATGTTGACGATTGTACACATCCCTCCTTCACTCCTGTTTGTACCCTAAAGCTGCTGGAAGTATGTTCTCCACAGATCACTTTGCACTGGAAACCCTCATATAGGGCTTTTGATTACATTTACTATCTTATAGGGGAAGCCATGCCAGTTTAGAATTTTCCACAGTGCTTCTCTGTTGACACTGTCAAAGGCTTTCTCAAAATCTATAAACAGTGCATATGTTGTGCTATGCAACTCATTTGCCTTCTCTATTATTTAAATACAGATATGTGGTCTGTGCATGATCTTCCTTTCCTAAATCCTGCCTGCTCTTTTCAAAGTCTTCCTTCAAGTGCTGGTACAATTCTGTTGATGATTATTCTGCAAAATACTTTACTGGTGAGTAGCAGGAAGGTGATGCCTCTCCAGTTCCCACAATCTCTGAGGTCACTCTTCTTTGGTAGTTTTACTAGTAAAAGATGTAGTGGGGAATTATGACTTGGGAGTGAGAAATGAGCAAGGAGATAAATAAATAGAGTGGGAAAAACTGCATAACATGATTATTAGAAACACATGGTTTAAGCAACGTCTGAGAAGACTGACTACATGGGGAAGCCCAGACAAAAAGACCTTTAGTCATATTGATTGTATTCTCATTAATAAATCATTCTAAAATGCCTGTTAACAAAAAAGCATGCCATGGGCTTACTGCAGTAGTGACCCTGATCCATTTTGTGGCAAAATAGAATAAAGTTAAAGAAAACATGCAGAATGATAAGAAACATCAAGCTAGACATGGATCTATGTAAAAGCAGTGACGAACTAAGGACAAATACAGAGTTGTAGTTATGAATAGATACAATGTATTAATCAGTGTACAAAGTATTGATGAACAGTATCATTCCATCAGACAGGAAGAGAAGTAATCCCTCAGAGACTAGAAATAGTGAAGAAGGAATGGATGGTACCAGAAATAGTGTTGTAATGAAGACATAAAAAGCACAAATAAAAATGTGACATGATTGAAAAAGAGAATAGAAGCAAATGCAAAAAACAAAAGAAGACTGGCTAGATGAGCAATGCAAACAAATTGAAGACAATCATAAAGATTCTAAAAGTATGCACAAATGAATAAGTGAACTGACAGAGAAGCAAAATCCAACACAGGCTGCTTGAAAAAAAGGCACAGTGATCATGGGGAAGGGTGACACTGTAGAGAGGTGGACATAATATATTAATGAACTGTCAGGTGGTGCAAGATCAGACCTGGTGTCAGATTTAAACAACTGTGATGGACCAGCAGTACTTGAAGAGGAAGTCTTAGATGCCATTAAACATATGAAGAGAGAGAACGTGACATGACCTGACAAAATATCTGTAGAGGAATTGGAAGCCCTTGATGTATAAACTATGAAAAAAGTAGGAACAGCTTTATTACTTAACGACTACAAAGAAGTCCTTGATGAATTTTGTGTAACGTAATAACAAAACTGTTAAATGGCATCTATAGCACTGAATATATACTCATGGACTCATGCACGTGAGTCATTGGGCAGTACGAAACCCAAAGGCACAGTGAAAGCAAGGGTTGTCTCGCGCGACCCAGGTGGGATCCTCTAGCCCATCCCATCTGCACCGTCGGTGGGGCGGAGCAAGAGCGTGCAGTCTGGGACCCAAAAGATGGCGAACTATGTCTGAGTAGAACGAAGCCAGAGGAAACTGGTGGAGGTTCGTAGCAATTCTTGCGTGGAGTGGGGCTCCTCCTGGCCAGTGAAGAAAGGTGCAAATAGGGTTGCTGTGCGGCACCACTGTGGAAAAGGTGAAAGAAAGGAATAAGCGAAGTAAACAGTAGTCAAATCACGGCACCTCTGGCCTGTGGCCACGTCCTAACTGCACTCATATCGGGCGAAATGATGAAATTCTTTGGATGCTGCATGTGGAGTGAAGCTCCTCCCAGCCAAGGAAGAAATGCGGAAAAGCAATCAGGGTTGCTGTGTGGCGCCGATGTGAGAAGGTGATGGAAAGGATAAAATGAAGCTTAATCGGTATGTCCAGCAGTATCGTGGCAAGAGCTACTCATACCATGGCACCTCTGCTCTAGAGGTTGGTCACGTCCAATATACACCCATACTGGGATAATATGCCTAAACTGGCTCAACTCAGGGGTGGAAGTCACTAGTGGTGAGGATTCATCCTCCTGGACAAAAGCTCCGTCCTGGTCACAACTAGGAAAGGTAGTGGCCACGACCATATAATGCTAAAGTCGGAGACACTGGACCAGGGCAGTCTAGATGGGCAACCACCTCTCACCTGGTGGGGATGTATGCGTATTCTAATCACGCTGAGGTTTTCTGGTGAGAAAGTCCAATGCTGGACTAGATGGGCAACCACCTCTCACCCAGCAGTAATACACGGTTATCTCAAAACACGTGGAGGTTTTCTGGTGAGAAAATCCAACTCTGGCCTGGGTGGGCTACCACCTCTCACCCAGCGGGGATATACTGATATCCAAAACACGTCGAGGTTTTCCAGTGAGAAGGTCCAACTCTGGGTTAAACTGATGCAATGAAAACCACGGTGTCATGCAATCCCGCTTCTGAGACCCACCAAGAATACAGGCTCAAGCCGTGCGATACTCTGAACCTCTTGTGGTTCTCTTGGGGTTCTCATGTGGTCCATATGGGGGACCACCACGGGGGACCACGGGACCTATCAAGGACCACAGGTGTAAATTCAGTAGGATCACTGGTGGTCTTGGTGGTAGAAACAAACAAACGAAGAAGAAGATACTCATGGACTGTTTTAAGTCCACCTTCATGGCTCTGCCAAAGGTGTCAAGGACCAAAGAATGCGAAGACTTCAGAAAAATAAACCTTCCATGTCATGTCAGAAAACTACTGTTGAGAATTATTATGAGAAGAACTAGACACAGAGTAAAGACTGAAATAGGAGATAAGCAGTTTGGATTTTTGAAAGTAAAAGGAACATATTATCTAATATTTAATCTAAGAACTCTGATAGAATGAATGAACGAATCTTTATTTTTAAAGGGTAAAGAATTGGGCATGCAGACCGGTCTTACATTCTGCCCTTCATCACTCCATCTTTCTTTCTTCCCATATACTTGATTTAATACAATTATGCAATTTACATTAGGAAAAAAACAGAGAGAAATATAGAAGTACAGAAAGATGTATTTGTATGCTTCACTGACTATACTAAAACATTTGATAAAGTAAAAGATGATGAAATTGTGAAAATGTTTGGGGACATAAATATTGGTACAAAGATCTGAGAATGATTTAAAACAGACAAATGTACTGGAATCAAGATAGTAAATACAGTAGGCAAATATCAGCCAGTAAGGCAAGGAGTTAGGCAAGATCATGTCCTCTCACCAGACTTGTACTCAAAGTACAGTGAGAATATGAGAAATAAAAAACGAACCAGGAATTTGAGTTGTAGGTTACAACGTGAACAAGCTACATTATGCAGGTGAAAAAAAGTACTAATAGCCAGCACTGAAAGGAGACTGCAGAAGTTATTAGATATAGCAGTAAAAGAAAGTGAAAAGAAGGGACTCATCCTAGCAAGCTTGTCAGAACTTTACATTGCGTGTCAGGAGAGGTGTACACAAATTATGATGTTGCTTGTCAGAACTTTACATTGTATGTTGGTGGTGGAGGTATACACAAATTATGATGTTGCTTGTCAGAACTTTACATTGTATGTTGGTGGTGGAGGTATACACAATTATGATGTTGCTTGTCAGAACTTTACATTGTATGTTGGTGGTGGAGGTATACACAAATTATGATGTTGCTTGTCAGAACTTTACATTGTATGTTGGTGGTGGAGGTATACACAAATTATGATGTTGCTTGTCAGAACTTTACATTGTATGTTGGTGGTGGAGGTATACACAAATTATGATGTTGCTTGTCAGAACTTTACATTGTATGTTGGTGGTGGAGGTATACACAAATTATGATGTTGCTTGTCAGAACTTTACATTGTATGTTGGTGGTGGAGGTATACACAAATTATGATGTTGCTTGTCAGAACTTTACATTGTATGTTGGTGGTGGAGGTATACACAAATTATGATGTTGCTTGTCAGAACTTTACATTGTATATCAGGAGAGGTATACACAAATTATGATGTTGCTTGTCAGAACTTTACATTGTATGTTGGTGGTGGAGGTATACACAAATTATGATGTTGCTTGTCAGAACTTTACATTGTATGTTGGTGGTGGAGGTATACACAAATTATGATGTTGCTTGTCAGAACTTTACATTGTATGTTGGTGGTGGAGGTATACACAAATTATGATGTTGAGTGTTGGTGCAATCAGTGTTTCATTTGAAGAAATAAATATTTCTTCCAGGCATATTCAGATCTTATGGGCTTTATTTTGGCCTTGAACTCAGCTGTCAGAAACAAGAAGATACAAGATCAGTACCCTGTCTCCTCAGTAAGTTCCTTCATTTCCTTCTTTGTTGTATGTATGTGAAAAAGGGGGGGGGGGGACAGTAACCTTGTATAGTTTTATCTCCCCCTCCAGCCCTTCAGTGCCCAGGTTACATGGGGCTGCTTGTAGCAAGAGATTTTCTCTCCTGTTGTTCCTTTGCCTGTCTCCCATGTCACTCTAGTGTTTATCAGCATTTTCTCTGCTATATCTCTTTTGGTCTTCCTAGGCATCTTTTACCTTGTAAAGCCCACTTCATAGATGTTTGTTATAAGGATTCATCTGTCATTCTAATAATCTGACCAATCTTTCAGTCATTATTATCAGGAAGTGTCAAGTATACGTGCACCTGTCTGCATCACTTCCTAGCATTCACTCCCATATAGTAAGGCACTTAAAATATATCTTGAATATTCTACATTTGGTTTTCTGGCTTATAAGAGACCTACAGATTTGATTAAGTACAGCCCGAGCTTGTCTGGCTTTTAGTGCTCTTATTCTGATTTCTTTACTATCATCTATATCTGCTGTTACTCTTCTTCCAAGCTGTGTGAATTTCTTGACTTCTTTACCTGGCAGATGGTTCACCATTATTGTCCTGATGATTTCAACATTTTGAATACAGTTTTATGAAAGTGAGATATTAGTTTTATGTATATTACAAGTTCACACAGTACGAGGGGAAGTCACTAAGTAACTCGCAAATGCCTGTTACAAAAAAAACTAAATGTGACAGTAATTTGAAAACTTTAAATTTTTGAACCTACATTATTCCCCTATTTCTCATTGTAACTGCCACCAACATTGATACATTTGTCCCATCGTGTAATCAGTGATGCAATACCCATGGAGTAAAAATCGGGAGTCCGATTTCTGAACCATTTTTTTTACTTCTGTTTCCACCTTTTCGTCACTCGAGAATCTTCTCCAGCCAAGATGGTTTTTCAATGGACCAAACAGGTGAAAATCACTTGGAGCTAAGTCAGGACCATGGAGTGAATGTTCAAGAACTTCTCAACCCAACTGGCTAATTTTCTCTTGGGTTAACCGAGCCGTATGTGGTCTGGCATTGTCATGAAAGAGAAGCACACCTCTAGTCAGCAGACTAGGACGTTTTCTTTGAATTGCATCTCATAGCATCTACAGAACTTCACAGTACGATACAGAATTCACACTGTCACCATACTTCTGGAACTTGGTTAACAACACTCCTTGATAATCCTAGAACACTGTCAGCATAACCTTCCCTGCAGAAGGTGTAATCTTGAATTTTTTTGCACATGGCGATGACGGGTGTTTCCATTGCATTGAGGCAGATTTTGATTCGGGTTGGTAGTAGTGCACCCAAGATTCATCTCCAGTAATAATCCTTTGTAACATATCTTCACCTTCATATGCGTAATGACAGAGATGCTGCAATGACAAACCAAATTGGTTCATTTTGTGTTCATCATTCAGATCTCTGGGTACCCAACGTGAGCAAACTTTCCAAAAATTCAGTTGCTCATGCATTATTCTGTAGGCTAAGCCATGTGAACATCTGATTGCACTTGCTACACTGTCTATCGTTACTCGTCTATCAGCTTTGATAATCTCATTCAAACATTGCACAGTCACTTCTAATGCAATCTGAACAGGACGACCAAGTCGGACTTTGTCAATAATTTCAGCGCGTCCCTGAGAAAATTTTTTTACCCAGTTATAGACCACTTTACGTGATAAACACTTTTCAGCATAGACTGTAATCATTTCCTTATGAATGTCCTCAACTGAATGTCCTTTAGCCCACAAAAATCGCACTACACTTCTCTGTTCTTCTTTGGTACACACTAACAGTTGGATAGCCATTTTGTTATTGCTTTGTGCATGTGCACGTAACTCCCAGTGCCCCCTACATACAACTATTATAAAGTTGGATGATGGTACTATCTAAGGATATATTTAAATACTACCTGATAACTGCCACTGATAAAATATTTCAATTTATGAGTTACTTAGTGACTTCCCCTCATATTAGGCTTACAGAGAAGCACACCAAGGAATGAAGTGAAACAGCAGTTACTGTGTAAGTGAAGTGAAACAACCATAGATAAATATGTGTTTGAGTGAAGTGAAACAGGTATAGATGAATATATGGTTGAATGAAGTGAAATGGATTATTGATAAATATGTATTGTATTTGCCTGTTTGCATGCCTTTCTGTTTCTAGGAAATAATAATCATGATTTAGATCCTCTGTTTTGTAAATGATGTTTGAATGTTTGCATACCTATGGTCTTCTCTAAATTATCATGACGTTTAATGTGTCCAAAATATTTCAGTTTTCTCTCTTTAATCCTCTTTACTAGCCAGCCTTCTTCAGTATTAAGCTCTTGTAGTATAGATATATTTGTTCTTTTCTATTTCTAGGAAATAATAATCATGATTTAGATCCTCTGTTCTGTAAGTGATATTTGAATGTTTGCATACTTTTCTGTTTCTAGGAAATAATAATCATGATTTAGATCCTCTGTTCTGTAAGTGATATTTGAATGTTTGCATACCTTTCTGTCTCTAGCAAATAGATAAGCTTTACATGCTTCTAGAGAAGCTGGATAAATGGATAGATGAAATACCACCTGTTGAACAGCCACAACGATTTGGTAATAAGGCATTCAGAACTTGGTTTAGTCGACTGAAAGAGGTAAATTTACTTGTCATATTTAAGTCACATAACTAATCGCCTAGCCCAAATCACATGGCTAATTAATTTTCATGCAGCCCAAGTCACATAACTAAATCTCTACCCACCTTACTACATAATCACAAAGCCAAAGTCATGTGACCAAATGATCTTCACATAACCCAGGTCACATAACTAATTACCCTGCCCATGTCACATGACTGAATAATCTAGATCCAGTCAGATTTGAAAAGTAAAGAATATTATTATTTATTTATTTGTTCTGTTTTGTTTTGCCTGAAGTTATTCTGTAGCTTCTGTTCTGTACATTCCCTTCTGTTATGTAGGTGCTATTCTGTGTTTAGTTGTACACCTCTTCTTCCTACACCACTTATCTCTCTTTGCAGTGGTATTGAGTTTACTCCAGTAACCTTCGAGATAAATCTTATATAAGGTGTAGTTCAGAGCATCAGGGGACTTGTGCCATCATATCAAGGCAGAACAGAGATTCAGATCATTATGAGACCTATATCATCATTCAATAGTGTATCCATTGAGGCAGGATGGAGATTTAGAGTATTGGTAGATTTGTGTCATTATTTGATGGTGTGATCATTGAGTCAGATTGGAAATTTAGAACATCAGTAGACTTGTGTCATTATTTGATGGTGTGAACATTGAGTCAGAGTGGAGATTTAGAGCATCAGTAGACTTGTCATTATTTGATGGTGTGATCATTGAGTCAGAGTGGAGATTTAGAGCATCAGTAGACTTGTGTCATTATTTGATGGTGTGAACATTGAGTCAGAGTGGAGATTTAGAGCATCAGTAGACTTGTGTCATTATTTGATAGTGTGAACATTGAGACAGAGTGGAGATTTAGAGCATCAGTAGACTTGTGTTATTATTTGATAGTGTGAACATTGAGACATGATGGAGATTTAGAGCATCAGTAGACTTGTCATTATTTGATGGTGTGATCATTGTGTCAGAGTGGAGATTTAGAGCATCAGTAGACTTGTGTCATTATTTGATGGTGTGATCATTGAGTGGAGATTTAGAGCATCAGTAGACTTGTCATTATTTGATGGTGTGATCATTGAGTCAGAGTGGAGATTTAGAGCGTCAGTAGACTTGTCATTATTTGATGGTGTGATCATTGAGTCAGAGTGGAGATTTAGAGCATCAGAAGGTCAGTGCCATCATTTGATGGTGTGGTCATAGACCAGACTATATGTGACACTGGATTTTATTTGCACCAAAGAAACTAATTTTGGACTTTCTCCCATGGTCTGTCAGCTTTATCAGGATATCACATCTATTGGGTGAGAGAAAGGTTACCAAATCCTGGCTGCACTGGTGCAGTGTCTCTGACTTTAGCAGATTTTCTATGTTTATGAATCCAGATATTTAATAGTCTCAAACACTGACTATTTTTTTCTTCTTTTCCACTCCAGAAAGGACCTGGATTGTTAAGTGAGAGCTTGCCTCCAAACTTTGAGCTTGCTATACCAGAACTATTTACATATCTCCTAGAAAGTGTTGGAAATGAAACACGTATTGATTATGGCACTGGTAAGTCATTTCACAGCTTCAGCTGCCAAGTTGGAACTGAAGAGATAAAGAGTTAGAAGTGATTATTTGTAGTAGTAGTAGTAGTAGTAGTAGTAGTAGTTAGCAGAACTACTCCAACTCTGGCTTCAAAATTAAAATTGGAAAAATTTGATTGAGTCAGCAAACTAACAGTAGACACACACACAAGTTGCCTGGGGTATCGCAATGGTGATTTGTCACTGACCCAAGTTGGTCTTGACAGGTTGTCCTCTGCTCCATGAATAATTACACAATATTACCAAAAGAGGATGATCTGAATAACTAGATCAGATTTGAGAGCATCAACAAAAGCAGGGGGAATGATTATAGATTTTGGAGGAAACAACTAAAACAGACTTGAACTGGGGACAGGATTTGTGGTAAGGTAAAAGATATGGGACTGCATGATGAAGCCATGAGTGAAAAAAAAAAGAAGTAAAGGGAATGTGGAAGAACATAACCATGATGAGTATACATAAACAGAGTATGTGAGGTGAGTGTACATAACACAGAATTAGTAAAATGAGTGTACATAAACACAGAGTCAGTAAGATAATGTTAAACATGAATTTTTTAACTGAAACTGAAAGGGTCCGATTGAAGAGATTGTGACATAGTGATTTTAGTCACAGATGTGATGCCAGAATATGAACATAGAAGAGAGATGGAAAGGGGAAGATAGGGAGAGGGGAGAAGAGGAGAGAGAGAGAGAGAGAAGGGAGGAGGGGAGAGAGAGAGAGAGGAAATCATTCAAGCAGTAGTGGATGGACAGCAGCTTAAGGAATGCATATTTGCAAAATAAAATTTCAGAGAATAAACATACACATATTTAGGAGTCTTGTCACAAGAAAACTTACAATAAGATACTTGTAAGCTCTCGCAGCACTGAGCATACAACATGTATAAAATAGGAAAAAAGTAGGAGCAGCTTTATTACTTAATGATTACAAAGTTGTGACGTTTCGGTGTGAGCCTTAATCATACAAAAACATACAGGACGAAGAAATAGAGAGAGGAGATAAAGTATAGATTCACATGAATACTGTTTAAAAACAAAAAAAAAAAACAAAAACAAAAAAAAAAAAAAAATTTTAAAGGAGTGCTTAGCTGTAAATTGCAAGGTGTGGCTTGTCCGGCGGTGTGTGTCAGGAATGGATCTGGTAGGACGTGGAAATTGTTTAAATAGAGACCTGTGACATGTGGTAGGTGGGTTGTAACTCGGGGTGGTGGATGGGGAACCGGGGAGGAGAGAGTGAGTGATGCACTACTGGCCTAGCTAGGAGAAATTGAAACAGGTGATTGGGGAAGAGGGGTTGCAAAGAAGAGGGGTTGCAGAGAAAATAGCGGGGTTGCAGAGTGATGCTGTGAGGAAGTTTGAGAAGTAAGAAGGGGTGGATTTAATGGAGAGGTACTATAATGATTGAAGTGCTTGAAGCAGAGCCTTACATATGTTGGCACCAGAAAATGTAACCGGCCCCACTGCGTTACCTGCCCTGTAGTTTGGGAAACGAAAACAATCACCTTTCCCAAAACTATCCTCACTCTTCATGAGGGATTCACATGCGAGTCCCGAAATGTGATATATGTCATCGTTTGCAAAAGATGCAGGATAACATATATCGGTGAGACTGGCCTCAGATTAGGGGACCGCATGCAAAAACATCTGTACGACATCGCCCAGCATGCTTCGAAACCTGTCCCAAATCATTTCAATGGCCCCAACCACAGAGGCAAATCTGATTTTCTGGTAACAGCCATTAAACAATGTCATGCAGATGACACAAGCCGCCTGGCACTTGAGAACCGCTGCATTCAAAATTATGGGACGCTGGAACCACATGGGTTAAACTTCCTCACAGCATCACTCTGCAACCCCGCTTACTTTTCAAACTTCCTCACAGCATCACTCTGCAACCCCGCTATTTTCTCTGCAACCCCTCTTCTCTGCAACCCCTCTTCCCCAATCATCTGTTTCAATTTCTCCTAGCTAGGTCAGTATTGCGTCACTCACTCTCCCCTCCCCGGTTCCCCATCCACCACCCCCAGTTACAGCCCACTGACCACATGTCACAGGTCTCTGTTTAAACAGTCTCCACATCCCACTAGATCCATTCCTGACACACACCGCCGGACAAGCCACACCTTGCAATTTACAGCTAAGTACTCTTTTAAAAAAATTTTAAAAAAAATTGTTTTTTATTTAAAGTGCCTTTTTTTTAATAGTATTCATGTGAATCTATACTTTATCTCCTCTCTCTATTTCTTCGTCCTGTATGTTATTGTATGATTAAGGCTCATGCCGAAACGTCACAACTTTGTAATCGTTAAGTAATAAAGCTGCTCCTACTTTTTTCCTATTTTATACATTCTGGTATCACAGCTTTACTGCAGTGCTTTGTGTATAGTTGTATACTTATACACTAATTATTGAGCATACAACAGGTCAAAAGATATGGAGAAACAAATGAACAAAAGAATTTTAATTTCTAAAGGTGAAGAATTGGGCATGTGTTCATCTCTCAACATTTATTCTCCTCACTTCTTCAACTTCAGCTTAGAACCTTTAGTTTAGGACGTCTGTCATATGTGTATAAGGGGCAGTAATAACAGTGACATGAATCTTTCCATTTAATCTCTTACGCATACATTCAACAATATTGTACATAACATGGCAGATTTATTTTACTCTATATTACGTGTACTCGTATATAACAAATCTAAAGCTATAGAAGGCCAGCAAAGAGTACAAGGGGTGATTGATAAGTTCTGGGCATAAGGTACAAATGTTTGAAATGTACAATTGATATTAGGTGCATTTGTAGATCAGGTTAACTCTTTGGGTATTTGGACACGCGTCCTGCGTGGTTGTATCCCTATTACGAAATACTTAAAGACGCGAGGCGCGATGATGGTTTGTAGCTCTCTAATTTTGAAAATAATCAAAGTATCTTAAAACCAGCAGTTGACTTCCTTCCGGAATTCAGTTGTCCACATTAAGCACGTGGTTTGAGCAGAAAACAGAGCGATTCTTTGTTCATTTAAAGCCAGTTTTTCAAAGTTTATCGTCGCTAGGCCTTTGTTTATCAACAAATATGGCTTCCAGTGCTAGTTTCTTTCGTCCAGAGCAGCATATTTCTGCATTACAAGCTCAGAATTTAATTTAAAATTGTCTAGACTGTGGTGTAGAGAATGTAGTAGTAGAAATGGTAAATTTTCGGCACACGTGGCAGTGATTGAAAGAATTTTTCGTGTTTTTTTTGGTCCAGCAGCAAAATGTGTTAGAAGGGTAGCTGGTGATACTACTTCTCAGCTTTTTGCTAGTACTAGCTGTAATATCACAATAAGTAATGCTGGAGATTGTGTAATTAAAAAAATTAAATGTTGTAGAATGCTTCAAATTTAGAAAAAAAACCAAAACCAAAACACAATGGCCTGATTTCTGGTAAATATTAGTCAACGACCGCCCACTTGTTTTCATGTAAATATTACCCACCCACTTGGTGTTTTTAGTTTGCTGTGAGTGCATAACTAGTGCATATTTTCATGTAAATTTTGGAAGATATGTTAAAGAACAGATGTTTGTGTACATTTTTATTCATTATGGAATTATATAAACAACTACAGTGGATTAACTTGATGGGTAAGTGACAAAAAATTTATTTTATTCCTTCATTTTCCATTCTTTCTTCTCAGTTCTTAGCTCTTTTTTTTGTTGTATACTAACAAAATGTTAAAAATTTTATTTGAAAAACAAAATACATTTTTTCTTCTTCAAAATAAGGTATAATACTTCATACTACAGATCAGATTATGCCTTTGTTATTCTTTTAAATGTGACAACCATCCCATTTCACATTGTGAAATTTACCCCCCTTGGTCTTTTGAGGGAAACACCCCCAGTATACAAAGAGTTAATGTAAGATTGAACACCAAGTTTCAAGAAATTGACTGCAACCAATTTTTTTTTACAGGCTACTGAAGTGGTAAGGGGTGGCAGAAATTGAGAAAATGGATAAAATTTCTTGAGCAGTCATTCTCTACCTCTGCATCAAGGGCTTATCATCGAAGGAGATCCATGAGGATATAGTAGAGACTTTAGACGAGAATGCCCCTTCTTACAGCACAGTGAAGATATGGGCATCTCAGTTAAAACATGGAAGAGAGAGTCTGGAAGATGATACCCGTTGAGGAAGACCAAGAACTATAACCACCGATGAAACCACTGGCAGAATCCGTGACATGATAATGGAGGATCGATGACTAACTGAGCGGTAGATTGTTACTGAGTTGGGCATCTCTCAGGAACGTGTTGATGCCATTATTCACAATGATCTTCAAATGACAAAGGTCGATGGGTCCTGAAACTTCTTGGAGCTGATTACAAACGACAGCGTCTCAACATGTCAAGAGACAATCTTGACCATTTTTCTGCAGATCCTGAAAAGTTTCTTCAGCAATTTGTGACTATGGATGAGACTTGGGTTCATCATTTTCAACCAGAAACCAAAGAACAGTCAAAGCACTGGAGCATCATGGATCCCCACCTCCAAAGAAAGCAAGTGTGGTTCTGTCTGCAGGCAAAATGATGGCTTCCATCTTTTGGGATTCAGAAGGTGTGCTGTTGGTAGACTATTTTCAAAGGGGCAGAATGGTCACCAGGCCTATTACGCTAGTCTTGTGAAGCAACTGCAGGTCAAATTGAAGGAAAATGTCGATGGAAATTGACGAGAGAAGTCGTCTTTCAGCAAGACAATGCTCCAGTTCACAAGTCAGCGGCTTCCAGCTTCTTGAACATCCTCCATATTCCCCAGATTTGCTCCCTTCGGACTAATACCTGTTTACCAAACTCAAAAAGAAGCTCAGTGGTCGCAAATTTGCTTCAGATGATGACGTCATTCATGCTGTAGACCACTTTCTACTGGCACAGGATGCTAACTTTTACAAAGATTGGATCTGTATGTTCCAGGATCGCTGGACTAAGTGCATAATCTTGCAAGGGGACTATGTTGATAAATAACCCAAAAAAGTTGTCCACAGATAATCTGTTGTACTTTATGCCGAGAAATTATCAATCACCTCTCGTATGTAACAAGTCAAAAGGTCAGAAGAATAGATGCAAGCATACAAGTCAGACCCCCGTGTGCTACCCGGGATCTGCAAAGAATAGGACCACTGTACCCTACCACGCATGATTGTAAAAGGAGACTAAGGAGGGTTCAGCATAGGCCCAGCAACCCTGTCTGGTAAAAAAACTATCAGACTGCTACAGAAACGGAAGCAAGGGAAAAAACAAATGCAGGTGGAAGGAGAAATGCGTATCAGGAAACTGAGACCATGAAGGTTGTGGATGAAAGCCAGCCACTGGAAGACCCCAGCCCAACTGCAGACCTCCTGGAACCTAAACACAAGATGCAAATAGGCAGCTGGAATGTAAGAACACTTTAAGCAGACTGGAAAACTAGCACAAACCATCAAGGAAATGCACAGATACAAACTAGACGTACTAGGAATACAAGAAGCAAGATGGACAGGACAAGGCAGAAGGAAATTAACAACACAGCACACAGAAGATACAATAATATGGTCAGGTAAAGAAGATCATCATGAAGGAGGAGTAGCATTGATTATAACAAAAGAAGCATCAAGAGCATTGCTGAAATGGACCCCAATAAATGAGAGATTATTATATGCACGGTTCAACTCAAGATTCACGAAGCTGTCTATTATAGTTTGTTATGCACCAACAGAAGCAGCTGAAGAGGAATTAAAAGAAGATTTTTACAACAGCCTCCAAGCAACAGTAGAAACAATACCCAAGCATGATATGCTACTCATCTTGGGCGACTTCAATGCAAAAGTAGGTGAAGGTAATGAAGATAGAAGAAGAATCATGGGAAGAGAAGGAATCGGAGAAATAAATGAAAATGGAGAAAGACTGTGCAGTTTCTGTGAAGAAAACATGATGACCATTGGAGGGACAATTTTCCAACATAAAAACATCCATAAGGTGACTTGGAGGTCACCAGATAAAACCACAGAAAACCAGATCGATCACATACTAATAAACAACAAGTGGAAATGGTCACTACAATATGTGCGAGCAAGGAAAGGAGCAGATGTAGGAAGTGATCACAACCTTCTGGTAGCAAAAATAGAACTAAAATTAAGGAAAGCCAAAATCGGAGAACACAGAAAGATACATTTTGATACAAGAAAACTGATAGACCAGCAAACGAGAAATGAATTCTCAGTAGTACTTAAGAACCGCTTCAGTGTCCTACAAGACAAAGCAGAAATGTCAGTATTAGAGTTCAATAAAACACTACAGGAAACAGCAAAATAGGTGCTGGGATATCGGAAAAGGAGAAAAGAGGAATGGATAAGCGAGACCACATGGGAAAAGATAGAGCAAAGAAAAGAAATCAAGAAAAAATTACTGAACACCAAATCACAACGGCTTAAAGAACGAGTTTTAAGTAATTATGCACAAAAAGACAAAGAAGTGAAGGAATCGTGCCGTCAAGATAAACGTCAATATTATGACAACTTAGCAGAAACAGCAGAGAAAGCAGCAGATACAAATGACATGAAAACCATATATAAAATCACAAAGCAGATGACAGGTAACTTCAGCACAAGATGTGAAAGTGCAGTAAGAACACAAAATGGACAACTGGTCAGTGGAGAAAGAGAAAAAATTGAAAGATGGAGGGAACACTTTAACACCCTACTAAACAGAACACAAGCAGCACAAACAATAGACATACCTGAAGCAAAAACGGAACTAAACATCAATACAGGACCAATAACAATAAATGAAGTAAAGGAGGCGATGAAGCTAAAATCAGACAGGGCACCAGGTGAAGATGAAGTGACTGCTGAGATGTTGAAAGCAGAAGAAACAGAAACACCAAAACAACTTTGCCGGATATTACAACAAATGTGGGATCTATAAAAAGCCCCAGAGGAGTGGAAAACTGGGCTTATAGTAAAACTACCAAAGAAGGGTGACCTCAGAGATTGCGGGAACTGCAGAGGCATTACCCTACTGCCACTCACCAGTAAAGTATTTTGCAGAATAATCATCAACAGAATTGTACCAACACTTGAGGAAAAACTTCGGAAAGAGCAGGCAGGATTTAGGAAAGGAAGATCATGCATAGACCACATATTTGTACTTAGACAAATATTAGAACAGGCAAATGAATGGCATAGCACAACATATGCATTATTCATAGATTTTGAGAAAGTCTTTGACAGTGTCAACAGAGATGCACTGTGGAAAATCCTAAGATGGCATGGCCTCCCCCATAAGATAGTTAATGTAATCAAAGCCCTATACGAGGGTTTTCAGTGCAAAGTTATCTGTGGAGAACATACCTCCAGCAGCTTTAGGGTACAAACAGGAGTGAAACAGGGATGTGTACTATCACCAACATTATTTATCTTGGCAGTAGACTGGTTAATGAAGGAGGCAACATTGGACAAACGCAGAGGATTACAATGGGCCCTTGACACAGTGCTGGAGGACCTTGACTTTGCGACGACATTTGTCTATTATCAAACAGTCACAAAGATATGCAAGATAAAATAAACAAGCTAACTCAGAATGCAAACAACTTAGGACTAAAGATCAACGTAGGAAAGACAAAGTTAATGAAGCAAAATGTGAACAACAGAAATGTACTCAGAGTAGATAACAAGTTAGTGGAGGAGGTCAACGAATTTGTATACCTTGGCAGCAGAGTAGTAGAAAATGGAGATAGCACAGAGGACATCAACACCAGACTTACTAGAGCAAACCAGGCTTTTGCAGTGCTGCAGACTATATGGAAATAAAAAAAACTAAGCATAAATATGAAAATCAGGATATTTAAGAGTAATGTTCTAAGTGTACTACTCTATGGAAGTGAATGCTGGAAAATCACCAAAACCATAGAAAACAAGTTGAATTCTTTCCAGACTAAATGTTTACGAAGAAATAGAAAAATATTTTGGCCAAACACCATAAGAAATAACATCTTATTAGCAGAAATGCAGATGAAACCACTGACAACAATTATTGAGGAAAGACGCTGGCGATGGTTGGGACATGTGCTCCGAATGACTGACAACTCACTACCAAAAATAGCACTAAGATGGACACCACAGGGGAGTAGAAGTAAGGGTAGACCAAAAGAGACATGGAGAAGAACAACAGAAAGGATGTTGAGCAATAGAGGGCTCACCTGGGCAAGAGCAGAAAAAAAGGCGAAGGACAGGCATTTGTGGAAAACCCTTGTGGAAGCCCCATGTGCCCTGGGCACTTAAGGTTCAGAGAGAGAGAGAGATACAAGTCAGAGCTATATATACTGTTCAAAAAAAGAAACGCAACACTACTGTAGTCGTAAGGGACACCAAATTTCAAACTTGTATCAAAATTTTATTTTACGGAATTAATATTTCAATCTTTGCATGAAGAAACTTTAAGACTTTAACAATGAAATAATGTTCATTAAATTTGTTTTGGACTTTTGTTTTTTTGCAACTGAGGCCTCCATTTCAGTAAGGTGTATGACCTCCTCTGGCCTGTTTCAGAGAATGACATCTCTTTAACATGGATCCGATTAGCTGTTGGATCTGTTGTTGTAGGATAGTTGCCCACTCTTCCCACAGTGCAAAAGACAACTGTCGAAGATTTGTTGGCGCCATGTCTCTCTGGTGGACTTGTCTGTTGAGTTCATCCCATAAGTGTTCTGTTGGGTTCATGTCTGATGACATGGATGGCCACAGAATGGTCTGGATGTTGTTGTCAGCAAGGAACTGGATGGTGAGTTGTGCCACATGAGATCGAGCATTATCCTGCTGAAAAATCAACCCTGGTGCAGCCAGAAGTGGAAGGATATGAGGACGAAGAATTTCAGTGATGCGTAATTGGGCATTCAGGCGCCTTCAGTTTGCACCAGGTCACTTCTTCCCATGAAGTTGATTGTCCCTCACACCAGTACACTTCCACCACTATGTGGAGGAGCCTCATCCACGCAGTTCTGGGTGTAACGCTCATGGACTCTGCAGTAAACTCTTCTCCGTCTTTCGTGTCACTGGAGCAGAAAAGAATGATTCATCACTAAACCAAACCCTTCTCCAATCATTCACAATGGTCCATTGATGATGTTGGTTCACCCACTGCAGTAGGTTCTGGCATGCTTGTCTATAAGAAGAGGACTTCTGTAGGGTCTTCTAGCCCAAAGACCAGCATCGTTCAGCTGGTTCCTGACTGTTTGATCTGAAATTCGATGAGCTGCTGTCATTGACTGGATTGTGGAGGACGCAGATGAAAATCGATTCCTGAGGTGACGCAGCCGTATGAAGTGGTCTTCGGCAGAAGTTTGACTATGGGTCTTCCACTGCATGGTCAGTCTGCAACTTAGCCAGTTTCTTGAAATCATCTCCAAAGGCCACTAATGGTGCTTCTAACCACATTAAATTGTCTGGCCACTACACTTTATGACTATCCAGTCTGTAAACATCCAGTGATGATGAGTCGTTGTTCTGTAGTGAGATGAGCCATACCTGCGCATTGAATTTTCAGATGAATTGATTTGAGGATCGTCAATCTTTTATAGGCATTCAATAACATGGTCCGTGAGTTTTGTGTTCAATACGTTTCATGGGATTCTCATGAACCTGTCATGAGTTATTGTCAAAAATGCTGTTTTGACTAGTGTTGCTTTTCTGTGCTCATGAATCATCTGCCGAGTACAATTCAGGTCAGCACATGAAGTTGATGTCCAAGTGAACGTTTCAGTCAATTTGCTCTTGATTGATCAGCAAACTTCAGTTTAAATTGCAACATCATATTTGTTGCGTTTCTTTTTTTGAACAGTATAGGAGCAGTGAGTATACAAGTCAGAGCTATATAGGAGCAGTGAGTATACAAGTCAGAGCTATATAGGAGCAGTGAGTATACAAGTCAGATCTATATAGGAGCAGTGAGTATACAAGTCAGAGCTATATAGGAGCAGTGAGTATACAAGTCAAGAACTATATAGGGGCTATGAGTATACAAGTCAGAGCTATATAGGAGCAGTGAGTATACAAGTCAGAGCTATATAGAAGCAGTGAGTATACAAGTCAAAAGCTATATAGGAGCAGTGAGTATATAAGTCAGATCTATATAGAAGCAGTGAGTATACAAGTCAAAAGCTATATAGGAGCAGTGAGTATACAAGTCAAAAGCTGTATAGAAGCAACGAGTATATAAGTCAAAAACTATATTGGAACATGAACTGGTATTGCAAAGTTCCTGAACTGTATTTGCCATTGTAATGACTGCAGAGCAGTCCTAACAGAAGATTACAAAACTGTACAAATTGAATACATCTAGACAGTATGATGCCAAATGGCCTTCAGTGTCCCATGCATATTTGTCATGGCAAGTGTAGTGTGGGAACTTGTATTACTACCTCATGTAAGGCAGGTAAAAAGCTGCTTAGGAACAGATGTTAGTATACAGGTCAAAAGCTGTATATAAAAGCAGCAAGTATACATCAAATCTAAAGCTATACTGGAGCAGTGAGTATACAAGTGAAAAGCTATATAGCAGCAGTGCCAAACACAAGCCAAAAATATACAATAAGCAGCTAAAATATGAAACTGAGTAAAAAAGTAGCTGCAGTATTTTTTTTATTAACATAAAATGTAGAAATAATTGAAAACTCCATATCACTTTTCAACATAGTCCACAGTGTTTTCAGTGTAAGTCTGTCATCACTTCATTATGCATGGATTTCTTGATGAAAAAAAAAATCTTGTTAACTATGTAGTCATCTATGCACCGTCTCTTTATCATATCATCCACTTCGAATTCTTCCCACCTAGCACCTGCTTGAAGGGTTCAAACATGATAATCACATGGTGTGAGATTAGGTGAATATGCAGGATGTGGAAGACACTCTTATCGCAGATCCATAATGTGTTGAGCTGTTAAACACACAAGTCTATAGTAAGAGAAGAAATCCAAACAAAGATCTTCCTAGACAGTCAACCCTGGAAACAAGTAAACATTTCAAATACCTAATTAACATAATATCATCCTCAGGGATGATTGATGATGAGATTGAGAACAGATGCAATAAAGCAAACCAGGTCATTGGACAAATGACTCCTTTACTGAAATACAAATACATCACAACTAAAACAGAAAGGGCACTGTACAACACAATTTTCCTCCCAACTCTATGTTGTCAAACATGGACACTAACAACCAAGAACAAAAAAAAAAAATCATCATGACAGAAATGAGATGTTTAAGGAGATTGCAGACAACATTCACACAAAAGATTTGTAGGTAACAGGAAGAGGCTGCTCATGCAGGAGATGGAGAGAGGAAATTACAGCAGCATTAAATATCCCATTATACAAAGCAAATCATTGAGCCCTTTCAAGACGTCTATTTGTTCCCTGAATACCGAAAGGTATATGAGGTAGGAGACAATACAGATTGAACAAGTATGACACCAAACATTATTGTGCTGTAACAGCGCACCATAACTGAGCAAACTCAATGTTTTGACCTAATTGAAGGTTTCAAGTGGTTCTCAAGCAGATCACAGTATGCTTGCTTCTGATAGTGGTTCCTCTGGGCATGTAATGATCCAGGATTGGGCCTTTATAATTCCAAAAGAGGGTGAGCATCAATTTTCTGACAGACCAAGATGTACTACATTCTTTAGTTTAAATGAGGAAGAATGTTGCCGCTTGCTGATGGCTCGCTTCAGAAATAATGTGCCCAGCATTTTTCTCCAGTGACCATGTCATAGAAAGCACTGTTCCTCACTTGTGCTTGTTTCCAAGGGAGCTACCATCTTGGATCTTTTACTTGTTTCTTTTTTTTTTTTTTTATCAAAGTATGTAGATGATTTTTTCTTTCTTCATTTTTGTCACAATGTGTAGATGATGTTTTTTTTTTTTTACCTCAGTGAGTAAATTAAGAATGAACAGATATTTTTTTTCTTGATGTGTGAATTAGGATTTGTTTTTTATTTTCTCAGTGAGTAGGTCATGATTAGGGTTAGGATGTTTGTCATAGTCAGGTTTGTTTTCTTGTTTATTTTTACTGATTGAATGAGGATGTGTAGGTCAGATTTTGTTTGTTGACTGAGTGAGTGAGAACATGTAGGTCAGATTTTGTTTGTTGACTGAATGAGTGAGAACATGTAGGTCAGATTTTGTTTGTTGACTGAATGAGTGAGAACATGTAGGTCAGATTTTGTTTGTTGAATGAATGAGTGAGAACATGTAGGTCAGATTTTGTTTGTTGAATGAATGAGTGAGAACATGTAGGTCAGATTTTGTTTGTTGACTGAATGAGTGAGAACATGTAGGTCAGATTTTGTTTGTTGACTGAATGAGTGAGAACACGTAGGTCAGATTTTGTTTGTTGACTGAGTGAGTGAGAACATGTAGGTCAGAGTTTTTTTTTTTTTTTAATTCTTTACTTTTTACTGAGTAAGTGAAAACATGTAGGTCAGAGTTTGTTGTTTGTTTTTATTCTTTACTGAGTGAGTGAGAACATGTAGGTCAGAGTTTGTTGTTTGTTTTTATTCTTTACTGAGTAAGTGAGAACATGTAGGTCAGAGTTTGTTGTTGTTTGTTTTTATTCTTTACTGAGTGAGTGAGAACATGTAGGTCAGAGTTTGTTGTTGTTTGTTTTTATTCTTTACTGAGTGAGAGAGAACATGTAGGTCAGAGTTTGTTGTTTGTTTTTATTCTTTACTGAGTGAGAGAGAACATGTAGGTCAGAGTTTGTTGTTGTTTGTTGGTTTGTTTGTTTTTATTCTTTACTGAGTGAGAGAGAACATGTATGTCAGAGTTTGTTGTTTGTTTTTATTCTTTACTGAGTGAGTGAGAACATGTAGGTCCAATTTTATGTTGTTTTTTTTTACTGGATTAGTGAGAACATATAGGTCAAATTTTGTTACATTTTTTTGTTTTTGTTTTTTAACTTGATGAGTGAGAACATGTAGGTCAAATTTTGTTATTTTTTTTTACTGAGCAAGTGAGAACCAGTAGATTAAATATTATTTATGTTCACTCTGTCCCTTGCCCAACACATACACTATACAGATTTTTTTTTGGTTTAAATTTTTCTCTTGCATGTCAATGATATCTCCCTGTCAGAAACCATCTTACTATAAATCTCCATGTATTCTGCCATTTCATTTCATTTCATACATTGATATGTTCATAGTGACACTAGTAACATGCAGATATTTGTTTGACATAAACACCTGTTCAGATTTTCTTGTTGCTTTTCTTCTAGGTCATGAACTGTCATTTGTGGCATTTCTGTATTGTCTGTGCAGACTGGGAGCACTTGGAGAAGATGACTTCCTAGCTATTGTTCTGAGAATTTTTGAGAGGCAAGTCTATAACTTGTAAATGTTACATCAGATGTTGAATGCACTGAGATAAACCTGTAACATGTAGTTGAATGCAGTAAGATAAATCTGTAACATGTAGTTGAATGCAGTAAGATACATCTGTAACATGTAGTTGTTATATAAATTTGAACTGCAATAAGACAAATGTATAAAATGTGAAGTATTGATTGAGGAGAAGCCTAAAGTAAGACACATAGGCATAATGATTGACATTGCTAGATGTTAGTCAGCTTGCTCAAGACCGCTTTCAGTGAGGCAGTGAGAGGGACACTCTGGAAAGCACATGATAAATTATCGCATGATAGAATTGTAGTGTATGATGGGTATAAGTAAAACATAATGAACATATACTGTTATTGCATACTAAAATAATATGTGATAAACCACACAGGTACTTGTATCTGATGCGAAAGCTTCAGCTTACCTACCGCATGGAGCCTGCTGGAAGTCACGGAGTATGGAGTCTAGATGACTATCAGTTCTTGCCTTTTCTCTGGGGTAGTTCTCAGCTCATGGGTCAGTATCTATTTTTGTCTTATCTCAGAGGTCAGTTAGTATCTGTTTTTGTCTTATCTCAGAGGTCAGTTAGTATCTGTTTTTGTCTTATCTCAGAGGTCAGTTAGTATCTATTTTTGTCTTATCTCAGATGTCAGTTAGTATCTATTTTTGTCTTATCTCAGAGATCAGTTAGTATCTATTTTTGTCTTATCTCAGAGATCAATTATTATCTGTTTTTGTAATATCTCAGAGGTCAGTCAGTATCTATTTTTGTCTTATTCTGTGAGTCAGTAATTGTTTTTGCCTCTTATCTAATGAGTCTGTCTATTTTTTGTCTTGAATGTTATTTCATCTCATTGGTCAGTTAATATCTAATTCTTGTGCTTTGTCTCAAGTGACAGGTCAGATTTTGTTTTGCTCTTAATGTCAGAATGTTGTATTAATGGGTTCATATAGTGTTTTTTAATTTACTGTATGGGAATGTCATTGCATTAGAATATCAGTTAATATTCATTTAATACATGAGGATTTTGTTGAGTTAATTTATATGAGGACATCAGCTTAGTTTTGTTTATGGTATGAGGACATCAGCTTAGTTTTGTTTATAGTATGAGTACATCAGCTTAGTTTTGCTTATGGTGTGAGGACATCAGCCTAATTTTATTTATGGTACAAGGACATCAGCTTAGTTTTGTTTATGGTACGAGGATATCAGCTTAGTTTTGTTTATGGTACAAGGACATCAGCCTAGTTTTATTTATGGTATGAGATCAGCTTAGTTATGTTTATGGTATGAGATCAGCTTAGTTTTGTTTATGGTATGAGATCAGCTTAGTTTTGTTTATGGTATGAGATCAGCTTAGTTTTGTTTATGGTGTGAGGACATCAGCCTAATTTTGTTTATGGTACAAGGACATCAGCTTAGTTTTGTTTATAGTACAAGGACATCAGCTTAGTTTTGTTTATGGTACAAGGACATCAGCTTAGTTTTATTTATGGTATGAGATCAGCTTAGTTTTGTTTATGGTATGAGATCAGCTTAGTTTTGTTTATGGTATGAGGACATCAGCTTAGTTTTGTTTGATACAGGGGCATCATTTAGCCTGTTTATGATATGAGAAGATCATTTAGCCTTGTTTATGATATGAGGACAACATTTAGTCTTGTTTATGATATGAAGACATCAGTTAGCCTTGTTTGTGATATGAGGACAACAATTAGGTTTGTTTATAATATGAGGACAACAGTTAGCCTTGTTTATGATATGACAGATAAAAAAGATAATGACTGTGGTAAAACTGGTTTTAGTAATATAAGCAGACAGAGGTGTATGTTACAGTTTTACAAAGCAACAGAGGAAATGAGGAACTGAGAAAAAACACAAAAAATGAAAAACATACATCCAATATTTCAGTGTGAGCCTTTTTCAAGGATTACATACAAAAACAAACACAACATAAAAGAAGAAAAATGAAAATGAAGAACTTAATTTTGTGGCATCCCTCCTTGTACACAATACAAGACAAGGCTGGGAGACCACAAAGGAAAACAAATTGAAGTAATCGGATGTTAATGCGGTGAAAGGGAGAGAACGATGTGGGTGTGTGTAGGGTGGGGAGGGCTCGGGAAAGAGATCAAGAGGCAATAAATACCTCTAGGCCACTAGAGAAGAAGATGGGTGGGGGGATAAAGATGGGAAGCTGGGAGATAACGTGAAACTGATAAATGAAGAAATGTAGTGAAATGCATGGGGGGACAAGAAAGTAGAGTATAAATAAAAAAAAAATAAGTGCAATTCAAAGAAGTTCAAAGTAATCTAAATATATTGTTTTACTGCTGGGTGGAGACAGCTGGCTTGGAAAATAAGGCACTGTTCTAGAGCCTTCTGAGACCATACATCAGAAGAACAGGAGCTGATTGCACAAACAGAGATGTCACGTTTTCCCCTGTAGTTTCTTTGGCAAAAGTGTTTTGCCACAGGAGTCCATGCCTTCTTGGAAATGTCGTTAAGATATTGATGAAAACAGTCTCCTAAGCGTAAACCAGTCTCCCCTATATACTTCATAACCCACCGTTTGCACATAATAGCATAAATGACATTGTGTGAAGTGCAGGTGAAGCCCTCTTGAACTGATAACGTGGACTTAGGGAAGGAGATCTGGCTAGCCTTAATAACAAATGAGCAAGTGTTGCATCTATGACATCTGCAACATCTGGTACCATAAAAAGAGTCCTCTGTTTAAGGCGACTTCTAATGACTTCTTTATGATATGAGGACAACAGTTAGGTTTGTTTATGATATGAGGACAACAGGTTTGTTTAGTATTTGGAAACATAAAATTTGTTTAATAGGCAGAAAATTCTCAGTTGTAGAGAGTGAAATAAAAACGCAACTCCTCAGATCATCAGAGAAGTACACCACCCTTCAAACATATGTTCAGACCCTGTAACCCTCTGATGCTGTAAGATATGTTGATAAATTGATCATGACCCTCCGAGGTCTGTGAGCTGTTGGTTGATAGTCACCTCACAAGACCAAAGATAGTATGGGACATTCACATCTGCAACTTACCAACATTTCTTGCTGTTTATTCAGTGAATTTGATATTCCTTCTTATATTAAATCAACCAAGTGTTGTCTTGTCTTTACTTCATGTCTTGTCAGCTTTGCTTGTTTGTTCTGTCACACTGGACACACCGTGAGTGAAGCAAAAAAACACGAACCACTCTTGCCACCCATTGAGACATTGTCTTGCCTTGACCATTCTTTCTCTGCAGTATTGTGGATAAGTCATTGCAAATTTATAGCAGTGTTCACAGGTCAGTGTTCTATTGATCTCCCCGTTTGTGCCTCTGCAAGATTTTTTGGTGCATGTTTTTCTTGCTTGCCCTTTTATGTCCGGTTGTTTCCACAGGTTGTATGTTAATTTTGCCACAGATCATCATGCCCTCACCTCTACAGCAATTATTCTAGATTTTATTCCTGACACATGCCTAACCTGTTTGACCAGATAATATTTCAAACTTTTGAACACATATTTTTCTTCTATTCTGGACTTACACCATAAGTTTGACCAAAATAGAGTCCTGTTTCATGGCAGGTACAGTACAATGTTAGGTCACATTCCTGTATTCTCTATGAGTGCAGGATATTCTCGTCTGCCTGGTGGGTCAGATGTGACCTTCCTATCATTCTCTCCATCTAGAAGTGAGGGCGAGGGAATGTCGAGAGCTTTCACGTTGGATGACTTCCCAGCACCAATAAAATACTTAAGAAGGGTTTTGGCTTCTTTCTTAGTGTTTACCGCACCTTTCATTCTATCCACAATGCCAGTTAGCTTTTGCTAATCACTGATGTGCTGCCACACATAGTGGCCTTGTGCCAGTGCTACTTTTACATGCTGAAAGAACACACTCCAAAGTTTACCAGCCACTGCAGAGTGGACACATAGCATCCCCTAATTAGTCCCATTTAGGCAGGTTTACACCTGTAAGCAGGAGGTGATATACAGGGCTGATAATGAAAGTTGCAGAGGTGCCATCCACATGTTGACAGTGTTTGCAAAGCACCTTCCCCAAGTTGTCTATTGACCTTTGTTGAGCCTGTTACATTGCTTTCTGGACCAGTGTTTCATCATCTATATTTCTTACTTTATCAGTGACCATGTCTCTTTGTTGTTTGCTGACCACTGATATTGCCATGATCAAACCTCTTTCTGTTGGTTTGGGTGTAACCTATCACTTCCTTCAGTTCAAGTGCTTCCCCTCTTGCAGCCAATTCCTGTGTGCTTGCTATTTTCTTCCAGTTTTTAGTGTTGGTTGCAACTTCATGTGCTGCAGTGTCAGTGGACTCCACAGCATCATTGTAAGTACCACAGATTTAAGTGGTAAGTGCAGATTGCTCTTCTTGCAGTAAAGTGCTATGCCATAAACCCCAGTAGCGCTACCTGCCACTTCCATGTTTGATTTTCCTTTCAGTTATCTTGACTGTGTGGTACTTACCTCATGCACAAGTAGTTGTCATGGCAGTTTAGGTATCGGCATGAACTGGAGGCACTGTATCTTAAATGTCCCCGGGATTTTGGGATTTTGGTTTTATCTGTGAGTTTTAGCCCACCTTCAGCTACCGCACAAGACAAATCTGCTTGACTGGCACTGAGTCCTTCATTGAAATATCATATCTTCTTCCTAGACTTTTCACTGGCTTATTCTCAGCTGTTGGAATTTGTTGGTCAGCTACTGTAAACCTCATGTTGGTCAGTTACTGTAATCCTCATGTTGGTCAGCAACTTTAAACCTCATGTTGGTCAGCTACTGTAAACCTCACATTGGTCAGCTACTGTAGACCTCATAGTGGTCAGCTACTGTAAACCTCATGTTGGTCAGCTGCTGTAGACCTCATAGTGGTCAGCTACTGTAAACCTCATATTTGTCAGCTACTGTACACCTCATGTTGGTCAGCAACTGTAATCCTCTTGTTGGTCAGCTACTGTAGACCTCATTGGTCAGCTACTGTAAACCTAACACACCCCCCCCCCCCCCCCCCCCCCCGAGATTTCTTTGGCTTAAGTCTTACAACACCAGTTAGTATCTATTTCTCTGACAGCACCAGTTAGTATCTATTTCTCTGACAACACCAGTTAGTTTCTGTTTAATCAAGTTTTGCAAGTATTCTTTGTGCTTCCAGCTCATTTAATGTTAATACCATCATGTCGTCCATGCATGCTTTTGTTGGTGGCATATAGCATCCATCTTCCAGATGAGGACTTTCTCCTGTGTCTTCTCCTGCTTTAAGAATTACCTGCATTCTCAATACAGAGAGAACTAAAGATATTGTACAGTTCTCATCTGCTGCTCAGAACTTTTCATCTTGTAGCCTGTTGTCATGCATGTCAGTGAAGTTCAGTTTCAGCATAATTCTTTCTTTCACATGATACATTCCAGATGAAAGCCATATCACCTGATCTGGTTCTGAGCCATGGCCTTTTGTTAGATTGAACCATTTAGTATATGAGGACGCTAATTTTGTTTAGTATATGAGGACATCAGTTAGCTTTGTTTAGTATATGAAGACATCAGGTTTTTTGTTTAGTATATGAGGACAATCCGTTATGGAATCTTGCAACAGTTGTAACCGAGCATCAAGGACACCAACTCTGCATGCTGTTAACAACAATCGAAAATTCATCAGCCCAAATATGTAACAAAAATCTGATTTTGGAACATAAGAATGATGGCCGCAACAACAAAAACTGCTCAGGTAATAAAAAAAAACTGGATAGATATCACCTAGATGTTTTGGGCATCAGTGAAATGCGATGGCCAGAAGCATGAAAAAGAATGGCGGAAAACTGTAAGTTAATAATATGTTCCGGCATTGATGATGGGAAATACCAAGAAGGAGTGGATATAATTATGTCATCTGGGCAGCAAAGAGCCTTATAGAATGGGAACCAGAGAACAATCATATGATAAGAGCACGATACAAAATAAGGCATGGAAGAATGTCAATCATATAATTCTATGCACCCATGAATGATGCAGATGATGAAATAAAAGACAGTTTCTATTACTAACTACAACTCACCAACAAAGTACCTAAACATGACATGTTAGTTGTCTTGGGAGACTTCAACGACAAGGTAGGAAAAGATAAACACTGACATCGAAAAAGTAATGGGAAAAGAAGGAATTAATACAATAAATCAGAATGGAGAAAGATTAATTGAAATATGTCTAATAGAGGGCATGGTCATTGGAGGAACAATATTTCCACACAAAGAAATACATAAAACAACATGGATAAAATGAGAAACCAGATAGATCATTTTTGTATTAGAAAACAATTCAGAACATCTCTGATAGATGTAAGAGCATATTAGGATGCAGATGTCAACAGTAATAACAACCTGTGTATAGGGAAGATATGATGATGTTTCAGCATTAGCCTTAATTGTACAAATACAAACAGGACGAAGAAATAGAGAGAGGAGATAAAGTATAGATTCACATGAATCCTATGTTAAGGATATAATAAATAAATGAAATGAATGAACACTTAGCTCAGTCCTGGAAAAACACAAGTTGAAACTCGAATGAGCGTCTCCAATACACGATTAGAAAGAAAGCAAGAAAGTAGTACTCAGAAAGATAAGCAGTCACAGCCTACAAGAAGAAAACACCAACAGTAATTTCAGTCTGGAACTTATCTAACATTTCACAGCACTCAAAAAAGGTAGACAAGACAGATATAGATGAATTATGAAATTCATACAGTACAGCCACAATCACGGCAGCAAAAGCAAGTGTTAGACTGCAATCAACAAGTAGAAAAGCATGGATGTCAGATAACATATGTTAGTACATACACGAAAGAAGAGCAGCCATATTAGCCATATTGAATGTAAAGACAGTTCTTGGAAAAGTTTTGGCAAAAGCAACATATAAAGAACTAGACAATAAAGTAAAAAGTTCAGCTAGAAGAGACAAAAGAGAATATATGGTCAACATGGCAAAAGAAGCAGAAAATGCAGCAAAAACAGGAGATGGCAGAACTCTATATAACATACAGAAGAAGCTAACAGGTGCTATTACCTCCAGAGAAAGACCAGTCTTTAGCAAAACAGGCAACCTATTAACATAAAGTAAAGACCAAAAGCAAAGATGGGCCAAACACTTCCGAGAAATATTTAATCGACCACACCCAAATGAATTAATAAATCTTGAAACCGATTTTCCAATCCCACAACTAAATGTCAACTTAGATGAAGTTACACTTAATGAAATTGAAACAGCAGTGAATCTAATGGCTAACAACAAAGCTGCAGGTGAAGATGAAATAACTGTCGAAATGTTAAAAGCTATTAACAGAGACAACATGAGCTAACTACAGAGAATGTTTAATAAAATTTGGAAAGAAGAAAAGGTTCCTTCCAAATGGAAAAAAAGGGAATCATTGTTAAAATACCCAAAAAAGACAACCTAACTGACTGCAATAACTGGAGGGGTGTAACCTTACTATCAACTGTGTCAAAGGTGTTTTGTAAAGTGATTCTAAATAGAATTTAGGATGTAGTGGATACTGCAGTGAGAGAAAAACAGGCAGGATTTCAAAAAGGAAGAAGCTGTCTTGACCAGACTTTAAAAAAAGGCATTTGATAACATACACAGAGATTCATTGTGGAGAATTTTAAGACTATATGGAATACCATTTAAAATTGTCAACATCATTAGAGATCTCTACAATGGATATGTGGTCAAGACAGAAGAAGGAATGAGTGAATGTTTACAGATTGAAACAGGTGTGAAACAAGGATGTATATTATCTCCCTTGCTTTTGGAATTGCCATAGACATTATAATGAAAAGATGCTGTACATGTAAAATCAGCATTGATTGGGTACATGGGACTCAAATAGATTTTGATTTTGCAGATGACATAACTGTTATCAGTGACTATGTGAAATCGATGCAGGAAAAATCAGATTCCCTGTCTTCCTTGGCTAGCAAAATAGGTCTTGAACACCTTTTAAAACAAATGCCTCAGGAAAATACTTGATATAAAGTGGAACGAATTTAAGAACAACACAGAGATAAGAAAGATGAGAAAACAACAACCTATCTCATGGGTGATCAGAAAAAAGAAGATGGACATATGTAGGCCATCAGAGAATACCAAAGCAAGCTATCAAGTGAAGCACAACAGGCCAAAGAAAAAGAGGTTGATCATGTGAAACTCTAAAGAGGACATTGTTAAGAGAAACCAGTTTAGTGGGAATAAAATCCCATGATGAAGTTGAAAAACTTGCCGAAAACAGGAAAACTTGTCAAACAACTATGCAAGCCCTATGTGACGTTTAATGGCACGGGAAGGATGTAAGATATGAGGACATAAGTTAGGTGTGTTTAGTATATGAGGACATAGTTAGGTTTGTTTAGCATATGAGAACATCAGTTAGGTTTGTTTAGTATAAGAGGACATCAGTTAGATTTGTTTAGTATATGAGGACATCAGTTAGAATTGTGTAGCACATGAGAACATAATTCGTTTTGTTTAGCATATGAGAACATCAGTTAGGTTTGTTTATATATGAGAATATCATTTACATTTGTTTAGTATGTGAGGACAATAATTTTGTTTAGCATATGAGAACATTAGGTTTATTTAGTATATGAGGACATCAGCTAGATATATAAAGACAGTAGTTAGAATCATATAATATATGAAGAATACAGTTTCTTATTTCGTATGTTGAGGACAATAACATTCTTCAATATGGTTGAAAAATATGGAAAACTGTAAGAGACAGTAAGTTGATTTAGTATTTATTGTATGAGGGACATTAGATTCATCTGCTGTGTAAGAGACAGTAAATTGATTTACTGTGTAAATTACACTGATATTTACAAACATGTACACATACTAGTTGCCATTAAAAATGCACTGCTTGACTGAAGTATTGTGAAGTGTGAAATATTTATATATGTAAGCAATTTTCAATCTCTGAATGCATGCAAGTGTGGCAATTAATGCAGTTTCATTTTCCTGGCTTTGTAATCGTAAATTTGGCATGCAGCACATGCAAATAAACTTTTTCTTAAATTATGGCCTTTTTAAAAGTCACATTTAGCACACAATTAGACAGGTTTAAGCAGTTTAAAGGACATCATATGTTTCCATCAAAAGGAAGTACAAGGGGTGATTAATAAGTTCTCGGCATAAGGTACAAATATTTGAAACGATATTAGGTGCATTTGTAGATCAGGTTAATGTAAGATTAAACACCAAGTTTCAAGAAATTAACCGCAACCATTTTTTTTTTTTTTACGGCTACTGAAGTGGTATGGGGTGGCAGAAATTGAGAAAATGAGTAAAATTTCTTATCGAGCAGTCATTCGCTACCTCAACATCAAGAACTTATCATCGAAGGAGATCCATGAGGATATGGTGGAGACTAGAGGAGAGTGCCCCTTCTTACAGCACAGTGAACGTGGAAGGGAGAGTCTGGAAGATGATCCCTGTCCAGAAAAACCAAGAATGGTAACCACTGATGAAACTACTCGCAGAATCCACGACATGATAATGGAGGATTGATGACTAACTTAGCTGTACTTGGTACTGAGTTGGGCATCTCCTAGGAACGTGTTTATGCCATTATTCACAATGATCTTAAAATGACAAAGATCTCTGCTCGATGGGTCCCGAAACTTCTTGGACCTGATTACAAGTGACAGTGTCTCATCATGTCAAGAGACAATCTTGCAGATCCAGAAAATTTTCATCAGCAATTTGTGACTGTGGATGAGACTTGGGTTCATCATTTTCAACCAGAAATCAAAGAACAGTCAAAGCAGTGGAAACATCATGGATCACCATTTCCAAAGAAAACAAGGGTGGTTCTATCTACAGGCAAAGTGATGCCTTCCATCTTTTGGGATTCAGAAGGTGTGCTATTGGTAGACTATCTTCAAAAAGGCAGAATGGTCACCGGGGCCTATTATGCTAATCTTGTGAACCAACTGCGGGTCAAACTGAAGAGAAAGCGTCAAAGGAAATTGATGAGAGGAGTCATCTTTCAGCAAAGACAATGCTCTAGTTCACAAGTGGGCGGTGGCAACGGCTGGCATTCATGAATGCGGCTTCCAGCTTCTTGAACATCCTCCTTATTCCCCAGATTTGGTGCCTTGGGACAATTACCTGTTTGCTAAACTCAAAAAAGGAGCTCAGTGGTCACAAATTTGCTTCAGATGATGATGTTATTCATGCTGTAGACCACTGTCTACTGGCCCAAGATGCTGACTTTTACAAAGAAGGGATCCATATGCTCCAGGATCACTGGATTAAGTTCATAAACTTTCAAGGGGACTGTGTTAAGAAATAACCAAAAAAAATTGTCCACAAATAATTCGTTGTACCTTATGCCAGAATTAAACAGAGAAAAGTTAAATATTTTGGACACATTAAATGTCATGATAATCTAGAGAAGACCGTCGTGGAAGGGTGCATAATGGGAAAAAGAAAGAGAGGAAGACCAAGGAGAAGATGACTGCAAGACATCGTTGATGATCTGAAATTGAATCATCAACAGCAGCCATCTTGCTCACAACCGAGAGGCCTACAAGAGTGCTGTTAGGGAAGGAAAGTTCCACAAGGGACACGCAAATGAATGAATGAATGAATGAACCTTATGCTGAGGACTTATCAGTCACCCCTTGTATGTTATGTTTTGTCATGCTCTGGCTGTTGTCGTAAGAGCGATGGCAAGTTGTTGATATGCATAGCAATGGAATAACAAGCAGAGATGTTGGCAGACATTTTTATTGTAACCAGTTGTCTGTAGTGAGGCTGAACCAGCAAATTCAGGCAACAGGTAGCAGGAATAAACTGTCCTAGTCTGCTGAGCCTCATACCACAGTACTAGCTCAAGATCACACAATGTTACATGTGCACAGCTGTTTCCATACAGCTGGCATCTGTACAGCAGCTCAGACAGCAGCACATACAGCTGGCATGTGTACAGCATGAGGCGCTGATGCTAAGCTTCCATCGATGCCTCAGAGGCACACAAGCTATTAATGAAGGCTGTGACTTAGGACAGTGAGCGTGAATTTTGTCTTTACATCTAGACTACACAGCTGCTTATCAGCCACTTCTCAATTATGTCATATTTAAGAATACACCAAGTTTATATCAGTAAATGGATGAGAAATGTGAAATCATCGGTTTTATGTATTTTAAAACTAGTATAACATGGGGGGAAAAAGTGGTGCAATTTTAATGGCAGATATTATAGTTTTAATATTTGTGATACATGTTTATATAAAAAAATGTGTGAGACAGTAGTTGTAGCAATGTTGTATTGGAACAGTAATTAGATGAGTTTAAGTTATGGGTGTAGTAGTTAGATAATGTCACCAGCACCAGCCTCTCTAAGGTACGTTGGCTGAATAGTAGCACTGATATTGACGAGGAGCATGTTTTTTACCTTACAGACCATCCAAAGATTAAGCCAAAGTCATTCCCCAATGAGGACATCTACAACAGTTTCTACAAGGACTACATCTTTCTCAGTGCTATTAGGTTTATTAATCAGGTACACAGTGGCACACCAGCAGTTCTTTACCTTGATTATACTGACTTTCATCATGTATAAACAGTGTTTACTATAGTCAAACTAACTTTACATATCATCATCAGTTCTCTGTACTCCCAATGAAGCATAGGGAATCAGCAAAGGTTCCTCAGCCAGTCTTGTCCTGAACAAATTCTTACAATTTTCTTACATCCTTCCCGTATCGTTAAACGTCACATAGGGCTCACATAGTTGTTTGCCAAGTTTTTCTGTTTTCTGCAAGTTTTTCAACTTCATCAAGGGATGTTATGCCCACTAAACTGGCTTATCTTAACAGTCTCATCTTTAGAGTTTCACATGGTCATCCTCTTTTTCTTTGGCCTGTTGTGCTTCACTTGATAGCTTGTTTTGGTATTCTCTGATTATTTCTTCTCATCACATGGCCTACATATGTCCATCTTCTTTTTCTGATCACCCATGAGACAAGTTGTTGTTTTCTCATCTGTCTTATCTCTGTGTTGTTCTTAAATTCGTTCCACTTCATATCAAGTATTTTCCTGAGGGATTTGTTTTCAAAAGTCTAATTTCTTGTCTATTTCTTTAGTTGATTTCCATCTTTTGCATGCATAAATGAGGGTGGATATCACATTTGAATTGAATAATCTTAACTTGGTTTTTGTGCTTATAACTTTTGAATTCCATATGTTCTCAAGATTTTTTAATATATACATCCTTGTTTCACACCTGTTTCAATCCGTAACCATTCACTCATTCCTTCTTCTGTCTTGACTGTACAAACATATCCATTGTAGAGATCTCTAATGATGTTTACAATTTTAAATGGTATTCCATATAGTCTTAAAATTCACCACAATGAATCTCTGTGTATGCTATCAAATGCCTTTTTAAAGTCTGTAAAATTCAGGATTAATGGTCTTTGCTTTTCAATATGTTCTTTGAGTATTATTCTTAGAGTAAAGATCTGGTCGAGACAGCTTCTTCCTTTTCAAAATCCTGCCTGTTCTCTCATTGCAGTATCCACTACATCCTTAATTCTATTCAGAATCACTTTACAAAACACCATTGACAGCAATTGATAGCAAGGTTACACCTCTTTAGTTATTGCAGTCACTTAGGTTGTCTTTTTTGGGTATTTTAACAATGATTCCCTTTTTTCTATTTGGAAGGAACCTTTTCTTCTTTCCAAATTTTATTAAACATTCTCTGTAGTTGCCTCACGTTGTCACTGTTAATAGCTTTTAACATTTTGACTGTTATTTCATGATCACCTGCAGCTTTGTTGTTAGCCATTAGATTCACTGCTGTTTCAATTTCATTAAGTGTAACTTCATCTAAGTTGACATTTAGTTGTGGGACTGGTAAATTGGTTTCAAGATTTATTAATTCATTTTGGTGTGCTCAGTTGAGTATTTCTTGGAAGAGTTTGGCCAATCTTTGCTTTTGGTCTTTACTTGATGTTAATGCATTGCCTGTTTTGCTAAAGACTGGTCTTTCTCTGGAGGTAATAGCACCTGTTAGCTTCTTTTGAACAAATTGGGATACCTCAAAATATGTCTTTCTCAGTTCCTTTAATTCTTCCTGTATTGTGTATCTCCATGTTCCTAATAGCCTGCCTCTCTTTCTTTTTCTTTGTGGTGTACAAGTCAAGGCAGTATTTCATTTCATCTCTTTGATCCAAAAGCCATTTGAGCTTCTGCTCTTTGACTTGAAGTGATGGTAAAGTATCTGCAGGTCTTCTTAATTTGTACTGAGTTTATATATAATGTATTTTTGATGTTTTGATGATCAGGTAGGTATTCCTGTTGTAAATATTTGAGTGTTGGATATTCTAATAGATGGTAACATGTATAAACTGAGAAAAACAAGTAGGAACAGCTTTATTACTTAATGACCACAAAGCTATGATGTTTCAGCATTAGCCTTAATTGTACAAATACAAACAGGACAAAGAAATAGAGAGAGGAGATAAAGTATAGATTCACATGAATCCTATGTTAAGGATATAATAAATAAATGAAATGAATGAACACTTAGCTCAGTCCTGGAAAAACACAAGTTGAAACTCGAATGAGCGTCTCCAATACACGATTAGAAATGTGTCCGTAGCTACATTCAAAATGTGTTCATTCTGAAATGTGCAAAAATGTGCATGGTGGAGTATAGAGAATGTTTAAATATAAACGTGATGTTTGATAGTAAATGATGATAGTGAATGAGGAAAGAGGAGAGAGAGCGAGAGAATGGTAATCTAGCTAGGAGAAGGTGAAATAAATGATTATGGTTGTGGTAGAGGGGTTGTAAAACAATATGTAGGTTCAGAATTATTTGCAACAATTGAGAATGGAGCTTAGTGGAGAGGGATTATGATAGTGGAAGAGGATAATGTTATGTGTAGCTGAGTAACGAATGTGGTTCCAGTGTTCCACAGTCCTGAATGTAGCGGTTCTCAAGTGCCAGGTGGCTTGTGTCATCCACATGACATTGTTTGATGGCCGTTACCAGAAAATCAGATTTCCCTCTACAGGGCAGGTAACACAGCGAGGGCGGTTACATTTTCTGGTGCCAGCATATGCAAAGGATGTTATGAGATGAGAAATGTGTAATGAACCTTATGTGTCTCATAAGTATCTCAAGTATCTGTAGATGAGGATATCCTTAAGATTTAGCTCACGCTTATATGCTAATAGGGATAGATCAGAGAAAATGTTGCATGTGTCAAGGTCGAATTGGATTAGTGGCAGATAATGATAAAGACTTTTTTTTTTAACCATCTGACCATGCAGGTGGAAAGGAAGTACTAACTTAACTCTGTCAGATGAGGTAACAGGTTTTTTCTGAATGCTTCTTTGCGGCTCACTAGTTGGATACGGTTGAAGGCTTCATGAAGGACATTTTATGGGTAGTGGCATCGACGGAAAAATTCTAATAATTTATTACACTGATCTATAAAGTCCAAGTTATCCTGACATATGCAGCAAAGACGGAGGAGTTAGGAGTGTGGGATGGAGTTCTTACAGACTTCAGGGTGGGAGGAGGTGTAAAGTAAATAGGTGTGGCTGTCAGTGAGCTTGTAAAATACAGAGGTAACAAGCCTGTTTGTGCCAATAAATATGTTAATGTCTAAAAAGTTGACAGACTTGTCAGAAATTTCATAAGTGAATTTTATGTTCTTATTAAGTGAGTTGGCGAATTCAATACATTTTTTTTTAGCTCATCCTGTGGCATACTGGTGACTCCAATGCCATCATCGATGTACCTTTTATAGAATTCTGGAAGTCTGCCAGTATAGGTTTCCCATAATTTAACTTCTAGAATGCCCATAAATAAACATGCATAACTAGGACCCATTTTCTTTCCCATGGTGACACCACTGATTTGCTCAAAGCATTCGCCGTTGAATTTGAAAGAATTTAGATTTAGTACTAGCAGTATGAGTCTTATCATGGTATCAGTGGTAATGGTGGGGTGAGGGTCTTTGTCGAGAAAATAGCAGAGTGCTACGAGTCCTTCCTCATGGGGTAATACAGGTATAGAGGGAGCAGACATCAAGGAGAAAGATGTGATAGGAGTGGTGTTGAGAGAGTGTGATCGCATCAAAAGTTGTTAAGGCCTGGTTGGTATCTTCCAAGTAAGAGGAAAGTTTGTGTACTCATTCATTCATTCATTCATTCATTTATTTGCATGTCCCTTGCGGAACTTTGCCTCCCTAACAGCACTCCTGTAGGCCTCTTGGTTGTGAGCAAGATGGCCTACTGCTGATGCATCCATTTGCAGATCATCAATGATGTCTTGCAGCCATCTTCGCTTTGATCTTCCTCTCTTTCTTTTTCCCATTATGTACCCTTCCAAGACAGTCTTCTCCAGATTATCATGACGTTTATTGTGTCCAAAATATTTAAATTTTCTCTCTTAATCCTCTTTACTAGCCAGCCTTCTTTAATATTAAGTTCTTTTAGTATGGATGGTGACACTAGAAAGGAAGTTAGAATTGCAAAAGCAGCATTGATCTTCAAGAATCTTGAGAAGATATGGAATTCAAAAGTTATAAGCACAAAAACCAAGTTAAGACTATTCAATTCAAATGTAATATCCACCTTCATGTATGCATGCGAAAACTGGAAAACAACTAAAGAAATAGACAAGAAATTAGACTCTTTTGAAAACAAATGCCTAAGGAAAATACTCAGCATCAAGTGGAACGAAGTCAAGAACAATGCAGAGATAAGACAGATGACTGAACAACAACCAGTCTCATGAGTGATCAGGAAAAGGAGATGGACATATGTAGGTCACTTGATGAGAAGAAATGATCAGAGAATCTCAAAACAAGCTATCAAGTGGAACACAACAGGCCAAAGAAAAAGAGGCAGACTGCATGAAACTCTGAAGAGGACATTGTTAAGAGAGGCCAAATTAACAGGCATAAAATCCCTTGATGAGGTTGAAAGACTCGTCGAAGACAGGAAAAATTGGCGAACTACTTTGCGAGCCCTATGTGACGTTTAACGGCACGGAAGGATATAAGATATAAGATAAGAATCTTATATTGAATATATGATCTCTTAATCCTCTTCCTTGCCTGAAACCAGCTTGGACTTCTATTTTCTTACAAAGTCTATCCATTATGATTTTTAACAGAATTTTACAAGCATGACTAATCAGGGCAACAGTTCTGTAGTTTGTGCATAATTTCAGGTTACCCTTTTTTGGCAGTGGTATGAATATAGTTCTTTTCTATTCTTTTGACCAAATACCTGAATGCCATATCTTTTTATACAGTGCATGATAGATTGTTGCACATTCCTTTCCTCTTGCTTTAATAAATTCAGCTGTTATCATCACATCCTGGTGATTTACTATTTTTCAAATTCTTTATTGCCCATAAAACTTCTTATAGTGTTGGTTTGGGTTCTTTCTCCTCCAATAATAATTTACACTGTTGATTTCTGCTTTCACAGTCAGTTGTTTCCTACATTCTTTTGCAATATTCCTTCCATCTTTCTAGAATTTCCTCTGTCTCTGTCAAGGTATTCCCCATCTTGTCACAAATTACATTTATCTTAGGTGTGACATTTCTCGTCAGTGTCTTCATTTCTTTAACATTTCACTATCAATTCCACACTTCTGATGTCTGTTGTCCTTCACAAGTTGTGAAAATTGTATGTATTGTTTTTTTGTCTTTTCTTATGTTTCTTCATAATTCTTTTGTTAAAGATTTATATTCCTCTTAGTTTGTGTACTAGAGGCTGGAAAATGCTGTCCAAATAGTCAGAAATGTGTTCAGAGGGGCATGAACATGCTAATACAATGGGACGCCCAGGTTGACCCAGTTTGTTGATTTTAGGAAGAAAATATAAGGTGGGTGTGCCTAAACAGCTGTCCTTGATGTGAAGAGAAAAAGCATGAGGTGGGAGGCTACTTTCTGTAATCAGGTCTTTAATGGCTGTTCCCACTTTGTCATTATTTGATCGGGTAGCATCATTTTTATGTGGGGCATAGAATCTAATAGATTGTGTGTGACTGTTTCTTGGTTATTATCACACAACGGGTATTTGGGCATTTCATTGGGCTTTATGTGGGCATTTCATCGGGCTTTATCTGATGTATGTGTGCTTTCAGGGAGATGTGCCTTGTTCTTGATTGAAAAATGATGATCTGCTCTCGTCTGTTTAGTATGTTTATGGCACCTTTCACATTCATGGTAATCACATATTGGAAAACTGTTCTGCCTGTGTTTCCCAATACCCAATCATTCATCCTATCTTAATTTTTGTTATTTCTTATTATTTGTTTTACTGTTTTCTTTGTAAAGAGATAGATTATTGGGCTGGTTCTCTGTTGCTTTTTTTTCCCCATGCTATCTACTCTCTCATTTCCTTGAGTGTTGGTGTGTCCTGGTATCCACTGTAATGTTATTTTAATATTGTGTGTTTCAGTTAAGGAGCTGATCTTGTCTTTCCAGTTTGAGTGATCTAATGCTTCCATATTGATTTAACATCAGTGAAGATGACAGCATTCTTGGCTTTTTGAGGATTTTATATTAAGATAGTGTATAGGTGTTCAGCAGCTGCTTCTATGGCATTGGCCTCTGCCTCATAGTTTGTACAGTAGTCACCGCATGGCTCATGTAGTTCTTCACATTTTCCTTCTAGATATTCTATTCATATTCCATATCCTGCATTCTTTGTTCCTTTAAAGGCTGAACCATCAGTGTGTCAAAAGACAAGAAGAAAAATGTAGACTCAATAGAACTAATGACTATAGTACAAAGAACGAGCGAGAAATATCCATTCTTCTGGATATTTGTCGATGATTCTTTGTACTATGGTCATTATTTCTATTGGGTCTACATCTTTCTTTCTTCTCTTTTGAATTTATGATGTTTTTATTTCTGGATTCATCAGCCTCATATTCGATGGTATTTTGATCAGTTCTGTTTGAACTTCTTATCTGTTCTTTGGCATTTGGTGTTTCTCGTAGAGCTTTGTTGGTAGATCTGATGTGGATTTTCTCTTCATTCTATTTCAAGGCCTCCATTTTTCCATCAGGTTATTATGTCTGTGCTCTTGTATTTTCTCACCGTTTCCACTACTGGTGCTTCTCTTAGTAAACACGCTGCTGTAGGGGGAGATCTCATGTCCCCTGTGATAAGATAAAGGGGATGGCGACTACAGTAAAACTGGTTCAGATAATAAAGGTAGATAGAGGTGTATGGTGCAGTTTTACAAGGTAGCAGGGGGAGTGAGCCAAGGGAGAAAAAACAAATAGAAAGTGTGAGAGTGAGATGAGAATATATAAACGAAAAACATACGACATCCGATATTTCGGTGTGAGCCTTTTTCAAGGATTACATACACAAACAAGACAAAAAACTAAACGAAAAAACTTATCTTAATGTGACATCCTCCAAAAGTAGGGAACCACAGAAATGTGTGTCCACTAGATGACGGTTCCCTACTTTTGGAGGATGTCACATTAAGATAAGTTTTTTCGTTTAGTTTTTTGTCTTGTTTGTGTATGTAATCCTTGAAAAAGGCTCACACCGAAATATCGGATGTCGTATGTTTTTCGTTTATATATTCTCATCTCACTCTCGTACTTTCTGTTTGTTTTTTCTCCCTTGGCTCACTCCCCCTGCCACCGTGTAAAACTGCAGCATACACCTATCTGTGATAAAATCTACTGCTTGGTTTTTGTACTTTATCTAGTATGTTTTGAGTTATTTTGCTGCATGTTATTTGTAGTGCCTGATTATATTCTATTATTGACTGCATGTAGCCTATATATAGCTGTCTTAGTGTTTTTTTATCTGCTCCCTAAGAGGTACTAGCAAGTCTTTTTAAAAGTTTGAATCTTTTACTGGCTTTTTCTTTTAATTTTTGGATGTGTTTTTTTTAAAAAAATAAGAGTTGTCTGTATTGTTACTCCCAAATATGTTGGATTATCTTCTTTTTGTATGTTTCTACCATCAACTTCTAGTATTAACTTTTGCTTGACCACTTTGTGGCTTTTCATAAAGTTGTATAGATGGTTTTGTTGTAGTTTAATTTTCTGTGTTTTGCAGTATTTGCTCAGCTTCTCTAGGTTTTCATTAAGACATTTGTGACTTTTCTGTATGTATTTGCTGTTGTGCCAGAATAATTAAATGTCTGCATATAAGGCTTTTTCTGTTTTTAACTCCTCTGACAAGTCATTTATATAAGGAATAGTGTACAGCTCAGTGGGGACCTGTGTAGGAGTCCCTACTCCGCATTTGTTAAGATGATATGCCTTTGTTTATTTTGGTTTGTATTGTGGGATCATTTAGAAATGCTTTTATCCAACATTACATCTTTCTGTTTATCCTTGCTGCAAGCATTTTCCATAGTAGGCCTTTGCGCAACTCTATCATAGGCTTGCTGTAAGTCTATGAAGATTGTGGTTGTATGTTTGTCCTCTTGCATTCCATCCAGCATTCTCTGGCTCAGTCTGAAAAGTTGGTCATCTGTCCTCTGTCCTGCCCTAAACCCCGCTTGGTTATTTCTAGGGTCACTGTAGTTTCTAGGCACTGGTATAATCTTTGGTTGGCTATTCACTCTGCTAGTTTTCCAATACTTGATGTTAAGGATATTGGTCTGTAACTTTGAGGATTGTTTGTCTTTTTATCCTTTTTTAAGATTGGGGTTATTACTGCATTTGCTCCAGATTTTAGGGATTTTGCCCTCGATCCACGTTCTGTTAATCAGGTGGAGTATCACCTCCTTCCCTCTTTTCCCTATGTTAATTAGCATTTCATTATGAATTTTGTCCAGACCTGGTGATCTGCATGTTTTTAATTTCTTCATTGCTCTATTGAGCTCTGTGTATGTAAGTTCCACCTAGAAGAGTGAGATATTCACACTATGGGCATGCTCTGTTTTTATACATATCCAGTCATTCTCATTGCACTCGCTGCTTCTGTTAATTGCTGCAGAGTGTTTATTGAATGTCTCTGCTTTCTTCTGATCTACTAATGTACCTCTCTCTGTTGTCTCTACTGGTCTGGGGTTGTTATGCCTTTTCTCAGCACTTAAATTACTTATAAGTGACCATGCTTTTGCTCTGTTGGTACACACATTTAAATCTGTCATGGTTTTTATCAGTTTATCATGATTTGCAGTGTTGATGGTCCGTTTAACTATTGTTGTTTCCCAAGGTATACTATTTAGTAGACTGTTCGATATTTTCTCATATGCTGGCCAGTGTGCCTTATTTTTGAAGTTCCACTGTGTTTTTATTTTAAAGTGCCTTTGGCTGTTTATCACTGATGTCATAATAGGACTGTGATCACTGCCCGCTCCATCGAGGATGTCTGTGCTGTGTCTTTGGAGCAGGTCAGCTGAAGGAATAGTCAGATCTGGTCAGCTTAGTGTATTGTGTATTATGAAGACTATCAATAGGAAGAATAGGTCAACCATAGACCAAATATTTTACCTATGTCAAAAAGCAGACAAGTGTCGGAAATATGGAAAGGAAGTACATAATATCTTCATTGACTTCAAGAAAGCTTATGACAGTTTAGATAGGAACAGCGTAATGGAAAATTGTGAAAGAATTTGAGATTCCTAATAAATTAATCAATTTGACCAGAATATGCATGGAGGATGCACAAAATATAGTAATTTATAAAATAAGAAAGTCAGAACTCTTCTATATAAGAACTGGTTTAAAACAAGGTGATACATTATCTCCATTACTATTCAATCTAGTACTAGAAAATGTAATCAGAAAAGTGAAAGAAGAAAGCTGTACAGAAGAACAATCTAAAATACTAGGATACGCTGATGACATCGACTCTGTGGGGAAAACTATGCAAGAAGTTATCAATACTTGCATACACCTGAGAGATCTGGCACTAAAAGTAGGCTTGACCATTAACCGAGATAATTCAGAATATAAAATTCAGATAGAGACCAGAGGCAGAATGATCCAGATTGTATAAATGTTGGAGATATGATCATTAGGAAAGCAGCAACATACAAATATCTGGGCACTACCTTCAACAGAAGCGACATAGTAAGTGAGGAAATTAAAAGAAGAGTACAGATAGGGAATAAAACATACTTTGCCTTGCAGCACCCATTAGAATTAAAAATTCTGTCCCAAAACACCAAAATAACGATCTTATATCTTATATCCTTCCTGTGCCGTTAAACGTCACATTGGGCTTGCTAAGTAGTTCGCCAATTTTTCCTGTCTTCGACGAATCTTTCAGCTTCATCAAGGGATTTTATGCCTGTTAATTTGGCCTCTCTTATCAATGTCCTCTTCAGAGTTTCATACAGTCTGCCTCTTTTTCTTTGGCCTGTTGTGTTCCACTTGATAGCTTGTTCTGGGATTCTCTGATCATTTCTTCTCATCAAGTGACCAACATATGTCCATCTCCTTTTCCTGATCACCCATGAGACTGGTTGTTGTTCAGTCATCTGTCTTATCTCTGCATTGTTCTTGACTTCATTCCACTTGATGCTGAGTATTTTCCTTAGGCATTTGTTTTCAAAAGAGTCTAATTTCTTGTCTATTTCTTTAGTTGTTTTCCAGTTTCCGCATGCATAAATGAGGGTGGATATTACATTTGAATTGAATAGTCTTAACTTGTTTTTTGTGCTTATAACTTTTGAATTCCATATCTTCTCAAGATTCTTGAAGATCGATGCTGCTTTTGCAATTCTGATTCTAACTTCCTTTCTAGTGTTACCATCCTGGTCTATGTAGCTGCCAGGGTATGCAAATTGATTGACTTCTTCAATATCTGTCCCTTCTATACGTATTTTTCTATTTTGATTAGTGGGAATTTTCATTATTTTTGTTTTGTCCTTGTTAATTTCAAGTCCTATTTTGCTAGCCAGTGAAGATAGGCTATCTGTTTTTTCTTGCATGGAATTCACATTGTTACTGATAAGAGTTATGTCATCAGCAAAATCAAGATCTTCTAGTTGGGTCCCATGTACCCAGTCAGTACCTGTGTTATCTGTGCAGCATTTTTTTTTTATTATGAAGCCTGTTGTAATCACAAAAAGTAAAGGAGACAGTATACATCCTTGTTTCACACCTGTTTCATTCTGGAACTATTCACTCATACCTTCTATCTTGACTGCACAAACATATCCATTGTAGAAGTCCTTAATGTCTGTCTGATGTTGACAATTTTAGATGGTATTCCATATAGACTTAAAATTCTCCAAATAACAATCTATAAGACTAAAATAAAAGCAGCTGTCATGTATGGATCAGAAACATGGGCATCAAAGAAAGAAGATCAATTGCAGGTCTTTGAGAAGAAGATGTGAAAAAGAATATTTGGGCCCATAAAGGATATCAGCAGTGGAGAATGGAAAGCTAGAAAGAACACCGAACTTAAGAGCTTATTTAAATCCTAGTGAATTATAAATGTCTTGAAACTGAACAGATTACGCTGGTTGGCCATGTAGAAAGAATGGAAGAGAACAGATAAATGAAAATGATGTATGCACAAGAGATGAGGGAAACAAGACTAAGGTGTAGACCAAGACAGAGATTGAAAGACAACATGGAAGAGGATATAGAAGTAATTGGTTTCACCAACTAGAGAGAGAAGAGTGGAAATAGGGGTGGAGGTGAATGTTATCTGCAGCAGTGGGCCTTAATGGCTGGGAGAGCTTAAGAAGAAAAAGAATGTAGGAGGGTTGACTGAGTCTCTGTATTTTGCACTATGAATAGGTTGGTGGTATTGCATAATTTTTTCAGTTCTCATCCCATACTGTTGTATTTCTTATGTCCCCAGTGGGGGGGGGGGGGTGGTGGTTGGGCATTGAAGTCACCTGCTATTATAGTCCTATGGTGTTCTGTTTCCTTGAAACATGCTAGTTTGCTTGATATGCTCAGAGGGCTGTATATTGTTATCTTAGCTCCATCATACCTTATGGTTGCTCTCTGCATATCTCTTGTTTCCTTGGCATTTATATTTTCCACATTGCCCTGTATGTCATTCCTTATGTAAGTTACCACTCCTCTGCAGTTTTTACATGTGCATGTTTAGTGGGTATATCTGGTAATGTGAAGATCTGAATTGTGATGTAGGGTTTCTTGTAGTAGAGTTATCTGTATTTTCCTTTGATGAAGACGCATGAGTTCCACCTTTTTTATTAGATATTTAGCATTTATTTAGCTGTAGTACATGCAGGCTAATTTTAGGTTTTCCAGCATTCCAGATTTCACCAGCAGCCTGGTGATCCATTGGTTGGCACAGGTCTTGTTAACTAAGGCAATGTTCGTTCTTGTATGTTTTACTGTTTCTTTCTTTTACTGTTGATTCTTTTCTCTCCACTGGGATGTCTGTGGCTTTCTTTCCAGCCCTTGTCTTTGAATCTACTTCCTCAATCTCCCTCATTTTGTTGCTCATTTCTGGCCCATTGGTGGACGTCTCTTAAGGCCCTGAACTCCAGTTTCCTTCCCCACACTTGTCAGGTGCCACTCACTCCATCTCATTTCCCGCCACTACTGTCATGTGGCGCTCTGTTTTGAAATCTGCATTATGTCCTGCTTTTTATTTTTTCCTTTGTGCTTGGACAGTCAGCTTGTCACATCCTGGGTCACTGGTGTCTGCACAAGATTGTGCGTGGTACATGGGTCCATAAGTCGTACAGAGTCTCTCCCAGTTCTTAGTGTGCTTCCTATTCTTTGTGTATCAGATGATTTGTGACTCTTTGAGGGTGACATAGATCTTCAGATAAATACTAACCACAGGGAGTGCATTTGGTTTCTATTATCCCCAGATGGAGGCAGTCCTTTATTGTGCTGAACCTTATTTGTTGTCCCATCTGGCTTCCTGCTGGGTTTTACCCAACCTTCGGCCAGATTGGGTGTGCCAGGGTTCACCTTGGGCAGGAGAGGCTATGGGGCATTTTGAGTCCTATCTTTCACTTCATTGCCCCATTAGAACCCCCAAGGCAGTATAGGTGTGTCTTGTTTTTTCCATTTGTAGTATGTGGCCCAGCCATTTCCATCTTCATTTTTTTTTTTTTTTAACCTCTTTAGTAATGTTCTAAGTGCCTATTCATTTGGTTATTTCCTTGTTTGTAACACATTCTCAGTGTAGTCTTAGAATTGTCCTAAGACATCTTCCTTCAAATCCTATGCTTTCATTTCCCCAATTGGTTCTCCATGTTTCAGCTGCATATAATAAATAGAGCATATATTAGATTTATAGATTCCAATCAAGAGGTTTGTATGGAGAATGGGAGATTTCCATATGCTTGCTAATTAACTTCATACGTAGATTATGTTTATTTTGATCAGACAAACTTCATTCATAGACAGTGTTTACATTCATCACATTGACTAACTTCATACATAGACATTGTTTACTTTGATCAGATTAATTTATATAGACATTATTCATTGATCAAACTTCATTCACCTACAATCAAATTGACTGTCTCTCTCTCTTTCTCTCTCTCTCTCTCTTTCTCTCTCTCTCTCTCTTTCTCTCTCTCTCTTTCTCTCTTTCTCTCTCTCTCTCTTTTACATAAACAACACATACTTATATTTTGACTACATTGGCAGATTGAGTGTATTGATTTCTATCTTCATACATTGACACTGTGATACTGTTTAATGGATATGCTTATGTGGATGACGATTAGATTATGTTATTTGTAATAGTGTGGAAACTGTCTGTCTGTCTGTGAGGTGAAGACTAAATTGTATTATAGACAATAGTGTGGAAACTGTCTGTCTGTAAGGTAAAGACTAAATTGTATTATAGATAATAGTGTGGAAACTGTCTATCTGTCTGTAAGGTGAAGACAGAATTGTATTATAGGTAATAGTGTGGAAACTGTCTATCTGTCTGTAAGGTGAAGACAGAATTGTATTATAGGTAATAGTGTGGAAACTGTCTGTCTGTAAGGTGAAGACAGAATTGTATTATAGGTAATAGTGTGGAAACTGTCTATCTGTAAGGTGAAGACAAAATTGTATTATAAGTAATAGTGTGGAAACTGTCTATCTGTAAGGTGAAGACAAAATTGTATTATAGATAATAGTGTGGAAACTGTCTATCTGTAAGGTGAAGACAAAATTGTATTATAAGTAATAGTGTGGAAACTGTCTATCTGTAAGGTGAAGACAAAATTGTATTATAAGTAATAGTGTGGAAACTGTCTATCTGTAAGGTGAAGACAGAATTGTATTATAGATAATAGTGTGGAAACTGTCTATCTGTCTGTAAGGTGAAGACAAAATTGTATTATAAGTAATAGTGTGGAAACTGTCTATCTGTCTGTAAGGTGAAGACTAAATTGTATTATAGATAATAGTGTGGAAACTGTCTATCTGTAAGGTGAAGACTAAATTGTATTATAGATAATAGTGTGGAAACTGTCTGTCTGTAAGGTGAAGACTAAATTGTATTATAGATAATAGTGTGGAAACTGTCTATCTGTAAGGTGAAGACTAAATTGTATTATAGGTAATAGTGTGGAAACCGTCTATCTGTCTGTAAGGTGAAGACTAAATTGTATTATAGATAATAGTGTGGAAACTGTCTATCTGTCTGTAATGTGAAGACAAAATTGTATTATAGGTAATAGTGTGGAAACTGTCTATCTGTCTGTAAGGTGAGGACAGAATTGTATTATAGATAATAGTGTGGAAACTGTCTATCTGTAAGGTGAAGACTAAATTGTATTATAGGTAATAGTGTGGAAACCGTCTATCTGTCTGTAAGGTGAAGACTAAATTGTATTATAGATAATAGTGTGGAAACTGTCTGTCTGTAAGGTGAAGACTAAATTGTATTATAGATAATAGTGTGGAAACTGTCTATCTGTCTGTAAGGTGAAGACTAAATTGTATTATAGGTAATAGTGTGGAAACTGTCTATCTGTAAGGTGAAGACAAAATTGTATTATAGATAATAGTGTGGAAACTGTCTGTCTATCTGTGATAAAAAAGGTAGATAGAGGTGTATGGTGCAGTTTTACAAAGTGAGGGAGGGAGTGAGTAAAGTTAGAAAAAACAAATAGAAAGTATGAGAATGTATAAATGAAAAACATACAACATCCAATATTTCAGCATGAAATACATGTTATATGTTTTTCACTTATACATTCTCATACTTTCTATTCATTTTTTCTCACTTTACTCACTCCCTCCCTCACTTTGTAAAACTGCACTATACACCTCTATCTACCTTTTTTATTTAAACCAGTTTTACTGCAGTTGCCATCCCTTTTATCTGTCTGTGATGAAGACTATATTGTATTATGGGTAATAGTGTGTAAACACGTCTGTCTGTTTGTTTATGAGGTGACGATTATTATGGGTAATAGTGTGGAAACTGTCTGTCTGTGTGTCAGGTGAAGAATAAATTGTATTATGGATAACCATGCGGAAATATGTCTGTCTGTCTGTAAGGAGAATACAAAATCGTATTATGGGTAATAGTGTGGAAACATGTCTGTCTGTCTGTCTGTGAGGTGAAAACAAAATTAGATTATTTTTAATAGTGTGGAAATTTTCTGCCTGTCTGTCTCTGAGATGAAGACTTAATTGTATTGTGGCTAATAGTGTGGTAAAAAAAAACAAAACGGCAAGGACAGTTGTAGGATATTTGAACATCTCGGACAGAGTCCTGCTAGCCCAACTGAAAGGACACCCAATAAACATAAATATTATACAAGTGTATGCTCCAACATCTGAAAGTTCTGAGGAAGATGTACAGATATTTTATAATGACATAGAGACAGCACTAAAACACACAAAGTCACATGAAGTTACCATAGTCATGGGAGATTTTAATGCCAAAGTTGGTAAAGGAAGAACTTCGGACATCGTTGGTGACTATGGACTGGGGGAGAGGAATGACAGAGGTTATAAATTAATTGAATGGGCAAGAATACATAGCATGGTTGTAGGAAACACCTGGTTTAAACAACATCCTCGAAGACTGGCAACGTGGTGCAGCCCAGACAAAAAGACATTTAACCAGATAGACTACATATTAATCAACAAACGATTCCACAATGCATTACTGACAACAAAAACCATGCCAGGAGCTGACTGCAATAGTGACCATGATCCACTCTGTGGAAAAGTTAGAATAAAGCTAAAGAAAGCAGGCAGAAAAGTGAGAAACATCAAACTGAATACAGAACTTCTTAAAAATGACCAAGAATTGCGAGAACAATACAAAGTTATTATAACAAATAGATACAATGCAATAGCAAAGATAAATAGTGTAGACGAACAATGGGAAATGTTAAGAGATTATATCCACCAAACTGTTAAGGAGATAATACCACCGAAAAAAGAAGCCCCTAAAAATAAATGGATGACAGACGACATCTTAGGACTGATGGACAAGAGGAGGAGGAGTAAAAACAACGAGGAAAAATATAGCAAGATAAATAAAGAAATAAGACGCAAATGCAGAGAAGCAAAAGAAGTGTGGTTAAATGAACAGTGCAGACAGATAGAGGACACTCATAATAAAGACAGCAAAAACATGCATAAACGAATTAATGAACTCACAGGCAGGAAAACAAAATATACCACAGGATGCCTGAAATTGAAAGAAGGTAAAATGTTAATGGGAAAAGAAGACATTGTGGACAGGTGGACAGAGTATATCGGTGAGCTATATGGAGGAGAAAGACCAGAATTAACACCAGATACTGAAAACTGTGATGGACCGCCAATACTTGAAGATGAAATCATAGATGCCATCAAACACATGAAGAAAGGAAAAGTGACTGGGCCTGATAATATAACAATAGAAGAAATAGAGGCACTAGAGGAGACAGGAATAAAAATAATAACAAAGTTACTGAATGATATTTACAACAGTGGTTATATTCCCAGTGACCTGATTAAATCCACGTTTATAGCACTACCAAAGAAACCAGGTGCAAAGGAATGTGACGACCACCGGACTATCAGCCTCTCATGTCACATAACGAAGCTACTTCTGAGAATAATTATGAGAAGAACAAGGAAAAAGATAAAAATGGAAATAGCAGATGAACAGTTTGGATTTGTTGAAGGAAAGGGAACACACAATGCCATTTATGCTTTACGAACACTAACAGAAAGAGCTTTAGAAGTACAGAAAGATCTCTACTTATGCTTCATTGATTACACCAAGGCATTTGACAAGGTGAAACATAGTGAAATTATTAAAATGCTTGAAGACATCAGTATAGATGGCAAAGACTTGAGGATTGTAAAACATCTATACTGGCAGCCAGAAGCAGCAGTTCGAGTTGAAAATGGAATTGGAAAATACCAACCTATAAAACAAGGGATGCGACAAGGATGTGTACTATCTCCAGACCTTTTTTCTCTGTACAGCGAGAATATTCTAAGAACAATCATCACAGAACCAGGCATAAAAATTGGAGGATACAATATTAACAACCTTTGGTATGCTGACGACACAGTACTGATAGCGGAGAACCAACAAGACCTGCAAAATCTCTTGGATAAAGTCGCCAAAGAAAGTGAACAGAAAGGCCTTACTTTGAACATCAAAAAGACAGAGACTATGGTTATATCTAAGAAACAGAATCCACCAGCATGCAGTATTAAATTAAACGGAACCATTCTAAAGCAGGTGCAGAAATTCAAATACCTTGGAGCAGTAATAACTTCAGATGGGAAATGCAAAACAGAAATTAGTAACAGAATAGGCCAAGCAAAGACTGCATTTCAGAGAATGAGAAACATATTAGCTAACACATTGTTATCAATGAATGTTAGAAAACGAGTCCTAAAATGCTATATTGAACCTATCTTGTTATATGGAAGTGAATCATGGACAATAGGCAAGTCTGCACAAAAATCATTTGGAAGCAGCAGAAATGTGGTTTATTAGAAGAATGTTGCGAATCCCCTGGACAGCAAAAATAACTAATGAAGAATGTATGAGAAGAGCTGGAGAGACAAAAAACCTTGTCAGAAAGATAAGAGAGAGACAATGTACTTTCATAGGACATGCAATGAGAAGAGGGGGCATTGAAAATATTATAACAACAGGAAAAATAGAAGGAAGAAGATCAAGAGGAAGACCAAGAGAAATGATACTGGACAGTCTGACGGGATGGTGTGAGAGGAGATCACCAACTGAACTGATGGCCTGCATGAAGGATCGGGTACTCTGGAGAGGCATAATAGCCAACGCCAGTCGGCACGGCACCTGATGATGATGATGATGAGTGTGGTAACATGTCTGTCTGTCTTTCTGGGAGGTGAAGACTAAATTGTATTATAGGTAATAGTGTGGAAACATATCTGTCTATCTGTGAGGAGAAAACTAAATTGTATTGTGGGTAATTTTATGGCAACAGTATCTGTTAGGTGAAGACAAAATTATATTATGCTTCATTGATTACACCAAGGCATTTGACAAGGTGAAACATAGTGAAATTATTAAAATGCTTGAAGACATCAGTATAGACGGCAAAGACTTGAGGATTGTAAAACATCTATACTGGCAGCCAGAAGCAGCAGTTCGAGTTGAAAATGGAATTGGAAAATACCAACCTATAAAACAAGGGATGCGACAAGGATGTGTACTATCTCCAGACCTTTTTTCTCTGTACAGTGAGAATATTCTAAGAACAATCATCACAGAACCAGGCATAAAAATTGGAGGATACAATATTAACAACCTTTGGTATGCTGACGACACAGTACTGATAGCGGAGAACCAACAAGACCTGCAAAATCTCTTGGATAAAGTCGCCAAAGAAAGTGAACAGAAAGGCCTTACTTTGAACATCAAAAAGACAGAGACTATGGTTATATCTAAGAAACAGAATCCACCAGCATGCAGTATTAAATTAAACGGAACCATTCTAAAGCAGGTGCAGAAATTCAAATACCTTGGAGCAGTAATAACTTCAGATGGGAAATGCAAAACAGAAATTAGTAACAGAATAGGCCAAGCAAAGACTGCATTTCAGAGAATGAGAAACATATTAGCTAACACATTGTTATCAATGAATGTTAGAAAACGAGTCCTAAAATGCTATATTGAACCTATCTTGTTATATGGAAGTGAATCATGGACAATAGGCAAGTCTGCACAAAAATCATTTGGAAGCAGCAGAAATGTGGTTTATTAGAAGAATGTTGCGAATCCCCTGGACAGCAAAAATAACTAATGAAGAATGTATGAGAAGAGCTGGAGAGACAAAAAACCTTGTCAGAAAGATAAGAGAGAGACAATGTACTTTCATAGGACATGCAATGAGAAGAGGGGGCATTGAAAATATTATAACAACAGGAAAAATAGAAGGAAGAAGATCAAGAGGAAGACCAAGAGAAATGATACTGGACAGTCTGACGGGATGGTGTGAGAGGAGATCACCAACTGAACTGATGGCCTGCATGAAGGATCGGGTACTCTGGAGAGGCATAATAGCCAACGCCAGTCGGCACGGCACCTGATGATGATGATGATGAGTGTGGTAACATGTCTGTCTGTCTTTCTGGGAGGTGAAGACTAAATTGTATTATAGGTAATAGTGTGGAAACATATCTGTCTATCTGTGAGGAGAAAACTAAATTGTATTGTGGGTAATTTTATGGCAACAGTATCTGTTAGGTGAAGACAAAATTATATTATGGGTAATTGTGTGGAAACATGTCTGTTGTGAGGTGAAGACTAAATTGTTTTATGGGTAATAGTGTGGAAACATGTCTGTTGTGAGGTGAAGACTAAATTGTTTTATGGGTAATAGTGTGGAAACATGTCTGTTGTGAGGTGAAGACTAAATTGTTTTATGGGTAATAGTGTGGAAACATGTCTGTTGTGAGGTGAAGACTAAATTGTTTTATGGGTAATAGTGTGGAAACATGTCTGTTGTGAGGTGAAGACTATATTGTATTATGGGTAATAGTGTGGAAACATGTCTGTTGTGAGGTGAAGACTAAATTGTTTTATGGGTAATAGTGTGGAAACATGTCTGTTGTGAGGTGAAGACTATATTGTATTATGGGTAATACTGTGAAAACATGTCTGTCTGTCTGTCTGTGAGGTGAAGATGTATTAAGGGTAATAGTGTGTAAACTGTCTGTGTGTGAGGTGAAGACTAAATAGTGTTATGGGTAATAGTGTGTAAACTGTCTGTCTGTGAGGTGAAGACTAAATAGTATTAAAGGTAATAGTGTGTAAACTGTCTGTCTGTGAGGTGAAGACTAAATAGTATTAAAGGTAATAGTGTGTAAACTGTCTGTCTGTGAGGTGAAGACTAAATAGTATTAAGGGTAATAGTGTGTAAACTGTCTGTCTGTGAGGTGAAGACTAAATAGTATTAAAGGTAATAGTGTGTAAACTGTCTGTCTGTGAGGTGAAGACTAAATAGTATTAAAGGTAATAGTGTGTAAACTGTCTGTCTGTGAGGTGAAGACTAAATAGTATTATGGGTAATAGTGTGTAAACTGTCTGTCTGTGAGGTGAAGACTAAATAGTATTATGGGTAATAGTGTGTAAACTGTCTGTGTGTGAGGTGAAGACTAAATAGTATTATGGGTAATAGTGTGTAAACTGTCTGTCTGTGAGGTGAAGACTAAATAGTATTAAGGGTAATAGTGTGTAAACTGTCTGTCTGTGAGGTGAAGACTAAATAGTATTAAGGGTAATAGTGTGTAAACTGTCTGTCCGTGAGGTGAAGACTAAATAGTATTATGGGTAATAGTGTGTAAACTGTCTGTCTGTGAGGTGAAGACTAATTTGTATTATAGGTAATAGTGTGTAAACTGTCTGTCTGTGAGGTGAAGACTAATTTGTATTAAGAGTAATAGTGTGTAAACTGTCTGTCTGTGAGGTAAAGACTAAATAGTATTATGGGTAATAGTGTGTAAACTGTCTGTCTGTGAGGTGAAGACTAAATAGTATTAAGGGTAATAGTGTGTAAACTGTCTGTCTTTGAGGTGAAGACTGATTTGTATTATGGGTAATTTTATGGAAACATATCCTTCTGTCTGCCTGTGAAGTGAAGACTAAATTGTATTATAGGTAATAGTATGTAAAATGTCTGTCTGTGAGGTGAAGACTAATTTGTATTATGGGTAATTTTATGAAAATGTATTTGTCTGTAAGGTGAAAACTAAATTGTATTATGGGTAATAGTATGAAAACATGTCTGTTGTGAGGTGAAGACTAAATTGTATTATTGGTAATTTTATGGAAACATGTCTGTCTGTCTGTCTGTCTTTGAGGTGAAGACTAATTTGTATTATGAGTAATTTTATGGAAACATGTCCTATCTGTCTGTGAGGTGAAGACTAAATTGTATCATCAGTAATAGTGTGGAAACTGTCAGTGAGGTAAAAACTGAAGTGTATTATGCGTAATTTTATGGAAACATGTCCTGTCTGTCTTTGAGGTGAAGACTAAAGTGTATCATCAGTAATAGTGTGGACACTGTCAGTGAGGTGAAGACTGAGTTCTATTATGTGTAATAGTGTGAAAACATGTATGTCTGTCTGTCAGGTGAAGACTGGCCCTTTTGCTGAGCACTCCAACCAGTTGTGGGGAATTAGTGGTGTACCCACTTGGTCAAAGGTCAACACGGGCCTTATTAAAATGTACAGGGTAGAGGTAAGCTTTCAATATAAATGTTATGATAGAAACAAAGCACACACACACAAGCTGCTGTTACTATTGTTTCCAATCAGTCTTCATGTCTGTTTTATTCATGTAAATGTGATACTCATTATTTGCTTGTTTTTATGTAGTTCATATTTTGTTCTAATCCTCTTTCTGTTTAATAACATAACAACAATAGAATGTATGTTTTTTTAGTTTGTATTTTGTTATTAACCTCTTTCTCTGTCAGATATAGTTTTTATTTTGTTCTGATCCTTTCTCTGTCAGATTAACAACAATATAATGTATGTTTTTTTGTAGTTTGTATTTTGTTCTAATCCTATTTCTGTTTAATAACATAACAACAATAGAATGTATGTTTTTTATAGTTTGTATTTTGTTCTTAACCTCTTTCTCTGTCAGATATAGTTTTTATTTTGTTCTAATCCTCTTTTTCTGGGCAGAATGTTAGATGAGCCTGTGTGGTCATTTCTTAATCCTTTTAAAATAAAGTATGTTCATTCATTCTGTCAGATATAGTTTGTATTTTATTGTTAACCTCTTTCTCTGTCAAGATAACAGCAATAGAGTGTATGTTTTTCACTCTTGATTTTCAGATTTGTTTTCAATGCATTTAGTAAAAGACCAGGCATTAAATTTATATAGGTGAAATTTGGTTCTCGTCACTGGCTCTATACTACTATTATTAAAATGTGCATGTAGGGGGACATTTTTTTAAGTCTTGGTATCACAGTTTTATTCATTTCCTTTTCTGTACACCACTATTTTAAATTTGTTACATTTCACTGTTTAATTTGTGTTTTGTCATAATCATGTTTCTGCCTAGTTCTTATTTTCCCATCATTTCTGCCTATTCTCACTGACTTCCAACATTGGAAAGCTAGCAGAACGAATGCTTAACAATAGGTCCTCAGTGCCCTTCAATAACTTTCAGGCAAGCTTCCACAAAGGAACCGAAGACCAGCTATTTCTCCTCACTCAAAGTGCGAAAGACAGTTTTTTTTTACAAACTCTGTAGCTGTCTTTGTAGACTTCCAGTGGGCGTATGACAGGGTCTGGCGAAAAAAGGCCTACTGTTAAAGATGCACAACATGGGCATACATGGAAAAATGTTTCAATGGGTTAAAAAATACCTGAGTAACAGGACCATACAAACTCAGGTCAATAACAGACTGTCAGACAAATGCACCCTGGAGGAAGGTCTGCCACAGGGTTCTGCTCTTAGCTGTGCCTTGTTCCTAATCTTTATAAATGACACCCTTCCCCCCCCCCCAACCTGTTGAACACCCACAAAATCATGTCTGTTGTGAGGTGAAGACTAAATTGTATTATTGGTAATTTTATGGAAACATGTCTGTCTGTCTGTCTGTCTTTGAGGTGAAGACTAATTTGTATTATGAGTAATTTTATGGAAACATGTCCTATCTGTCTGTGAGGTGAAGACTAAATTGTATCATCAGTAATAGTGTGGAAACTGTCAGTGAGGTAAAAACTGAAGTGTATTATGCGTAATTTTATGGAAACATGTCCTGTCTGTTTTTGAGGTGAAGACTAAAGTGTATCATCAGTAATAGTGTGGACACTGTCAGTGAGGTGAAGACTGAGTTCTATTATGTGTAATAGTGTGAAAACATGTATGTCTGTCTGTCAGGTGAAGACTGGCCCTTTTGCTGAGCACTCCAACCAGTTGTGGGGAATTAGTGGTGTACCCACTTGGTCAAAGGTCAACACGGGCCTTATTAAAATGTACAGGGTAGAGGTAAGCTTTCAGTATAAATGTTATGATAGAAACAAAGCACACACACACAAGCTGCTGTTACTATTGTTTCCAATCAGTCTTCATGTCTGTTTTATTCATGTAAATGTGATACTCATTATTTGCTTGTTTTTATGTAGTTCATATTTTGTTCTAATCCTCTTTCTGTTTAATAACATAACAACAATAGAATGTATGTTTTTTTAGTTTGTATTTTGTTATTAACCTCTTTCTCTGTCAGATATAGTTTTTATTTTGTTCTGATCCTTTCTCTGTCAGATTAACAACAATATAATGTATGTTTTTTTGTAGTTTGTATTTTGTTCTAATCCTATTTCTGTTTAATAACATAACAACAATAGAATGTATGTTTTTTATAGTTTGTATTTTGTTCTTAACCTCTTTCTCTGTCAGATATAGTTTTTATTTTGTTCTAATCCTCTTTTTCTGGGCAGAATGTTAGATGAGCCTGTGTGGTCATTTCTTAATCCTTTTAAAATAAAGTATGTTCATTCATTCTGTCAGATATAGTTTGTATTTTATTGTTAACCTCTTTCTCTGTCAAGATAACAGCAATAGAGTGTATGTTTTTCACTCTTGATTTTCAGATTTGTTTTCAATGCATTTAGTAAAAGACCAGGCATTAAATTTATATAGGTGAAATTTGGTTCTCGTCACTGGCTCTATACTACTATTATTAAAATGTGCATGTAGGGGGACATTTTTTTAAGTCTTGGTATCACAGTTTTATTCATTTCCTTTTCTGTACACCACTATTTTAAATTTGTTACATTTCACTGTTTAATTTGTGTTTTGTCATAATCATGTTTCTGCCTAGTTCTTATTTTCCCATCATTTCTGCCTATTCTCACTGACTTCCAACATTGGAAAGCTAGCAGAACGAATGCTTAACAATAGGTCCTCAGTGCCCTTCAATAACTTTCAGGCAAGCTTCCACAAAGGAACCGAAGACCAGCTATTTCTCCTCACTCAAAGTGCGAAAGACAGTTTTTTTTTACAAACTCTGTAGCTGTCTTTGTAGACTTCCAGTGGGCGTATGACAGGGTCTGGCGAAAAAAGGCCTACTGTTAAAGATGCACAACATGGGCATACATGGAAAAATGTTTCAATGGGTTAAAAAATACCTGAGTAACAGGACCATACAAACTCAGGTCAATAACAGACTGTCAGACAAATGCACCCTGGAGGAAGGTCTGCCACAGGGTTCTGCTCTTAGCTGTGCCTTGTTCCTAATCTTTATAAATGACACCCTTCCCCCCCCCCCAACCTGTTGAACACCCACAAAATCATGTTTGCTGATGACCTTGTTATATGGACTGGTGGAGCAGACCTACAGCTGGCTGCTGTTAGACTTAATAGAGCCCTCCTCACTCCTCACCATATCAGCCTATTGCAGTTTCTGGAAGTTGAAGATCAATGTTAATAAAACCACATATACAGCCTTCACTTTTAGCAACAAACTAGCAAAGACTAAACTGAAAATAACTCTTGATGATGCTCAGATCATGAAAGAAAAAAATCCAACATACCTTGGTGTGAAATTTGACAGAAAATTGAACTTTAAAGAGTTATGGATGAACTAGCAGAAAAAGCATCCAAAAGACTAAACTTACTCAAGCGACTTGCAAGTACATCCTGGGGAGCTGACAAAGCAACAGACAACTGTACATAGGATATGTTAGATCTATAATAGATTACAACCTCCCCCTACACTCAGACAACTGTACACAGGATATGTTAGATCTATAATAGATTACAACCTCCCCCTACACTCAGACAACTGTACACAGGATATGTTAGATCTATAATAGATTACAACCTCCCCCTACACTCAGACAACTGTACACAGGATATGTTAGATCTATAATAGATTACAACCTCCCCCTACACTCAGACAACTGTACACAGGATATGTTAGATCTATAATAGATTACAACCTCCCCCTACACTCAGACAACTGTACACAGGATATGTTAGATCTATAATAGATTACAACCTCCCCCTACAGGTCACAGCATCAGAGAGCTCTCGTACACAAGTAGACAGAATCCAGAACAAAGCCATTCATTTCATTTGTGGGGCAATGAGATCAACACTCACAGCTGCATGTGAAATTGATGCAAACATAAAGCCATTAGATATAAGATGTGAAAAGTCAACCATTGAGGCAGTAGAAAGATATAAACACATGCCCCCAGACCTTCCTAACAGAATAGTTGTTGATAAATGGAAGCATAATAATAATAGACTGAAACTGAAAACTCCAGTGCACATAGCAGAACAGTTAAACACAAGACACAAACTCCCTGAAGACAGAGAAGAACTTACAAAAGTACCAGACATCCAACCAAACACAAACTACACACTTCCTCAAACTAATACCAGACTCAAGAACAAATTAGTGAACAAATCATCAGATCCTAACACCCTAAAGCTGTGTGCACTGGAGACCATAGAATCCTACCCCAAGGACTGGGTCCATGCATACACTGATGGGTCAGCATTCAAAGCAACAGACAACTGTACATAGGATATGTTAGATCTATAATAGATTACAACCTCCCCCTACACTCAGACAACTGTACACAGGATATGTTAGATCTATAATAGATTACAACCTCCCCCTACACTCAGACAACTGTACACAGGATATGTTAGATCTATAATAGATTACAACCTCCCCCTACACTCAGACAACTGTACACAGGATATGTTAGATCTATAATAGATTACAACCTCCCCCTACACTCAGACAACTGTACACAGGATATGTTAGATCTATAATAGATTACAACCTCCCCCTACACTCAGACAACTGTACACAGGATATGTTAGATCTATAATAGATTACAACCTCCCCCTACAGGTCACAGCATCAGAGAGCTCTCGTACACAAGTAGACAGAATCCAGAACAAAGCCATTCATTTCATTTGTGGGGCAATGAGATCAACACTCACAGCTGCATGTGAAATTGATGCAAACATAAAGCCATTAGATATAAGATGTGAAAAGTCAACCATTGAGGCAGTAGAAAGATATAAACACATGCCCCCAGACCTTCCTAACAGAATAGTTGTTGATAAATGGAAGCATAATAATAATAGACTGAAACTGAAAACCCCTGTGCACATAGCAGAACAGTTAAACACAAGACACAAACTCCCTGAAGACAGAGAAGAACTTACAAAAGTACCAGACATCCAACCAAACACAAACTACACACTTCCTCAAACTAATACCAGACTCAAGAACAAATTAGTGAACAAATCATCAGATCCTAACACCCTAAAGCTGTGTGCACTGGAGACCATAGAATCCTACCCCAAGGACTGGGTCCATGCATACACTGATGGGTCAGCATTCAAGGAAACAGACAGTGCAGGATATGGGGTACTCATAATGTTTCCAGACAAGACAACAAGGCACATTTCTGCTCCTTATGGATCTCGCTGCTCCAATTATGATGCAGAGATGCAGGCAATATTAGCAGCCTGGCAGCTACCACCACCAAGTACAAAAACAATGCCTCTCACCCAAAAAACTTTGATTTTTTCTCAGACTCCCAGTCTGCTGTCTTGAAAACTGGATACCATCAGCTGATCACATTACAACTGACATGCTCAGTGCATTAAACCAAATCACCTCATATAACATAATGACCACCCTACAGTAGATACCAGGGCACATAGATATCATTGGGAATGAACATGCTGACAGAGTGGAGCCACTATGTCACAGCCTCACATCTCCACCAACATGAGAATAGCTAAACACATTATACACAACTGCAAGCAGCAGTGGATGAACAGCTGGGCCAGTAATCCAACTAGAAGATCCCTATATACACACCTGCCAAACCCAACCCCGGAGACCACATCAACATCTTATGTCTTAGAGACCAATGTACAATTTTCAGGTTGAGAATAGGACACATCACCCTCAATGAGCACTTACACAGAGTGACCACTGACCACACACCATACTGCATACACTGCAACAGATAAGAAGAAGAAACTGTTAAGCACCACCTGCTGGACTGCAGTGCATTGAAGGACCTTCGGAAGAACCTGATACCACCAAACTCCTCAATCACCAACATTCTGTATGGAGATGTAGAACAGCTGAAGAGGACCTGTACGTTTCTTTATCTGGCATAAGGGATAAAGAGTGAAAACTTGTTTTTGATTGGAAAAATCAAAATCAAAGTTCTACATAGTTATTTTCCCATCACTTCTGCCTAGTTATTTTTCCATCATTTCTTCCTAGTTCCTGTTTTCCCATCATTTCTTCCTAGTTCTTATTTTCCCATCATTTCTTCCTAGTTCCTATTTTCCCATCATTTCTTCCTAGTTCCTATTTTCCCATCATTTCTTCCTAGTTCTTATTTTCCCATCATTTCTTCCTAGTTCTTATTTTCCCATCATTTCTTCCTAGTTCTTATTTTCCCATCATTTCTTCCTAGTTCCTGTTTTCCCATCATTTCTTCCTAGTTCTTATTTTCCTATCACTTCTTACTAGTTCTTATTTTCCCATCATTTCTTCCTAGTTCTTATTTTCCTATCATTTCTTCCTAGTTCTTATTTTCCCATCATTTCTTCCTAGTTCTTATTTTCCCATCATTTCTTCCTAGTTCTTATTTTCCCATCATTTCTTCCTAGTTCCTGTTTTCCCATCATTTCTTCCTAGTTCTTATTTTCCTATCATTTCTTCCTAGTTCTTATTTTCCCATCATTTCTTCCTGGTTCCTATTTTCTCATAATTTCTTCCTAGTACTTACTGTTTTTTCTTATAATGTGTGCTTAGTTCCTATTTTCTCCTTATGTTTCTATTTAGTTCTTATTTTCTAGTTGTCTTGTTCGTATTCTGTTCTAATCCTCATTTCTTTTGTGATTACATATTTGATGTACTTCTATCATCAGCATATCTCACATGTTGGTGTGAGAGTAGGTTGGATGAAATGCCATTTTCATGTCACTGGTATCTCATACCATACTTTTCTAGATTAACTTGTATTGTTCTGTAATGTCAGAGAGTAAGAGCATATGGGAGTTTATTGTGTGCATATACTTTTACTTCATTTTTCCTGGACTTACAGAGAGGTGAGCCGTGGTTGGGATTTTGACAGTATTCATAGTAATCCATTTGTCACATGTCATACAACCTTCACATTATAGCTTGTGTGATACATCTTTATTGCAGCTTGTTACATGTTTTTATCTCAACTACTTTCTAGGTGCTGTCCAAATTTCCCATAATTCAACACTTCATGTTTGGAAGCTTGCTTACACTCACACCATCAGCTCATCCATTGCCACCTCAGCTGGACTCGCTTACCACGGCAGCAACCACAGCAACCAGACATGATATGATGCCACCACCTCAACCTCGTTCTTCATGATAGCTTATCTGTACTTGATGAAAGATATTGGCCGTCTGCCAGCTTATCTGGCTAGCTACAGGGATAAATCATGAACTGTTTTGTTTTGACTTTCGTGTTAGTTAAATAGACTACCTGCATAAGTACAGGCCAAGTCCAGTTACACAGGATGCCCATATATCTACATCTACACAACTATAGACCAAGTCCAGATACACAGAATGGCTATATAACTACATCTACACAATTACAGACCACATTCATTTACACAGAATGGCTATATATCTACATCTACACAACTATAGACCAAGTCCAGTTACATGGAATGGCTATAAACTACATCTACACAACTATAGACCAAGTCCAGTTACACAGAATGGCTATATAACTACATCTACACAACTATAGACCAAGTCCAGTTACACAGAATGCCTATATTCTACATCTACACAACTATAGACCAAGTCCAGTTACACAGAATGGCTATATATCTACATCTACACAATTACAGACCACATTCATTGACACAGAATGCCTATATATCTATATTTACACAACTACAGACCACGTTCAGTTACAGAGAGTGCTTGCATAAGTACAAGCCAAGTTCTGTTACACAGAATGCCTATATATCTACATCTACACAACTACAGACTACGTTCAGTTACATGGAATGTCTATGTAACTACATCTACAGACCAAGTTCACTTACACAATCTGTGTAAACCACTGGCCAAAAAAGCCTACATCTGTGTTAGCTACATGTCAAGTGTTGTTACATAGGTCATCATTGTAAATCTCAAATTTAATTGTACAGATCATCTGTGTAAACTACAGGTTAAGTTTAGTGTCAAACTGCAAACATAATTACAGGATAAGTCTAGTGTCAGACTGCAAACATAACTACAGGACAAGTCTAGTGACAAAGTGCAAACATAACTACAGGACAAGTCTAGTGACAAACTGCAAACATAACTACAGGACAAGTCTAGTGACAAGCTGCAAACATAACTACAGGACAAGTCTAGTGACAAGCTGCAAACATAACTACAGGACAAATCTAGTGACAAACTGCAAACATAACTACAAGACAAGTCTAGTGACAAACTGCAAATATAACTACAGATCAATTTCAGTCACTCAGTCTGTGTAAACTACAGGTCAAGTTGAGTCACACAGATTCATGTGAAAATTTGTGAGGAACAAACTAGAACAAATAGTGACACTATCACATGTTAGTTCAGAGAGTCTTTGGTTGTAAGATGTGCCTGTGATACAACCTGGAACTTCTACTAGTAATCATGCTTCTGCCTGTCAGAGCTTTCTTACTGTCTGCAAGTAAATATCAACAAACCTTAGCTTTATTTTTGAATTTGTTTTTCTTTTTAAACATTTGTTGTAATAGTTTCCTGTAATACCATATATACTGTCAGATGGGAGTAAAATGATAACTTGACTGCAAAGTCTGAGATCTTACTTATCATTTGTCTCAGATTTGTAAGAGAATTTTTGTATGTGAAACACTTGCTCTGAGTTGGTCTTGACTCTGAGTCATTCTTCCAGAGTATTTTACTTGAAGATGTATGTGTTTGCATCAAGACTTGCATTTAAGTGTTGTATGGATCATTCATAGATCTGTAGTTCAGCACATCCAGTAGTTTTGATCTTATTCCCAACAATAAGAGAAATATGCTCACGTTCTTCTTTAAGCCCAGGGTGTATCGCTTAGTATGTAACTGTCACATTTGAACTCTTCCCGTGCTTTTCGACATTATAGTGTCAGTTCCGGTATACCCGGTGCGTGCGAATAATCGTTATAATGTCATTGGTTTGTTTCATTAAAACAAGCGGTGTAACATTTAGATTGTACATATTTCGTCCACGATTCTGGTGACACTTTTCAAAATGGCGAAAGAGTGCCTAGTTACGAGCGATTCCGACCAAGAAAAAGGAAGCGAAAGACCGAAATTTTTCAATTTTTGATGATGTAGATAGGGGTATGGACATGGCCTGTGACCACCCCACTGCTCTTGAATGTATCCCAAGTAGATCTAGACATATTTAGACGACTGGAGAAGTAGTTAGGAGTTATTTCAGACATTAGTCTAGTGACAAACTGCAAACATAACTACAGGACAAGTCTAGTGACAAGCTGCAAACATAACTACAGGACAAGTCTAGTGACAAGCTGCAAACATAACTACAGGACAAATCTAGTGACAAACTGCAAACATAACTACAAGACAAGTCTAGTGACAAACTGCAAATATAACTACAGATCAATTTCAGTCACTCAGTCTGTGTAAACTACAGGTCAAGTTGAGTCACACAGATTCATGTGAAAATTTGTGAGGAACAAACTAGAACAAATAGTGACACTATCACATGTTAGTTCAGAGAGTCTTTGGTTGTAAGATGTGCCTGTGATACAACCTGGAACTTCTACTAGTAATCATGCTTCTGCCTGTCAGAGCTTTCTTACTGTCTGCAAGTAAATATCAACAAACCTTAGCTTTATTTTTGAATTTGTTTTTCTTTTTAAACATTTGTTGTAATAGTTTCCTGTAATACCATATATACTGTCAGATGGGAGTAAAATGATAACTTGACTGCAAAGTCTGAGATCTTACTTATCATTTGTCTCAGATTTGTAAGAGAATTTTTGTATGTGAAACACTTGCTCTGAGTTGGTCTTGACTCTGAGTCATTCTTCCAGAGTATTTTACTTGAAGATGTATGTGTTTGCATCAAGACTTGCATTTAAGTGTTGTATGGATCATTCATAGATCTGTAGTTCAGCACATCCAGTAGTTTTGATCTTATTCCCAACAATAAGAGAAATATGCTCACGTTCTTCTTTAAGCCCAGGGTGTATCGCTTAGTATGTAACTGTCACATTTGAACTCTTCCCGTGCTTTTCGACATTATAGTGTCAGTTCCGGTATACCCGGTGCGTGCGAATAATCGTTATAATGTCATTGGTTTGTTTCATTAAAACAAGCGGTGTAACATTTAGATTGTACATATTTCGTCCACGATTCTGGTGACACTTTTCAAAATGGCGAAAGAGTGCCTAGTTACGAGCGATTCCGACCAAGAAAAAGGAAGCGAAAGACCGAAATTTTTCAATTTTTGATGATGTAGATAGGGGTATGGACATGGCCTGTGACCACCCCACTGCTCTTGAATGTATCCCAAGTAGATCTAGACATATTTAGACGACTGGAGAAGTAGTTAGGAGTTATTTCAGACATTAATTTAGCGAGAATGCAACATAGAATCAGAATATGAGATCGACAAGTAGATCTACACATCTCAGATGGTAAGTAGTGCAGATCAAGACCTCGCCGATGGTGAGCTGGCCACAATCAGTGTCTAAAAACATCACATTACTTCTTTTTTCCTTAAAACTCTGCATTTATGAAATTTTCATTCATTTAGCTATACTTTGAAACATAATAAGTATATGGAAGTACATGGAAATACTGTTTTCCATTCCATTTTACAACTAGACCCCCTAACATATCAAGACCCGCGTTTTTACTCCCGCACTCCAGAACATGTCCGTGTTTCTTCCTCCAGCACAGCAAGAGTTAAGCACAGCATGTAAATGTACACTAAGCTCAGTATGTAACTGTCATACTTTAAGCCCAGTATGTAGCTGTCACATATCAGTCACAGAATGTAACTGTCACAATTTAAGCACACCATGTAAATGTACACTAAGCCCATTATGTAATTTTCATATGTTAAGCCCAGTATGTAGCTGTCACATCTCAAACACAGCATATAACTGTCACGTGGTATGTAACTATCACATCTTAAGCCCGGTTTGTAACTGTCACATTTCAGGTACAAGTATATAACTATCACTTCTTTAGCACAGTATGTAACTGTCACACTTTAAGCGAAGTATGTAACTCGCAAAACACATTCATAAAGAAAATATCTTTACTTAACTGAACAGACAATCATTTTTTTTTTTTTGCATTTACTAGAACTGAGTGATTGTTTTCATGTGGGAAACCAGAACATCTGTGTCTAAGGTGATTAATTACATATAGGAAACCAGCACATCAGTGTCTAAAGTGATTAATAACATATAGGAAACCAGTACATCTATGTCTAAGGAGATTAATTACATATAGGAAACCAACACATATGTCTAAGGTGATTGATTACATATAGGAAACCAGCACATCTGTTTCTAAGGTGATTGATTACATACAGGAAACCAGCACATCAGTGTCTAAGGAGATTAATTACATGTAGGAAACCCAGCACATCAGTGTCTAAGGAGATTAATTACATATAGGAAACCAGCACATGTGTCTAAGGTGATTGATTACATATAGGAAACCAGCACATCTGTTTCTAAGGTGATTGATTACATATAGGAAACCAGCACATCAGTGTCTAAGGAGATTAATTACATGTAGGAAGCCAGCACATCAGTGTCTAAGGAGATTAATTACATATACTAAACCAGCACATCAGTGTCTAAGGTGATTTATTACATATAGGAAACCAGCACATCTGTGTCTAAGGTGATTAATTACATATAGGAAACCAGCACATCTGTGTCTAAGATGATTAATTACATATAGGAAACTAGCACATCTGTGTCAAAAATGATTAATTACATATAGGAAACCAGCACATCTGTGTCTAAAGTGATTAATTACATATAGGAAACCAGCACATCTGTGTCTAAGGTGATTTATTACTTATAGGAAACCAGCAAATCTGTGTCTAAAGTGATTAATTACATATAGGAAACCAGCACATCTGTGTCTAAGGTGATTAATTACATATAGGAAACCAGCACATCTGTGTCTAAAATGATTAATTACATATAGGAAACCAGCACATCAGTGTCTAAGGTGATTTATTACTTGTAGGAAACCAGCATTTCATAAAGGAAGCTAGCACATGTATTTCTGAAATGACTGACCTGATGTAGGCAACTAGTACATACCGTGCTGGTACTATTAATGTTACTGGCTGAATGTGAGTTGTTTTGTTTGGTAAAAAACCATGTTCTACTAGTTGCCTGTTAGAGAGTTGTACAAGAAGTGGAGTTAAAGTATGCCATAGTTGATTCTTCCAGGATGCTTACAAAGTAAAAGTGAGCTGCTATTGCCTTGAGGGATGCTTGTACAAGAAAGCATGAAACTGTTAGGACTGTCAATGACTGGCATGTCATAGAATATGAGAGCAGCATCAGTTATTTTGGGAGGACAGTCATCTCATACTTAACCAGGTAACAGTCAGAACAAATACTGCCCCAGTCTTACATGAGACAACTTAGTTTTAAATTGCTGAACCTAGTCTTCATCATCATCAGGTGGCATGTTGGTAGGCACCGGCACTCATGCTTCTCCACAGATCTCATTTCTTGATACTTTCCATCACCTCTGTTCGCTGTTGGCGAGATCTTCAGCTGCCGTGCGTGGAGCGGTGCTCTTCCCGGCCAATGAAGAAATTTGCAAATGAGGTTGCCGCGCAGCATCACTGCGGAAAAGGTGGTTGAAAGAATAAAGCGAAGCAAACAGTCAAATCACGGCACCTCTGGTCTGGAGGTCGGCCACGTCCTGAGTGCAGTCATATCGTGTGAAATGCATGAACCGGTTTGTCCCAGAGGTTAAGTCACTGCTGGCTTGACTTTTCAAATGCCGCGCGTGGAGTGAAGCTCCTCCCGGTTAAGGAAGTAAATGCGGAAATAAAGGTCTTCCGGTGAGAAAGTCCAACCCTAGACCAAACTGGTGCAATGAAAACCACGGTGTCACGCAATCCCGCTTCCGAGACCCACCAAGAATACAGACTAAAGCACTGTGATACTCTGAACCCCTTGTGGTCCTTCGTGGAACTCATGTGGTCTATTTTGGACCACACAGGGGACCACCGGACCTAACGAGGACCACATGTGTGAATTCAGTAGGTTCACAGTGCGGTTTTTGGTGGTAGAAGTGAACGAAGAAGAAGAAGAAGAAGAAGAAGACATCACCTCTGTGATTTTTGTTTTTGTTGTGCAATCAGGTTAGACTGTTCATGACTTTTTCTCTTAGTCTTCCCCTGCATCTTTTCCCATTTGTCTTTCCTGTTGTTATGATGTTTTCAAACCTTCCTCTTCTCATTATATGTCCAGTGAATGATGGCTGTCGTTTTTTTATGGATTTAATTAGATTCCTTTCTTCATTTGCTTTTGTTAGATGTTCCCCTTTTGTCATCTTAGCTGTCCATGGTACTCAACATTCTTCTAATGAAACACATCTCTGTTGCCTCTAGTGATCTTTGCATTGTTCTGTTCATTGTCCATAACTCACTTCCTTATAGGATGGGCTCAGTGTAGCATTTAAGAACTCTCTTTCTTATGTTCATTGATAGAGATGTATGTAAAAGATGCTTCTCATTTGTCTTACCTTTTACAATTTGAGGAACTTCATGAAATATATGAGTTATAACAAATGGGCAGGAAAAGTACACAGAAAAGAAAATATATGAATATTTTATGTTATTTATGACAAAACATGCAGGTTGTTTGGAGTATCATGGTCACACTATATATTCAGATATGTAGTGTAAAAGCATTTGATTGTGTACAACACCAGAAACTTTGGGAAATAATGCAAAAAATGGGATTTCAAACACATGTGATACAATTAATATCACTGCTGTATCTAGACCAACAGGCAGCAGTAAGAATAAATGGTGAAACAACTTGGTTTGACATAAAACAAGGGATCCATCAGGAGTGCATATTGTCGCCTTACTTATTTAACTTGTATACTGAAAATATAATGAGGAATGTTAGAGAAGATGTAGACAAAAAATATTACAATGCCATAAAAATTGAAGGTTACAAAATACCAGAGATTAAATATGCTAATGACACAATATTACTGTCCACAACACAAAAAGGAATGGAAAAACTAATTATGTCAGTCCGTAAGAATAGTGAAGAGCAAAACTTCTATCTTAATGATTGATGATAACTGACAAAACAAATAAGGCAGCTGAAATATATATCAGTGAGGAAAAACTGGAAGAGGTGGAGAGTTTTGAATGTCTTGGACAATTTAACTAATAATAGAGATACAATGTGGGAAATTAAAAAGACATCTATTGCTCTTCAAAAAGTAAAACTAAAGAAGCTGTGGAGAGGAACAGACAGAACTACAAAAATAAGATTTTTAAGGGCATGCACCTTTCCCATCACAACATATGCTTGTGAGACCTGGACACTTAACAAAACAACAACTGAGAAACACATAACTGCCTTTGAATACAGAAGAGCTCTTCAAATGTCATGGACACAAAAAAAGAACAAATATATCCAAACTACAAGAACTTAATATTGAAGAAGGGTGGCTTGTAAAGAAGCTTAAACAGAGAAAACTTAAATATTTTGGACATTTTAAGCATCATGATAATTTAGAGAAGTCTTGGAAGGGTACATAATGGGAAAAAGAAAGAGAAGAAGAACAAAGCAAAGATGGCTGCAAGACATTGTTGATGATCTGCAAATGGATGCATCAGCATCAGGGTATCTTGCTTACAACCAAGAGGCCTAAAGGAGTGCTGTTAGGGAGGCAAAGTTCCACAAGGAACATGCAAATGACTGACTGACTGAGAGGCCTACAGGAGCTGTTAGAGAGGAAAAGTTCCACAAGGAACATGCAAATGACTGATTGAGTATAAAATGATGTAACAGTGAGAGAGGGGGAAAGTTACAAGTTGAAGTATATAAATTTATGCCTCACAAAAGACACAGCAAGCAAGTCATTCTTGTTGTCATTTATAGTGAGAGACTTATACCTCCAGAACAGACATATCAGGCAAGAAATGAGACAGTTGTACCTCAAGAAGAGACATATCAGACAAGACATGAAACAGTTATATCTCTAGAACAGACATATCAGGCAAGACATGAGACAATTATACCTCTAGAACAGACATATCGGCAAGACATGAGACAATTATACCTCTAGAACAGACATATCGGGCAAGACATGAGACAAGAGTAGCTTGATCATGCTTGCTAATCTCTGTCCATGTTGTAAGAGAAAACAAGAGTAGCTTGGACATGCTTGCTAATCCCCGTCTGTGTTGTATGAGAAAACGAGTAGCTTGGGACATGGTTGCTAATCCCTATCTGTGATATATGATAAAACAAGAGTAGCTTGGACATGCTTGCTAATCCCCATCTATGTTGTATGATAAAACAAGAGTAGCTTGGACATGCTTGCTAATCCCTGTCTGTGTTGTATAAGAAAACAAAAGTAGCTTGGATATGCTTGCTAATCCCCATCTATGTTGTATGATAAAACAAGAGTAGCTTAGACATTCTTGCTAATCCCTGTCTGTGTTGTATAAGAAAACAAAAGTAGCTTTGACGTGCTTGCTAATCCCTGTCTGTGTTGTATGATAAAACAAGAGTAGCTTGGACATGCTCACCAATCTCTGTCTATGTTGTATGAGAAAACAGCCCGTAATATTTTTTACATGCCACGCTGCCTCCATTGGTTGCATAACTTTCTCTCCCCATCAGAAAATATTAGTGTACAAACATAAAAGAGATGTGTACAAAATAAAAAAAATGTGTGCAATAAAATATTAAATGAACATGTATGTTAACAACATGAGATGAGTTATACTGTGTCAGATCAAAAATCATGTTTACTCATACTATATGCACATTCTTTCTGGTTTGGCCAACAATAGTACAAATGCTTGACAGTTTGACCAACACTGAGAATCAGATTTAAACACCTGCCAGCAGTGAAAGAAAGATGGAGATTTGTTGCATGCCCACCATGATTTGCAAGCTCCTTTACCAAAGGCAACCTCTTCCAGTAAATATACAGTTTGAAGCTAAGAAAAAATAATGATGGCTGGCATTGAAGAGTATCCAGTTGTAATCTTCTCTCTCTTCTTTAATATAAGCATATACAAAAATATTAGCATATTATACAACTACTGTTTCATAAACTATTTCCAGAATTATATTTCGCCATGGCCTGGTTGGTGCTCGGTTTACTAATCGAGTTGTACCGGGTTCACTCCCAGCGGTGGCATTTTTTCTGCTACACACCGAAAAAGGCCCCAGGGTTTACCCAGCCTCTACGTGCCAGAGAAGTCTGGGAAGGTAAAGTGGCCGGCGTGATGCCGACCACATCACACTTTCATGTGCCGAAGGTCATGAAAAATACGGGCCTAACACCGTATTCTCCTGATATGCCGTAATGTCATGGAAACGGGAATTTTACCTACTTTATGTATATATGTATCATGGGACATGGTTTGTACATTTCTTCAAGACTTTCATAGGGAATCCTTGCTCTGTGGTACAAAGTTTAAGACAACGAATCACTCTGTATGTAATGAACACTTGAATATAACACTTTTATGTGTGTGAGCTGACTACAGCATCCAACATTTTTATGTGTGTGAGCTGACTATAACATTCAACACGTTTATGTGTGTGAGCTGACTATAACATTCAACACGTTTATGTGTGTGAGCTGACTATAACATTCAACACTTTTATGTGTGTGAGCTGACTATAACATTCAACACTTGCATCTATGAGCTGACTATAACATTCAACACTTGTATCTATGAGCTGACTATAACATTCAACACTTGTATCTATGAGCTGACTATAACATTCAACACTTTTATCTGTGTGAGCTGACTGTAACATTCACCACTTATATGTATGTGAGCTGATTATAACATTCAACACTTGCATATATGAGCTGAATGTTATATTCAGTATGCAAGTGTTGAATGTTGATTCAACACTTTTATCTGTGTGAGCTTACAACCAACACTTTTATCTGTGTGAGCTAACTACAACATCCAATATTTTTATGTGCGTGAGATGATTGCAACATCCAATATTTTGATGTCTGTGAGCTGACAACAACATCCAATAGTTTGATGTCTGAGCTGACTACAGCATCCAATATTTTGATGTGTGTGAGCTGACTACAACATCCAATATTTTGATGTTTGTGAGCTGACTACAGCATCCAATATTTTGATGTGTGTGAGCTGACTACAACATTCAGTATTTTGATGTCTGTGAGCTGACTATAACATTCAACACTTTTATCTGTGTGAGCTGACTGTAACATTCACCACTTATATGTATGTGAGCTGATTATAACATTCAACACTTGCATATATGAGCTGAATGTTATATTCAGTATGCAAGTGTTGAATGTTGATTCAACACTTTTATCTGTGTGAGCTTACAACCAACACTTTTATCTGTGTGAGCTAACTACAACATCCAATATTTTTATGTGCGTGAGATGATTGCAACATCCAATATTTTGATGTCTGTGAGCTGACAACAACATCCAATAGTTTGATGTCTGAGCTGACTACAGCATCCAATATTTTGATGTGTGTGAGCTGACTACAACATCCAATATTTTGATGTTTGTGAGCTGACTACAGCATCCAATATTTTGATGTGTGTGAGCTGACTACAACATTCAGTATTTTGATGTCTGTGAGCTGACTATAACATTCAACACTTTTATGTTATCCAATATTTTGATGTCTGTGAGCCGACTACAGCATCCAATATTTTGATGTGTGTGAGCTGACTATAACATCCAATATTATGATTGTCTGTGAGCTGAGTACAGAATCCAGTATTTTTATGTCTGTGAGCTGACTACAACATCCAACACTCTGATGTGTGAGCTCATTAATATTCAAACTTTTATCTTTATGACCTGGTTACAACATCCAACACTTTGTGTGAGCTGACAAACAATTCAACACTTTGATGTATGTGAGTTGCTGCGCTATTAACAAGTCTTGTATTACATAAAGTGCTGTGATAAAATATATTTGAAATTGCCCATACAAAAGTGTAAACAAATCTTGGATTCATGTATACATTGTATCTGAATATATTTTATATTGCATACATTTTCTTAGCATTTGTTGAACTGTAATAAAAATGTCACATCAATCAGTTATTAAAGATGTGCATATGAGGTCACAAATCCTGCAGGAACATGAACACTGCTATACATATTATCAAAATGTTCATCCTCCAAGAAGCAGCACAAGAAGAGCAGAAATCTGGTTGTGTTTGTTTACTACCAAGAATTCCTTGAGATATCTTCCGGTCACAGTATGAGAAATCACGACAGGAACAAGTGATCACAGCTTCTAAAACTTGTTGCCCTGTTGGTCCAGATGATTTGTATTTATCCATCATGTAGCTGCCAATATCACCCTGAAATATAACATTTGAGTTTATTCATCATGTAACAATACCACCTTGAAATATAACATTTGAGTTTATCCATCATGTAACAATACCACCTTGAAATATAACATCTGAGTTTATCCATCATGTAGCTATCCCAGCCCAGCATATCACAGGTTTCAGATGGTGAAAGTCCTCCAGATATGGAGGATCCCTGTGAATAAGGGATTACCCTAATAGTAGAGAGCGAGGCGGGGTGGTAGGTGGCTCTACTACTACTATAAAGTACCTCATGTGCTCAGTGAAGGGAATACCAGGTGGGTAAAACCTCTCGCTCCCGCTGCCTTGTGGGTAGGACAGGGTGTCCAAAGGCTAGCGGAGAGTCCATATACAAACCGACAGAAGGCAGTGGGAAACCACTGTTGTAGTTCCCAAGAATAGTTGCACTGATACAGAATCCATGATCGATGTTAATGGATGTTCCTTTGCAACAGCCTCATCCTGTAGGGCAGCTCACAAGTCACAGGTGAGGCCAAATTGTCATCAAGCTACTAGTGGCAAAACTATGAGTAACAAGATCAAAATAGCAATGAAGAATGTTAAAGGTCTATTCCAGGCTGGAAATTTAGAGAATATAAAAAAGGAAAATGGAAAGAATGAAGATCAACATACTAGGAATGAGTGAGATTAGATGGACAAGTGTAGGGAAGATAAACTTTAATAAATATACAATAATATATTCAGGATGTGATAAACATGAACAAGAAGTAGGAATAATATTTGACAAGCAAACAGCAAGGACAGTTGTGGAATATTTGAACATCTCGGACTGAGTCTTCCTAGCTCAGTTGAAGAGGTGACCAATAAACATAAATATTATACAAGTGTACACTCCAACAACTGATATTTCTGAAGATGTACAGCTATTTTATAATGACATAGAGACTGCCCTGAAACACACAAAGTCACATGAGTTTACTATAGTGATGAGAGATTTTAATGCTGAAGTTGGAAAAAGAAGAACTTCAGACATTGCTGGTGATATGAAATGGGGGAGAGGAATGACAGGCAGTAAATTAATTGAATGGGCAGGAATACGTAGCATGGTTGTAGGAAACACCTGGTTTAAACAACATCTTCATACAACATTTTGTTATTGAGTTCCTCGTTAAAGAGGAAATCCCCGCTGCTGAAATTCACAAAAGACTTCAATTTGCTTATGGAGATGTGTGTATGGGTGCTAGTAATGTTATGAGGTGGGTGAAACATTTCAAAGTTGGAAACATGAGCATTCAAGATATGCCTTGCAGCAGTCGCTCTTGAACTGCCTCCACTGAACACAGCGTGGAAAGGGTTAATGACATCATTAAAGAAGACAGATGTGTCACAGTATCTGAAATCACTGTAAATCTTGGAATATGACACAATGCAGTAAAGGAAATGATTGAAACCCTAGGCTATAGAAAAGTATGTGCCCGCTGGGTCCCACAGGAGAGAACATCCAGAAAGCAGTGAGCCTGTGCCATCGGTCAGCTGGAATGGAATTCTACTGGGAGGGTATTTTCAAACTTGCAGAGCGATGGGAAAAATGTGTGAAGAGAAATGGAGATTATGTGAAAAGTGAAGAAAAGGATGCAGATTAAGGGGATACATTTATATTTTCTCTATAAATTCTGAGTTTTAAAAAATTTTTCATCACGACTTTCGGTATGACCCTAGTAGCAGGGCTTGGTCCTTTCTGTGGGTCTTTCAGTTCTAACACTCAGCCCCATGCTGATAGGAAGGCTTGCAAGAATAGAGAAAGGAAGAGAATGGATATCCACGTCACTAGACTTCAAAATGGTTCTTTCAGTTCACATTACACTCAACAGAAGATGCAGAGAACATATTCCTGCCAGAGTACATGCCGCACTCAAAGCACTAATCAGACCAAACGTCAGAGATGGCAAAATTATTATTTGTTTCCATACCAGGCCACCCAAGTGTCAAGGAAAGTGAAAGATCTATTCAGCTCTTGTGATGGAAGACCAAGCAATTGCTTAAGAGAGGCTGGTCTGACAAAATACTTCACTGACAACTGTGACTTAGCATCATTGAGAATGAAGGAGCAACAGGTGAAACTTTGCATGACAAAACATCAGCTAACCAGAAGGGGTCAGCTAACACAGGCTGGCTGTAATATTTATTGTATGCTGGAGATGAGAGTACACAACAGTGTGTTCAGAGTGCACATGGGTGTGTTTAGAGTCTGGCAATGTGGTGCAGCCCAGACAAAAAACCATTAACACTGATGCCATAATAAGACTCTCACACAAGTAGTACTCAACCTAAATTCTTTTTAATTCAACGGTGAATATTTTGAGGAAATCAATGGTGTTGCCATGGGAACAAAAATAGGCCCTAGTTATGCTTGTTTATCTATGGGCTTTCTGGAAGTTAAGTTATGGGAAACCTACCCTGGTAGACTTTCAGAATTCTATAAAAGATATATCGATGACGGCATTGGAGTCACCAGTATGCCACAGGATGAGCTAAAAAAGTTTACTGAATTTGCTAACTCATATAATGGTAACATAAAATTCACTTCTGAAATTTCTGACAAGTCTGTCAACTTTTTAGACATTAAAATATCTCCTGACACAAACAGGCTTATTACCTCCATTTTTTTAAAACCCATCAACAGCCACACCTATTTACTCTACATCTCCTCCCATCCTGAAGCATGTAAGAACTCCATCCCATACTCCCAGCTACTCCGTCTACGCCGCATATGTCATGATAACTCGGACTTTGTCGATCAGTCCAACAAGTTATTAGACTTTTTCTGTCATTGCAATTATCCAGAAAATGTCCTTCATGCAGCCTTCAACTATATCCAACTAATAAACTGCAAGGAAGCATTTAGAAAAAAGCCTTTTACCCCACCTGACAGAGTTAAGTTAGTACTGCCTTTCCATTCACAAGGTCAGATGGTTATCATCATCTGCCACTAATCCAACTCGACCCTGACACCCATGACAGATTCTCTGATCCACCCCTATTAGCATACAAGCGTGATACAAATCTCAAGGACATCCTCGTCCACAGCCACTTAAAGTGAAACCTTCCATATATTGGAACCAGAAAATGTAACCACCCTTGCTGTTACCTGCCCTGTATTCTGGGAAACGAAAACAATTGCCTTTCATAAAACTGTCCTGATTCTCCATGAAGGATTTACATGCGAATCCCAAAGTGTTATTTATGCTATCATATGCAACAGATGCAGGATAACCTATATTTGTGGCCTCAGACTAGGGGACTGCATACAGAAACATCTGTATAATATCACCCAGTGTGCTTTGAAACCCATCCCTAATCATTTCAGTGGCCTCAACCATAGAGGCAAATCTGATTTTATGGTAACCGGCATCAAACGGTGTCGTGCAGATGACACAAGCCACTTAGCACTTGAAAACTGATACATTCAAGACTATGGGACATTGGAACCACATGGTTTGAACTCGTTATTTAGCTACACATAATCTTCCACAATCATACTCATTCTCACTTGTTGCACATAGTTTAGTACCCTCACACATCATCACATTGACTCTCCAGTCATCCCTGTTCTTTGTATAATTCCCTGCTTCTTCTATGTGCATTCCTTGTCTCTTAACATTTTCTACACTCAACCATGCACTATTTTGCACCTTTCAGCACGAATACGTTATAACCCTGGTAACAGACACATTGTTTATGTTCCTGAATCCACACAAGCAATGCTTTTTTGCCTTCACAAGGACTGAGATAAGTTTTCATTCAGATACATTTTTCATTAATTTTTTCATAATTTTTTTTCATTTTTAAAAATTTTTTTCACATAAGTTTGATGTGAATCTATACTTTGTCTCCTCCCTCTGATTCTTCATCCTGTTTGTTTTTGTTTGACAAAAGCTTGCGCCGAAATGTCATAAGTGTGTTATCATTAAATAACAAAGCTGTTCCTACCTTTTTCCTAGTTTATACATTTTGGTATCACAGCTTTACTGCAGTGCTATGTGTATAGCTGTATGCCTATGCACTAATTATTGTGTGTTACTACATTTATAATTAAACAGACTATGTATTAATCCACAAATTATTCTGGAATTCATTAATGGCAACAAAAACCATGCCAGGAGCTAACTGCAATAGTGACCATGATCCACTGCGGAAAAATTAGAATAAAGTTTTGTAGAATGTTATTTTGGTATTTTGGGACAGGATTTTGGATTTTGACAGGTGTTGCAAGGCAAAGTATATTTTATTCCCTGTCTGTAGTCTGCTTTTACTTTCCTGGCTGACTATGTTGCTCTTGTTGAACCTGGTTCTCCAGGTTGGGCTGGAGTGTGGGGCCAGTGACCCAATCTCCATAAAAAAGATTAGTGTTATGGAACAGAGAAGAAAAATATAATGGAATAAATAAAGAAATAAGACGTAAATGCAGAGAAGCAAAAGAAGTGTGGTTAAATGAACAGTGCAGACAAATAGAGGACTCCCATAATGAAGATGGCAAAAACATTCACAAATGAATTGGTGACATCACAGGCAGGAAGACAAAATATACCACAGGATGCCTGAAATCAAAAGAGGGTAAATTGTTAATGGGAAATGAAGACATTGTGAACAGAGTACATCAGTGAGCTACATGGAGGAGAAAGATCAGAATTAGCACCAGATACTGAAAACTGTGATGGACCACCAATACTTGAAGATGAAATCATAGATGCCATCAAACACATGAAGAAAGGAAAAGTGATTGGGCCTGATAATATAACAACAGAAGAAGTAGAGGCATTAGAGGAGATAGGAATAAAAATAATAACCAAGTTACTGAATGACATTTACAACAGTATTTATATGCCCAGTGACCTGCTTAAATCAAGTTTATAGCACTACCAAAGAAACCAGGTGCAAAGGAATGTGATGACCACAGGACTATCAGCCTCTCATGTCACATAACGAAGCTACTTCTGAGAAGTAATATGAGAAGAACAAGGAAAAAAAGATAAAAATGAAAATAGCAGATGAACAGTTTGGATTTGTTGAAGGAAAGGGAACATACAATGCCATTTATGCTTTACGAACACTAACAGAAAGAGCTTTAGAAGTACAGAAAGATCTCTACTTATGTTTAATTGATTACATCAAGGCATTCAGCAAGGTTAAATATGATGAGATTATTAAAATGCTTGAAGACATCAGTATAGACAGCAAAGACCTGAGGATTGTAAAACATCTATACTGGCAGCAGGAAGCAGCAATATAGTTGAAAATAAAACTGGAAAATATCAATCTATAAAACAAGGAGTGCAACAGGGATGTGTACTATATCCAAACCTTTCTTTTCTCTGTACAGTGAGAATATTCTAAAAACGATCATTACAAAACCAGGTATAAAAGTCGGAGGATACAATATTAACAACCTTTGGTATGCTAACAACACAGTACTGATAGCTGAGAACCAACAAGACCTCCAAAATCTCTTGGATAAAGTCATTAAAGAAAGTGAACAGACAGGCTATACTGTGAACATCAAAAGGACAAAGAATATGGTTATATCTATATAATGCAGTATAAAATTAAATGAAGCTATTCTAAATCAGTAAAGTAAGAGAATACAGTTTTGTAGGATTAGCACCTTGAAAAAGTTGTAGACAAAGTGCTTTAGTGAGACGTGAGAAAAAGAAAAATCACAAGAGAATTACCTGGAATTTGAACACAGATTCCAGTAGGACAAGCAGCCATCTAGCCATGAGAGAACAGCGTACTAACCAACTTCGCCAACTAGCACCCACCAATAAAAGGTGTTTAGTGACATAGTCATTAGTAACTGTTCAGCAGACATGAGGGATCATGACACCAGGAAAGAAATGAGGTCGTGACACAGAAATTCCGTACCTTAGATTCAGTCTCTCTAGCAGGTACCAACTTCTAGACAAACATACACACGGTCTCCTGCCATGTCTGGTGCATACTTGAATGACAACAAATGAACGAATATTTATTACATGACGTTAGTTTCAGGTATAGTTTCAGGAACAATTTTTTTTTATAAATAGGAAACATCGAGGCTTTCATACAGTAAAGTAAGAGATCACAGTTTTGTCGAAAAAATTTGATTGAGAGACTGAATCTAAGCTATGAAATTTCTGTGTCATGACTTCATTTCTTTCCAGGTGTCACAATCCCTCATGTCTACTGAACAGTTACTAATGACTCTGCCAATGAGCACCTTTTTTTTGGGGGGGGTGCTAGTTGGCTAAGTTGATTAGTACGCTGTTCTCTCATGGCTAGATGGCTGCTCATTCTACTAGAGTCCGTGTTCGAATCCCAGGTAATTCTCTTGTGATTTTTCTTTCTCTCACATCTCACTAAAGTGCTTTGTCTATGATTTTTTCAAAGTATAATCCTACAAAACTGTGTTCTCTTACTTTACCATACAAAAGCCTTGATGTTTCCTATTTATAAAAAAAAGGTGTAGAAATTCAATTAGCTTGGAGCAGTAATAACTTCAGATGGGAAATGCAGAACAGAAATTAAGAACAGAATAGGCCAAGCAAAGACTGCATTTCAGAGAATGAGAAACACATTATACAACACATCTTTATCAGTGAATGTTAGAAAACTAGTCTTAAAATGCTAAACTGAACCTATTTTATTATATAGAAGTGAATCATGGACAATAGGCAGGTCTGCACAAAAATCATTGGAAGCAGCAAAAATGTGGTTTATTAGAAAAATGTAGCAAACTACTTGGACAGCAAAAATAACTAATGAAGAATTTATGAGAAGAGCTGGAGAGACAGAAAGTCTTGTCAAAAGAATATGAGAGAAACAATGTACTTTCATAGGACATGCAATGAGAAGAGGGGGCATTGAAAATATGAAATGGCAGGAAAAATGAAGGGAATAAGAGCCAGGGGAAGACGGAGAAATGATATTGGACAGACTGACATGATGGTGTGAGAGGAGATCACCAACTGAGCTAATGGCATGCATGAAGGATCGGATACTCTGGAGAATCATAATACCCAGCGTCAGTCGGCATGGCACCTGATGATGATCATCATCATGTAGTTGCCACTGTAACCCTAGAATATAACATATGAAGTTATTTGTCATGCTTTTGCCATTATCACAGTGAAACATAAAATTAGACCAATATCAGTCATGAAACTGACAGTACTATTTTCAAATGTTTAGTCAACGATAGCAGCGAAACACCTATTGCATTTCTGGGTAGATGATTCAGGATAAATTTTCACTTGGATGGTCAGCTAATCAGTTTTCTTAGGACACTGGCTCTTTATGTCCAATACATTCATATGCCCTTGTTTACACTGACTCTTTTGTCCAGTACATTCATATGCCCTTGTTTACACTGACTCTTTTGTCCAGTACATTCATATGCCCTTGTTTACACTGACTCTTTTGTCCAGTACATTCATATGCCCTTGTTTACACTGACTCTTTTGTCCAGTACATTCATATGCCCTTGTTTACACTGACTCTTTTGTCCAGTACATTCATATGCCCTTGTATACACTGACTCTTTTGTCCAGTACATTCATATGCCCTTGTATACACTGACTCTTTTGTCCAGTACATTCATATGCCCTTGTATACACTGACTCTTTTGTCCAGTACATTCATATGCCCTTGTATACACCGACTCTTTATGTTCAGTGCATTCATATCACCCATGTAGACATCTTTTTACTTTATTTATATCTTTACATCAGTTGTTTTTTTTTCTCCATTTCCTCTGTCATGTTATACCTAGCTAGAAAACAGAATTTGTTTTGTCTGCAGTAGCTTGTTGACAGTCTGGCATCACCTGTGGCTCATGAAATGCCTACCAGACAAGGTTGCTCTATTTGAACATCCATTAATTTTGATCACTTCAGTTTGATTTGTGTAAATCTGCATGACTACTCTTGGGAGTGATGATAGTGGTTTCCTGTTGCCTTCTGAAGGTTTATGTATGGCCTCTAGTCTTTGGACTTTGTCCTCCCACAAAACAGCGTGGGCTTAGAGGTTTTAAGGCACCTCTTACTGGCCTGACAGTAACTTCTCCAATCATGTGAGATATTTTATAGGGATAGTGATATCACCCATTATTTCACCTCTCTCTCCATGTCTGCCACCAGTTGGTTCATACCTGCTTATTTAGTAAGTCCTTATTCTCAGATATCTGGTGGATGTCCGCCATTTGCCACTTGTGATGTGCCAGGTTGGGGGTGGTGATGCCAGATCATCATCAGACTACTGCTACAAATTCAAACTTGCAACATGGAAAGTGAGAACATTAGATCAGGATTAAAAATTGGAAAATGTGATAAAAGAATAGAGAGAATAGAAATTAACATCCTAGGAATGCCTGAAGTGAGACGGACAAGTGCAGGAAGAACTCAGTCAGGACAGTACATTATCAAACACTCAGGACAGTACATTATCAAACACTCAGTCAGGACAGTACATTATCAAACAGTCAGGACAATACATTATCAAACATTCAGGACAGCGCACTGTCATACACTCAGTCAGAACAGTACACTATCAAACACTCAGTCAAAACAGTACACTATCATACACTCTTTGGGATAAACATGAAAGAGAAGTAAAGATAATCTTTGATGAGGAAGCAGCAAAAACAACTATTCTGGAATAGTTCAGATCAAGTGCTGTTAGTTCAGCTGGAGTGAAGACAATGTAAACATTGTACAAGTAAATCCTCCACCAGCAAATTCTGAAGAAGGTATTCAGATATTTTATAATGACTTAGAACAAACTATAGACCACTCAAAATCTCATAAAGTTAAAATTGTGCTTAGTGATTTTAATGTCAGAGCTGGATATGAAAAAAGTAAAAGATGTAGTGGGGAATTATGACTTGGGAGTGAGAAATGAGCAAGGAGATAAATAAATAGAGTGGGAAAAACTGCACAACATGATTATTAGAAACACATGGTTTAAGCAACATCTGAGAAGACTGTCTACATGGGGAAGCCCAGACAAAAAGACCTTTAGTCATATTGATTGTATTCTCATTAATAAATCATTCTAAAATGCCTGTTAACAAAAAAGCATGCCATGGGCTTACTGCAGTAGTGACCCTGATCCATTTTGTGGCAAAATAAAATAAAGTTAAAGAAAACATGCAGAATGATAAGAAACATCAAGCTAGACATGGATCTATGTAAAAGCAGTGACGAACTAAGGACAAATACAGAGTTGTAGTTAAGAATAGATACAATGTATTAATCAGTGTACAAAGTATTGATGAACAGTATCATTCCATCAGACAGGAAGAGAAGTAATCCCTCAGAGACTAGAAATAGTGAAGAAGGAATGGATGGTACCAGAAATAGTGTTGTAATGAAGACATAAAAAGCACAAATAAAAATGTGACATGACTGAAAAAAGAGAATAGAAGCAAATGCAAAAAACAAAAGAAGACTGGCTAGATGAGCAATCCAAACAAATTGAAGACAATCATAAAGATTCTAAAAGTATGCACAAATAAATAAGTGAACTGACAGAGAAACAAAATCCAACACAGGCTGCTTGAAAAAAAGGCACAGTGATCATGGGGAAGGGTGACACTGTAGAGAGGTGGACATAATATATTAATGAACTGTCAGGTGGTGCAAGATCAGACCTGGTGTCAGATTTAAACAACTGTGATGGTAAAGCAGGATCCACTGTGATTCAATCTTCTGCTCTTCTATATGTAGAATGTAAACTGTAGATGTATTGCTACTCATTTCTGTAAATTTCCACTAATTGTCCACTGGAATAATGTTCTTTCTGTTTACAATAACAAGTGTTGACTTTATCAATAACTGTTAATATTTTATTTCATTTAATCTACGACTATTCTACATTGTTTTGTGACTGTTTTGTTACTCACTTCACAGACTTACTTGCTCCCAGGTTCATTCTCTTTCAGTGGAAATAGTAATACAGAAGCAGCAACTTTACAGTTGAAATGACTTTAATGATGCATGGGGTGATGATGAATCGATGAGTGATATGATGAGAACGACAATTGCATCAACAAAATCCATGGACACAAGACTGGACATCTCCATGATATATATTCCCAGCAGACTACTGTCACCATCAGAACAACCTAATACACTCTATTCTACATCTATTTCTAACAGACTAATCTACGTCTATCTCAGACGATAGACGATACACGAAACACAACTGTCCCTCAGTCATATGATTTCTCTCTCACCTGACCATTGTCCTGGCATACCTTAACCATAACCTTTGTGCAACCTGAGACAAAGCAGATGGACTCTACTCACAAACAGCTGATTACTTTAGAAGATAACTCATTTTATACAAATGTGCAATTCTCAGATGAGTTATCTATCTTATATCCTAACATTCAACATACTGCTATAATGGACCAGCAGTCTTTGCCATGAAACATAAGAAGAGAGAGAAAGTGACAGGACCTGACAAAATATCTGTAGAGGAATTGGAAGCCCTTGATGTATAAACTACGAAAAAAGTAGGAACAGCTTTATTACTTAATGACTACAAAGAAGTCCTTGATGAATTTTGTGTAAAGTAATAACAAAACAGACGACATCTTAGGACTGATGGACAAGAGGAGGAGGAGTAAAAATAACGAGGAAAAATATAGCAAGATAAATAAAGAAATAAGATGCAAATGCAGAGAAGCAAAAGAAGTGTGGTTAAATGAACAGTGCAGACAGATAGAGGACTCTCATAATAAAGACAGCAAAAACATGCAAAAACGAATTAATGAACTCACAGGCAGAAAAACAAAATATACCACTGGATGCCTGAAATCGAAAGAAGGTAAAATGTTAATGGGAAAAGAAGACATTGTGGACAGGTGGACAGAGTATATCGGTGAGCTATATGGAGGAGAAAGACCAGAATTAACACCAGATACTGAAAACTGTGATGGACAGCCAATACTTGAAGATGAAATCATAGATGCTATCAAACACATGAAGAAAGGAAAAGTGACTGGGCCTGATAATATAACAATAGAAGAAATAGAGGCACTAGAGGAGACAGGAATAAAAATAATAGCCAAGTTACTGAATGACATTTACAACAGTGGTTATATTCCCAGTGACCTGATTAAATCCATGTTTATAGCACTACCAAAGAAACCAGGTGCAAAGGATTGTGACGACCACCGGACTATCAGCCTCTCATGTCACATAACGAAGCTACTTCTGAGAATAATTATGAGAAGAACAAGGAAAAAGATAAAAATGGAAATAGCAGATGAACAGTTTGGATTTGTTGAAGGAAAGGGAACACACAGTGCCATTTATGCTTTATGAACACTAACAGAAAGAGCTTTAGAAGTACAGAAAGATCTCTACTTATGCTTCATTGATTACACCAAGGCATTTGACAAGGTGAAACATAATGAAATTATTAAAATGCTTGAAGACATCAATATAGATGGCAAAGACCTGAGGATTGTAAAACATCTATACTGGCAGCCAGAAGCAGCAGTTCGAGTTGAAAATAGAATTGGAAAATATCAACCTATAAAACAAGGGGTACGACAAGGATGTGTACTATCTCCAGACCTTTTTTCTCTGTACAGCGAGAATATTCTAAGAACAATCATCACAGAACCAGGCATAAAAATTGGAGGATACAATATTAACAACCTTCGGTATGCTGACAACACAGTACTGATAACTGAGAACCAACAAGACCTGCAAAATCTCTTGGATAAAGTCGCCAAAGAAAGTGAACAGAAAGGCCTTACTTTGAACATCAAAAAGACAGAGACTATGGTTATATCTAAGAAACAGAATCCACTAGCATGCAGTATTAAATTAAATGGAACTATTCTAAAGCAGGTGCAGAAATTCAAATATCTTGGAGCAGTAATAACTTCAGATGGGAAATGCAGAACAGAAATTAGGAACAGAATAGGCCAAGCGAAGACTGCATTTCAGAGAATGAGAAACATATTAGCTAACACATCTTTATCAATGAATGTTAGAAAACGAGTCCTAAAATGCTATATTGAACCTATCTTGTTATATGGAAGTGAATCATGGACAATAGGCAAGTCTGCACAAAAATCATTGGAAGCAGCAGAAATATGGTTTATTAGAAGAATGTTGCGAATCCCATGGACAGCAAAAATAACTAATGAAGAATATATGAGAAGAGCTGGAGAGACAAAAACCCTTGTCAAAAAGATAAGAGAGAGACAATGTACTTTCATAGGACATGCAATGAGAAGAGGGGGCATTGAAAATATTATAACAACAGGAAAAATAGAAGGAAGAAGATCAAGAGGAAGACCAAGAGAAATGATACTGGACAGTCTGACGGGATGGTGTAAGAGGAGATCACCAGCTGAACTGATGACCTGCATGAAGGATCATGTACTCTGGAAAAGCATAATAGCCAACGCCAGTCAGCACAGCACCTGATGATGATGATGAATAACAAAACTGTTGAATGGCATCTATAGCACTGGATATATACTCATGGACTGTTTAAAGTCCACCTTCATGGTTCTGCCAAAGGTGTCAAGGACAAAAGAATGTGAAGACTTCAGAACAATAAGCCTTTCATGTCATGTCAGAAAACTACTGTTGAGAATTATTATGAGGAGAACTATACAGAGAATAAAGACTGAAATAGGAGATAAGCAGTTTGGATTTGTAGACAGAAAAATAAAACATAATGCATTATGTGCATTAAGAACTCTGACAGAGATTCCTTTACATGTACAGAAAGACCTGTCTGTTTGCTTCATTGACTATACCAAAGCATTTGATAAAGTAAAGTGTGATGAAATCATGTGACAAGGTACCAACAAGAAAACAAAGCTATGTTTACTAAGAGCTTACATATTCCCAGTGGCAACATATGAATGTGAAACACAGACACTTAACAAATCACTAGAAAAGAAAATAACAACATTTGAAATGAAATGTTACAGAAGGTCACTCAGAATATCATAGATAGAATGAAAATCAAATAAAGAGATACCAATGGGATTAGATGTTGCATGTTAACTCCATAAAAATTAGAAAGCTAAGATACTTTGGCCACATCAAGAGATACAATAGCTTGGAGAGGTTGATACTTTGGCCACATCAAGAGATACAATAGCTTGGAGAGGTTGATACTTTGGCCACATCAAGAGATACAATAGCTTGGAGAGGCTGATACTTTGGCCACATCAAGAGATACAATAGCTTGGAGAGGTGATACTTTGGCCACATCAAGAGATACAATAGCTTGGAGAGGTTGATACTTTGGCCACATCAAGAGATGCAATAGCTTGGAGAGGTTGACAACAGAAAGCATAGTGCCTGGCAAGAGGGAAAATGGACAACTTTGCATCAGATGAACTCAGTACATCATGAAAAGTCTGAATGTGTCATTGCGAGATGCTGGTCAACTTGTACAAGACTGTATCACATTCAGAGAGGCTGTGAGAGGGACAACGTTCTGGAAAAGACATGAATGACAAAATCATGAAAGTGTTAGAGAACATAAATATGATGGCAAAGATCTGAGAATAATAAAAAACATGTATTGGAATCAAGAATCAGCTATCAGAGTAGAAAATATGATAGGCAAATATCAAACAGTAAAGCGGTGAATTAGGCAAAAATGTCATGTTACCAGATTTGTTCTCGCTGTACAGTGAAAATACCTTGAGGGAAATCAAAAATAAACCAAGAATTTGAGTTGGAGGCTATAACATGAATAATCTGCAATATGCAGTTGATACATAATAGCCAAAAATTAAGAGCTTGCACAAATTATTAGATACAGCAGTGACAGAAAGTGAGAAGAAAGAACTCACCCTAAAAAGAAAGAAAACAGAAAAAATAGTTATCTAAAATGCAATGTTGAGGTACAAGGAACAACCTTGAGACAAGTGCATACATTTAAATGTGTTGGCACACTAGTAACATCAGATGGGAAATGCACCTCTAAAATCAAGAACAGAATATGCCAAATAGCTTTCCAACAAGTGAGAAACATCTTGTGCAGTGCATCGCTGTCATTGAACATCAGAATGACTAAGTAGCCATATTGAGCCTATCCTACTCTGTGGAAGTGACCCAACGGCTATCAACAAACTGATAGAAAGATCACTAGAGACAACAGAAATATAGTTCATAAAAGAATGTTAAGAATACAATGGACAGCTAAGATGACAAACAGGGAATGTCTAACTAAAGCAGATGTAGATAGGAACTAATTAAATCCGTAAGAAAAAGACAGTCATCATTCATTGAACATATAGTAGGAAGGGGAGGGCTTGAAAACATCATTACAAGAGGAAAGCTAAATGGGAAAAGATGCAGGGGAAAATCAAGAGAAAAAAAATCATGGACAGTCTAGTGCAATGGCACAATAAAAAAAAATCATTGAAGTGATGAAAAATATCAAGGAATGAGATCTGTGGAGAAGAATCACCACCAATGCTTACTGGCATGGAACATGATGATGATGATGATGATGAGGAAACATAAAAATGTTTTTATACCTAGTTAAAAAAAAGGCAGAAATGTTTTTATACTTAGCTAAAAAAATGTTTTTATTCCTGGCTATAAAAATGTTTTCATAACTAACTAAAGAAAAGAAATATTTTATATCTTTTAGCTTAAAAAATGTTTTTTTATACCCAGCTAAAGAAAAGAAATGCTTTTATACCTAGCTAAAAAAAAATTAAAATTGTTTTTATACCACCATAAAAAAGTAAATGTTTTTATACCTAAATAAAAAAAATGTTTTAAACCTAGCTAGAAAACAAAATGTTTTTATTTGTAGCTAGAAAACAGAAAGTGATACTTTATTTTACCTGCAGGCATGGATGGTCAGCAACTCTTGTAGCTACTGCCTGGCATCCATCTGTGCATGTTAAATTAGCTTCTTTTTTAGGGTAACACCTCATAAAAACTTCAGTCATGATCCTCTTTGTTTCTGGGTGGCTGATATTCCGGAACTCCCACCATCGACAGCCACCGAAGGGATGTTTCCCTAGATCTGGAAGGTGGCGGTCACATGAAGGAAAAGACTTCATGGATGTGCACCAAGGGTAGATAAACTCTGAAACATGTAAAATTTATCTTTCCTATTGTGGCCACATGTTCTGAAATTATTTTAGTCACATGCTGTCAACATTATCAGCTGCTTGTCAGTTTAAAATCTTATTTTTTAAAAAAATACCACATGGTGCTTCTAGATAATTGTACCACCTCGCGGTGGTGAGAGTGTTTGGTCATAAGATCTGAGCTTTGAAGTTTACTCAATTTATATCAAGTTTTTTTTTCATATAAATGTTTGACCTAAAGAATGTTCACTAAAAACCTGCAGAAGCATTTTGAGGGCCTCAGCTGCAAATTTGCAGAGCATCGTATAAAATTTGATGCAGGCATGTTGCTCAAATTTGTCAGCCAATCTAGTGATTTCTGAGGGGTCCTAATTCAAGATCATAAAACTAGTGTGTACATATTGAACACACATTGAGTGTATGATGCCAAGTCAGCAGACTTTGGAGTAATGACTTTCTATGTCCTAGCTTGCATCTGTCAAATGGTACAATCATGGCAAGAGCTTTCCAATACCACCTTGTATCTGACCAATATTTGTTGTGATTCTGATATTTTTTTTTTCATCAAAATACTATTCATGGTTTAGACAGAATATAATGTATCTTTGTACACTCGTATGTTAAATCTGATGTAGTTCATCATAATGTTAAGTCTGATGTTACATTATGAGGTTAAAACTGATGTAGTACATTATAATGTTAAGTATAATGTTACATCATGTTAAACCTGATGTGGTGCATTATAATGTTAAGTCTGGTGTTACATCATTATGTTAAACATGTTGTGGTACATTATAATGTTAAGTCTGATGTTACATCATTATGTTAAACCTGATGTGGTACATTATAATGTTAAGTCTGATGTTACATCATCATGTTAAACCTGATGTGGTACTCTTGTTTTAGCCATCTTGATAATTTGCTCCCCTTGTTGCTCTCATGCAATTTTTTTGTCAGAACTTCTCATATAAAATATTTTACACTCTGCTGTTGATCCATAGCAGTCAGAGAATCCCAAAACAAGCTATCAAGTGGAATACAACATGCTGAAGAAAAAGAGGTCGTCTATGTGAAATTCTAAAGAGGACATTGTTAAGAGACTGAATGATTGATTGATTGACTGATATTTATTTCAAAAGGGTTAAGAATTGGGCATGCAGGCCCATCTGACATTCTACCCTTTATCATACATCTTTCACTCTATTCCAGACATTCTACAAATATGGTGTTCATGTAACAAACATAATTAACATTGAAGCTGAGAGACATAAAATAAAATATAAAATTTACATAAAGAAGCCAATACAACATAGAGAAGCCAATTTAGTAGGTATAAAAGGCCTCGAGGAGGTTGAAAAACTCACTGAAAACAGGAAAACTTGGCAAACTACCATGCGAGCCCTATGTGACGTTTAATGGCTCAGGAAGGATGTAAGATGTTGATCCATCTTCATAATTTGTAATTTATCTTCTAATATTTTAATGATGACTTATGTATAGAAAAACCTCCTCTGTTTCTGGAGAAACAAATCTTCTGTCCTTGTCTTGTTGAAGATGTCTTGTTTCATTCACTAATGAATTGAACACTGAATGTTGAAGAAATGGACTGTTGATACAGAAGAGAAGAAATGAGACTGTTGATACAGAAGAGAAGAAATGAGACTGTTGATACAGAAGAGAAGACATGAGACTGTTGATACAGAAGAGAAGACATGAGACTGTTGATACAGAAGAGAAGAAATGAGACTGTTGATACAGAAGAGAAGACATGAGACTGTTGATACAGAAGAGAAGACATGAGACTGTTGATACAGAAGAGAATAAATGAGACTGTTGATACAGAAGAGAAGACATGAGACTGTTGATACAGAAGAGAATTACCTGAAGTGGGTAGTATGTGATAAAACCAAAACACATTTCGTCCGATGTTCCCTCCCCCCAGCACACAGGGTTTGGTGAGGTTGGTCTCTTGTACACACAACTTGTGTGGATCTCATCTCCAGGAAGAATCTTGATGGCTTTGGAAAAACTGGTAATTGAGGAGGATTGTTATGTTTCATTGGCAGGAATTGGCCATATAAAATATGAAGTAGCTAATTTATCAAAAAGAATTGATAGACCTTGAAACTGACTTTACCAGTCCCACAGCTAAATGTCAACCTAGATGAAATTACATTGCATGAAATTTAAACAGCGATGAATCTAATGGCTAACAACAAAGCTGCAGGTGAAGATGAAATAACAGTTGAAATGTTAAAAGCTGTTAACAGTGACAACATAAGATGACTGCAAAGAACGTTTAATAAAGTTTTGAAAAAAGAAAAGGTTCCTTTTAAATGGAAAAAAAAAGAATCATTGTTAAAATACCAAAAAAAAAAAAAAAAGGCAACCACAGTGATTGCAATAACAGGTGAGGAGTAACCTTAATATCAGTTGTGTCAAAAGTATTTTGCAAAGTTATTCTGAATAGAATTAAAGATATAGTGGATGGTGCAATGAGAGAAGATCAGGTAGGATTTAGAAAAAGGAGAAGATGTCTCAACCAGATCTTTACTCTAAGAATAATACTTGAAGAACTTATTGAAAAGCAGAAACCATTAATACTGAACTTCATAGACTTTAAAAATGCATTTGATAGCTCACACGGAGATTCATTGTGTAGAATTTTAAGAATATATGGAGTACCATCTAAAATTGTCAACATCATTAGGGACCTCTACATTGGATTTGTTTGTGCAATCAACACAGAAAAAGGAATGTGCAAATGATTCCAGATTGAAAAAAAACATGAAACAAGGATGTATATTATCTCCCTTGCTTTTTGGATTGCCATAGACTTCATAATGAAAAAATGCTGCACAGGTAAAATGGGCATTGATTGGGTACATGAGACCCAACAAGAAGATCTTGTTTTTGTGGATGACATATCAGTGACAGTGTGAAATCAATGCAAGAAAAAATAAATACCCCGTCTTCAATGGCTAATAACAAAACAAAAATAATGAAGTTTCTCATTAATCATGAAGGAAAAATATACATAGCAAGAACAGCTGTTGAAAAAGTAAAGCAATTTGCATATCTCAGCAGCTACATAGACCAGAATGGTGACACAAAAAAGAGTAAGCTATAATTCGAATTGCAAAAGCAGCATTGACCTTCAAGAACCTTGAGAACATATGGTATTCAAATGTTATAAGCACAAAAACTAAGTTAAGATTATTCAATTCAGATGTAATATCCATCTTCATTTATGCATGTGAAAGCTGGAAAACAATTTTAAAAGTAGACAAGAAATTAGACTCTTTTGAAGACAAATGCCTAAAGAAAATACTTGGTATAAAGTGGAACAAATTGAAGAACAACACAGATGAGCAAACAACAGCCTGTCTTATGGATGATCAGAAAAAGAAAATGGACATATGCTGGTCATGTGCTGAGAAGAAACAACCTGAGAATGTCAAAACAAGCTACCAGGTGGAACACAAAAGGTCGACCACATGAAGCTCTAAAGAAGACATTGTTAAGAGAAGCCAGTTTAGTAGGAATAACATCCCTTGAAGAGGTGAAAAGCTCTCTGAAAAAGGAAATCTTGGCAAGCTACCATGTGATCCCTATGTGACGTTTAGCAGTATGGAAGGATGTAAGATGTAAGAATTTATTCATCGGTGAAGTCCTTTAATGTGAATCAATATTTTTATAACATTTGAATAGGTTTTGGGTATAAGTGCATATAAAACTAAATATATAAGTATGCACAAAACCACTGCAGTAAAACTGTGATAACAAAATCTTAAAACTGCTTAAAACAAAAGTAGGAACAGTTTTATTAATTAACAAGCACACGGCTATCAAGTTCAGTTCTATGGCGATATATTTGTAACTGATATATTTTTATTCTCAGCCTAAACAAAAAAAAAAAAAAAAGACTGAAGAGATGGTCATCTCAAAGAAAAGAATACCATCATAATGTAGCATTACCATCAATGGCACAAATCTGAAACAAGTTGATAGAGCCAAGTACTCAGGAATGATTATAACAACTGATGGGAAATGTCACAATGAAATAAAAAGCAGACGTCATTCATTCATTTGCATGGTCCCTTGCGGAACTTTGCCTCCATAACAGCACTCCTGTAGGCCTCTCAATTGTGAGCAAGACGGCCTGCTGCTGATGCATCCATTTGCAGATCATCAACGATGTCTTGCAGCCATCTTCACCTTGGTCTTCCTCTCTTTCTTTTTCCCATTATGAACCCTTCCTAGATGGTCTTCTCTAGATTATCATGACGTCTAATGTGTCCAAAATATTTCTCTCTCTTTAATCCTCTTTACTACCTAGCCTTCTTCAATATTAAGTTCTTGTAGTATGGATATATTTGTTTTTTTCTGTGTCCGTGATATTTGAAGAACTGTTCTGTAGCATTTACATTCAAAGGCATTTATGTGTTTCTCAGCTGTTTTGTTAAGTGTCCAGGTCTCACAGGCATATGTTGTGATGGGAAAGATGCAGGCTCTTAAAAAATCTTATTTTTGTGGTTCTGTCTGCTCCTCTCCACAGATTCTTTAGTTGTTTTACTTTCTGAAGAGCGATAGATGTCCTCCTTTTAATTTCCCTCATTGTATCTCCATTATTAGTAGTGATCCAAGATATTCAAAACTCTCTACTTCTTCCAGTTTTTCCTCATTGATACATATTTCAGCTGCTTTGTTTGTTTTATCAGTTGTCATCAATTTAGTTTTTTTTGTATTAAGATAGAGGTTTTGCTCTTTGCTGTTCTTACAGACTGGCATAATTAGTTTTTCCATTCCTTTTTGTGTTGTGGACATTAATACTGTGTCATCACCATATCTAATCTCTGGTATTTCATAACCTCCAATTTTTATGCGATCGCAATATTCTTTGTCTACATCTTCTCTAACATTCCTCATTATATTTTCAGTATACAAGTTAAATAAGTAAGGTGACAATATGCACCCCTGACAGACTCCTTGTTTTATGTCAAACCAACTTGTTGTTTCACCATTTATTCTTACTTGGTCTAGATACAGCAGTGATGTTAATTGTATCAATTGTGTTGGAAATCCCATTTTTTCCATTATTTGCCAAAGTTTCTGGTGTTGTACACAATCAAATGCCTTTGAAAAAAGCAGACATGCTCTGGCCAAATCAGCATTCCAGAAAACGAGATATCTTGTGCAACAGATCCATATCAATGGAAACAAGATTCTGAGTACTTAAATGTTACATCGAGCCAATTCTGTTTTATGGGTGTGAAACATGATCTATAAATAAAAGAGTACAGTGAGAAATGGAGGCCATGGAAATACGGTTTATAAGAAGGATGTTGAAGGTACTATAAACAGCCAAGAAAACCCCTAAAAAATTCTTAAGAGAGGCTAGAATTAAAAAGTAAACTATAGCAAAGATCAGAGGTAGACAAGCAAGATTTATAGGACATTTCCTGAGAAGAGGAAAACTGGAACACACTGTGGCAACTGGAAAAATTGAGGGAAGAAGAGACAGAGGAAGATAGAGAGAGAAGTTACAGGGTGGGCTGTCAGTGTGGCTAGGAAGAAAGTCACCAGTGGATCTCATAATCAACGCAAAAGACAGGGACCTGTGGAGAGAATGATTGCCTGCACCAGGCAGCATAACACTTGGAAAATTAGATATTTTTGTGTTTGATTATACATTAAGGCAATAAAATAATTTGTTGATGATAAACTAATAGTCTAAACAAGAAGCACATTTTAAAATTATTCATACAAGAGAAATGTGTCACTCATAAATATATCAACTACATAAATGTCAGTCATAAATATATCAAGCATAGAAATATGTGAGTCATAAATATATAAAACATAGAAATATGTGAGTCACATAAATATATCAAACATAGAAATATGTGAGTCATAAATATATCAAACATAGAAATATGTGAGTCATAAATATATCAAACATAGAAATATGTGAGTCACATAAATATATCAAACATAGAAATATGTGAGTCACATAAATATATCAAGCATAGAAATATGTGAATCACATAAATATATCAAACACAGAAATATGTGAGTCACATAAATATATCAAACATAGAGATATATCTGGTGTAGTGGTTAGTGCACCCGCCTGTGGATCAGAAGGTCCTTTTTTCGATTTCACACTTGGGTGGAATTTTTTCAGACTGACCATCTCTGGTGTCAACACAACCTTGAAAAATGGGTACCTGAGGTTTCCCTAGGACAGTGAGGCAAAGTGCTGGCATCCCTACCTCAAATGCTGTGGTGCCTAGAAATGTGAAGGCAGTAACACTTCACACCTCTACTTCATGCAAAATGCTACAGAACTTATAGAAATATGTCAGTCATATAAATATATTAAACATAGAAATAGTCAATCACACAAATATATCAGTCATAGAAATATGTCAGTAACATATATAAAAAATATGCAGATCATAGAATTATGACATTCATTATAAATAGTCAATCATAGAAATATGTAAATCATGATAGTATGAACAGCAGAAATATATCATTTACACAGCTATGTAAGTCACAAAAATATATTACAGAAATGTGTCAAGCATAAAACATGACAATCACAAAAGCTGTCAAGTACAGAAATGTGTCAGTCACAAAAGCATGTGCAGCACAACAGTGTCAATCCCTGAAATGTGTTTATCACAGAAATGTGTTAGTCAAAATGTGTGCAGTAAAGTGGGCAGTTTTTACAACTTTCCTTCTCTTCTAAGTACAAATGAGTATTTTACTTGCTTAAATATTAATGAACGGCTTATTCATTTTAATTATAAATGAGCATTTCCACTTCCATCACATATAAATAGTATTTGTCCCTCTCTTATCTATAAATGAGTATCTCCTTTTATCTTACCAATAGATGTTTCATCACTCTTATCTATAAATGAGGGTTTCCCCTCTCATCTATAAATTAGTTTACATTTTTCTTACCCATAAATGAGGATTTTCATCCTTAACACATAAAAGAGAGTTTAATATCTTCTCTTACTTATAAATCAGTGGATCATCATAGTTGTAGTCCTGCTGGTCTGTGATGATGTTGATGACTGACCTGTTCCTGTACACCTTGATCTCCTGAGATTTGCCTGCCGCAGAAGGAAATTTACACTGACAGAATAATGCTGGTGTTAGTGGTTGTAAGGGTGGTGTGGTGCAGGTGATTGTAATTGTGGTGCTGGTATTTTTTCACCAATTTTGAACTGTAGCCACCATTCAAATCTATGACTAAAGAATACAAACCAGGAAAAACTAGACTTACAATGGTGCTACAAAAATCTACCAATCCGGTGGCACGAGAAATTCAGCCAACACTTAAAACAGGACAAAAGTGGAGAGTAAGCAAGGAAGTGATCACAGCCAGGGAAGCACTGGAGCTGAAAGAAGTAATAGGATACACCCAGACCAACAGAAGGAGATTTGGTCATGGTGAAATAAAATGGTGGTCAAAGGCCTCCTGTAAAGAAAGAAGGATCATCAGCAAAGTAAGGAATTCAGAGGATAACAACCAGGTCCAGAAGGCAGTCCAACAGGCACAGCAAGGTCAGTGGACAACAAGGGAGGAAGTCCTGCAGAGATCACTAACATGGAATGACATCTGGAAAATGGCACCCTTGAGACTCAGCTTCATCATCAGAGCTACTTATGACCTTCTGCCTTCAGGCTCCAACCTAAACAAATGGGATGTATCAGAAGACCCAAAGTGTCCCCTCTGCAATGAAATGCAAACATTGGAGCACTTGCTGTCATCATGCAGAGTATCATTAGCCCAAGGATGTTACATGTGGTGGCACAACAGAGTGCTGCAGGAACTTATAGCCATCATAGACAGGGCTAAAGATAAGGCAAATTAACAGCAAGAGAGATAAGGCCCCACTTAAGTACTTCATAGGTGCTTGAATGGCATCAAATGTTGAAATCATGGATATTCCCTTACCATCACTGCTCTGATGATCTAAGGAGTTGTATTGTTGTTCTGCTCTCTACAATAGAGAGATTCCTGGATAATGAATACAATTTTATTTTTACTAATATGGTAAGATAATTAAAGCATTTAACTGTATTGATGAATCTATATGTATAAATTGTAGATTACCATAAATACATGATAAAAGCTAATATTAACCACATGTAACTGAAAAGCTAAGCTGACTGCTAGTGGAGGTGAAACCAGAAACACGGAGAGCAAAGCAAAGGTAAAATGTAACATCAAAAGTGAAAACAGGTGCCACTATAACTGGTTAGGTAGCCAACTTCTGCACTCTAAATTTAATGCTATGCTATTTCCAGCAGAAAAAAAAATCTCCTATTTTTATGTGAAGAAAAAAATATGCAAGCACTGAACATGCAGACAAAACAGGGAATTCACAAAAATATATGTGGACGGTAATTTTTACCCCTAAAATAAGAACAGAACTATACCAGAGGAAGTTTTACTCATGGCAGGTCCAACCAAGCTGGGAAGGTCTTCACAGGTAGGAGTCAGATGAAATTTGCACCTGGTCCTCCAGGCAGGTGGTTGGAGCATGGGCCAATGATCCCATCCCCATAAAAAAGATTAGTGTTATGAAATAGATAGAGAAACCTCGAAATTGGATGGATAAAAATGGATTATGACCTTGGAATGCCTAAAATATTGTGAGATTTGGAACATGGAATATAAGAAGCTTATACAGACATGGGGCAGCTAAAGAATTAGCAGATGAACTAAGTGGGTATAACACGGATGTTACAGCCAGGAAATCAGATGGCTTGGAGAAGATGTAACAGTCATGGTACTAGTATACGTAGCTATTACCAATGGAAGACATGAACTTGGGACAGGTTTTGCTGTCAAGAGAAAAGCATGGGACTTAGTGATGGACTTCAGTGCCACCAATGAAAGAATCAGCAGCCTCTGCATCAAGGGAACAAATAAAAAATATAACAATGATTAATGTGCATGCGCCAACAGAAGATACAGAGGATGAAGTCAAAGAAGAATTTTACAACACGTTAGAAAGAGTAATAGAGAAGACTTAGAATAATACACAGACACATCACAGGAACATAAAGTCTGCATGAAACGTCCAATGACGATGTATGGAGAATAATAAATATGGCAGCACACATTTTCAATATAAGAACATCCATAAACAAACACAGAAATCACCTGATAAACTAACATGCAACAAATTAGACCACGTTTTAATTGATACCAAGCACACAACATACTTCAGATCAGAAGTTACAGAAGGGCTGAATGTAGCACCGACCATTATCTCGTGGGAGCTAAACTAAAATTCAGACTGAAGAAAAATTTTTATAATAAATAAAAGCTCAGTAATAAATAGAGATGATTTAAAAAGAGAAGAAACTAAAGAAAAATTCAGATAATAGCTTGGACACAAAAGCCAGAAAGTACTTCTGCGACACGGTGTACCACAAGGAGGAGTCCTTTCGCCTACACTATTCCTTGTATTCATTAATGACCTGGTCAAGGAACTTCCCTATGGAATCAAAGCGGCACTGTATGCAGATGATCTGGTCATGTGGTGTACAGATGAATATGCAACAGTTGCTACACAGAGACTCCAAAGAGCAGCAAACATCTTGACATCATGGACAAACAAATGGTGTGTAAGTATCAACACAGAGAAATCAAGTACCACTCTGTTCACCCTCTCATCTAAACAGAAAGCAGGTAAGATCTTTGTAAATGAAATACCCTTAAGGATGGACAACCAACCCACTTACTTAGGAGTGACTCTTGACTCAAAACTGACGTGGAAGCAACACATCAACAGTGCAGAAGCAAAAGCCAGAAGAAAACTAGCCATATTAAGAAAATTGAGTGGAACCACATGGGGAGCTAGTGAAAGAATCCTCAAGAATGTATATCAGCAAAGTATTCTACCACATTTAGAATATGGCTCAACATCTTGGTGCACAGCATCAAACACTACACTGCATAATCTAGACAAGGTTCAAAATCAGTCACTACGGATTATCACAGGTGCCATGAGGTCCACACCAATAGTAGAAATGCAGAAAATAGTTGGTGTTCAACCACTAAAGGAACGTAGAGACACAAAGGTCATGACCATGGGAGAAAAATTCCTTAGCTCTGTAAGCCATCCCCTGAAGGAGAGATTCAATAACTTGGCATTAGGACGGCTTAAAAGAAGCAGCTTTATTCATCAGGCCAAGCGTATGCGTAAGCTGATACCTGACCTTCCAACTGTAGTCGCTCCATTATCATCTGTACCAGAGCATACACCATGGAAAGAAGCAGATTATACACAAATAACTATTCAGACTGAAGTGAAAGGTGTGCAGAATGGTGAGATGCAGAGCAGTCTTGTAAGATCAACAGCCACACTTAGTGTTCTAGATGACAAATATCCATGTGACACCTGGATACGTGTGTATACAGATGGATCTGCACATAATGCCATAAAGAATGGAGGGGCAGGAGCATATACTGAATATCCAAACAACACCATTGACAAGATTTCCATACCCACTGGAAAATACTGCAACAACTTTGATGCAGAAGTTAGGGCAATTATTGCTGCAGTTGAAAAACTATCAGACTCCAGAATTGATACATGTCCTGTAGTAATTCTCACAGATGCAAGATCAGTACTGGAGGCTCTTCAGTGCAACAAACTACCAGACCTTAATGATGCCTTTTCAAAAATTGGCTTACAACATGGAGTCACTTTGCAATGGATTCCCTCCCACTGTGGGATACCAGGCAATGAGAAAGCTGACCAACTGGCCAAAGAGGGCACTGAAATGGAGCAACCAGACATACCAATCACTTATAATCAGAAGAAAAGCATGATAAAAACCTACAGGAAGCCACAAACACCACCACATGATGACTATCACATGCTAAACAGAAAGGAACAAGTCACCATCTTCCGTCTCCGAACAGGACACAGCCGACTCCGAAGTCATATGTATACAAAGTTTAAGGTTGGTACTACTAATCTATGTACATGTGCCCAGGTGCCCCAAACTGTGGAACATATCATCCAGAACTGCATCAACTATGAGACACTGAGAAATAATTACTGGCCCAGTGAAACCACTAAAGAAGATAAGCTCTATGGTTCCATACATGAATTACAAAAAAACAGTGAAATTTATCCAAGAGACAGGACTGCAGATATAGACAGACAATGCGAACGAAGAAGAAGAAGAAGAAGAAGATAATAGCTAAACCATAAGATAAACACAAGAGGGAATGAAGAAAATAAAAGCATGATGATAGATTGGAAGATATAGAAATCATTATAAAGAACACAACAGAAGAATGCCTGGGAGTTAAGACCATAAATAAAAGAAAGAACTGGTTTGATGAAGTCTATAGAGAGGCAGTCGTAAAGAAAAGAACAGCAAGACAGATATGATTGAATGACATGAACAACAAAACAAAGGAAGAGAAATACCACATACAGTGTAAAAAAACTCAAAAAGTTATTCACCAACAAAAGCGGCAATACATTAAAGACATAGTCGCTGTTGGCGAGATCTTCAGCTGCAGTGCGTGGAGCGGTGCTCTTCCCGGCCAATGAAGAAATTTGCAAATGAGGTTGCCGCGCAGCATCACTGCGGAAAAGGTGGTAGAAAGGATAAAACGGAGCAAACAGTCAAATCACGGCACCTCTGGTCTGGAGGTCGGCCACATCCTGAATGCAGTCATATCGGGTGAAAAGCATGAACCGGCTTGTCCCAGAGGTTAAGACACTGCTGGCGAGACTCTTCAAATGCCGCGCGTGGAGTGAAGCTCCTCCCGGTTAAGGAAGTAAATGCGGAAATAAAGGTTGCTGTGCGGCGCCGACCGCAAAATGCTGAAGTCGGAGACACTGGACCAGGGAAGTCTAGATAGGCAACCACCTCTCACCCGGCGGGGATGTTTGCGTATCCTAATCACGCTGAGGTTTTCCGGTGAGAAAGTCCAACCCTGGACTGGATGGGCAACCACCTCTCACCCGGCGGTGATACACGGGTATCTCAAAACACGTCGAGGTTTTCCGGTGAGAAAGTCCAACTCTGTCCTGGGTGGGCTTACGCCTCTCACCCAGCGGGGATGCACTGATATTCCAAACACGTCGAGGTCTTCCGGTGAGAAAGTCCAACCCTAGACCAAACTGGTGCAATGAAAACCACGGTGTCACGCAATCCTGCTTCCGAGACCCACCAAGAATACAGGCTAAAGCACTGTGATACTCTGAACCCCTTGTGGTCCTTTCGTGGAACTCGTGTGGTCTATTTTGGACCACACAGGGGACCACGGGACCTAACGAGGACCACATGCGTGAATTCAGTAGGTTCATAGTGCGGTTTTTGGTGGTAGAAGTGAACGAAGAAGAAGAAGAAGAAGAAAGACATAGTGAGTGAGAAGCAGACATGCCATCAGAACAAGAAAAGCAGAGAATTCTATAAAGAATTGAAAACAGTAAAGCAAGGGTATAAACAACCTCTACAGAGCTTGAAGGATAGTAGTGGAAGCATGATAAATGATGAAAAGAAAATCTGTATCAGATGGAAAGAATATTTTGAAAAACTGCTAAACTGTGAAGAGCCTATGAATATGCAGGAAACTCTCTACCGTAGAGAGCGGAACAACAACACAACTCCTTCAGATCATCAGAGGAAGTACCCCCCCCCCTCAGACAAGTGTTTCGGCCCTTTAAACTCCTGACACTCTAAGGGGGGTGGGCCCCTCTGGGTCATGACTCCCAGAGGTCTTGTGAGTTGTTGCTTTTTTCGGTCCCGGGATCGAACCCATGATCTTCCAGTTGCCACACGTCTTTAGCGATTTAGCTATGGAGGACTGGTATTGGTTGTGGCAAATGAAATTACTTATGCTCCCAATGCTTGTTTCGCACACTCCACAGCCAGCATGAGGCCTTTTCTGCTGTTTCTGAAAGGCTTCTCAATGCCCTTGCTCTTGCTTGTCCCTTTATGCCCAGTTGCTTACATAGGTCATATGCTGATGTTGCTACAAATCCCCTTGCTCCCACTTCTACAGCTATCACTTTTGCCCTGATGCCTGCCCCCTGCCTCAGTTGCTTGACCAGGTCATTGTACTTCTCCAATTTGAATAAATGCTGTTCCTCTATTCTAGTTTCGTATGGGACCGTAAGCTCGATCATTATTAATTCCTGTTTTTCTGTGGAGTACACTACAATGTCCGGTCGCATTCCTGTGTTCTTGATGGCAGTCGGGTATTCTCGTCTTTCTGGAAGGTCCGCTGTCACTTCCCAATCATTTGTACCATCTAGCAGTGATGGTAAGGGAATGTCCCTGATTTCAATATTTGATGTCGTACCAGCACCTATGAAGTATTTAGGTGGGACCTCAACTCTTTTGCTGTTATTTGCTTTATCGTTTGCCCTGTCTACAATGGCTACTAGTTCCTGCAACACTCTGTTGTGCCGCCAGGTGTACCGTCCTTGCCCTAAAGACACTCTACATGCTGACAGCACATGTTCCAATGTTTGCCTTTCGTTGCAGGGAGGGCACTTTGTATCTTCTGATACCCCCCATTTGTATAGGTTGGAGCCTGTAGGCAGAAGGTCATAAGTAGCTCTGATGATGAAGCTGAGCCTCAAGGGTGCCATTTTCCAGATGTCATTCCATGTTAGTGATCTCTGCAGGACTTCCTCCCATGTTGTCCATTGCCCTTGTTGTGATTGTTGGACTGCCTTCTGGACCCGCTTGTTATCCTCTGAATTCCTTACCTCGCTGATGATCATATCCCTTCTTTCCTTGCAGGAGGCCTTTGACCACCATTTGATTTCACCATGACCAAATCCCCTTCTGTTGGTCTGGGTGTACCCTATTACTTCTTTCAGCTCCTGCGTTTCCCTGGCTGTGATCACTTCCTCACCTACTTTCCATTTTCGTCCAGTTCTAAGTGTTGGCTGCACTTCTCGTACCACTGGATCTGTAGATTCTTGTAGCATCATTGAAAGTCTTGTTTTTCCTACCTTGTATTCTTCAACCACAGATTTGAAAGGCAGCTGCAGTTTGCTCTTCTTGCAGTACAGCGCTACATCAGTTAATCCTGGTGGTACGCCCAACCACTTTCTTATGGCTTTATTTATCTTTCTTTCGACTGCCTCTACTGTGCTGGTACTTATTTCGTAAATGAGTAGTGGCCACATCAGTTTTGGAATCAGCATGAACTGGAGGCACCATATTTTGAACTTACCCAGTAGCCTGCTTTTGTCTATGATGCTCAGTCCATTCTTCGCCATTTCTATAACCTGCTTCACAGCGCTTGAGTCCTTCATGGATGCATCATATACTCTGCCAAGGCTCTTCACTGGCTCTTCCCCTACAGTTGGGATTATTTGATTTGCCACTGTGTACGATCTTTCTATCACTTTCCCTTTCATGAGTGACAGATTTCTTGACTTCTTTGGCTTGAAGCTCATGCGGCACCATATGATAAGGTTGTCCAAACGCTCTAACATCTTTCGTGCCTGTGCTTCACTGGTTATTATTACTGTTGTGTCATCCATGAATGCTTTTAGTGGTGGCATTTGACATCCATTTCTGAATCTTGGGCCTTCTGCTGCTCCTTCTGCTGCTCTCAGGATTACTTGCATGGCTAGTACGAACAGTATGGGAGATATTGTACAGCCCATTGCAATTCCTACCTGGAGCTCGATCCATCTTGTAGTATATCCTGATGTTCCAAACCTCATGAGGAACCCTGTGAAGTACCTTTTCAGCATATTTGTGATTTCTTTTGGCACATGATACATGTTTAGTGCTAGCCATATCATCTGGTGTGGTACTGAGCCATACGCATTGGCTAGGTCAAGCCATATTACCTGTAGATCTTGCTTTCCAGATTTTGCCTGCTGAATGGCTTCCCAAATCATTGACGCATGCTCGAGACATCCTGGGAAACCTGGAATTCCTCCCTTCTGCACGGATGTATCAATGTAACCATTGTCTAGGAGGTATGTTGTTAGTCTTTTTGCCATCACAGAGAAGAATATCTTTCCTTCCACATTCAGAAGTGAGATCGGCCTGAACTGGTTGATTTCAGTGGAATTCTGCTCCTTGGGGATGTATACTCCGTTAGCCTTTTTCCATTCCTTACATATGACTCCTTTGGTCCATGCTGTTCGTAGGAGTTTATGAAGCTTCTTTAGTACTTCAGGGCATCTTTTGTATAGTATGTAAGGAACGCCATTTGGGCCTGGTGCTGACTTGCCTTTAGCTTTCCTTACAATGCTCTCTACTTCTTGTAAGGTTGGTGGGCTGCATTTGAATTTGCTGCCTGGTGCACAGGGCCACACTAGACCTTTCATCTGCTCGAGAGGTGTATGCTGATTTTTATCAGAGTATGTCTTGCTCAGATGTTCTTCGAGCACCTCCTTACCTGCTTTCAGCGTACCTGATTTTGGCTGTTCAAATAAATGCTTGGCAAATCTGAAGGGATCTCTGTAGAACTTCTCTCTTGCGTATCTGGTTCCCTCTTCCTTTTACATAGTCTTTCAGCTCTGCAAAGTGCATTGTGCTTTGATTTTAGATGCTGCCAAACCTGTCTTAGTCCTTCTTTTTCTGATTCATGTGCCTTCTTGAACATTTTCCGGGCATGGTTCTTCTGCTGTCTTATTGCTTCTATTTTCCTCTGTCTTCTGGACTTTCTTGGTGTCACTTTTTCTCTTTTTGCCTGTTTGGTTCCAAACTCTTTGTAGCAGTGAAGATATATGATGTTACCAAATGCTTCCAGCTTTTGCTCCAGGTTTTTTCCTCTTAGCTGTTTGTCCAGTTCTTTGCATAATCCTGCGTCTAGGTTTTCCCATATGCTTTTTGCACTTGCTGGTGGAAAGTTAACCTTGTCTCTGGTCTCGTCGGAGAGCTGCATTGCCTCCCCGCTGCCTGACTCAACCTGAATATTCTCTGTACTGTGGATTATATCCTGACAGAGGACTTCTAATGTCTTATCTGAGACTGGCATCACAGTGCCATAAACATAATACTATGTGAAGAAATACAGACTTGTGAATCTGAAATAGAGGAACTAGTCTTATAAGAACACATCTACACTATCATGCTTCAACGAAACAACAAAGCAATGGCTTCTGATGGAATTGTTGAAGAAATGATTAAGGAAAGAGATCTAAATCTGCATGAACAGATATGTATGCTAATACAACAAATATGGAGAGAAGAAAAACTCCCTAGTGAATGGTGAGAATCATTATTTATTCCGGTATTTGAAGAGGTGATAAGAGTAAGACTACAGAGGAATATCCTTATTATGAACAAGCTACAAAATAATATCTATTATACTTTTAAACAGGTTAAAACCATACATTTAAATAGGTTAAAACCATACAGTAAGAACATAATGTGAGACTATCAAGCAGGTTTTAGGAAGAATACGAGTAGATCAAATGTAAACCAAATATTTTATCTATGTAATAAGACATAGTATTTTCATTGGCTTCAAGAAAGCCTATGACAGCATAGATAGGAGCAGCTTATGGAAAATTATGAAAGAATTTGAGATACCTAATAAATTAATCAATTTTACCAGAATATGCATGGAGGATGCACAAAATGTAGTAATTTATAAAAGAAGAAAGACAGAACTCTTATATATAAGAACTGGTTTAAAACAAGGTGATGTATTATCTCCATTAATATTCAATCTAGTACTAGAAAATGTAATCAGAAAAGTGAAAGAAGAAAGCTGTACAGAAAAACGAACTAAAATACTAGGATACGCTGATGACATCAACCTGATGGGGGAAACTATGCAAGAAGTCATCAATACTTGCATACACCTGAGAGACGTGGCACTAAAAGTGGGCTTGACCACTGACCAAAATAAGACAGAATATACAATTCAGATAGAGACCAGAGGCAGAATGATCCAGGTTATATAAAAGTTGGAGATATGATCATTAGGAAAGCAGAGAATACAAATATCTAGGCACAACCTTCAACAGAAGCAACAAAGTAAGCGATGAAATTAAAAGTAGAGTTTATCCATTCATTTGCATGTCCCTTGCAGAACTTTGCAGAGTACAGATAGGTAATAAAATATACTGCACCTTGCAAAACCTATAAAAATCCAAAATCCTGTCCCAAAACACCAAAATAATAGTCTACAAAACTATAATAAGACCAGCCATCATGTGTGGATACGAATGGAGTACAACAAAGAAAGATGAACAACAATTGCAGATCTTTGAGAACAAGATCTTAAAAAGAATCTTTGGGCCCACAAAGGATACCAACAGTGGAGAATGGAGAGCTAGAAGGAACACTGAACTGAACAGCTTATTTAAATCCCAACAAATTATAAATGTCTTGAAACTGAACAGACTATGCTGGTTGGGCCATGTAGAAAGAATGGAAGTGAACAGACAAATGAAAACTATGTGTGCACAAGAGATAAGGGAAACAAAACCATGAGGTAGACCAAGACAGAGATGGAAAGATAGCAAGAAGAGGATATAAAAGAAATTGGTGTCACCAACTGGAGAGAGAAGATTAGAAATAGAGAGGAATGGAGGCAAACTTTATCAGTAGCTATGAGCCTTAATGGCTCAGAAAGTTAAAGAAGAAGAATAAGAAAATAAGAACATGTCTACATAAATGAGGATAAATGCAACTCTGCAAAACTGCCTTGTTATCATCAAAAATATTTCTGAGAATGAATCAGCATACATTTTTCTGTACTTTCTATACAGTCAAATAGTGATTTTTCAAATGCAACTTTAAAAACTGAGTCTCTAAAAATCTCAGTGACAGAGGTAGCTGGAGTAATCAATGGCCTTAGAAACAAATCAGCAACTAGGAAGAATGAAGTGTTTTTGTCTCTGACAATCACAATGACGATATAAGATCTTGAAGGAGATGGCAGCATCAATGAAGCAGATCTTTCCCCACAAATTTGCACTGACTGCTTTAATCTGCAAACCACTCACTTTCAGATGAATGGGAAGCAAAAGAGGACTCTTCTTTAAAAGCAACGAGAGTGGTGTGTGCTGTTGTCTCTCTCACTCAGTGTCCCTGCTGACAGGTGAAGGATATCATGCTCTTCCATAACCCTCGAGCCCTTGTGCATCTCAACAGGCTTGGCACTGAGCATTTCTGTACTAGGATATCATCTTTTTTCTCTCTCTGCCTCTGTCTCTTCTACCTTTGATCTTCCCTATTGCCATTAAATGTTCTAGCCTGCCTCTGGTCCAAACATGCCCCATTGTAGTCAGTTTAGAATATGTTTTGTCTATAAGATCTGGCCTCCTAGAGTCAATAATAAAAGATAGTGAAATGTTTGATAAGTTCTCTTGTCTTTGTTTCTGAAGAAAAGTTCAAGAATGAAAAAAAACAAAAAACAGACATTGTGGATCATGAAAAATAAAGGTGCTGGGGGAGGGGGTGGGGATGGACATGAAAAGGAGGGGGGGAGACACACAAACATACATACACACACACACACGCAGATCCACTCACACACCCATCTGTTGCCCTTCCGGCTGGTTTTGGCTGTCATGCTTTTCCACAATTCCATAATTTCTTTCTCTGTCTACCTTTATCTCTTTTGCCTTCTGTCTTTCCCCTTGTCACAATGTATTCTAGCTTGACTTACTTTAGAACATGCCCTAAGAATTTGTATTGTTTTTTTTTCTGACTTTTGTTATTGTTTCTCATCTCTTCAGCCTCTCTCAGAACCTTCTTGTTTGATTTCTTTGCTGTTTGTGGTATTCATAGCATTTTTCTAAGCAACTATATTTCAGTAGTAGAAAATGGAGACAGCACAGAGGACATCAACAGCAGACTTACTAGAGCAAACCAGGCTTTTGCAATGCTGCAGAATATATGGAAATCAAAAAAACTAAGCATAAATATGAAAATCTAATGTTATAAGTGTACTACTCTATGGAAGTTAATGCTGGAAAATCACCAAAACCATAGAAAACAAGTTGAATTCTTTCCAGACTAAATGTTTACGAAGAATTAGAAAAATATTTTGGCCAAACACCATAAGAAATAACATCTTATTGGCAGAAATGCAGATGAAGCCACTGACAACAATTATTGAGGAAAGACGCTGGCGATGGTTGGGACATGTGTTCCGAATGACTGATAACTCACTACCAAAAATAGCACTAAGATGGACACCACAGGGAAACAGAAGTAAGGGTAGACCAAAAGAGACATGGAGAAGAACAACAGAAAGGATGTTGAGTAATAGAGGGCTCACCTGGGCAAGAGCAGAAAAAAAGGCGAAGGACAGGCATTTGTGGAAAACCCTTGCGGAAGCCCCATGTGCCCTGGGCACTTAAGGTTCAGAGAGAGAGAGATATTTGAGTGGCTTCCAGCTGGCATTGTGCTTCATTACTGACTGACCATAAAATAAACCTGGCTCAGTGTAGCACTGGAGCTCTTTTCCTCACTCCCAGTGTGAGTGATTTATTACACAGTGTGCTCTTCATTTTCTGAAACATTATTTTGCCATGCATTATTCTGCTCTTATCTCAACTGGGCATCTTCCATTTGAGGTCAGTAGTGTCCCCAAATATCTAAACTTGTCCACCTGTTTCAGTATTGTGTCATTTACTGGTTTTTTTTTTACATTCAGGAATCACTTTTTTTCTTTGAGATGACCATAACTTCTGGTTTTTTTTTCATGTTCAAGGTAAGACCCCTGTTTTCATTTTATTTTGCTACTATGTCCAGCAGTTCTTGTAGTTCTTTTTCACTCTTGCTATTAAGACTATATCATCTGTGTATCTCAAGTTGTATTCCCCGGCTGATATTCCAGGTAGTTCGTCTATATTCCGCATGATATTCTTACTGTACAGGGAAAACAAATCAGATGACAACACGCATCCTTGGTGCATTCCAATTTTAATTTCTTGATATTTGCCGGTTTCTTGCTCCACCTTTATTGTTGCTGATTGCTTCCAAAAGATGTTTTTAATAATTCTTAGATTCATTCCATCATGTTTAATTTTTCTAACATTTCCATTACGAGGTTGTGGCTTACTTTGTCAAAGCCCTTGCAAGTAAATGAAGCATAAATATAGATCAGTTTTTAACTTCTGCGGCTTTTTCTGTGAGCATTCTTAACACGTAAATTGCATTGCCTTAACCCTTCCCTTCGACAAATCCAAATTGTTCTTCTAAAATCTCTAGTCTTATTTTAGCTTGTACTCATTGCATGATTATGCAGTGAAGAATTTTGGTGACGTGACTCAGGCTTATTGTTCTGTAATCTTCACATTCTACTGTGCCTGGTAATTTTGAAATAGTGATAAATATTGTTTTCCTTAAATCATTTGGTGTATATCCAGTACTGTGGATGTTATTCAAAAGTTTAGTTATTACTTCTACTCCATATTCCTCTAGTGCTTCCAGCTCTTCTTTGGTTATGTAGTCTGGACCTGTGCTTTATTATTCTTCATTTGGTTTTTGGCTTCTGTGACTTCTGTCATTATTATAGGAGGCCCCTCATTGTTGTTTCCAGGGTTTAGATAAGGTCTTTCTTCACTGTACAGGTCTTTGATGTAATCATTCCACCTGTCTATTATTTCTTCTCTTCCCATTTTCCCTCCTTTGATTTAAGGCTAAAAACATATCCTGGAGCAAACTGTGACCCTAACCATGAACTTCTGGTGGCAGATTTCAAGATGAAATTAAAAAACATTGTGGAAAGTAACAAAGTAATTAGATATGACACAAGCACTGTCCCATGTGAGCACAACATTGATATGGAGAACAGATTCGAGACCCTAATGTCAGTACTGGAGGAAATGATACCAGACAAGCTTGCCCATCATATCATAGTTTATTATATCACATCTGCCCAAACTCTACTACTGAAAAGAGCAGTAAAGAAGTGAGATTACATTTCAGAAGAAACAATAAAGCTAACTGAAGAAAGAAGGAAAATCAAGTCCAAAAAAGATGCTGAAAAAAAAGCACAGTATAAGAAATATACAAAGGACTTAAGGGAACAGGTTAGACATGACAAAAATAAATACATAAGAGATTCAGCAGAATAGAAAGAATGTTAGATGATGGTATTTGTAAAAATATGTTTTCTGAAGCAAAATTGTTGAAGAACTTCAAACTGAAAACATCCCTTTATGTAATTAATGACAAACAAGGGAATACACTAATGGAAAGAAAAGACATCTTGAATAGGCAGGAAGAGCACTGCAAAGAGATGTACCAAGAGATAAATAGTACAGAAGATGACAGTAAGGATAAATTAAGATCCTGAACTCTTTTTGGAGGAGGTCAGAGATGCCATAAAGAATCTTAAAAAAGGTTAAACCCCTGGTTGTGATGAGTTAACAGCTGGAATGATACCAGCAGTAGGAGAAAGTAGCACCTGCACTTATCATGCTCTGTGCTGTAAGATCTGGAAAAGCAGAAGTTGGCCCAAAGACTGGAAATGCTCAATTTACATACCTCTGCCTAAGAAGGGTGATCTAAAAATGTCTGTGAACTATAGAACTATCACGCTTAAAAGTCATGCAAGCAAGATATTGCTATGAATCATACTGAAAAAATAACTACAGCTCATCAGAGAAATGGAGAGATACCACCTTGACATACTGGGCACCAGTGAAATGCGATGGTCAGAAGCAGACAAAAGATCAACGGAAAACGGTAAGTTAATAATACATTCAGGCAGAGACGACAGGAAACATCTAGTGGGGTAGGTATAATTATGTCAAATGTAGCAGCAAAGAGCCTTGTAGAATGGGAACCAGTGAACAGTCGTATAATAAGAGCACAATACAATTTAAGACACAGAAGAATGACAATAATACAATGTTATACACCCATGAATGATGCAGATGATGAGGTGAAAGATGATTTCTATCACCAATTACAAATAAGTCCCTAAACATGGCCTCCTAATTGCTATGGGGGACTTCAACGCTAAGGTAGGAAAAGATAACACCGATGTAGAAAAAGTAATGGGGAAAGAAGGAATTGACACGGTAAATCAGAATGGAGAAAGATTCACTGAAGTATGTCTAACAGAGGGTATGGTCATTACAGGCACAATATTTCCACACAAAGAGATACATAAAACAACGTGGATATCTCCAGATGATAGAACTAGAAACCAGATAGATCATTTTTGTATTAGAAAGCAATACAGAACATCTCTGATAAATGTAAGGGCATATAGGGGTGCAGATGTCAACAGTGATCACAATCTGTGTATAGGCAAAATAAAACTAAAACTGAAAAGCCAACACAAGAAATCAATAAACAGAAAGATAAACAGCCACAGCCTACAAGAAAAGAATACTAACAGTAATTTCAGTCAGGAACTTGTCAATCATTCCACAACACTCAGTGAAGTAGAGGAGATAAGTATAGATGAATTAAGAATTCTTACAGCACAGCTATAATCACAGCAGCAAAAGCAAGCGCTGGACTGAAAGAACCAAACTGAAAAGCATGGACAACTAAAGAAAGACCAATACTTAGCAAAATCCTATTAACATCAAGCAAAGACCAAAAGCAAAGATGGGCTAAACACTTCCAAGAAATACTTAATCGACCACATTCAAAATAATTGATAAACCTTGAAACCGACTTACCAGTCCCACAACTAAATGTCAACCTAGATGAAATTACATTGCATGAAACTGAAACAGCACTGAATTTAATGGCTAACAACAAAGCTGCAGGTGAAGATGAAATAACATCCGAAATGTTAAAAGCTATCAATAGTGACAACATGAGACAACTACAGAGAATGTTTAATAAGATTTAGAAAGAAGAAAAGGTCCCTTCTAAATGAAAAAAGGAATCATTGTTAAAATACCAAATAAAGGCAACTTTATTGACTGATACAATTGGAGAGGAGTAACCTTAATATCAGTTGTGTCAAAAGTATTTTGCAAGGTCATTTTGAATAGACTTAAAGATATAGCAGATACTGCAATGGGAGAAGAACAGGCATGCTTTTGAAAAGGGAGAAGATGTCTCGACCAGATCTTTACTCTAAGAATAATACTTGAAGAACATATTGAAAAGCAGAAACCATTAATACTGAACTTCACAGACTTTAAAAAGGCATTTGATAGCGTACACAGAGATTCATTATTAAGAATTTTAAGTCTATATGGAATACCATCTAAAATTGTCAACATCATTATGGACTTCTACAATAGATATGTTTGTGCAGTCAAGACAGAAGAAGGATGAGCGAATGATTCCGGATTGAAACAGGCATGAAACAAGGATGTATACCATCTCCTTTACTTTTTGGAACTACAATAGACTTCATAATGAAAAAATGCTGCACAGGTAACACAGGTATTGACTGGGTACATGGGACCCAACTAGAAGATCTTGATTTTGCTGATGACATAACTCTTATCAGTAACAACGTGAATTCCATGCAAGAAAAAACAGATAGCCTGTCTTCACTGGCTAGCAAAATAGGACTTGAAATTAACAAAGACAAAACAAAAATAATGAAACTTCTCATTAATCAAAATGAAAAAATACAAGTAGAAAGGACAGATGTTGAAGAAGTCAGTCAATTTGCATACCTTGGCAGCTACATAGACCAAGATGGTGACACCAGAAAGGAAGTTAGAATTAGAACGGCAAAAGTAGCACTGATCTTCAAGAATCTTGAGAACATATGGCATTCAAAAGTTATAAGCACAAAAACCAAGTTAAGACAATTCAAATGTAATATCCACCCTGATTTATCCATGTGAAAGCTGGAAAACAACTAAAGAAATAAATTAGACTCTTTTGAAAACAAATGCATAAGGAAAATACTCGGCATCATGTGGAACGAATTCAAGAACAGTGCAGAGATAAGACAGATGACTGAACAACAACCAGTCTCATGGGTGATCAGGAAAAGGAGATGGACATATGTTGGTCACTTTATGAGAAGAAATGATCAGAGAATCTCAAAACAAGCTATCAAGTGGAACACAACAGGTAAAAAAAAAGAGACAGACCACGGGAAACTCTGAAGAGGAAATTGTTAAGAGAGGCCAAATTAACAGGCATAAAATCCCTTGATGAGTTTGAAAGGCTCGCCGAAGACAGGAAAAATTAGTGAACTTTCTTGTGAGCCCTATGTGACATTTAATGTCATGGGAAGAATATAAGATATAAGATATTGAATAAGACAGAGGAAAACAAGAAAGACATGAAGTACAGCTAGGTTCAGACCAGGCAGAGGCACCAGAGGTCATGCACTAAACAAGAGGAATATCATAAAAAAGTGTAGAGAGTTTAATGTGGATCTATACACCTGTTTTGTAGACTGCTTTAAAACTTCTGACAGTGTACAACATTAACAATTATGGTCTATTATCAACAACATGGGTTTTCCTAATCATCTGGTACACCTCATAACCAGACTGTACCAAGATTAGCAAGCAGCAGTGAGGGTAGATGGCGAAACATGGGGCTGGTTTGACATACAAAAGGAAGTAAGACAGTGGTGTGTCCTTTCTCATACTTGTTTAACATCTACACTGAAAACATGGGGAATGTAAGAGATGAACAGGAAAAACCAAAATTTGATTCTTTCAACATCAGAGGCCGCCAGATTCCAAAAATTAGATATGCTGAGAATACTATCCTTCTGTCAAACATCTCAGAACTGCAACAGTTGATTCTCTCAACCAAAAGACACAGTGAAGCTCAGAACCTCTTTTTAAACACCAACAAAACCAAAGTAATGGTAAATGAGAAGCAAACCCAAAATTATATTGGACCATCAAGAGCTTGAAAACATAAATAAATTTGAATATCTAGGTTCAATCATCACTGTCAATGTTGACTGCGCATTGGAAATTACAAGAAGAATTGCAGTTGCATCACAGAAACTACTGTAGCATAGTCCCTTATATATTAGGATAGTATTATTATTATTATTATTAATGGTATGATTATTATTACTCTTAGCATTTTTATCATAGTTACTATTATTACTGATAAGTAGAAAGTAAGTTAGAAAAGATGGAAAGTTTTGGAGAGAAACACTCCCATGGCATTAGTAGTAATATTATGACAGGATGCTCAGAAGAATAATCAGACTAAGTAGATACCAAAAATACAAGACACAATGAAAAGCGTTGGCACAATAAAAGTGGGGAACGGACTAATCCCTGAAACCTATGACATGAAAGAGATAGTGGACTGGACAACTGAATACACAGATTTGATTTAACAGAAACATGAAGCATAGTTGGTAATCTTAGGACACAATTTGCACACAGTTTTGAAAAAAAGTAAGTGGACTGATTCATCCCAAAATCCAATCTGGGCCAGATCAGTAGGTAATCAACCAGCTGACTAATGGAAAGATCTAGAGGTGTGCCCTATAGGACAAATGACTTACAACATATAAGCCAGGCATGCAGTTTTGAAGGGGACAGGATAGACAAGAAAAAGGGGTGACAGAAAAAAGAGGAGGGCAACGACAGATGGAACAGATGGACAAGTAGAGCAATAGATATTTGGGAGATAAGAGTTATTCATGAGTGATTGAACTAGTGCAGTGTAGAGTTAGACATTTCACTCACAGTTTGTGTAGAAAATAACATTAGGGTTTGATTTTGTGAACAATGATTATGAGCTTCAATGATGAAACCAAGAAATTTTATGTTCTATTGCATCTTATTCTAAGGGATGTTGTCAACAAAAAAATTATCTTATTTGTCAGAATTAAATGGATTCAGTGAACTTTTCAGTGGACTTAGTCAAGTGAATGTAATATTTGTGAAACCTGTTTAGACCACAGGACATGGATGTGTGTGAAGATAATGTCCACATTAATAAAAAAACATCTTCAAGCTGCAATACTATAATCATTCAGAAATATTCTGTGTTATAATGCAGCATACATTCATTACATTGGCAGAGTTATAAAACAGTATTATCAAAGAATATCTTCAATCATCAATATACAAACATCAACCAGTAATATACTAATTCAAAACTTGAAAGTGTTACACTAGCACAGATGAAGAGTATGTGGCAAGGTACCAACAAGAAAACAAAGTTATGTTTACTAAGAGCTTACATATGTCCAGTGGCAACATATGGATGTGAAACATGGGCACTAGAAAAGAGAATAACAGCATTTGAAATGAATGTTACAGAAGGACACTTAGAATAGATAAAAGGTAACATTTCCATTTCCATGCCATTAAGGCATATTGGAGAATACGGTGTTAGGCCCATATCTTCCATGACCTTTGGTAAATGAAAGTGTGATGTGGCTAGCATCACACGTGGCCGCTTTGATTTCTATGGTACCAATTTTTAAAGGCTGGGTGTTAGAATATCATGGATAGAATGAAAATTAAATAAAGAGATATTGATGGGATTAGGTATTACAGAAAACTGGTTCATAAACATGATAAAAATTAGAAAGCTGAGACACTTTGGCCGCATCAAGAGACACAAGAGCTTGGAGAGATTGATAGCAGAAGGCATAGTGCCTGGCAAATGAGAAAAAGGATGACCTCACTGCAGGTGGACTCAGGACACCAAGTGAAGTCTGAATGTGTCATTGCAAATGCCAGTCAGCTGGCATATTGTGCAAGATGCCAGTCAGCCTGCACAAGATGCCAGTCAGCTTGCACAAGATGCCAGTCAGCCTGCACAAGATGCCAGTCAGCCTGCACAAGATGCTAGTCAGCTTGCACAAGATGCCAGTCAGCCTGCACAAGATGCCAGTCAGCCTGCACAAGATGCTAGTCAGCCTGCACAAGATTCCAGTCAGCTTGCACAAGATGCTAGTCAGCTTGCACAAGATGCTAGTCAGCTTGCACAAGATGCCAGTCAGCTTGCACAAGATGCCAGTCAGCCTGCACAAGATGCCAGTCAGCTTGCACAAGACCATATTGCATTCAGGGAGGCTGTGAGAAGAACAATGTTTTGGAAAGTGCATGTCACATGAATGATGACTTGATGTAAGACATCCAGTTTTGTGATGTGTCTTTCTGCTTGTTAGTTCGTCAATGTTTTGATACATTTCTCTTGTGGTACCTTCTATTTCTTTGCATTTTGCATTTAGTCACTCTTCTTTTGCTTTGTTGCATTTATTAGTTATTTCTTTGTTTAATTCTTTATATTTTTCTTTGTTATATTTCACTATGTTACTTTTGTTATTGCCAGTTTTGCCATTCTTGTGTAATCTTCGCTAATCCATTAAGTTTAGAATTTCATCTTTCATCCATTTTTTTTTTGGCAAGTCTTTTTAACTTAAGTATAATCTCTCTTAAAAATACACATAGAAGGGACAGATATTGAAGAAGTCAATCAATTTGCATACCTTGGCAGCTACATAGACCAGGATGGTGACACTAGAAAGGAAGTTAGGATCAGAATTGCAAAAGCAGCATCAATCTTCAAGAATCTTGAGAACATATGGAATTCAAAAGTTATAAGCACGAAAATCAAGTTAAGACTATTCAATTCAAATGTAATATCCACCCTCATTTATGCATGCGAAAGCTGGAAAACAGCTAAAGAAATAGAAAAGAAATTAGACTCTTTTGAAAACAAATGCCTAAGGAAAATACACGGCATCAAGTGGAATGAATTCAAGAACAATGCAGAGATAAGACAGATGACTGAACAACAACCAGTCTCATGGGTGATCAGGAAAAGGAGATGGACATATGTTGGTCACTTGATGAGAAGAAATGATAAGAGAATCCCAAAACAAGCTATCAAGTGGAACACAACAGGCCGAAGAAAAAGGGGCAGAGCGCGTGAAACTCTGAAGAGGACATTATTAAGAGAGGCCAAGTTAACAGGCATAAAATCCTTTGTTGAGGTTGAAAGACTCGCCGAAGACAGGAAAAATTGGCGAACTACTTTGCGAGCCCTATGTGACGTCTAACGGCACGGGAAGGATATAAGATAAGATAAGATAAGATAATCTCTCTTGATGTTTATTGAATAGTCTCTTAACATTTCCCACTGGTTGTCGATGCCATCAATTTTTGCTATTTGCATTGTATCTGTTTTTTACAATAATGTTGTGTTTCTTTCAGACTATTTTCAGTAGTCCTAAGTACAGTTTTATATTGCCTCTCACTTTCTTGATCTTCTTCAGTTTAATTCCCATTTTTACTACTACAGGAACATGCAGACTAGCTGAGTTTTCTTTTTTAAATTGTTTGCTATATTCTAGTGCTCCAGCTCAAGTATTTTCAGTCAAGAGCAAAGTGTAATCTAAAGCAAAACCTAACTGCACGTACAGACTTTCAGGTGTTTTCAGTCACGAGCAAAGTGTAATCTAAAACAAAACCTAACTGTACGTACAGACTTTCAAGTGTTTTCAGTCATGAGCAAAGTGTAATCTAAAGCAAAACCTAACTGCACGTACAGACTTTCAGGTGTTTCATGATTATAAAGTACAATTCTGAGTTGAGTTGCCCAGAATTTAAAAAATTATTTTAGTAGAAATGTTTATATTTTGAAGAAAATTCTCTGTGCGGAGAAGCACAAGTAGGCCTGACTGGCACATTTGTAAATAAAGTTATAAACCTAGTCCACGGAGTAAGATTTTGGGTTAAAATTGAAATTTAACCCATTTGACTCAGTGTCCTGTATTTAAACTTAGAGAAGATGATCAGGTTAGAGTAGAATAGAAAAATAACCATGGTATGGTAGAAATGATCAGGGTATAGTATGAAATGACAGGAAACGATCAGAGTATGGCAGGAAATGACCAGTGTGTAGCAGGAAACAGCTGGGGTATGACATGAAATGACCAAGGTATGACAAGAGATAAGCTTTTGTCTTGCAAACATTGTTTTAAATATAATAACTTAGGACAAACATGCCACAAGAGAAAAGAAAAATGTTTAATGTTGCGTGTCAGATCTGTCTTATCAGCAGTAATGGCATTCTAATGATATAAGATTAAAGACAATCATAACACCAGTAGAAACAATCAGTCACATCACCAAGAAATTAACAGTTCTCCATGCTGACTTGCAAGAAATTGATGCTGTGTTGTGTTGTCTGGGATGACCAGATTTTGAAATGAGGTAAAGGAACACTTCCATAAGTAAGTAATTATCACATGATATTCATGATATTACTTGTATTCATTATATTCAATGGGTTCATTCATTTGCATGTCACATGTGGAACTTTGCCTCCCTAACAGCACTCCTGTAGGCCTCTCAGTTGTGGGCAAGATGGCCAGCTGCTGATGCATCCATTTGCAGATCATCAATAATGTCTTGCAGCCATCTTTGCCTTGGTCTTCCACTCTTTCTTTTTCCTATTATGTACTCTTCCAAGACTGTTTTCTCTAGATTATCGTGATGTTTAATGTGTCTTAATGTGCAGTGGCAACTGGAAGATCATGGGTTCAATCCCAAAAAAAAAGCAACAACTCACAAGACCTCTGGGAGTCATGACCCAGAGGGGCACACCCCCCTTAGAGTGTCAGGAGTTTAAAGGGCTGAAACACTTGTCTGGGGGGGGGGGGTACTTCCTCTGATGATCTGAAGGAGTTGTGTCGTTGTTCCGCTCTCTATGGTAGAGAGTTTCCTGCATATGTCTTAAGTTTTCTCTCTTTAATCCTCTTTACTACCCAGCCTTCTTCAATATTAAGTTCTTGTAGTAATGATATATTTGTTCTTTTTTGTGTCCATGATATTTGAAGAACTCTTCTGTAGCATTTACATTCGAAGGCATTTATGTGTTTCTCAGCTGTTTTGTTAAGTGTCCAGGTCTCACAGGCATATGTTGTGATTGAAAAAATGCATGCCCTTAAAAATCTTATTTTTGTAGTTCTGTCTGTTCCTCTCCACAGATGCTTTAGTTGTTTTACTTTCTGAAGAGCTATAGATGTCATACTTTTAATTTCCCTCATTGTATCGCCATTATTAGGTAGCAGTGATCCAAGATATTCAAAACTCTCTACTTCTTCCAGTTTTTCCTCATTGATACATATTTCAGCTGCCTTGTTTGTTTTATCAGTTGTCATCAATTTAGTCTTCTTTGCAATAACATAGAGGTTTTGCTCTTTGCTGTTCTTATGGACTGATATAATTAGATTTTCCATTCCTTTTTGTGTTGTGGACAGTAAAACTGTGTCATCAGCATATCTAATCTACAGTATTTCATAACCTCTAATTGCTGTGGGATCGTATATTCTTTGTCTACATTTTCTCTAACATTGCTCTTTATATTTTCAGTATACAAGTTAAATAAGAAAGGCGACAATATGCACGCCTGACGGACTCCTTGTTTTATGTTTAACCAAGTTGTCGTTTCACCATTTATTCTTACTGCTGCCTGTTGGTCTAGATTCAGCAGTGATGTTAATTATATCAAATGTGTTGGAAATCCCATTTTTTCCATTAATTCTCAAAGTTTCTGGTGTTGTACACAATCAAATGCTTTGAGTAGTCTATAAATATAGATTCACATTAAACTCTCTGCATTTCTTTATTATTAATCTTAGATTGAATATATGATCTCTTGATCCTCTTCCTTGCCTGAAACCAACTTGGACCATATTGGCTTCTTCTTCTATTTCCTTACAAAGTCTACCCATTATGATTTTTAACAGAATTTTACTAGCATGACTAATCAGGACAACAGTTCTGTAGTTTGTGCATAATTTCAGGTTACCCTTTTTTGGCAGTGGTATGAATACAATTCTTTTCCATTCTTTTGACCAAATACCTGAATGCCATATCTTTTCACATGGTGGATGATAGTTTGTTGCATATTCCTTTTCTCCTGCTTTAATAAATTCAGCTGCTACCTCATCACATCCTGGTGATTTACCATTTTTCAGATTCTTTATTACCCATAAAACTTCTTCTATTGTTGGTTCGGGTTCTTTCTCCTCCAATAATAACTCACACTGTAGATTTCTGCTCTCACAGTCAGTTGTTTCATACATTCCTCTGCAATATTCCTTCCATCTTTCTAGAATTTCCTCTGTCTCTGTCAAGGTATTCCCCATCTTGTCACAAATTACATTTAGCTTAGGTGTGACATTTCTCGTCAGTGTCCTCATTTCTTTAAATATTTCACTATCTCTTCCACACTTCTGATGTCCTTCTATTCTTTCACAACAATCTTGTATGTATTGTTTTTTGTCTTTTCTTATGTTTCTTCATACTTCTTTGTTAAAGATTTATATTTCTCTTTGTTGTTTGTCACTTTCCACTTAGTCTTCATTTCTCTACATTGTTTATCAGTTCTAGTGTGCCTGCTGTAATCCATCCATTCTTTTGTTTTCATTACTGGAACCATGTCTTTAGCTGTTGTTATTAAGATAACTCTGGCCTGTGTAGCCAATTCATCTGGTGTCATCTCCTCCTGTACAGCCATCAGGATTTCGAAGCGGTTCTTCACTTCTATACCATATTGTTCTGGTATTCAATGGGTATCACATAAGATACAGAAAGAATACAGAAAGATACGTTTTGATAAAGAAAACTGAAAGACCAGCAAACAAGAAATGAATTCTCAATAGTACTTAAGAACCGCTTCAGTGTCCTACAAGACGAAGCGGAAATGTCCATATTAGAGTTCAATAAAACACTACAGGAAACAGCAAAAGAGGTGCTGGGATATCGGAAACGGAGAAAAGAGGAATGGATAAGCAAGACCACATGGGAAAAGATAGAGCAAAGAAAAGAAATCAAGAAAAAAATTACTAAATACCAAATCACAACGGCTTAAAGAACAAGTTTTAAGAAATTATGCACAAAAAGACAAAGAAGTAAAGGAATCATGCCGTCAAGATAAACGTCAATACTATGACAACTTAGCAGAAGTAGCAGAGAAACCAGCATATACAAATGATATGAAAACCATATATAAAAGCACAAAGCAGATGACAGGTAACTTCAACACAAGATATGAAAGTGCAGTAAGGACACAAAATGGACAACTGGTCAGTGGAGAAAGAGAAAAAATTGAAAGATGGAGGGAACACTTTAACACTCTACTAAACAGAACACAAGCAGCACAAACAATAGACATACCTGAAGCAAAAATGGAACTAAACATCAATACAGGACCAATAATAATAAGTGAAGTAAAGGAGGCGATAAACAAGCTAAAATCAGACAGGGCACCAGGTGAAGATGAAGTGACTGCTGAGATGTTGAAAACAGAAGAAACAGAAATACCAAAACAACTTTGCCGGATATTACAACAAATGTGGGATCTAGAAAAAGCCCCAGAGGAGTGGAAAACTGGGCTTATAGTAAAACTACCAAAGAAGGGTGACCTCAGAGATTGCGGGAACTGGAGAGGCATTACCCTACTGCCACTCACCAGTAAAGTATTTTGCAGAATAATCATCAACAGAATTGTACCAACACTTGAGGAAAAACTTCGGAAAGAGCAGGCAGGATTTAGGAAAGGAAGATCATGCATAGACCACATATTTGTACTTAGACAAATATTAGAACAGGCAAATGAGTGGCATAGCACAACATATGCATTGTTCATAGATTTTGAGAAAGCCTTTGACAGTGTCAACAGAGATGCGCTGTGGAAAATCCTAAGATGGCATGGCCTCCCCCATAAAATAGTTAATGTAATCAAAGCCCTATATGAGGGTTTTCAGTGCAAAGTTATCTGTGGAGAACATACCTCCAGCAGCTTTAGGGTACAAACAGGAGTGAAACAGGGATGTGTACTATCACCAACATTATTTATCTTGGCAGTAGACTGGTTAATGAAGGAGGCAACATCAGACAAACGCAGAGGATTACAATGGACCCTTGACACAGTGCTGGAGGACCTTGACTTTGCGGACGACATTTGTCTATTATCTAGCAGTCACAAAGATATGCAAGATAAAATAAACAAGCTAACTCAGAATGCAAACAACATAGGACTAAAGATCAACATAGGAAAGACAAAGTTAATGAAGCAAAATGTGAACAACAGAAATGTACTCAGAGTAGATAGCAAGTTAGTGGAGGAGGTCAACGAATTTGTATACCTTGGCAGTAGAGTATTAGAAAATGGAGACAGCACAGAAGACATCAACAGCAGACTTACGAGAGCAAACCAGGCTTTTGCTATGCTGCAGACTATATGGAAATAAACAAAAACTAAGCATAAATATGAAAATCAGGATATTTAAGAGTAATGTTCTAAGTGTACTACTCTATGGAAGTGAATACTGGAAAATCACCAAAACCATAGAAAACAAGTTGAATTCTTTCCAGACTAAATGTTTACGAAGAATACAAAAATATATTGGCCAAACACCATAAGAAATAACATCTTGTTGGCAGAAATGCAGATGAAGCCACCGACAACAATTATTGAGGAAAGATGCTGGCGATGGTTGGGACATGTGCTCCGAATGACTGATAACTCACTACCAAAAATAGCACTAAGATGGACACCACAGGGAAACAGAAGTAAGGGTAGACCAAAAGAGACATGGAGAAAAACAACAGAAAGGATGTTGAGCAATAGAGGGCTCACCTGGGCAAGAGCAGAAAAAAAGGCGAAGGACAGGCATTTGTGGAAAACCCTTGCGGAAGCCTCATGTGCCCTGGGCACTTAAGGTTCAGATATATATATATATATATATATATATATATATATATATCTATATATATATATATACTATATCCTTTGCTTTTTAGAATTGCAATAGACTTCAAATGAAAAAATGTTGCACATGTAACACAGGTATTGACTGGGTACATATGACCCAACTAGGAGATCTTAATTTTGCTGATGACATAACTCTTATCAGTAACAATATGAATTCCATGCAAGAAAAAATAGATATCCTGTCTTCACTGGCTAGCAAATAGGACTTGAAATTAACAAGGACAAAACAAAAATAATGAAAGTTCCCATTAATCAAAATGGAAAAATACGTGAAGAAGGAACAGATATTGAAGAAGTCATTCAGTTTGTTTACCTTGGCAGCTACATAAACCAGGATTGTGAAACCAGAAAGGAAGTTAAAATTTGAATTGCAAAGGCAGCATCAATCTTCAAGAATTTTGTGAACATATGACGTTCAAAAGTTTTAAGCACAAAAACCAATTAAGACTATTCAATTCAAATTTAATCTCTCTCTCTCTGAACCTTAAGTGCCCAAGGCACATGGGGCCTCCGCAAGGGTTTTCCACAAATGCCTGTCCTTCGCCTTTTTTTCTGCTCTTGCCCAGGTGAGCCCTCTATTGCTCAACATCCTTTCTGTTGTTCTTCTCCGTGTCTCTTTTGGTCTACCCTTACTTCTGCTCCCCTGTGGTGTCCATCTTAGTGCTATTTTTGGTAGTGAGTTGTCAGTCATTCGGAGCACATGTCCCAACCATCGCCAGCGTCTTTCCTCAATGATTGTTGTCACTGGTTTCATCTGCATTTCTGCTAATAAGATGTTATTTCTTATGGTGTTTGGCCAAAATATTTTTCTAATTCTTCGTAAACATTTAGTCTGGAAAGAATTCAACTTGTTTTCTATGGTTTTGTTGATTTTCCAGTATTCATTTCCATAGAGTAGTACACTTAGAACATTACTCTTAAATATCCTGATTTTCATATTTATGCTTAGTTTTTGTTTATTTCCATATAGTCTGCAGCATAGCAAAAGCCTGGTTTGCTCTAGTAAGTCTGTTGTTGATGTCCTCTGTGCTGTCTCCATTTTCTACTACTCTGTTGCCAAGGTATACAAATTCGTTGACCTCCTCCACTAACTTGTTATCTACTCTGAGTACATTTCTGTTGTTCACATTTTGCTTCATTAACTTTGTCTTTCCTATGTTGATCTTTAGTCCTATGTTGTTTGCATTCTGAGTTAGCTTGTTTATTTTATCTTGCATATCTTTGTGACTGCTTGATAATAGAAAATGTCATCCGCAAAGTCAAGGTCCTCCAGCACTGTGTCAAGGGTCCATTGTAATCCTCTGCGTTTGTCTGATGTTGCCTCCTTCATTAACCAGTCTACTGCCAAGATAAATAATGTTGGTGATAGTACACATCCCTGTTTCACTCCTGTTTGTACCCTAAAGCTGCTGGAGGTATGTTCTCCACAGATAACTTTGCACTGAAAAGCCTCATATAGGGCTTTGATTACATTAACTATTTTATGGGGGAGGCCATGCCATCTTAGGATTTTCCACAGTGTATCTCTGTTGACACTGTCAAAGGCTTTCTCAAAATCTTTCTCAAATTCATATTTAATATCCACCCTCATTTATGCATGCAAAAGCTGGAAAACAACTAAAAAAAGAGAAGAAATAGAGAATCCCCAAAAAAGCTATCAAGTGGAACACAACAACAAGAAGAAAAAGAGGCAGATCACGTGAAACTCTGAAGAGGACATTGTTAAGAGAGGCCAAATTAATAGTCATAAAATCCCTTGACTAGCTTGAAAAACTGGCTGAAAACAGGAATAATTGGCAAACTACCTTGCGTGCCCTATTTGACATTTAATGGCATTGGAACTATATAGGATATGAGATATATAATATATATATATTTATGTTTCATCCATCATGTCACATAATTTTTTAAGCAGTTTGGCATTTTTTAAAATAAAAAAATATCAGTTTTATATATTTTCATGATTTCATACATAATTATAAACTTAACCACAATGTTCTTTGTTCAAGGACAAACACAGTCTTCATGTTTCTTCTTCTTCTAACACAGAACTTTGACTAAATGCTTCCATCACTTTGTTGTTGCAGAAATGTTTCTAGCAAGAAAAAGTATTACAAGAAAGAAAGGTTCAGAAAACAAATCAAATAAGATAAAAGTGGTTTTTATATTTGATAAAATTAAAAAAAAAACGCTGTGGAAAAGCTGTATAAATTAAGAAATTATAAGCACAAAAACCAGATTAATTCAAATGTAATGTCCACTCTCATTTATGTATGCGAAAGCTGGAAAACAACTAAATAAATAGACAATAAATAAAACTCTTTTGAAAACAAATGCCTAAGGAAAATACTCAGCATCAAGTGGAACGAATTAAAGAACAATGCAGAGATAAGACAGATGACTGAACAACAACCACTCTCATGAGTGATCAGGAAAAGGAGATGGACATATGTTGGTCACTTTATGAGAAGAAACAGTCTCAAAATCCCAAAACAAGCTATAAAGTGGAACACAACAGGCCAAAGAAAAAGAGGCAGACCATAGGAAACTCTAAAGAGGACATTATTAAGAGAGGCCAAATTAACAGGCATAAAATCCCTTGATGAGGTTGAAAGACTCACCAAAGACAGGAAAAATTGGCGAACTACCTTGTGAGCTTTATGTGACGACACTGGAAGGATATAAGATACATAAGATAAGAGGTGGATAGGATTATAGGAGGCAATGTAATGGTTTGGGGAAGAATTTCCTATGCTGACCCAACAAACCTAGTCTTCCTCAATGTCAACGGTACAGGTTTACGATATAGGGACGAAATCATTACATGCCACGGAATGGCTTTTCTGGATGCTAATAGACAAGGTGAGATACTGCAGCAGGATAACGCTCATCCACATGTCACACTTGTGGTCAGGGACCACTTTCAACAGCATCATATTACTGTCTTGCCATGGCCAGCAGTTTCACCAGAACTGTCACTTACCGAGCACATTTGGGATGAACTGGATCGCAGGTTGCGAAGACGACATGGTCGTCCTGGAAACTGCCAAGAATTAGCCCAAGTGTTGCAAGAAGAATGGAATAACATGCCTCAACAATTGATACAACTTGTCATTGGTTCTATGAGAAGGCGGTATCAAGCAGTGATAACTGCCCGAGGAGGACATACACGATATTTAAACCCTAATGTTCTTTTCTTGGGATGGTGAGCCACATTAGGTGAGTTTTTAAAACTTTTTTTTTTTGTGACTGAAAGTTGTCATTTTATCTGTTATTGGATAATCAAACATAGTGTGTGCCAAATTTTATTTTCAATCATCACCTGAGCACATTCATTGTGTTTTTTAAAGCATTACACACTTAATTTTTTTTCCTGTGAGTACAGAATACAAAATGAAAAGATAAAAATGAAAAGATTACTCAAAATCAAAGTATCAACAGTGAAAAGCTTATTCAGAATCAAACATAAAAGAGATAACGACTGCAGCAAAACTGGTTCTAGTAATAAAGGGAAATAGAGCTGCATGGTACAGCAACAGAGGGGGTGAGGATAGTGAGAAAAAACAAATAGTAGAAAGTATGAGAGTAAGATGAGAATGTATAAATGAAAAACATTCAACATCAAATATTTCGGCGTGAGCCTTTTTTCAAGGATTAAATACACACACAACATATAACTAAAAGAACATGGAAAAACTTATCTTTGTGCACTAGAATGCATCCTAGAGACGAGGCTGAGAGATCACAAAGGAAAGCAGATAGAACCAATCACATGTCAGCAGGAGAGATCGTGGGGGGGGGGGGGGGCAGGAAAGAGACCATGAGGGCTAATAAATATCCGTAGGCCGCTAGAGAAGAAGATGGAGGTGGGATACGTAGGGGGAGGGAAGCAGGGAGATAACGTGAACTGATGAATGAAGAACTGCAGCGAAATGGGCGGGGCTAAGACAACAAAGAAGAAAGGTGGAAATCTGAAGAAGTTTAAAGTAAGCTGAATACATTGTTAATTCCAGCAGGCTAGACACAACCAGCCTGGAAAATGAGGTGCTGTTCTGTAGCCTTCAGAGATCGTACATCAGAAGAACAGGAGTGGACTGCACTAACAGAAATGTCCCATTTTCCTCCTCACAAAATGTTAGATTTCTTCCACCAACACAGTTATCCAGAACATGTTCTCATGTCACATTGGAACCGCATGAGCCATATATCCCCGCAACAACCCCTCACTCCTGAGCCGCCCTGTAGCTTGGACAGAGTCAAAATGGTACTCATCCACCACCCTCATAGTTTGGCAGTTAAGAACATATTGTTTCGCCATTTCCTCCAGACCGAGCCTGTTACACATGAACTCTTTGGGGAACCCCCATTGGTGGCCTGCATACAGGACAAAAACCTTAGGGATCTTTTAGTTAGAAGTCGCCTTATGACGGAGGACACTATTAATGGTACCTGACGTTATGGACCTCGTAGATGCAACACTCGCCCGTTTGTTGTTGAGGCTACTAGATCTCCTTCCCTAAGTCTATGTTATCAGTTCAGGAGGGCTTCACCTGCACTTCATGCAATGTTATTTATGCCATTGTATGCAAACGTGATATGAAGTATATAGGGGAGACCGATTTACGCATATGAGATCGTTTTCATCAATATCTTAACGATATTTCAAAGAGGGCATTGACCCCTGTGGCAAAACACTTTTGCCAAAGCAACCACAGGGAAAAACGTGACATCTCTGTTTGTGCAATCCGCTCCTGTTCTGCTGATATATGATCTCGAAAGGTCCTAGAACAGCACCTTATTTTCCAGGCTGGCTGTCTCTATCCCAGCTGGAATTAACAATGCATTCAGCTTCCTTTAAACTTCCTTTTTTTCTTTCTTGTCTTGGCCCTGCGCGTTTCACTGTATTTCTTCATTCATCAATTTCACGTTATCTCCCAGTTTCCCCCTCCTCCCCCATGTATCCCACCTACACCTTTTTCCCTAGCGGCTTACAGATATTTATTGGCCTTCATTGTCTCTTTCTTGCGCCCCCCGATCTCTCCCTTTCACCGCCGCTGACATCCGATTGGTCGTATCTGCTTTCCTATGTGGTCTCTCAGCCTCGTCTCTAGGATGCATTCTAGTATATTCTGTACAAGGAAAGATGCCACGAAGATAAGTTTTTCCATTTTCTTTTAGTTATATGTTGTTTGTGTTCGTGTATGTAATCTTTGAAAAAAGCTCACGCCGAAATATTGGATGTTGTATGTTTGTCATTTATACATTCTCATCTTACTCTCATACTTTCTATTTGTTTTTTTCTCATTATCTTCACTCCCTCTGTCGCTTTGTAAAACTGTACCATGAACCTCTATCTGCCTTCAAAATCATAGCATCAATAAGAATAACAAGATAAAAACATTAAAAGATGACAGAATAAAGGCACAAGTTAAAAATGAGAAGCAAGCTGGCAAAGTTAAAATACCGCATGGAATATTTCAATAAGTTATGTATGTCCAGATACATATAAGAAGTGGGACATAGGCAAGCAAATGTATCACAGATGTGAAAAGTAGGACAGTCAAGGAATTGTAACATGGATGTAGAAAATATGACGTGGTCAAGGAAATGAAATATGGATGTAGGGCCTGGACAAGGTCAGGAAAGTATATGCAGATGTGGGGCCTGGACAAGGTCAGGGAAGTATATGCAGATGTGGGGCCTGGACACAGTCAGGGAAGTATATGCAGATGTAGGGCCTGGACAAGGTCAGGGAAGTATATGCAGATGTGGGGCCTGGACAAGGTCAGGGAAGTATATGCAGATGTAGGGCCTGGACAAGGTCAGGGAAGTATATGCAGATGTAGGGCCTGGACAAGGTCAGGGAAGTATATGCAGATGTAGGGCCTGATCAAGGTCAGGGAAGTATATGCAGATGTAGGGCCTGGACAAGGTCAGGGAAGTATATGCAGATGTGGGGAATAGAACACAATCATAATACAAACAAAATAGCAGCATACCCAGGTAGTGCATGTGATTGACAGCTGAGGTGACATAAATTGGTGACTTGAACATGACTTTTGTACACCGCTCAGGACAAGAAGCAGATACTCACAACAGTTTGCTGCACACCCACAATTTCTTGTAAAGGAAAAAAAAAGTTGGATCAGAGCTTATCACAGACTAGCCATTTTAATTTCTCTAGTTTCTCTCAGTCACGTTGCTCCTTCACCTTCTCTTGATTTTGGAAAAGTTCTACATTTAAATGTCCTAAAAGATGTCTTTAGTTTCTGCTTACTGAATGTTTGTCCCAGATGCTTTCATTGTTTCCTACTGATTTTGTCACTGATAATTCCAGTTGTCTGGATAAAGAACAGGTTTATTTTGGTTTATTATCTGGGCAAAGACTAGGTTTATTTTGGTTTATTGTCTGAGTTAAGACTAGGTTTCTAATCCAAAGTCATTCATGGTGTCATGCAATATTTTGAAATCTACTGGCAAATTTCTCTAGTGATCTCTGTGCTGTTGTCATTGTACACCTTATTCTTGTGTGCTGCTGCTGTTATTATTGTTGTATATCTTACTCTTGGATGTTGTTGCTATTATTGTTGTTGTACATCTTACTCTTGTGCTGATATTTTTAATCAGTTCAGTTATTCTGAATAAAAAATGTTACCCAAAAAATTTGAATTCATATCTGTCTCTCTCTCTGGTCCATGCCAAGCATGCATTGGTTGTCATTGATTTCCACAACTATTTATCCTTTGCTCCTTCTATAAAATGTTGGACTTTGTGCCACCCTTTTAGTCCGTCAAATATCTTGTTTCTTTGTTTTTCTCCTTCCCTTTTTCCCTCTGGTTTTCCTGCAGTCGCTAGATGTTCCAGTCTGCCTCTTCTCAAAACATGTCCTACAAACCTGGAATGTTGTGGTCTGAATTTTGCCATTTCTTTTTTTCTTTCTTTTGTCCAGCCTCCATTAGAACCTCTTCATTTATTTTCTTGACTGACCACGGACTGTCCCACTGATGAACTTCCTCAACATTTTTCTTAGGTACATCTTCTCTGCTGCTTCCAGCACATTCTGAGTGCCCTTGGTTATTGTCATACCTCACATCCATGTAACAATATGGGTTTGATGTACCACTGATTAACTCTCTTTCTGGTAGTTATCAGTAGAGCTTTATTGCATAGAATGTTTTGCACTTTCATAAATGCTGACTTGGACTGGGCTATTCTGCTCTTATTTCGGTTTTGCACCTTCCATTTTGTGTTACTGTTGTTCCTAAATATTTGAATTTGTCTGCCCTTTTTTAATTATGTGCCTTTTACTCTACTTTACATTTTGCTGTTTCTTTCTTTCTTGGATATGACCATGATCTCTGTCTACTTTTTATTTAAATAAAGTCATTTCTCCTTGCCTTTTTCTACGATTTTGTCTAACAATGTTTGTAGCTAATCTTCACTTTGGGCTATCAGTACCATCTTAGATTGTTTAGGTTGTATGCACCAACTGCTGTTTCAGGCATGTTTTCAATGTGTCTCATAATCCTTTCACTGTAGGGGGAGAAAAGGTCAGGGGATAAAACACATCCCCGCTGTACTCCTACTTCTATGTTCTGATACTCTCCTATTTCTATGTTCTGATACTCTACTATTTCTGTGTTCTGATACTCTCCTATTTCTATGTTTTGATACTCTCCTATTTCTATGTTCTGATACTATCCTACTTCTATGTTCTGATACTATCCTACTTCTATGTTCTGACACTCTCCTATTTCTATGTTCTGATACTATCCTACTTCTATGTTCTGATACTCTCCTATTTCTATGTTCTGATACTATCCTACTTCTATGTTCTGATACTCTCCTACTTCTATGTTCTGATACTATCCTACTTCTATGTTCTGATACTCTCCTACTTCTATGTTCTGATACTCTCCTACTTCTATGTTATGATACTCTCCTATTTGATTATCAATCATGATTGCAGCTTTTTGTTTCCAAAATAACCGTTTTATGATTCTCAGGTCTTTTCCATCTATATTTGTGTCTTTTAACATCTGCATGATTTCTTTGTGTTTCTTTTTGAATTCACATTCTTCTTCTATTTTACTTTGTGATCCATAAATTTTTCTTTTGGCTTATATTTTTTATTATTTTTAACATTTTTTTGGCTTGCAAACTTTCATGTCCATAATATACTTCAGATGCATGTCAGCATGCAGATTAACATTAGCCCAAGGATGATATACTTCTGATGATCTGAAGAGCTGTGTTGTTCCACTCTCTAACAGTAGAGTTTCATGCATAAAGGCTTTGTCCATATCTATAACATACTTCAGAAAAATAAACTAAATGTCTACGTTTTTAAAAACTGATCATGCAGGTAAATAAAATGCAATAAGAACAGCTAAAAAGATTTTTAAGAATGATGAGTTTTGAGTGCATATGAGTGAGAAAAAGCAGATAAATTTCGGTGGGACTCTCAATGCATTTTTCACAAACAAACTGAAGACTCTGCTCACACAGCTAATGAAGACAGACTTTCTTTTCACACTAGTGTACATGATCAACACTGTAAATGATGTGATTATCTTCTAAACTTATTTTACAACATTTTAGTCCAAAATATTCCAGTTCCACTACAAAAACATTCCACAGATAATATGACTGTGACTTTTGGCCATAAATAACAATGTGATTGCAACTTTTATGAGTGATAAAGTACAAAATGATTTAAATAGTATCAGTTCTGTATATGCCTGCATGAGATTAGATTTAAAGCTTGTACCTAAATTAGCTAAAACAGTTTTTCCAAAGTTTGGTTTTAAAGTGTGACTGACAGAGTTTGATGATGTAACACAGACACTAGGTATTGTAACCCTTCATGTGACTAAAATGGTTACAATTTTGGTTTAGAAAATAAAATAGTACTATTTTGTTCAGATAACACAAACGCGAACTTTAGAGCTGTGGGATGGAAGAGCACCAACAATGTACAGATAAAGTTACAGCAAGATATAGGTGGAAAACATTGGATCCTATGCTCACACTGTTCACAGCTGTATATACAGACTGATGACGATCAACTTCCTTTGGTACAGAAATGATTGTCATTAAAATATAAAATGTTTTCACATTTCTTCCATAAGAAAACCTGAAAGAGTTCTGAGAGTTTGTTGACAATGAGCACAAGAAGGTTTCATGTTATTTTATAGGTGAAAAGTTAAGGTAAAATTTCCCTTTCCATGTCAATAATACATATTGTAGATACAAAATTAGGCCTGTATTTCCTAACACCGTTACATTATACACCTCAAAATTTTCCAAGTCAGCGGTTATTTTTTAAAAGGACTGAAAATTTGTCATGGCTCATTTGTTGGGGGTGAAATATAGTTTTTTTTACTCTTATTTTTCCTTCTTTTTTTTTTTTTACTACTGAGAGTATGATGTCTTGTGACATCACAATTTGTAATGCTAATTTGTCCATATTTCACCATCATCAATTATGTTATTTCTCCATGTTTTGCAATACATCAGTTATGTAATTTGTTCTTATTTCATAGTCTTCAATTATGTAATTTGCCCAGATTTCACAGTCATCTATCACTAACTCACATCAAAAACCAAAACTAAATACTGACCTTCAGATCCTGAATTCGGGTCAATCTGCAGGAACTGCTGACCAATAACCAGCATCCCGGCATCATGTTTTCTGAGAGAACTCGTCAAGAAGATACGTAGTCCAGAGGTGTCTGTTAACCCCTTCATATGTGTTGGGTTGTTCCAGTGTACCTGAACATGAAATGATACCACCTAAACACAATCGCTGTTCTTATTTGTTGATATAATTTTGTATGTCCTCAGGTAATCACTGTTCTTATTTGTTGATATAATTTTGTATTTCATCAGGTAATCACTGTTCTTATCTACTGGTATACAGGATAGAGCAGAAACATCTGACAATTTTGAAATGGGAATTTTTGGAGCTAAAAATAGACAGCACTAACCCATGTGATTGCCTTCATCTTGGAATTGTGTGTGCTGTGGGGCATTGCCTTGTGTCTGACCCTGTTGTTGCCACCAAGCTATTTATCTGAACAGAGACTGTAAAAGCTACTCAGCAAAAGTCCAAAATTCTCTACATAATTCAGGGAATACATTCATTCATTCATTCATTCATTTGCATGTCCATTGTGGAACTTTGCCTCCCTAACAGCACTCCTGCTGGCCTCTTGGTTGTGAGCAAGATGGCCTGCTGCTGATGCATCCATTTGCAGATCATCAATGACGTCTTGCAGCCATTTTCGCCTTGGTCTTCCTTTCTTTCTTTTTCCCATTATATACCCTTCCAAGGCAGTCTTCTCTAGATTATCATTATGTTTAATGTGTCCAAAATATTAAAATTTTCTCTCTTTAATCCTCTCTACTAGCCAGCCTTCTTCAATATTAAGTTCTTGTAGTATAGATATATTTGTTCTTTTTTGTGACTGTGGTATTTGAAGAACTGTTCTGTAGCATTTACATTCAAAGGCATTTATATGTTTCTCAGCTGTTTTGTGTCCAGGTCTCACAGGCATATGCTGCAATGGGAAAGATATATGCCCTTAAAAATCTTATTTTTGTGGTTCTGTCTGTTCCTCTTCATATATTCTTTAGTTGTTTTACTTTCTGAAGAGCGATATATGTCCTCCTTTTAAATTCCCTCATTGTATCTCCATTATTAGTTAGCAGTGATCCAAGATATTCAAAACTCTCTACTTCTTCCAGTTTTTTCTCATTGATACATATATAAGCTGCCTTGTTTGTTTTGTCAGATTTCATCAGTTTAGTTTTCTTTACATTAAAATAGAGGTTTTGCTCTTTGCTGTTCTTACAGACTGACATAGTTAGTTTTTCCATTCCTTTTTGTGTTGTGGACAGTAATACTGTGTCATCAGCATATCTAATCTCTGGTATTTCATAACCTCCAATTGTTATTACATCATAATATTCTTTGTCTACATCAGGTAATACAGTCAATGAAAAATCAATGCAAAGAGTTGAAAGCCAAGCTAAATCTGTTTCTAAACAACTATGGAATGTTAGACAATTTGTTTTGTTCTGATGAACATCCTGATGTTTCTGGACTGTTAGACAATTTGTTTTGTTCTAATGAACATCTTGATGTTGCTGTTAACAAGCAGAATTGCCATCACTTAGTGGTTGAAAATCCACTTGAGCTTGATCAGCTGTCTCTGCATAGTCTGAAGTTAACTGCTTGATGTGCTTTGTCATTGTCCTGCATAATTTGACCCTATTTCTTTGAAGATCATAATGGGATTATACTGACAGTGAATACTGAACATAATAAACAACTTTCTTGAGTACAGTAATAAATGCTATACCTAAATTGTGAGAACTTACAGGTCAAGCAAGACAGGGCTATAGCACACACTGTGTGTGAGCATGGCTTCTGTGCATAACTTGTCTGAAGGGCAGTCACTTCATGATTTGGAGATATGAAAACTGGCCATCCTGTTCTCCAGACATTTCCCCTCTGGTTTTTTTTTTGTTTTTTTTTGTGGAGTTACTTACCGTTATCCTTATTTAACAGCCCTAGACTTCAAGATGTAGGGGACCTTAAAGTTGTTTATGAAGACTAGCTACGGTGGTGGAGCTTCAGAAGAAAATTGAAATACTATGCACACCAATCCCATAAGAAACTTTGCTAATGTTGCTCAAGCAGTAGCTCACCATACTCACAAGTGTCTGGATGTTCTTGGTAACCACTTTGAGCCCCTGTTGTAATTGTTCAAATCTAAAGTGACCTATATTTATTCGTATATGTACGTATCAATTTAGTACTACACTATTCATATAGTGAAGATCTAAAGCAAGTAGCAAGGAATCACCAGACATGGAAAGCTTTGTCCTCCGCCCTATGCACCACCTTTGGCCCAAGAGGATCAACTAACTAACTAGCTATTCATATAACTTTTTATTGTGTTGAAGCAAGTATATGTAAGTATAAATTAAGCAAGTATATGTACGTATAAATGTAATACTACACTATTCATATAGCTGTGTATTGTGTTGAAGCAAGTATACATCTTTTTGGATCCCTCCCCCCACTCCCCCCCCTCTCTCTCTCTCTCTATATATATATATATATATATATTATATATATATATATATATATATATATATATATATAACTCCCTAACTCCCTTCCTTCCTCCCCCATCCCCATATATATGTCCCTACCTCCCTCCCCCCCAATATATACATACTCCCTATCACCCTCCCTCCCAACATGGGTGACCACTGTCCTGATATGTAACTCCCACCACACCATCCCTAATCTTCCTCTGACCTGTATGGCCACAGTTCTGTATCCACCAGGTCCCACTCTGAAACCCATCTCTGGGTGAGCACACTCGCCAGGACTGCCCAGTGTCCATGCTCCAATCAGAGATTTGCATGCATCATCAGGTACCATGACACAAGAATAAGGTGAATAAAGTCTAGTGTCAAGCTTGGCTGGAATAGAAATAAAATTATTTAACTGATGTTGAATTTATCTTTATTCTAATATATTTACTTCTAACCACTCTATTTACTTATAACCATTTTGACTTGCTTTTGCTTCTAACCATTCTCATATGTGTTTACTTCTAGTCCCTCTCTCTTGTGTTTACTTCTAGTCACTTTCTTTTGTGTTTACTTCTAAAGAAGTCTTTCTTGTATCTACCTCTAGTCACTTTCTTTTATGTTTACTTCTAGTCACTCTCTCTCTCTCTCTCTCTCTCTCTCTCTCTCTCTCTCTCGCTCTTGTAATTACTTCTAGTCACTCTCTCTTATGTTTACTTCTAGTCACCCTCTCTTGTGTTTAGTCACTATCTTTTATGTTTACTTCTAGTCATTCTTTCTTAAGTTTACTTCTAGCCACTCTCTCTTATTTTTACTTCTAGTCACTCTCTCTTATGTTTACTTCTAGTCACCTCTCTTGTGTGTATTTCTAGTCATCCTCTCTTGTGTATACTTCTAGTCACTCTCTCTTGTGTTTACTTCTAGTCACTCTCTTTTATGTTTACTTCTAGTCACTCTCTTTTGTGTTTACTTCTAACCACTCTCTCTTATTTTTACTTCTAGCCACTCTCTTTTATGTTTACTTCTAGCCACTCTCTTTTATGTTTACTTCTAGCCACTCTCTTTTGACATACTTTTTGTGTTTACTTTTCTACTTCAGTCAGAATTATGTAATTCATCATCAGTCTATATCATACAAGTAAATAAGTCAGTATACAGAATCAATCAATGCTTTTTAAAAATGATTTTAAAAAATGATTTTAAAAAATGTATCAGTAATCCTATTATGCCATGGAGGCACTAGAGGATGATGTAGTCAGCATAGTAGAGGATGAAGCAGTCAACATAGTAGAGGATGATGTAGTCAGCATAGTAGAGGATGATGTAGTCAGCTTAGTAGAATATGATGTAGTCAGCTTAGTAGAATATGATGTAGTCAACACAACAGAGGATGATGTAGTCAACACAATAGAGGATGATGTAGTCAGCATAGTAGAAGATGATGTAGTCAACACAACAGAGGATGATGTAGTCAGCATAGTAGAGGATGATGTAATCAGCACACTAGAAGATGATATAGTCAACATAGCAGAAGATGATGTAGTAAGCATGATAGAATGATGTAGTCATCACAGTTGAAGATGATGTAGTCAGCACAGTAGAAGATGACATGGTATAGTAGAAGATGATAGTCAGCATAGTAGAGGATGATATAGTCAGTATAGTAGAAGATGATGTAGTCAGCAAACTAGAGGATAATGCAGTTAGCACACTAGAAGATAATATCTCTGAATAGCAGAAGATGATATAGTCAGCACACTAGAAGATGATTTAGTCAGAATAGTGAGGATGATGTATTCAGCATAGTAGAAGATGATATAACTACCACATATTCATTCATTCATTCCCATGTCCTTTGTGGAACTTTGCCTCCCTAACAGCACTCCTGCTGGCCTCTTGGTTGTGAGCAAGATGGCCTGCTGCTGATGCATCCATTTGCAGATCATCAATGATGTCTTGCAGCCATCTTTGCCATGGTCTTCCTCTCTTTCTTTTTCCCATTATGTACCCTTCCAAGATGGTCTTCTCTAGATTATCATGATGTTTAATGTGTCCAAAATATTTAAGTTCTCTCTGTTGAATCCTCTTTACTAGCCAGCCTTCTTCAATATTAAGTTCTTGTAGTATAGATATATTTGTTCTTTTTTGTGTCAGTGGAGAAAGAGAAAAAACTGAAAGATAGAGGGAACACTTTAACACTCTACTAAACAGAACACAAGCAGCACAAACAATAGACATACCTGAAGCAAAAACGGAACTAAACATCAATACAGGACCACTAACAATAAATGAAGTAAAGGAGGCGATAAACAAGCTAAAATCAGACAGGGCACCAAGTGAAGATGAAGTGACTGCTGAGATGTTGAAAACAGAAGAAACAGAAACACCAAAACAACTTTGCCGGATATTACAACAAATTTGGGATCTAGAAAAAGCCCCAGAGGAGTGGAAAACTGGACTTATAGTAAAACTACCAAAAAAAGGTGACCTCAGAACTGGAGAGGCATTACCCTACTGCCACTCACCAGTAAAGTATTTTGCAGAATAATCATCAACAGAATTGTACCAACACTTGAGGAAAAACTTCGGAAAGAGCAGGCAGGATTTAGGAAAGGAAGATCATGCATAGACCACATATTTGTACTTAGACAAATATTAGAACAGGCAAATGAGTGGCATAGCACAACATATGCATTATTCATAGATTTTGAGAAAGCCTTTGACAGTGTCAACAGAGATGCACTGTGGAAAATCCTAAGATGGCATGGCCTCCCCCATAAAATAGTTAATGTAATCAAAGCCCTATACGAGGGTTTTCAGTGCAAAGTTATCTGTGGAGAACATACCTCCAGCATCTTTAGGGTACAAACAGGAGTGAATCAGGGATGTGTACTATCACCAACATTATTTATCTTGGCAGTAGACTGGTTAATGAAGGAGGCAACATCAGACAAACGCAGAGGATTACAATGGACCCTTGACACAGTGCTGGAGGACTTGACTTTGCGGACGACATTTGTCTATTATCAAGCAGTCACAAAGATATGCAAGATAAAATAAACAAGCTAACTCAGAATGCAAACAACATAGGACTAAAGATCAACGTAGGAAAGACAAAGTTAATGAAGCAAAATGTGAACAACATAAATGTACTCAGAGTAGATAACAAGTTAGTGGAGGAGGTCAACGAATTTGTATACCTTGGCAGCAGAGTAGTAGAAAATGGAGACAGCACAGAGGACATCAACAGCAGACTTACTAGAGCAAACCAGGCTTTTGCAATGCTGCAGACTATATGGAAATCAGAAAAACTAAGCATAAATATGAAAATCAGGATATTTAAGAGTAATGTTCTAAGTGTACTACTCTATGGAAGTGAATGCTGGAAAATCACCAAAACCATAGAAAACAAGTTGAATTCTTTCCAGACTAAATGTTTACGAAGAATTAGAAAAATATTTTGGCCAAACACTATAAGAAATACCATCTTATTAGCAGAAATGCAGATGAAACCACTGACAACAATTATTGAGGAAAGACGCTGGCAATGGTTGGGACATGTGCTCCGAATGACTGACAACTCACTACCAAAAATAGCACTAAGATGGACACCACAGGGAACAGAAGTAAGGGTAGACCAAAAGAGACATGGAGAAAAACAACAGAAAGGATGTTGAGCAATAGAGGGCTCACCTGGGCAAGAGCAGAAAAAAAGGCGAAGGACAGGCATTTGTGGAAAACCCTTGCGGAAGCCCCATGTGCCATGGGCACTTAAGGTTCAGAGAGAGAGAGAGAGTGATAGAAGAACTTATAATAAACACACAGTAGTTACACATTTTATAAAAAAATATACACTAGTGACAGATTTTATATGAAAACATACACTAATGACAGATTTTATAATAAACATACACTAATGACAGATTTTATAAAAAACATACACTAGTGACAGATTTTATTAAAAAAACATACACTAATGACAGATTTTTAAAAAAAAACATACACTAGTGACAGATTTTATAATAAACATACTAGTGACAGAAGAACTTATAATAAATATACACTAGCAACAGATTTTATAAAAAACAACACTATTGACAGATTTTATAAGAAAACATACACTAATGACAGATTTAAAAAAAAACATACACTAGTGACAGAAGAACCTATAATAAATCTTGTAATAAATCTCATAATAAACACATTCTCTTGTGATGGATTTCATATTAAATACAGTCCTGTAATAAATCTCATAATAAACAAATATGTGTATCTGATATCAAAATAAACACACATTGAAATGTATTAAAAAAAAATAAACAGAACATTAATATCATCATAATCATCATCATCATCATCATCATCATCATCATCATCGTCACCTTTCACTCCCTTGAGAGCATAGGCCACAGATAAAGGCTCTCTAGTCATCCTAGTTCTTGGAAATGTTCTCTGTTTTCTTCCATGTGCATCCCTTGTCTCTGAGCACTGTCATAATTTCTCTTCTCCAAGTAAGTCTAGGTCTTCCTCGTTTTCTATTTCCTTGAGGATTCCATGTCAGTGCCTGTCTTTCTATGTTGGTGTTGGGTTTCCTCAGAGAGTGACCAATCCACCTCCACTTTCTAGACATGATCAAAGTCCCTTCCTTTTCCAAGACAAAGTTTCCTGGTTTTCCTCTCCATGTTTCTGTAATGCTACAGATTTTTTTTTTTTACAGAGAACAGGTCGTTGCATTAATAACAATAAACACACACTAGTAACAGATCTTATAAATAATATATATTAGTAACAAATTTTATAATAAACAATGCTAGTAAGAGATCTTACAATAAACACATCCTAGTGACGGATCTTACAATAAACACATCCTAGTAAGAGATCTTACAATAAACACATCCTAGTGACAAACTAGGCCAAATTAACAGGCATAAAATCCCTTGATGAGGTTGAAAGACTCACTGAAGACAGGAGAAACTGACAAACTACTTTGCAAGCCCTATGTGATGTTTAACTGCACGGGAAGGATATAAGATATAAGATAAGTGACAAACTAGGGCTGTACTGAAAACATAAGCTTCATATTTGGCCAAATACAAATATTTAAGTTTTCAGACAGCCAGATATGAATACAAACACACATACTGGTGTCACAAAGATACTAAAGTTACAAGTATGCGAGCATATGAAATCAATGCTATGTTTGTAAAGAAACATTTTACTTGTTTTGTCTTCTTCCACATTTACCTTTCAGTGCTGGGGGACAAACAGATGACTTGATAGCTTTTGGAAGTTTACTTCTTGTAATAGCACATTTAAGATGTATCTGTTTCCTCTCTCCACCTTATTTCCTATGATTCTCAACACATTTTCTATGCTGTACTGTCTGGCAGTAATTGTGTAACATGACCAAACCCTTTGGGATGCTCTTTCTGGATATAGTGTAATACTGGTGTTTCTCCAGCCCTTGCCTTTGTGGTGTTATTTTCTTATTTTCTCTTTTTTGTTACATTTAGTATTGGCCTCAACTATCTCATGCCTGTTACAATGATTTTCCTTTTACTTATAGATATTAATTTCCATGTTTGATACTGATAGCACAGAGTTGCAAGGAAGATTGTTCTGTGCAGAAATTTGACACAAATTTAAAATTAAATATTTCATTCACATTTATGGAGAAACATTAGGCTGCCACAGACATTTCTTGAGATAATGCTAGTTATAAATTAGCTGTGTATAAACTGGTACACTGTATAAGTTGTCCTCCAACTTTATACAGTCATTCTGGACTGAACCATGTGTATTTAGTCCTTCTCAGCCCATAGTCTCTTTACTCCTCAATGCCATAATTATTTGAAGAAAGCCCACCTTAAAAAGAAATTTTACTTCATGATTAAAGGCAAGAGGAGAAAAGAAAATTAGCAGACCAGCCAAAACTTTCCTATATGATCTCATGTGGTGACTAGGAGCATGATCCTCCAGTTGTTTTCCAAGCCTGGTACAACAATGGGCTGAACAAATAGTGTGGTCTGTTATTACTACAACAAAAGGGCATGGTTATAGAATGAACAAATAGTTTGGTCTGTTATTACTACAACAAAAGGGCATGGTTATAGAATGAACAAATAGTGTGGTCTGTTATTACTACAACAAAAGGGCTTGGTTACAGAATGAACAAATAGTGTGGTCTGTTATTACTACAACAAAAGGGTATGGTTATAGAATGAACAAATAGTGTGGTCTGTTGTTACTACAACAATAGGGGTTGGTTATAGAATGAACAAATAGTGTGGTCTGTTATTACTACAACAATAGGGGTTGGTTACAGAATGAACAAATAGTGTGGTCTGTTGTTACTACAACAATAGGGCTTGGTTATAGAGTCAACATCTCACAGACTTCTGGGAGCTGTACCTAGAGGTCAAAAATGTATTTATTCCCTTTATGGAATTGTTGTATATCACTGAAGTGAATTTGTATTTTCTCTTCTTTTATTTCTTTGTCTTGTATATTTTTTCAAATGCCTTTGAATGTAAATGCTACAGAAAAGTTCTTCAAATATCATGGACACAAAAAAGAACAAATATATCCATACTACAAGAACTTAATATTGAAGAAGGCTGGCTAGTAAAGAGGAGAAAACTTAAATATTTTGGACATATTAAATATCGTGAGAATTTAGATAAGACCATCTTGGAAGGGTAAATAATGGGAAAAATAAAGAGAGGAAGACCAAGGCGAAGATGACTGCAAGGTATCATTTATAATCTGCAAATGGATGCATCAGCAGCAGGCCATCTTGCTTACAACCGAGAGGCCTACAGCAGAGCTGTTAGGGAGGCAAAGTTCTGCAAGGGGCATGCAAATGACTGAGTGACTGATTGTATGTTTTTATGTGATTAAGGTGTAAACTGAAACATTACAGCTGTGAGCTCGTTAATTAATAAAGCTGCTACTAGTTTTATTTAAAACAGTCGTAACATTTTCTTATCACAGCTTCACTACAGTGACCTTATGTACATGTGTATGATATTTTGTTATGTTTATGCTTATACTAAAAAACTATTCACATGCTACTAATTTTTTTATATATGCAGGAGGTCATTTCAAAGTTTTGTCTTTTCATATGCTATATCCTATATTTTTTTACATCTGCAGTTTTATGTACTGTGTGCATATTCTTGCCATTTCCCTGCCTATAATAAACATATTATATATAATGACTAGATGTGCATGTAGCAAAACCCAACAGACAAATGATACAAATTAGATATGCCCAAGAACGTGCAAGGCAATGGTGGCACTGAAGCATGTACTGTCTCACAAATATCACTGTAGAAAACAAATGAAAGTAAATATCCATGATTATCCACACTATTTGCCCTGTATATTCTAAAATTTTAAATGTGTGAATTTTTAAAAGTTAAACAATTTTTTTTTTCAAATATGAATATTTGATTATTTTCATCATTATTTAGCCAAAATACAAATATATTTGATACATCTTTATTAGTAACAGACATCAAATGTATAATAAACATGTAATGTTTATGTTGTATGATTAACATACATTAAAAACAATCTCATATAAATATACACTGATATCAAATTCTATCATTATTGCTCATATACTGAGTTTAAAAAGACTGACAAAAGAACATATCCACCTTTCTGGTCACAGCCAAACAAAAGAATGTGATGGACAACTTCTGAGGCATCAATCAAAGGCTGTGTAGCTATCATATGTAGATCTGAGCTGACATTCAGGTCAAAAAGCTGACAGAAGTATGTAGTCTCCTTGTCTGGCACAGGAGTAGATGTCAGTCGAAGGTCCTTGCTGATGACTGCTATAAATTAGGATGAAAGTGAAGTTACATTAGTTACAGAGTAGTATCTCATTACATTTATATACAGTCACAGTGTAATATCTTTGTGAAGTTATACTAAAAGTGTAATATCTATGAATTTACATGTAGTCACGGAATATCTATGAATTTACATGTAGTCACTAAGCTTCTTCTTCTTCTTCTTCATTCACTTCTACCACCAAGACCGCCCTGTGATCCTACTGAATAACCTGTGGTCCTCCATAGGTCCTGTGGTCCCCCATGTGGTTCCCAAAGGACCACTTGAGATCTCCGAGAGGACCACAAGAGCTCCAGAGTATCACAGGGCTTGAGCCTGTATTTTTGGTGGGTTTCAGAAGCGGGATTGCGTGACACCATGGTTTTCGTTGCACCAGTTTAGTCTAGAGTGGACTTTCTCACCGGAAAACCTGGACATGTTTTGAGATACCCGTGTATCACCGCCAGGTGAGAGGTGGTTGCCCATCCGGTCCAGCGTTGGACTTTCTCACCAGAAAACCTCAGCGTGATTAGGATACACATACATCCCCGCTGGGTGAGAGATGGTTGCCCATCTAGACTGCCCTGGTCCAGTGTCTCCGACTTCAGCATTTTGTGGTCGTGGCCACTATCCTTCCTAGTTGTGACCAGGATGGAGCTTTTGTACTGGAGGACAAATCCTCGCCACTAGTGACTTCCACCCTTGGGTTGAGCCAGTTTAGGCATATTATCCCAGTATGGGCGTGTTTGGGACGTGACCGACCTCTAGAGCGGAGGTGGCGTGACATGCCTAGCCATCAAGTTTCACCCCTGGTGTATGCCGGTTTAGGCATATTTCACCAGTATGGGTGTATTTTGGATGTGGCCAGCCTCTAGAGCAGAGGCGTCATGGTATGTATAGCTCTCACAGCGATACTACTGGACATACCAATTAAACTTCACTTTATCCTTTCCTTCACCTTTTCACATCGGCGCCACACAGCAACCTTTACTTCTTTTCCGCAGTTTCTTCCTTGACCGGGAGGAGCTTCACTCCATGCGCAGCATCCGAAGAGTCTCCCCAGCAGTGTCTTAACCTCTGGGTTAAGCCGGTTCAGGCATTTCACCCGATATGAGTGCACTTAGGACGTGGCCGACCTCAAGACCAGAGGTGCCATGATTTGACTGTTTGCTTTGCTTTATCCTTTCTACCACCTTTTCCGCAGTGGTGCCACATGGCAACCCCATTTGCACCTTTCTTCATTGGCCGGTAGGACCACCACTCCACGCACGGCAGCTGAAGAATCTCACCAGCAACGGTAGATGAGCTACCAAATGTGCCTCTCATCAACCCTAAATGTCTGGTTTTCAGGCGCCAGATATTCGCCTTCCCCCTTCTCCTGTCAGTTTAAACAGTTCAGCCATGAGAAGGCCAGGAGTTGGACTTGACTGCCATAGGCTGTTTGAGATGCACACCATTGGAGCAGAGAGCGAATTCTCCACCCCACCTCCGGCAATAACAGTCCTTAGAACCAGTCACTAAGCTGATACCTAACCTTCCAACTGTAGTGGCTCCATTATCATCTGTACCAGAACATACACCATGGAAAGAGGCAGATTGTACACAAATAATTATTCAAACTGAAGTGAAAGGTGTGCAGAATGGTGAGATGCAAAGCAGTCCTGTAAGATCAACAACCATACTTAGTGTGCCAGATTAAAAATATCCATGTGACACCTCGATACGTGTGTATACAGACGGATCTGCACACAATGCCATAAAGAATGGAGGGGCATGAGCAGATATTGAATATCCAAGCAACATCACTGAAAAGATTTCCATACCTACTGGAAGATACTGCAACAACTATGAAGCAGAAGTTAGGGCAATTATTGCTGCAGTTGAAAAACTATCAGACTCCAGAACTGATACATGCCCTATACTAATTCTCATGGATGCAAGATCGGTACTGGAAGCTCTTCAGTGCAACAAACTATCAGACCTTAAGGATGCCTTGTTAAAAATTGGCTCACAACACAGAGTCACCTTGCAGTGGATTCTATCCCACTGTGGGACATCAGGCAATGAGAAAGCTGGCCATCTGGCCAAAGAGGGCACTGAAATGGAGCAACCAGACATACCAATCACCTATAACAAGAAGAAAAAAATGATAAAAACATACAAGAAGCCACAAACACCACTTCATGATGACTATCACATGCTAAACAGGCAGAGAGGAACAAGTCATCATTTTCCATCTCTGAACAGTACACAGACAACTCCAAAGTCATATGTATACAAAGTTTAAGGTTGGTAATACTACTCTTTGTACACGTTCCCAGGTGACAAAAACTGTGGAACATATCCTCCAAAACTGCACCAACTATGAGACACTGAGAAGAAATTACTGGCCTAGTGAAACCACCAAAGAAGAAATTCTCTACAGTTCCATACATGAATTACAAAAACCAGTGAAATTTATACAAGAGATTTAGATTTAGACAGAAAATGCATACAAAGAAGAAGACATGTGGTCATGGTGTAATATCTATGAATTTACATGTTGTCATGGTGTAATATCTATGAATTTACATGTCATTGTGTAATATCTATGAATTTACATGTCATTGTGTAATGTTTATGAATTTACATGTAGTCACTGTGTAATATCGTGGGAAAGTTACTTTAATCACAGTGAAATATATTTGTGAAGCTACCTTTAGTGCACATAATATCTGCAACAATTCTTCATCAGCATTTTCTGTTCTACAATCAACATTTGTGTTAAAAAAAATTGTTATTATATAATATAATACTATAATCTAAAGTTCTCTTCATCTGTGCTATACTCCAACCTGTGTGGTAATTTTGTATAGATTCATTAACTGCTTTCATTATCTCTCCTTTAATCTTTTACAGTCACTATCTGTGCTATCTATAATATTCTACAATCATCTATGCTATCTATAATATTCTACAATCATCTATGCGATCTATAATTTTCTACAACCATTATCTGTACTACAGTATTCTGCAATCATTTTCTATCAAAAGCTGACACCTGTCAATCTACAAGCAGATAAAATGACAGTTACATGTATTGTTGATGTTGTTACATTTGGCCTGGACTCCGCCATAAACTCTGCTACAGTCTAACCACAGGTTTTTCTGTGCACACGTTTGGTTTGTCATTGGCTCACATATTCCTGTCCAGGTGAAGAAAGAAAAAAATTACATTTCTGGGGTCATTTTGTAAAATGAAATAAATGGATGTTTACAAAAGGAACTAAAAATTTTCATTTTAAAAATGTGGACCTTTCTGTAATCTATATTATAAATATACTGTCAGGACTTCTGGACATATATGAGGCACTGCAAGAAGACATTGTTAGGCCTTCATGACATATTTATTAGGTAGTGAATGAAGGCACTGTTATGTTTTCAGGACATGTGCAAGACAATGTTATGTCTTAAGGACATGTGTGAAGCACTATTATGCCTTCACGACATGTATGAACTACAAAAACATGCAGAAACATTTTACAAATACTGTTAATTGTAAATGAACATAGACTTTACTTGTAGTCTTTACTTGTAGACTTTACTTGTAGACTTTACTTGTAGACTTTACTTGTAGACTTTACTTGTAGACTTTACTTGTAGACTTTACTTGTAGACTTTACTGGTTGCTAGCTAAAGCATGCAGCCAGCCTGGCGATCCTTGCAGATGTCACAGATCCATTGACTGACCTTCATTTCCAGGCCATGCAGGTTGAGGGGAAACGAAAGAACAGGTCAGTTGGCAAGCTTAACTTTCATGGAGGAAGAACAGACAATAGATTGATCATCAGTGCTATAAGAGAAACTGGTCAAATGAAGAACTTCATTGACAACTGTGAATCGGTGTCATTGTGAAGAATGAATAACTTCAGCCTGGGATGGTGAAAATGAATGATTCATCAACAGCTCCAGCCGGATGGTCAACCAGCATATATATAGTACATATAATCAGTTACTGTATGCTGTAGGATATACTGAAGAGCAGGTTGGAGCACACTGGCACCGTGATTGATGGTCCTTTCTAATTAACTAACCTTTACCGTGAGGCACTGCATGCTTTCTGAATTTGTGTGAGGCACTGTATGTCTTCATGTAGCAATATTTCAGATGGTGATCGCCCACAAGTTGCTGTTGCTACCCCTGAGTTTTTCTTTATGCCGGCTGCAGTTGTTAAAGCCAAGAGACTTGGCTAATCTGTGCAAATTGTCAGCATGGACCCCAGAAGCCTAACTACTGATTTGAAAATGTGTGGGACTGAATTTTTTAGTGTTTAGAACACTTGTATAGAGCAGGTACAAAGGGTGATTGATAAGTTCTTGGCCTAAGGTACGAATACTTGAAACACACAGTTGATATTAGGTGCATTTGTAGATCAGGTTAATATAAGATTAAACACCAAGTTTTAAGAAATTAACTACAATCAATTTTTTTTGTTTACAGGCAACTGAAGTGGTAATGGATGGCAGAAATTGAGAAAATAAATCAAATTTCTTATCAAGCAGTCATTCGCTACCTCTGCATCAAGGGCTGATCATCAAAGGAGATCCATGAGGATATGGTAGAGACTCTAGAGGAGAGTGCCTGTTCTTACAGCACAGTGAAGAAATGGGCAGCTCAATTCAAACATGGAAGGTAGAGTCTGGAAGATGATCCCCATCCAGGAAGACCAAGAACGGTAACCACCGATTAAACCACCGGCAGAATCCATGATATAATAATAGAGGATCGACGACTAAATAAGTGGTATATTGCTACTGAGTTGGGCATCTCCCAGGAATGTGTTCATGCCATTATTCACAACAATCTTCAAATGACAAAGGTCTCTGCTTGATGGCTCCCAAAACTTCTTGGAGCTGATCACAAATGACAACGTCTCAACATGTCAAGAGACAATCTTGGCATTTTTCTGCAGATACTGAAAAGTTTCTTCAGCAATTTGTAACTATGGATGAGACTTCGGTTCATCATTTTCAACCAGAAATCAAAGAACAGTTAAAGCAGTGGAAACATCATGGATCCCCATCTCCAAAGAAAGCAAGGGTGATTCTGTTTGCAGGCAAAGTGATGGCTTCCATCTTTTGAGATTCAGAAGGTGTGCTATTGGTAGACTATCTTCAAAAGGGCAGAATGGTCACCTATTATGCTAATCTTGTGAAGCAACTGCATGTCAAATTGAAGGAAAAGCGTCAAGGGAATTTGATGAGAGGAGTCATCTTTCAGCAAAAACAATGCTCCAGTTCACAAGTTGGCGGTAGCAATGGCTGCCATTCATGAATGCGGTTTCCAGCTTCTTGAACATCCTCCTTATTCCCCAGATTTGGCCCCTTCGGACCATTACCTGTTTACCAAACTCTAAATGGAGCTCAGTGGTCACAAATTTGCTTCAAATGATGATGTTATTCATGCTGTAGACCACTTTCTAATGGCACAAGATGCTGACTTTTACAAATAAGAGATCCGTATGCTCCAGGATCGCTGGACTAAGTGCATAAACTTGCAAGGGGACTATGCTGAGAAATAACCCAAAAAAAGTTGTCCACAAATAATCCGTTGTACCTTACGCCAAGAACTTATCAGTCACCCCTCATATGTGTTTTTGTTTGTCACCAGTCATGAAGTGTTAATGTAGGATGAAAGTTATGAATGTTCAAAATGTCTTTGTCTAACGAGAAGTTGAACAGTTTCCATGAATATTGTGATTTGTACTTCCATCCAATAAACATTTTGTGTTCATCCAGAATGGGTCAGTTGCTGACTTCAAACATGTGCTGTTCAAACATGTGCTGTTCTTCAAACATGTGCTGTTCTTCAAACATGTGCTGTTCTTCAAACATGTGCTGTTCTTCAAACATGTGCTGTTCTTCAAACATGTGCTGTTCTTCAAACATGTGCTGTTCAAACATGTGCTGTTCTTCAAACATGTGCTGTTCAAACATGTGCTGTTAAAACGTGTGCTGTTCAAATGTGTGCTGTTTTTGTAAACACGAGAAGCTGGACCTAAAGGCTGGATTATAAACTAGGAAAAGAGTAGGAGCAGCTCTGTTAAGTAACAAGAACAATGTTGTGACGTTTCGGTGTGAGCCTTAATCATACAAAAACACACAGGATGAAGAAGTAGAGAGAGAAGATAAAGTATAAATTCGCATGAATGCTATGTAAAAAATATGAATGGAGAAAATAGAATAACTTAAAATAAAATGAATAGAGCTTAGCTGTGGCTTGTAAGAGGCCGTGTTTATAGTTATATATTTAATTATTCATCTGAAGGGTGGATATTTTTTTCAGGACTTGTTTTACTCGTTCATTTTTGTTGTCATCTTGTCAGTGTCTCTCTCGAGAGACAAAATCAGTTTCTGTAATATATAACTAGAGGTCCTTCAGAAGATAGCAGAAGAAGAAGGAGTAGGCAGTACTTATATATATATATATATATATTCACGGAAAAAAGTAAATGTGCAATGCTTTAAAAAGCACCATGAACGTGCTCAAGTGATGATTGAAATAACATTTGGCACACATTATGTTTGATTATCCAATAACAGATAAAATGATAACTTTCAGGGCAGTCACATGTCACAAAAAAGTAAAAAAAAGCTCACCTAATGTGGCTCACCACACCAAGAAAAGAAAATCAAGGTTTCAATATTGTGTGTGTCCTCCTCGGGCAGTTATCACTGCTTGACACTGCCTTCTCATCGAACCAATGACACACTGTATCAGTTGTTGAGACATGTTATTCCATTCTTCTTGCAACACTTGGGCTAATTCTTGGTGGTTTCCAGGACGATTGTGTCGTCTTCGCAATCTGCGGTCCAGTTCATCCCAAATGTCCTCGATAGGTGACAGGTCCAGTGAAACTGCTGGCCATGGTAAGACAGTAATCTGATGTTGTTGAAAGTAATCCCTGACCACACGTGCAACATGTGGACGAGTGTTATCCTGCTGTAGTATCAGGTCTTGTCCATTAGCATCCAGAAAAGGCATTACGTGGCATGTAATGATTTCATCACTATATCGTAAACCTGTAAGGTTGCCATTGAGGAAGACTAGGTTTGAAATGTTGCAGGCAGTCCATGTTCCCTGGAGAAACCTGTTACGAAGGTGCATGAGATGGATGTAGTGGTCTTGTGCAAGGGTGGTAATTCGTGGTCTGCCGCTTCTATGGCGGTCAGCAACGGAACCACGTTGATTTCATTTCACTCATGACAACGTGATTGATAAGCTTGACACCACTGCATACTTACTTTTTTCCATGAGTAAGTATATATATATATATATATATATATATATATATATATATATATATATATATATATATATATATATATAATAAAAAGGAGGTTGGCCATATTCAGAACATGTGTGAGACACTGTAAGAAGACATAATGTCAGGACATGTGTGAGACACTGTAAGGAGACATAATGTCAGGACATGTGTGAGGCACTGTAAGGAGACATAATGTCAGGACATGTGTGAGGCACTGTAAGGAGATATAATGTCAGGACATGTGTGAGGCACTGTAAGGAGACATAATGTCAGGACATGTGTGAGACAATGTATGGAGATATAATGTCAAGACATGTGTGAGACACTGTAAGGAGACATAATGTCAGGACATGTGTGAGGCACTGTAAGGAGATATAATGTCAGGACATGTGTGAGGCACTGTAAGGAGATATAATGTCAGGACATGTGTGAGGCACTGTAAGGAGACATAATGTCAGGACATGTGTGAAGCACTGTATGGAGACATAAAGTATAAACTAGGAAAAATAATAGGAACAGCTTTATTACTTAAGGACTACAAAGTTATGATGTTTTGACTTGAGCCTTAATCATACAAACACATTTAGGATGAAGAATTAGAGAGAAGAGATAAAGTATCGATTCACGTGAATTCTATGTTAAATAAATAAAAAGAATACAACACTTAGCTATAATTTGAAAGAATATAGAACTATGTGTAACAACTGAGAAAAGAATAGAGCTTAGTGGAGAGGGATTATGATTGTGGAAGAGGAGAGTGTTATATGTAGCTGAATAATGAGTTCAAACCGTGTGGTTCCAGCAACTCATATTCCTGAATGTAGCACTTCTCAAATACTAGGCAACCTGTGTCATCTACGTGACACTGTTTGATGGGTGTTACCAGAAATTCACATTTGCCTCTGTGGTTGGGGCTGCTAATTTGCTCAAAGTATTCGCCACTGAATTAGAAAGAATTTAGGTTTAGTACTAGCTATGTAAGTCTGATTATGGTGTCAATGTTAGTTGTGGGGTGAGGGTCTTTGTCGAGAAAACAGCGGAATACATGCCCTGTAGTCTGGGAAATGAAAATGATTACCTTTCCCAAAACTATCCTCACTCTTCCTGAGGGATTCACATGCGAGTCCCATAATGTGATATATGTCATCATATGCAAAAGATATAAGATAATGTATACTGGTGAGACTGGCCTCAGATTAGGAGACCGCATGCAGAAACATCTGTACGATATCACCCAGCATGCTTCGAAAACAGTCCCAAATCATTTAAATGGCCCCAACCACAGAAGCAAATCTGATTTTCTGGTAACAGCCATCAAACAATGTCACACAGATGACATAAGCCACCTAGCGCTTGAGAACTGCTACATTCAGGATTATGGGACGCTGGAACCATATGGGTTAAACTCTCTATTCAGCTACACCTAACATTCTCCTCTTCAACAATTATAATCCCTCTCTACTAAGCTCCACTCCCTTCTCACTTATTACACATAGTTCAGAACCTCCTCACAGCATCATTTTACCCTAACTATAATCATCTATTTCACCTTTTCCTGGCTAGGTTAACATTGTACCACTCTCTCTCACCTCTACGGTTTCCCCCCCCCCCCCCAGTTACGACCCACCGACCACACATCACAGGTCTCCATTTAAACAGTCTCTACACCCTACCATCCTCATTTCTGACACAGCGTCGAACAAGCCACATATTACAGTTACAGCTAAGTGCTCTATTCATTATTAATTTTTTAAAAATAGCATTCATGTGAATCTATACTTTATCTCCTCTCTCTCTGTTTCTTCGTCCTGTATGTTTTTCTATGATTAAGGCTCACGTCAAAACGTCACAACATTGTAATCATTAAGTAATAAAGCTGCTCCTACTTTTTTCCCTAGTTTATACACTTTTGTATGAAGACATAATGTCAGAACATGTGTGAGGCACTGTATGAAGACATAATGTTAGGACATATGTGAGGCACTGTATGAAGACATAATGTTAGGACATGTGTGAGGCACTGTATGAAGATGTAATATCAGGACATGTTATCAGAAACAACTCACAATTTGAAAACAGTATAAAAATATTTTGTTTTGTGATAATTTAAGTTGTTGGTTATACCAGGATGTGATCTGGCAGGTCCTGCAGGCACTGCTCCTGGTATCCATCTACAATCTGGGTCACCAAGTTCTTCCCCATTGCTCACTCCATCTCCATCAGAGTCAAGATGACACAGATCTTTTGTCCAAATCTGGAAATGTTTACAAGCTTGTGCAGAGATTTCTAGTTATATTGTAATATTTTCATATACATAAAATTTTAATGAAACTATATGAAATATTACCATACACAAATATTTCATTAAATTGTATGTAGTACTAACATTCATTCATTCATTTGCATGTTCCTTGTGGAACTTTGCCTCCCTAACAGCACTCCTATTGGCCTCTTGGTTTTAAGCAAGATGGCCTGCTGCTGATATATCCATTTGCAAATCATCAACGATGTCTTGCAGCCATCTTCGCCTTGGTCTTCCTCTCTTTCTTTTTCCCATTATGTACTCTTCCAAGATGGTCTTCTCTAGATTATCATGACATTTTAATGTCCAAAATATTTAAGTTTTCTCTGTTTAATCCTCTTTACTTGTCAGCCTTCTTCAATATTAAGTTCTTGTAGTATGGATATATTTGTTCTTTTTTGTGTCTATGACATTTGAAGAACTGTTCTGTAGCATTTACATTCAAAGCCATTTATGTGTTTCTCAGCTGTTTTGTTAAGTGTCCAGCTCTCACAGGCATATGTTGCGATAGGAAAGATGCATGCCCTTAAAAATCTTATTTTTGTAGTTCTGTCAGTTTCTCTCCACAGATTCTTTAGTTGTTTTAAATTCTGAAGAGCGATAGATGTCCTCCTTTTAATTTCCCTCATTGTATCTCCATTATTAGTTAGTAGTGATCTAAGATATTCAAAACTCTCTACTTCTTCCAATTTTTCCTCATTGATACATATTTCAGCTGCTTTGTTTGTTTTGTCAGTTGTCATCAATTTAGTTTTCTTCGCATTAAGATAGAGGTTCTGCTCTTCGCTGTTCTTATGGACTGACATAATTAGTTTTTACATTTTTTTGTGTGTTATGGACAATAACACTGTGTCATCGGTATATCTAATCTCTGCTATTTCATAACCTTCAATTGTTATGTCATCATAATATTCTTTGTCTACATAATCTCTAACATTACTCATTATATTTTCAGTACACAAGTTAAATAAGTAAGCCGACAATATGCACCCCTGACAGACTCCTTGTCTTATATCAAACCAAGTTGTTGTTTCACCATTTATTCTTACTGCTGCTTGTTGGTCTAGATACAGCAGTGATGTTAATTGTATCAAATGTGTTGGAAATCCCATTTTTTCCATTATTTCCTACAGTTTCTAGTGTTGTACACAATCAAATGCCTTTGAGTAGTTTATAAATAATAAATATAGATTCACATTAAACTATCTGCATTTCTCTATTATTAATCTTATATTGAAAATATGATCTCTTGATTCTCTTCCTTGAATGAAATCAGCTTGGACCATATTGAATTTTTCTTCTATTTTCTTATGAAGTCTACCCATTACAATGTTTAATATAATTTAACTGGTATGACTAATCAGGGCAACAGTTCTGTAGTTTGTACATAATTTCAGGTTACCCTTTTTTGGCAGTGGTATGAATATAGTTCTTTTCCATTCTTTTGGCCAAATACCTGAATGCCATATCTTTTCACATAGTGCATGATATATTGTTGCACATTCCTTTTCTCCAGCTTTAATAAGTTCAGCTGTTATCTCATCACATCCTGGTGATTTACCATTTTTCAGATTATTTATTGCTCATAAAATTTCTTCTATTGTCAGTTCAGGTTCTTTCTCCTCCAATAATAATTCACACTGTTGATTTCTGTTTCCACAGTTGGGTTGTTTCATATATTCCTCTGCAATATTCCTTCCATCTTTCTAGAATTTCTTCTGTCTCTGTCGAGGTATTCCCTGTCTCATCACAAATTACATTTAGCTTAGGTGTGACATTTCTTGTCAATGTCTTCATTTTTTAAACATTTTACTATCTCTTCCACACTTCTGATGTCCTTCTGTTCTTTCACAACAATCTTGTATGTATTGTCTTTTGTCTTTTCTTATGTTTCTTCATACCTCTTTTGTTAAAGATTTATATTCCTCTTTTTTGTTGTTTGTCACTTTTCATTGTGTCTTCATTTCTCTACATTGTTTTATCAGTTCTAGTGTACCTACTGTAATCCATCCATTCCTTTGTGTTTTCATTACTGGAACCATGTCTTTAGCAGTTGTTTTAAAGATATCTCTGGCCTGAGTAGCCAGTTCATCTGATGTCATATCCTCCTGTACAGCCATCAGGATTTCAAACGGTTCTTCACTTCTACACTGTATTGTTCTGTTATTTTTGTAAGATCAAACCAGAGTGATCTTGATCCCATAACTGTCTGTTTTATCTTTATTTTCATGTCTGCTATTAATAACTCATGGTCCGTGTCACAATCAGCACCTGGTAAAGTAGTACTAACACACATAAATGTATTTAATGTGTATGTAATATGTATTTAAGTACTAACATATATATATATATATATGAAACAATGTGAGTAATATAAATATTTCCTGTAATTATGAAACTATGTGAAGTATAAACATACATAAATATTTCTAAGGAATTTTACATGAATATTTGGGTGGGGGGGGGGGGTTGGAGGCGGTAGTGGTGGCAGTAGTGTATTCAAAATAATAATCAGAGACTGCTTATCATGAACGCATTTCTAACAAACTTGTCTCTTCATCTGGATGTGCATTCATGATACTTTCTATATTTGATGTTCTAATTTGTGTATAGGGGTACATATTGTCGCCTTATTTATTTAACTTGTGTACTGAAAATATAATAAGGAGTGTTAGAGAAGATGTAGGCAAAGAATATTATGATGCCATAACAATTGGAGGTTATGAAATACCAGAGATTAGATATGCTGATGACACAGTGTTACTGTCCACAACACAAAAAGGAACTGAAAAACTAATTATGTCAGTCTGTAGGAATAGTGAAGAGTAAAACCTCTATCTTAATGCAAAGAAAACTAAATTGATGACAACTGACAAAATAAACAAGGCAGCTGAAATATGTATCAATGAGGAAAAACTGGAAGAAGTAGAGTTTTGAATATCTTGGATCACTACTAACTAATAATGGAGATACAATGAGGGAAATTAAAAGGAGGACATCTATCGCTCTTCAGAAAGTAAAACAACTAAAGAATATGTGGAGAGGAACAGACAGAACTACAAAAAGAAGATTTTTAAGGGCATGCATCTTTCTCATTGCAATATATGCCTGTGAGACCTGGACACTTAACAAAACAGCTGAGAAACACATAAATGCCTTTGAATATAAATGCTACAGAACAGTTCTTCAAATATCCTGGACACAAAAAAGAACAAATATATCCATACTACAAGAACTTAATATTGAAGAAGCCTGGCTAGTAAAGAGAATTAAGCAAAGAAAACTTAAATAATTTGGACACATTAAATGCCATTATAATCTAGAGAAGACCATCTTGGAAGAGTGCATAATGGGAAAAAGAAAGAGAGGAAGACCAAGGCGAAGATGGCTGCAAGATATCATTAATGATCTGCAAATGGATGCATCAGCAGAAAGCCGTCTTGCTCACAACCAAGAGGCCTACAGGAGTGTCGTTAGGGAGGCAAAGTTCTGCAAGGGACATGCAAATGAATGAATGAATAAATTTGTAATCTGAGCTTGTTTGGAATCAGTGTCATCATTGTCATATTTTATAGCTAGGGACACTGCTAAACATACCCTCAGTGTTATAGTTTATAGCTGGGGACACTGCTAAACATACCCTCAGTGTTATAGTTTATAGCTGAGGACACTGCTAAACATACCCTCAGTGTTATAGTTTATAGCTGGGGACACTGCTAAACATATCCTCAGTGTTATAGTTTATAGCTGGGGACACTGTTAAACATATCCTCGGTGTTATAGTTTATAGCTGAGGACACTGCTAAACAAACCCTCAGTGTTATAGTTTATAGCTGAGGACACTGCTAAACATACCCTCAGTGTTATAGTTTATAGCTGGGGACACTGCTAAACATACCCTCAGTTTTATAGTTTATAGGAGCGGACACCACTAACCATTTCCTTTATCTTATAGTTTATAGGAAGGGACACTGCTAACATATTCTCTGTCTTTATAGTTAGGGATACTGCTAACCATATCCTCAGTGTTATAGTTTATAGGAGGGGGGACTGCCAACTGTGTGACATTTTATTAGAGTGAGGCATCCATAAATATGGTGGCAATTTACAGCAGAGGCCTTCGCCACCACATGACAAATTGTAAGAGTGAAAGTATTCCTAACTTACATGATAGTTTGGATAAGTGAGGGTATCCCTAACCCAGATATGTGGAAAGAGTAAGGGTAACCCTAACCCTGATAGGTGAAAGGAGTGAGGGTAACCTTAACCCTGATAGGTGAAAGGAGTAAGGGTATCCCTAACCCTGATAGGTGAAAGGAGTAAGGGTATCCCTAACCCTGATAGGTGAAAGGAGTGAGAGTAACTCTAACCCTGATAGGTGGAAGGAGTGAGGGTAACCCTAACCCTGATAGGTGGAAGGGGTGAGGGTATTCCTGACCAGACAGATGGAAGAAATGATGCTTGTGGGGAGACGCGTCCCTAACTCAGATGTTATAGGATAGGAGTGGTAATGAAACCAGAGGACAGTTTGTAGCAGCAGGAACTTACCTACGTATGAGACATTTTGAACCGGAAATGCAAGGAGGCTCATCACTAGGCCCTCAGCAGAGCATGGCTGTTCTTCAAGTTCAAATAGTTTGTGGGAGTAGGGACATAGCTAACCAACTTAATAGTTTGTGGGAGTAGGGACATAGCTAACCAACTTAATAGTTTGTGGGAGTAGGGACATAGCTAACCAACTTAATAGTTTGTGGGAGTAAAGACATAGCTAACCAACTTAATACTTTGTGGGAGTAGGGACATAGCTAACCAACTTAATAGTTTGTGGGAGTAGGGACATGGCTAACCAACTTAATAGTTTGTGGGAGTAGGGACATAGCTAACCAACTTAATAGTTTGTGGGAGTAGGGACATGCCTAACCTGTATAACACAAGTGTGGGAGTAACAGCCACACTTTACAATTTACAGCTAAGTACTCTTTAGAAAAAAAAACTTTTTTTTAAAATAGCATTCATGTGAATCTATACTTTATCTCCTCTCTCTACTTCTTCGTCCTGTATGTTTTTGTATGATTAAGGCTCACTCCGAAATGTCACAACTTTGTAATCGTTAAGTAATAAAGCTGCTCCTACTTTTTTCTGTTTTATACATTCAAGTGTGGAGCAGGGACATGCCTAACCTGTATAACACAAGTGTGGGAGTAGGGACATGCCTAACCTGTATAACACAAGTGTGGGAGTAGGGACATGCCTAACCTGTATAACACAAGTGTGGGAGCAGGGACATGCCTAACCTGTATAACACAAGTGTGGGAGCAGGGACATGCCTAACCCACATGATAGTTTGTGGGAGCAGGGACATGCCTAACCTGTATAACACAAGTGTAGGAGCAGGGACATGCCTAACCTGTATAACACAAGTGTGGGAGCAGGGACATGCCTAACCTGTATAACACAAGTGTGGGAGCAGGGACATGCCTAACCTGTATAACACAAGTGTAGGAGCAGGGACATGCCTAACCTGTATAACACAAGTGTGGGAGCAGGGACATGCCTAACCTGTATAACACAAGTGTAGGAGCAGGGACATGCCTAACCCATATGATAGTTTGTGGGAGCAGGGACATGCCTAACCCACATGATAGTTTGTGGGAGCAGGGGCATGCCTAACCCATATGATAGTTTGTAGGAGCAGGGACATAGCTAACCAGCGTAATAGTTTGTGGGAGCTGGGACATAGCTAAACAATGTAATAGTTTGTGGGAGGAGGGACATACCTAACCCATATGACAGTTTGTGGGAGGAGGGACATACCTAACCCACATGACAGTTTATGGGAGGAGGGACATACCTAACCCACATTATAGTTTGTGGGAACAGGGACATATCTAACCCACATTATAGTTTGTGGGAACAGGGATATATCTAACCCACATGATAGTTTGTGGGAACAGGGACATATCTAACCCACCTGATAGTTTGTAGGAGCAGGGACATATCTAACCAACATGATAGTTTGTGGGAGCAGGAACATATCTAAACCCACATGATAGTTCATGGGAGCAGGAACATACCTAACCCACATAACAGTTTGTGGGGGCAGGAACATATCTAACCCACATAATAGTTTGTGGGAGCAGGAACATATCTAAACCCACATGATAGTTCATGGGAGCAGGAACATACCTAACCCACATAACAGTTTGTGGGGGCAGGAACATATCTAACCCACATAATAGTTTGTAGGAGCAGGGACATATTTAACCTAGATAATACTTTGTGGGAGTAAGACAAACCTAAGCTAAAAGATATTTGTTGAATGAGAATATACCTAACACAGATGATAGTCTGAAGGAATGAGGACATACCTAATCCAGACGATAGTTTGTAAGACAGAAAGACTTTCATTAAATTTTTAATACTGACACAAGTTTAATTTTTAAAATTACAATTTGAGACCTGCTCTTGATAACAAATATTTTTCAGCCATCTTTACTTGTTCAAAATTTCTGTCAACAACTTTGACTTTTCATGAATACAGATTATCATGAACACATTTTAAATACAGGTGATCATGAACATGTTTTGAATACAGGTCATCATGAACATGTTTTGAATACAGGTCATCATGAACATGTTTTGAGTACAGGTCATCATGAACATGTTTTGAATACAGGTCATCATGAAGATGTTTTGAATACAGACTATTGTGAACATGTTTTAAATACAGGATGTACTGTCTCAGTGGCGAAGTGGTTAGTGCAGTGATCTCTCATGGTGAAGGTTGGGGGTTCAAATCTGGCCAGAGGCACCCCAGTCACCCAGTTGTAGAAATGGGTACCCGACTTCTTCTGGAGGTGGGGAAGGAAATGTGGCCAGGCATGATACAGACCATATCACCCTCTAGTGTGCTGACAGGTCAAGGAAAATATGGGCACTAATACTATATTCCTATGTGCCTCTAAGACATGACAGGATTACCTTTACCTTTACCTTTTTTTTTTTTTAACCACCAACTAATGATAGACAAATGAAGACAACTCTCATATAAAATGGATGGTGACTACAGTAAAACTGGTTTAAATAATAAAGGTAGATAGAGGTGTATGGTGTAGTTTACAAAGTGGCAGAGGGAGTGAGTAAAGTGAGAAAAAACAAATAAAAAGTATGAGAATGTATAAATGAAAAACATACATCTGATATTTCGGCATGAGCCTTTTTTGAGGATTACATACACAAACAAGACAAAAACAAATAACTAAATGTAGGAGCAGGGACATGCCTAACCTGTATAACACAAGTGTGGAGCAGGGACATGCCTAACCTGTATAACACAAGTGTAGGAGCAGGGACATGCCTAACCCATATGATAGTTTGTGGGAGCAGGGGCATGCCTAACCCACATGATAGTTTGTGGGAGCAGGGACATGCCTAACCCATATGATAGTTTGTAGGAGCAGGGACATAGCTAACCAGCGTAATAGTTTGTGGGAGCTGGGACATAGCTAAACAATGTAATAGTTTGTGGGAGGAGGGACATACCTAACCCATATGACAGTTTGTGGGAGGAGGGACATACCTAACCCACATGACAGTTTATGGGAGGAGGGACATACCTAACCCACATTATAGTTTGTGGGAACAGGGACATATCTAACCCACATTATAGTTTGTGGGAACAGGGATATATCTAACCCACATGATAGTTTGTGGGAACAGGGACATATCTAACCCACCTGATAGTTTGTAGGAGCAGGGACATATCTAACCAACATGATAGTTTGTGGGAGCAGGAACATATCTAAACCCACATGATAGTTCATGGGAGCAGGAACATACCTAACCCACATAACAGTTTGTGGGGGCAGGAACATATCTAACCCACATAATAGTTTGTGGGAGCAGGAACATATCTAAACCCACATGATAGTTCATGGGAGCAGGAACATACCTAACCCACATAACAGTTTGTGGGGGCAGGAACATATCTAACCCACATAATAGTTTGTAGGAGCAGGGACATATTTAACCTAGATAATACTTTGTGGGAGTAAGACAAACCTAAGCTAAAAGATATTTGTTGAATGAGAATATACCTAACACAGATGATAGTCTGAAGGAATGAGGACATACCTAATCCAGACGATAGTTTGTAAGACAGAAAGACTTTCATTAAATTTTTAATACTGACACAAGTTTAATTTTTAAAATTACAATTTGAGACCTGCTCTTGATAACAAATATTTTTCAGCCATCTTTACTTGTTCAAAATTTCTGTCAACAACTTTGACTTTCATGAATACAGATTATCATGAACACATTTTAAATACAGGTGATCATGAACATGTTTTGAATACAGGTCATCATGAACATGTTTTGAATACAGGTCATCATGAACATGTTTTGAGTACAGGTCATCATGAACATGTTTTGAATACAGGTCATCATGAAGATGTTTTGAATACAGACTATTGTGAACATGTTTTAAATACAGGATGTACTGTCTCAGTGGCGAAGTGGTTAGTGCAGTGATCTCTCATGGTGAAGGTTGGGGGTTCAAATCTGGCCAGAGGCACCCCAGTCACCCAGTTGTAGAAATGGGTACCCGACTTCTTCTGGAGGTGGGGAAGGAAATGTGGCCAGGCATGATACAGACCATATCACCCTCTAGTGTGCTGACAGGTCAAGGAAAATATGGGCACTAATACTATATTCCTATGTGCCTCTAAGACATGACAGGATTACCTTTACCTTTACCTTTTTTTTTTTTTAACCACCAACTAATGATAGACAAATGAAGACAACTCTCATATAAAATGGATGGTGACTACAGTAAAACTGGTTTAAATAATAAAGGTAGATAGAGGTGTATGGTGTAGTTTTACAAAGTGGCAGAGGGAGTGAGTAAAGTGAGAAAAAACAAATAAAAAGTATGAGAATGTATAAATGAAAAACATACATCTGATATTTCGGCATGAGCCTTTTTTGAGGATTACATACACAAACAAGACAAAAACAAATAACTAAATGAAGAACTTAACTTAATATGGCCTCCTCCAGAAGTAGGAAACAGAGAAATGCGTGTCCACTAGAAGATGCATAGGGACCACGCAGGCTACACAAAGGATAAGCCAACAGAGCCAATCATAAAGAAGAGGTGAGGCGGAGAGAGAGGAGGAAAATAGGTGGTTGAATGGGGGAGGGGGAAGGGAAATAGAAACATGATAGCCGCTAGAGGAGAAGGTGTCGGGTTGGGGGGGGGGGGTGGGAGGGTGAATGGGGAAGCAGAGAGATAATGAATGAAGAACATAAACACCTGCAGGGAAACATATTATCCAACACATCCTTATCAATGAATGTTAGAAAATGAGTTCTAAAATGCTATATTGAACCTATCCTGTTATATGGAAGTGAATCATGGACAATAGGCAAGTCTGCATAAAAATCATTGGAAGCAGCAGAAATGTGGTTTATTAGAAGAATATTGCGAATCCCCTGGACAGCAAAAATAACTAATGAAGAATGTATGAGAAGAGCTGGAGAGACAAAAAATCTTGTCAAAAAATAAGAGAGAGACAATGTACTTTCATAGGACATGCAATGAGAAGAAGGGGCATTGAAAATATTATAACAACATGAAAAATAGAAGGAAGAAGATCAAGAGGAAGACCAAAAGAAGTTATACTGGACAGTCTGACGGGATGGTGTGAGAGGAGATCACCAACTGAGCTGATGGCCTGCATGAAGGATCGTGTACTCTGGAGAAGCATAATAGCCAATGCCAGTCGGCACGGATCCTGATGATGATGATCAAATACTGACAGAAGTCATGAATTGGCCAGTTATTGACAGAAGTCATGAATTGGCCAGTTACTGACAGAAGTCATGAGTTGGGCAGATACTGACAGAAGTCATGTGTTACTGAGATATTAATAGATACCATGAGCTACTCACACACAAAGAAGAACTACCTTCATCATTTCTGCTAGAAGTGTGTCAGCAGATTAAAATATGAATGTAGACTAACATCTCCCACAAATGTGGGCATTGTTTACCTTGCCATATGAACTGAAATCTCTCCCAAATGTGGGCATTGTTTACCTTGCCATATGAACTGAAATCTCTCCCAAATGTGGGCATTGTTTACCTTGCCATATGAACTGAAATCTCTCCCAAATGTGGGCATTGTTTACCTTGCCATTAGAACTGAAATCTCTCCCAAATGGATTTCTGGCTGTTTGACCATCCCTGGTCTGATGCCCCACTCCACCCCACTCTAATCGATTGTTACAGGGATCCAACACTTTGGCCCCATTAGGAATTAAAGCTTGATATTGCCTGAAACATGAAACTGTCTCTATGGTGACCAACAGAATCAGATGGCAGCATATTATGATGTTTCGTGTGATCATGGTAACCTGAAAACACACAAAAATTTTAAGTTATGGAACTTCAAACTTACACAGCATCAACATTTTAGAAGTGCAATAGCAAACAAATTCAAATATAAGAATATCAAACACATTAAACTTCAGCTTTACAGAATCTGAAATATCTTACATTTTACATCTTACATTCTTCCCATGACTTTAAACATCACATGGAGCTCACAAGGTAGTTCGCCAAGTTTTTCTGTTTTCAGCGAATTTTTCAACCTCATCAAGGGATTTTATGGCTACTAATTTGGCCTCTCTTAACACTATTCTCTTTAGAGTTTCACAAGGTTGATCTCTTTTTCTTTGGCCTGTTGTGTTCCACTTGATAACTTGTTTTGGGATTCTCTGATTGTTTCTTCTTATCATGTGACCGATATATGTTCATCTCCTGTTTCTGATCACCAATGAGACAGGTTGTTGTTCACTCATCTGTCTTATCGCTGCACTATTCTTGAATTTGTTCCACTTTATACCAAGTAATTTCCTTAGGCATTTATTTTCAAAAGAGTCTTATTTGTTGTTTATTTTTTAGTTGTTTTCCAATTTTCACATGGATAAATGAGGGTGGATATTACATTTGAATTGAATAATCTTAGCTTGGTTTCTGCGCTTTTGATTTTAGAGTGGCAGATGTTCTCAAGATTTTTGAAGGTCAATGCTGCTTTTGCAATTCTAATTTAAACTTCTTTTCTGGTGTCACCATCCTGGTCTATGTAGCTGCTAAGGTATACAAACTGATGTACTTCTTCAACAGCTGTTCCTTCTACATATATTTTTCCCTCTTGATTAATGGGAAGTTTAATTATTTTTGTTTTTTCCTCGTTAATTTCAAGTCCTTTTTTATAGCCAGTGAAGTTAAGGTATATGTTTTTTCTTGCATGGGGTTCAAAATCCACATTATCACTGATAAGAGTTATGTCATCTGCAAAATCAAGATCTTCCAGTTGGATCTCATGTACATAATCAATGCCAGTTTTACCAGTGTGGCATTTTTTCATTATGAAGTCTATGGCAGTTTCAAACAGCAAAGGAGATAGTACACATCCTTGTTTCACACCTGTTTCAATCTGGAACCATTCGTTCATTCATTCTTCTGTGTTGACGGCACAAACATATCTGTTGTAGAGATCCTTAATGATGTTGACAATTTTAGATGATATTCCATATAATCTTAAGATTCTCCACAATGAATCTGTATATGTTATCAAATGCCTTTTTAAAGCCTATGAAGTTCAAGATTAATGGTTTTTTTGCTTTTCATTATGTTCTTCATGTATTATTCTTAGAGTAAAGATCTGGTTGAGACAGTTTCTCCCTTTTCAAAAGCCTGCTGGTTCTTTTCTCATTGCAGCATCCACTATATCTTTAATCTTATTCAGAATGACTTTACAAAATACCTTTGACACAACTGATAGTAAGGTCACTCCTCTTTAGTTATAGCAGTCATTAAGGTTACCTTTTTTTTTTTTTATAAGTATTCTAACAATGATTTTTTCCCATTTAGATGGGACCTTTTCTTCTTTTCAAACTTTGTTAAGCATTCTCTGCAGTTGATTCATGTAGTCTGAAATTATGCAGAAGTTCAAATATATGGAACTTCAAAAACCATTGTACTTCCAAATATATTTTTAGAACTTTAAAAATATGGAATGTCAATTGCAATGAACTTCAAATACATGAAATATCAAATATGTTTATACAACATGAGATTTATATGACATGTTTAAAATGCCTTTAACAGCTTGAAGTTAAACTACCATCTGTAATGTTTACATCAGTTTCTCCAATATCTGTATGAATAACAAACTTGATGAATATTTACATATTACTTTTGGCAATATGTAAAATATACCAAAGAGGTCAAGAAAATCCTAAGTTCTGATATCATTTGCTGTCAAGACATAAATTAACTGATTTTGTCGTGAAAGGGCTGTATAAAGAATATTGACACTTTTCACTGAAGAAAACAGTTTTGAAGTAGGCAGATATCAGCTACTTTGGGCTTTTTGTCAAACATCATCTTTCTGAACAGTTTCTATCATGGCTGAATCTACCAATGTTGGATATGCACAACTAGCCACAGAGACAGTATAGAATAGAATTACACTAATCAGAACAATATGGCTGTAGAGGGCGACTTTTTTCCCAGCCACTTACAATTGTTGCATAAGGGCAGTAAGAATATCAACAAGAAATATGTGCAAGATAATTACTGTATAAAATTTCACAGGCAAAAAACTAGAAAGGAAATTGGTAGTGAAACTGGTATTCATGTGCATAAAAATTCACACAGCATTGACACTAATCATTCCCTCTATATTGAGCTGGCTTAAATTCTTATGAACATATTTGCTGAGTCATGGCAGGTAGAAAAGTCTCAATTACACAGTATCTTTTTTTACAGTCATCGCATCCATTGTAGGACCTGATCAATTATCTATTCATAGGCCAATCTTTTGACAACTGACAAAACAAACAAGGCAACTGAAATATGTATCAATGAGGAAAAACTGGAAGAAGTGGAGAGTTTTGAATATCTTGGATCACTACTAACTAATAATGGAGATACAATGAGGGAAATTAAAAGGAGGACATCTATCGCTCTTCAGAAAGTAAAACAAATAAAGAATCTGTGGAGAGGAGCAGACAGAACCACAAAAATAAGATTTTAAAGGGCATGCATCTTTCCCATGGCAACATATGCCTGTGAGACCTGGACACTTAACAAAACAGCTGAGAAACACATAAATGCCTTTTAATGTAAATGCTACAGAAGAGTTCTCCAAATATCATGGACACAAAAAAGAACAAATATATCTATACTACAAGAGCTTAATATTGAAGAAGGCTGGCTAGTGAAGAGGATTAAAGAGAGAAAACTTAAATATTTTGGACACATTAAACATCATGATAATTTAGAGAAGACCGTATTGGAAGGATACATAATGGGAAAAATAAAAAGAGGAAGACTAAGGCGAAGATGGCTGCAAGACATCGTTGACGATCTGGAAATGGATGCAACAGCAGCAGGCCATCTTGCTCACAACCGAGAGGCCTACAGGAGTGCTGTTTGGGAGGCAAAGTTCCGCAAGGGACATGCAAATGAATGAATGAATGAGGCCAAATATTTTATCTATATCAAAGAGCAGAAAAGTATTGGGAATATGGAAAGGAAGTACATAGTGTCTTCAATGACTTCAAGAAAGCTTATGACAGCATAGATTGGAGCAGTTTATGGGAAATTATGAAAGAATTTGAGATACCTAATAAGTTAATCAACTTGACCAGAGTATGTATGGGGAATACAATAAATATACTAATATATAAAGGAAGAAAGTCAGAACCATTCTCTATAAGAACTGATTTAAAACAAGGTGATACATTATCTCCATTACTATTCAGCCTAGTACTAGAAAAGGTAATCAGAAAAGTGAAAGAAGAAAGCAGTACAGAAGAACAAACTAAAATACTATGAATACTATGCTGACGACATCAACCTAGTGGGGGAAACTATGCAAGAAGTCATCAATACCTGTATTCACCTGAGGGATATGGCACTAAAAGCTTGCTTTACCATTAACCAAGATAAGACAGAGTATATGAAGATATAAAGAGATAAGGGGCAGAATGATCCAGATTATATAAATGTTGGATAGATGATTATTTATGAAAGCAGAACATACAAATATCTAGGCACAACCTTCAACAGAAGCAACATAGTAAGTGATGAAATTAAAAGCAGAGTACAGATAGGGAATAAAATATACTGCACCTTGCAAAACCTGTTAAAATCCAAAATCCTGTCCCAAAACACCAAAATAACTTTCTACAAAACTATAATAAGACCAGCCATCATGTGTGGATAAGAAATGTGGAGTACAACAAAGAAAGATGAACAATTGCAGATCTTTGAGAACAAGATCGTAAAAAGAATCTTTGAGCCCACAAAGGATACCAACAGTGGAGAATGGAGAGCTAGAAAGAGCACTGAACTGAACAGCTTATTTAAATACCAACAAATTATAAATGTTTTGAAACTGAACAGACTACACTGATTGGGCCATGTAGAAAGAATGGAAGAGAATAGACAAGTGAAAATAATGTATGCACAAGAGATGAGGGAAACAAGACCAAAGGGTAGACCAAGACAGAGATGGAAAGACAACATAGAAGAGGATATAAAAGAAACTGGTGTCACCAACTGAAGAGAATGGAGAGAAATAGAGAGGAATGGAGGTGAACTTTATCTGCACCAATGAGCCATAATGGCTTGAAAAGCTGGAGAAATAGTACAATATATAGATGTCACAGTCTACGTATATGATTAAATAAGAAATCACTATTCACATGTAGAAATAAATAAGCAATGACCATTTACATACTAGATAAATAAAGAAGCACCATTTACATACTAGAATAAATAAAGAAGCACCATTTACATACAGGAATGAAAAATTCCTGACTTAAGAAAAAAAAAGTATACATGAGAAAACCTGCATTACTGTAATGCAATATTATAAGAAGTTTTAATATGTGTAAAAATCACATTTACTTTATATGAAATGAACATATTGGTAATGTTGCATATAACTAAAAATGGTATATATTACTGGGAAGAAATGTTGCATAAAATAAAAAAAAACAGTCTTGTCATGGCATAAATGTATATTCAGAGTTTGTGACCACATTTTAATTGATTTGTCAGCACATTAAAGAGTCATGTTATAAATATCACACAGGGACACTTTTCCTTTCCCACCTCAGAAAGAGCTGGAAATCTATTTCTACAAATGGGTAACTGGGGCACCTCAAACCAGACTTATACCATGATCTCCGTGAGCACATGGACCACTATGACACTCATTCACTCATTTGCATGTCCCTTGTGGAACTTTGCCTCCCAAACAGCACTCCTGTAGGCCTCTTGGTTGTGAGCAAGATGGCCTGCTGCTGCTGTGTCCATTTGCAGATCATCAACGATGTCTTGCAGCCATCTTTGTTTTGGTCTTCCTCTTTTTCTTTTTCCCATTATGTATCCTTCCAGTACAGTCTTCTCTAAATTATCATGACGTTTAATGTGTCCAAAATATTTAAGTTTTCTCTCTTTAATCCTTTTTACTAGCCAGCCTTCTACAATATAAAGCTCTTGTAGTATAGATATATTTGTTTTTTTTTGTGTCCACAATATTTGGAGAACTCTTCTGTAGCATTTACATTCAAAGGCATTTATGTGTTTCTCAGCTGTTTTGTTAAGTGTCCAGGTCTCACAGGCATATGTTGCCATGGGAAAGATGCATGATCTTAAAAATCTTATTTTTGTGGTTCTGTCTGCTCCTCTCCACAGATTCTTTATTTGTTTTACTTTCTGAAGAGCAATAGATGTCCTCTTTTTAATTTCCCTCACTGTATCTCCATTATTAGTTAGTAGTGATCCAAGATATTCAAAACTCTTCACTTCTTCCAATTTTTCCTCATTGACTCACTATCAAAAATAGCACTAATATGGACACCACAGGGGAACAGAAGTAAGGGTAGACCAAAAGAGACATGGAGAAGAACAACAGAAAGGATGCTGAGCAATAGAGGGCTCACTTGGGCAAGAGCAGAAAAGAAGGCGAAGGACAGGCATTTGTGGAAAACCCTTGCGGAAGCCCCATGTGCCCTGGGCACTTAAGGTTCAGAGAGAGAGAGATATATTTCAGCTGCTTTGTTTGTTTTGTCAGTTGTCATCAATTTAGTTTTCATTGCATTAAGATAGAGGTTCTGCTCTTCGCTGTTCTTACGGACTGACATAATTAGTTTTTACATTCCTTTTTGTGTTGTGGATAGTAACACTGTATCATCAGTATATCTAATCTCTGCTATTTCATAATCTTCAATTGTTATGGCTTCGTTCTTTGTCTACATCTTCTCTAACATTCCTTATTATATTTTCAGTATACAAGTTAAATAAATAGAGTGACAACATGCACCCCTGACGGACACCTTGTTTTATGTCAAACCAAGTTGTTGTTTCATCATTTATTCTTATTGCTGCTTGTTGGTCTAGATACAGCAGTGATGTTAATTGTATCAAATGTGTTGGAAATCCCATTTTTTCCATTATTTCCCAAAGTTTCTGGTGTTGTACACAATCAAATGCTTTTGAGTAGTCTATAAAGGATAAATATAGATTCACATTAAACTCTCTGCATTTCTCTATTATTAATCTTATATCGACTATATGATCTCTTGATCCTCTTCCTTGCCTGAAACCAGTTTGGACCATATTGACTTCTTCTTCTATTTTCTGTCAAAGTCTACCCATTATGATTTTTAACATAATTTTACTGGCATGACTAATCAGGGCAACAGTTCTGTAGTTTGTACATAATTTCAGGTACCATTTTTTGGCGGTGGTATGAATACAGTTCTTTTCCATTCTTTTGGCCAAATACCTGAATGAAAAATCTTTTTGCACAGTGCATGATAGATTGTTGCACACTCCTTTCCTCCTGCTTTAATAAATTCAGCTGTTATCTCATCACATCCTGGTGATTTACTATTTTTCAGATTCTTTATTGCCCATAAAACTTCTTCTATTGTCGGTTCGGGTTCTTTCTCTTCCAATAATAATTCACACTGTTGATTTCTGTTTCCACAGTCAGTTGTTTCATACATTCCTCTGCAATATTCCTTCCATCCTTCTAGATTTTCGTCTGTCTCTGTCAAGGTATTCCCCATCTCATCACAAATTACATTTAGCTTAGGTGTGACATTTCTCGTCAATGTCTTCATTTCTATAAACATTTCACTATCTTTTCCACACTTCTGATGTTTTCTATTCTTTCACAACAATCTTGTATGTATTGTTTTTTGTCTTTTCTTATGTTTCTTCGTACTTCTTTTGTTAAAGTTTGATATTTCTCTTTGTTGTTGTTTGTCACTTTCCATTGCGTCTTCATTTCTCTACGTTGTTTTATCATTTCTAGTGTACCTACTGTAATCCATCCATTCCTTTGTGTTTTCGTACTGGAACCATGTCTTTAGCTGTTGTTATTAAGATATCTTTAGCCTGCATAGCCAATTCATCTGGTGTCATCTCCTGTACAGCCATCAAGATTTCGAAACGGTTCTTCACTTCTATACCGTATTGTTCTGGTATATTTATAAATCAAAGCGGAGTGGTCTTGATTCCATAACTGTCTTTTTTATCTTATCTTCATGTCTGCTATTAATAACTCATGGTCCATGTCACAGTCAGCACCTGGTAAAGTTTTTGCTGATGTTATACTTGATCTCCACCTTCTCTGCACTAAAATGTAATCTATTTGATTCCTGGTTTTACCATCAGGTGATGTCCATGTGTAAAGTCTTCTTGTATGTTGTTTAAAAAGTGTGTTAGTGATCATTAGCTCATTTTCCATGCAAAAAGCCATTACACTGTCACCTGCCTCATTTCTATGTCCTATGCTAAATTTCCCTACAACATGTCCTTCGTCTTCTGGTCTTTCTGTACCAATTTTTGCATTAAAATCACCCATTATTAATACAAGGACAACCAATAAACATAAATATTATACAAGTGTACACTCCAACATCTGAAAGTTCTGAAGAAGATGTACAGATATTTTATAATGACATAGAGACAGCACTGAAATATGTATCAATGAGGAAAAACTGGAAGAAGTGGAGAGTTTTGAATATCTTGGATCACTACTAACTAATAATGGAGATACAATGAGGGAAATTAAAAGGAGGACATCTATCGCTCTTCAGAAAGTAAAACAAATAAAGAATCTGTGGAGAGGAGCAGACAGAACCACAAAAATAAGATTTTTAAGGGCATGCATCTTTCCCATGGCAACATATGCCTGTGAGACCTGGACACTTAACAAAACAGCTGAGAAACACATAAATGCCTTTTAATGTAAATGCTAAAGAAAAGTTCTCCAAATATCGTGGACACAAAAAAGAACAAATATATCTATACTACAAGAGCTTAATATTGAAGAAGGCTGGCTAGTGAAGAGGATTAAAGAGAGAAAACTTAAATATTTTGGACACATTAAACGTCATGATAATTTAGAGAAGACCGTATTGGAAGGATACATAATGGGAAAAATAAAAAGAGGAAGACCAAGATGAAGATGGCTGCAAGACATCGTTGACGATCTGGAAATGGATGCAACAGCAGCAGGCCATCTTGCTCACAACCGAGAGGCCTACAGGAGTGCTGTTTGGGAGGCAAAGTTCCGCAAGGGACATGCAAATGAATGAATGAAGAGACAGCACTAAAACACACAAAGTCACGTGAAGTTACCATAGTCATGGGAGATTTTAATGCCAAAGTTGGTAAAGGAAGAACTTCAGACATCGTTGGTGACTATGGACTGGGGGAGAGGAATGACAGAGATTATAAATTAATTGAATGGGCAAGAATACACAGCATGGTTGTAGGAAACACCTGGTTTAAACAACATCCTCGAAGGCTGGCAACGTGGTGCAGCCCAGACAAAAAGACTTTTAACCAGACAGACTACATATTAATCAACAAACGATTCTGCAATGCATTACTGACAACAAAAACCATGCCAGGAGCTGACTGCAATAGTGACCATTATCCACTCTGTGGAAAAGTTAGAATAAAGCTAAAGAAAGCAGGCAGAAAAGTGAGAAACATCAAACTGAATACAGAACTTCTTAAAAATGACCAAGAACTGCGAGAACAATACAAAGTTATTATAACAAATAGATACAATGCAATAGCAAAGATAAATAGTATAAATGAACAATGGGAAAAGTTAAGAGATTATATTCACCAAACTGTTAGGGAGATAATACCACCGAAAAAAGAAGCCCCTAAAAATAAATGGATGACAGACGACATCTTAGGACTGATGGACAAGAGGAGGAGGAGTAAAAATAACGAGGAAAAATATAGCAAGATAAATAAAGAAATAAGACGCAAATGCAGAGAAGCAAAAGAAGTGTGGTTAAATGAACAGTGCAGACAGATAGAGGACTCTCATAATCTCTCTCTCTCTCTCTCTCTCTGAACCTTAAGTGCCCAGGGCACATGGGGCTTCCGCAAGGGTTTTCCACAAATGCCTGTCCTTTGTCTTTTTTTCTGCTCTTGCCCAGGTGAGCCCTCTATTGCTCAATATCCTCTCTGTTGTTCTTCTCCATGTCTATTTTGGTCTACCCTTACTTCTGTTCCCCTGTGGTGTCCATCTTAGTGCTGTTTTTGGTAGTGAGTTATCAGTCATTCGGAGCACCTGTCCCAACCATCGCCAGCGTCTTTCCTCAATAACTGCTGTCAGTGGCTTCATCTGCACCTCTGCCAACAAGATGTTATTTCTTATGGTGTTTGGCCAAAATATTTTTCTAATTCTACTCTCATAATAAAGACAGCAAAAACATGCACAAACGAATTAATGAACTCACAGGCAGGAAAACAAAATATACCACAGGATGCCTGAAATCAAAAGAAGGTAAAATGTTAATGGGAAAAGAAGACATTGTGGACAGGTGGACAGAGTATATCGGTGAGCTATATGGAGGAGAAAGACCAGAATTAACTCCAGATACTGAAAACTGTGATAGACAGCCAATACTTGAAGATGAAATCATAGATGCCATCAAACACATGAAGAAAGGAAAAGCGACTGGGCATGATAATATAACAATAGAAGAAATAGAGGCACTAGAGGAGATAGGAATAAAAATAATAGCCAAGTTACTGAATGACATTTACAACAGTGGTTATATTCCCAGTGACCTGATTAAATCCACGTTTATAGCACTACCAAAGAAACCAGGTGCAAAGGAATGTGATGACCACCGGACTAACAGCCTCTCATGTCACATAACAAAGCTACTTCTGAGAATAATTATGAGAAGAACAAGGAAAAAGATAAAAATGGAAATAGCAGATGAACAGTTTGGATTTGTTGAAGGAAAGGGATCACACAATGCCATTTATGCTTTACGAACACTAACAGAAAGAGCTTTAGAAGTACAGAAAGATCTCTACTTATGCTTCATTGATTACACCAAGGCATTTGACAAGGTGAAACATAATGAAATTATTAAAATACTTGAAGACATCAATGTAGACGGCAAAGACTTGAGGATTGTAAAACATCTATACTGGCAGCAAGAAGCAGCAGTTCGAGTTGAAAATAGAATTGGAAAATATCAATCTATAAAACAAGGGGTGCGACAAGGATGTGTACTATCTCCAGACCTTTTTTCTCTGTATAGCAAGAATATTCTAAGAACAATCATCACAGAACCAGGCATAAAAATTGGAGGATACAATATTAACAACCTTCAGTATGCTGACGACACAGTACTGATAGCTGAGAACCAACAAGACCTGCAAAATCTCTTGGATAAAGTCGCTAAAGAAAGTGAACAGAAAGGCCTTACATTGAACATCAAAAAGACAGAGACTATGGTTATATCTAAGAAACAGAATCCACCAGCATGCAGTATTAAATTAAATGGAACTATTCTAAAGCAGGTGCAGAAATTCAAATACCTTGGAGCAGTAATAACTTCAGATGGGAAATGCAGAACAGAAATTAGGAACATAAAAGGCCAAGCAAAGACTGCATTTCAGAGAATGAGAAACATATTAGCTAACACATCTTTTTCAATGAATGTTAGAAAACGAGTCCTAAAATGCTATATTGAACATATCTTGTTATATGGAAGTGAATCATGGACAATAGGCAAGTCTGCACAAAAATCATTGGAAGCAGCAGAAATGTGGTTTATTAGAAGAATGTTGCGAATCCCCTGGACAGCAAAAATAACTAATGAAGAGTGTGTGAGAAGAGCTGGAGAGACAAAAAAACCTTGTCAAAAAGATAAGAGAGAGACAATGTACTTTCATAGGACATGCAATGAGAAGAGGGGGCATTGAAAATATTATAACAACAGGAAAAATAGAAGGAAGAAGATCAAGAGGAAGACCAAGAGAAATGATACTGGACAGTCTGACAGGATGGTGTGAGAGGAGATCACCAACTGAACTGATGGCCTGCATAAAGGATCGAGTACTCTGGAGAAGCATAATAGCCAACGCCAGTCGGCACGGCACCTGATGATGATTATTAATACAATATCATTTTTCCGTACCTGGTCTATTGTTGTTTGCAGTGTGTTATAAAAGTTTTCTACTTCCTCTTCTTCTGCTGCTGATGTAGGTGCATATATCTGAATGATTGTTACATTTCTAGGAATGCTCTTAAGTCTGATTGTTAGGATTCTATCGCTTACTGGATTGTAGCCTAGTAATGCTTTTGATGTTGATTTGTCAAAATAAAAAGCCACTCCATTCTTTCCTCCTGCTTCTCCACCAGAGTATATAAAGTTATTATCATTCTCTCTCTTAAAGTGTCCTGATCCTTTCCATCGATGTTCGCAGATTCCCAAAATGTGTATCCCCGTTCTTTTCGTCTTGTCACTTATTACTTGATATTTTCCCTCATACATACTTCTTACATTCCATTTTCCTATTCTTATTTTTCTTTTTAGTTTGATGCAGGGTTTTCCTTGGTAACACCGTCAGGATTTTGTCCCTCATCACAATTACTAGTACTGACCTCTGTCTCACACTCTTCCCCAGTGTTAAAATTAGATCTATCTGGCCTGGGGGACTCACCACAAAATCTTTTTCCTATTTGACTTTCCATGATTGCTGTTTGGGTTTCTTGGTATATTTCCAGAAGATAGTTTACCATTGCTTTCCTTCCGGGCAGTTACTGTACTAGTCAGTGATCGTAGCCATTGTCCTTACATTGAGATCATCTGCCTATCATCATAGAATGGTGACCATAACCAACATTATCTGTCAGCTGCTCTCCCATTCCATCCACCACCTGGTCCCATGGCTTCACGTCACCCTGATCTGGGGGCTATACGGGTACTCCACCTTGCCCAAGGGTGTCCCGTAGACTGACGGAGGTAAGGAGGCGTCTTACTTCTCCTTTGATAGGAGATACCCCTACCCCGGTAACCTGCTATGACACTCAGGCACTATAAAATTACGAGTGGTTAAAATTCTCACAAAAAACTTCAGTTTCATGCTAGTTATGATTTGTAGAGCAAAATATGGTAAGTATAAACTTTGTGACTGTGTAGACATCAAACCAATCTTGCATCTACCCAAAACTTCATCAGAAGTGTCAACAGCACTGTATAATCTACTCATTCTCAAGATCAAGTGCCACAATTATAGTTTCGTCTTTTCTCTGAAATCCCTCATATACATCATACGACAGGATCACAGTGTTGTTGGTTGTATCTCTTCCTGGATGATAACTTCCTAATGTATTCGGTAGTAGCCCGCTCGTCTTTAAAATATAGCCCAGCTATAATCCTCTCAGTTACCTTGCCATATACGTTTTGTAATGCAATAACTCGATATCTGCCCTGTTTTGTATTTCCCTATATTTTCAGTAATATAGCTTCAGTGCTATTGGGGCGATTGGTTACCTTAAGATACAGAACATGGATCTCAGAGGCCAGAACCACTGCTACGGGGCTGCCTCACGGGTCTCCCTTGTCTCCTGTGTTATTCAATGTATATTCTAGTGGCATTGCCCTCTTATTTGGGGACAGTGTGGGGAGGACACCGACCTTCGCCGATGAACATGGGAGGTGTAGGGAGGAATTAGCCTCAAGAATGCAGAGCAGGGTGGACCTGATAACAAGCTAGTGTGAGGATAATAATGCGATGATAAACCAAGAAAAGCTAGCATCCTGTGGTGCTCATTAAATAACAGAATTGTGGGATCTACAGTTTCGATTATGAAGCGTCAAGGCCAGCATTTTAAGAGAACACGTTGCATAAGGTATCTAGGAATCACATTTGATCGTTCTTTGTCCTATCCACACTATGTGGACCACGCAATGCAAAAAGCCAGGAGAGCGTTGAGAGCGGTTAATGGCCACAGCTGGCTTCCACAGCGCATTCTATTCTTGCTGATGCGTGCGCTGGTACTGTCACCACGTAGTCTTGGCCTGCTCACCCTGTCCAATGCACAGCCGAACAAATTAGAGCGTGTACAGAACAAGGTCTTGAGTTGCACCAGGGATACTCCGGTGGCGGCCATTTGCTTTATGCTTGATATTCGGAGTGTGAGGTCCAAACACAAGGCACACATCAGAGTTGCTGGCACACATCAGAGTTGCTGGCACACATCAGAGTTGCTGGCACACATCAGAGTTGCCGGCACACATCAGAATTGCCGGCACACATCAGAGTTGCCGGCACACATTAGAATTGCTGGCACACATCAGAGTTGCTAGCACACATCAGAGTTGATGGCACACATCAGAGTTGCCGGCACACATCAGAGTTGCTGGCACACATCAGAGTTGCTGGCACACATCAGAGTTGCTGGCACACATCAGAGTTGCTGACAAACATCAGAGTTGCTGGCACACATCAGAGTTGCTGGCATGAAAGATCGTCTTCTCCATAAGAAGTTTGGGTTGATAAAGGGAAGACGCATCAAACGAGGCAGATCTTGGATGGCTGAGGCATTCATGTGTATGTCCCTTGCGGAACTTTGCCTCCCTAACAGTTCTCTTGTAGGCCTCTCGGTTGTGAGCAAGATGGCCTGTTGCTGATGCATCCATTTGCAGATCATCAACGATGTCTTGCAGCCATCTTCGCCTTGGTCTTCCTCTATTTCTTTTTCCCATTATGTACCCTTCCAAGACGATCTTCTTTAGATTATCATGACGTTTAATGCGTCCAAAATGTTTAAGTTTTCTCTGTTTAATCCTCTTTACTAGCCAGCCTTCTTCAATATTAACTTCTTGTAGTATATATATATTTGTTCTTTTTTGTGTCCATGATATTTGAAGAACCGTTCTGTAGCATTTATGTGTTTCTCAGCTGTTTTGTTAAGTGTCCAGCTCTCACAGGCATATGTTGCGATGGGAAAGATGCATGCCCTTTAAAATCTTATTTTTGTGGTTCTGTCTGTTCCTCTCCACAGATTCTTTAGTTGTTTTACTTTCTGAAGAGCGATAGATGACCTCATTTTAATTTCCCTCATTGTATCTCCATTATTAGTTAATAGTGATCCAAGATATTCAAAACTCTCCACTTCTTCCAGTTTTTCCTCATTGATACATATTTCAGCTGCCTTGTTTGTTTTGTCAGTTGTCATCAATTTAGTTTTCTTTTCATTAAGATAGAGGTTTTGCTCTTCGCTGTTCTTACGGACTGACATAATTAGTTTTTCCATTCCTTTTTGTGTTGTGGACAGTAAGACTGTGTTATCAGCATATCTAATCTCTGCTATTTCATAACCTCCTGGATGGGTGAGGCAGAGGATACAAGTTAATTTGCAGTCTAGATGATGTGCCTAAAGGTGATGACTGGTTACGGGTACAGGATCAATCTTAGCTAAAAAAAAAAAAAAAGGTTATTATGCAGAAAGGCCGTGAATGTCGAGACTGGGCACAAGGAGCAGTTGAACTTTGGGTGAAAGATCTCACCCAGCATCACTGTGGGTTTTCCAGCATCACTGTGGGTTTTCCAGCATCACTGTGGGTTTTCCAGCATCACTGTGGGTTTTCCAGCATCACTGTGGGTTTTCCAGCATCACTGTGGGTTTTCCGACACGGTAATATATACAGATGGCTCAGTGACTCCGAAAAGCAGAAGTGGTTGGAGTTTTGTTGTCTACCGAAATGGAAGAGTAGTAGCAAAGAGTTCAGGAGCCTTTGAAGTCACAACATGAACCATGCAAATGGAAACTGAGGCTGCAAGGGCATCAATGGGATGGTTAGTTGCTCATTACGTGATTAATGATGTCATTATGATGGATTCACAGAGTAACATTAAGAAGAATTTGCTTCGAACAAAATGGATTCATCTGTTAAGCCAGTCAGCTGTGACAAGTCTAGCGTAGCTTTGCTGTCCAGGGCATGCGGGAGTACATGGTAATGATGTCGCAGACAGACTTGCTGGACAGGCTAAAATAAATGACAGACTAACAATGGACACATGCAACATTGCTAAGGCTGAACTGGACAGACTGCAGGAAAATGATGAGCGGGAATAGAAGAACAATGTAGCTGTGAAGAGATTGCTGGAGCTAGGACAAATCAAAGGTTCTGGCAGGAAGTCTGTGTAGCAGAAAACGCATAATAAGCAACCAACATTTGACAAGAACTCTTATCAAACCCGTGTCGTTACCGGGGCACATATCTAGGGAGAAAAGAATGGGACCACTGCTACCTTTCACATATGTCGTAAGAGGCAACTTAGGAGGTTGGGGACGTCACCATATGTCAGACTATGACAACACCATATGTTAGACTATGACAACACCATACATTAGATTATAATAACATCATACGTCAGACTATGACAACACAATACATTAGACTATGATAATACCATACATTAGATTATGACAACATCATACATTTGACTATGATAACACCATATATTAGTCTATGACAACATCATACATTAGACTGACAACACCATACGTTAGACTATGACAACATCATACATTAGACTTTGACAACATCATACGTCAGACTATGACAACACCATACTTTAGACTATGACAACACCATACATTAGACTATGACAACATCATACACTAAACTATGCCAACATCATACACTAGACTATGCCAATATCATACATCAGACTATGACAGCACCATACATTAGACTATGACGCCACGTGACGTCAGATTATCACATTTTTACACGTCAGATTATAGTGTTATTATATACAGAAAATGATGATACCATGAACTAAACCGCGACGCAATTATAAATAAAACCATAATACTACCATTCTGAAATCATAATACCATCATAACGAAACTGCCATAAGTCAGACAATGACTATCATAAGTCAGACCATGAAATTGCTATAAGTCAGATAATGACTATCATAAGTCAGACTACGAAGATAATACCATGATGCTATCCTTAGTGAGACCAAACAGAGAAAGTGAAGCATAAACTTGATTCAAGTGAACAACAACAAAAAAAAAAAAACAGGACAATTTCGTTGCCATGACAGCTGGAGAACGCGAGAGCTGGATCCACACTTGTGGCAGCAGAATGTGATCAAGGGCGGCTATAGTCTCTTGGCTGATGAAGAAAACAAAAGATAGATTGTGAGAACTGCTATCAGCTCAACTCTCTCACTACCGCCTGCTCTGAGTAAATACACAGCGTTTTGTAGGCACTGCTTTGTATATCTTTATATAGACTGCAGAAAGTTTATGTATGTTTACCTATGTATATGATGCATATATGTGTATATGATGTATATATAAAGGGGTCGCATGTGTACGTGAATGATGCACGTAGATGTCTATAACATATATATATATATATATATATATATATATATATATATATATATATATATATATATATACACACTTACATTTTTGTTTAGTAGTTTAGTAATGAGGCACACAAATTTGAGAGAAAGACCTACAGCAGGACATGTATACTTAGCAAGACCATGTGAAAACCACAACATGAAAATCAGTGCTGAAAAACAGAAATCATTACCAGTACCAGAGAAGAAATCCCAAGAAAGATCTTCCCGAACAAACAGCCTTTGAAACAAGTGAAGCATTTCAAATACATAGGTAGTACCCTCACCAAAGAAAATCGATGCCGATTGAGAACAGATGCAGTAAAGCAAATCTGGTCATTGGACAAAAGATACCTTTAGCGAAAAACAAATACATCACAAATGATAGAAAATATCACTATAAAACATACTTTTCTTTCCAGCTCTGTGCTGTCAGTGTCAAACATTGTCAACTAAGAGCTAAAAATAAGAGAAAAAAATCATCACAACAGAAATCAGATGTTTAAGGAGAATGCTAAATGTGACAAGAAGAGATCAAATAAAAAAAGACACACGGGGCAAAGGTTGGAGTAACACCAGTACTAAACTACATCCAGGAAAAAAATCAAATGATTCGGCCACATTATACGACTCCCACCAGACAATATACTACAGAAACAAGTAAAATAGTATGGCCACATTACACGACTCCCACCAGACAATATACTACAGAAACAAGTAAAATAGTATGGTCACATTACACGACTCCCACCAGACAATATACTACAGAAACAAGTAAAATAGTATGGCCACATTACACGACTCTCACCAGACAATATACTACAACAACAAGTCAAATAATCTGGCCACATTACACGACTGCCACCTGGCAATATAAAACAGAAACAACAAGTCAAATAATCTGGCCACATTACACGACTGCCACCTGGCAATATAAAACAGAAACAACAAGTCAAATGATTTGGCCACATTACACGACTGCCACCTGGCAATATAAAACAGAAACAACAAGTCAAATGATTTGGCCACATTACACGACTGCCACCTGGCAATATAAAACAGAAACAACAAGTCAAATGATTTGGCCCCATTACTTGAAGCTGAAGCAAATAGCTATACCCTCACAACACGCCTATTTCTCATCTCGCCACTCCCACTCTCTCTCTCTCTCTCTCTCTCTCTCTCACACACACACACAAACACACACACACACACACCTCAGCACTGAAAAGAATGTAAGGACGGCGACAAGACAGATATGAGGTGAGGGAAAAAATCTTCGATGTTTTTTTGCAGAGTTTAAAGGTTTAATGTGAATTTTCTGATGACAATAATAAATGTACAGATGCGAAAGAACAAGGTATTGAAAAGATGAAAACAGCAGGAAAAACATTTCCAAAATGGCATAAATAAACACACACTGCATATATATATATATATATATATATATATATATATATATATATATATATATATATATATATATCCTTCCCGTGCTGTTAAACACATAGAGCTCACAAGGTAGTTCGCCAATTTTTCCTGTTTTCGGCGAGTCTTTCAACCTCATCAAGGGATTTTATGCCTGTTAATTTGGCCTCTCTTAACAATGTCCTCTTCAGAGTTTCACGCGGTCTGCCTCTTTTTCTTTGGCCTGTTGTGTTCCGCTTTATAGCTTGTTTTGGGATTCTCTGACTGTTTCTTCTCATCACGTTACCTACATATGTCCATCTCCTTTTCCTGATCACCCATGAGACTGGTTGTTGTTCTGTCAACTGTCTTATCTCTGCATTGTTCTTGAATTCGTTCCTCTTGATGCCGAGTATTTTCTTTAGGCATTTGTTTAAGAAAGAGTCTAATTTCTTGTCTGTTTCTTTAGTTGTTTTCCAGCTTTCGCATGCATAAATGAGGGTGGATATTACATTTGAATTGAATAGTCTTATCTTGGTTTTTGTGCCTATAACTTTTGAATGCCATATATATATATATATATATATATACACATACACACACACAAACATGCATATACACTAGGGGTGATTGATAATTTCTCGGCATAATGTACAAGTACTTGAAACGCGCAATTGATACTAGGTGCATTTGTAGATAAGGTTAATATAAGATTAAACACCAAGTTTCAAGAAATTAACTAAAACCATTTTTTTTACGACTACTGAAGTGGTAAGGGCTGGCAGAAATTGAGAAAATGGATAAAAATTTCTCATCGAGCAGTCATTCGCTACCTCTGCATCAAAGGCTGATCATCGAAGGAGATCCATGAGGATATGGTAGAGACTCTAGGGGAGAGTGCCCCTTCTTACAGCACAGTGAAGAAATGGGCAGCTCAGTTCAAACATGGAAGGGGGAGTCTAGAAGATGATCTCCGTCAAGAAAGGTAACCACCAATGAAACCACTGGCAGAATCCATGACATGATAATGGAGGATCGACAACTAACTGAACAATACAATGCTACTGAGTTGGGCATCTCCCAGGAATGTGTTCATGCCATTATTCACAATGATCTTCAAGTGACAAAGGTCTCTGCTCGATGGGTCCCGAAACTTCTTGGAGCTGATCACAAACGACAGTATCTCAACATGTCAAGAGACAATCTTGGCCATTTTTCTGCAGATCCTGAAAAGTTTCTTCAGCAATTTGTGACTATGGATGAGATATGGGTTCATCATTTTCAGCCATAAACTAAAGAACAGTCAAAGCAGTTACAAACTTCTTTATATCACACAGTCACAAACTTCTTTATATCACGCAGTTACAATCTTCTTTATATCACACAGTCACACGTCTTTATATCATACAGTCACACGCTTCTTTATATCACACAGTCACACGTCTTTATATCATACAGTCACACGCTTCTTTATATCACACAGTCACACGTCTTTATATCACACAGTCACACACTTCTTTATATCACCCAGTCACAGATTTCTCTATATCACACAGTCACACACTTCTTTATATCACACAGTCACACACTTCTCTATATCACACAGTCACACACTTCTCTATATCACACAGTCACACACTTCTCTATATCACACAGTCACATATTTCTCTATATCACACAGTCATGCACTTCTTTATATCACCCAGTCACAGATTTCTCTATATCACACAGTCACACACTTCTCTATATCACACAGTCACAGATTTCTCTATATCACACAGTCATGCACTTCTTTATATCACCCAGTCACAGATTTCTCTATATCACACAGTCATGCACTTCTTTATATCACACAGTCACACTCTTCTTTATATCACACAGTCACACACTTCTCTATATCACACAGTCACACACTTCTTTATATCACACAGTCACACACTTCTCTATATCACACAGTCACACACTTCTTTATATCACACAGTCACACACTTCTCTATATCACACAGAGTCACACACTTCTTTATATCACACAGTCACACTCTTCTTTATATACACACAGTTACACAACCCACTATACATACATTTCAGCAGACACCCATAAATATATATACACAGTGATCGTGTTATCCAGCAATTACCGATAAATTACCGATTAAAACGGCATAAACCGAAACTTTTGGAGTCATCAGTTACCGTGACCGGTTTATGTTATCAAAAACATAGCAAAAAGCGCCAGTGAAATCACTTGTAGGATAATAAGGCCAATAGACCGATTATGCTCAGTTTGTGTGGAGGAGAATTAGTTGTCACTTTGAATGAGCAGCATGTCAGAATTAGTTGTCACTTTGATTGACTAGCATGTCAGAATTAGTTGTCACTTTGATTGACTAGCATGTCAGAATTAGTTGTCACGTTGATTGAGTAGCGTGTCAGAATTAGTTGTCACTTTGATTGAGTAACATGTCAGAATTAGTTGTCAATTTGTTTGAGCAGCATGTTAGAATTAGTTGTCACTTTGATTGACTACCATGTCAGAATTAGTTATCACTTTGATTGACTAGAATGTCAGAATTAGTTGTCACTTTGATTGAGTAGCGTGTCAGAATTAGTAGTCACTTTGATTGAGTAACATGTCAGAATTAGTTGTCAATTTGTTTGAGCAGCATGTCAGAATTAGTTGTCACTTTGATTCAGTAGCATGTCAGAATTAGTTGTCACTTTGATTCAGTAGCATGTTAGAATTTTGTGAATTTTGTGGCTGCAAATAAAGTAAGAACACAAAATTTCAGGCGAACATTTACGCCGAAGAAGAACTCTCTAATCTCTGTAAAATGTGTTTATTTTACATGATAAAAAGTATAAAGTGCCGAATGTTGTACTAGAAAAACCGTTTTTTTTAAAATGAACTTTAGGTAAGTTGAAAGAAAGGCATAATGAACTTGCTTTAAAAAATATAATGTACTGTATATACAAACACATTAGAATAAGTACATGCATTTTAGTACATATACTAATACGCTTTACCATTTATACACACTTTTGGCATTTATACACACTCTTTAGCATTTTTACACACACATTTAGCATTTGTACACACTCAAAAGCATTTATACGTATTACTTAGAATTTATATACACTCTTTAGCATACATACACACACACACTTCAACATTTACACACACTTTAGCATTTATACACATTGGATTTAGCAATTATAATTTCATTCATTTATTTGTATGTCACTTGCGGAACTTTGCCTCCCTAACAGCTCTGCAGAGGTTGTGAGCAAGATGGCCTGTTGCTGATGCATCCATTTGCAGATCATCAACGATGTCTTGCAGCCATCTTCGCTTTGGTCTTCCTCTATTTCTTTTATCCCATTATTTACCCTTCCAAGACGGTCTTCTCTAAATTATCATGACGTTTAATGTGTCCAAAATATTTAAGTTTTCTCTATTTAATCCTCTTTACTAGACAGCCTTCTTCAATATTAAGTTCTTATAGTACTGATATATTTGTTCGTTATTGTGCCTATGACATCTGAAGAACCGTTCTGTAGCATTTACATTCAGAGGCATTTATGTGTTTCTCAGCTGTTTTGTTGAATGTCCAGGTCTCACAGGCATATGTTGCGATGGGAAAGATGCATGCCCTTAAAAATCTTATTTTTGTGGTTCCGTCTGTTCCTCTGCATAGATTCTTTAGTTGTTTTACTTTCTGAAGAGCGATGTATGTCCTCATTTTAATTTCCCTCATTGTAACTCCATTATTAGTTACTTAGTAGTGATCCAAATATTCAAAACTCTCTACTTCTTCCAGTTTTTCCTCATTGATACATATTTCAGCTGCCTTGTTTGTTTTGTCAGTTGTCATCAGTTTAGTTTTCTTCGCATTAATATAGAGGTTATGCTCTTCACTGTTCTTACGGACTGACATAATTAGTTTTTACATTCCTTTTTGTGTTGTGGACAGTAATATTGTGTCATCAGCATATCTAATCTCTAGTATTTCATAACCCTCAATTGTTATGGCATCGTAATATTCTTTGTCTACGTCTTCTCTAACATTCCTCATTATATTTTCAGTATACAAGTTAAATAAGTAAGGCGACAATATGCACCCCTGACGGACCCCTTGTTTTATGACAAACCAAGTTGTTGTTTCACCATTTATTCTTACTGCTGCGTGTTGGTCTAGTTACAACAGTGATATTAATTGTATCAAAGGTGTTGGAAATCCCATTTGTTCCATTATTTCCCAAAGTTTCTGGTGTTGTACACAATCAAATGCTTTTGAGTAGTCTATAAAGAATAAATATAGATTGACATTAAACTCTCTGCATTTCTCTATTATTAATCTTATATCGAATATATGATCTTTTGATCCTCTTCCTTGAATGAAACCAGCTTGGACCATATTTACTTCTTCTTCTGTTTTCTTACGAAGTCTACCCATTATGATTTTTTAACAGAATTTTACTGGCATGACTAATCAGGGCAACAGTTCTGTAGTTTGTGCATAATTTCAGGTTACCATTTTTAGGCGGTGGTATGAATACAGTTCTTCTCCATTCTTCTGGCCAAATACCTGAATGCCATATCTTTTTATATAGTACATGATAGATTGTTGCACATTCCTTTCCTCCAACTTTAATAAATTCAGCTGTTATCTCATCACATCCTTGTGATTTACTATTTTTTCAGATTCTTTATTGCCCATAAAACTTCTTCTATTGTCAGTTCAGGTCCTTTCTCCTCCAATAATAATTCACACTGTTGATTTCTGCTTTCACAGTCGGTTGTTTCATATATTCCTCTGCAATATTCCTTCCATCTTTCTAGAATTTCGTCTGTCTCTGTCAGGGTATTCCCCATCTCGTCGCAAATTACATTTAGCTTAGGCGTGACATTTCCTGTCCATATCTTCATTTCTTTAAATATTTCACTATCTCTTCCACACTTCTGATGTCCTTCTATTCTTTCACAATAATCTTGTATGTATAGCTTTTTGTCTTTTCTTATGTTTCTTCATACTTCTTTTGTTAAAGATTTATATTCCTCTTTGTTGTTATTTGTCACTTTCCATTGCGTCTTCATTTCTCTATGTTGTTTTATCTGTGCGGGCTGTAATCCATTCATTCTTTTGTGTTTTCTTTACTGGAACCACGTCTTTAGCTGTTGTTATTAAGATATCTTTGGCCTGGTAGTCAATTCATCTTGTTCACAGATTCCCAAAATGTGTATCCCCGTTCTTTTCATCTCGTCACTTATTATTTGATACTTTCCCTTATACATACTTCTTACATTCCATGTTCCTATTCTTATTTTTCTTTTTAGTTTGATGCAGGGTTTTCCTTAGTAACACCTTCAGGTTTTTATCCGTCATCACAATTACTAGTACTGACCTCTGTCTCACACTCTTCCCCAGTGTTAAAATTAGATCTATTTGGCCTGGGGGACTCACCACCAGATCTTTTCCTATCTGACTTTCCATGTTGCTGTTTGAGTTTCTTGGTATATTTCCAGAATAGTTTTCCATTGCTTTCCTTCCGGGCAGTGACTGTACTTGTCAATGATCGTAGCCACTGTCCCTACATTGAGATCATCTGCCTACCATCATAGAATGGTGACCATAACCAACATTATCTGTCAGCTGCTCTCCCATTCCATCCACCACCTGGTCCCATGGCTTCACGTCACCCTGATCTGGGGGCTATACAGGTACTCCACCTTGCCCAAGGGTGTCCAGTAGACTGACGGAGGTAAGGAGGCGTCTTACTTCTCCTTTGATAGGAGATACCCCTACCCGCATTCATACATACTTTAGCATTTATATACATAGGCTTTAGCATTTACACACACATTTTACCATTTATACACTCACACACTTATATACACATTTACATATACATTTATATACACACATTTAACATTTATACACACTCTTTAGCATTTGTACACACTCTTTAGCATTTGTACACACGTTTTAGTATTTATACACGCAATTTAGTATTTATACACACAATTTAGTATTTATACACACGCTTTAGCATACAGACACACTTTAGCACTTATTCGCATATACTTTAGCATTTACGCACACACACTTTAGCATACAGACACGCAATTTAGCACTTACACACACACTGTTTAGCACATACACATGCACACTTTAGTTGTAACCGAACATCAAGGTTACCAACTCTGCATGCCGTTGACAATGATCGAAAATTCATCGGCCCCAAAAGCATAACAAAAATCAGATTTTGGATTGTAAGAACAATAGCTGCAACAACAAAAAAATGCTCATGTAATAAAATAAATGGATAGATATCACCTGGATGTGCTGCGCATCAGTGAAATCCGATGACCAGAAACAGGGAAAATAACGGCGGAAACTATGGGCCGAACACTTCCAAGAAATATTTAATCGATCACACCCAAATGAATTAATAAATCTTGAAGCCAATTTACCAGTCCCACAAGTAAATATCAACGTAGATGAAGTTACACTGAATGAAACTGAAACAGCAGCAGTGAATCTAATGGCTAACAACAAAGATGTAGGTGAAGATGAAATAACAGCTGAAATGTTAAAAGCTATTAACAGTGACAACATGAGCCAACTACAAAGAATGTTTAATAAAATTTGGAAAGAAGGAAAGGTCCCTTCTAAATGGAGAAATGGAATCATTGTTAAAATACCCCAAAAAAAGGCAACCTCAGTGACTGCAATAACTGGAGGGTGTAACCTTACTATCAGTTGTGTCAAAGGTGTTTTGTAAAGTGATTCTGAATAGAATTAAGCATGTAGTGGATACTGTAATGAGAGAAGAACAGGCAGTATTTGGAAAAGGGAGAAGCTGTCTCGACCAAATATTTACTCTAAGAATAATACTTGAAGAACGTATTGAAAAGCAGAAACCATTAATACTGAACTTTATAGACTTTAAAAAGACATTTGATAGCATACACAGAGATTCATTGTGGAGTATTTTAAGTCAATATGGAATACCATCTAAAATTGTCAACATCATTAGAGATCTCTACAACGGATATATTTGTGCAGCCAAGACAGAAGAAGGAATGAGCAAATGGTTACAGACTGAAACAGACGTGAAACAAGGATGTATATTATCTTATATCATATATCCTTCCCGTGCCGTTAAAACGTCACATAGGGCTCGCAAGGTAGTTCGCCAATTTTTCCTGCTTTCAGCGAGCTTTTCAACCTCATCAAGGGATTTTATGCCTATTAATTTTGCCTCTCTTAACAATGTCCTCTTTAGAGTTTCACGTGGTCTGCCTCTTTTTCTTCTGGCTATTGTGTATATTATATATAATGTATATTATCTCCCTTGCTTTTTGGAATTGCCATAGCCTTTCTGATTCTAAGAACTGTAATAGCCGGAGCTGGGGTGGAGGTAGGCTCTCCACTTCAGTTAAATGCGCCTGACACCAGACGCTTCGGGTAGATGAGACTCGTTAGTCTTGGCTGGTAGCTGATCTAGGAGAAAGAAAACTCTGATTTCAAACCTCCTGCTGCCTTGTAGGGTAGGCTCTGGCCAGAGTCAAAGGCTAGTGGAGTAAACCATAAACAAACCTTGTAGGGCAGGCTCTGGCCAGAGTCAAAGGCTAGTGGAGTAAACCATAAACAAACCGGTGGAAGGCAAGGGGAAACCAACACTGTACATTCCCAAGAACAGTCATGACAATCCACAATTCTTTAAATCATAACGACGTTAATGGGGGTTCCAGTGGAACCACCTCGTCCGGTAGGGACCATCACGTGCGACAGGTGATACCAGATCGTCATCCAACTACTGTATGGAAAGAAAACAAAAGTAACACCACAGTAATTGCAACATGGAACATTAGAACATTAACAGGTTTATGTGAAATGAGATGAACTGGAGCAGGAAGCAGAGATAAATAGAGACTTCAAAACAGTATATTCGGGGAGAAAACCAGTGTAAAAATGGATTTGGCATAATATTGGATAAGAAGACAGCAAAAACCGTGAAAAACTTCTGGTGCATATCAGACAGAGTGTTAATGGTTAAATTACAGGCCACCCAATAGACAAAAATCTCATCCAAGTATACGCACCAACTTCAGAAAGCTCTGAGATAAAAGAATTTTACAACAATCTAGACATGGCAATGAAACTGTGCAAACCATCGGAAGTAAACTTTGTGCTGGGTGATTTAAACGCGAAAGTAGGGACTGAACAAGACAATGAAGCTACTGGTAAGTATGGACTAGGAATCAGAAACAAAAGATGAGAGATGTTGATTGAGTGGGAAGAAAAGAATAAAATGATAATACTTGGTTTCAACAACACCCTAAGTGACTATGGACATGGAAAAGCCTAAATAATAACATACGTAACCAGATATATTAAATTATGATCAACAGAAGATTCAGGAACTCACTAATATCCGTGAAAACAAGACCAAGCACAGATTGCAACAGTGACCACATCCCAGTTATAGGAAAAGTGAGAATCAGGCTAAAGAGGTTAAATGTAGGAGCTAAAAACAAAGATTGATTGATTGATTGAATGATTGATTGATTGATCTTTATTTCAAAAGGGTTAAGAATTGGGCACGCAGGCCCGTCTGACATTCTGCCCTTTATCATACATCTTTCACTCTATTCCAGACATTCTACAAATATGCTGTTCATAAAACAAACATAACTAACATTGAAGCTGAGAGACATAAAATAAAATATAACATTTACGTTTCGCTCTTAAACATACACTCAGTACAGAAGTAACTACATACATTATAAATGACTATCTACTAAACAAAATTTTCGGGACTATTCAGAAAACAATTAATTGTATTCGGTGTCTGTAAGAGCAGCTTAAGATAACTTTTAAGTTTTATAATTCATGGAGGCATGTAGTCGACATCAAATAGATATTGGGAAAGCTTGTAGTTGTAGGAAGGATTATAATTTATATTTTTTATATAGGATGGGAGGGTATTCCAAAGATGAGCAGCAGAATAACTAAAGCTTTTCTTGTAAAGATCAAGTCTAGGTTTTGGAAGACATATGTTGTTCAAGCGTTGGCTGCACTTTGGGCTAAATTTAAACAGGTTCTATAGATAAGGCGGGGCATGCCGTGAAAGAATTTGATGTACTAACTTGGCTTTGTTGAAGAGGAACCTGTTCTTAAGAGGTAGTATTTTGATACGTTTGTGGTGGTTAGTTGTTTGTGCTTGATCTTTGTCACTAATAAGCTTTACTGCTCGCTTTTGGAGAGAGCAAAGCCTCTTTGTATTTGCACTGAGCAACCATCCCAAACTGTTGAGCAATAGTCTAAATGTGTTTGTATATGAGCTATGTAGTATGTCTTTCTAGTGTCTTGATCTATGAAGTGCTTAATTTTAGATCAAGACACTAGGAAGACATACTAGATAGTAAGAAGAACTAGATAGAGGGCTGTTACGGAAAGATGAACCAATACAAGAATAATATAGGACCATAGTACATAAACCATATAATATTATAGAGAAGATTGAAATGATTGATGAACAATGGAATATGCTTAAAGATTCTGTTCAGCAAACATCTATCGAAATCCTACCTCCAAATAAAAGACACGCTAAACAGGGGTGGATGACAGAAGAAATTTTGCAACTAATGGATCGGAGAAGAAGTCTTAAGGAAGATAAAGATGAATATAACAAAATAAATAAATAAATAAATAAGACACAAATGCAACAAAGCTAAGGAGGAGTGGCTAAATAAGAAACGTAGTGAAATAGAGACATACCGTCACGGAAACTCAAGAGATATGTACGAACAAATAAAGGAATTAACAAACAAAAAGGAGATAGCACAAGACTGGTTGCCTGAAGTCAAAGGAGGGGCGTACAGTAATGGACAGAGATGAAATAATGGCAGGATGGAGCCTAATACATTAGAGAACTCTATGAGGACAATAGAAGCGAAATAGATATACGAAACAATAATGAAGGGTCTCCCATATTAAAAGCAGAAGTGGAAGAAGCCATCAAACACACGAAAAAGAACACATCACCAGGACCAGATAAAATTACCAAGGAAGAATTGGAAGCATTAGGAGAGCTTGGCATAGAAATGACCAGATTGCTGAATGACATCTATAACAGTAACTATGTCCCATCAGACCTTCCGCAGTCAATTTTCATTGCCCTACCACAGAAACAAGGTGCAGTTGAACGAGAAGACCATTGAACCATTAGTCTTATGAGCCATGTTACCAAAATCCTGAGTCGTATTGTTACGAGAAGAGTCAGGAGCAAAATAAAACCAGAAATCGCCAGAGATCAATAGAAGTAAAGATGGACCTATACTTATGCTTCATAGACTACTGTAAAGCATTTGATAAAGTGAGACACACAGAAATTTTAAGAATGCTGGAAGACATTAACATAGACGGGAAAGATCTGAAACTTATAAAAATAAATATTAGCAGCAATGAAGGTTGAGAACCAAATAGGAGCATTCCAAGACATACATTTGGGAGTAAGACAAGGATGCGTTTTATCTCCTGACCTCTTCTCCTTGTACAGCAAAAACATAATGGGAAATATAGAGAACATGCCAGGAATATCAGATGGCGGGTACAACCTTAACAACTTAAGATATGCAGATGACACAGTCCTGATTGCTGAAAGTGAAGGGGAGCTACAGGCTCTTCTGGACGTCGTGGTTCGTGAAAGTAAAAGTAAAGGTCTCAGCCTGAACAAAAAGAAGACTGAAGTGATGGTCATCTCAAAGAAAAGAATACCACCAAAATGTAGCATTACCATCGATGGCACACATCTGAAACAAGTTGATAGATTCAAGCATTTAGGAACGATTATAACAACTGATGGGAAATGTCACAAGGAAATAAAAAGCAGACGTGCTCAGGCCAAGTCAGCATTCCAGACAATGAGACACATCTTGTGCAACAGATCCGTATCAATGGAAACAAGATTCCGAGTACTTAAATGTTACATCGAGCCAGTTTTGTTTTATGGGTGTGAAGCATGGTCTATGAATAAGAGAGTACAACGAGAAATGGAATGTATAAACTAGGAAAAATGTAGAAACAGCTTTATGACTTAACAACTACAAAGTTTTGACGTTTCAGTGTGAGCCTTAATCATACAAAAACATACAGGACGAAGAAATAGAGAGGAGATAAAGTGTAGATTCGCATGGATACTATTAAATTTTTGTATGATTAAGGCTCACGCCGAAACGTTACAACTTTGTAGTCGTTAAGTAATAAAGCTGTTCCTACATTTTCCCTACATTATACATTCTGGTATCACAGCTTTGCTGCAGTGGTTCGTGTATAGTTATATACTTATACACTAATTATTATGTGTTAACGAGAAATGGAGGCCATGGAGATATGGTTTATAAGAAGGATTTTGAAGGTAGCATGGACAGCCAAGAAAACCAATGAAGAAGTCTTAAGAGTTAAAAAGCAAATTATAGCAAAGATAAGAGGCAGATAAGCGAGATTTATAGGACATTTCATGAGAAGAGGAAAATTGAAACACACTGTGGCAACTGGAAAAATTGAAGGAAGAAGAGACAGAGGAAGAGAGAGAGAGAGAGAGAAGTTACTGGATGGGCTGTCAGTGTGGCTAGGAAGAAAGTCACCGGCGGATCTCATAATCAAGTCTAAAGAATTGTGGAAAGAAATGATCGCCAACGACACGTGGCTTGGCACTTGAATTGAATTGAGTAGCCTTTATATTGAAAAGATTCTGTTCAAGGTAAAACCAGCACTGATTGGGTACATGGGACCCAAACAGAAGATATTGATTTTGCAGATGATATAACTCTTATCAGTGACAATGTTTAATCGATGCAGGAAAAACAGATTCCCTTCTTCCTTGGCTGGCAAAATAGATCAGGAATTAACAAAGACGAAACAAAAATAATAAAACTTCTCAGTAATCAGGAGGGAAAATATATGAAGAAGGAACAGCTGTTGACGAAGTAAACCACTTTGCATACCTTGGCAGCTACATAGACCAGGATGGTGACACCATGAAGGACACTGGAATTAGAATTGCAAAAGCAGCATTGTCCTTCAAAAATCTTTAGAACATAAGAAATTCAAAAGTTATAAGTACAAAAACAAGTTAAGATTATTCAATTCAAATGTGATTTCCAACCCGATTTATGCAGGCGAAAGCTGTAAATCAACTAATGAAATAGACAAAATTTAGACTTTTTTGAAAACAAATGCCTCGGGAAAATCCTTGGTATAAAGTGAAATGAATTTAAGAACAACACAGAGATAAGACAGATGAGCCAACAACAACCTGTCTCATGGGTGATCAGAAAAAAGAAGATGGGCATATTTAGGCCATGTGATGAGAAGAAACAATCAGAGAATACCAAAACAAGTTATCAAGAGCACAACAGGCTGAAGAAAAAGAGTCTGACCACATGAAACTCTACAGAGGACATTGTTAAGAGAAGCCAGTTTAGTGGCCATAACATCCCTTGATGAAGTTGAAAGACTCGCTGAGAACAGGAAAACTTGGCAAACTATGCGAGCCTATGTGACGTTTAACAGCATGGGAAGGATGTAAGATGTAAGTAAGACACGTTAGTTTACACGCTCATTTAACACACAGTCTTACACAAACACTTTAGCTTACACATACACTCTAGCTTACAAACATTTAGCTTTCACACACTTTAGCACACACACACACTTTAGCACACACACACACACTTTACCACACAGATACACTTTAGCACATACACTTACATTTTAACGTACTGAATATGAGTTCTGAGCTGAATGAAATAAGAAAAGCTGTATGCGACAGAAAAAAAAACAACCATGGATGTCTTTGTATGCCATAACTAAAATCTCCTTGAATATCAAAGTGTGGCAGGCAGTACTGGAGAATTTTGTGGCCGATGGGAACTAGCTACTGGTCTGAGATAAGATATATGAGCAAGCTCAACTAGTCGTCTTAATGCGAACCGGGTCAGGAGTTTGTGTGGTGTGCGCTCACAGCCGGACGGCTCAGAAGATAGAGAATCCACTAGGGAGTCTGGAGGTGGAAGACATCTTATGGGTGAGGATGGGGAATGAGGGGTAGGTGGTGTACCGAGCCAAACTTCTCCTAGCACAGAAACAGATCATATTTTGGGAAAGGGGGAAGGGGGGGGGGAGGTGGGACCACTCAGGTCATGCCTCGCCTGACACAGAGTATCGACCCCATAAAATCGGAATCGCTCGAAGTGTACCACCGATAAATACGATATCGATGCTGCCCGATTCTTCCTAATGTATGGCAGTAAGAATTTCACATATACTCTGCGCTCAACAACTACAAGTTAGCAGCAACATGATAACAACAAGAAGTTAGCAGCGATATAACAACAAGTTCGCAGCGACATAACAAGTTAGCAACAACATACAACAATTTTCACCAACATAACAACATCAGGTTAGCAGCAACACAACAACCATTTAACAACAATATAACAACAACTATAAGTTAGCAACAACATAACAATGACAAGTTAACAACAACTACAAGTTAGCAGCAACATAACAAGACAACAAGTTAGCAGCGACATAACAACACAAGTTAGTAGCGACATAATAACAAACAAGTTAGTAGCAACAGCGGAATAAAACAAGTTAACAATAGCATAAGAATATAACAAGTTAGCAGCAACATAACAGCAAAACAAGTTAGCAGCAACAGCGGAATAAAACAAGTTAACAATAGCATAAGAATATAACAAGTTAGCAGCAATATAGGAATATAAGAAGTTAGCAACACAGTCCCTGCCTGCTACTGTAAGAACACAGTCCCTGCCTGCTACTATAAGAACACAGTCCCTGCCTGCTACTATAAGAATACAGTTCTTGCCTTATACTGTAAAAATACAGTCCCTGCCTGCTACTATAAGAACACAGTCCCTGCCTGCTACTGTAAGAACACAGTCCCTGCCTGCTACTATAAGAACACAGTCCCTGCCTGCTACTATAAGAATACAGTTCTTGCCTTATACTGTAAAAATACAGTCCCTGCCTGCTACTATAAGAACACAGTCCCTGCCTGCTACTATAAGAACACAGTCCTTGCCTGCTACTATAAGAACACAGTCCTTGCCTGCTACTATAAGAACACAGTCCTTGCCTGCTACTATAAGAACACAGTCCTTGCCTGCTACTGTAAGAACACAGTCCCTGCCTGCTACTATAAGAACACAGTCCTTGCCTGCTACTATAAGAACACAGTCCCTGCCTGCTACTATAAGAACACAGTCCCTGCTTGCTACTGTGTGGCAGGGTTTTCTGCCAGAAGAACACAGTCACTGCCTGCTACTATAAGAACACAGTTCCTGCCTTTTACTATAAGAATACAGACCCTGCCGGCTACTATAAGAACACAGTCCCTGCTTGCTACTGTATGGCAGGGTTTTCTGCCAGCTACTATAAGAACACAGTCCCTGCTTGCTACTGTATGGCAGGGTTTTCTGCCAGCTACTATAAGAACACAGTCCCTGCCTGCTACTATATGGCAGGGTTTTCTGCCAGCTACTATAAGAACACAGTCCCCGCCTGCTACTATATGGCAGGGTTTTCTGCCAGCTACTATAAGAATACAGTCCCCGTCTGCTACTATATGGCAGGGTTTTCTGCCAGCTACTATAAGAACACAGTCACTGCCTGCTACTATATGGCAGGGTTTTCTGCCAGCTACTATAAGAACACAGTCCCCGCCTGCTACTATATGGCAGGGTTTTCTGCCAGCTACTATAAGAACACAGTCCCCGCCTGCTACTATATGGCGGGGTTTTCTGCCAGCTACTATAAGAACACAGTCCCCGCCTGCTACTATATGGCAGGGTTTTCTGCCAGAAGAATACAGTCCCCGTCTGCTACTATATGGCAGGGTTTTCTGCCAGAAGAACACAGTCCCCGCCTGCTACTATATGGCAGGGTTTTCTGCCAGAAGAACACAGTTAATGCCTGCTACTATATGGCAGAGTTTTCTGCCAGAAGAACACAGTCACTGCCTGCTACTATATGGCAGGGTTTTCTGCCAGAAGAACACAGTCCCTGCTTGCTACTATATGGCAGGGTTTTCTGCCAGCTACTATAAGAACACAGTCTCTGCCAGCTACTATAAAACACATTCCTATGTAAACTTAGCTGGCGCTAAATCTACATTTTATGGATAGATTGGGAAGAATAGATCAACCCAGTTGTTTCAGTCATTCCTTGGTATGTACTGCCGTACTGCGTAGTCAAGATCTCGCGACACTCGTGACCGCCAACCCAGGTTCTCCCCTCCAAGGACACTGCATGCCAGTTAATTCAGCATCGTACACACATCCATACACCACATCAACATGAAATACATATAACCAAGTCAGCCATCAATTTGCATCCACATACATCATAGTGACGCCACCACAGACATTACAACACGGACATCAGCGTGTATCATCATGATAATAACAAGGCTTGACATAAATACAATGTATTATTTCTAAGTATCAATTAAATCAGTGTACCGGATTGATCTGAGCTCCTCTGGCCCTACTAAGCAATTATACAATATCTCAATATTGTGCCGATGCAATGATAATACATTTCAGTCGCTGCTGCCGTGAAATTCCCCCCCCCCCCCCCATCTCACATAAGCTCCCCTGTGCCAATGCACTGAATACATATTTCCACTTGTGCCAATGCACTGAATAATATTTCGCTTTTGTGTCCATGCACTGAATAACATATTTCTCTTTGTGCCAACGCACTTATAGCATATGATGGACCTATGTGCGCCCATCCAAATATGACAAGACTCAACAGAATCAGCGAAAATTTCACGTGCGACGAATGTGACGATAATCCAACAGCACTTTTTGATTTACGACACATCATATAATCCACAGTACATTTGAATCAAACACTGTGAGGTTGGCAGGGCTAACCAAACAAGACAAAACTAACTCCCTGCCACATTCTCTGGTTTTCTGCTCTCATCTCAGCTTCATGAAGTTCACATGAATTAAACGATGGCATCCCTCGTGCCATTCAAAGAACATTAATCATCATGAATCACACACACACACACACACACACATATATATATATATATATATATATATATATATATATATATATATATACTATTTTGGGCGGCTGGAGCTAAATATTTCCATATCAAACACTACACAGACGAGATCGAACTTATCCCGCCATTTTCACGCTGGCTATGCTCAGTCTGACCTTTCTCGCACGCTTTTTCTTTTATATAGGTCTTCCACTCCCACATCACGTGAACTGCATCTTCCATCCAAGATCCGTACACTATTCTGGGCTTAGAAAGGCAGTTCACACCAGCCTGCTACTATAAGAACACAGTCCCTACCAGCTTCTATAAGAACACAGTACCTGTCTGCCACTATAAGAACATAGTCAGTGCCAGCTACTATAAGAACACAGTCCCTGCCAGCTACTGTATGGCATGGTCTCTGTCAGCTACTATAAGAACATAGTCTCTGCCAGCTACTATAAGAACACAGTCCCTGCCAGCTCATGTATGACATGGTCTCTGCCAGCTACTATAAGAACACAGTCACTGCCTGCTATTGTATGACATGGTCCCTGCCTGCTACTATAAGAACACTGTCCCTGCCTGCTACTATAAGAACACTGTCCCTGCCTCCCTGACTGCTACTATAAGAACACTGTCCCTGCCTGCTACTATAAGAACACAGTCCCCGGCTGCTACTATAAGAACACCGTCCCCGCCTGCTACTGTATGACATGGTCCCTGCCTGCTACTATAAGAACACTGTCCCTGCCTGCTACTATAAGAACACATTCCCTGTCTGCTACTATAAGAATACAGTCTCTGTCTGCTATTATAAGAACACTGTCCCTGCCTGCTACTATAAGAACACTGTCCCTGCCTGCTACTATAAGAACACAGTACCTGTCTGCCACTATAAGAATGCAGTCCCTGTCTGCTACTGTATGAAACACTATCTGTCCGCTACGGCCTATCTGCTACTGTACGACCACGCATCTTCTGGCATTGCCTTAAACTGACATATATTCAGACATAGATCTTGTCCTGTCTCTAGACTTGTCGTATCTCTTGACCCTTCCTATCTCTGGATCTTGTTCTATCTCTGAACTTTGTCCTTCTCTAGATCCTGTCATATCTTTGGATCTCGTCCTATCTCTGAACCTTATCCTATTTCTAGACCCTGTCCTATCTATATACTCTGTCCTATCTCTGGATCTTATCCTATCACTTGACCCTGTCATATTTCTAGACCCTGTCCTATCACTAGATCTTGTCCTATCTCTAGACCCTGTCCTATCACCGGATATTGTTCTATATCTAGACGCTGTCCTATTTATTGACCCTGTCCTATCTCTAGATCCTGTCATATCTCTGGATCTTGTCTTATCTCTGGACCCTGTTCTATCTCTAGACTCTGTCCTATCACTGGATCTTGTTCTATATCTAGACCATGTCCTATCATTAGACCTCGTCCTATCTCTAGACCCTGCTGTCTTATAACTCGATCTTGTTCTATATCCAGCCCCTGCTGTCTTATCACTGGCTCTTGTTCAAAACCTAGACCCTGCTGTTTTATTACTGAATTTTGTCCTATCTCTAGACCCTGGTGTCTTATCACTGGATCTTGTCCTATCTCTAGACCCTGGTGTCTTATCACTGGATCTTGTCCTATCTCTAGACCCTGTACTATCTCTACACTCTGTCATGTCTGAGTGATAGTTGAGAGGAGGAAAGAACAGCTTGTACAAGACAACTGCTCAAACAAGCTGAGCCCGCAATGAGTGCAAGCACTAGTACCTGCCTGCCTCAAAACTGTCTTGTATGATTTAAAAGTGTCTTGTAAGATTAAAGAGTGTCTTGTAAGATTAAAGAGTGTCTTGTAAGATTAGAAGTGTATTGTAAAATGAAAAAGTGTATTGTAAGATTAAAAAGTGCCTTGTAAGATTAAAAGTGCATTGTAAAATGAAAAAGTGTAGTGTAAGATTAAAAAAGTGTTTTGTAAGATTAAAAATTGTTTTGTAAGATAGAAACTGTTTTGTAAGATAAAAACTGTCTTATAAGATTAAAAACTGTCTTGTAAGATGAAAATGATGTTTTGGAAGATAAAAACTGTGTTTATAATAGTCTTTTGTTATTGTTAAATGTGACAAACTTGTATTCTCCCCCTCATCCTTTCTCCCTCTCTCTCTCTCTCATTCTTCTTATTTCTTTTTTTTCCCTTTCTCCTTCCCTCTTCCTCTCCTCTTCCTTCTGCTTCTCTCTTTTCCTCTACTCTCGTCTCTCATCCCCTCTTAACTTTTATCTAATGTGTATCTCTCACTACTCCTCCCCTCAGCTCAGCATGTGCCCTGTGTGTTATGAAGCATTTGATAGCACGCCTAACCTGCACTGTCCATATATTTTCAGTATCTATGTAACAGTATAAGACACAGAGATAAATCTATTCCTAGCAGACCAGATCTTCTAATTTACGGGCCGTCTTTTATCCTGGCACAGGATTTTTTTTTCCCTCAGGTTTCCAGGCGTGTTCACTTTCAACTCCTGCCCCCCCCCCCCCCCCGCCATGAATTTGTGTGCCCTATTTCATGGCACACTCGAAGACCAGATATGGGGGTGGGTGTGGGCAGCTCTGACTGTTTTGTTGCAGATGATCTATGGTCTTTTCTGGCTGGAGAGAGTTGTTTACCCTAGCGGTAGTGAAATGTCTAGTTGGCTGGAGAGAGTTGTTTACCCTAGCGGTAGTGAAATATCTAGTTTGGCTGGAGAGAGTTGTTTACCCTAGCGGTAGTGAAATGTCTAGTCTGGCTGGAGAGAGTTGTTTACCCTAGCGGTAGTGAAATGTCTAGTCTGGCTGGAGAGAGTTGTTTACCCTAGCGGTAGTGAGATATCTAGTCTGGCTGGAGAGAGTTGTTTACCCTAGCGGTAGTGAGATATCTAGTCTGGCTGGAGAGAGTTGTTTACCCTAGCGGTAATGAGATGTCTAGTCTGGCTGGAGAGAGTTGTTTACCCTAGCGGTAATGAGATATCTAGACTGTCTGAAGAGAGTACCCTAGCGGTAATGAGATATCTAGTCTGGCTAATGTGAATTGTTTATCCTAGCGGTAGTGAGATATCTGGTCTGGCTGGTGTGAGTTGTTTACCCTAGCCATAGTGAGAAGTCTATTCTGGCTGGTGTGAGCTATTTACACTAGCTGTAGTGAGAAGTCTATGAGCCAGTGGTCTGTCTTGATACTAATGTGTTGTTTATGTTAGTGATAGCGTTTACAAGTACTCTCTGTCGCTACTGATTTATGTCCCTTTGTGAGAGACCCATCAGAGGGGAAAAAACGGGAAAAAAATGTGTTCCTTTGTGTACAGAAGCTTGTAACTGTTTGTATGGGGAAGGTAAGGGAGATAATAAATGTCTTTTATCTCGGGAAAAGTAGACCCATGTGAACAAATTACGTTTTTTTTCCCTGAGTTGTTTGTGGATTGCATCGAGTTGAGGACATTTAGACGTTTTCATATTCTGGGATATTAGAAAAATATTTTGTCCAAACGCCATAAGAAATAACATCTTATTGGCAGAAATGCAGATGAAGCCACTGACAACAATTATCGAGGAAAGACGCTGGCGATGATTGGGACATGTGCTCCGAATGACTGACAACTCACTACCAAAAATAGCACTAAGATGGACATCACAGGGGAGCAGAAGTAAGGGTAGACCAAAAGAGACATGGAGAAGAACAACAGAAAGGATGTTGAGCAATAGAGGGCTCACCTGGGCAAGAGCAGAAAAAAGACGAAGGACAGGCATTTGTGGAAAACCCTTGCGGAAGCCCCATGTGCCCTGGGCACTTAAGGTTCAGAGAGAGACATTCTGGGATACTGAAGGATTTAGCAGGATAAGAGAATAGCAGGCTGAATATGCGGAATTAAAAATAAAAACAAAGAAAACATATGTTAAATTCACAGTATAATGAACAGTAAATATTCACAAAAAGTAAATATTCACAAAAAAGTAAATATATGTGCTGGCCTTTTGGCTAAGATCAAAGTGTAATTCTGCGCTCTGTAGTATCTACACTTCGATCCTTATTTTGGAACGAACGAGATGCCCGAGGCCTGCCCTGCACGTTGAATGCCAGGGGTATGGTCTACATCTCGTTTGCAGTACCACAGGGTCACGGCCTATTGTTTTCGTCGTCTTAAAAAAAAAGTTCCAGATCTTTTTTTATAGCATTATCATCTTCGACATTTGCTAGTTTGCTCATTATCATCATTGTTTAAATCTACTGGTTTGTTCTTATCATTATTTGTCTAGTGTTATTCATCTGATATTACGAGTTCTGGCAGTTTTCCTTCGGTATGCCATACTTTTCACCAGCGTCTCCAGTAATTTTTCTACTATCTTTTTTTAATAAATAAACTGTTATTACCCGGCACGGTTAAGCTGAGTGAATTTTTTTAAATCGTTAACGCTTCTCGGCCTTTTGGCTAAGATCAAAGTGGCTGAGGTCAAAGTGTCCTCTTGGCAGGTACCCTGATCAACATGCCCTTTGGTTAAGACAAAAGTGTCGTTATTTTTAACTAAAGGAGATGCATGAGGCCTGCCCGGCACATTGAATGCTGGGGGTATGGTCCACATCTTGTTACGGGTGGACCTGGTTTGCAGTACCACCGGGTCACGGCCTGTTGTTTTCGTCGTCTAAAAAAATGTGACAAGTTTTATACGTATTGAAGAAATTTGATGTAAGCAAAACTTGAGTTTTCTGAACTTTCCCTAACCCTGGTAGGCTTGATTGAGCTAAATAAGATATGCCTACAACATAACAAGACTGACATTTTTGGGTTCAAGTAAAATCCAGTAGGTTTGGCGTGACGTTAAAAAGGTGGAGCTATAAATTTTGATAAATGATTTATCTCATGCAGGCAGTTAAGAGTAAATTTCTTTGATTTTCTTTCATAAAGAAAAAGAAAGATAGTAGAAAAATCATTGGAGACGCTGGTGAAAAATATGGCATACCGAAGGAAAACTGCCAGAACTCGTAATATCAGATGAGTAACACTAGACAAATAATGATAAGAACAAATCAGTAGATTTTAAACAATGATGATAATGAATAAACCAGTAGATTTTAAAAATGATGATAATGAGCAAACTAGCAAATTTCGAAGATGATAATGCTATAAAGAAAAGGTCTCCTGGAACATTTCTAGTACATATATTTACTTTTTATGAATATTTACTTTGTGTGAATATTCACTTTTTGTGAATATTTACTTTTTGTGCATATTAAAGCGTGCACTAAATCGTCTTGGCACTAAAAATTGCGATGGAGAAATAAACTACGTCTACAAAGACAAAAAGATAATAAACAGATTGCAACAAATACAATAAAATGGTCTCTAAAAAACCCCTAACAAAACCCATATTAATGCAGTCACACATGAATAGACCAATGGGAAGGTATTAGACTGATGTCACACATGAACAGACCAATGGAAAGATATTAGATATATATCTCACATGAACCATGGAAAGGAACTAGATAGATATCACAGATGAAAAGACCAATGGGAAGGTATTAGAGAGATATTACACACGAGGAGACCAATGGAAACGTATTAGACTGCTACAAATAATATGAACGGATTGCTACAAAACAATATACTGCCATTACAATGACGATAAAGGGATTGCTAAAAATGACATTAAAGAGATCCTCATAAAGTTAATTTTAAAAAAAATAGTACATCTGTGATCTGCAGTATAGATCTATACAGACGCGATAAACAGACTGATGCGAAGACACTAAAGATTCTGACACAAACACAGTACACAGCCTATTACAACTTAAATAATCGAGTCAGTGACAATAGACAAACAGCTACACAGTAAATAAACAGACAGGACAGTAGACAAACATCTTAGTAACACTCAAATAATTAGTGTATAGTCATACAACTATACACAAAGCACTGCAGTAAAACTGTGATACCAAAATGTATAAACTAGGAAGAAAGTAGGAACAGCTTTATTATTTAACCATAACAAACTTGTAACGTTTCGCGCGAGCCTTTATCAAACAAAAACAATCATGACGAAGAATTAGAGAGAAGAGACAAAGTATCGAGTACATCAAACTAGTGTATGAGAAATAACAAATTTTTTTTTTAGAAAATCAATGAAAAATGAACGAAAAATAGTAACGAAATGAAAACTTATCTCAACGGACACATATTGCTTATGTTCCTGGATACACACAAGCCCTTTTTGTGCCTTTATAAGAACTGAGATACGTTTTCATTCCCTTACTATTTTTCATTCATTTTTTCATTGATTTTTTCATTTTTTTGTTATTTTGCTTATATTAGTTTGATGTAATCCATACTTTGTCTCTTCTCTATAGTTCTTCGTCCTGTTTGTTTTTGTTTGATAAAGGCTCGCGCCGAAACATTACAAGTTTGTTACGTTAAATAATAAAGCTGTTCCTACTCTCTTCCTAGTTTATACCTTATAGACAGGCAGCTACACAGTAAATAAACAGACAGGACAGTAGACAGACAGCTACACACTAAATAAACAGACAGGACAGTAGACAGACGGCTACACACTAAATAAACAGACAGGACAGTAGACAGACAGCTACACACTAAATAAACAGACAGGACAGTAGACAGACAGCTACACACTAAATAAACAGACAGGACAGTAGACAGACAGCTACACACTAAATAAACAGACAGGACAGTAGACAGACGGCTACACAGTAAATAAACAGACAGGACAGTAGACAGACAGCTACACACTAAATAAACAGACAGGACAGTAGACAGACTGCTACACAGTAAATAAACAGACAGGACAGTAGACAGACAGCTACACATTAAATAAACAGACAGGACAGTAGACAGACAGCTACACATTAAATGAACAGACAGGACAGTAGACAGATAGCTACACATTAAATAAACAAACAGGACAGTAGACAGACAGCTACACATTAAATAAACAAACAGGACAGTAGACAGTCAATAAACTGACAGTAGGCAGTTACATAGTTAATAAACAGATAGCAGACAGCTACGCAGTCAATAAACAGACAATAGACAGCGACGCAGTTAAAAAACAGACAGGGCAGTAGACAGTCAATAAACAGACTAGACAGCTACACAGTCAATAAACAGACAGTAGAACGTTATATAGTCGATAAACAGACAATAGACAGACAGATACGCAATCCATAATTGCACACTGTTACGACATAAAACATAATAATAAAATTCATTTTCTTTTCATTATTATACTGAAGTTGTCTCGATTTCGCCAGCATCTCAGTGATATTTCTAAGAGGGCCTGGACACCTGTGGCTAAACATTTTTGCCTTAGCAACCACAGGGGAAAACAGGACATTTCGGTTAGTGCGATCCGCTCTTGTTCTGCTGATGTACGATCTCGGAGGGTCCTAGAACAGCGCCTTATTTTGCAGACTGGCTGTCTCCACCCAGCTGGAATTAACAATGTCTTCAGCTTTCCACTGGCCTTTTTTTAAAACTCTGTTTTCTTTCTCCATGCTACCCCTCCCTACCACCACCCTATTTTCTTCTCCGCCAACATATTGGTGTCTTTAGGGTCTTGTCCTATTTACCAATTTCACATTTTCTGCAGGTGTTTATATTCTTCATTCGCTATCTTCCCGCGTCCCCTTTTCCCTCCCCCCTTCCCCCCCCCAGCCTCTAGCGGCCATCATGTTTCTATTGCCTTCCCCCCACCCCTTTCTCCCACTTGTTCTCCTCCCCTCTCTCCACCTCTTCTTCACGATTGGCTCTATCGGGCATCTTTTGTTCAGAGGCAGCGTGGTCTTTCCTTCTCTCTTCTACTACACACTTTTCTGTCCTGACTCGGAGGAAGACATTTCAGATAAGTTCTTCATGTTTTTGTCTTGTTTTGTATGTATCCTCGAATAAGGCTCACGCCGAAATATCGGATGTTGTATGTTTTTCATTTATACATTCTCATACTTTCTATTTGTTTTTTCTCAGTTTACTCACTCCCTCCTTCACTTTGTAAAACTGCACCATACACCTCTATCTACCTTATAAACAAGCACAGATAAGTTAAAGGTGTGTAAACAAGCAAAGATAATACGAAGTTGTGTAACCAAGCAAAATTAATATGAATTTGTGTAAACAAGCAAATAAAACATGAAGTGGTGTAATCAAGCAAACTCAGTTTTATTTTAATATTAGATAAAATATAATGCACTATGACAAGACTCATCTTTTCTTGTAAATTATATACCTGATACTTTCATATTTATCTTAAAACTTATATTTTCATGTTTATCTTTAAAACTGATATTTTCAGCTAATTAACTAATTTTTGTGAATTAATTATTAGTACGGTTTCAGTAATATATCTTTTAAATTTAAGTGACCTGGTTTCAGTGATATATTTTCTTACTTAGGTGAGCTAGTTTCAGTGATATATTTTCTAATTTAGAAGAACTGGTTTCAGTGATATATTTTCTAATTTAGAAGAACTGGTTTCAGTGATATATTTTCTAACTTAGGTGAGCTGGTTTCAGTGATATATTTTGTAACTTAGGTGAGCTGGTTTCAGTGATATATTTTCTAATTTAAATGAACTGGTTTCATTTATATATTTTCTAATTTAAGTGAGAATGTTTAAGTGATTTATTTTATAATTTAAGTGAACTGGTTTCAGTGAAGTAAAGAAAAAAGCAAGGCCTGAGCCAGAGAATAGTTGCTATCTTACACGAGGCGCAGACGAGTGCCAAAATCTGAGAAACTATAGAAGAGATGGATTTTGAGCGTTCTTTCCGAAGCCCATTACACGGCCCAAGAGTTCTCTGAGCATGTAAAAGATTGTTATTGATCGCAGTTAGCCTCTGTGAGCGAGCTAAGCCTTGCTATGACAGTCCAGTCATTTCCAGAGTCTTAAAAAGTCGAATGGGTAGCTATTGGAAATCTTTAGACTCGTTATTTCTGAAGACAAATAATATGGTCGTTCACACACAGGATCTTGTTCTAAAGTAATAGCCGCTTTGTTTTTCGACCGGGTTCACAATAACTGGAAGTTGGACGATACTTGTAGTATTATCTATTTCTAAGATGTCTGCATTACCGCATCAAAGATAATCTACTTTTTAAAAACTAACATCTTGGCTTCATTATGATATTTGTGTGCATGGGTCACTTTCTCTCTTATGTCAGCATTTATCAAGATGCATGCATCAATACATCTGCATGGTTTCTTGATCATCATCATTAGATCATCATTCACTGCACTCAGGAAAGAACATCTATAGAATAAGCAACTAGCACATTACACATCTTTAGAACAAACAACCACAACAGTTCATATCTATAGAACAAACAACTACAGCAGTAGAATAAACAACTATCATAGTACATGTCTACAGAACAAACAACTGCCATAGTACACATCTACAGCGCAGCTTTCACAGTAACACAAAGCACAACACAAACAACTTCTACAGCAGCACAAATCTACACCACAAACAACTTCCACAGTGTCACAAATCTACAGCACAAGCAGCTACAACACTACACATTTATATCAGGACAAATCTACAGCACACACAACTACAACACTACACATTTATATCAGGACAAATCTACAGCACACACAACTACAACACTACACATTTATATCAGGACAAATCTACAGCACAAACAACTACAACACTACACATTTACATCAAGACACATCTACAGTAGCACAAACAACTACAACACGATGCATTTAAGCCAGGACAAATCTACAGTAGAAACAACTACAACACTACACACCTACAGTAGCACAAACAACTACAACACTACACATCTACAGTAGCACAAACAACTAAAACATCCCACATGTACATCAGGACAAATCAGCTGACGCTGTTTGACTTCAACTCCCATCACACTTTGTGACCTATTTTCTTTCGTGCTATGAACATTTCCTTATATTTTTCTTATTCATTCAGACTGTAATAGTCTTACTTTACGTTCTTAATATCCTCACACTACAATAGTCTTACTTTATGTTCTTATTATCCTCACACTACAATAGTCTTACTTTATGTTCTTAATATCATCACACTACAATAGTCTTACTTTATGTTTTTAATATCCCCACACTACAATAGTCTTACTTTATGTTCTTAATATCCTCACACTACAATAGTCTTACTTTATGTTCTTAATATCCTCACACTACAATAGTCTTACTTTATGTTCTTATTATCCTCACACTACAACAGATTACATTTTGTTTTTATTATCCTTATGTTTTTTATTATATGCACATTATAACAATCTTGCAATATGTTTTTATTATCAACACATACACACAGTAAACGAACAATGTTTGCATTATTGTATATGCTGTCGGTATGTGGAATTATTGTAATTATCTCAATGTAGGGACAATGGCTACGATCACTGACTAGTACAGTCACTGCCTGAATGGAAGGAAAGCAATGGAAAACTATATTCTGGAAATATACCAAAAAACCTAAACAGCAACATGGAAGGTCAGATAGGAAAAAGATTTGGCGGTGAGTCTCCCAGACCAGGTAGATCTAATTTTAATACTGGGGAAGAGTGTGAGACAGATGTCAGTACTAGTAAATGTGGTGACGGACAAAATCCTGACGGGATTACTAAGGAAAACCGCTGCATCAAACTAAAAAGAAAAATAAGAGTAAGAACATGGAATGTAAGAAGTATGTATGGGGGAAGTATCAAATAATAAGTGACAAGATGAAAAGAACGGGGATACACTTTTGGGACTCTGCGAACATCGATGGAAAGGATCAGGACACTTCAAGAGCGAGAATGAAACTATATTTATAGTTTGATGGAGAATTAGGAGGAAAGAATGGAGTGGCTTTTTACTTGGACAAATCAACGTCAAAAGCATTATTAGGTTACGATACAATAAGTAATAAGATCCTCACTATCAGACTTAAGGGCACACCTGGAAATGTAACAGTCATCCAGATATAGGCACCTACATCAGCAGCAGAAGAAGAGGAAGTAGAAGACTTTCTATATAACACACTGCAAACGACGATAGACCAGGTACGGAAAAATGATATTGTATTTATAATGGGGGATTTTAATGGAAAGATTGGTACAGAAAGAGCAGAAGACGAAGGACATGTTGTAGGGAAATTTAGCACAGGACATAGAAATGAGGCAGGAAACAATCTAATGGCGTTTTGCGTGGCAAATGAGCTGATGATTGCTAACACACTTTTTAAACAACATCCAAGAAGACTTTACACATGGACATCACCTGAATCATCACCAAGAATCAAATAGATTACATTTTAGGTGGAGATCAAGTATAACATCAGCAAAAGCTTTACCATTTGCTGATTGTGACACGGACCATGAGTTATTAATAGCAGACATGAAGATAAAGATAAAAAAGACAGTTACAGGATCAAGACCACTCTGCTTTGATCTTACAAAAATACCAGAACAATGCGGTATAGAAATGAAGAACCGTTTCGAAATCCTGAAGGCTGTACAGGATGAGATGACACCAGATGAATTGGATACTCGGGCCAGAGATATCTTAATAACAACAGCTAAAGACGTGGTTCCAGTAAAGAAAACACAAAAGAATGGATGGATTACAGCCCGCACAGATAAAACAACATAGAGAAATGAAGACGCAATGGAAAGTGACAAACAACAACAAAGAGGAATATAAATCTTTAACAAAAGAAGTATGAAGAAACATAAGAAAAGACAAAAAGCTATACATACAAGATTATTGTGAAAGAATAGAAGGACATCAGAAGTGTGGAAGAGATAGTGAAATGTTTAAAGAAATGAAGACATGGACAGGAAATGTCACGCCTAAGCTAAATGTAATTTGTGACGAGATGGGGAATACCTTGACAGAGATAGACGAAATTCTAGAAAGATAGAAGGAATATTGCAGATGAATGTATGAAACAACCGACTGTGAAAGCAGAAACTACAGTGTGAATTATTATTAGAGGAGAAAGAACCTGAACCGACAATAGAAGAAGTTTTATGGGCAATAAAGAATCTGAAAAATGGTAAATCACCAGGATGTGATGAGATAACAGCTGAACTTATTAAAACAGGAGGAAAGGAATATGCAACAATCTATCATGCACTATGCAAAACGAAATGGCATTCAAGTATTTGGCCAAAGAATGGAAAAGAACTGTATTCATACCACTGCCACAAAAAAGGGTACCTAAAATTATGCACAAACTACAGAACTGTTGCCCTGATTAGTCATGCCAGTAAAATTCTGTTAAAAATCATAATTGGTAGAATTCGTAAGAAAATAGAAGAAGAAGTCAATATGGTCCTGATGATTAACCATTTTTCAGATTCTTTATTCCCCGTAAAACTTCTTCTATTGTCGGTTCAGGTTCTTTCTCCTCCAATAATAATTCACACTGTAGTTTCTGCTTTCACAGTCGGTTGTTTCATACATTCCTCTGCAATATTCCTTCTATCTTTCTAGAATTTCGTCTGTCTCTGTCAAGGTAATCCCCATCTCGTCACAAATTACATTTAGCTTAGGCGTGACATTTCCTGTCCATGTCTTCATTTCTTTAAACATTTCACTATTTCTTCCACACTTCTGATGTCCTTCTATTCTTTCACAATAATCTTGTATGTATAGCTTTTTGTCTTTTCTTATGTTTCTTCATACTTCTTTTGTTAAAGATTTATATTCCTCTTTGTTGTTGTTTGTCACTTTCCATTGCGTCTTCATTTCTCTATGTTGTTTTATCTGTGCGGGCTGTAATCCATCCATTCTTTCGTGTTTTCTTTACTGGAACCACGTCTTTAGCTGTTGTTATTAAGATATCTCTGGCCCGAGTATCCAATTCATCTGGTGTCATCTCATCCTGTACAGCCTTCAGGATTTCGAAACGGTTCTTCATTTCTATACCGCATTGTTCTGGTATTTTTGTAAGATCAAAGCAGAGTGGTCTTGATCCTGTAACTGTCTTTTTTATCTTTATCTTCATGTCTGCTATTAATAACTCATGGTCCGTGTCACAATCAGCAAATGGTAAAGCTTTTGCTGATGTTATACTTGATCTCCACCTAAAATGTAATCTATTTGATTCTTGGTGATGATTCAGGTGATGTCCATGTGTAAAGTCTTCTTGGATGTTGTTTAAAAAGTGTGTTAGCAATCATCAGCTCATTTGCCACGCAAAACGCCATTAGATTGTTTCCTGCCTCATTTCTATGTCCTGTGCTAAATTTCCCTACAACATGTCCTTCGTCTTCTGCTCTTTCTGTACCAATCTTTCCATTAAAATCCCCCATTATTAATACAATATCATTTTTCCGTACCTAGTCTATCGTCGTTTGCAGTGTTATATAGAAAGTCTTCTACTTCCTCTTCGTCTGCTGTTGATGTAGGTGCATATATCTGGATGATTGTTACATTTCCAGGTGTGCCCTTAAGTCTGATAGTGAGGATCCTATTACTTATTGTATCGTAACCTAATAATGCTTTTGACGTTGATTTGTCCAAGTAAAAAGCCACTCCATTCTTTCCTCCTAATTCTCCACCAGACTATCTTATATCTTATATCTTATATCCTTCCCGTGGCGTTAAACGTCACATAGGGCTCACAAAGTAGTTCGCCAATTTTTCCTATCTTCGGCGAGTCTTTCAACCTCATCAAACGATTTTATGCCTGTTAATTTACTCTCTCTTAACAATGTCCTCTTCAGAGTTTCACGCGGTCTGTCTCTTTTTCTTTGGCCTGTTGTGTTCCACTTGATAGCTTGTTTTGGGATTCTCTGATCATTTCTTCTTATCAAGTGACCAACATATGTCTATCTCCTTTTCCTGATCACCCATGAGACTGGTTGTTGTTCAGTCATCTGTCCTATCTCTGCATTGTTTTTGAATTCGTTCCACTTGATGTCGATCATTTTCCTTAGGCATTTGTTTTCAAAAGAGCCTAATTTATTCTATATTTCTTTAGTTGTTTTCCAGCTTTCGCATGCATAAATGAGGGTGGGTATTACATTTGAATTGAATAGTCTTAGCTTGATTTTTGTGCTTATAACTTTTGAATGTCATATGTTCTCAAAATTCTTGAAGATTGATGCTGCTTTTGCAATTCTGATCCTAACTTCCTTTCTGGTGTCACCATCCTTGTCTATGTAGCTGCCATGGTATGCAAATTGATTGACTTCTTCAATATATGTGTCTTCTATGTGTATTTTTCCATTTTGATTAATGTAATTTTCATTATTTTTGTTTTGTCCTTGTTAATTTCAAGTCCTATTTTGCTAGCCAGTGAAGACAGGATATCTGTTTTTTCTTGCATGGAATTCACATTATTACTGATAAGAGTTATGTCATGAGCAAAATCAAGATCTTCTAGTTGGGTCCCATGTACCCAGTCGATACATGTGTTACCTGTGCAGCATGTTTTCATTATAAAGTCTATTGTAATCCCAAAACCAGACTATATATAAAGATATTTTCATTCTCGCTCTTAAAGTGTCCTGATCCTTTCCATCGATGTTCGCAAAGTCCCAAAAAGTGTGTCCTCGTTCTTGTCATCTCGTCACTTATTATTTGACACTTTCCTTCTTACATACTTCTTACATTCCATGTTCCTACTCTTATTTTTTTCTGTTTAGTTTAATGCAGGGGTTTTCCTTAGTAACCCCGTCAGTATTTTGTCCGTCATCACAATTACTAGTACTGACCTCTGTCTCATACTTTTCCCCAGTGTTAAAATTAGATCTATAAGGCTTGGGGGACTCACCGCCAGATCTTTTTCCTATCTGACTTTCCATGTTGCTGTTTAGGTTTTTTGGTATATTTCCAGAATATAGTTTTCCATTGCTTTCCTTCCATTCAGGCAGTGACTGTACTAGTCAGTGATCGTAGCCATTGTCCCTACATTGAGATAATTACAATAATTCTACATACTGACAGCATATACAATAATGCAAACATTGTTCGTTTACTGTGTGTATGTGTTGATAATAAAAACATATTGCAAGATTGTTATAATGTGCATATAATAAAAAAACATAAGGATAATAAGAACAAAATGTAATCTGTTGTAGTGTGAGGATAATAAGAACATAAAGTAAGACTATTGTAGTGTGAGGATAATAAGAACATAAAGTAAGACTATTGTAGTGTGAGGATATTAAGAACATAAAGTAAGACTATTGTAGTGTGAGGATAATAAGAGCATAAAGTAAGACTATTGTAGTGTGAGGATATTAAGAACGTAAAGTAAGACTATTACAGTCTGAATGAATAAGAAAAATATAAGGAAATGTTCATAGCACGAAAGAAAATAGGTCACAAAGTGTGATGGGAGTTGAAGTCAAACAGCGTCAGCTGATTTGTCCTGATGTACATGTGTGATGTTGTAGTTGTTTGTGCTACTGTAGATGTGTAGTGTTGTAGTTGTTTGTGCTACTGTAGATGTGTAGTGTTGTAGTTGTTTGTGCTACTGTAGATGTGTAGTGTTGTAGTTGTTTGTGCTACTGTAGATGTGTAGTGTTGTAGTTGTTTGTGCTACTGTAGATGTGTAGTGTTGTAGTTGTTTGTGCTACTGTAGATGTGTGTTGTAGTTGTTTGTGCTACTGTAGATGTGTAGTGTTGTAGTTGTTTGTGCTACTGTAGATGTGTAGTGTTGTAGTTGTTTGTGCTACTGTAGATGTGTAGTGTTGTAGTTGTTTGTGCTACTGTAGATGTGTAGTGTTGTAGTTGTTTGTGGTGTTGATTTGTCCTGGCTTAAATGTGTGGTGTTGTATTTGTTTGTACTGTAGATTTGTCCTGATGTAAATGTGTGGTGTTGTATTTGTTTGTACTGTAGATTTGTCCTGATGTAAATGTGTGGTGTTGTATTTGTTTGTACTGTAGATTTGTCCTGGTGTAAATGTGTGGTGTTGTAGTTGCGTGTGCTGTAGATTTGTCCTGATGTAAACGTGTGGTGTTGTATTTGTTTGTACTGTAGATTTGTCCTGATGTAAATGTGTGATGTTGCCGATGTGTGTGCTGTAGATTTGTCCTGATATAAATGTGTAGTGTTGTAGCTGCTTGTGCTGTAGATTTGTGCTACTGTGGAAGTTGTTTGTGGTGTAGATTTGTGCTGCTGTAGAAGTTGTTTGTGTTGTGCTTTGTGTTACTGTGAAAGCTGCGCTGTAGATGTGTACTATGGTAGTTGTTTGTTCTGTAGACATGTACTATGATATTTATTTGTTCTACTGTTGTAATTGTTTGTTCTGTAGATATGAACTGTTGTGGTTTTTTATTCTATAGATGTGTAATGTGCTAGTTGCTTATTCTATAGATGTTCTTTCCTGAGTGCAGTGAATGATGATCTAATGATGATGATCAAGAAACCATGCAGATGTATTGATGCATGCATCTTGATAAATGCTGACATAAGAGAGAAAGTGACCCATGCACACAAATATTATAATGAAGCCAAGATGTTAGTTTTTAAAAAGTAGATTATCTTTGATGCGGTAATGCAGACATCTTAGAAATAGATAATACTACAAGTATCGTCCAACTTCCAGTTATTGTGAACCCGGTCGAAAAACAAAGCGGCTGTTACTTTAGAACAAGATCCTGTGTGTGAACGACCATATTATTTGTCTTCAGAAATAACGAGTCTAAAGATTTCCAATAGCTACCCATTCGACTTTTTAAGACTCTGGAAATGACTGGACTGTCATAGCAAGGCTTAGCTCGCTCACAGAGGCTAACTGCGATCAATAACAATCTTTTACATGCTCAGAGAACTCTTGGGCCGTGTAATGGGCTTCGGAAAGAACGCTCAAAATCCATCTCTTCTATAGTTTCTCAGATTTTGGCACTCGTCTGCGCCTCGTGTAAGATAGCAACTATTCTCTGGCTCAGGCCTTGCTTTTTTCTTTACTTCACTGAAACCAGTTCACTTAAATTATAAAATAAATCACTTAAACATTCTCACTTAAATTAGAAAATATATAAATGAAACCAGTTCATTTAAATTAGAAAATATATCACTGAAACCAGCTCACCTAAGTTACAAAATATATCACTGAAACCAGCTCACCTAAGTTAGAAAATATATCACTGAAACCAGTTCTTCTAAATTAGAAAAATATATCACTGAAACCAGTTCTTCTAAATTAGAAAATATATCACTGAAACCAGTTCTTCTAAATTAGAAAATATATCACTGAAACCAGTCCACTTAAATTATAAAATATATTACTTAAACCGTACTAATAGTTAATTCACAAAAAAATGAGTTAATTAACTGAAAATATTAGTTTTAAAAGTACATATGAAAATATACGTTTTGAGAAAAATATGAAAGTATCAGGTATATAATTTATAAGAAAAGATGAGTCTTATCATAGTGCATTATAATATTTTATCTAATATTAATATATATATATATATATATATATATATTGAAACATTTGCGGGTATTTGGTGTAGATAGAGTCAAAGGCCGGGTGGTGTCTTGTTTTGTTATGCTGTAAATTCACTTGTATTATGGTGATCGTGGCCACCTCATGTGGTGTAGATTATGTAGTTGTGTAGTAAGCTGTGATGTAGGTTTCTGTTTTTACGTATCAGTATAGATATGATTTTCAGTGTGATTTATAGGTACATTGGATGGGAAAATGTTTGATTCGTTATTATGCTATCATGTAGACTGATCTTGTGCTGCAGCAACGCGGTTATATATAGGTGTGTCATGGCAGCGGTAGCTGCGTGGAATAAGTAACACCGCACATTAGATTCGTAGTGAAGGCTACGTGTAGGGCCAAGAGAGCCCGAGACCCCAGGTCCATCAGGTTTTCAATAATATAACATGAGAAGTCATTATCATATGATACCATGCTTAATTACCATTAAGATGACACCTGTCTTGGTGTCAAATTGATGTCAATGTCAGTTGTATGTGTTGTTGTGGGGTGTAGTGAGATTAAAATGCTGTGTCCTTAATTTCAGACTTGGTGAATTGTATTGCATGTGTATCGATTAAACTCTCAGGATGTATGCATAATTAGCATACAATACACCAAGGAGGGGAAAACCTGGGTTCGCGGTCTGGATGGGGAAGCAAAGAAGACTGGCCTTGAGTTCTGTAGTACATTGCCAAGCATTGTTGGTCTGTAACCATCCTGAGAAAATATATTCCTCCCAATAATTATAACTTGTAAACGTGCACAAAACACGTTTTACAGTAGTGTAAAGATTAACACAACGACAAAAGATCTTACACGCGATTGGAAGAGATCTATCAGGCGCACATGTGGTCCCGGGACTTCGATCTAAATGAAAACTTCACTCCATCAGATTTTGGGACGTCATTAGCGCGAAGCTGAGACCAGTCATAGACTTTAGCCTTTTGGGACATCCTATTGTAAGCCAGTCTTCCATGAAAACATAAGATGAGTATCTAGCTTGACAGAGGGTTGACATGTTAAGATACAATGATTATTTTAATTACATCTAACAAGCATTTTATTTCCGACTTTCAGGACATAACCATCACTCCCAAGAGTCTAGAACTACTGTCTGGTCTATAGCTGGTCAAGGTCATATAATTATCAAATTATAAATATTGTCTGTGTCTGCTGTAAGAGTGGAGCTGTTATAAATATTGTCTGCGTCTGTTGTAAGAGTGGAGTTATTATAAATATTGTCTATGTGTGTCGTAAGAGTGGAGCAGTTATAATTATTATTTGTAGCCTACCAGAATGGGATCATTATGGCTATACGCCTTGTAAAAGTGCGATCATTGAGACTGCATCCATTGTAAAAGTCGAATCATTGTTTCTATAGCTCTTGTAAAAGTGCCATCATCATGTCTACATCCCCTGTAAAAGTGTGGTCAACATAATATTTACATCCTCTGTAAAGGTGTGGTCAACATTATGTCTACATCCACTGTAAAAGTTTGGTCAACGTTATGTCTACATCTCCCATAAAAGTGTGATCAACAATATGTCTGCATCAACTGTAAAAGTGTGGTCAACATTATGTCTACATCTCCTGTAAAAGTGTGTTAAACATTATGCCTACATCCCCTGTAAAAGTGTGGTTATTACAAAGCAGGAATTATCGCAGCTCTATCCTAATCGACCACACCTAAAAGAAGTTATAAACCTTGAACACGACTTACCTGCCCCACAACTAAATGTCAGTCTAGATGAAATTACATTGCATGAAATTGAAACAGCAGTGAATTTAATGGCTAACAACAAAACTGCAGGTGAAGATAAAATAACACACAAAATGTTAAAAGCTATCAATAGTGACAATATGAGACAACTACAGAGAATGTTTAATAAGATTTGGAAAGAAGAAAAGGTCCCTTCTAAATGGAAAAAAAGGAATCGTTAAAATACCAAAAAGTGCAACCTTAGTGACTGTAACAAATGGAGAGGAGTAACCTTAGTATAAGTATTTTGCAAGGACATTTTGAATAGACTTAAAGATATAGTGGATACCGCAATGAGAGAAGAACAAGCAGGATTTAGAAAGAGGAGAAGCTGTCTTGACCAGATCTAAGAATAATACTTGAAGAACATATTGAAAAGCAGAAACCATTAAAACTTCATAGACTTTAAAAAAGCATTTGATAGCATACACATAGCTTCATTGAAGAGAATTTTAAGTCTATATGGAATACCATCTAAAACTGTCAACACCACTGAGGACTTCTACAATGGATATGTTTGTGCAGTCAAAACAGAAGGGATGAGTGAATTGTTCCAGATTGAAATAGGTGTGAAACAAGGATGTATACTGTCTCCTTTGTTTTTTGGAATTGCAATAGACTTCATAATGAAAAAATGCTGCACAGTTAACACAGGTATTGACTGGGTACATGGGACCCAACAAGAAGATCTTAATTTTGCTGATGACATAACTCTTATCAGTAACAATGTGAATTCCATGCAAGAAAAAACAGATATCCTGTCTTCACTGGCTAGCAAAATAGGACTTGAAATTAACAAAGACAAAACAAAAATAATGAAAATTCCCATTAATCAGAATGAAAAAATACACATAGAAGGGACAGATATTGAAGAAGTCAATCAGTTTGCATAACTTTGCAGCTACATAGACAAGGATGGTGACACCAGAAAGGAAGTTAGAATTAGAACTGCATAAGTAGCATTAATCTTCAAGAATCTTGAGAACATATGGAATTCAAAAGTTATAAGCACAAAAACCAAGTTAAGACTGTTCAATTCAGATATAATATCCACCCTCATTTATGCATGCGAAAGCTGGAAAACAACTAAAGAAAAAGACATGAAAGACTCTTTTCAAAACAAATGCTTTAGAAAAATAATCGTCATCAAGTGGAACGAATTCAAGAACACGCAGAGATAAGACAGATAAGTAAACAACAACCAGTATCATGGGTGATCAGGAAAAGGAGATGAACATATGTTGGTCACGTGATGAGAAGAAATGATCAGAGAATCCCAAAACAAGCTATCAAGTGGAACACAACAGACCAAAGAAAAAGAGACAGACCACGGGAAACTCTGAAGAGGACATTGTTAAGAGAGGGCAAATTAACAGGCATAAAATCCCTTGATGAGGTTGAAAAGCTCGCCGAAAACAGGAAAAATTGGCGAACTACCTTGCGAGCCCTATGTGACGTTTAACGGCACGGGAAGGATATAAGATATAAGATAAGATCTCTTGTAGAAGTGCGATCATTGTTTCTGCTTTCCTAGTCAGAGTAAGGTTATTGTGTTTGTATTTCCTATAATACACTAACAGAAACAGTTTCGGAAGTAAAATAAGATCTCTACTTTTTTTTTCATTGATTACACCAATACATTCGACAAGGTGAAACATGATGAGATTATTAAAATGCATGAAGACATAAACATACGTGGCAACGACTTGAGGATTGTAAAAAATCTATACTGGCAGCAGGAAGCATCGGTTCTAATTGAAAATAAAACTGGAAAATGTCAACCTATAAAACAAGGGGTGCGACAGGGATGTGTAATATCTCCAGACCTTTTTTTCTCTGTTCATTGAGAATATTCTAAGAACGATCATTACAGACCCCGGTATAAAAGTAGGAGGATACAACAACCTTCGGTATGCTGACGATATAGTACTGATAGGTACAAACCAGCAAGATCAGGAACATCTCTTGGATAAAGTCGCTAAAGAAAGTGAACACAAAGAGTCTACTCTAAACGTCAAAAAGACAGGGACTATGGTTATATCTGAGAAAAAAGAATCCATCAAAATACGGTATAAAATTAAATGGAACTATTCTAAAGCAGGTGCAGAAATTCAAATACCTTGGAGCAGTAATAACTTCAGATGGGAAATGCAGAACAGAAATTAGGAAAAAAATAGGCCAAGCAAAGATTGCATTTCAGAGAATGAGAAACATATTATGCATCACATCCTTATCAATGAATGTTAGAAAACTAGTCCTAAAATGCTATGTAGAACATATTATATGGAAGTGAATCTACAACAGTATTAATGGACAATAGGCAGGTCAGCACAAAAATCATTGGAAACAGTAGAATGTGATTTATTAGAAGAGCGTTGTGAATTCCCAGGACAGCAAAGTTGTAACAGAATTTTATTATTTATAACAGAATGTTATGTCAGAATGTTGTTCTGTTACAGATTTTTCGTGAGAAACCCTGTTGTTGTTAAAAAAGGTGTAGACCACAACTCATCTGTTATTGCAAGCACGGAAATGTTATCTCCGTCTTTCGATTGTCATGGATGACGGGATGTATGAATGAGTTGTGTTCTGTTCTAGATGTTGTAGAGAAAGGAGTTCTGTTCGGAAAGTTGTAGAGACAGGTTGTGTGTTAGTTTTCCCCTGGAAGGTTTGTTAGGACGGTTGTTTGTAATGTCATTTTTTGGGTGGATTGTTCTTTTTAGGGCAAATTGTTAGGATGTAGTTTTTGTAAATGGATTTGTCCTTTTTTAGGACAAAACGTATGTTACAGTTGTTCTCTGACGTCTGCGAGGATAGTTTGATTTCTTAGTATAGTTTAAGACAAAAACATGTGTTAGAGTGGCTATGCAGTTATAAGTTGATTCGTCCCTTTGGACACGGAATGAATTCGTGTATAAGGTATGTTGGAGTTTTTGACAATATGAAGTAGTATGTTCTGATGTTGTATGTTGGTGTGAGGGTCTCATTGCGGTGTTACTAGCTCGGGCAGCTTTTCTGTTCTCATGGTAATTTTCCCATCAGTTTACACTCCATATCCATTTACAACACTCGCTGGGATTTCATCAGTAAACTTTTGTTTATTTTTGGTAACTACTGGATCCTGTGCTCTTTGGATTCATGTTGAGTGTTCCAACGGTGGTGTTGAGTGTCAACTGTGCTGTTGAGTGTGAACTGTGGTGTTGAGTGTCAACTGTGCTGTTGAGTGAGTTGATTACATGTAACTGGTCATGGTCGTGTACATATTTTGTAGTGGTTGTTTGCCCTGGGTGTTATTGTTACATGGTATATAACAGTGTAACGTCTGTTGTTCACTGGTGTAGCAGTACAGTCAAACGTCTGCTCTGTAATTAGTGACGTATGTGACACAGTGAGTGAAGAATATTCAATTCATATTCAGTAAAGTCAGTCAGACACACACACACACACACACACACACACGCACGCACGCACGCACGCAAATAATACTCGTAACACAGTACATTAGAGTCTGTGTGCAAAACACGTGTTTAGTATTTAGTAGTACAAGAAATAGGGTTTCAAAGTTAACTAATGCAGAATGTAGGAGAAGAGCTGGAGAAACAAGCAAATCTTCTCAAAAGAATGCGAGAGAGACACTGTTCTTTCAAAACACATGCAATGAGAAGAGGGGGCATTGAAAATATTGTAATAATAGGGGGAAATAGAGGGAGGAAGAGCCAGGGAAAGACCGAGAGAAATGACACCGGACAGTCTGACGAGATGGTGTGAGAGGAGATCACCAACTGAACTGATTGTCTGCATGATGGATCAGGTGCTCTGGAGAAGCATAATAGCCAACGCCAGTAGACACGGCACCTGATGGTGATCTCCTGTAGCAGTGGGAATACTGTGTATATCCCTTAATAGTGGGAATATTGTGTTTGTGGTTCATGTAACAGTGGGAATATTGTGTTTGTATCTGCTATAATAGTGGGAATATATTGTTTGTATCTCATATAATATTGGGAATACTGTGTTTGTATCTCCTGCACAATGAGAATATTGTGTTTTTATCTCCTGTAACAATGGAAATATTGTGTTTGTATCTCATAAAATGGTTGCAATATTTTGTTTCTATATGGTACAAAAGTGGGAATATTGTGTTTATGGTTCATGTAATAGTGGGAATATTGTGTTTGTGGTTCATGAAACAGCGGGAACGTTGTGTTTCTATCTCCCGTAATAGCGGGAATATTGTCTTTGTGGTTCATGTAATAGTGGGAATATTGTGTTTGTGCTTCATCTAATAATGGTAATATTGTGTTTGAATCTCCTGGAATAGTGGGAATATTGTGTTTGTGGTTCATGTAATAGTGGAAATATTGTGTTTGTATTTCCTGTAATAGTAGGAATATTGTGTTTGTATCTCCAAGAATAGTCCAAATATTGTATTTGTATCTGATGTAATAGTCTGAATATTGTGTTTCTATCTCCCATAATAATCGGAATATTGTGTTTGTGTCTCATGTAATACTGAGAATATTGTGTTTGTGGTTTATGTAATAGTGGGAATATTGTATTTGTATTATCTGTAATAGTGTGAATATTGTGTTTGTATCTCTTGTAATAGTGATAATACTCTGTCTGTGGTTATATAATAGTGAGAATAATGTGTTTGTGGTTAATGTAATAGTGAGAATAATGTGTTTTGATTCATGTAATAGTGAGAATATTGTATTTCTACTTCATACAATAGTGGGAATATTGTGTTTGTGGTTCATGTAATAGTGGGAATATTGTGTTTGTGGTTCATGTAATTGAGAATATTGTGTTTCTACTTCATGCAATAGTGGGAATATTGTGTTTGTGGTTCATGTAATAGTGAGAATATTGTATTTCTACTTCATACAATAGTGGAATATTGTGTTTGTGGTTCATATAATAGTGAGAATATTGTGTGTGTGGTTCATGTAATAGTGAGAATATTGTGTTTGTGGTTCATGTAATAGTGAGAATATTGTGTTTGTGGTTCATGTAATAGTGAGAATATTGTGTTTGTGCTTCATGTAATAGTGGGAATATTGTGTTTGTGGTTCATGTAATAGTGAGAATATTGTGTCTGTGGTTCATGTAATAGTGAGAATATTGTGTTTGTGGTTCATGTAATAGTGAAAATATTGTGTTTGTGGTTCATGTAATAGTGGGAATATTGTGTTTCTACTTCATACAATAGTGGGAATGTTGTGTTTGTGGTTCATGTAATGGTAGGATTATTGTGTTTGTATCTCATAGAATTACACCAAAATGAATAAACTGAGTGAAAAAAGTTGGAACAGCTTTATTACTTAGCAAGTTCACTGTTATGATGTCTCAGCATAAGCCTTAATCATTAAAAAAAAAAAAAACAGGATGAAGAATTAGAGAGAGTAGATAACGTATAAAATCACATGAATGCTATGTTTAAAAAAAATCATATTAATAGAGCACTTAGCTGTAACTTGTAAGAAGCTGTGACTTGTCTGACACTGTGTGTCAGAAATGTGCATGGTGTAGTGTAGAGAGTATTTAAATGGAGACTTGAGATGTGTGATAGGTAAGTCATAACTGAGGGTGGAGGGTGGGGACACCATGGAGGGGAGAGAGAGTGATACAATGGTAATCTAGCCGGAGAAAGTGAAATAGGTGATTCTAGTTAGGGTAGAAGGGTTGTAATGTGATGCTGTGAGGAGGTTCTGAACTATGTGTAACAAGTTAGAAGTGAGTGGAACGTAGTGGTGGGGGGAGGGGATTATCATTGTGGAAGAGGAGAATGTTAGGACTAGCTGAATAACAAGTTTAAACCATGTGATTACAGTGTCCCATATTCCTGAATGTAGCAGTTCACAAAAAGGAACAAATATATCTATACTAAAAGAACTTAATATTGAAGAAGGCTGGCTCGTAAAGAGGATTAAACAGATAAAACGTACATTTTTTGGACACATTAAACTTTATGATAATTTAGAGAAGACCATTTTGGTAGGGTACATAATGGAAAAAAGAAAGAGAGGAAGACCAAGGCGAAGATGGCTGCAAGACATCGTTGATGATCTGCAAATGGATGCATCAGCAGCAGGCCATCTTGCTTACAACCAAGAGGCCTACAAGATTGCTGTTAATTTGAGCTGGTAGGGAAGCAAAGTTCCACAAAGAACATGCAAATGAATGAATCTCATGCAATAGTGGGAATATTGTGTTTGTGTCTCATATAATAGTGGGAATATTGTGTTTGTATCTCATATAATAATGATAATATTGTATTTATAATAGTGGGAATACTGTGGTTGTATTTCACATTATAGTAGGAATAGTGTGTTTATAATAGTAAGAATATTGTGTTTGTGTCTCATATAATAGTCATATAATATTCGGATTTCACATAACAGTGGGAATATTGTGTATGTATCTCATATAATAGTGGGAGTATTGTTTTTATAATACTGGGAATACTGTGGTTGTATCTCATATAATAATGGGAATAGTATGTTTCTGTCTCATATAATGAAGCATTACTTATGCTTCATAGAATACTGTGAAGCATTCAGTAAAGTAAGACACACAGAAAGTATAAGAATGCTGGAAGACATCAACATAGATGGAAAAGACTTAAAACTCATCAAAAACGTATACTGGCAACAAGCAGCAGCAATGAAGGTTGAGAACCAAATAGGAGCAGTCCAAGACATACATTTGGGATGAGACAAGGATGTGTTCTATTTCCTGACCTCTTTTCCTAGTACAGTGAAAACATAATGAGAAATATAGAGAGCGTGCCAGGAATATCAATTGGCGGGTACAACCTTAACAATGATTGCTAAAAATTTGTGGGAATATTGTTTTTATAATAGTGGGAATAGTGTGTTTGTGTCTCTTATAATAGTAGGAATATTGTGTTTATAATAGTGTGAATATTATGTTTGTGTTTCATATAATAGTGAGAATATTATGTTTGCATCTCATATAATATTATATTAATATCAATACTGAACTTCCTAGACTTTAAAAAGGCATTTGATAGCATACACAGATTCATTATGGAGAATTTTAAGTCTATATGGAATACCATCTAAAACGGTCAACAATGGATATGTTTGTGCAGTCAAGACAGAAGGGATGAGTGAGTTGTTCCAGATTGAAACAGGTTTTAAACAAGGATGTATACTGTCTCCTTTACTTTTTGGAATTACAATAGACTTCATAATGAAAAAATGCTGCACAGTTAACACAGGTATTGACTGGGTACATGGGACCCAACTAGAAGATCTTAATTTTGCTGATGACATAACTCTTATCAGTAACAATGTGAATTCCATGCAAGAAAAAACAAATAGCCTGTCTTCATTGGCTAGCAAAATAGGACTTGAAATTAACAAAGACAAAACAAAAATAATGAAAATTCCCATTAATCAAAATGAAAAAAATACATGTAGAAGAGACATATATTGAAGAAGTCAATCAATTTGCATAACTTTGCAGTTACATAGACCAGGATGGTGACACCAGAAAGGAAGTTAGAATTAGAACTGCAAAAGTAGCATTAATCTTCAAGAATCTTGAGAACATATGGCATTCAAAAGTTATAAGCACAAAAATCAAGTTAAGACTATTGAATTCAGATGTAATATCCACCCTCATTTATGCATGTGAAAGCTGGAAAACAACTAAAGAAATATAGAATAAATTAGGCTCTTTTGAAAACAAATGCCTAAGGAAAATGATCGGCATCAAGTGGAACGAATTCAAAAACAATGCAGAGATAAGACAGATGACTGAACAACAACCAGTATCATGGGTGATCAGGAAAAGGAGATGGACATATGTTGGTCACTTGATAAGAAGAAATGATCAGAGAATCCCAAAACAAGCTATCAAGTGGAACACAACAGGCCAAAGAAAAAGAGACAGACTGTGTGAAACTCTGAAGAGGACATTATTAAGAGAGGGCAAATTAACAGGCATAAAATCCCTTGATGAGGTTGAAAGATTCGCCAAAGACAAGAAAAATTGGCGAACTACTTTGCGAGCCCTATGTGATGTTTAACAGCATGGGAAGGATATAAGAAGATATAAAAAGATCTCATATAATAGTAGGAATATTGTAGGTTCCTCTCTATGTCTGAAGTGTGGCAGATACTTCTTGTCAATTTTTGTACTAGCAATTGGCTAGAGTATATTCACAGTAAATTAATTTTAGGATGATGCTAATCTATTTCTAATAATCGTGTTCTTGAAGTTGCTACCATATTCATTTATACTATTATGTACAAGCAATGTGATATGAAATATGAAGAGGACACTGACTTACATTTAGGAGATTGGCTTCACCAGCATCTAAACGACATCCATTCACACCGGTCGCACGCACATCTGTCAAGACTCCTAACTAAAGAAAATGGAACATTTCTGTCATTGAAATCCATTCTTGTTCTTCCTATGAATGACCTCTGAAAGATCTGGAACAACACCTTATTTTGCAGACTGCTTGTTTTCTTCCAGCTGAAGTTAACAGTAGGTTCAGCTTTCTTTGAACTACTTTACATTTCTACCTGTTTGCTATCTCTTTTTATTTCTGCTCTCCATGTTCAACTTTCTTGTCTTGGCCTCACCCACTTTGCTGCATTTTCTCATTCTTGCTTCAGGCAATTTACAGTTAATGTTCAAGCTTCTTCTTCTTCTTCATTCACTTCTACCACCAAGACCGCCATGTGATCTCACTGAATTTATGTCTGTGGTCCTCGTTAAGTCCCGTGGTCCCCCATGTGGTCCCCGAAAGGACCACACGAGATCCCCGAGAGGACCACAAGAGGTTCAGAGTATCGTAGGGCTTGAGCATGTATTCTAGTGGTCTCAGAAGCGGGATTGCGTGACACCGTGGTTTTCGTTGCACCAGTTTAGTCTAGAGTTGGACTTTCTCATCGGAAAACCTCGACGTGTTTTGGATATCAGTATATCCCCGCTGGATGAGAGGTGGTAGCCCACACAGGCCAGAACTGGACTTTCTCACCAGAAAACCTTGACGTGTTTTGAGATACCCGTGTATCACCGCCGGGTGAGAGGTAATTTTCAAGCAATTTCTATTCTTGTTCTCTATCCGTTTGAGGCTGTGTAGGCAACCTGAACTAGCAGTCTTGCCCTTTCAGTGATCTCTGTTCATTCTGACAGTTCTTTCATCCTCTTCTGTAGATACTGTTTCCTTCCTTTTTTTATCTGCGTCACCTGGGCAGCTCTTGTTTAGGTCATGGTTATCCAACGAGAGCAAGCTGGAGCAATCTGGGTTATAACGTTATGTTGTTTACTGTCTGGTATCGTTTGTTATCTTCTCTTGATATAACATCTCAGCCAATCACCTACGACTACTTTGTGCTTGCCTACCACTGTCTGGGCGCGTTTTGTGCCCGCCTTTCCTAAAATGAGGATACTTAAAGAGTAAAGTGTCTACTTTTCCGTTTGCTTTGCATATTTTTTATATTGTTTTCTATTGTTTTTTTCTTTTTTGTTTTGAAAAATTGAACCACACACCTCTGTCTACTTTAACCTATTCACAATAATTCTGTTTTAGAAATGTGCCAACCTATTCACAATAATCTTATTTTAGAAATGTACTAACCTATTCACAATAACTGTTCTGTGATGTATCACTGCGGGATGAATCGCTTGTAACAAAAATGATAAAATGTTGGACTAAGTAGCTTCGTTGTCAGCGAACAGAACAAAAACACGAAAAAGAAAATAAATGCAGAAATGATTTGCAAAAATGAGATAAGTCCAGCCAGGAGTGAGACAAGAAGCAAGTTTAGAAAATGAAGGAAGTATTGTTGTGAAATCTCAATGCGTAGTTTATCTGCTGGCGAATTCACTAGCCTATCTGTCGGAAACGTTCAACGCAGCTACATTCAGTACAGAGAGCCTTTTGTTTCTCCAGTTTAACTGAACAAACAGAGAGGAATTCAGGACAGAACTTTCTCTTTACTAGTCGCATGAAAGAATGTTTTTTAAAGTTAAAACTCCTGTATAGAATTTGCCGTTACAGAAATGAAAATTGTTAGGATTTTCAGTTGGCGTCTTCAGTGCGCTTACTTAAGTGAAATAATATACAACTTGTACATGAACGCTGGGAGTGTTCTTCGTGTCATCTTTAGAGCCTGATATCCTCCAACTTCACAACACAAATTATGAGTCCTACTTTGGGTGATAACGTCAGTATAGAAACGGCCATAACTTTTAAAAGTCGGAATGAGTTTGATAGAACATTGAGCTAGAACCGACGACACTTGCATGAGACTGACAGAACATTCAGCTAGCGCCCACTTATGAGGTTTGAGCCAAGTTGTATGCAGAAATTTACTTGTTCTGATCACACAGAAGATAGTGAGAATGAAGATGAATCACGAAGATGACAATGAGATGTCATAGATATGACGGTGAGACATCATAGATATTACGGTGGGACATCATATATATGACTGTGATAAACCTCGAGAAATATACATTCTAGAATGTACTCTGTCCATGAGAAAATTTATAATGAGGTATTTTCTTTGCTTTGATTTCTGGAGATGTATCACTCTCATATCTATGATTTATCCATGTTTATCACTGTCATATCTATGATTTCTTCAGGTTTGTCGCTGTCGTGTCTATGATTTCTCCAGGTTTATTACTGTTATATCTACGATTTCTCCAGGTTTATTAATGTTATATCTACGATTTCTCCAGGTTTATTACTGTTATATCTACGATTTCTCCAGGTTTATTACTGTTACATCTACGATTTCCCCAGGTTTGTCACTGTCATATCCATGGTTTCATGTAGAAATGATAAGATTCACTGGTTATTTTTATGCAGAATGTATTGTGAATTGAGCAACGATAACGTCAGAAGAATGTTACCTTTGCATTCCGAAACACATCTGTGCCACACTTGGGGCTAGTGTTATAGCCAAATTTGGTATACAAGTCAGTAGAGGACATAACTTATGATACATACACACACATGTATTTATGTATTTTATATATATTTACTTACTTACTTAACCATGGATGTGCGAAACGTCCAGATTATACTTCAACATGTTCGATGTACTCGCTCCTAAAGCCATGTACAGTTACTAATCTAGTAATTTCTGTATAGTCTCGTGGAACCAATCTTTAGGGGCAATGCACGCCTACAGACAGACAGCCTTATTCAAATCTTCAATATCTCTGAATCTTTGACCTCTAAGCAGCTTCTTCATAGCGTTAAAAAGTGCATAGTCATCAGGAGCAAGGTCGGGAGAAAATGGTGGATGTGGCAACACTGTAAATCCCAAGAAAGGACTCCAACTAAGCAACAGTTTCACGGCTAGTGTTTGGTCGTGTACTGTTATATAGGCGCAACACGTGACGAGACCACTTTTCCTTACATCGTTGTTGGATTTTGCAGTGTAAACTTCGTAAGGTCTCTCAGTAATATGTACTGTTGATTGTCGTCCCCTGCGGAAGCCAGTCAACCAAAAGTCTGCCACGGTCATCCAAAAAACCGTAGTCTCTTGTTTTCCTGTTGAAGGAGCTGCACGAAATTTCTTGTGTGTGGGGGCTTCCTTTGTGTCTCCATCGTACCGTCTGTTGCTTGGTCTCTGGTGTATGGTAGTGAAACCATGACTCATCACCAACTAGACGACGGTGTATATTTACTCCGATTTGACCATCCTTCCAAAGAAGCCCACCTCTGTCCGTGGTACTCTCCCTCCATCTTGTTGTCGGCTTGTGCATGGAGGCTGGAGGAAAGCTGGAGCGCTAGTGCTCCCCCTATTGCCCCTGCCAGGGAGCCTGAGTGTGCTTTGATGACGTATATAAAAGTCCTTATTTGGCATATGTTTTCATTTCTCTAGAGACAAGCACTTTTGGAGTTGACATTTTCGGTGCAACAGCATAACCGTATAAATATTAATAAAGTTACCAAGAATGTGAGAACTTTGTAAAACTATTCAGAAGCAATGTTACCTCTAAGCAGCGCGGCTGCGTACACAAAAAGATCATTCCGTGCACAAAGTTTCATATGCTGTCCAAAAATTAACGACACTAACGTTAATTTTTTCTTTTTTTTTTAATTTCCTCATTTTACTCTATGCTTTGACATGATAACGCTGTAAGTGTTTTTAACGATTTTTTTCGATGCTATTTATTTACTTATTTATTTTGTTTTTGCTTTTATGAGAACATTAAATTATATGTATTCTGACGTCTTGGCGCATATTTGCTCATGGTTTGAAAATTATTCCCACGAACTGCATCATCTTAGAAAGCATGCTGCTTAGAGGTCGCCTCTTAAGAATGAAATGTTGCAAAGTTCTGTCAAGCTGAATTCATCATCATCATCATCATCATCATCATCATCATCATCATCGCCTCTTATTTCCTTGAGAGCATAGGCCATGGATAAAGGCTCTCCAGTCAAACCTGAATACAGCAGAGGAAACAACTTCAGGAACTCGGTTGGCAATACTTCTGTGTTTCTTGGAGATAAGATCTGCAAGTGTTTACCAATATAAATGGCAAATAGGCTTTACAACGTGAAGAATCTGATGTCACTAATAAAATTGTGTCTGTCTACAAAAGTCCCGTAAAAATTAGCACAGAAACATTATGCAGTCGAAATGCAAACCTGTTCACTGCAGTGGGAGTATTTACTTTTATAATAGAAGAGCTACATAAAAAAGTCAGTTTGTTTAGAAACTGATGAACAAAAGATTAATACAAAAGATTAATGAAAGAAGAAATTCTACTTTGGCTGGACTCATACAGTTCTGGAATACTGGTAAACATAAAAAAGAAAAGAGTTTTACTTGGATATGCAAAAAAAATATCTTGGTGAGACTTTTCAAACAATATGGCTCATCATCATCATCATCATCATCATCATCATCTAGCAATTCACAGTTGAAAGATGAAGAAAGTGAAGAGACTCAGGACGTTCAGCTATTTAAGACTTTGGTTAAGAAATTGTAGTCTGTAATACTGTCAAAATGCATCTTTCCCATCGCAACATATGCCTGTGAGACATGGACACTTAACAAAACAGCTGAGAAACACATAAATGCCTTTGAATGTAAGTGCTACAGAAGAGTTCTCCAAATATCGTGGACACAGAAAAAAGAACAAATATATCTATACTACAAGAACTTAATATTGAAGACGGCTGGCTAGTAAAGAGGATTAAAGAGAGAAAACTTAAATATTTTGGACACATTAAACATCATGATAATTTAGAGAAGACCATCTTGGAAGGATGTATAATGGGAAAAAGAAAGAAAGGAAGACCAAAACGAAGATGGCTGCAAGACATCGCTGATGATCTGCAAGTGGATGCAGCAGCAGCAGCAGCAGGCCATCTTGCTCACAACCGAGAGGCCTACAGGAGTGCTGTTAGGGAGGCAAAGTTCCACAAGGGACATGCAAATGAATGAATGAGTACTGTCAAAGACAATGCCTGCTCTCTCTGTCAACACATGGAGAGAAATGATCAGGAAACAGAGCATGGGTAAAGTCTTGATTTAAGAGTTGCAGTTGTTTGAGATGACAGGAAACAGAGCATGGGTAAAGTCTTGATTTAAGAGTTGCAGTTGTTTGAGATGACAGGAGACAGAGCATGGGTAAAGTCTTGATTTAAGAGTTGCAGTTGTTTGAGATGACAGGAAACAGAGCATGGGTAAAGTCTTGATTTAAGAGTTGCAGTTGTTTGAGATGACAGGCAATAGAGCATGGGTAAAGTCTTGATTTAAGAGTTGCAGTTGTTTGAGATGACAGGCAATAGAGCATCAATGATTACGCCTTTGAGCCACATGCTGTGGAAAGAATTTTCTGCTGGTGAAAAGTAAACTAAGAAGCAAATTTAGTGATAAAAACTGTCTTTGCCTCATTACAAGATATTATAAGAATAGTTCACATTTGTTTTGTTGTTGTTTCCGTATAGCTGTTTTATGTTTCAAGCAGTGCAGTGGAATTTCTGTTTTGCAAATATAATTGATGTTCATAAATAGCTTTACTCATTCACTTATATATTTCTTGTAAATAATTTGATAAACAGCAAAAATATAAATATAAACCAAATTGTTAAAACCTTTATAATGTAAATAATTAGAAATAATAGAAAAGTAAATAAAAACGTTAGAAGCCCTAGAAGAGTTTGAAATAGAGAAGACCACAGATTTGTGTGATGATGTATACAACAGAGGATACCTACCACAGGACCTGAAAACTTCAGTATTTATAGCACTACCGAAAAGAAAAAAACCAAATTCATTAGAATGCACCAACTTTAGAACCATCAGTTTAATGAGCCATGTGACAAGATATTATGTAAAATCATTTTTAGAAAGAATCAGAGCCAAAATAAATATGGAAATCAGTGATCAGCAGTTTGGATTTAGAAGAAATAACACAATAAGAGAAGGGATATTCAGCATTAAGATGATAATTGTGAAGTATATATGGAAGCTAAAAAGGTCATCTATGGTTGTTTTATCAATGAATCAATCAAGTGCCGTGCCATGTGGCATAGGTGATAATTTCACTCCACAATTCCCTGTCTTTAGACTTAATTATGAGATCTGCCAGTGACTTTCTACCTAGCCACACTGACAGCCCATCCAGTAACTTCTCTCTCTGTCTTCTTCTGTCTCTTCTTCTCTAAATTTTTCCACTTGCCACGATGTGTTCCAATTTCCCTGTTCTCAGAAAATATCCTACAAATCTCTCTTGTTTGCCTCTGATCTTTGATGTAATTTGCCTTTTAACTCCAGCCTGTTTTAAAACTTCTTCACTGGTTTTCTTAGCTGTCCATGGTACCTTAAACACCCTTCTTATGAACCACATTTCCATGGCCTCCATTTTTCGCTGTACTCTCTTATTCATGGACCATGCTTCACATCCATAAAACAAAATTGGCTCGATGTAACATTTAAGTACTCAGAATCTTGTTTCCATTGATATAGATCTGTTGCACAAGATGTGTCTCATTTTCTGGAATGCTGACTTAGCCTGTGCATGTCTGCTTTTTATTTTGTTGTGACATTTCCTATCAGCTGTTATAACTCTTCCTAAGTACTTGGCTTGTTTTATAGATTACACAGAGGCCTTTGACAGAGTCAAGCACAAACAGCTGATAGAATGTCTGGAAGAGATTAATGTTGATGGCAGATATCAGAATAATAATAACTATACTGTGAGCCAACAACAGTTGTGTGGTCCAATACAAACTACTCAACACCAGTTGATATAAAGAGATAGTTCAGACAAGCATGTGTCCTTTTTCCATGTCTGTTTAACCTTTATCTTATATCTTACATTCTTCTCGTGCCGTTAAATGTCACATAGGGCTCACATGGTAGTTCGCCAAGATGTCCTGTCTTTGGCGAGTTTTTCAATGTCATCAAGGGATGTTATGCTCACTGAATTGGCTTCTCTTAACAATGTCCTCTTTAGAGTTTCACCTGATCAACCTCTTTTTCTTCGGCCTGTTGTGTACCATTTAATAGCTTGTTTTGGTATTCTCTGATTGTTTTTTCTCATCACATGGCCTACATATGTCCATCTTCTTCTGATCAACCATGAGACAGTTTGTTGTTTGCTCATCTGTCTGATCTTGTTCTTGAAATCATTCCACTTTATACCAAGTATTTTTCTTAGGCATTTGTTTTTGAAAGAGTCTAATTTCTTGTCTATTTCTTTAGTTGATTTCCAGCTTTCGCATGCATAAATGAGGGTAGATATTACATTTGAATTGAATAATCTTAACTTGATTTTTGTGCTTATAACTTTTGAATGCCATGTGTTCTCAAGATTCTTGAAGGTCAATGCTGCTTTGGCAATTCAAATTCTAAATTCTTTTCTGGTGTCACCATTGTGGTCTATATAGCTGGAGAGATATGCAAAATGGTTTAATTCTTCAACAGGTGTTCCATCTATGTATATTTGTCCTTTGTCATTAATGAGAACCTTCATTATTTTTGTTTTATCCTTATTAATTTCAAATTCTATTTTACTAGCCATTGAAGACAGGGTATCCGTTTTTATTTGCATTGATTTCATATTGTCACTGATAACAGTTATGTCATCTGCAAAATCAAGATCTTCCATTTGGGTTTCACGTACCCAATCAATGCCCGTTTTACCTTTGCAACATTTTTTCATTATGAAGTCTATGGCAATTCCAAAAAGAAAGAGAGATAATATACATCCTTGTTTCACACCTGTTTCAGTCTGGAACTATTCACTCATTCCTTTGTCTGTGCTGACTGCACAAACATATCCATTGTAGAGGTCACTAATGATGTTGACAATCTTAGATGGTATTCTATATATTCTTAAAATTCTCCACAATGATTCTCTGTGTATGCTATCAAATGCCTTTTTAAAGTCTATGAAGTTCAGGATTGACGGTCTTGCTTTTCAATATGTTCTTCAAGTATTACTCTTAGAGTAAAGATATGGTGGAAACTATCAAGTGAAACACAACAGGCCAAAGAAAAAGAGGCAGACCGCATGAAACTCTGAAGAGGACATTGTTAAGAGAGGCCAAATTAACGGGCATAAAATCCCTTGATGCGGTTGAAAGACTTGCCGAAGACAGGAAAAATTGGTGAACTACTATGCGAGCCCTATATGACGTTTAACGGCACGGGAAGGATATAAAGTATAAGAAGAAGAAAGATCTGGTTGAGACAGCTTCTCCCTTTTCGAAATCCTACCTATTCTTCTCTCATTGCAGCATCCACTATATCTTTAATTCTATTCAGAATAACTTTGCAAAATACTTTTGACACAACTGATAGTAAGGTTACACCCCTCCAGTTATTGCAGTCACTGAGGTTGCCTTTTTTTGATATTTTAACAATGACTCCTTGTTTCCATTTAGAAGGGACCTTTTCTTCTTTCCAAATTTTATTAAACATTCTCTGTGGTTGGCTCATGTTGTCACTGTTAATAGCTTTTAACATATCGACTGTTATTTCATCTTCACCTGCAGCTTTGTTCTTAGCCATTAGATTCACTGCTGTTTCAATTTCATGCAATGTAATTTCATCTAGGTTTACATTTAGTTGTGAGAATGGTAAATCCGTTCCAAGCTCTATCAGTTCTTATGGATGTGGTCGATTAAGTATTTCTTGGAAGTGTTTGGCCTATCTTTGCTTTTGGTCTTTATTTGATGTTAATAGGGTTCCAGTTTTGCTAAGGATTGGTCTTTATTTGAATGCAATAGTACCTGTTAGCCTCTTTTGTATGTTATATAAAGTTTTGCTGTCTCCTGTTTTTGCTGCCTTCTCTGCTTCTTTCACCATATTGCCCATGTATTCTCTTTTACCCTTCTAGCTGAACTTTTTACTTTATTGTCTAGTTCTTTGTATGTTGCTTTTGCCAAATCTCTTTCAAGATTTGCTTTTAAATTCAACATGGCAAAATTGACTGCCTGTCTTTCATGTATGTTATCTGATATCCATGCTTTTCTATTTATTGTTTGCAGTCCAGCACTTGTTTTAGCTGCTGTAATTATAGCTGTGCTGTAAGATTGCCATAAGTCATCTATATCTGTCTCCTCTACATCACTGAATGCAGAGAACTGTTTGGTAAGTTTCAGATTAAAATTACTCTTAGTATTTTCATCCTGTAGACTTTGACTTTTTATCTTTCTGAGTATTGCTTTCTTGTGTTGGCTTTTCAATTTTAGTCTTATTTTCCCTTTACACAGATTGTGATCACTGTTGACATCTGCACCCCTATATGCTCTTACATCTATCAGAGATGTTCTGAATTGCTTTCTGTTACAAAAATGATATATTTGATTTCTGGTTCTATCATCTGGAGATATCCATGTTGTTTTATGTATCTCTTTGTGTGGAAATACTGTTCCTCCATTAACCATGCCCTCTTTATGCAGAGAAGGTAGTCAAAGAAACTAGTGAGATGCCCGGATTAAACATTAATGGAACATCAGCCAATAATCTAAAATATGCAGATGACACTATGCTGATGGCAGAGAACCAAAAAGACCTACAGAATCTAGTTATGCGATTAAACGATGAAAGTCAAATGTAGGACTGGAATTAAATATCAGAAAGACAAATGTCATGGTAATCAGCAGAGAAAAAAGAAAGCCAGCAGTAAACATAAAAATAAATAGAGAATTACTTGAACAGGTGAAAAATCTTCAGATATCTGGGGCACATGATAATAGAGGATTGAAAATGTGAAATGGAATTTAACAAAAGAACACATTTGACAAAAAACACCTTCAGCAGAATGAGGAAGATCCTTACATCAAAACAAATATCACAGCAACTGAGATTACATGTTATAAAATGCTAAATATACTCAATATTCCTTTTTGATGCAGAAACCTGGACTTTGAACAAAGACAACAGAAAAAGAAAATCTAGGCCCTTGAAATGTGGATATACAGAAGAATAGGGCATATCTCAAGGGCAGAAAAGAAACGTAGATATACAGAAGAATAGGGCAAATCCCATGGAAAGAAAAGAAATGTAGATATACAGAAGAATAGGGCAAATCCCACTGATAGAAAAGAAATGTAAATATACAGAATAATAGGGCCTATCCCAAGGACAGAAAAGAAAACAACAAAGTGCAAATCAACTAGAAGTGTAAAGAGAAATATTGAAAATCATAAAAACAAGACAGCTAAGATACTTTTGGCATGTCAAAAGGCATAATACAATACTGAAGACCCTGAAGTCAAGATCGAAGGGAAAAGAACAAGAGGATGACCGTGATATAGATGGGTGGACAACATCAAAAGATTGGCAGGGGCAGGCTTGGCCGAATGTCTAAGACAAGAAACAGAACAGAGTGTAGATTCATTGCAGCCAACATTTCAAGGAGATACGGCACGAGATGATGATGGATGTAAATAACTATTAGTTCAAGCATAAAGTAACTGTTTTTTTCCATTAAGTTATATTCAGTTTCCGGGATCCTGGGAATATGCCTGGATACTGGATAACAGCTCTGTTGTTGGCCTAAGAGAGATGTTTTATTACCCTAGCGACATGCCCTAAGTGTTCTGTTCTTTGGTATTTTAGTAGAGATATTAGCTGTACTCTTTTTGTTGAAAATTATTTATTTATAATTTATTACAGTTTCCCGGGATGGATAGGGAAATCACTGGCTGAAATTTTCCGGGACTTTGAGAAACTCCAGTTGTGTCCTAGCATGGTCACCACATCAATTGTAAAAATTGTCATGCTCACTGTTCCAGGTAGATAAAAAAACAACCATAATAGTGGAGTGTTACAACCTACAGACAGTGGAGTGTTACAACCCATAGATATGGAGTGTTACAGCCCATAGATAGATAGTGGAGTGTTACAACCCAAAGATAGTGGAGTGTTACAACCCATAGATAGTGGAGTGTTATAACACACAGATAGATAGTGAAGTGTTACAACCCACAGATAGATAGTGGAGTGTTACAAATCATAAATAGTGGAGTGTTACAATCTATAGATAGATAGTGGCATGTTACAACCCATAATAGTGGAGTTTTACAACCCACAAATAGATTGTGAAGTGTTACAACCCACGGATATATAGTGGAGTGTTACAACCCATAGATAGATAGTTGAATGTTACAACCCATAAATAGTGGAGTGTTAAACCCATAGATACTGAAGTATTACGACCAAAAGATATTGAAGGGTCACAACCCATAGATACTGAAGTGTTACAATCCATAAATAGTGAAGTGTTATAACCCATAGGCACTGAAGTGTTTACAACCCATAGATGATGAAGTGTTACAACTCATAAATACTGAAGTGTTACAACCCATAGATGTTGGAACGCTTGAATTTAAAACTTCTAATGTGCGATAGTCTATAACCGGTAAAGAATTACTACTTACAAGTGTGTTAGAGTGTAATAGCCTACTGATATAAGGTTGTACAAAAACTGCATTGACAAATCTGACATAAAATAGAAAATTAAAATAGAAATAAACATAGCCATGCTGGATGGAAGATCTTGTGGGTGCTAGAATTTTTTTTTTCTAGAAACTGGCATCTGAGAGTAGGAAAACAGAGTGGTTGTAGAGTTTCCGAGCGCGTGAACTTAGACAAACAGCAGGGCCACGTACCGCCAGGAAACAACACGATCATGGGAAATTTGGTATGTCGAGACACACCCCACCTGGAACTGTACAAGACTGGCTCTTTATTGCGGGGTACCGGGGGGGGGGGGCGAGCGGTCTTTGGGAAATGTGAGGAAGTAAACGTAAACGCGGGGGGGGGGGGGGAGAGTAGTTTCAGCACTTTAGCATAATAATGTTCTGTACTAAATCCTGAAAAGGAATACTTTGATTATAAAATATTAATACAAAAAATACTTGAGCTGAGAGTGAAAGGTAATGTCAATATTGTTTTGTTATATCTGTTGTACTAACGAATATTTTAATCTGCATGTATAGACATCGACTTAACCAGGCCTAACATACGAAGATGTGGACTTTCGACATGCGCAAAAGGCTACGAAGCTTCACAGAACAAACTGCAGCATAAGATACTGTCAGGTCGAATGTAACAAAATATATAACCTTGTTACGTTACAACTGACTTACACAAATGACTGCGAAAAGATCCACTTCCTTATCAAGTGAAGAGTTTTCTGTAGAAGAAAAAAGTACCGGACCAGTACAAGAACATACAGAGAGAAACACAAAGAACACGTACAGGATAAGTGCAAGAAACACGTACAGAACAACACAAAGATCAGGTACATGACAGGTGCGAGAATATACAGAGAACAGCACAAAGAACAGATAGGTGACAGGTACAAGAAAATACAAAGAACAGCACAAAGAACAGGTACAAGAACACACAGAGAAGAACATAAAGAACGCGTACAGGATAAGTACACGGAAAATATAAGGAACAAAATACAGGACAAGTATAGGAAACACGTACAGAACAAAGAACGTGCACTGTCACAGAAGACGCACTCTCCATAGAAATATGGGTAAAAATGCTGAAGCAAAAGTTAATGGCGGAAGAAGCGGGGGGAAGATGGAGACGAGCGATGACGACAGACGGTGATGGAGAACTGAATACAAGGCAAGCCATATTATGGCCGCTATAAAGTCTGGCGGGTTTTTGTTTCAGCTTGTAGTTGAACAGATCGTGCATGTTGGAACAGCAGAGCAGTATAGACGAGCGTGTCGTTCTGAACGTGCTACAAAGATTTTGCCAATTTTGTAACACATTTACCTTGCCAAGGATTACAAAGAAATGGAATGCGTCACGGTGCAGATGAGAGTTGTGATATCAGTCGTTCAGTTCTGAACTGAGTTTCCATATACATCGCAGACTGTAAATATTACAGCAGTGATCACGACATGCTCTGAGAGAATACATAACTACACAATGAACAGGTATAGAACAAGTCATTCATTCATTCATTCCTTTGCATGTCCCTTGCGGAACTTTGCCTCCCAAACAGCACTCCTGTAGGCCTCTCGGTTGTGAGCAAGATGGCCTGCTGCTGCTGCATCCATTTCCAGATCATCAACGATGTCTTGCAGCCATCTTCGTTTCGGTCTTCCTCTTTTTCTTTTTCCCATTATGTATCCTTCCAATACGGTCTTCTCTAAATTATCATGACGTTTAATGTGGCCAAAATATTTAAGTTTTCTCTCTTTAATCCTCTTTACTAGCCAGCCTTCTTCAATATTAAGCTCTTGTAGTATAGATACATTTGTTCTTTTTTGTGTCCACGATATTTGGAGAACTCTTCTATAGCATTTACATTCAAAGGCATTCATGTGCTTCTCAGCTGTTTTGTTAAGTGTCCAGGTCTCACAGGCATGTGTTGCGATGGGAAAGATGCATGCCCTTAAAAATCTTATTTTTGTGGTTCTGTCTGCTCCTCTCCACAGATTCTTTATTTGTTTTACTTTCTGAAGAGCAATAGATGTCCTCCTTTTAATTTCCCTCATTGTATCTCCATTATTAGTTAGTAGTGATCCAAGATATTCAAAACTCTCCACTTCTTCCAGTTTTTCCTCATTGATACATATTTCAGTTGCCTTGTTTGTTTTGTCAGTTGTCATCACTTTAGTTTTCTTTGCATTAAGATAGAGGTTCTGCTCTTCGCTGTTCTTGCGGACTGACATAATTAGTTTTTCCATTCCTTCTTGTGTTGTGGACAGCAATACTGTGTCATCAGCATATCTAATCTCTGGTATTTCATAACCTCCAACTGTTATGGCATCGTAATATTCTGTGTATATATATATATATATATATATACAACTAAAGAAATAGAAAAGAAATTAGACTCTTTTGAAAACAAATGCCTAAGGAAAATACTCGGCATCAAGTGGAATGAATTCAAGAACAATGCAGAGATAAGACAGATGACTGAACAACAACCAGTCTCATGGGTGATCAGGAAAAGGAGATGGACATATGTTGGTCACTTGATGAGAAGAAATGATCAGAGAATCCCAAAACAAGCTATCAAGTGGAACACAACAGGCCGAAGAAAAAAGGGCAGACCGCGTGAAACTCTGAAGAGGACATTATTAAGAGAGGCCAAGTTAACAGGCATAAAATCCTTTGATGAGGTTGAAAGACTCGCCGAAGACAAGAAAAACTGGCGAACTACTTTACGAGCCCTATGTGACATTTAACGGCACGGGAAGGATATAAGATATAAGATAAGATAAGATATATATATATATACCCAGAACATTAACAAGAAACATATATAGAACAATAACAAGAAACATATGCAGAACAATACAAAGAACACATTCAGGATAAGTACAAGAAACATGTACAGGATAAGTATAAGAAAAATGTACAGGATAAAAATACAAGAAACATATACAGAACAATACCAAAAAAATGTATAAGAAACGCTTACAGGACAATTACTAAGAACACATGCAGAACGTTAATAAGTACATGATATACGGATAAGACAAGTTAAAATGAAAGGAAAGTATACAATACATGGAGAATACAAGTTACAATGCTAGGAAAGTGTACAATACATGGAGAAGACAAGTTACACATAGGAGAAGTTAATTATTAATTAGTTCTAAAGAAGAGAAGGAAATCAGGCGTCTCGCATAAATTTCTCATAAATGTCTATGATAACAGTGTGCAGCAAAGATTTTGCTACTAGGGATACAACTTGTGATTTATATGAAAGATTTTGCTAATAGGGATACAACTTGTGATTTATATCAAATCAGACATGCTGACTTGAAATCTGAAATTAGAATTTTAAGATAAACATGCATACACTCTTTCACATGAACATGTTTGCCTAGGTCAAAACATGCATGCATATTTTTCTGAAATGCTTTCATTTTAAAATAGTACAAAGATATACGAATGCAAATAAGCTATGTCTTGTTTCATAGTTTGCCAGTTAATTCATCATTGGATGATGATCACAAAAAGTATGCTTATATTCAATTTCAACTGCCAGAATTTGAAGAAAGTACATCACATTTGCTAAGCCAATCAGATTTAAATGATCTGGTGAGAGATCTTCCTTGTCAAAAGACAAATCTGAACTGTTAGCCTCCATACTACAGGAATGGAATTTGCTACAAAAAGGTGCTAGAGCATCATGTTTTCAAGACTGTCATAAGAGGTTAGCTTTGTTTTACACAATGGAAAAGAACTGATGTTTCTGTACTGATGAGAATGGTCTCACACTTGAATTAAACAGAGAATATATACCTAACAAGTGGAAACTCTTTCGTAGACTCTAGTGAAGATAGTTTAAAAGCTGTGCTGTTGCACAAGGTAAGGAAAAAACCTTCTATGCCCGTAGCCATGGATGTAGATCTCAAAGAGACATATAAATCAATGGAGCTCATTGTGAAAGTGATCAGCTATGCAGTACATAACTGAAACATCTGTGGTCACCTCAAAGTGATACCACATCTTCCTGGCCTAAACATAGGCTACTCTAAAAACATGCACTTTTTTGCCTATAGAATAGTCATGATAACAGTAGTCACTACAAAATTAAAGTTTAGCCTCGCAGAACTGAGAACACTGTTGACAGGTATAATGTGGCAGAACTGAGAACACTGTTGGCAGGTATAACGTGACAGAACTAAGAACTCTATTGACTAGTATAATGTGCAGCATGAGCCACTAGTTGATCCCATGGAGGTCCTTCTATCACCACTTCACATCAAACTGAAACTCATGAAAGCATTTGTTGTAGCAATGGTTCATATGTAATGGTGAAGGTTTTCATTATCTGAAGGAGAAGTCTGAAGTGCTAAAAACTAAAGCTAAAATAAAATCAATAGTTTTTATTAGTCCTGAAATAAACAAACTAATGTGTGATGTTACATTCAGAACAAAGCTTATTGTTATTAGTCCTGAAATCAACAAACAAATGCATGATGTTACATTCAGAACAAAGCTTAACCAACTAGAACTTGCTACGTGGGATGTATCTTTTATGGTAGTGCAAAATTTTCTTGACAACTACAGAAATGAAAATTACTAAGAGGTCATCCACAAAATGATACCATCTACTTGAATGCTGAATGTCACTCACATCATACCATCTACTTGGATGCCAAATGTCACTCACATCATTCCATCTACTTGGATGTCAAATGTCACTGACATCATACCATCTAATTGGGTGTCAAATGTCACTGACATACCATCTACCTGGATACTGAATGTTACGACATCATACCATCTACTTGGATGCTGAAAGTCACCGAAATTACATTTCTTGCATTTTTATCGTGATTTTTTTCCCACCAAATGCGGCTGATATTAATGATGAACATGTAGAGTGTTTTCATCAAGCATCAAGATATTTTTATTACGGCATCAAGATATTTCTTTTACGGCATCAAGATATTTCTATTACGGCATCAAGATATTAAGACCATTGCACACCCTCTGTGATGGGTGAGTCAGCAGAGGGCAACAAAGACTAATTTCTGGTCCATTGTTTTGTAATAACAGTTCTTTGTTAGGTTACAGTTCATTATGTTTGATGTCATGAATACACGAGTCTGTAAGTTCTTTGATGTAGGACAGCAGGATTTACTGTATTCAGATTCTGCAGGAACCCCATGCACTCATAACTCACTTTCCTTCTAACACACGGTCACACCTGTTTAACACACCTGTAAGCTATTTTAGACAAAACCTGACTTAAGATTTGAAACTGGCACACTCGATTTAGCCTAGAATGGGTGAAAACTTCCAAGCAGCAGACTGAATGGTTTTACTTGTTGCACAGTGACATATATGACATTTATTGAGAGGATTACAGAAGCAATAATTACTGGGGGCCATTACTAAGATATTAAGTGACATCTGCTGAGAGCATTACAAAAGTAATAGATAACATTTACAATGTTACTTAAAGGCAACTGATAATATTTACAATGCTGCTTATAAAAACAACAGATTACATTAACAATGTTTATTACAAGATAACAGATATAAACCAGGTTCACTATAAGATAACAGATATTTATTACCATTATTGCTATAATGACATATTTACCAAGTTTATTACATAGACAACAGATACTTACCTTGTTACATATAGCAGATAACCTGTTCATGGCAATGGTTATCAACAAATTCAGTTTACAACACAAATCATACCATGGGCTACAAATATAAAATAACACTTACAAGCATGAACATTACAAACACGAACGTACAAACATGAGGCGACAAATATAAAATTAGTAACATAAAACTAGTAACATAAGACTAGACCAACTACTATGTGATAGTAATATCATGAAACTACTAACATGAGACCACTAACTTGAGACTAATAACTTGAGACTACTAACATGAAACTATGAGACTACTAACACGAGACTACTAACATGAGACTATTAACATGAGACTACTAACATGAGACTATTAACATGAGACTACTAACATGAGACTAATAACTTGAGACTACTAACATGAAACTATGAGACTACTAACATGAGACTATTAACATGAGACTACTAACATGAGACTAATAACTTGAGACTACTAACATGAAACTATGAGACTACTAACATGAGACTATTAACATGAGACTACTAGCATGAGACTAATAACTTGAGACTACTAACATGAAACTATGAGACTACTAACATGAGACTACTAACATGAGACTATTAACATGAAACTACTAAGGTGAGACTACACACATCAGATTATAGAATGTGAGAATTTAAAACTAGATCACACTAATATTTATAGTGCACACTTTCATTTGTAAGTGAATGTAGAGTTATGACAGCATAAACATAAAAATTTGTAAGTGAATGTAGAGTTATGACAGCATAAACATAAAAATTTGTAAGTGAATGTATAGTTATGACAGCATAAACATAACTAATTTAAGTGAATGTAGAATTGTGACAGCGTAAATATAAAAATTTGTAAATGAATGTAGAATTGTGACAGCATAAATATAAAAATTTGTAAGCAAATGTGGAATTGTGACAGCGTAAATATAACAATTTGTAAGTGAATATAGAATTGCGAAAGCATAAATATAAAAATTTGTAAGTGAGTGTAGAGTTATGAAGGCATAAACATTACTATATAATTTAAGTGAATACAGAGCTGTGATGACATTTCTTTCATATATAAATAACAACACTAACAAAAGAACAAATTTGATTGATATGGTAGTCTCACCAGCGGATCTATTTTCATTTCGATCCTTGAAAGATAAAAGCTTCTGATTTGTTTACTGGTAACATGAAATAACTGACAGCGCAGTAAATGTGAAGACATTACCTTATATATATATATATTGATGAACAGTTGTATAACTTACAAGTTTGAATTTTGGAGTGTACACGTGCTGCCCAGATGAGGTTAAGCTTCGGCTGTAAGTGAACCCTTGATCCCAGACAGAGGTAGAGAGAGAATGAGAGAGGCTCGAGGGTGATAAAACACTAAGCAGAAAAAAAAATAGCGCGCGTGTCGGTGTTACCAGCTCACATCGGCGCCAGGTTCAAGCGGGCTACACTCACGTGCTGTGGGAGAAGAGATGGTTATGTTGTTTCATGTAGCGATCACCACTTGTTGCTGCTTTATAGAAGTGTGGTGCCACTAATGGTTGAAGACAAACATCAATTTGGTACAAAAATGGTCATTTATGGCCGTGGGCGAGACAGATAAAGACTGATGGAATATATATATATATATATATATATATATATATATATATATATATATATATATCTTCAGTCTTATTCACTCACTATATATTCTATATAGGCTGCATCAATCTTCAAGAATCCTGAGAACATGGAATTCAAAAGTTATAAGCACAAAAACCAAGTTAAGACTATTCAATTCAAATGTAATATCCACCCTCATTTATGCATGCGAAAGCTGGAAAACAACTAAAGAAATAGACAAGAAATTAGACTCTTTTGAAAACAAATGCATAAGGAAAATACTCGGCATCAAGTGGAACGAATTCAAGAACAATGCAGAGATAAGACATATGACTGAACAACAACCAGTCTCATGTGTGATCAGGAAAAGGAGATGGACATATGTTGGTCACTTGATAAGAAGAAATGATCAGAGAATCTCAAAACAAGCTATCAAGTGGAACACAACAGGCCAAAGAAAAAGAAGCAGACCGCGTGATACTCTGAAGAGGACAATGTTAAGAGAGGCCAAATTAACAGGCATAAAATCCTTTGATGAGGTTGAAAGACTCGCCGAAGACAAGAAAAATTGGCGAACTACTTTGCGAGCCCTATGTGACGTTTAACATCACGGGTTGATGTTATATATATTGATATTACCATATATATATATATATATATATGGTAATGTATTTACATTTACTGCGGTGCCAGTTATTTCACGTTACCAGTAAACAAATATATATATATATATATATATATATATATATATATATACATATATGTAAAATCTGGAACAATAATTCTATTATGGTAGTTTTATACATTTGCCATGGATATTTAACACCACTGAGGTAGTCATTATATTTAGGTCAGTTAGTCACGGATCATAGCCAGGCCATCAACCAGTGACATGATCTTTACTCTCAGACCGTCATGACCTGTGATATGATATTCACACTTAGCCTCATAGCCAGGAGATCAACCAGTGATATGATCTTTACACTTAGCCTCATAGCCAGGAGACCAATCAGTAATATGATCTTTACACTTAGCCTCATAGCCAGGAGATCAATCAGTAATATGATCTTTATACTTAACCTCATAGCCAGGAGATCAACCAGTGATATGATCTTTACACACAGCTTCATTGCCAGGAGATCAATGATCTTCACACGTAGCCTCATAGCCAGAAATTACTAGATAGATTAAACAACATAAGCCAGGGATGGGGACTAGAGTTCAATAAAAGACGACTAAAGTAATGGTATATAGCAGGAAAAACAAAAAGCAAAGATGGATATAATTATAAACAACGAGAGAAAGCTACCTCTACCTAAGGCATGTTCTAACCAAGGATGGGAGATGTGAGATCGAGATAAAGGAAAAATATGAATAGCAAGACATTCATTCAATGCCATAAAAGCAGTGCTGTTATTCAGGAATCTATCCATAAATAGAGAAAAAAAAACGGAAGATTTGTAAAATGCTATATTTATTCTGTACTTCTATATGGAGCAGAAACCTGGAATCTTTTAAGCTGGAGAGAACGATAAATGGAACATAAATGTGGATCTACAGAAAACTAGGGCATATATCATGGACAAGAAAAGAACAAATGTACAAGGTTTAAAGCATCTCCAAGTGCAATGTGAAATTCTCAAAGAAATGAGAAAGCAAAATACTGTAGGCACATCAAAAGACATATAGTGAAATCCATACAAGAAAGAAAATTTGGAAGAAAATGAACGAGAGTTAGAGATGGAAAGATAGTATACTATAGTAAACACCATACAGCCAGTAACATCAAAGCGAGGAAAACTGGAGATTTGTTACCGTCATCTGACACAGTAATATATACAGATATCTCAGTGTCCCGAAACAGCAGAAGTGGTTGGGGTTCCGTTGTCTCCCTCAGTGTAGGAGTAGTGACAAGAGTGTGGCAGTATTTTTAAATACTGCATTGGTAGTATAGAAATTTTTACTATCGAAGGGACATAATCACAAATGGATTTAGTTCTTAGACTTAGTTTTTAAAGCCCTTAGATGGTTTAAAGGAAGCTTATTTATGTCATGTTGACTTCATGAGAATTATTAATTTCTTTTAAATTGTGTCTAGACAAGCTAAATTTAGTACGGGAAATTTAGGCATTGGAATGTTTTTTTTTTTTTTGTTTTTTTTTTTTACACAAGGTCAGTAATGGCATGTTAGCTTCATGAGACATTGTGAGCTGTCTAGACTTATATTTAGTAACAGAATATTTAAACTTTAGAAATGTTATTTACTCAAGGTTAGTTTTGACACTTTATTATCCAAGGTCAGTAGACAGTCGTGACGTGAAATAAAGTTTGAGAAAGTTGAAGATAAATTTGTAGGGAATATTTAAGCTGGAGCAACTTTTGTTAGATAGGATTTCATGTAGAATGTTTTACTGAGTGGTCATTTTTCCCAGTGGAGTAGTTGCAAGCCAGTTTTAGTAATGTAATAGTTTTAGCTCAGCATATTGTCCTTTAGGACAATGTTCTTTTATCTTGTACTGATATGTAGATATTAGGAGTACTGTCCTTGTCAGAACAGGTTTGTGTGTTCGGGAGATGTGTTGAAAGTTCACTATATTGTAAGTAGTTGTTGTTACTTGCTTATTGTTGTCAGGCTTTTCTTCCCTATGTCGCCGACTACGCGCCCGGGAAGCTCTTGTATTGCTTGTTAAATCACCCTGCCATGTTGGCAGTTCATTTTCCTTCCTCATCTCCATCTTCCACCATTCATTTTTTTTTTCATTCAATAAATGTTTGATCTGTATCTTGGAACTTAGTCTACTCATTACCTACATGGAGTTCTTACTGTTAGTCCTGTTGAATGAGTGGGAGTCCTGTGTAAGTTTTCATTACGTGACATTGTTGTTTTTGTTGTGCAGTTGTGAACCTGGCATTGTTGTTGTATCACTCGTGGTATACCATAATGACACGTCTGCCTTCTTTTGGTAAAGTAGTGTTACCAACTCTTACAGGCAGCAACAACATATGTCTTTTTAATACAAGTCCACAAAAATTCAATGTCTCTAACTCTCTGTGTACTGCCACAGAGACATACGACTATAACTGATGGCGTGTTGGCACAATTGGTAATTTATCATCCTCGAAGAAATTCTTTTACAGTGGTGCACGTGACTGGCATTATTTTTCACAGCGAGAGCACGTTATAGCTGGTGCTCCTGATTAGAGTTTTCTTATAAATCAGCTACTTTCATCATTCAAATGTGTTCTTTATGACAAGATTCAACTCGTTTTTCTTGCTTGCTTTGCAGTCACGGCAAGTTTTTCCATATAATTTTTTTTACACTGACGTTCAAAACAGAGCCATCTATCATATCCACTGTCACTTTCTATAGTAGGTGTCTAACTGTTGTAGTCAGTTACTACGTATTTATGTGTTAGGAAGTGGATGTTTAGCAGTAGGAAGTGAAGTTTTTTGGAATAGAGAAAGTTAGTTAGAATAAGTTCGCCAGCTGTATCTTATCTTATATCTTATATCCTTCCGGTGCCGTTAAACGTCACATAGGGCTCGCAAAGTAGTTCGCCAATTTTTCCTGTTTTCGGCCAGTCTTTCAACCTCATCAAAGGATTTTATGCCTGTTAATTTGGCCTCTCTTAATAATGTCCTCTTCAGAGTTTCACGCGGTCTGCTTCTTTTTCTTTGGCCTGTTGTATTCCACTTGATAGCTTGTTTTGGGATTCTCTGATCATTTCTTTTCATCAAGTGACCAACATATGTCCATCTCCTTTTCCTGATCACCCATGAAACTGGTTGTTGTTCAGTCATCTGTCTTATCTCTGCATTGTTCTTGAATTCGTTCCACTTGATGCCGAGTATTTTCCTTATGCATTTGTTTTCAAAAGAGTCTAATTTCTTGTCTATTTCTTTAGTTGTTTTCCAGCTTTCGCATGCATAATGAGGGTGGATATATACCAGTTGTATACAGTTAGCTTAGGGTGTCAAGATACTCAACGGTTAGTTAGTGTTCGTACGTGGCCGGTACTCCACGTCAGGGTCCTCAAAGTAGAGTTGGTGGAAAATGACAGTCTAGTAGGTTTAGCGATACTGAGGTGTCAATTCAAGGGTGTTGTCTAGTAGTTTTTCAAGACATCGATGATGACAATTCCCACCTGAAGTCTGGAGCACCTCTGGCTCCCTGGTTTCAAGCAGTACTTCTATCCACGCATATATTGCCCAGTGAAGTGAGTCTGCCCAGCCTTGCCTTGTCTGTAGATCCAGCCTGGTCCAGTTGATCCAGAACCTGCTATGTTAAAGGAGCATCACATACTTGAGAAATCCTTTGCATCTTTAGTCATCGCAGTATAGGACAGGTATCATTTGTTGTTTGTGATAATCAGTTCTTCTAGTTCCAGCCAGAGACAATCATTTGTGAAAGGCTTTGTCAGCAGAATAATCAACTAGCAATATGGAAACATTAGTATCTTCAACACTTGGGAATTTATGAACATTATGAACTTGAACGGTAATAGTCTGTGCTTCACCTTGCAGAAATTTCAACGTATCATATATTGACTGTAGTGAATTCCAGCATTGTGAACTTTATTAATTGTGAAGATTTTTCATCTACATTAGTTAGACAGTTTGTTTAGAATTGTTATTGCATAACAAGGGCAATGGACAACATGGGAGGAAGTCCTGCAGAGATCACTAACATGTAATGACATCTGGAAAATGGCACTCTTGAGGCTCAGTATCATCATCAGAGCTACTTATGACCTTCTGCCTACAGGCTCCAACCTATACAATTGGGGTGTATCAGAAGATACAAAGTTCCCTCTCTGCAACGAAAGGCAAACATTGGAACGCGCGCTGTCAGCATGTTGAGTGTCTTTAGGGCAAGGACGGTAAACCTGGCGGCACAACAGAGTGCTGCAGGAACTAGTAGCCATCGTAGAAAGGGCAAAAGATAAAGCAAATAACAGCAAAAGAGTTGAGGTCCCACCTAAATACTTCATAGGTGCTGGTACGACATCAAATATTGAAATAAGGGACATTCCCTTACCATCACAGCTAGATGGTACAAATGACTGGGATGTGATAGCGGACCTTACAGGAAGAAGAGAATAGCCGACTGCCATCAAGAACACAGGAATGCAACCAGACATTGTAGTGTACTCCACAGAAAAACAGGAATTAATAATGATCGAGCTTACGGTCCCATACGAAACTAGAATAGAGGAATAAGGTAGATAGAGGTGTATGGTGCAGTTTTACAAAGTGAGGGAGGAAATGAGCAAGGTGAGAAAAAAAAAAAAACGAATATAAAGTATGAGAATGTATAAATGAAAAACATACAACATCCGATATTTCGGCGTGAGCCTTATTCGAGGATACATGCAAAAACAAAATACAAACATATATAACTTATCTGAAGCGTCTTGCTCTCAGCAAAGCTTAATTGTGTGTGGAAGAAGGAGGAGGAAGAAAAAAAAAAAAAACGTTGCCTACAGACAAAAGATTCCCGATATAGCCAATCATAGCGAAGAAGCGGAGAGAGAGGAAGGCAATAGAAACATGATAGCCGCTAGAGGTGTCGGGTGGGGGGGGGGGGTGTGGTGGGGGGGGGGGGAAGGGGAGAGAAAAGAGGAATAATGAATGAAGAACTTAAACACCTACAGGGAGGAAATGTAAAACTGGTGAATGGGACAAGACCAATATGTTGGCAGAGAAGGAAATAGGATGGTGGTAGGGAGGGGTAGCATAGAGAAAGAAATTAGAGTATAAAAAAGGCCAGTGGAAAAAGAAAGAAGTTACAGAAAGCTGAAGACATTGTTAATTCCAGCTGGGTGGAGACAGCCAGTCTGGAAAATAAGGCGCTGTTCTAAGACCCTCCGAGATCGTACATCTGCGGAACAAGAGCGGATCGCACTAACCGAAATGTCCTGTTTGCCCCTGTGGTTACCAAGGCAAAAATGTTTAGCCACAGGTGTCCAGGCCCTCTTAGAAATATCATTGAGATGCTGGCGAAATCGATCTTGGTAACCACAGGGGCAAACAGGACATTTCGGTTAGTGCGATCCGCTCTTGTTCCGCAGATGTACGATCTCGGAGGGTCTTAGAACAGCGCCTTATTTTCCAGACTGGCTGTCTCCACCCAGCTGGAATTAACAATGTCTTCAGCTTTCTGTAACTTCTTTCTTTTTCCACTGGCCTTTTTTATACTCTAATTTCTTTCTCTATGCTACCCCTCCCTACCACCATCCTATTTCCTTCTCTGCCAACATATTGGTCTTGTCCCATTCACCAGTTTTACATTTCCTCCCTGTAGGTGTTTAAGTTCTTCATTCATTATCTCTCGCGTCCTCTTTTCTCTCCCCTTCCCCCCCCCCCACCACACCCCCCCCCCCACCTGACACCTCTAGCGGCTATCATGTTTCTATTGCCTTCCTCTCTCTCCGCTTCTTCGCTATGATTGGCTATATCGGGAATCTTTTGTCTGTAGGCAACGTTTTTTTTTTTTTCTTCCTCCTCCTTCTTCCACACACAATTAAGCTTTGCTGAGAGCAAGACGCTTCAGATAAGTTATATATGTTTGTATTTTGTTTTTGCATGTATCCTCGAATAAGGCTCACGCCGAAATATCGGATGTTGTATGTTTTTCATTTATACATTCTCATACTTTATATTCGTTTTTTTTTTTTTCTCACCTTGCTCATTTCCTCCCTCACTTTGTAAAACTGCACCATACACCTCTATCTACCTTATTTATATTAACCAGTTTTACTGCAGTCGCCATCCCTTTTATCTGTAGAATAGAGGAACAGCATTCATTCAAATTGGAGAAGTACAATGATCTGGTCAAGCAACTGAGGCAGGGGGCAGGAATCAGGGCAAAAGTGATAGCTGTAGAAGTGCGAGCAAGAGGATTCGTAGCAACATCAGCATATGACCTATGTAAGCAACTGGGCATAAAGGGACAAGCAAGAGCAAGGGCATTGAGAAGCCTTTCAGAAACAGCAGAAAAGGCCTCATGCTGGCTGTGGAGTATGCGAAACAAGCATTGGGAACATGAGTAATTTCATTTGCCACAACCAATACCAGTCCTCCGTAGCTAAATCGCTGGGGACGCGCTTCAAAAAAGTGCAGTGGCAGCTGGAAGATCATGGGTTCAATCCTGGAACCGGGAAAGAAAAAAAAAGCAACAACTCACAAGACCTCTGGGAGTCATGACCCAGAGGGGCCCACCCCCCTTGGAGTGTCAGGAGTTTAATAGGACCGAAACACTTGTCTGAGGGGGGGGGGTACTTCCTCTGATGATCTGAAGGAGTTGTGTTGTTGTTCCGCTCTCTACGGTAGAGAGTTTCCTGCATATTTGTTGAAGTGATTTTCAGCATTATATATTGCTTGTACTGAATTTGTAACATCAGTGAAGGTAAAAATGGCTTCATCTCATTCTACGTCGAACTTGTTGGGCGTAGTTCAAGACACTGTCAAGAATCAGCGAGGACATCACATACTCACATGTCTTTTCAGCTGTAGAAAAGTTTGACGAAGACCCAGTTAAGTTGAAGCATTCGCTCAGTGAGATAGACAAGTTGATGGATGTAAGGGCCGTGGACATGTACTTTAAGAAGCTCTTGGTGTACGACAGGTCCTTTGTCTGATTTTGTAAAGCAGCGCTTCAAACTTCAGGAGTCATGGGAGGAGTTTGTGGATGTCTTGCTAGCACGCTATGGAGTGCTACAGACTCCACAAGAGATCTGGCACACGCTATCAACAATTAGACAGAGAGTCCGTCCAAGGCTTAGCTGATCACATCAGCGATGCAGCTAAAGTTGCTTTCTCTACCGCTAGCGCAGAGACAACTTGTACAAACTTTCATTGATGCATTAATTACAAAGGGAAGACAAATTACTGAGCGATGAACCTGACATTTTTGACAAAGCCACAGATTTATCTTTGCAAGAACATGCTCTTAATAAGTCAGTGAACATTAGTTGTAGTTCCTGACTGGGTTCTATTTCAGGTACCTTAGCTACAAAAGAGATGTCAACACACAGAGAGACACCTTGTGCGAGTTCGCAGCGAGTACAACCCGTCTCTCATCAAGAGAATTCTCAAATATCAGCTACGCATATGTAGAAGGTAGAACAGACCAACAGAGGTCGAATACCAGAAGGAGTACATCCCCAAGTACACTACCACGTGAAACTAAATATTGTTTTACATGTGGAAGACAGGATCATATAGCCAGATTTTGTAGGCAGAACGGTAGAGATCATAGCTCACATTTGACCTGAATAGTCAGCGCATTGTGAACTCTAATGCGTCGATTGAATAATTACACCATCTAAACCTTCCAAGAAATCTGTTCATTTTTCGCATGCTTCACCATTACTCTTCTTGGCTGCGAACCCTTCTACACCTACCTCTGTCCTAATTTCTACTGGTTCCTGTAAAATTAGAGCTTTGTTAGACACATGAGTTAGTGTCTGCTTGCTTAAGGATTCCGTCTACAGATCCTTACATTCTGCTCCTAAACTCTTGCCTGCTAGGATTACTCTGCAGAGTGTCATTGCAACTTCCATGAGAGTAATTGGCAGAGTTTACCTACCTATTTCTGTTGCTGGTGTTACTGTTTCCAATTGCTTCTATGTGATTCGTAACATGAACGGCTCCGCCATTCTTGGACGTGACTCCCTTTCTCGCGCTGGTGCTGCGATAGACTACAAATCTAATACACTAAAAATCCATAACAAAAAGATTCCTTTAGAGTTAGAAGCACACAATGCTTCTATTCTTCGTGTCCAGCGTTCTTTGCTTCTTTATCCTTGTTCTGTCAATCTCATTCCTCTCAAGGCGAAAGCTCAGCCATATTTCCCTTCTGGAATTTCTTACATGGTTCAGGGCATAGACACACCTTTCTTACTCTCACAACCCAAGTTAGAGTTGGTGGATTCAGTTTCTGAGCTCCGCACATCTTACTGTCCAGTGATGACAGTCATAATTCATTCGAGCAAGCATATTAAACTAAAACGAGGTTGCATTTAGGCAAGTTGACACCACTCACAGAGTCAGTGGATTCTGATGAGTAAGATTCTGATATTAAGGAGGCAACATCTGAAAGTCGTTTTGTGAGATTATAGTTCAACAGGTTCAGTGCCCTAATGAGCACAAGAATATTATATCCAGTTTGTTGACACAAAATAAGGATGTCTTTGCCTTGGCTGATTCGAGATTTCTCACAATTCGACAGTACAGAAGGAGACTGATACAGACGATTATCCCCCAATCTCCAGGAAACCCTATTGTACTCCTTTAACGAGTAAGGAGGTAATTGAGAAGACAGTCGAGAAAATGGTGTGAGATGGAATCATTTCCTGCACAATCTTGGTGACTAAGAAGGATGGTACACATCGTTTCTGTTGCGACTACCGTGCACTCAATGGTGTGACGCGTTCATTGTCGTATCCCTTTCCACGTATTGAGGATATTCTCAGCACGATAGGAAAAGCCACATTTTTCAGCACTTTGAATACTCAATGTGGCTTTTGGTGCATTCCCTTTTCCCGAAGATGCACAGCAGAAGTCCGCTTTTAGCTGCCATCTTGGCTATTTCAAGTTTAATTTTATTATCTTCGGTTTAAAGGGGCACCATCTACCTTTTTCGCACTCGTGGACACAGTATTACAGTGCTTAAGAAAGTTTTCTCAAGCATATATTGATGACATACTGGTGTTCATTGATGGAACGATCGAAGACCATGTTCGCGATCTTCAGACGGTATTCAACCAGTTACTCGAGCACAACGTCAAGCTCAAACCATCGAAATGCCACTTTGCGGCCTATGAGGCAAATTATCTCGGACATGTCATCAGTCAGTCAGGCATACTTTCTGGTCCTGAGAAGGTCAGAACCATTTCCGAAATGCCATCTCCTTTGAATGTGAAGGAAGTGCGCTATTTTCTTGGGACGTGTAGTTACTATCGACGTTTCATTCCCCATTTTTCGGAGGTCGTGGCTCCAATAGCTGAATTCACCAAAAAGGGTCATAGATTCAAATGGTCTCCAGATTGTCAAACGGCGTTCAATTTTCTGAAGGATCGCCTTGCGAAGATACCGCTTCTCTCGCATCCTGATTTGCAGAAACCACTTACCGTATACACAGATGCCTCCAGTCTTGCGGTTGGAGCCTGTTTAGTGCATACAGCTTTGGTTCCATTTCTGATGGGCTCTCAGTCGAAGAGCCGTTATATTTCCTTTCACAGAAGCTGTCGCACTTTCAGACTAAGTAGTCTATTTTCGAGAGAGCAGGTTATGCTGTCCATTAAGCCACGCAGAAGTTGAGATATTTCCTCTGTAGTAAAGTCTGACCATAGACCCTTAGTGGATGCATTTATAAGCAAACATGAAATTTAGAATACCAGGATGCAGCGATGGATGTTGAATCTCTGTGTCTAAAATTTTCGGCTGACCTCTTTTCCAGGATAAATAATTCAGAGCCTTTGGTAGTTACATAAAATGAGGAGCTCTGTGAAAATGCCAAAGAGATTGGTGCGATAAATGCAAATTGCTATCCATTGGATTACCACAGAAGGTCCATCCCCTCTTATGCGGAATCTGAGGAATCCCTCTTAGACATAGATCGATTTGATCTAGTGACGAGACCCTGAAATAACCAAAACCAAGGTGTTTCTTGAAGCGGCCGGAACTAGTGCTCCGAAGTATAAGAACTTCATGTTACATCAGGGCAGAGTATATTTTCTTTCCACGCCTGATGTTACATCAGGGCAGAGAATATTTTCTTTCCAGGCCTGATGTTACATCAGGGCAGAGTATATTTTCTTTCCAAGCCTGATGTTACATCAGGGCAGAGAATATTTTCTTTCCAAGCCTGATGTTACATCAGGGCAGAGTATATTTTCTTTCCAAGCCTGATGTTACATCAGGGCAGAGAATATTTTCTTTCCAAGCCTGATGTTACATCAGGACAGAGTATATTTTCTTTCCAAGCCTGATGTTACATCAGGGCAGAGAATATTTTCTTTCCAAGCCTGATGTTACATCAGGACAGAGTATATTTTCTTTCCTAGCCATCTCTGATTTCATATGTTGTTACAATTCCATGAAGAAAATGGACATATGGGTCGCGACAAGGTGTATTCTGCGTTGGCTTCTCTGTATTATTGGTCAAGCATGTTTTTGGATTGCTACCAACATGCAGAGACTTGTGGCCCTTGTCGGGAACACAATATTCTGCACAAGAATGCACCGCTGCAACAGACAGACATTCCGTGCTTCCCGTTTCAAAAGATCTCGTTGGATTTCTCAGGTCCGTATCCGCCGACCTTGGCTGGGAATAAATACATCCTTAATGTCGTAGATTAGCTAACTCTATTGCCAGAATGTTTCCCAGTACCAGACAAGACAGCCCACACGGTGGCTGAGGTATTGTTGCAGTGGATAATCCCGCGTCATTCCACGCCACCTATAGTGGTAACGGACAATGGGGCCGAGTTTGTGAATAATTCGTTGAGGCAACTGTTCAAACAGCTCCATGTTCAACACGTTACTACGGCGTTGTAACACCCGAAGAGCAACACCAGGAATGAAAGAATGCATCGCACCCTCCTTGACATTTTGTCGAAGCATGTGCATGAGATTCCACAGATGTGGGATATGTTCTTACCAATGGCAGTGGGGGCCAATCGTGTGAACGTGAATGAAAGTACTGGGGTGTCTCCTTTTTTCTTTTTATACGGCAGGCACCCTTAGCTAACCCTGGATAATTTGTTGTTCCCCCCCCCCCCCATGTTCAGTACTATGAGGAGGACCCTACTGAGATAAGACTGATGCAGCAGCACTGTACGCTCCTTCGAGTATTTTGCCAGTTAAATAAGTCTCGCTCCAGACAGAAAGTGAGCCACAATGAACGTGCAAAACTGTAAAACATCTCAATGGGAGACAGTGTAGCGTATAGAATCCACGTTCGCTATCCCAAGCTAGATGCGCGGTGGGCCCTGTTTTTTTACGGTGGTGAAGCGCCTGTCTCCAGTTACCTTCCTGATCAAGAATCAGGCTGACGAGAGAACCCACTCGGTTCACGCAAACGGCATACACAAAGTGGAGGTCCAGTGGAGGGAGCCTCCTTTGAATAAACTGTATAGTTTTCGTTCCGTGCAATTCGTTCTTCCACCTTTGGAGGAAGGAAATGATTCCAGCTGTAGCGATGCCGACAACGTTGAATCTGATGTCGGTAGTGATGACGCACATGCAGGAGGGATTGGCGATGCCCTCCCACACCTGTTGAGGGATGTTCGAAATGAACGATATGGCTTCTCCTTGGAGCCCTCTGTTCCACTTCTGGAACTCTATAAAAGGGCGACAGCTCGGTTAGGGACATAGAGTACTTTTCGGGTGTAGACGGGCCCACACCCATGGTGGCCCTTTCGGGAGATAACTCTTCTTCGAGTTCTGATAATATTCACTTAGCCAGGTATACAGAAAAGCACAATAGACACTAGTTGGGTAGCGTTCTTCGAACAGGAGTAAATCCTTGCTACTATCCTACATCTTGGCAGAGAAATAAATGGTGAAATGCAATTCGAAGAGTCCATTATTAAAATGTTATATATATATATATATATATGTATGTTCAACGTACTATTTTATACACACTGTTTGTGCAGAAATTTATGTTGCTACATAGTTAGCTTTGATTTGAATGTTTATAGCTCACTTCTAGTGAGAGTTAACTGTTAAAGTTTGTTTTTTTTTGTTTTGGAGATTTTTGGATGGCCAAATATCTATTTTTAGGGGTTGGGGATATCTGTGGCAGGATTTTTAAATACTGCATTTGGTAGTATAGAAATTTTTACTATCGAAGGGACATAATCACAGATGGATTTAGTTCTTAGATTTAGTTTTTAAAGCCCTTAGATGGTTTAAGGGAAGCTTATTTATGTCATGTTGACTTCATGAGAATTATTAATTTCTTTTAAATTGTGTCTAGACAAGCTAAATTTAGTACGGAAAATTTAGGCATTGGAATGTTTTTTTTTTTTTGTTTTTTTTACACAAGGTCAGTAATGGCATGTTAGCTTCATGAGACATTGTGAGCTGTCTAGACTTATATTTAGTAACAGAATATTTAAACTTTAGAAATGTTATTTACTCAAGGTTAGTTTTGACACTTTATTATCCAAGGTCAGTAGACAGTCGTGACGTGAAATAAAGTTTGAGAAAGTTGAAGATAAATTTGTAGGGAATATTTAAGCTGGAGCAACTTTTGTTAGATAGGATTTCATGTAGAATGTTTTACTGAGTGGTCATTTTTCCCAGTGGAGTAGTTGCAAGCCAGTTTTAGTAATGTAATAGTTTTAGCTCAGCATATTGTCCTTTAGGACAATGTTCTTTTATCTTGTACTGATATGTATATATTAGGAGTACTGTCCTTGTCAGAACAGGTTTGTGTGTTCGGGAGATGTGTTGAAAGTTCACTATATTGTAAGTAGTTGTTGTTACTTGCTTATTGTTGTCAGGCTTTTCTTCCCCATGGCGCCGACTACGCGCCCGGGAAGCTCTTGTATTGCTTGTTAAATCACCCTGCCATGTTGGCAGTTCATTTTCCTTCCTCATCTCCATCTTCCACCATTTATTTTTTCATTCAATAAATGTTTGATCTGTATTTTGGAACTTACGTTTATTCATTACCTACATGGAGTTCTTATCCGTTAGTCCTGTTGAATGAGTGGGAGTCCTGTGTAAGTTTTCATTACGTGACATTGTTGTTTTTGTTGTGCAGATGTGAACCTGGCATTGTTGTTGTATCACTCATGGTATACCATAATGATACGTTTGCCTTCTTTTGGTAAAGTAGTGTTACCAACTATTACAGGCAACAACAACGACATGTAAGTCTTTCTAATACAAGTAAAGTCCACAAAAATTCAATGTCTCTAACTCTCTGTGTACTGCCCAGAGACATACGCCTATAGCTGATGGCGTGTTAGCACAATTGGTAATATATCATCCTCGAAGAAATACTTTTACAAGGGGTTTGGGAGCCTTTGAAGTCCTTACATCAAGCATGTGAATATAAATTGAGGCCGTCATAGGCTGTGGAATGATTAGTTGCTCATGACATGGTTAATGATGTCATTGTGATGGATTTACAGAGTATGCTTCGTAAGATTTTTAAAAAATGCTTCGGGGGGAAAAAAATGGGTTCATCTGCCACTAAGCTGTAACTTAGCTCTGTTGTCCAGTGCATGCTGGAGTACATGGCAATGATGTGTCAGACAGACTTGCTGGACAGGCCAACATTAAATTGCAGGCTGAGAATGGACAAGGGTGACTTTGTTAAGTCTATTTTGGACAGACTACGGGAAAACGAAGAGCGTGACCAGAAGAACAATGTGATTGTGAAGATAGTGCTGAAAATATGACAAATTAAGGGTGCTGGTAGGAAATTTCAACTGTGTAACAGAAAATGCATGGTAAACAATCAACATTTGATGGGAACTACCTGCAAACATACTCTTGGATGGATTCAGCACATGCAACAGAGCATATTTGGGCTGTCCTGGATGCAGTGATGCTGAAGTCTGTTTTTTTTTTTTAACCTTTGAACCAAAAAAAGTACTTCATTTTTCCAGTGTCATGAAATTTCAAACAGTAAAATCTGATTAAAAAACATGACATTTCAACCAGTAAAATCTGATTTAAAAAACATGACAGTTCAATCATTAAAATGTGATTTTAAAACATGAAATTTCAAGCAGTAAAACCCGATTTAAAAAAAACAAAAATAACATGAAATTTGAAGCAGTAAAATCTGATTTAAAAATACTACACGAATGAAACAAAATCAGCCAGAAAAAAAAAAAAAAACTCCCATGAATCTGTAAAGTGTTCACTTGGCTTTGGTTTCAGTGGCCAGTTCGGTGAACTGAAAGTTTCACTGATTAGATGTGTGTTGTTTTTAGTGGGTGTAAGCATATCCCTATGTGCCTAAGGCATGACAGGATTACCTTTACCTTTACTGAAGTTAGTTGAGTACTGAGCTCCTTGTGTTAGCTCATCTGGATTTCCGTTCTATGATAAATGCCTTGACTGTGTTTGTGAAGTAATGTAAGTAATTATCCAAGTGCAGTCTTATGCCATGATTCGTGGTGTCAAACCTTTGGCGATGGTCCCCACATCTCAGCCGACTCATGTAAGTGTAATGTTGTGTTAAATGTTTAAATACATGATGAGTGTGTAAGTTTTCAGAGTTGGTCATTCATCATTCATGGAGATCCCCAAGTAGCAGTTATTATTTGTCTTTGGTTCTTGTTTTTTTTTTGCATGCACATAATACTTACAATCATACATTTATGGTGTGGTTACGGATTCACAATTTTCGTTATATATTTGAAGACATGTGTGACTCTAATTCTTGTTTTGTAGTTGGTTATAAGGGCTGCAGTAGTAATAGAACTGATAGTTCTGTGTATTACATGTTGGACATCCCTTCGATATATAGGGTGTGATATGATCCCTGATTGGAACATTGTTTTTTTAAAAATTATTTTCATCCATTTATTTTGTGGTTGTCTGCATCATAATTGTGACAATGCATATTGTGTTCACCAAGTCATGAAAAACCATTTTCGATGTGCATTTGTTATACTCATGTAAAATTTTATTGTCTCAGCATTCATTTATGTTAATAGTCATTAAAACCTCACACATTCATGTATCATTTGAAAATGTAAAATTGATTTTGAATTGTTATATTTTTGTGTAATCGCTGAAGGAAAAGATACAAGTATTGCCATATATATAATGAGAACATTGATGGAGAGATCAATAGAAGAAAAGACAGATATATATTTATGCTTCATAGACTACTGAAAAGCGTTCAATAAAGTGAGACACCCATAAATTATAAAAATGCTGGAAGACATCAACATCTCGTAGATGGGAAAGATCTGAAGCACATCAACAACATATATTGGCACCAATCAGCAGCATTGAGGGTTGAGAACCAAAATAGGAGCATTCATTGGGAGTGAGACAAGGATGTGTTCTATCTCCTGACCTCCCCTCCTTGTACAGCAAAAACATAATGATAAATAAAGAGAACATGCCAGGAATATCAATTGGTGTGTACAACCTTAACAACTTAAGATATGCAAATGACACACTTCTGATTGCTAAAAGTGAAAAGGAGCTACAGGCTCTTCTTGGACATGGTGGTTTGTGAAAGTAAAAATAAAGGTTTCAGTCTGAACAAAAGAAGACTGAAGTGATGGTCGTCTCAAAGAAAAGAATACCACCAAAATGTAGCGTTAACATCGATGGCACAAATCTCAAACAAGTTGATAGATTCAAGTACTTAGGAACGATTATAACAACTGACAGGAAATGTCACAATGAAATAAAAAGCAGACGTGCTCAGGCCAAGTCAGCATTCCATACAATGAGACACATCTTGTGCAACAGATCTATATCAATGGAAACAAGATTCCGAGTACTTAAATGTTACATCGAGCCAATTCTTTTGTGTGTGTGTGTGCATGAAGCATGGTCTATGAATAAGAGAGTACAGTGAGAAATGGAGGCCATGGAAATGTGGTTTATAAGAATGATGTTGAAGGTACCATGGACAGCTAAGAAAACCAATAAAGAAGTCTTAAGAGGAGTTGGAGTTAAAAGCAAATTATAGCAAAGATCAGAGGCAAATAAGTGATATTTATAGGACATTTCCTGAGAATATGAAAATTGTAACATACTGTGGCAAGTGGAAAAATTAAGGGAAGAAGAGACAGAGGAAGACAGATAGACCAGAGAGAGAGAGAGAGAGAGAGGAGTTACTGGATGGGCTGTCACTGTGGCTAGGAAGAAAGTCACCGGCAGATCTCATAATCAACACAAAAGACTGGCAATTGTGGAGAGAAATGATCGCCTACGCCATGCTGCATGGCACTTAGAATTATTTCTGTGTAGTGAAAAGTCAGTTTTGTACTCTTGTTCATATATGTATGGTGTTCTAAAAGGTTAAAAAAGTAAAGATAGTCCCATAGCATTTCAAATGCCGTAGGGGGTGAAGCGTTAGAGACCTCATTATGCTGGGTCATCAGCGTGTGAGGTAGGGTGACCAGTTCCTTTCCTCGCTGCCTTTACTTCCCAGATTTTCTCTGGTACCCATTTTACGAGGCTGGGTCGACCTCAGGGCCGTATTGGTCGAAAAAAAAAATCCCGCTCAGCTGGGGATTCGAAACCTCGACCATTTGGTTGCTAGACGAGTGCTCTAACCACTACGCTAGACGAGTGCTCTAACCACTACGCTAGCCGGCCCACTCTAAAAGGTTAACCAAACTGTAAAAGAAATTAAGGAGAGAAATAATGGAGTTAATATAACCACCGCACCCAAGCAACTTCAAGATTTCTCTATTAAGATGAGGAATTTTAAGAACCTGGGGATTATTAGTGCATTCCTTATTTAAAGGAGGAAAGAACACATAACTTCTAAATTTTTTTAGTACTGTAGTACGAAATCGAGGCCAAATTAACAGGCATAAAATCCTTTGATGAGGTTGAAAGACTTGCCGAAGACAGGAAAATTGGCAAACTACTTTGCGAGCCCTATGTGACGTTTAACGGCACGGGAAGGATATAAGATATAAGAAGTACGAAATCAGGAGTTCTTTAACTTAACCTACTAAGCACCACATTTTTACAAATCACTCACTTTCAATCTGTCTGAAAAATTAGATTAAAATTCCAGAGCTTTCTGAGATCGTTTGTCAAAAGAATGAGAATGGATTGCAGTGACAGAAATATTTTCTGCGGTGGTCTCCGTGAAAGAAGTGTTTAGTGACCAGTAGCACATCTTGGATATGTCATTCAGATGTTGGTGAATCTGATCTCTCAAGCTTAAATCTGTCTCCCATACATATTTCATATCACATCGCCTACACTCAATGGCGCATATAAACCAAACAATATTTAGAAGTTTGTGTTTAGATGCAATGCACTGAAAATTATAATTGCATGAAACTATAATGAAAATACCAAGTCACAGACTTGAATGAATGGAAAATGCCATGAAAAAATCATACACAAAGACAGAAGTACTTGGCAGCAAATTATAAAACAAATGTGAATTCTTCACATTTGGCAGATATTTGAAGGAGAGCAAAATGAACAAAATACAGTTCATTTGCATTTAGTTTGGTTCATTATCATTGTGGCTTGAATATAGTGTATAGTATTTCATTTGCTTCTTTATCATTGTGGCTTAATATAGTGTATACTATGTAATTTCCTCTGTTAGTATGGCAAATCAGACATGAAAATTGGTTTATTGGCTTTGAAGTGTTTGTATTTTCATTTTAAAGATCTCTTTCTAACATTATGGTGTGCAATTTATGCTTCTCATTTTTTCTTTTCTGTTGTTCATAGGGTTGTGGTTTATTTAATATATTCACATAATATTGTCAATAGCATGTGAAAATTTGTTCATTTATTTATTTATTTATTTTTTTTTTGAATCGTGGGCATTTATTCTTTACAAATTTTTGTGAACACTGCGATGTATGATTTGTTCTTCCAGCTAAAGATATTTCTTGCATGGTGATAGGTATTTAGTCACACCTTGTTTACACTGGCAGTGCCGGGTACCAGTATCTTACATCTTACATCCTTCCCGTGTCGTTAGACATCACATAGGGCTTGCGTAGTTGTTTGCCAAGTTTTCCTGTTTTCTGCGAGTTTTTCAACTTCATCAAGGGATGTTATGTCCATTAAACTGGCTTCTCTTAACAATGTCCTCTTTAGAGTTTCACATGGTCGACCTCTTTTTCTTCAGCCTGTTGTGTTCCACTTGATAGCTTGTTTTGATATTCTTTGATTGTTTCTTCTCATCACATGGCCTACATACATCCATCTTCTTTTTCTAATCACCCATGAGACTGGTTGTTTGCTCATCTGTCTTATCTCTGTGTTGTTCTTAAATTTGTTCCACTTTATATTAAGTATTTTCCTTAGGCATTTATTTTCAAAAGAGTCTAATTTCTTGTCTGTTTCTTTAGTTGTTTTCCAGCTTTTGCATTCATAAATGAGGGTGGATATTACATTTGAATTGAATAGTCTTAACTTGGTTTTCATGCTTATAACTTCTGAATGCCATATGTTCTCAAGATTCTTGAAGATCGATGCTGCTTTTGCAATTCTAATTCTAACTTCCTTTCTGGTGTCACCATCCTGGTCTATGTAGCTGCCAAGGTATGCAAATTGATTGACATCTTCAACATCTGTCCCTTCTACGTGTATTTTTTCCATTTTGATTAATGGGAAGTTTCATTAATTTTTTTGTCCTTGTTAATTTCAAGTCCTATTTTGCTAGCCAGTAAAGACAGGATATCTGTTTTTTCTTGCATGGAATTCACATTGTTACTGATAAGAGTTAGGTTATCAGAAAGGGAAAGATGCATGCCCTTAAAAATCTTATTTTTGTATCTCTGTCTGTTCCTCTCCACAGCTTCTTTAGTTGTTTTACTTTCTGAAGAGCGATAGATGTTCTTTTAATGTCCTATATTGATCTCTATTATTAGTTAGTAATTATCCAAGATATTCAAAACTCTCCACCTCATTCTCTCCATTTCTTTAGTTGATTTCCAGCTTTTGCATGCATAAATGAGGATGGATATTACTATTACATTTGAATTGAATAATTCTAACTTGGTTTTTATGCTTATAACTTTTGAATTCCATGTTCTCAAGATTTTTTAAGGACAATGCTGCTTTTGCAATTCTAACTTCCTTCCTGGTGTCACCACTCTGGACTATGTAGCTGCCAAGGTATGCAAATTGGTTTACTTCATCAACAACTGTTCCTGCTACATATACTTTTCCTTCTTGATTAATGAGAACCTTCATTATTTTTGTTTTGTCTTTGTTAATTTCAAGACTTATTTTGCTAGCCAAGGAAGTCAAAGAATCTGTTTTTTTCCTGCATCAGTTTCACATAGTCACTGATAAGAGTTATGTCATCTGCAAATCAAGGGTTCCATGTACCAAATCAATGCCAGTTTTACCTGTACAGCATCTTTTCGTTATAAAGTCTATGGTAATTTCAAAGAGCAAGGGAGATAATATACATCCTTGTTTCACGCCTGTTTCAATCTGAAACCATTTGCTCATTCCTTCTTCTGTGCTGACTGCACAAACATATCCATTGTAGAGGTCTCTAATGATGTTGACAATTTTAGATGGTTTTCCATATAGTCTTAAAATTCTCCACAATGAATATCTGTGTATGCTATCTTTTTAAACTCTATAAAGTTCAGAATTAACGGTTTCTGCTTTTCAATATGTTCTTCAAGTATTATTCTTAAAGTAATGATCTGGTTGAGACAGATTCTCCCTTTTCGAAATCTTGCCTGTTCTTCTCCCATTGCAGTATCCACTACAGCCTTAATTCTATTCATAATCACTGTACAAAACACCTTTGACACAATTAATAGTAAGGTTAGATAGAGGTGTATGGTGCAGTTTTACAAGGTGGCAGAGGGAGTGAGTCAAGTGAGAAAAAACAAATACTTTCTATTTTTTTTTTCTCACTTGACTCACTCCCTCTGTACCCTGTAAAACTGTACCATAACCTCTGTCTACCTTTATTATTTGAACCAGTTTTACTGCAGTCGCCATCCTTTTTATCTGGTAGTAAGGTTACACCCCTCCAGTTATTAGTCACTGAGGTTGCCTTTTTTAGGTATTTTAACAATAATTCCTTTTTTTCCATTTAGAAGGGACTTTTTCTTCTTTCCAAATTTTGTTAAACATTCTTTGTAGTTGGCTCATGTTGTCACTGTTAATAGCTTTTAACATTTCGACTATTATTTCGTCTTCACCTACAGCTTTGTTGTTAGACATTAGATTCACTGCTGTTTCAGTTTCATTCAGTGTAACTTCATCTAAGTTGACATTTAATTGTGGGACTGGTAAATTGGTTTCAATATTTAAATATGTGAATATTAATATATCCATATAAATATAAATATATATATAAATCATATTATATATGTGTGTGTGCATATGTGTGGTTGTGTGCGTGCATGTGTGTGTGTGTGGTTGTGTGCATGCATGTGTGTTTGTTATCATTAAATAATAAAGCTGTTCCTACATTTTTTCTAATTTATACATTTTGGTATCACAGCTTTACTGCAGTGCATTGTGTCTAGTTGTATGCCTATACACTAATTATTGTGTGTTATCAATATTTATTAATTCATTTGGGTGTGGTTGATTAAGTATTTCTTGGAAGTGTTCGCCCCATCTTTGCTTTTGGTCTTTACTTGATGTTAATGCATTGCCTGTTTTGCTAAAGACTGGTCTTTCTCTGGAGCTAATAGCACTTGTTAGCTTCTTCTGTATGTTATATAGAGTCTTGCTATCTCCTGTTCATGCTGCATTTTCTGCTTCTTTTGCCATATTGTCTATATATTCTCTTTTGTTTCTTCTAGCTGAACTTTTCACTTTATTGTCTAGTTCTTTGTATGTTGCTTTTGCCAAAACTTTTCAAAGATCTGTCTTTACATTTAACATGGCTAATTTGGCTGCTCGTCTTTCATGTATATATTTCCATATGTTATCTGATATCCATGTTTTTCTACTTGCTGATTGCAGTCCAGCACTCGCTTTTGCTGCTGTGATCAAGGCTGTGCTGTATGAATTCCATAATACATCTATATCTGTCTCGTCTACCTCGCTGAGCTGGTATTTTCTTCTTACAGGCTATGCCTGTTTATCTTTCTGAGTACTGATTTCTTGTGTTGGCTTTTCCGTTTGTCTTATCTTCCCTATACACAGGTTGTGATCACTGTTGACATCTGCACCCCTATATGCTCTTACATCTATCAGAGATGTTCTGAATTGTTTTCTAATACAAAAATGATCTGTCTGGTTTCTGGTTCTATCATCTGGGGATATCCATGTTGTTTTATGTATTTCTTTGTATGGGAATATTGTTCCTCCAATGACCATGTCATCTGTTAGACATATTTCAATTAATCTTTCTCCATTCTGATTTATTGTATCAAATCCTTCTTTCCCCATTCCTTTTTTGACGTCGGTGTTATCTTTCCCTACCTTGGCTTACTCTGTTGGTGAGTTGTAGTTGGTAGTAGAAATCGTCTTTTATTTCATCATCTCCGTCGTTCGTGGGTGCATAGAATTATATGATTGACATTCTTCCATGCCTTATCTTTGTATCATACTCTTATCATATGACTGCTCACTGGTTCCCATTCTGTAAGGCTGTTTACTGCCCAGATGACATAATTATACCCACTCTTTCTTGGTATGTCCCATCGTCTCTGCCAGAATATATTATTAACTTACGGTTTTCCAACGTTCCTTTCCCTGCTTCTGGCCATCGCATTTCACTGATGCCCAAAACATCTAGGTGATATCTATCCATTTCTTTTATTACATGAGCAGTTTTTTTTTTTTTTTTTGTACCAGTATAAACTTTAAAAAAAATCTTGCTTTGGATGTGTTCCATGAGTTTTATCTTCTGCAGCCTTCATTCCCCCTCACAACCTCGCCTCACATTTCTTCAACTACCCAGGACAGGCGTATAAAAACCTTGGTCCTTGTTTTCTTGTTTATTTTGTAGCAGATTAAATAATTGACCTTTAAACTGTTGCACAAGTTCGCGGACTTTGACACTGTTTCATTGTCCAGATTTGGCGAGCATAGTTTGAAATGAAGTATTCCATTTCTGAAAGACACAGTTACCATAGCATCTCGTTTTTATTTTGCTCATTTAGTAACATAATTGTCAATACGTATAGTTTGTTTCCTCGTGTAAGAATCTGCATTTCAGTTACGGAGAATATGTTTGACGTACTATTTTATATTTTTGTTGTAATGAAAAAGAAAATCTGGATGCCTATATCCAAACAAACAAAATGGCGGCGCTAGTGAGATTGTTGTGTTCTCCTCTCACTTTATTCAAACTGGTACGGAGTTTTTTGTTTTTTTTTTCTTACATGTGTTTTTGTACATATATTTACGTAAATGTGATGAGTCTTTCTCTGTTGTCATTTCGACGTAAGTCAGTCAGTCATTTGCATGTCCCTTGCGGAACTTTGCCTCACTAACAGCTCTCATCTTTCTGTGCTTTTGGACACTATAGTGACATTTCCGGTATACCCTTTGCGTGCTAATGGTCATTATAATGATCATTGTTTTGTTTCAATAAAACAACCGGTGTAACATTTAGATTGTACATATTTCGTCCGCGAATCCGGTGACACTTTTCAAAATGGCGAAAGAGTGCCTAGTTACGAGCGATGCCGAGCGAGAAAAAGGAAGAGAAAGACCGAAATTTTTCAATTTTTGGTGATGTAGATAGGGGTATGGACATGGCCTGTGACCACCCCACTGCTCTTGAATGTATCCCAAATAGATCTAGACATATTTAGACGACTGGAGAAGTAATTAGGAGTTATTTCAGACATTAATTTAGCGAGAATGCAACATAGAATCAGAATATGGGATCGACAAGTAGATCTACACATCTCAGATGGTAAGTAGTGTAGACCTAGACCTAGCTGATGGTGAGCTGGACACAATCATTGTCCAAAAACATCACATTACTTCTTTTTTCCTAAAAAACTCTGCATTTAAGAAATTTTCCTTCATTTAGTTATACTTTGAAACATAATGAGTATATGGAAGTACATGGAAATACTGTTTTCCATTCCATTTTATAACTATACCCCCTGACATATCAAGACCCGCGTTTTTACTCTAGCACTCCAGAACATGTCCGTATTTCTTCCTCCAGCACAGGAAGAGGTAGTTATCTTGGTTGTAAACAAGATGCCCTGCTGCTGATGCGTCCATTCGCAGATCATCAACGTTATCTTGCCATCTTTGCCTTGGTCCTCCTCTCTTTCTTTTTCCCATTATGTACCCTTCCAAGTCTATCTTATCATAACATTTATTATGTCCAAAATATTTAAGTTTTATATGTTTAATCTTCCTTACCAGCCAACCTTCTTCAATAATTCTTGTAGTATGGATATATTTGTTCTTTTTTGTGTCCATGCTGTTTGAAGGACTCATCTGTAGCATTTAAATTCAAAGGCATTTATGTGTTTCTCAGTTGTTTTGTTAAGTATCCAATGAAGGATGTGTAAAGGCATATGATGGGAAAGATGCATGCCCTTAAAAATCTTGTTCTTGTAGTCTGTTCCTCTCCATAGCTTCTTTAGTTGTTTTATTTTTTTGAAATGTGATAGATATCCTCATTAGTTAGTAATGATCCAAGATATTCAAAACTCTCAACCTTTTCCAATTTTTCTTCATTGATATATATTTCAGCTGCCTTATTTGTTTTGTCAGTTGTCATCAATATACTTTTCTTTGCGTTAAGATAAAGGTTTAGCTCTTTGGTGTTCTTACTGGCTGACATAATTAGTCTTTCCATTCCTTTTTGTGTTGTGGACAGTAATACTGTGTCATCATTCAATCTAAGTAATTCTGCTTATTTAAACTTTTTTCTTAGACATTCAGATTTTCTTTCTTTTTTTTTTTTTTTTAGAATTCATTATAAACAGTACTAACCCTAACCCTAACATTCTGAAGGATAAAAGTCTTACTATTTTCAATGATGGAAGTCTTGCTGTTCGCGAGGACAAAAGTCTTGGTACTCTCGACGCTAGATGTCTTGGTATTCGCAGTTATGAAAGTCTTGCAAGTTATGGTTTATGGTCCAGACTGTCATTGCACTCTGGACATGTCCATAGGCGTTAAATCTCCCCCCCCCCCCCAATGACTCAAGCCACTGTCTGTGTATAGAACCTGCCTTGACCTTCTGGATCATACTCATCGGATCACTTAATATTCAGACTTGAGCATAGTTCTGTGCTCCAGCCAGATGAATGCTTTCATCACTGCCATCGCCTCCATCATCATGCCGCTCGTGGTCATAGTGAAGGCACCGCTGACTTCTTGGATTGTTCTGCCCACTGATTGTGTTGTGAATGGTTTTAATCTTGTACATTGGACTCATTTGTGTAAATAACAGCATCTGCCTAACTGGAGTTTTCGCTGATGAAGGAGTTTACCTCAGCATTCACAGCAAGTGGATTCTGCTCCCTGCTTCTCTTGTCAAGTCTGACTGTGCAGGGTTAGCCGGCCCTGTATGCTAGAGGCACAGGTTATTTTCCTGGCTGGGGCTGATGTTGTTAGTTTCACAGAGCTGCTTGATAATATCTTCTGCAAGACCCATCCATGACTTGTCCCTCTTTAGCCTGTCACAGTTTTTCTTTTAGCAGTTCTTGGACATGTGGGGTGCTCTTTATCTGCACTTGTCTTGAGGTATGCATGCGCCATCCATTCTTGATCCTGTGATTCATGGTTGGGAGATAAGGAGCTTCTCATCGCTACACATGAAGTGTCTCCCATACATCCCAAGACATGGGAAGAAGGACATAAGGGAAGAGGACATAAATCTTGTTATCTGTGATAATGAAAGTCCTGCAGTTCTGGAGGATAGAAGTCTTGTTATCTGCAAGGATGAAAGTCTTGCAGTTTTGGAGGGTAGAAGTCTTGTTATCCGTGATGATGAAAGTCTTGCTGTTAATGAGGATAGAAGTCTTGCTTTTCACAAAAGTAGAAGTCTTGCTGTTTGTGACTTTGGAAGTTCAAGATCTAATAACTTGTGAGGAGGTAAAAGAGTTTATCATGTAAAATTTGTGGTTTCAGAATAGTCTATGGTGAACTAGTACAGTTTAATGGCTAAACATTTCCTTGAGTAGCTATAACTAGTTTAATATTAAGTGGCTGTAAACCTTCACATGGAGGCAGTGCAGTTTAGTATTCAGAGGCTGTAAACCTTGACACGGAGGCAGTGCAGTTTAGTATTCAGTGGCTGCAAGCCTTCATGTTGAGGCAGTGCAGTTTAATATTCAGAGGCTGTAAACTTTCACGCGGAGGCAATGCAGTTTAGTATTCAATGGCTGTAACACACAGAGGCAGTGCAGTTTAGTATTCATTGGCTATAAACCTTCATGCAGAGGCAATGCAGCTTAATATTCAGTGGCTGTAACATGTGGAGGCAGTGCAGTTTAGTATTCATTAGATGTAAACCTTCACGTGGAGGCAGAGCAGTTTAGCATTCAGTGGCTGTAAACCTTGATGTGAAGGTAGTGCAGTTTAGTATTCAGAGGCTGTAAACCTTCATGTAGAGGCAGTGCAGTTTAATATTCAGTGGCTGTAAACCTTCACATGGAGACAGTGCAGTTTAGTATTCAGAGGCTGTAAACCTTCACGTTGAGGCAGTGCAGTTTAATATTCAGAGGCTGTAAAGCTTCACATGGAGGCAGTGCAGTTTAGTATTGTGGCTGTAAACCTTCACGTTGAGGCAGTGCAGTTTAGCATTCAGTGGCTGTAAACCTTCACATGGAGGCAGTGCAGTTTAGCATTCAGTGGCTGTAAACCTTGATGCGAAGGTAGTGCAGTTTAGTATTCAGTGGCTGTAAACCTTCATGCAGAGGCAGTGCAGTTTAGTATTCAGAGGCTGTAAACCTTCACGTGGAGGCAGTGCAGTTTAGTATTCAGTGGCTGTAAACCTTCATGCAGAGGCAGTGCAGTTTAGTATTCAGAGGCTGTAAACCTTCACGTGGAGGCAGTGCAGTTTAGTATTCAGTGGCTGTATATCTTCGTACAGAAACAATTTTTTATAAATAGGAAACGATGAGACTTTCGTATGGTAATGTAAGAGAACACAATTTTGTAGAATTAGACCTCGAAAAAATTGTAGACAAAGCACTTTAGTGAGACGTGAGAGAAAGAAAAATCACAAACTGAGCCATCTCAGAGGGTCTGTCTGATATGGCTCAGTTCTTCAGTACGCTGTTCTCTCGTGGCTAGATGACTGGTCATTCTACCGGAGTCCGTGTTCGAATCCCAGGTAATTCTCTTGTGATTTTTCTTTCACTCACATCTCCCTAAAGTGCTTTGTCTACAATTTTTTCGAGGTCTATACATTCGTACAGAACTGTAAACCTGTGTATTCTCACACTTTGTTTTTATGATGAGCTGTGGTGTTGTCATAATGGTTCTATTTTATCATCGTATACATTGTCACCCAGGATTTTATTGTATCATCTTGTATGTTGTCAGCCAGGATATTATTGTATCATCTTGTATGTTGTCAGCCATAATATTATTGTATCATCTTCTTTGTTGTCAGTCAGGATATTATTTTATGATTATGTACGTTGTCAGCCATTATATTTTTGTATTATGATGTACATTGGCAACCAGGATATTATTGTATTGTAATGTATGTTGTCTGCCAGGATATTATTGCATCATTTTGTACATTGTCAGCTAGGATATTATTATATTGTCATGTATGTTGTCAGCCAGGATATTATTGTCATGTATGTTGTCAGTCAGGATATTATCATATGATCATGTATATTGTCAGGCAGGATATTACTGTATCATTCTGTATGATATAACATTAGACAGAATGATACAATAATATCGTAGATAACATACATAATGGTACAGTAGTAGCATGGAATGCAGTACAGAATGATACAGCAACACCCTAGATAACATGGTACATAATGATACAAGAACACCCTAGATAACATGATACAGTATGATACAATAACACCCTAGATAACATGGTACAGAATGATACAAGAACACCCTAGATAACATGATACAGAATGATACAATAACAACCTAGATAACATGGTATAGAATGATACCATAACACCCTAGATAACATGGTAGAGAATGATACAATAACATTCTAGATAACATGGTACAGAATGATAATATAGTATCCAAGATATACTGGCTGTGGAGTATGCGAAACAAGCATTGGGAACATAAGTAATTTCATTTGCCACAACCAATGCCAGTCCTCCGTGGCGGAATCGCTAAAGACGCACTTCAAAAAGTGCAGTACCAACTGGAAGATCATGGGTTCAATCCCGGGACGAAAAAAAAAGCAACAACTCACAAGACCTCTGGGAGTCATGACCCAGAGGGGCCCACCACCATTAGAGTGTCAGGAGTTTAATAGAGCCAAAACACTTGTCTGAGGGGGGGTACTTCCTCTGATGATCTGAAGGAGTTGTGTTGTTGTTCCGCTCTCTACAGTAGAGAGTTTCCTGCATATTTACTTTGTCACACTTTTTGGTTTATCATTAATTTATTACATTTTTTGTTGTTGTTGCCGAAATCTTCTTTATTTTATTATACAATATTTGAGTGTTAAAACATTACTTTGTCACATATTTTGCTAAAGTCATCATTATTTTACCACATAACATATTGTTTCTGAATGTGACATCTTAATGCAGCATGAAGGGTGTGTGAAGCGTGTGGTTGTAGGTGTAAGAGCTCTAACCACTGGACCTATAAAGGAAGAGCAGGCCTCGCTGGCATCAGGGATCTCTTTTGGTATGTTTTCTAGATTAGACTTTCATTTCTACATCACTGCAAAACTTGTATACACTACTAAACTTGTATATATATATATATTTTTTTTTTTTTTTTTAAATGTAACTTTTGTACAGTTTCATTTATCCATCATAAAAACCCACCAAAAATGATGCATTTGAGCCATGAGATGGCCGTCAGATTTAGACTTACATGTTAGCTGTGAGTTGTTTGTTCTCTTCTTGTTCCCATTTATCCATCATAAAAACCCACCAAAAATGATACATTTGAGCCATGAGATGGCTGTCAGATTTAGACTTACATGTTAGCTGTGAGTTGTTTGTTCTCTTCTTGTTCCTCATATACATTTACAGTCGATGTCTGCAGTTCTGTCACTTGGATACATTTTTTGGGTAGTTCCTGTACAGAAACACAGAGCTTGGTGTGGTTTGTAGGTGCATCTCAGTGTCTCATAGTTGATATGGGTTTGGATTCGCATGTGGTCTTCATGGGTTGTGCTGTGGCACAGATGATATTAGAGTAACTACATCTGAGAGGTCAGGTATCAACTTACGTAGATGCTTGATCTAATGGATGAAGCCATCTTTTTGTGAAATTAATAAATCTCTCCCTCAAGGGATGGCTTATTTAGCTGAGGAACTTCTCTCTCAGGGTCATGACTTCTGCATCTCTACATTTTTTTAGCGCTCATACACAAACTATTTTCTACATTTCTTCTACTCGTATTGAGCTCACAGCACTTAACGATAATCCATAGTGGCTGATTTTGTTGTATCATGCTTGATGCCATACACCAAGCTGTTGAACCATATTTTAGATGTGGTAGAATGCTTTGTTGATATACATTCTTGAGGATTTTTCCACTGGCTCCACTTGTGGTTCCACTCAGTTTTATTAGTATGGCTAACTTTCTTTTAGCTTTTTCTTCTGCATTATTGATGTGTTGCTTCTAGGTCAGTTTTGTGTCTTGTTACTCCTAGGTTGTTTGTCTGTCAGTGTTGTTCCATTCACGAAGGTGCGTCTTGCTTTCTGTTTAGATGAAAGAGTGAACAGAGTGGTACTTGATTTCTCAATGTTGACACTTACACACCATTTGTTTGTCTATGATGTCAAGGTGTCTGCTGGACTTTAAAACCTCTGTGTAGCAACTGTCACATGTTTGTACACCACATAACCAGGTCATCTGCATACAGTGCCATTTATGATTCCAAGGGGAAGTTCCTTGACCAGGTCAAATGAATCCAAGGAAGAGAGTAGATGAAAAGAGTCTTTGAGATACATCATGTAATAGCAGTACTTGTTTGGATTTTATGTCCATCCATTACTAACCTTGCTCTTCTGTTGTGTAGACAGAATTTTGTCCAGTTGTGTAGTCTACCACTCACATTGCAGTTTATAGTTTCTATAGCAGACCCTATTTTCATAGTTTATCAAAAGCTGCAGGAAGAATTAGATCACATATCAGCCTGGTACAGCACCTTCAGAGCAATGGCTAAACCTGCAAAGGCAGCTGTGTCATGGTTTTCCCTATATAACCATCTTACCAACAGATCATCTTGCCTATGGGTGAGCTTCTGTAGGGATGTTATAGAAAGAAATAATTCAATGAAGTATCCTGGGGGGGGGGGGTAATGTTCAAAGATCACGTAGAGCACATCACAGCTAAAGCCAGGAAGGGATTAGCTACAGTAGAAATCATTGTAGCAGAAAACCTTGGACAGCCACTGTTAGTTCTCTTACATCAGGAGTTGGTCCTCCCATTGATTGAGTATGCACTGGAAATTCATATTTTTTTCATAAAAACCCACCAAAAATGATACATTTGAGCCATGAGATGGCCATCAGATTTAGACTTACATGTTAGCTGTGAATATAGATTCTGAACAGGAATGGGTTAACACATCACTAAAGTTAAAAGTGGCTCTATCTGTTGATATTATACTCAGCAGAAGATGCAGAGAACATATTCCTGATACATTAGATGCTGAGGTCAAAGCACTAGTTAGTGAAAGCAGCAGAGATGGTTTTGATAGATCATTGGTTCAGGGCAAGAGATGTGCCCAGTCCTTTACAGTCAGCTTAAATGGCAGAATGGTGAAAAAATCCAGTGGTGCTATTGCTGCAACAACAGGCAGCCTCACAATGGAAACCATGGCTGTGACAAAAGCACTGAACTGGTTCAAGTCACAAGACTACATACAAGCATACATTCTGAGGGAAAATTCAGGTTGTCTATCTAAGGCACAATGATTCAGATCATTGCAGATGTCACAGATCTATTGACTGATCTTCATTTTTGCACCAGCCATGCTTGTGTCAGGGAAAATGAAAGAGCAGACATCATCAATGTTATAAGAGAAGCTGGTTGAAGAAAAGACTTCACTGACAACTGTGAATTAGTGTCATTGTCAAGAGTGGAGGAGTTATTGGATGGTGAAAAATAATTCATGAAGAGCTCCAGACAGATGGTCAGCCAACAAAGAATGAGTGTAACCAGTTATTGGACACTAAAGGAAATACTGAAGAGGAGATCAGAGTACTTGTAGATGTGTTCAGAGTGCATGGATGATGGTCCTTTCTTGTATGTAACTGTCAAAAGCATTTCTCAAATCTGTTTATGTTGTTGTAATGTGTCCTCAGTCTCTTGAGAGCGATAGGTTTCATCACCGTCTATACTGTAGTAGTGCCTGAAACCTGCTTGTTGTGGAGTTTGAATGTTTTCACTTTTTGTCGTGTCATTGATTCTTTCCACTGTTTAGAGAGGCAGTATCACTGTTTTTACCCAACTTTATTAACAATAACATACTTCTTCTTTCTAGATGTGAACCAGCCTGCATGTGGTAAAATATCCAAGAGCTTATTCATTACTGCCACTCCCAGGTTCTTGATCATTTCAGTGCTCACTCCATTTAGTCCAAATTGAGTTTGGAGATTTCTAGTTCTAAGTTACTGCATGTGATTGATGCATCCATAATTTCTGATTTTGTTGTGCACTGGTCCTCTTCTTTCAGCAGATCAGTGCGCACTCTTCGCTGTGGTTTTCCACTCCTGTATTAGTGTGATCTTTGTATTTCTTTCAATGCTCTCTTCATTTAACTAATCAACTACCAGTTTCTTTCCATCCTTTTAAAAATTTAAGGACTCTTGGTTTTTTTCTCGCCAGCTTTATCATCTGACATGCAATTTGACCATCAGAAATTTGACCTCAGCATGTTGATAATTACAGAGCTCAGAGACAAGGGATACACATGGAAGGAAGGAGAGAATAATTCCAAGAACAGGGATGACTGGAGAACCTTTATCCATGGCCTATGCTGTCAAAGTTACTATAGTCATGGGAGATTTTAATGCCAAAGTTGGTAAAGGAAGAACTTCAGACATTGTTGGTGACTATGGACTGGGGGAGAGGAATGACAGAGGTAGTAAATTAATTGAATGGGCAAGAATACACAGCATGGTTGTAGGAAACGTGGTTTAAACAAGAAGACTGGCAATGTGGTGCAGCCTAGATAGAAAGACTTTTAACCAGATAGACTATGTAATAATCAACATACGATTTCGGAATGCTTTACTGACAACAAAAACCATGCCAGGAGCTGACTGCAATAGTGACCATGACCCACTCTGTGGAAAAATTAGAATAAAACTAAAGAAAGCATGCAGAAAAGTGAGACACATCAAACTGAATACAGAACTCCTTAAAAATGACCAAGAACTACGAGAACAATACAAAGATATTATAACAAATAGATACAATGCAATACCAAAGATAAATAGTATAGATGAACAGTGGGCAATGTTAAAATGTTCTATCCACCAAACTGTTAAGGAGATAATGCCACCAAAAAAAAGAAGCCCCTAAAATTAAATAGATGACAGATGACATCTTAGGACTGATGGACAAGAGAAGAAGAGTAAAAATAACCAAGAAAAATATAGCAAGATAAATAAAGAAGTAAGACGCAAATTCAGAGAAGCAAAAGAAGTGTGGTTAAATGAAGAGTGCAGACAAATAGAGGACTCTCATAATAAAGACAGCAAAAACATGCACAAACGAATTAGTGAACTCACAGGCAGGAAAACAAAATATACCCCATGATGCCTGAAATCAAAAGAAGGTAAAATGTTAATGAGAAAAGAAGACGTTGTGGACAGGTGGACAGAGTATATCGGTGAGCTTATGGAGGAGAAAGACCAGAATTAACACTGGATACTGAAAACTGTGATGGACCAATACTTGAAGATGAAATCATAGATGCCTTCAAACACATGATGAAAGGAAAAGCGACTGGGCCTGATAATATAAAAATATAAGAAATAGAGTTGCTAGAGGAGATAGGATTAAAAATAATAACCAAGTTACTGAATGACATTTACAACAGTGGTTATATTCCCAGTGACTTGCTTAAATCCACGTTTATAGCACTACCAAAGAAACCAGGTGCAAAGGAATGTGATGACCACCGGATAATAAGCCTCTCATGTCACATAACGAAGCTACTTCTGAGAATCATTATGAGAAGAACAAGGAAAAAGATAAAAATAGAAATAGCAGATGAACAGTTTGGATTTGTTGAGGGAAAGGGAACACAGAATGCCATTTATGCTTTACGAACACTAACAGAAAGAGCTTTAGAAGTACAGAAAGATCTCTACTTATGCTTCACTGATTACACCAAGGCATTCAACAAGGTGAAGCATAATGAAATTATTAAAATGCTTGAAGACATCAGTATAGATGGCAAAGACCTGAGGATTGTAAAACATCTATACTGGCACCAAGAAGCAGCAGTTCGAGTTGAAAATAGAACTGGAAAATATCAACCTATAAAACAAGGGGTGCGACAAGGATGTGTACTATCTCCAGATCTTTTTTCTCTGTACAGCGAGAATATTCTAAGAACGATCATCACAGAACCAGGCATAAAAATTGGAGGATACTTCTTCTTCTTCTTCTTCGTTCACCTCTACCACCAAAAACCGCACTGTGAACCTACTGAATTCACGCCTGTGGTCCTCGTTAGGTCCCGTGGTTCCCTGTGTGGTCCAAAATAGACCACACGAGATCCACAAGAGGACCACAAGGGGTTCAGAGTATCACAGTGCTTTAGCCTGTATTCTTGGTGGGTCTCGGAAGCGGGATTGCGTGACACCGTGGTTTTCATTGCACCAGTTTAGTCTAAGGTTGGACTTTCTCACCGGAAGACCTCGACGTGTTTAGGATATCAGTGCATCCCTACTGGGTGAGAGGCGGTAGCCCACCCAGGCCAGAGTTGGCCGGGAGGAGCACCGCTCCACGCACGGCAGCTGAAGATCTCGCCAACAGCGGCAGATGAGCTACCAAACGTGCCTCTCATCTACCCTAAGTAACTGGTTTTCAGGCGCCAGATATTTGCCCTCGCCCCTTCTCCTGTCAGTTTAAACAGTTCTGCCACGGGAAGGCCAGGAGCTGGACTTGACTGCCAGAGGCTGTTTGTGGCGTGTTTGCAGTCCTTAGAACCTGGAGGATACAATATTAACAATGTTCGGTATGCTGATGACACAGTGCTAATAGCTGAGAACCAACAAGACTTGCAAAATCTCTTGGATAAAGTCGCCAAAGAAAGTGAACAGAAAGGCCTTACTTTGAACATCAAAAAGACAGAGACTGTGTGCATGCAGGAAACTCTCTACCGTAGAGAGCAGAACAATACAACTCCTTCAGATCATCAGAGGAAGTACCCCCCTCAGACAAGTGTTTCAGCCCTGTCAAACTCCTGACACTCTAAGGGGGGTAGGCCCCTCTGGGTCATGACTCCCAGAGGTCTTGTGAGTTGTTGCTTTTTTTTTTTTTTCCCTAGTCCCAGGATTGAACCCATGATCTTCCAGTTGCCACTGCACTTTTTAGTGATTTAGCTATGGAGGACTGGTATTGGTTGTGGCAAATGAAATTACTTATGTTCACAGTGCTTGTTTCGCATACTCAACAGCCAGCATGAGGCCATTTCTGCTGTTTCTGAAAGGCTTCTCAAAGCCCTTGCTCTTGCTTGTCCCTTTATGCCAAGTTGCTTACATAGGTCATATGCTGATGTTGCTACGAATCCTCTTGCTCGCACTTCTACAGCTATCACTTTTGCCCTGATTCCTGCCCCCTGCCTCAGTTGCTTGACCAGATCATTGTACTTCTCCAATTTGAATAAATGCTGTTCCTCTATTCTAGTTTCGTATGGGACCGTAAGCTCAATCATTATTAATTCCTGTTTTTCTGTGGAGTACACTACAATGTCTGGTTGGATTCCTGTGTTCTTGATGGCAGTCGGGTATTCTCTTCTTCCTGGAAGGTCCGCTATCACATCCCGTGGTTATATCTAAGAAACAGAATCCAGGAAGTATGCCTGACTGACTGATGACATATCCGAGATACTTTGCCTCATAGGCCACAAAGTGGCATTTCGATGGTTTGAGCTTGACCTTGTGCTCGAGTAACTGGTTGAATACCATCTGAAGATCGTGAACATGGTCTTCGATCGTTCCATCAGTGAACACCAGTATGTCATCCATATATGCTTGAGAAAACTTTCTTAAGCCCTGTAATACTGTGTCTATGAGTGCGACAAAGGTAGATGGTGCCCCTTTAAACCGAAGATAATAAAATTAAACTTGAAATAGCCAAGATGGCAGCTAAAAGCTGACTTCTGCTGTGCATCTTCGGAAAAAGGGAATGCACCAAAAGCCACATTGAGTATTCAAAGTGCTGAAAAATTTGGCTTTTCCTGTCGTGCTGAGAATATCCTCAATGCGTGGAAAGGATATGACAATGAACGCGTCACAGCATTAAGTGTACGTTAGTCGCAACAGAAGTGATGTGTACCATCCTTCTTAGTCACCAAGACTACCAGTGATGACCATTCTGAGATTGTGCAGGAAATGATTCCATCTCACACCATGTTCTCGACTGTCTTCTCAATTACCTCCTTACTCGTTAAAGGAGTACAGTAGGGTTTCCTGGAGATTGGGGGAATAATCGTCTGTATCAGTCTCCTTCTGTACTGTCGAGTTGTGAGAAATCTCGAATCAGCCAAGGCAAAGACATCCTTGTTTTGTGTCAACAAACTGGATATAATGTTCTTGTGCTCATCAGGGCACTGAACCTGTTGAACGATAATCTCACAAAACGACTTTCAGATGTTGACTCCTTAGTATCAGAATCTTACTCATCAGAATCCACTGACTCTGTGAGTGGTGTCAACTTGCCTAAATGCAACCTCGTTTTAGTTTAATATGCTTGCTCGAATGAATTATGACTGTCATCACTGGACAGTAAGATGTGCAGAGCTCAGAAACTGAATCCACCAACTCTAACTTGGGTTGTGAGAGTAAGAAAGGTGTGTCTGTGCCCTGAACCATGTAAGAACTTCCAGAAGGGAAATATGGCTGAGCTTTCGCCTTGAGAGGAATGAGATTGACAGAACAAGGATAAAGAAGCAAAGAACGCTGGACACAAAGAATAGAAGCATTGTGTGCTTCTAACTCTAAAGGAATCTTTTTGTTATGGATTTTTAGTGTATTAGATTTGTAGTCTATCGCAGCACCAGCGCGAGAAAGGAAGTCACGTCCAAGAATGGCGGAGCCGTTCATGTTACGAATCACATAGAAGCAATTGGAAACAGTAACACCAGCAACAGAAATAGGTAGGTAAACTCTGCCAATTACTCTCATGGAAGTTGCAATGACACTCTGCAGAGTAATCCTAGCAGGCAAGAGTTTAGGAGCAGAATCTAAGGATCCGTAGACAGAATCCTTAAGCAAGCAGACACTAGCTCATGTGTCTAACAAAGCTCTAATTTTACAGGAACCAGTAGAAATTAGGACAGAGGTAGGTGTAGAAGGGTTCGCAGCCACCAAGAGTATTAGTGAAGCATGCGAAAAATGAACAGATTTCTTGGCAGGTTTGGATGGTGTAATTGTTCAATTGACACACTCGAGTTCACAATGCGCTGACTATTCAGGTCAAATGTGAACTATGATCTCTGTCGTTCTGCCTACAAAATCTGGCTATATGATCCTGTCTTCCACATGTAAAACAATATTTAGTTTCACGTGGTAGTGTACTTGGGGATGTACTCCTTCTGGTATTCGACCTCTGTTGGTCTGTTCTACCTTCTACATATGCATAGCTGATATTTGAGAATTCTCTTGATGAGAGACCGGTTGTACTCTCTGTGAACTCGCATGAGGTGTCTCTCTGTGTGTTGACATCTCTTTTGTAGCTAAGGTACCTGAAATAGAACCCAGTCAGGAACTACAACTAATGTTCACCGACTTATTAAGAGCATGTTCTTGCAAAGATAAATCTGTGGCTTTGTCAAAAGTGTCAGGTTCATCGCTCAGTAATTTGTCTTCCCCTTGGAATTAATGCATCAATGAAAGATTGTACAAGTTGTCTCTGTGCTAGCGGTAGAGAAAGCAACTTTAGCTGCACCGCTGATGTGATCAGCTAAGCCTTGGACGGACTCTCTTTGTCTGATTGTTGCTAGCGTGTGGCAGATCTCTTTTGGAGTCTGTAGCACTCCATAGCGTGCTAGCAAGACATCCACAAACTCCTCCCATGACTCCTGAAGCTTGAAGGACCTGTCGTGCAAAGGTACACCAAGAGCTTCTTAAAGTACATGTCCACGGCCCTTACATCCATCAACTTGTCTATCTCACTGAGCCAATGTTTCAACTTAACTGGGTCTTCGTCAAACTTTTCTACAGCTGAAAAGACATGTGAGTATGTGATGTCCTCGCTGATTCTTGACAGAGTGTCTTGAACTACGCCCAACAAGTTCGACGTAGAATGAGATGAAGCCATTTTTACCTTCACTGATGTTACAAATTCAGTACAAGCAATATATAATACTGAAAATCACTTCAACAAATATGCAGGAAACTCTCTACTGTAGAGAGCGGAACAACAACACAGCTCCTTCAGATCATCAGAAGAAGTACCCCCCCTCCCCCCTCAGACAAGTGTTTCGGTCCTATTAAACTCCTGACACTCCAAGGGGGGTGGGCCCCTCTGGGTCATGACTCCCAGAGGTCTTGTGAGTTGTTGCTTTTTTTTTTTTCCTAGTCCCAGGATTGAACCCATGATCTTCCAGCTGCCACTGCACTTTTTTGAAGTGTGTCTTTAGTGATTTAGCTATGGAGGACTGGTATTGGTTGTGGCAAATGAAATTACTTATGTTCCCAATGCTTGTTTTGCATACTCCACAGCCAGCATGAGGCCTTTTCTGCTGTTTCTGAAAGGCTTCTCAAAGCCCTTGCTCTTGCTTGTCCCTTTATGCCAAGTTGCTTACATAGGTCATATGCTGATGTTGCTACGAATCCTCTTGCTCGCACTTCTACAGCTATCACTTTTGCCCTGATTCCTGCCCCCTGCCTCAGTTGCTTGACCAGATCATTGTACTTCTCCAATTTGAATAAATGCTGTTCCTCTATTCTAGTTTCGTATGGGACCGTAAGCTCGATCATTATTAATTCCTGTTTTTTTGTGAAGTACACTACAATGTCTGGTCGCATTCCTGTGTTCTTGATGGCAGTCGGGTATTCTCTTCTTCCTGTAAGGTCCGCTATCACATCCCATGGTTATATCTAAGAAACAGAATCCACCAGCATGCAGTATAAAATTAAACGGAGCTATTCTAAAGCAGGTGCAGAAATTCAAATACCTTGGAGCAGTAATAACTTCATATGGGAAATGCAGAACAGAAATTAGGAACAGAATAGGCCAAGCAAAGACTGCATTTCAGAGAATGAGAAACATATTATCCAACACACCCTTATCAATGAATGTTAGAAAACGAGTCCTAAAATGCTATATTAAACCTGTCTTGTTATATGGAAGTGAATCATGGACATTAGGCAGGTCTGCACAAAATCATTGGAAGCAGCAGATATGTGGTTTATTAGAAGAATGTTGCGAATCCCCTGGACAGCAAAAATAACTAATGAAGAATGTATGAGAAGAGCTGGAGAGACAAAAATCTTGTTAAAAAAATAAGAGAGAGACAATGTACTTTCATAAGACATGCAATGAGAAGAGGGGGCATATAAAATATTATAACAACAGGAAAAATAGAAGGAAGAAGATCAAGAGGAAGACAAAGAGAAGTGATACTGGACAGTCAGATGAGATTGTGTGAGAGGAGGTCACCAACTGAGCTGATGGCCTGCATGAAGGATCGGGTACTCTGGAGAAGCATAATAGCCAATGCCAGTCAGCATGGCACCTGATGATGATGATGATGCTTTCAAAGGAATGAAAGGCGATTATGATGATGTTGGTAATTATTGTGGCATTTTTGGCATGGTCTATATTTTTCTTACTTTCAGGCTGTTTTCATATCATCATGCAGTTTTACCAGGTTGCTAGACCAGTGTGGTTTGTAGCTCCTGTCAACTCCTCTGGGAATGGTTTAGTGGGCAGTCTGAAGGCTGCTGTTAATGTTCCTAGCTTCTGTGGGTGTGGATGTTTCACCAGGATACCTGTAGGGTGTTTGTATGTTGTCCAATTTCCTTTCTATAGTTCCATCTTGGGAGAGGGCTACCGGTAATAATGAGTTCATTTTCTATGGTCAGGAAGACTGGTTGATGGTTGCTACTTCCAAAGTGTTTTCAAACTATGCCTATGATGTTTCAATTCAAGTCCAGTGAGTAGAATACTAGATTTGTATGCCAAGCCTTGGAATAAAATCTAATGGCCCAGGAGAAGTCCATTTTCATCCTGCCAGTTGTTAAGTTCCTGTCCTCTCCTGTTGGTGCGGTCATGGCCCTAGCTCTATGAATGGCTGTTAAAATCTCCACAGACCAGCCTCTCTTTATGTGGGACTGTTTCCAGAGCAAGTGGGCAATCACAAGGACTCTTGTAGTTAAGGAGGTGGAAGTCTGTATTACTAGTTTTTAGATAGATCGTCTGGTATTCAGCTTCTGCCATTTGACATGAACTGATGTTATTCTTAATGAGTGTGAGTACTCCTCCTTTTCTTCTGTCATCTTTGTCAGATCTCAGACACTGGTAGCCTCTGATTTTAAAGACCACATCTTTGGTTAGGTGTGTCTCCTGTATACAGGGTATATCTATCTGCTTTTCAGGCAATATGTTCTCTAGCTCCACCATCTTGCTATAGTCACCTCTTATACTGCTGACACTCTCAGCATTCCATTGCATTATTTTAAGTTCTTTATTGATCGGTTGCTACAGCTGCATTTTCTGGCTGGTAGATCTACTCTTATGTCTCCTGGGTCCACAGTACAAAACTGAGAGTACCTGCAGCAGCATAGGGTGGACCCTTTTGAGGCACTGCTCCTGCCTGATTATTTATAGACTGTAGATACAGGTAATTAATTAGCGTTATTGCATGGTGTCCTAGTTGTTGCAGTGCACCATCTGGCCAGGTACCTCTAACCTCAGCATATTTTTTTTTTTGTTAGGGCAGTCTGTGGCTTTGCTTGGACTGTCATGGTGACGGTTGAGAGATAAATCTTGTACAATACTGTGTCATTACAGTAGAAAAGTTGAGAGATGAATCTTGTACAATACTGTGGTCATTAGAGTAGAAAAGTTGAGAGATGAATCTTGTACAATACTGTGGTCATTACAGTAGAAAAGTTGAGAGATGAATCTTGTACAATACTGTGGTCATTACAGTAGAAAAGTTGAGAGATGAATCTTGTACAATACTGTGGTCATTACAGTAGAAAAGTTGAGAGATAAATCTTGTACAATACTGTGGTCATTACAGTAGAAAAGTTGAGAGATGAATCTTGTACAATACTGTGGTCATTACAGTAGAAAAGTTGAGAGATAAATCTTGTACAATACTGTGGTCATTACAGTAGAAAAGATGAGAGATGAATCTTGTACAGTACTGTGTTCATTACAGTAGAAAAGTTGAGAGATCTTAATAGTGAAGAAGGCTTGCTAGTAAAGAGGATTAAACAGAGAAAACTTAAATATTTTGAAGACATTAAACGTCATAATAATTTAGAGAAGACCATCTTGAAAGGGTACATAATGGGAAAAATAAAGAGAGGAAGACCAAAGCGAAGATGGCTGCAAGATATCATTGATAATCTGCAAATGGATGCATCAGCAGCAGGGCATCTTGCTGACAACCGAGAGGCCTACATGAGTGGTGTTAGGGAGGCAAAGTTCCACAAGGGACATGCAAATGACTGAGTGACTGACAAGAAAATGTTTGTTTAGGTCTGGTAAGAAAATTGTTTCTCATTAGATTTTCAAGACAGAAAGTGGAACCTGACAGCCAGCTTCACACTGTGTTAGGTTTAATTGTGACAGAAAAAAACTGAGTTGGCTTGTTTCATTTGTTTTGAAAAGTGAAATTGAGAATGATATGGAAGCATGAAGGTGGGCAGTCATGCGTGAACTGTGTTTCACAATATCAACTATGGAAACTGTTGTGAAGCTGCTGCAAGCATAAAAGAGGTAGTGAACAAAACACAGACTTTAAATTGACAGTAGTAACACAGAAGAATGAAGGTTTTGTATCGGATTTTTCTGTCAGCAGGTTTTTATACCTTTTTTTTTTTTTTTTGTGTGTCAACTTTGTAGCTTCTATTCTAATTCAACAGTTAGTTTTAGATAATCCTCATATACAATTTGTTTGAAATATTCAGCGTATGATTATTGACATTTTTGGACATGTTTCTGCCTGGCAGAATTGTCACCCGAACAGTTGGAATTTAAACAGACAGCTCGCAAGTTTGCTAGAGAGGAGATCATGCCTAGAGCATCAGAATATGATAAAACAGGAGAGGTCAGCTCAGATATCACTATTTATTTTTTTGTTCCTGAAAATATGTTAATTAATTTTTGCTTTGAATTGAATTAAACTTATTTCTCATTTTCTGTATCATATTACTACTGGTACCAAACATAATGATGACAGTCAGTTATTTGTGGGAAATTTCTAATTAGCATTTGTTTAGAAGTTACATTTGAGTGTCAAGTTCAGCCAAGATGTGATTATAATATACAGTCACAATGTTACTAATTAGCATTTGTTTAGAAGTTACATTTGAGTATCAAGTTCAGCCAACATGTGATTATAATACACAGTCACAATGTTACTAATTATCATTTGTTTAGAAGTTACATTTGAGTATCAAATTCAGCCAAGATGTGATTATAATACACAGTTACAATGTTACTAAATAGCATTTGTTTACAGGTTACATTTGAGTATCAAGTTCACTCAAGATGTAAATATAATACACAGTCACAATGTTACTATCTTCTTATATTCTTCTTATATCCTTCCCGTGCCGTTAAACGTCACATAGGGCTCGCAAAGTAGTTCGCCAATTTAATGTTACTATACTGTTCAAAAAAAGAAACACAACACTACTGTAGTCGTAATGGATACAAAATTTTAAACTTGTATCAAAATTTTATTTTACGAAATTAATATTTCAATCTTGGCATGAAGAAACTTTAAGACTTTAACAATGAAGTGATGTTCATTAAATTTGGTTTGGACTTTTATTCTTTACTACTGAGGCCTCCATCTCAGTAAGGTGTATGACCTCCTCTGGCCTGTATCAGAGAACGACATCTCCTTGACATAGATCCGATTAGCCATTGGATCTGTTGTTGTGAGATAGCAGCCCACTCTTCCCCCAGCGCAAGAGACAACTGTCGGAGATTGGTTGGCGCCACGTCCCACTGCAGGACTTGTCTGTTGAGTTCATCTCATAAGTGTTCTGTTGAATTCATATCTGATGACATGGATGGCCATGGAATGGTCTGGACATTGTCAGTGAGGAACTGGGTGGTGAGTTGTGCCACATGAGGTCGAGCAATATCCTGCTGAAAAATCAACCCTGATGCAGCCAGAAGTGGAAGGACATGAGGATGAATTTCAGCAACGTGTCATTGGGCATTCAGGCATCCTTCATTTTGCACCAGGTCACTTCTTCCCTTGAAGTTGATCATCCCCCACACCAGTACACCTCCACCACCATGTAGAGGAGTCTCATCCATGCAGTTCTGGGCCAAGTCTCATGGACTCTGTGGTAAACTCTTCTCCGTCTGTCATGTCACTGGAGCTGAAAGAATGCTTCATCACTAAACCAAACCCTTCTCCAATCATTCGCAATGGTCCATTGACAATGCTGGTTTGCCTACTACAGTCGGTTCTGGTGATACCAGTCCATAAGAACAGGACCTCTGTAGGGTCTTCTAGCCCAAAGACTAATGTCGTGCAGCTGGTTCCTGACCATTTGATCTGAAGTTCAACAAACTGGTGTCATTGACTGGACTGTTGAGGATGCAGATGCAAATCGATTTTTGAGGTGATGCAGCTTATGAAGCGGTCTTCGGCGGGAGTTGTGACTGTAGGTCTTACACTGCACGGCCAGTCTTCAACTGAACCAGTTTCTTTAAATCATCTCAAAGGCAACTAATGGTGCATCTAACCACATTAAATTGTCTGGCCACTACACTTTGTGACTGTCCAGTCTGTAAACATCCAGAGATGATGAGTCATTGTTCAATAGTGGGATGAGCCATATTTGCGCATTGAATTTTCAAATGAATTGATTTGAGGAACGTCAGTCTTTTATAGGCATTCAATAACATGGTCAGTGAGTTTTATGTTCAGTAAGTTTCACGGGATTCTCGTGAACCTGTCATGAGTTATTGTCAAAAATGCTGTTGTAACTAGTGTCACTTTTCTGTGCTCATGAATCATCTGCTGAGTACAGTTCAGGTCAGCGCATGAAATTGATGTTCAAGTGAATGCTTCAGGCAATTTGCCCTTGTCTGATCAGCAAACTTCAGTTTAAATCCCAACATATTTATTGCGTTTCTTTTTTTGAACAGTATAATTAGTATTTGTTTATAAGTTACATTTGAGTATCAAGTTCAACCAAGATGTGATTATAATACACAGTCACGATGTTACTTATTAGCATTTATTTACATTTGAGTGTCAAGTTCAGCCTAGATGTAATTATAATACACAGTCACAATGTTACTAATTAGCATTTGTTTGGAAGTTACATTTGAGTGTCAAGTGCAGCCAAGATGTGATTATAATACACATTCACAATGTTACAAACACTATTAGCCTGCAGAGTTTAAATTCTTATATTTCACAGAAGATTAAAACAAAAATGATATCATAATGACCATGAGATATTCTTGTCAGATTTGTTAAATTAACATATTACATATGAGTTTTTTTTGTCAGCCCCTTTTTTGCTGCTGTATGTAGTTTTGATGACACTAGACACATTAATTTATTGGTATGATGAATTCCGGACTCTATCTCTTGATCAGGTTATCCATCTATGTGGGCATTCCAAACTCAGCCACCAATTGGTTGGTAAAAATAAAGCAATTAGCACAGAAAAATGGCACATTTCCTGTAGCATTCTATAGTGGTATCTCACCAAATGTCAGAGCAGGGTTCATTTTGTTCAGATGTACATGAGCAAACATAGACCCTATAATAGCCATTCATATTTTAATATGCAAGTATTTACGTATATATGTCATTCATTCATTTGCATGTCCCTTGCGGGACTTTGCCTCCCTAACAGGACTCCTGTAGGCCTCTTGGTTGTAAGCAGGCTGGCCTTCCTCTGATGCATCCATTTGCAGACATCAACGATGTCTTGCAGCCATCTTCGCCTTGGTCTTTCTCTCTTTCTTTTTCCCATTATGCACCCTTCCAAGATGGTTTTCTCTAGATTATCATGACATTTAATGTGTCAAAAATATTTAAGTTTTCTTTGTTTAATCCTCTTTACTAGCCAGCCTTCTTCAATATTAAGTTCTTGTAGTATGGATATATTTGTTCTTTTTTGCGTCCATGATTCGCTGTTGGCGAGATTCTTCAGCTGCCATGCATGGAGCGGTGCTCCTCCTGGCCAATGAGAAAGATGCAAATGTTGCCGCGCAGCATCACTGCGGAAAAGGTGGTAGAAAAGATAAAGCGAAGCAAACAGTCAAATCACGGCACCTCTGGTCTGGAGGTCGGCCACATCCTGAGTGCAGTCACATCGGGTGAAATGCATGAACCGGCTTGTCCCAGAGGTTAAGACACTGCTGGCAAGACTCTTCTAGTGCCGCGCGTGGAGTGAAGCTCCTCCCGGTCAAGGAAGAAAATGCGGAAAAGAAATAAGGGTTGCTGTGCGGTGCCGATGTGAAAAGGTGGTGGAAAGCATAAAGTGAAGTTTAATCGGTATGTCCAGTAGTATTGCTGCGAGAGCTATACATACCATGGCACCTCTACTCTAGAGGCCGGCCACGTCCGAAATACACCTACATTGGTGAAATATGCCTATACCGGCACACACCAGGGGTGGAACTTGATGGCTAGACATGTCATACCACCTCCACTCTAGAGGTCGGTCACGCCTGATATACACCCATACTGGTGAATTTTGCCTAAACCGGTTCACACCAGGGATGGAACTTGATGGCTAGACATGTCATGCCACCTCCGCTCTAGAGGTCGGTCATGCCTGATATACACCCATACTGGTGAATTTTGCCTAAACCGGCCCACACCAGGGCTATGCCCTATCTTGAAAGCTATGCATGTCACAGTACCTCTGCTCTAGAGGTCGGTCACGTCCCAAACACGCCCATACTGGGATAATATGCCTAAACCGGCTCAACCCAGGGGTGGAAGTCACTAGTGGTGAGTATTCGTCCTCCTGGACAAAAGCTTCATTCTGGTCACAACTAGGAGGGGTAGCGGCCACGACCGCAAAATGCTGAAGTCGGAGACACTGGACCAGGGCAGTCTAGATAGGCAAGCATCTCTCACCCGGCGGGGATGTTTGCTTATCCTAATCATGCTGAGGTTTTCCGGTGAGAAGGTCCAACTCTGGCCTGGGTGGGCTATCGCCTCTCACCCAGCGAGGATGCACTGATATCCTAAACATCGAGGTCTTCCAGTGAGAAAGTCCAACTCTAGACTAAACTGGTGCAACGAAAACCACGGTGTCACGCAATCCACTTCAGAGACCCACCAAGAATACAGGCTAACGCCCTGTGATACTCTGAACTCCTTGTGGTCCTCTCGTGTGGTCCTTTCAGGGACCACACAGGAGACCACGGGACCTAACGAGGACCACAGGCATAAATTCAGTAGGATCACAGTGCGGTTTTGGTGGTAGTAGCGAACGAAGAAGAAGAAGAAGAAGTGTCCATGATATTTGAAGAACTCTTCTGTAGCATTTACATTCAAAGGCATTTATGTGTTTCTCAGCCGTTTTGTTAAGTGTCCAGGTCTCACAGGCATATGTTGTGATGGGAAAGATGCATGCCCTTAAAAATCTTATTTTTGTAGTTCTGTCTGTTCCCCTCCACATTTTCTTTAGTTGTTTTACTTTCTGAAGAGCAGTAGATGTCCTCTTTTTAATTTTTCTCATTGTATCTCCATTATTAGTTAGTAGTGATCCAATATATTCAAAACTCTCCACCTCTTCCAGTTTTTCCTCATTGATACATATTTCAGCTGCCTTGTTTGTTTTGTCATTTGTCATCAATTTAGTTTTCTTTGCATAGAGGTTTTGCTCTTCGCTATTCTTATGGATTGATATAATTAGTTTTTCCAGTCCTCTTTGTGTTGTGAACAGTAATACTGTGTCATCAGCATATCTGATCTCTGATATTTCATAACCTCCAATTGTTATGGCATCAAAATATTCTTTGTCTGCATCTTCTCTAACATTCCTCATTATATTTTCAGTATACAAGTTAAATAATTAAGGTGACAATATGCACCCCTGACAGACCCCTTGTTTTATGTCAAACCAAGTTGTTGTTTCACCATTTATTCTTACTGCTGCTTGTTGGTCTAGATACAGCAGTGATGTTAATTGTATCAAATGTGTTGGAAATCCCATATTTTCCATTGTTTCCCAAAATTTCTGGTTTTGTACACAATGAATGGCTATTATTAAGTAGTCTATAAAGGATAAATATAGATTCACGTTAAACTCTGCATTTTTTTATTATTAATCTTATATTGAATATATTATCTCTTGATCCTCTTCCTTGCCTGAAACCAGCTTGGACCATATTGACTTCTTCTTCTATTTTCTTACAAAGTCTACCCATTATGATTTTTAGCAGAATTTTACTGGCATGACTAATCAGGGCAACAGTTGTGTAGTTTGTGCATAATTTCAGGTTACCCTTTTTAGGCAGTGGTATGAATACAGTTCTTTTCCATTCTTTTGGCCAAATACCTGAATGCCATATCTTTTTACATAGTGCATGATAGATTGTTACACTTTCCTTTCGTCCTGGTTTAAAAAATTCAGCTGTTATCACATCCTGATGTTTTACCATTTTTCAGATTCTTTATTGCCCATAAAACTTCTGTTGTCGGTTTGAGTTCTTTCTCCTCCTCCGTATCGCAGTCAGCACTAGGTGAAGTCTCATCAGGGAAATAATCTTCACTGTGAGGACAGTGTTCCTTCTGAGAATGATGGCAGATATCGGGTCTCCTCCGTTTCTTCCGCCTATGCTGGGGTCGCAAATCATCCACCGACATAGGAACTGCTGAGGCAGAAGCATCCACCTCCATATAGTGGTCTGAGGGTTGAGCCCCAGGGACCACTCTCCGCTGGTTTTCCTTCAGGTACCATGGTGGGAGCCTGGGAACAAAGCGAGGAGACAGCGGAAGAGAAAATCTCTGTCTAATGGAACCCAGCATGTAAGGATCAGGAGATATGCCTGACTGGCTGATGACATAACCAGATACTTTGTCTCTGAGGCCGCAAAGTGGCATTTTGATGGTTTTAGCTTGACCTTGTGTTCACACAGTTGGTTGAATACCGTCTGAAGATCATGAACATGGTCTTCGATCGTTCCATCAGTGAACACCAGTATATCATCGGTATAGGCTTGTGCAAACTTTCCTGAGCCTTGCAATACTGTGTCCATGAGTGCGACAAAAGTAGATGGTGCCCCTTTTAAACTAAAGCTGATGAAGTTGAAATGGAAACAGCCAAGATGGCAGGTAAAAGCCTACTTCCACTGAACGTCTTCAGACAAGGGAATGCACCAAAAGCCACATCGAGCATCCAGAGTGCTGAAAAATTTGGCTTTTCCTATCATGCTCAGGATGTCCTCATTGTGTGGCAATGGATATGACAATGAACGTGTCACAGCATTGAGTTCACGGTAGTCACAACAGAAACGATGTGTACCATCTTTCTTAGTCACCAAGACAACTGGTGATGACCACTCTGAGATCATGCGGGAAATTATTCCATTACGCAACATATTCTCGACGCCTTCTCTGTCACCTCTCTACTCGCCAACGGAGTGTGGTAGGGTTTCCTGGAGATTGGCGGATGATCGCCTGTATCAGTCTCCATTTGCACTGTCGAGATATGAGAAATCTCGGAATCAGTCAAAGCAAAGACATCCTTATTCTGTGTCAACAAACTGGATATTATGTCCTTGTGGACATCAGGACAATGAACTTGTCAAACAATAATCTCAGAACGACTTTCAGTTGTTGACTCCTCAGTACCAGAATCTTGCTGGACAGAGTCAACTCTGTGAGTTGAGTCAGTTTACCAAGAACACAGCCACACTTAAGCTCAATGTGTTTGCTAGAATGATTGATTACTGTCAACACGGGATAGTGATTAGCGTGGAGCTCACATACTGAGTCTACCAGCTCTGTCTCCGGTTGTGACAGTAAGAAAGGTGTCTCAATACCCTGAACCATATAAGAATTTCCAGAGGGAAAATATGATTGGGATTTCAGTTTAAGAGGAATAAGATTGACAGAACGTGGAGAAAGAAGAGAAGAATACTGAACATGAAGAATATAGGCAATGTGTGCATCTAACTCTAAAGGAGTCTTCTTGTTATGTATGTTTAGTGTATTAGAACTGTAATTTATGACAGCACCAGAACGAGACAGAAAATCACGCCCCAGAATGGCGGAACGGTTCATGTTACGAACCACATAAAAGCAATGAGAAACAGTGACTCCAGCAATAGAGATAGGTAGGTAAACTCTGTCAGTTACTCTCATGGAAGCTGCAGTAACAGTCTGCAGAGTAATTCTAGTGGGCAAGAGTTTAGGACCAGAATGTAAGGATCTGTATACAGAATACTTGATAAGACAGACACTAGTTCCTGTGTCTAATAATGCTCTAATTCTACAGGTACCAATAGAAGCAAGGTCAGAAGTAGGAGTTGGGGGATTCACAGCCACCGAGAGCAGTGGTGTAGCATGCGAAAATGAGACGGACTATTTGGCAGACCTAGATGGTGTAAAGATATGGTCGGACACATGGGAGCTATTCATGCGCCGACTTGTCAGTTTAAATGTGAACGATCTTTTCGCACACTCTGCCTACAGAATCTGGCTATATGACCCTGCCTTCCACAATTGTAACACGATCTAGTTTCTTGTGGTTGTGTACTCGAAGGTTTAGCCTTCCTGGTATTAGACCTCTTGTGGTCTGTCCTACCTTCTTCGAAGTGTGGAGGTCAGAGTCGAGAGTTCTGTTGATGAGAGACTAGCTGTACTCTCTGCGAAGCCACACTAGAAGCCTCTCTATGTGTCATCATCTCATTGGTTGGTAGAGAGAGAGCCTGACATAAAACCCTGCCGGGAACTACAACTAAGATTCACTGACTTCATGAGTGCAGTTTCCTGTAAAGCTAACTCCACCACCTGTGAAAACATAAGAGGTTTATCTCTTAACAATTTAGCCTTCAGTGCTCTGGAAAGTAGTGCATCTACGAATGACTGCACCAGTTGCCTCTGCGCCAGTGGAGTTACCAGTTCCTCTGCTGAGTAAAGAAACTCTGGCTGCCTCACTGATGTGATCAGCCAGCACTTGAATGGACTCTCCAGGAGTCTGTCTAGTAGAGGCTAGCGTATGCCAGGCCTCCTGAGGAGTCTGCAGCATCCCGTATCGTGCTAGTAAGACAGACACAAACTCCTCCCATGACTCCTGAACCTGGAGATGCTGCCTGACGAACTCTGCCAGTGACCCTGTAGTGGTAAATACACCAAGTTCTTCTTGTTTGGCGTATCAGCATTCCTTACGTCCATGAGTTTATCAAGCTCATCTAGCCATGGTTTCAATTTTGCGAGGTCCCCGTCAAATCTTTGTACAGCTGACATCACATGGGAAAACCTCAAGTCATTGCTGACTTGGGACAGGGTATCTTGCAATATCCCCAGCAAATTTGGCATGGATGGAGCTGAAGCCATCGTGCATCTTTCAGTAGTGCAACCTACTTATTCTCACTATGTTAGTAATGAGGTAAATACAGTACAACAGCATAAAGCAGAATCACCAAGTATTCAATGCAATGCCATCTCAAACATCAGAATATCATCAACTAATGCTATACTATAATTATACCTGGAAAATAAATTCACTATTCCTAAAATGCCACTATAGTTAAGTATCCATACACTAAAGAAATTCAGTGCAATAATCAACACCTGAAGAAATACTAACCAAAGTACTAATTAATCTGGCAGGAAAATGTCACATTGAACAACATTCAGACTCTCCGAATGCACAAAAGTTACTATATGTGAATTTGAGATTCGTACTAGAACAAGTACATCATGCTGCTACTGTTCTGGTTTATAATTGTTCCTATTTGTGCAGTTGCGATGAAATCACAACAGTATTAAAGTTCATTCTTGAAAAACACAGCTGCCTGAATCTGATGAAGAAAACTGTCACTGCTAAATGTCAAAAGTCTATTACACATGTAGCACAAAGTTACCTCAACAGTTCTGCATAGAATTAAATGATGAAAAGTTCTATACAGGTGTTGGAGGATCATCCACAGGAACAGTTCAAGATCAGCTGTACTAGACTGTGGCAGGAAGCTAGATGTACTCGACTGCTAGTGGAATTCGTCATCAATGCTGACTTGAATGCAACAGTCACTTGATACTTTTCTGGTAGATTGTCCAACAAAGACTACAGCTACAAAGTACTATGTCAGTAAATATCTAGCACACTAATAGTCTAGACACTGGCTTACAGAAAATAGTACAAATGCTTGCTTTAATCTAATGGTGAGCACACAAAAAAAATAAGCTCAACTGGCTGTCAGCCTTAACCAGTGAGGTCAATCTTGGCTATGATTAATTTAATACCATTTTCCAAGCTAGAGCAACAAAAACTGTACTCAGAATACTATGAGATACTTTAAAACTTAACAAAAACACCTAAATCAAGACTACGTGAAGCAAAGTCATAGATAGAGAAATTGATGTTGGCCCATGAAAGATAGTGCCAGACACAAGCACCACTTCTAGCCGTACTGCACCAAACATTTACATGTACTGTGCATCTGTCTGCTAGTTACAGACATGACAATAATTTAAGTACTTCACAATTGTGTAAAACCGCCACCCAAATGATAAACTGTACTACTTTTCCTTACTCTATCTTCTGATTACATCTGAGGAATTTTAATATGTAACTGAGAACGAACACATCTCCACAGTTTGAGAACCACCAACACTCAAATTGATATAGCAATTACACATATTTATTATGGAAAAAATGAGTGGTGAATAAATGAGGATGTAGCAAATAAACTGAGTAAACAGATGAACAATCAAACTCCTCTCCAGACAAGAACTAGTTTGCCATATAAGGAGGGAGTGTGCAACAAGCTACTATTCTCAGCTAGGAAAAACAGGCATTCAACTTGATGGAATAAGAGCCCATCTTGCTAACACACTGAAAATTCCATGGATCCTTACAACTTCACATCCTAGAATCCTATCTGGAACATCCCACTCAGTCGACCTCTACATAATGTATTTTCAATCATAATGAATCTCAAGCTACTAATCAATCCTCATAATTCATCCTAACTCAATCTCTCTCTGTCTAACATAATCGACCTATAATAATAATAATAATAATACTCCTTCCAAATCTCCTCCTCTCACTCTTTAAATATGTCCTAACTATTCCCCTAAATCTTCCCGAAGTTTCTATTCCGAGAATCACTCAGCCCATGATTCTACCTGTTTACGACCTTCCCACGAACACCCACCGGACATTCCGTAAATAACTTTTCTATTACTAATATGTCAGGGCTAAGTTCATAAAAATCCCATGGAACCCAACATCCCACCCTGATCTTTCAGCTGAACTCCCACACAACAAAAATACCAAGGTTTTAAAACAAATGGTCCAAGTATTAAAATACCCCGTATTATATCCATATTATGCAAAATCCAACCATTGTAACAGTACATTTTCCAATATACTGTTATAATCTCATAACTTGTTTTTACCTTTATCTTCATGTCTGCTATTAATAACTCATGGTCCATATCACAGTCAGCACCTGGTAAAGTTTTTGCTGATGTTATACTTCATCTCCACCTACTTTGCTCTAAAATTTAATCTGTTTGATTCTTGGTTTTCCCATCAGATGATGCCCATGTGTAAAGTCTTATTGGATGTTGTTTAAAAAGTGTGTTAGCAATCATTAGTTCATTTTTCATTGCAAAAAGCCATTAGATTGTCACCTGGCTCATTTCTGTGTCCTATGCTAAATTTCCCTACAATATGTCCTTCATCTTCAGCTCTTTCTGTACCAATCTTTGCAGTAAAATCTCCCATTATTAATACAATATCATTTTTTCGTACCTGGTCTATTGTCATTTGCAGTGCGTTATAAAAGTCTTATATACGTACATATATATATATATATATATATATATATATATATATATATATATATATATATATATATATATATATATATATATATATATATATATACACACACACACACACACACACAAGGTCTCTGACAAATTAGTAATGAGACTAATTCCATTAAAAAATAAAATAACCTGTATTTTATTAAAAGTAATCCCCATGTGGATTGATACAGCAAGAGGCACGATCAAACAAACACTGACCTCTGCAGTTCTTCTTTTGGTATGGCCCTTTACACTCGATGTTACGGCCTTGTGGATGTCATCAGTATCGTCAAAGAAGCGTCATCTCAATGGTAAATTTAATTTTGGGAGTAGAAAATAATCGCAGGGAGACAAATCTGGTGAATAAGGTGGGTGGTTAAGAACACACATTTGTTTTTGGGCCAAAAATTCCTGTACAACTACTGCCCGGTGAGCTGGTGCTTTATCATGAAGAAGGGAAAAACTGCCAATTGTTGAATACTCGGGTCGGACTATGAGAATCTTTTTCAATAGGCATTTCAAGATACTTAAATAAACTTTGGCAGTGACAGTCTGTCCCTCTGGAATAAATTCTTTGTGAATAACTCCTTTGCTGTCAAGGAAACACATCATGTCTTCAGTTCTGAATTTTGAAGATGAAATTTTTTGCCCTTTGGTGATGATGATGACTTCCACTGAGCACTTTGGTGTTTAGCTATGGGATCATGGCAGAAAATCCATGTTTCATCCTCTGCAACAATCAGATTTAAGAAATGTTTATTTCTGCGACATGTTTTGATGATGTCTTTTGCATACTCAACACGCTGTTGTTTTTGGTCATCAGACAACATGTGATATGGACCGGCAAGCAACTTTTTTCTTGCTCAAATCTTCCATTAAAATTTTACAAATGGTCTCTTGGTTAACACCAAATTCATCCTCACAGTCAAACAACAATCTTCTTGTATCCATTCTCTGACTTTTGCAATAAGTTCCTCAAATTGGTCATCCATGTCTAGTTGCATTTGTAATCATTTCCACAGCACTTTTGAATCGTGAGTGCCACCTCATTATCTGTGCACAAGATAAACAATTATCCCCATAAACTTGTCGCATCAACTGAATAGTCTCAGTGGCGGTTTTTCCGAGTTTTAAACAGAATTTAATGTTAGCTTTTTTGGTCCATGCTGATTATGTGATAATGCACCTCTAACTAGGTACACAAAATGGCGGCTTGTTTGTCGTCTGCTTATCGGGCAGCAGTGAAACATTGCCAGATCATAAATGAAGATTGCCTCTTTGGATTCCATGCTTTGCTTCATAGATGGCATTTTTGTCTTGGCCATAATAAAATCATTCTCATTACTTAATTGTCAGACCTTGTGTGTGTGTGTGTGTGTGTGTGTGAGCAGAGGCAGATGATTGTTCCGATTGTTAAAAGTGAAAGGGAGCTACAGGCTCTTCTGGACATCGTGGTTCTTGAAAGCAAAAGTAAAGGTCTCGCCATGAACAGAAAGAAGACTGAAGTGCTGGTCATCTCAAAGAAAAGAATAGCACCAAAATGTAGCATCAACATTAGTGGCACAAATCTGAAACAAGTTGATAAATTCAAGTACTTAGGAACGATTATAATAACTGATGAGAAATGTCACAGTGAAATAAAAAGGAGATGTGCTCAGGCCAAGTCAGCATTCTAGAAAATGAGACACATCTTGTACAACAGATCCATATCAATGGAAACAAGATTCTGTTTCTCATTCTCTGAAATGCAGTCTTTGCTTGGCCTATTCTGTTCCTAATTTCTGTTCTGCATTTCCCATCTGAAGTTATTACTGCTCCAAGGTATTTGAATTTCTGCACCTGCTTTAGAATAGTTCCATTTAATTTAATACTGCATGCTAGTGGATTCTGTTTCTTAGATATAACCATAGTCTCTGTCTTTTTGATGTTCAAAGTAAGGCCTTTCTGTTCACTTTCTTTGGCGACTTTATCCAAGAGATTTTGCAGGTCTTGTTGGTTCTCAGCTATCAATACTGTGTCGTCAGCATACCGAAGGTTGTTAATATTGTATCCTCCAATTTTTATGCCTGGTTCTGTGATGATTGTTCTTAGAATATTCTCGCTATACAGAGAAAAAAGGTCTGGAGATAGTACACATCCTTGTCACACCCCTTGTTTTATAGGTTGATATTTTCCAGTTCTATTTTCACCTCGAACTGCTGCTTATTGCTGCCAGTATAGATGTTTTACAATCCTCAGGTCTTTGCTGTCTATATTGATGTCTTCAAGCATTTTAATAATTTCATTATGTTTCACCTTGTCAAATGCCTTGGTGTAATCAATGAAGCATAAGTAGAGATCTTTCTGTACTTCTAAAACTCTTTCTGTTAGTGTTCGTAAAGAATAAATGGCATTGTGTGTTCCCTTTCCTTCAACAAATCCAAACTGTTCATCTGCTATTTCCATTTTTATCTTTTTCCTTGTTCTTTTCATAATTATTCTCAGAAGTAGCTTCGTTTGTGACATGAGAGGTCATCACATTCCTTTGCACCTGGTTTCTTTGGTAGTGCTATAAACGTGGATTTAATCAGGTCACTGGGAATATAACCACTGTTGTAAATGTCATTCAGTAACTTGGTTATTATTTTTATTCCTGTCTCCTCTAGTGCCTCTATTTCTTCTATTGTTATATTATCAGGCCCAGTCGCTTTTCCTTTCTTCATGTGTTTGATGGCATATATGATTTCATCTTCAGGTATTGGTAGTCCCTCACAGTTTTCAGTATCTGGTGTTAATTCTGGTCTTTCTCCTCCATATAGCTCACTGATATACTCTGTCCACCTGTCCACAACGTCTTCTTTTCTCATTAACATTTTACCTTCTTTCGACTTCAGGCATCCTGTGGTATATTTTGTTTTCCTGCCTGTGAGTTCATTGATTCGTTTGTGCATGTTTTTGCTGTCTTTAATATGAGAGTCCTCTATGTGTCTGCACTGCTCATTCAACCACACTTCTTTTGCTTCTCTGCATTTGCGTCCTATTTCTTTATTTATCTTGCTATATTTTTCCTCGTTATTTTTACTCCTCCTCCTCTTGTCCATCAGTCCTAAGGTGTCATCTGTCATCCATTTATTTTTAGGGGCTTCTTTTTTTGGTGGTATTATCTCCTTAACAGTTTGGTGGATAGAATCTCTTAACATTTCCCATTGCTCATCTATACTATTTATCTTTGCTATTGCATTGTATCTATTTGTTATAATAACTTTGTATTGTTCTCGCAGTTCTTGGTCATTTTTAAGAAGTTCTGTATTCAGTTTGATGTATCTCACTTTTCTGCAGGCTTTCTTTAGTTTTATTCTAACTTTTCCACAGAGTGGATCATGGTCACTATTGCAGTCAGCTCCTGGCATGGTTTCTGTTGTCAGTAATGCATTGCGGAATCGTTTGTTGATTAATATGTAGTCTATCTGGTTAAAAATCTTTTTGTCTGGGCTGCACCACGTTGCCAGTCTTCGAGGATGTTGTTTAAACCAGGTGTTTCCTACAACCATGCTGTGTATTCTTGCCCATTCAATTAATTTATAACCTTTGTCATTCCTCTCCCCCAGTCCATAGTCACCAACGATGTCTGAAGTTCTTCCTTTACCAACTTTGGCATTAAAATCTCCCATGACTGTGGTAACTTCATGTGACTTTGTGTGTTTTAGTGCTGTCTCTATGTCATTATAAAATAGCTGTACATCTTCTTCAGAGCTTTCAGATGTTGGAGCGTACACTTGTATAATATTTATGTTTATTGGTTGTCCTTTCAGTTGGGCTAGCATGACTCGGTCCGAGATGTTCAAATATCCTACAGTTGTCCTTGCCGTTTGTTCATCAAATATAATTCCTACTCCTCGTTCATGTTTCTCACTTCCTGTATATTGTATATTTATCAGAGTTTATCTTCACTGCACCTGTCCATCTAACTTCACTCATTCCTAATATATTGATCTTCATCCTTTCCGTTTCCATCTTTACATTTTCTGATTTTCCAGCCTGGAATAAAGTTCTAACATTCCATGTTGCTATTTTGAACTTGTTAGTTTTGCCACCAGTAGCTTGATGACGATCTGGCCTCACCTGTGGCTCGTGAGCTGCCCTACCAGACAAGGCTGTTCCAGAGGAACATCCATTAACGTCGTTCATGATGAATCGATTATTCTGTTCAAGCATAACTATTCTTGGGAACTACAACAGTGGTTTCCCGTTGCCTTCTGTCGGTTTGTGTATGGACTCTCCGCTAGCCTTTGGACTCCGTGTCCTACCCGCAAGGCAGCAGGAGCGAGAGGTTTTAAGGCATACTGTGTACTTTGTGTACTGTGTACTGTGTACTTATCAGATATTTTATACAAAATATGTACTGTTTACTTGTCAGATGTTTTACACAAATCATGTATTGTGTGCTTGTCAAATGTTTTATATAAATCATGTATTGCATGCTTGTCAGATGTTTTATATAAATCATGTACCGTGTGCTTGTCAAATGTTTTATATAAATCATGTGGTGTGTACTTATCAAATGTTTTATATAAATCATGTATTGTGTACTTGTCAGATGTTTTATATAAATCATGTACTGTGTGCTTGTCAAATGTTTTATATAAATCATAGTCAGATGTTCTGTGTCAGTGCAATACTGTGAACAAGTTAGTATTGTTGGTTCCATTATTTCAGTACCCATGGGAACTCATACGAAAGGCTTGGAATCTAGGACTTATGAATACTCATATACCCAAGCACTGTGGTAAGTATGGGTCACTTGTCAGAAGTTTAAGGGGCTGAAATGCTTGCCAGATGATCTGATGAGTTGTTTTGTTGTTTTGCTGTCTGCAACAGAATTTCCTGCTTTACAGCTGAATATAAATCTGTAGTTATAAATGCATGTCTAGGTCTTACAGCTGAGTATAAGACTGTACTTATAAATGCATGTCTAGGTCTTACAGCTGAGTATAAGACGGTACTTATAAATATATGTCTAGGTCTTACAGCTGAATATACGATTGTACTTATAAATATATGTCTAGGTCTTACAGCTGAATATAAGATTATACTTATAAATATGTCTATAGTGAAGAGGAATCACATGAAAAGCTAAGATTTCTGGATTTTATTTGATTTTTATTAATCTCTGTGACAGTCTTACATGTCTGCAAGTGTTAATGTCATGTGTGACTAACTATCATCAAAGTCTTTCTTACCTGTCCACAGGTGGTCTGGATCTAGGCATCTTAGAATGTTGTGTTGTGACAGAAGAAATTGCTTACGGGTGCACAGGTGTGCAGACAGCAATTGAAGCAAACTCATTAGGGGTAAGTCCAGTGTGCAGATGTTATATATTTCATTATATTTTTGTTTTTGGAACGGTAAAGTATATCAGTTGGAGCTCAGCCCTTTGGCAAGACACATGATTTATTCAAAATGTATAAACTGGGAAAAAATTGGGAGCAGCTTTATTAATGAATGAGCTCATGACATGAAGGCATGATGAAAATGCTAGAAAAACTTTAATATAGATGATAAGGATATGAGAATTATTAAGAATATTGCTGAAATCAAGGAGCAACAGTATAAGTGAACAGTGACATGGGTGAGTATCAGAATATGAAGTGAGGTGTAAGACAAGATCTATTCTCATTATACAGTGAAAATGTCATGAAAGACGTTAGAAATATGAAAGGAATAAAAATATGAGGCCTATACTGGCAACCTGATGTATACAGATAATGCCATTCTAATAGCAGAAAGTGAAAGTTGGATGCAGAAGCTTGTCAACTAGATAATTAAAGAGAGTAGTAAAAGAGGTTTAGAGCAAAACAGCAACAAGACCAGAAACAATGGTCATATTAAATAGAATAAACATGGAAAGAAGTAAATAAATTCAGTTACCTCAGAGCAACAATAACAGCTGATGGCAAGTGCACAAATGAAATAAAATCATGAATTGGTTAGGCAAAAACAGCTTTTAATGATATGAAGAAGATACAAATAAGATGTCCCTAAAAGTGAGGAAAAGAGTATTAGTGCTTTACAGGACCAGTATTGCAGTATGTTTGTGAGACTTGGACAGTTAATAAAGTTGACAAAGAAATTAGAAGCAACAAAGATGTGGTTTTGGAGAAGGATGCAACAGATTCCTTGGGCAGACAGAAAAGCAAAGAAAGAGGTCATCAGAGAAGTTTAAGAACAAAGAAAACTAGTTAAAATTGTAAGAAGACAGTGACAATTTCTTGGACATATCAGGAGAAAACTGAAGGTCGAGAATCTAGTCATCATCATCAGGTGCCGTGCTGACTAGTGTTGGCTATTATGCTTCTCTAGAGTACCCAATCCTTCATGCAGGCCATTAGCTCAGTTGGCGATCTCCTTGCACACCATCTCATCAGACTGTCCAGTATCATTTCTCTCGGTTTTCCCCTGCCTTTTTTTCCCTCTGTTTTTCCTGTTGTTATAATATTTTTAATGCCCCCTCTTCTCATTGCATGTCCTATGAAAGTACATTGTCTCTCTCTTATTTTTTTGACAAGATTTTTTGTCTCTCCAGCTCTTCTCAAACATTCTCCATTAGTTATTTTTGCTGCCCAAGTAATTCACATAATTCTTCTAATAAACAACATTTCTACTGCTTCCAATGATTTTTGTGCAGACTTGCCTATTGTCCATGATTCACTTCCATTTAATAAGATAGGTTCAGTATAGAAGAATAGGAGAACTTAGTAGTTACTGGACAATTCAAGGGAAAAAAGCAGAGAGAATAATGTCTCAGTGGATTGACAAAATGGCTTGGAAAAAATAAAAGCATTAGAAGCACTATCACCAGTGCTGTCCGGCATGGCACATAATAATAAAAATGGTTGATAATACTACGTTTACGCGTATACTTAGGTCTCAGAATCCCCAGTGGTTACATATTAACACTTCCCACAGAAAAATCTCAAATTCCATGAACATCTTTACTCATTATACTGAAGTCTTAGTAGACCAAAATAATGTTCTGCATGTGACTAAGTTACATTCATACTCTGTTTAATGTTCTGCATGTGACTAAATTACATTCATACTCTGTTTAATGTTCTGCATGTGACTAAATTACATTCATACTCTGTTTGGTGTTCTGCATGTGACTAAATTACATTCATAGTCTGTTTAATGTTCTGCATGTGACTAAATTACATTCATAGTCTATTTAATGCTCTGCATATGACTAAATTACATCATACTATGTTTAATATTCTGCATGTGACTAAATTACATTCATACTATGTTTAATGTTCTGCATGTGACTAAATTACATTCATACTATGTTTAATATTCTGCATGTGACTAAATTACATTCATACTATGTTTAATATTCTGCATGTGACTAAATTAATACAGTGTTATGCACCCACGAACAATGCAGATGATGTTGTGAAAGACAACTTCTATCACCAATTACAACAAATCATCAACAGAGTCCTTAAACATGGCATCCAATTGCTAAAGGGGACTTCAACGCTAAGGTAGGGAAAGATAACACCGACGTTGAAAAAGTAATGGGGAAAGAAGGAATTGACATGGTTAATCAGAACGGAGAAAGATTAATTGAAATATGTCTAACAAGGGCATGGTCATTGGAGGCACAATATTTCCACACAAAGAGATACATAAAATAACGTGGATATCTCCAGATGATAGAACTAGAAACCAGATAGATCATTTTTGTATTAGAAAGCAATACAGAACATCTCAGATAGATGTAAGGGCTTATAGGGGTGCAGACGTTAACAGTGATCACAACCTAGGGAACATAGGGAAAATAAAACTAAAATTGAAAACCCAACACAAGAAATCAGTACACAGAAAGATAAACAGCCACAGCCTACAAGAAGAAAATAATAACAGTAATTTCAATCAGGAACTTGCCAATCATTCCAAAACACCCAGTGAAGTAGAGGAGATAGGTATAGATGAATTATGGAATTCTTACAACACAGTCATAATCACAGCAGCAAAACCAAGTGCTGGACTGAAAAAACCAAATAGAAAAACATGGATATCAGAAAACACATGGGAGTATATACATGAAAGATGAGCAGCCAAATTAGCCATGCTGAATATAAAAACAGATCTTGGAAAAGATCTGGTGAAAGCAACATACAAAGAACTAGACAAGAAAGTAAAAAGTTTGGCCAGAAGGGATAAAAGAGAATACATAGACAATATGGCGAAAGAGACAGAGAAAGCAGCAAAAACAGGAGAGAGCAAAACTTTATATAACATACAAAAGAGGCTAACATGTACTATTACATCTAAAGAAAGATCAATCCTTAGCAAAATGGGAACCCTATTAACATCAAGTAAAGACCAAAAGCAAAAATGGGCTGAACACTTCCAAGAAGTACTTAATCAAACACACCCAGAAGAATTGTTAACTCTTTCCTTGCCAGGCGTAAATTTTTTACGCTTCCGGTACCCCCATTGCTTACCAAACGTCAATTTTTTTACGTTTGGTTTGTTTCAATAAAACAACCGGTATAACATTTAGATTATACATATTTCGTCTGCGTTTCCGGTGACACTTTTCAAAATAGTGAAAGAGTCCTTATATACGAGCGATGTCGAGCGAGAAAAAGGACGAGAAACATGAAAATTTTTCAATTTTTGACAACGTAGATAGGGGTATGGACATGGCCTGTGACCACCCCGCTGCTCTTGAATGTATCCCAAGTAGATCTAGACATATTTAGACGACTGGAGAAGTAGTTAAGAGGTTATTTCAGACATTAATTTAGCGAGAATGCAACACAGAATCACAATACGAGATCACAATTAGATGTAGACATCTCAGATGGTAAGTAGTGCATATCTAGACCTAGCCAACAGTGAGCTGGGCACAGTCGTCTAAAAACATCACATTACTTATTTTTTCATAAAAAACTCTGCATTTATGAAATGTTCATTCATTTAGTTATACTTTGAAACATAATAAGTATACGGAAGTACATGGAAATACTGTTTTCCATTCAATTTTAAAACTATACTAACTTACAGACCAAGACTTGCGCTTTTATTCTGGCACTCCACTACACGTCCGTGTTTCTTCCTGTGGCACAGAAAGAGTTAAACCTTGAAACTGACTTACCAGCCCCACAACTAAATGTCAACCTAGATGAAATTAAATTACATGAAATTGAAACAGCAGTGAATTTAATGGCTAACAAAAAGCTGCAGGTGAAGATGAAATAACACCCGAAATGTTAAAAGCTATCAATAGTGACAACATGAGACAACTACAGAGAATGTTTAACAAGATTTGGATAGAAGAAAAGGTCCCTTCTAAATGGAAAAAAGAAATTATTGTTAAAATACCAAAAAAAAGGCAACCTTAGTGACTGTAACAATTGGAGTGGAGTAACCTTAATATTAGTTATGTCAAAAGTATTTTGCAAGGTCATTTTGAATAGAATTAAAGATATATTGGATACTGCAATGAGAGAAGAACAAACAGGATTTCGAAAAGGGAGAAGCTGTCTAGACCAGATCTTTACTCTAAGAATAATACTTGAAGACCATATTGAAAAGCAGAAACCATTAATACTGATCTTCATAGACTTTAAAAAGACATTTGATAGCATACACAGAGATTCATTGTTGAGAATTATAAGTCTATATGGAATACCATCTAAAACTGTCAACATCATTAAGGACTTCTACAATAGATATGTTTGTGCAGTCAAGACAGAAGAAGGGATGAATGAATGATTCCAGATTGAAACAGGTGTGATCCAAGGATGTATACTGTCTCCTTTACTTTTTGGAATTACAGTAGACTTCATAATGAAAAAATGCTGCACAGGAAACACAGGTATTGACTGGGTACATGGTACATGGGACCCAACAAGAAGATCTTGATTTTGCTGATGATAAAACTCTTATCAGTAATAATGTGAATTCCATGCAAGAAAAAACAGATAGCCTATCTTCACTGGCTAGCAAAATAGACTTGAAATTAACAAGGACAAAACAAAAATAATGAAAATTCCCCTTAATCAAAATGGAAAAATACACATAGAGGGAACAGATATTGAAGAAGTCAATCAATTTGCATACCTTGGCAGCTACATAGACCAGGATGGTGACACCAGAAAGGAAGTTAGAATCAGAATTGCAAAAGCAGCATCGATCTTCAAGAATCTTGAGAACATATTGAATTCAAAAGTTATAAGCACAAAAACCAGGTTAAGACTATTCTATTCAAATGTAATATCCACCCTCATTTATGAATGCAAAATCTGGAAAACAACTAAAGAAATAGAAAAGAAATTAGACTCTTTTGAAAACAAATGCCTAAGGAAAATACTCGGCATCAAGTAGAACGAATTCAAGAACAATGCAGAGATAAGATAGATGACTGAACAACAACCAGTCTCATGGGTGATCATTACACCTCCACCACTGTGCACTGGAGCTTCATCAGTGCAATTTTGGGCAAAATGTTCATTTGGCCTACAGTAGACCCTTATGCACATATCATGGTGGTGCAACAAAAAGGAAGATTCGTCATTAAACCAGACATGTCTCCATTGATTGTCAGTTGTCTAGGGCTGATGCTGGTTGGCCCAAACAAGTTGATTTTGGTGATGGCGTCCCATTAAGACAGGACCTCAGTGAGGTCATCGTGCCACCAGTTCAGCTTCATGCAGTCTATTCCAGACAGTTTGATAAAACCCGACATCCTGCAAGCAATGACTGGGAACTTTCTCCTTCATATAATAATTCACACTGTTGATTTCTGCTTTCACAATCTGTTGTTTCATAGATTCCTCTACAATATTCCTTCCATTTTTCTAGAGTTTCCTCTGCCTCTGTCAAGGTATTCCCCATCTCATCACAAGTTACATTTAGCTTAGGTGCGACATTTCTCATCAATGTCTTCATTTCTTTAAACATTTCACTATCTCTTCCACACCTCTGATGTCCTTCTATTCTTTCACAACAATCTTGTATGTACTGTTTTTTGTCTTTCCTTATGTTTCCTCTTCATAGTTCTTTTTGTTAAAGATTTATATTCCTCTTTGTTGTTTGTCACTTTCCATTGCGTCTTCATTTCTCAACATTATTTTATCAGTTCTAGTATGCCTGCTGTAATCCATCCATTCTTTTGTGTTTTCTTTACTGGAACCACATCTTTAGCTGTTGTTATTAAAATATATCTGGCCAGCATAGCCAATTCATCTGGTGTCATCTCTTGTACAGCCATAGGAATTCGAAACGGTTCTAGTATTTTTGTAAGATCAAAGCGAGTAGTCTTGATCCCGTAATTGTCTTTTTTATCTTTATCTTCATGTCTGCTATTAATAACTCATGGTCCGTGTCACAATCAGCGCTTGGTAAAGTTTTTGCTGATGTCACAATGAAATAAAAAGCTGATGTGCTCAGGCCAAGTCAGCATTCCAGAAAATGAGAAAAATCTTGTGCAACAGATCCATATCAATGGAAACAAGATTCCAAGTACTTAAATGTTACATTGAGCTAATTTTGTTTTATGGATGTGAGGCATGGTCCACGAATAAGAGAGTACAGCAAGAAATAGAGGCCATGAAAATGTGGTTCATAAGAAGGATGTTGAGGATACCATGGACCGCTAAGAAAATCATTGAAGAAGTCTTAAGAGAGGCTGGAGTTAAAAGGCAAATTACAGCAAAGATCAGAGTCAGACAAGCGAGATTTATAGGACATTTTCTGAGAAGAGGAAAATTGGAACACATTGTGGCAGCTGGAAAAATTGAGGGAAAAAGAGACAGAGGAAGACAAAGAGAGAAGTTACTAGATGTAGCTAAGACGAAAGTCACCAGCAGATCTCATAATCAAGTCTAAAGACAGAGAATTGTGGAAAGAAATGATCATCTACCCCACGCAGCATGGCACGTGATTGATTACTTCACTCACTGTTAATGGTCTTGTATTGATGTTTAGTTCCACTTTTGCTTAAGTTATGTCTATTGTTTATGCTGCTTGTATTCTGTTTAGTAGGGTGTTGAAGTGCTCCCTCCATTTTTCAATTTTTTTTCTCTTTCTCCATGGATCAGTTGACCCTTATGTGTCCTTATTGCACTCTCACATCTTGTGATGAAATTACCTGTCATCTGATTTTGTGATTTTGTAGATGGTTTTCATGTCATTTGCTTTATCTGCTTTCCCTGCTGCTTCTGCTAAGTTGTCATAGTATTAATATTTATCTTGGCGGCATGATTCCTTTACTTCTTTGTCTTTTTGTGCATAATTATTTAAGACTTGTTCACCCTTCGTGATTTGGTGCTCAGTAATTTTTTTCTTATTTTCTTTCTTTGCTCTGTCTTTTCCCATGTAGTCTTGCTTATCCATTCCTCTTTTCTCCTTTTCTGATATCCCAGCACCTCTTGCAGTTTCCTGTAGTGTTTCATTGAACTCTAGTATGGACATTTATACTTTGACTTGTAGGAAACTGTAGCGGTTCTTAAATATTATCAAGAATACATTTGTTGTATGCTGGTCTTCCAGTTTTGTTGTATCAAAGCATGCCTTTCTTGTCCAATTTTGGCTTTCCTTAATTTTAGTCTTATTTTCGATGTTTTGATCACTTTTTATATCTGCTACTTTCCATGCTCTAACATCTTGTAGTGACCGTTTCCACTATTTGTTTATCAGTATGTGGTCAATATGGTTTTCTGTGGTCTTATCTGGGGACCTCCAAGTCACTTTATGGATGTCTTTATGCTGGAAAATTGTCCCTCTGATGGTCATCATGTTTTATTCACAGAACCCATACAGCTTTTCTCCATTTTCATTTACTTCTCCAATTCTTTCTCTTCCCTCTTCTTCTGTCTTCATTTCCCTCACTTGGTTTTGCATTGGTCATCCAATATAAGTAGCATATGCTTGGGTATTGTTTCTACTGTGGCTTGCAGGCTGTTGTAAAAATCTTTTAATTCCTCTTCATCTGCTTCTGTTGGTGCATAACAAACTATAATAGCTTCATGAATCTTGAGTTGAACCATGCGTATAACAATCTCTCCTTTATAGGGGTCCATTTCAGCAGTGGTCTTGATATTTCTTTCATTATAATCAATACAACTTCTCCTTCATGATGATCTTCTTTACTTGACCATATTATTGTATCTTCTGTGTGCTGTGTTGTTAGTTTCCTTATACCATGTCCTGTCCATCTTGCCTCTTGTATCCCTTTTGGGGGGCTCTCTAATGTGAAATAAACTCTCTGACCATTTTCTAAATGGATGCTGAGGTGAAAAACAGTGGGGTGTCTTTCATGAATCAGAAATCCTAGGATTCTCCAAACCGCTTCATTGCAGCTAATGTACCTTTCCAGCTGATACCTAATCACTTCATCGTTTGTTCTGTCGTTGGTTATGCTGAAAACAGCCATATCACTACTGTTGTTAACATACTTACACACATATTTAATCTGTTTCATACTGTTACAGTACTCTACATTGATGTGTGACTGAAACATTTTTGACGGCAGCAGCAAAAATGGTACAACCCACCTATTGTCGATTTCTATTTCTGTGTTGCTTCGTATCTTTAGTTTTGCTGTGAGGCCTCCATCTTCTGGAGCTCACCGTCTATATAGAGGACAACCAGCATATCCGGTCTGTGTCTCAGTAATCAGCTTTCTTGGGTATTTCTTGGTACACTTTCCGTCTTTCATACACGGAGCATTGGGATTGAGATCTCTACATGATCCGTGGATCATATTTTCCGTTACCATTGCAAAAAGTTCAGGATCTTGTGTTGGGTCAGGCAGCTCAGCAGATATAACGTCATCGATTTGTGTGGGCTGAATTTTATCTGCCAACCAAATTAAATTGTGTGAGTGTGGCAGTCCTCGCTTTTGCCATTCAATCATGTACATCTAGCATCTTGGCACTCCAAAGAAATGGCCCTTTGTTATAACATCAGTTAGTTTCAACTGATTCTGTTTAAATACTCTCACAATCAAATCGTGGCGCTCACTTGGTAATTGACCATTTGTAAGCATCTCCTTTATTTCTGTCAAAGTAGGATTGCAGGTGAAGGTGATAAATAGGTCTATCTCCCGTATGTCCTGACATACATCATAGCATCTTGTGTGTATTTGCGCATGTATCTGGGACTGCCTGTAAATGTAGCTGGTAGTATGACTAAGGCACCGAGGTTTTTAACATTTCCAACATTTGTCACAGCATCTCTCAGTTGAATATATTCTTCAACTTTCAGTTTACATTGATTTAGATGAATGTAAAGCCGATGCTCACTCTCGATTTTTGCATACATATCAACGATGAATTGATGAAACAATTGTCTGCTGTTTATTATGTGGTTCTGTTCAGCATCTTGAACCATTAGTCTGTATGCATAGAAATTCATATCGCTGAAACTTTCTTGCTGGTTGTTGGGTTGACCTGCCTTAGATTAAAATGATATCCATCTTCACCACGGGGGAATATCACTGGGTACAGTAGACCATCATAAGATCGGTGTGTTTCTGAAATGCGCTGCAATGATTTGCCATGTCATTGAAGTACGATATCCCATTGATCAAACTCATTGCCTGATATAACCACCATGACTTCATTATATATTAGTTTAAGAAAAGTTGTTCTAATTTCAACATGCGGGACCACATGTACAGTTGTATATTGTTTTTCTAATAAAATTGTTAGTAGATTGTTAGTATAGAACAAAAAAAAGAGCTAAGGGAGGCTACAAATGCTGCTCTTAGACAAGCACCACTCTATTTATGATTATCTCCCTTAGATATTCATTTTTTTTTTTCCTCTTTGAATTTAGTGGATAATATATCACCCCCTCCCACTCCCATCGCTAGGGGTAATAGTGGTGTCATACCCCAACAGTACTTTTCTCCAGATTGTAAGTCATTTATTTTTTTGTGAAGCTCTACCATTCACCTCCATGTAATTGTACTCTAAGTAGTTGGCACGTTTTATGTTGTATAAGTTGTTGATAAATTTCATATTGGATCAGGAGTTGACAAGTTATATGTTGGATAAGTAGTTGACAAGTTATATGTTGTGTAAGTTGTTGGCGAGTTTTATGTTGTATAAATTGTTGACAGGTTTTATGTTGTATAAATTGTTGGCAAATTTCATATTGTTGTATAAGTAGTTGAAAAGTTTCATATTGTATAAATAGTTGACAAGTTTCATGTTGTATAAGTAGTTGACAAGTTTTATGTTGTATAAGTAGTTGACAAGTTTCATGTTGTATAAGTAATTGACAAGTTTTATGTTGTATAAGTAGTTGACAAGTTTTATGTGGTGAAGCAGATCATAAAGCTTGGCATGATACTATACAAGATATGTACATGTTGTCACAAGATAGTCTCCAATTTATAGTTTTCAAAGAATCAAGGAAGCTCTAATATGAGAATAGATGTGAATGACAAGATGGATGATGGATTAAATCAAGAATATCTGATAATTAAAAAAAATAGATGATACCAAGCGTTCCAGCAAGGGAATGATCCCACCATAGGAGCAAAATATGACTCAAGACATACTTACAGCCTTCAACTCGGATCACCTTCCAGGTCCCAGAAAACATTATACCACTTCTGTCCTACACTAAGCAGTTGGAGAACCTCTCCTGAAATTGCAAAACTAAAAAACCGGTAAGTAACAAGATCCAACCCTCCTAGGCAAAACTATGTCCAATGGGACAAACAACAATACTATACATGAATGGAGCAGATGTATTCTCCTACAAGCAACTATATATGAATGGAGCAGTTGTATTCTCCTACAAGCAATTATACATGAATGGAGCAGTTGTATTCTCCTACAAGCAACTATGACAGTACATGATCTACTTAACAATCATGTCTAGAAAAACTCTAATACACACTACCAACAATCTGTGACTCCTTTGTCTGGGCCATCTCTGTCTGAGTTTTCTGTCTGAGCCTACCTCTGTCTGAGTCCAATATGTTTTTATATTTCCTGGCTGTGCTGTGAAATCATGGGATTTCCCTTCATTCATTGTTTCCAACTCATGCCAATTACCATGCACTCTGTTTGGATTTAGAATTTCTTCCTGCTTTTCTCATGATACTCAAACTTTCCATACTGTACTAATTCACCTTATAAGTCAGTTTTGACTTAGGGAATTACATTTTTTGTTTTTCCCCTATGTTAGGATTTAGGACATATTCTGCTACAGTTGTATTAGTTGTTGGACAAGTTAAATGTATAAGCTACTGACAAGCTTTATGTTGCGTAAGTTGTTGACAAGTTTTATGATGTGTAAGTTGTTGACTTGTCTCATATTTGATCATTTGTTGATTGGCTTCCTTTCCTGATTCTCAGCAAATGCCAGTGGTAATTGCAGGCAGTGAAACTCAGCAGAAGAAATATTTGGGAAGGATGATGGAGGAACCACTCATGTGTGTAAGTGATTATTATGCATTGTCTTTTTTTTTCATTACATGTTCATTTCTGGTTTGTAAACTGGCTGTTATATAGTTTTGTTAAATCTGAACACTCAGTCATACATGACTGTACTAATTGCTTTTGCTGAGTCAGTATGCTCTGGGTTTGTTGATTAAATATCTTGAAATAAATGCACTTAAATTTTGATTTTTGAGTTGTGTTTATTTAAGTGGATTAAAAAAATCCTTAAAATATTTGCCTTATGAATTATTAATCTTAGGCAGGGTAGGATTGGCCAAACTCATGATGAATTAGTCTCTTGGTCAATCTTGTAATACTGACAGACAGTTTTTTTTAAACAACCAAAGTCGGAAACACTGAAAACTAGTCAGGAACTGCTCAAACATCTGATCAAGACAAATTCTGATAATGGCCACATACATTTATTGAGCATCTAGCCTCTGTGTCTTCCAGCCTTTGTGTCTTCCAGTCCTTGCATCTTTCAGCCTTTGTGTCTTCCAGCCTTTGTGTCTTCTAGCCTTTGTGTCTTCCAGCCTTTGTGTCTTCCAACCTCTCTGTCTTCCAGCCTTTGTATCTTCCAGCCTTTGTGTCTTCCAACCTCTGTGTCTTCCAGCCTTTGTGTCTTCCAACCTCTGTGTCTTCCAGTCCTTGCGTCTTCCAGCCTTTGTGTCCTCCAACCTCTGTGTCTTCCAGTTTAGCCTTCTGTGTAAATGTATACAAGGAACATTGTATGAAGGAGAGAATGTTGAGGATGTGTCAACCAGTATGAAAGTAATGGAGGCCTCAAGAAATACACTCAACTTCCCACCTGGAAATGCTAAAAACATATGGGAAAAACTGGACAGAAATTTGTGCAGAGAACTAGAGAGAGGGAAACATCTGGAGCGGAGTGCAAGTGTTTGGTAACATCAGATACCTTCACTGCCACAGACATTTGGAGCTAACCAGACAAAGATAAATAGTAGCACTGAAGAAGACCAGCAGAGTGAGAAAAGTAGAAACAGTTAGAAATAGAACTAGGCCCAGAAAATGTTTAATGAAAAAGAAAGGGAAAAGCTTAAACAAATCTGGCAACATCCAAAATTCCAGCGCAGTTATCCTTTGCAAAGCAGATCTCTCTCTCTCTGAACCTTAAGTGCCCAGGGCACATGGGGCTTCCGCAAGGGTTTTCCACAAATGCCTGTCCTTCGCCTTTTTTTCTGCTCTTGCCCAGGTGAGCCCTCTATTGCTCAACATCCTTTCTGTTCTTCTCCATGTCTCTTTTGGTCTACCCTTATTTTTGCTCCGCCTTACTTGTGGTCACTGTTTACGTATAACACTAAACATAGCCAGCGTTTAAAAAACTGTCTTCTTCCTAAACCCAGAATTGATATGTACAAGAAAAGCCTTGCATACTCTGCAGTACAGTTCTGGAACACCCTCCCCATCAATTTAAAATCCATTGGTAATACTTCATCCTTTAACTCAAACCTGTTTCATTATTTACTTGGTTGTAATTATATGCCTCCATAAAATAGCCAGCACTCTCTCAACACATGGCTCGTAAACCATCAAGTACTTCAGTGACATAGTTAGAAAAGCAACTTGTTAGATATTGTTAGAAATTATTTTAATGTTTGTTTAAAAAAAAATATGTTAGAAGATCTGTATTTACAATGTATTTTTATTTATGTATATGTCTGCGGGTGTATGTGTGCATGAGTGTTATTTTATTAGGTTAATTACTTCTTCTCTTTTACCTTGAATGTAGTAGTTAAATCTTACACTCTTTTGATATGTTTTTACTAATTTAATTTGTATTTTTGTACTATATCAAGTGTGTGGGAAGAATGAAAGATGGAGTGATGAAGGGCAGAATGTAAGACGGGCCTGCGTGCCCAATTCTTTACCCTTGAAAAATAAAGATATTCATTCATTCATTCATTCATTCATTCATACCCTTACTTCTGTTCCCTTGTGGTGTCCATCTTAGTGCTATTTTTGGTAGTGAGTTGTCAGTCATTCAGAGAACATGTCCCAACCATCGCCAGCGTCTTTCCTCAGTAATTGTTGTCAGTGGTTTCATCTGCATTTCTGCTAATAAGATGTTATTTCTTATGGTGTTTGGCCAAAGCAGATAGAATATGTCAAATCAAAAGTTAAAACAGCTATGCAGGAAAAAAGTTGTACAGAGGTCTATCCAGATTTACTAGACAGTTTTTTTTTTTTAAAGCAGAATCTTGAAAACAAGGCAGAAAGTGCTTGAAGAACATCTGAGGAAGACGAACAAAATGAGCAAATGAATAAACTGGGAAAAAACAAGGAGCAGCTTTATTACTTAACGAGCACACAGTTGTGATGTTTTGGTGTGAGCCTTGATCATACAAAATCACAGTATAAAGAAATAGAGAGAGAGGATAAAGTATAAATTCACGTGAATGCTATGAAAAAAAATCTGAATTAAAAAAAAATAAATGGAGTACTTAGCTGTGACTTGTAAGAAGCTGTGACATGTAAGATGCTGTGTTCAGAAATGCGCATGGTAGAATGTAGCCAGTCAGTCAGTCATTTGCATGTCCCTTGCGGAACTTTGCCTTCCTAACAGCACTCCTGTAGGATTCTCATTTGTAAGCAAGACAACCATCTGCTGATGCATCCATTTGCAGATCATCAGTGATGTCTTGCAGCCGTCTTCACCTTGGTCTTCCTCTCTTTCTTTTTCCTATTATGTACCTTTCCAAGACTGTTTTCTTTAAATTATCATGATGTTTTTAATATGTTCAAAATATTTAAGTGTTCTCTGATTAATTTTCCTTACTAGCCAACCTTCTTCAATATTAAGTTCTTGTAGCATGGATATATTTGTTCTTTTTTGTGTCCATGATATTTGAAGAACTGTTCTGTAGCATTTATATTCAAAGGCTTTTATGTGTTTCTCATCTGTTTTGTTAAGTGTCCAGGTCTCACAGGCATATGTTGCGATGGGAAAGATGCATGCCCTTAAAAATCTTATTTTTGTATTTCTGTCTGTTCCTCTCCACAGCTTCTTTAGTTGTTTTACTTTTTGAAGAGCGATAGATGTTCTCCTTTTAATTTTCCTCATTGTATCTCCGTTATTAGTTAGTAGTGATCCAAGATATTCAAAACTTTCCACCTCTTCCAATTTTTCCTCATTGATATTTCAGTTGCCTCATTTGTTTTGTCAGAGACGGTAATCTAGCTGAGAGAAGGTGGGATAAGTGATGCTGTGAGGTTCTGAACTGTGTGTAACAAGTGAGAAGGGGGTGGAACTTAGTGCAGAGGGATTATGATAGTGGAAGAGGAGAATGTTAGGTGTAGCTGAATAGTGAGTTCAGACTATGTGGTTTGAGCATCCCATATTACTGATTGTAGCGATTCTCAAGCGCTAGGCAACTTCTGTCATCAGCATGACCTCGTCTGATGGCTGTTACCAGAAAATCTGATTTGTCTCTGTGGTTGGGAGCCATTGAAATGATTAAGGGACTGGTTTCAAACCATGCTAGATGATATCATACAGATGTTTCTGCATGTGGCCCCCTAATCTCAGATTAGATTTCTGGACACAGACTCTTACAAGTCACAGCTAAGTGCTCCATTTATTTTGTTTTATTATATATTTTTTTTCCATTCCTACTTTTTACATAGCAGTCACGTAAATTTATATTTTATCTTCTTTCTCTATTTCTTTGTCCTGTGTGTTTTTGTATGATTGGTTCACACTGAAATGTCATAATTGTATGTTTGTTAATTAATAAAGTTGCTCCTACCTTTTTTCCTGGTTTATACATTTATTATCACAACTTTACTGTAGTGGCTTCATGTGTAGTTATACAAGGTCCGACAATTAAGTAATGAGACTGATTTTATTATGGCCAAGACAAAAATGCCGTCTGTGAAGCAAAGCATGGAATCCAAAGAGGCACCTTTCATCTATGATCTTATCACCACCTGATAAGTTGACGACAAACAAGCCGCCATTTTGTTGACCTAGTTAGAGGTGCATTGTCATGTAATCAGCATGGAGCAAAAAGCTAAGATGAATTTGGTGATAACTGAGAGACCATTCGTAAAATTTTAGTGGAATATTTGGGCAAGAAAAAGTTGCTTGCCAGTGTGTACCACATGCGTTGTCTGATGACCAAAAACAGTTTGTTGAGTACGCAGAAGACATCATCAAAACGTATTACAAAAATAAACATTTCTTAATTTGATTGTTGCAGAGGATGAAACATGGATTTTCTGCTGTGATCCCACAACTAAATGCCAAAGAGCTCAGTAGAAGTCATCATCATTACAAAAAGGCAAAAAATTTCATTTTCAGAAGTCAAAAGTGAAGATAATGTTGGTGCGTTTCTATGACAGCAAAGGTGTTATTCACAAAGAATTTATTCCAGAGGGACAGACTGTCACTGCCAAAGTTTATTTAAGTATTTTGAAATACCTATTGAAAAGGATTCTCTGAGTCTGGCCCAACTATTCAGCATGTGGCAGTTTTTTCTTTCTTCATGGTATTGCACCGACTCACCTGGCAGTAGTTGTACAGGAAATTTTGGCCCAAAAACAAGTGTATGTTTTCAACCGTTCATCCCATTCCCCAGATTTGTCTCTCTGCGATCATTTTCTATCCCCAAAATTAAAGTTGCCATTGAAAGGACGCTTCTTTGATGATATTGATGACATCCAAAGGGCCGTAACATGGAGTTTAAAGGCCATACCAACAGTAGAACTGGAGAGGTCGTTCCAGTGTTTGAATGAATGAATAATCTTTATTTTTAAAAGGTAAAGAATTGGGCACGCAGGCCTGTCTTACATTCTGCCCCTCATCACTCCATCTTTCATTCTTCCCACACACTTGATTTAATACAAATATACAAATTAAATTAGGAAAAAACATATCAAAAGAGTGTAAGATTTAACTACTACATTCAAAGTAAAAGAGAAGAAGTAATTAACCTAATAAAATAACACTCACACACACATACACACACAGACATATACATAAAAAAAATACATTGTAAATACAGATCTTCTAACATATGTTTTTTAACAAACATTAAAATAATTTATATCAATATCTAACAAGTTGCTTTTCTAACTATGTCATTTTAGTACTTGATGGTTGACGAGTCATGGGTTGAGAGATTGCTGGTCATTTTATGGAGGCATATAATTACAACCAAGTAAATAATGAAACAGGTTTGAGTTAAAGGATGAAGTATTACCAATGGATTTTAAATGGTAGGGAGGGTGTTCCAGAGCTGTACTGCAGAGTATGCAAGGCTTTTCTTGTACAGATCAATCCTGGGTTTAGGAAGAAGACAGTTTTTTAAACGCTGGCTATGTTTAATGTTATACGTAAACAGTGACCACAAGTAAGGTGGAGCATTGTGCAACAGAATTCTGTGAACAAACTTAACTTTGTTAAATATGATTCTATTTTTGAGGGGTAGAATTTTGAGTTGTTTGTGTTGATCTACAGTCTGTACTGGGTGTTTGTCACAAATCAGATTTAATGCTCGCTTGTGAAGTGAGTGAAGCCTTTTTGTGTTTGAGACTGAGCATCCATCCCAGATTGTGGAACAGTAATCTAAGTGTGTTTGTATGTGTGATATGTAGTATATTTTTCTTGTGTCTTTGTCGATAAAGTGTTTAATTTTAGCTACTTGGTAAACTTTCTGTGCAATCAAGTTTGTTAGGTTATTTATGTGAGAATTCCAAGTTAAATGCTGATCAATGATGAGTCCTAGGGTTTTATGTTCATGAACATTTTCTATTGCCTTAGTCCCAGCACAAAACTGTAGTGAAGTTTTTGTTGCATTCTGCAGTTTCTGTCTTGTAGTGATGAGCATGGATTTTGTTTTGTTGGTGTTTATCAACATACCATTTTTATTACTCCATTTAATCAAACTGTTTATATCATTTTGGAGCATTGTCTGTAGGTTATTAATTTCAGTCACTACTGTAAACAGTACAGTCGCCAGCGAAAAGATCACATGAAGAGTGCTTTAAATGTAGTGGTAGGTCGTTAATATAGATAGCAAAGAGAAGAGGACCAAGAATGGAGCCTTGAGGAATACCGGTATCAACCACAGACGAGCCAGATATTTTGTTTCTAAAGCAAACTACTTGTTTTCTACCTGAGAGAAAAGAGGTCATACATTTTGTTAGGTCAGGGTGTAATCTATAGCTTTCAAGCTTTTTTGCAAGAATTTCATGATCAGTCATATCGAAGGCTTTCTTGAAATCAACAAAGACAGCACCACATTTATATTAGACAGCCAGCTTTCTGTCAATTTAGTTAATGCTGTGTAGCAGGAGTAATTTGGTCTAAAACCTGACTGACTGTCTATTAGTAGATTGTTTTCTTGCATGTGGAGCAGTGTTAACTTTTGTATATGCTTTTCAAGAGGTTTAGATAGTGATGACAGAATGGATATGGGTCTATAGTTTGAGAGGTCACTAGTCTGTCCAGATTTAAAAAGAGGAAAAACTTTGGCGAGTTTAAAAGCATCAGGGAAATATTGTTTGTCAATGCACAAGCTGTGTAAGTATGTTAGTGTGTCTGTGATAACTGGTGCAACATAACGTAGTATCTTGTTACTAATGTCATCACATCCTGCTGAGTTAGTGTTCTTTAAGGACTGGATGTAGTTATAAACCTTATCGACTTTGAGGAAAGAAGTATTAATTTGTTTTAGCTTTACACATTTACTGTCGCTGAAAGTTTTCAACACGCTCAGGTCGCAATTAGGGGTCGGTAATGAAGATTTTAGAATACTAATTTCTTCTCTAAAATGTTCACTGAAGTTAGTGCAAGTATGTTCACGATTAAGTGTTTGTGGGTAAGTTTGCATCCTTTTATTTACAAGAGTATTAATCGCTTTCCAGATTGATTTACTATCAGTTTTGTCTTTCACTAAATTTCGGAATTAATTTTTCTTTTCCTGCCTAATTAAATACTGCACCTTATTCCTAAGTGAACGATAGCTACTGAAATGTCTGCTTTTGTGAGCTTCGTCCCATTTCCTCATGAGTTGCAATATATCGGGAGTTATCCACGGGGATTTTGTTACGTGTTTTACTCTCATTTCTTTGATGGGGACATGCTTGTCAAAAATATTTCGAAATATCTTGATCCAGTATTCGATAGCCTCATCTGGTTTTGTTAACTGAAAAATGTACGTAAGAGGTGAAGCTTTTAGATCCATTAAAAATAATTCCAAGTTAAAGTTTTTAAAGTTTCTATATTTGATGCTGGTATGTTTGTGTTTTGGTATTTTATACCCCTTATGTGACCACGTACAGCAGACCGGGTAGTGATCACTCAGCAACACATGAGGGACAGTACATTCACTAATGTTTCCTGGATCAGCTACATAAATATGATCTATTAGTGTTGATGATGATTCAGTTACTCTAATAGGTTTGTTAACAATTTGGGAGAAGTTGTAAGATGTTAAAATGTTCTTCCATGTAGGATTTGGCTGATTAAGATCTATATTGAAGTCGCCTAGAATGATTTTGTCCTTGAATTTATAAGTTACAGCATCATCCATCATGGTCGCAAAGTGATCATACCACTCGGCTGAAGCATTTGGATTTCGGTATATAAAACTAATTAGAATTGTATTAAGATTTGATATTTTGATTTCTAGCATAATACATTCAACCTCTGATGTTTCCAGATCTTTTCTTCTACAAAATTTAATTGTGTTAGAAATGTAAACGACTAAACCTGTCTCTAGCTTCCTAGGTGGGTCGCGCCTGATCAAATTAAAACCATCTATTGGTATTTCGTTGTCTGTGATGTTTTTATGTAATCTGCTTTCAGAGAAACCAAAAATATGAAAATGTTGTTGTGTAACCTCAGGGAATTTTCCTAACAAGTGATAAACATTTAAGTGGCCAGCACGTAGGCCATCGTGTCGCAGCCACTCCTCCACTTCTGAGTCATTTTATAACAATGTTAGAAATATTATGTTTCAGCAAAAATAAAATAACTGGTCAGACAGACTTATTTGTGCAACAGTCAGACTTCAATCATACAATTATAGGTATACGTTTAAGCTAGTAGAGATAATGAATCTAACTAAGTTTATAATATACTGACAAATAATGGAAAAAAGTACAAAAATCAACAATGCAATGAACGTTATGTAAGTGTAAATTGTAAAAGACTTGATGACAGTATTAGGTGTAAGCTAGCACTAAGAAATGTCTGTTCTGCTGTAAGAACTTCTGTTGTGTTTTGCTTTTGTTCAGTTAAATTTATCTCATCATCATCATCATGTGCCGTGCCGACTGGCATTGGCTATTATGCTTCTCCAGAGTACGCGATCCTTCATGCAGGCCATCAGCTCAGTTGGTGATCTCCTCTCACACCATCCCATCAGACTGTCCAGTATCATTTCTCTTGGTCTTCCTCTTGATCTTCTTCCTTCTATTTTTCCTGTTGTTATAATATTTTCAATGCCCCCTCTTCTCATTGCATGTCCTATGAAAGTACATTGTCTCTCTCTTATCTTTTTGACAAGGTTTTTTGTCTCTCCAGCTCTTCTCCTACATTCTTCATTAGTTATTTTTGCTGTCCAGGGGATTCGCAACATTCTTCTAATAAACCACATTTCTGCTGCTTCCAATGATTTTTGTGCAGACTTGCCTATTGTCCGTGATTCACTTCCATATAACAAGATAGGTTCAATATAGCATTTTAGGACTCGTTTTCTAACATTCATTGATAAGGATGTGTTGGTTAATATGTTTTTCATTCTCTGAAATGCAGTCTTTGCTTGGCCTATTCTGTTCCTAATTTCTGTTCTGCATTTCCCATCTGAAGTTATTACTGCTCCAAGGTATTTGAATTTCTGCACCTACTTTAGAATAGTTCCGTTTAATTTAATACTGCATGCTGGTGGATTCTGTTTCTTAGATATAACCATAATCTCTGTCTTTTTGATGTTCAAAGTAAGGCCTTTCTGTTCACTTTCTTTGGCGACTTTGTCCAAGAGATTTTGCAGGTCTTGTTGGTTCTCAGCTATCAGTACTGTGTCGTCAGCATACCGAAGGTTGTTAATATTGTATCCTCCAATTTTTATGCCTGGTTCTGTGATGATTGTTCTTAGAATATTCTCGCTATACAGAGAAAAAAGGTCTGGAGATAGTACACATCCTTGTCGCACCCCTTGTTTTATAGGTTGATATTTTCCAATTCTGTTTTCAACTCGAACTGCTGCTTCTTGCTGCCAGTATAGATGTTTTACAATCCTCAGGTCTTTGCCGTACTTCAGGCATTTTAATAATTTCATTATGTTTCACCTTGTCAAATGCCTTGGTGTAATCAGTGAAGCATAAGTAGAGATCTTTCTGTACTTCTAAAGCTCTTTCTGTTAGTGTTCGTAAAGCATAAATGGCATTGTGTGTTCCCTTTCCTTCAACAAATACAAACTGTTCATCTGCTATTTCCATTTTTATCTTTTTCCTTGTTCTTCTTATTATTATTCTCAGAAGTAGCTTTGTTATGTGACATGAGAGGCTGATAGTTCGGTGGTCGTCACATTCCTTTGCACCTGGTTTCTTTGGTAGTGCTATAAACGTGGATTTAATCAGGTCACTGGGAATATAACCACTGTTGTAAATGTCATTCAGTAACTTGGTTATTATTTTTATTCCTGTCTCCTCTAGTGCCTCTATTTCTTCTATTGTTATATTATCAGTCCCAGTCGCTTTTCCTTTCTTCATGTGTTTGATGGCATCTGTGATTTCATCTTCTAAATTTATCTACAGAAGTTAAAAAGTACTGGAAGTTTCAAACTATCTGGTGTCTGTATGTGGGTGTTGCATGTTGACTGTGTAGTAGGGACATCATATACACGTGGCTCAGAGCTGCAGGACTAAACTGCATTAGATATTGTAGCTTAAAGTTCCACGGATAATGATTCGAGGTTCGTGTGTTTCTGTCCTGTACAGTTGTTGTGGTATTCCTAAGTGGTGATTGTGCAGGAGTCTCCATGTTAGTCGCTGTACTAAGTGTTGGTATAATTTGTTGAGATTGCCGTGTAGGCAGGGGCGGGAACATGGAATCGTATAGTGGGCCAGTGGATGGAGTGGGCAATGGTAGAGAGGCAGAGGGTGATGTTTCTGAGGGTCCTTGGAGTCTTGTAGTTGGTGTAGAGTGTGTGTTTCTGGAGCTACGAGATGTGGGTGGCTGTCTAAACTGTTTCTGGTTATTTGAGTGTTTTGTTATGTTCTGCTCAGTTCTTGCTGGATATTTGATATTTTTGGCAAGGATGCTGGTGCCAGTCTTGTTAATGTGGATGTGGTCCCTGTAAAGGCGTTTTTTGGGAGCACCTGTGGCTGAAGTAAAAAATGGCGTGTTGTGTATAAAAACTACTGTGTTCTGTAGACAGAATGTTTGTAGTATTTTGTTGTTTATATCCACCATGCGATGTCCAGGACCAGAACAAGGTGGAATGATGGATGAAATGTTTATGGAAGTGTGAGGGTATTTTTTCTTGATGGTGGATATCAAGTCCTGTATATCAGAGGGCTGAAGACTCTGGCCGTTCATGCTGTCATTAATGCCAACATGTACGGTCGTTCTCCTCACTCTCTGACCGACATGAAGTTGTCTCGGTGTCTGCATTAGTTTTATAATACCAGCTCCAGGTACTGGCATGACTGAGACAGTATCTTCAGGGGTAACTGACATCCGCTCACCATAGATTCCTTTAAGTAAGGAATCTCCGACTATCAAGTGTGTCGTATATTCTTTGATGTTGTTACTGTGTTGTTGTGTATCTTGTTCTTGTTGATGTTTATGAGACCGTGACTGAGGAGTATATGTCTAGTTTGATATTTCTGTTTGGGTTCTTGTTGCTTTATGGTTATGTACAGTGGGGCTATCTTGTAAAGCTTGAAACCTATTACTTATCTGCACATCAATAGGGTAAGCTAAATTTTCAGGTGCTACCTTTATAGGTGTTGTGGTGCTGGTGTGTTTCTCTTGTGCAGCTCTTTGCTGTGGCGTGTGTTCTGTGTTGATATCTGGTGCACTTGTGCATGAATTTACAGTCATATTATCTGTGTCAGCAGTCACTTCTTGAATACCTGTCATCACTTCCTTGCTGTGTCTGCGTGGCTCACTCTGCCATTCTGATATCATGAGTCTCATTTTAGTATTTTCGTCTCTCAGTGACGTAAGTTCAGCCCTGAGACTGTCATTCTCCAGCTTGAGTGAGTGCTTAATCTCTGCTGCCATGTCACTAATAAGGTTTATGACGAGGTCTTTGACTACATAAAGTATGTTCTGGGTACATAATGTAGCTAATTTTTCCTCGACAACTCTAGGCTGCTGAGATACATGTGGTGAATCAGCCGCACTAGATGCAGAGAACTCAGGCACTGGAGCTTCACTGTTGTCCAGATTTTCAACATCAGCTGAACTGTTGCTGGTGGAGTGTTCTAGCATTGTTTGAACGTCAGTGGGTTTGGCTGAGGTGCTTGCCTGATCTGACAGGGCTTTATCAGTAAGATCAGTACTGGGACAGTTGATCAGAATGACAATGGTGGTTGTAGTATCATCGTGTCTGTCGGAGGTTGTAGTAACTGTCTCGACATTGGTTGTAATGTTGTCTTGTTCTTCGTGGCTGCTGGTGAATTGTTCTTGCATGTCGTTGGTGGTAACGACTTGACTGATATCAGTGGCGATAGTATCGTGTCCGTCACTGGTGGTGATGGCCGGTCTGTCACTCATGGCAACAGATGACAGAGATGGCTTCACTGTACCTGACAGTCGCAGGAAATGTTTTAAAGCCTCATCTTGAATACGACTGAAGTCATCTGTCAACCAAGAGTCGACATCATGAGCACCGCCTTGAACCAATATTATTTCTGGTATGGTGAAGGTGGATAGTTACAAGCGGTGTTTTTATAAAGTCCTCCACATTTGCAGCATTTTTATATGTCCTCTTTTCTATGTGGCCGTGGTAGTACTCCCTGAACGCCTGTTTCACGCACTCATAATCCAGCGTGTTGTTGAAAAGAACGACCAAGCATTGTCTCTCGTTGGTCCGTGTTATTGTCAGGCCGGGGACTTTGTCGCACCCACGGAGCTTGGTATTTACCGCCTTTCTTTTGTTCAGGGAGTAATTCTTTACAGCCACCGGCCGCAGTTCATCCCGTCTTCTTGGCTTCTAAATCATCGTCTCGACTACAGGATAACATTGTCAACTTATGACGCAATACATTGTAGTCACACCGGGCCACATGATGACCTAGTTATAATGAGCGGCGTGGTCATGGGCTAGGCCAGTATTAGACAAAGAGATTTATATATACTATTCTAACATTTTGATAAATATTTAACAAACTACACGTATTTTTAAAATTTCACATATTTAACCACAAGCACAAACACAAGTGAAATCCAGTGGTATCCATTTCACGTCACAATGACACTGGTAAAAATCCAAATGTAGGAGCTAAAATAAACACGTCCGATCACAACGCATCATAAAAAGTGTTTGTTAGATCGTGCCACTTGCTGTATCAATGCCAAGGGGCTTACTTTGAATAAAATACAGGTTATATCTTCCAACTGTTGTTTATTTTATTAAATTAGTCTCATTACTTAATTGTTTGACCTTATATCCTTAGTTTTATACACTTATATTTTTATTGTCTGATGTTATATGCTAGAACTGCTGGAGAAATTTATTGTCTGATGCCATATGCTAGAACAGCTGGAGAAATTTATTGTATGATATCATATGCTAGAACAGCTGGAGAAATTTGTTGTCATGTGCTAGAACTGCTGGAGAAATTGTCTGATGCCATATGCTAGAACAGGTGGAGAAATTTTTCTGATGTTATATGCTAGAACAACTGGAGAAATTTATTGTCTGATGTCATATACTAGAACAGCTGGAGAAATGTGTTGTCTGATGTCATATGTTAGAACAGCTGGAGAAATTTATTGTCTGGTGGCATATGTTAGAACATCAGGAAAAAGTTATTGTCTGGTGGCATATGCTATAATTGCCTGACAACCTCATCACTAATGTGAAATGAGCTTCAAACCAAAGAATTCAAGAAGCTTGACACTCGGAAAGGAAAAAAAAAAAACAGATAATATGTGTAGTAGCAGATAAAAAAAAAAAAACAACAACAACAGATTCCCTGTCTTCCTTGGCTAGCAAAATAGGACCTGAGATTAACAAAGACAAAACAAAAATAATGAAACTTCCTATTACTGAAGAAGGAAAAATATACATAGAAAGATCAGCTGCTGAAGAAGTTAACTAATCTGCATACCTCAGCAGCTACACAGATCAGGATTGTGACACCAGAAAGGAAGTTAGAATTGTAAAAGCACCATTGACCTTCAAGAATCTTGAGAACATATGGCACTCTAAAGTTTCAAGCACAAAAACCAAGTTAAGATTATTCAATTCAAATGTAATATCCACCCTCATTTATATGCATGCGAAAGCTGGAAAACAACTAAAGAAATAGACAACAAATTAGACTCTTTTGAATACAAATACCTAAGGAAAATACTCGATATATGAGGGGTGATTGACAAGTTCTCTGCATAATGTACAAATACTTGAAACGCACAGTTGATATTAAGTGCATTTGTAGATCAGGTTAACATAAGATTAAACACCAGGTTTAAAGAAATTAACTGCAACTAGTTTTTTTTTTTTTTTTAACAGGCTACTGACGTGGTAAGGGGTGAAATTGAGAGAATGGACAACATTTCTCATTGAGCAGCCTTTCTCTACTCTGCATCAAGGACTTATCATCGAAGAGATCCATGAAGATATGGTAGAGACTAGGGGAGAGTGTCCCTTCTTACAGCACAGTGAAGAAATGGGCAGCTCAATTCAAACATGGAAGGGAGAGTCTGGAAGATGATCCCCATCCAGAAAGACCAAGAAAGGTAACCACCAATGAAACCACTGGCAGAATCCATGACATGATAATGTAGGATCAACGACTAACTGAGCAGTACATTGCTACTGAGTTGGGCATCTCCCAGGAATGTGTTCATGCCATTATTCACAATGGTCTTCAAATGACAAAGGTCTCTGCCTGATGGGTCCCGAAACTGATCACAAATGATAGTGTCTCAGCATGTCAAGAGATAGTCTTGGCTGTTTTTCTTCAGATCCTGAAAAGTTTCTTCAGCAATTTGTGGCTATGGATGAGACTTGGGTTCATCAATTTCAACCAGAAAGCAAAGAACAGTCAAAGCAGTGGAAACATCATGGATCCCCACCTCCAAAGAAAGCAAGGGTGATTCTGTCTGCAGGTAAAGTAATGGCTTCCATCTTTTGGGATTCAGAAAGTGTGCTATATGGTAGACTATCTTCAGAAGGGCAGTACAGTCACCGGGGCCTATTACGTTAATCTTGTGAAGCAACTGAGTGTCAAACTGAAGGAAAAGCATCGAGGGAAAGTGACGAGAAGAGGTATCTTTCAGCAAGACAATGTTCCAGTTCACAAGTTGGCGGTGGCAATGGCTGCCATTCATGATTGCGGCTTCTAGCTTCTTGAACATCCTCCTTATTTCCCAGATTTGGCCCCTTTGGACTATTACCTGTTTACCAAACTAAAAAAAGGAGCTCAGTGATCACAAATTTGCTTCAGATAATGACGTCATTTATGCTGTACACCGCTTTCTACTGGCACAAGATGCTGACTTTTACAAAGATGGGATCCATATGCTTCAGGATTGCTGGACTAAGTGCATAAACTTGCAAGGGGACTATATTGAGAAATAACCCAAAAAAGTTGTCCACAAATAATCCGTTGTACCTTATGCCGAGAACTTATCAATCACCCCTCGTAAAGTGTAACGAATTAAAAAACAACACAGTGATAAGACAGATGAGCGAATAACAACCTGTCTCATTGGTGATCAGAAGAAGGAGACAGACATATGTTGGTCACGTGTGAGAAGAAACAGTCAGAGAATCCCAAAACAAGCTGTCAAGTGGAACGCAAGGTCGAAGAAAAAAAGAAGTCGGCCACATGAAACTCTAAAGAGGACATTGTTAACAGAGGCCAAATTAGTGGATATAAAATCCGTTGATGATGTTGAAATGCTTGTTGAGTCACGAAATCGTGGCGAACTACCATGCAAGTCCTATGTGACATTTAATGGCATGGAAAGGATGTAAGATTTAAGATCAAACAATGCAAGCTGTTGCAGAATAACTAATGAATAACTTGGGTAGAATGTTTTGGGCTTCCATGAAAAACATGATTACTGTGAAGCAAGTCATTGATATGCAACAGAATTTTAGATAAAAGCATAATGGGGACATTTAAGAAATGATGCTAGGAGTGAAAGGGACAAAAGTGCTTGTCTGAAGGAAGACATTTCCTCTGATGATCTGTGGGACTGGGTAGTAGTTTTCTTCTCTATAGCAGGATCTAACTTACTGGCAATAAGCTGATAGATCAATTTTCAGATCATCCCTTAGTGAATATTTAATGTATCCTGGCTCTACTTCAAACAAAACTTTTTAAGATAGGAAATATGCTACATGTTTCAGTATTTATTATTTAATGTGGTAATTGTTTATTACAGTCATGAGTTTCCTTCATACTAGAACATCATGAGCAACATCTTTATTACAGAAATATGGCCAGTAGATGGACCGTTAATGGACCTTTTTGTTGATAATCAAGTGTCAGCCACTTTTTAGCCGCATTTGAGAAAGACCTACAACAAAACGTGGATAACCTAGCTAGGGCATGTAAAAAGCACAAGATAAAAACCAGTACTAAAAAAAAAAAAAAAAGTCATGAGCATAAATAAATAAGGAAGAACCTAGCAGAGATCTAAATAATCAGCAGCCTTTAAAATAAGTGAAGCAGGGAGTACACTATCCTTCAGGAAAATCTATATCAGAACTGGGAACACATGCAAAAAAGCAAATAGGTCATTGGAGAAAACTGATACAAAGAGTGCTGTACAACAGTTTTCCTCCCATCACATGAACACAAGCAGCTAAAAGTAAAAGGAAAATCACGCAACAGAATTGAAATGTTTAAGGGGAAAACAAAAATGAAATTAAGTAATTTTCCAACATTTAATTTATCCAAAATTAATTAATTTAATACCCAGTCACAAGTTATTCTGCGATAACTCAAAACTGGAATGGAGATAGGTATTAAAACAGTGTGTGAAAAAATTTTAAAATTTATGATTAAAGAATTTCCAAAATGTCCTTGTGTTATCAGTAGTGGAGGTGACCTCAATATATGTTTTAGCTTAGGGCATCTGATTGATACAATAAGCTTTTTGAAGTCATTTTGTGGAATTATCATTTACTGAATTTGTAGGGTATTCTTTGAGGCAACAAGTGTCTGGAGTTGTTCTGGAGTGTTATTACTCACTCTTCCTATATGTCCCAAGCTTGTTCAGTTGGGTTAGGGCCAGGAGAATGAGCAGACAATGAAGACGATGTTAGTGATATCCAGTCTCCATGTAGGATGATGTTAGTGAAATCCAGTCTCTGTGTAAAATTTTTGTCCTGTGACAAGTTGCGTAGTCGTGTATAAAAATAAAGTTGGTATCAAGCTGTCTCATTTGAGGGATAATAAGGAATTTGATGGCCTTGTCTAAATACCTTTTGGCATTTTCAGTCCCCATTGTAAAGATAAGCATGTCAGTATTATAATCGTTTATTTATATTTCTCTTCTGTGTAGTGTGTCCTTATAGTTTACAACACTAATGCAACATTCTCTTCGTGTGTCTAACTTCTTATTCATCGATTGACGATTGATGTCTGCAGTGATAAAGTTTGAAAACCACTCTACATGCAATGGCAGCATTACACTTTGTCCACTTTGCTATGCACTGTAGGCCGAAGCAGACACCGACAGACAATAGAACAACGCAGGTGAATTAGTACACAAACATTATATCAGTGTGGAAGTAAAAATCTACTGCAGTTATGATGAATATTTAATGAGAAAATAAACAAAAAGAGAACCGTACGAGCCCGGACATCACCTCGTAAAAGGTCTGTGCCATGTGGTTCACCTTCCAGCTACCCTGAGTGAAAAATCAGCTGCTGGGAGCACACTGAACATTCTTCAAATCAACATTTCTGGACTTAGGCTAAAGGCCTCAGAATTAAGCAGACAGCTGAAAAAAAGTCAACATCCATATTGCAATCATACAAAAAAACCCTTCTATATGGAAAAGATCACTCAGTGCCTGCATACACCATGTACAAATGTGAATGTGGTAAATGCAGGGGTTTTGCCACACTTTTGAGAAATGACATCCAAGGAGAAGTTAAAAACAGAAAATGCAATGAGAATGATATCCAAGAGATAACAGTGTGGCATGATGGACTGTGGTGCACTCTGTATAATGTTTATTGTCCCCCAAATTCTAAAAGTCAAATCAGCATACACAGCACAGACATGCAGAAAACTATCATTGCAGGAGATTTTAATGCACATCTACCATCACTAGGATACAAAGACCAAAACCCTATGGGAAACAACATTGAAGAGCAATGCAACACCAGCAACATGATAATATTGCAAGACTCCTCCTTCCCACCAACACTTCTCCACAGAGCCACTGGATGCACATACAGACCTGATCTCACCATTGTCTTAGCAGACATCCACAGCAATTGTACTCTGAGAGTGCTTGATGACATAGGAAGCAATCATCATCCCATCCTTCTACAAATTTCTCACACACGAAACCAAAGACCACACAAACCCTTTTGTTGGAATTATAGAAAAGCAAATTGGAGAAAAATTCATAACACAAACAGATGAAAACCTATCAAAATTAAATGACACCACAAATATTGACATGCTCTGCACCAGCATAATCCATGCCATATTTGGAGTAGCCTACAAAACAATCCCCAGAGTATGCAGAAAGATACATAGCCCCTTCTGGACAAAATCTCTGGAAGAATTAGTCAAAAAAAGAAGAGCAGCCAGGAAGAATGCAGAGAAAAACCCTACTCCAGAAAACAGAATAGAATACAATAAACTAACAGCTAAGGTAAGACTGGAAACTTAAAAAAAGCAAAGAATAGATAACATGGTCAGAAAAAAAAAACAAAAAAACTAACCAATGCACATATCTGGTCGAGCCCTCTCAAGTGACTCAGACAAAGCCAGTACTTTTAACAAATTCTTTGCTGCCACCAACAAATCCTCCAACAGGAAAGTACTTGACAAGGCGCTGGGAAAAGTTCCGAGAAGTAAAGAGAAATCTAGCTTGGCAAACATTCCACTTTTTGAGGAAAACTTTATCATCCATGAACTCCAGAGTGCTATGTGTAAGCTACAGCTAAGAAAAGCACCAGGACCAGACAAAATATCAAATGAAATGATCCTTCATCTGGGCCCTGTAGAAAAGTCCACATTGCTCAACTTCATTAACAAGACCTGGCAAAGTGGAGTACTACCAAAATCTTGAAAGTCAGCCATAGTTAGACCTATCCTGAAAAAAGGAAACCTAGAAGATGACCTAAAAAGCTTTAGACTAATCTCACTGACTTCCAATAGTGGTAGGCTAGCAGAATGAATGCTTAACAATAGGCTGTACTGGTGGTTGGAATCCTCGGGGTCCTTCAATAACTTCCAGGCAGGCTTCCACAAAGGATCAGGAACCAAAGACCTGCTATTTCTCCTCACTCAAAGTGTAAAAGACAGTTTTTTACACAAGAGAAACTCTGTAGCTGTCTTTGTAGACTTCCAGTAGGCATATGACAGGGTCTGGCGAAAAGGCCTACTGTTAAAGATGCAAAACATGGGCATACATGGAAAAATGTATCACTGGGTTAAAAACTACCCGAGTAACAGGACCATACAAACTCAGGTCAGTAATAGACTGTCAGACAAATGCACCCTGGAGAAAGTCTGCCACAGGGTTCTGCTCTTAGCTGCACCTTGTTCCTAATCTTTATAAATGACCTCCCCGACCTGTTGAACACCTACAAAATCATGTTTGCCAATGACCTTGTCATATGGACTAGTGGAACAGACCTGCAGCTGACTACTGAGAGACTTAATAGAGCCCTCCTCACCATATCAGCCTATTGCAATTTCTGGAAGTTGAAGATCAATGTTAGTAAAACTACATATACATGTTAATAAAACTACATATACAGTCTTTACTCTTAGCAACAAACTAGCAAAGACTGAACTGAAAATAACTCACGATGGTGCTCAAATCATGAAAGAAAAAGTCCAACATACCTTGGTGTGAAACTAGACAGAAAATTAAACTTTAAAGAGTTATGGATGGACTAGCAGAAAAAGCATCCAAAAGACTAAACTTACTCAAGCGACTTGCAAGTACATCCTGGGGTGCTGACAAAGCATCACTCAGACAACTGTACACAGGATATGTTAGATCTATAATAGATTACAACCTCCCCCTACAGGTCATAGCATCAAAGAGCTCTCGTACACAAGCAGACAGAATCCAGAACCAAGCCATTCATTTGTGGGGCAATGAGATCAACACCCACAGCTGCATGTGAAACTGATGCTAACATAGAGCCATTAGATATAAGACGCGAAAAGAACCATTGAGGCAGTAGAAAGATATAAACACATGCCCCCAGACCATCCTAACAGAATAGTGATTGATAAATGGAAGCATAATAATAGACCGAAACTGAAAACTCCAGTGCACATAGCAGAACAGTTGAACACAAGACACAGACTCCCTGAAGGCAGAGAAGAACTTACAAAAGTACCAGACATCCCACCAAACACAAATACACACTTCCTCAAACTAACACCAGACTCGAGAACAAATTAGTGAACATATCAGATCCCAACATCCTAAAGCTGTGTGCACTGGAGACCATAGAATCCTACCCCAAGGACTGGATCCATGCATACACTAATGGGTCAGCATTCAAGGAAACAGACAGTGCAGGATATGGGGTACTCATAATGTTTCCAGACAAGACAACAAGCCACATTTCTGCTCCTTGTGGATCTCACTGCTCCAATTATGATGCAGAGATGCAGGCAGTATTAACAGCCCTGGCAGCCACCACCACCAAGTACAAAAACAGTGCTTCTCATCCCAAAAAAACCTTGTTATTTTCTCAGATTCCCAGTCTGGTCTCCAGGCCCTTGAAAACTGGATACCATCGGCTGATCACATTACAACTAACATACTCAGTGCAGTAAACCAACTCGCCTCCTGTGGCATCAAGACCACCCTACAATGGATACCAGGGCACATAGATATCGGAGGAAATGAACATGCTGACAGACTAGCAAAGAGTGGAGCTACCATGTCACAGCCCCACATCTCCACCAACATAAGAACAGCTAAACACATTATACACAACAACTGCAAGCAGCAGTGGATGGACAGCTGGGCCAGTAATCCAACTGGAAGATCCCTATATACACACCTGCCAAAGCCTAACCCCAGAAACCATATCAACATCTTATGTCATAGAGACCAATGCACAATTTTCAGGCTGAGAACAGGACACATTACCCTCATTAAGCACTTACACAGAGTGACCATTGACCACACACCATACTGCATACACTGCAACAGACAAGAAGAAGAAACTGTTAAACACCATATGCTGGACTGCAGTGCATTGAAATACCTTCGGAAAAACCTGATACCACCAAACTCCTCAATCATCGACATTCTGTATGGAGATGTAGAACAGGTGAAGAGGACCTGTACGTTTCATTATCTGGCACAAGGGAAAAAGAGTGAAAACTTGGAAACCCGGGGATCAGAAAGTCAGAGTTATGAGAAAATGTCTGATGAGTCCAACAAATGATGATGACAAGTTGAAGTTGCTCAGTCACATACAAAAGATAATTTTCGGCTGCAAAGTCTGAATATAATCATTGCTGGAAGAGGCAGACCACAAGTCTTCCTAATAAAAACTAGTACAATATGTACCATCTGTATAGAACCGTAATTTTCAATTATTTATAAAATTGTTGTTTCTGCCCTGTAGTTGGAGGAAATCTTTCCCACCTCAGAGGCCTTTTTGGATTGTCTCCCATCTGTGTATCTTATGTAAATGTTCCCACTTCCATTTTTTACTGCTTTTTCTGCAGATCCATCTGTGTCAAAAAAGTAATGGGGAAAGAAGGAATTGACACTGTAAATCAGAACAGAGAAAGATTAACTGAAATATGCCTGACAGATGGCATGGTCATTGGAGGCACAATATTTCCACACAAAGAGATACATAAAACAGATGATAGAACAAGAAACTAGATAGATCATTTTTGTATTAGAAAGCAATACAGAACATCTCTGATAGATGTAAGGGCTTATAGGGGTGCAGATGTCAACAGTGATCACAATCTGTTTATAGGGAAAATAAAACTAAAACTGAAAAGTCAACACAAGAAATCAGTACACAGAAAGATAAACAGCCACAGCCTACAAGAAGAAAATACAAACAGTAATTTCAATCAGGAACTTGCCAATCATTCTACAACACTCAGTGAAGTAGAGGAGATATGTATAGATGAATTACGGAATTCTTACAGCACAGCCATAATCACAGCAGCAAAAGCAAGCTCTGGACTGAAAAAAACCAATATAGATTTAAAGCATGGATATCCGAAAACACATGAAAGTACATTCATGAAAGACGAGCAGCCAAATTACACATGTTGAATGTAAAAACAGATCTGGTGAAAGCAATGTACAAAGAAATAGACAAGAAAGTAAAAAGTTCAGCTAGAAGGGATAAAAGAGAATACATAGACATTATGGTGAAAGAGGCAGAGAAAGCAGCAAAAACAGGAGACAGCAAAACTTTATATAACATACAAAAGAGGCTAAAAGATACTATCACATCTAAAGAAAGACCAATCCTTAACTGGAATCCTATTAACATCTAGTAAAGACCAAAAGCAAAGATGGGCTGAACACTTCCCAGAAATACTTAATCGAACACACCCAAAAGAATTGATAAACCTTGAAACTGACTTACCAACCACACAACTAAATGTCAACCTAATGAAATTACATTGCTTGAAATTGAAACAGCAGTGAATTTAATGGCTAACAACAAAGCTGCAAGTGAAGATGAAATAACATCCGAAGTGTTAAAAGCTATCAATAGTGACAACATGAGACAACTACAGAGAATGTTTAATAAAATTTGGTAAGAAGAAAAGGTCCCTTCTAAATGGAAAAAAGGAATCATTGTTAAAATACCAAAAAAAAAAAAAAAGGCATCCTTAGCGACTGCAACAGTTGGAGAGGAGTAATCTTAGTATCAGTTGTGTCAAAAGTATTTTGCAAGATCATTTTGAATAGACTTAAAGATATAGTGGATATTGCAATGAGAGAAGAACAAACAGGATTTCGAAAAGGGAGAAGCTGTCACGACCAGATCTTTACTCTAAGAATAATACTTGAAGAACATAATGAAAATCAGAAACCATTAATACTGAACTTCATAGACTTTAAAAAGGCATTTGATAGCATACCCAGAGATTCATTATTGAGAATTATAAGTCTATATGGAATACCATCTAAAACTGTCAACATCATTAAGGACTTCTACAGTAGATATGTTTGTGCAGTCAAAACAGAAGAAGGGATGAGCAAATGGTTTCAGATTGAAACAGGCGTGAAACAAGGATGTATGCTGTCTCCTTTGCTTTTTGGAATTGCAGTATACATCATAATGAAAAAATGCTGCACAGGTAACACAGGTATTGGTTGGGTACATGGGACCCAACTAGAAGATCTTGATTTTGCTGATGACATAAATCTCATCAGTAACAATGTGAATTCCACGCAAGAAAAAACAGATAACCTGTCTTCACCGTATAGCAAAATAGGACTTGAAATTAACAAAGACAAAACAAAAATAATGAAACTTCCCTTTAATCAGAATGGAAAAATAAATATAGAAGGGACAGCTGTTGAAGAAGTCAATCAGTTTGCATACCTTGGCGGCTACATAAAATATATAAACTAGGAAAAAAGTAGGAGCAATTTTATTACATAATGATTACAAAGTTATGATGTTTTGATGTGAGCCTTAATCATACAAAAACATACAGGACGAAGAAATAGAGAGAGGAGATGAAGTGTAGATTCACATGAATGCTATATTTTTAAAAAAAAAAAATAAATAATGAATAGACCACTTAGCTATAACTGTAAGAAGATGTGGCTTGTCCGACGCTGTGTGTTAGAAATGGGCACGGTAGGGTGTAGAGACTGTTTAAATGGAGACCTGTGATGTGTGGTCGGTGGGTCGTAACTGGGGGTGGTGGTTGGGGAAACTGTGGAGGGTAGAGAGAGTGATACAATGTTAACCTAGCCAGGAGAAGGTGAAATAGATGATTATAGCTAGGGTAGAGGGATTGTAATGTGATGCTGTGAGGAGGTTCTGAACTATGTGTAACAAGTGAGAAGGGAGTGGAGAGGGATTATAATTGTTGAAGAGGAGAATGCTATGTGTAGCTGAAAAGCGAGTTTAACCTGTGTGGTTCCAGCGTCATATAATCCTGAATGTAGCGGTTCTCAAGCGCTAGGTGACTTGTGTCATCTGCATGACATTGTTTGATGGCTATTACCAGAAAATCAGATTTGCCTCTGTGGTTGGGGCCATTGAAATGATTTGGGACTGGTTTCAAAGCATGCTGGGTGATATCATACAGATGTTTCTGCATGCGGTCCCCTAATCTGTGGCCAGTCTCACCAATATATGTTAACCTGCATCTTTTACATATGATGACATATATTGCAGAACTCGCATGTGAATCCCTCATGAAGAGTGAGGATAGTTTTTGGAAAGGTGATTGTTTTCATTTCCCAGACTACAGGGGGTGCAGTTACATTTTCTGGTGCCAACATATGTAAGGCTCCGCTTCAAGTGGCTGTGGACGAGGATGTCCTTAAGGTTTGGCTCACGTTTGTATGCCAACAGGGGTGGATCAGATAAAATATCATGAGTGTCGGGGTCGAGGTGAATTATTGGCAGATGATGATAAAGAATTTTCTTAACCATCTGACCATGCTGGTAGAAAGGCACTACTAACTTAACTCTGTCAGATAGAGTAACAGGATTTCTTCTGAATGCTTCTTTGTGGCTCACTAGTTGAATACAGTTGAAGGCTTCATGAAGGACATTTTCTAGGTGGTGGCGATGACGGAAAAATTCTAATAACTTGTTGGACTGGTGTATAAAGTCCAAATTATCCTGACATATGCGGCGAAGACAGAGAAGTTGAGAGTATGGGATGCGGTTCTTACAGGCTTCAGGATGGGAAGAGGTGTAAAGTAAACAGGTGTGGCTGTCGGTGGGCTTGTAAAATACAGAGGTGACAGATGACTGAAGAACAACCAGTCTCATGGGTGATCAGGAAAATGAGATGGACATATGTTGGTCACTTGATGAGAAGAAATGATCAGAGAATCCCAAAACAAGCTATCAAGTGGAACACAACAGGCTGAAGAAAAAGAGGCAGACCATGGGAAACTCTAAAGAGGACATTGTTAAGAGAGGCCAAATCAATAGGCATAAAATCCCTTGATGAGGTTGAAAAGCTCGCCGAAAACAGGAAAAATTGGCAAACTACCTTGCGAGCCCTATGTGACATTTAACAGCACAGGAAAAATATAAGATAAGATCTGTGTATATGTGTCCATTCAGCTGTGTTGTATTTGCTGTCATTCAGCTCCTGGGTCAGTGTCTTCATCTGAAGTGTCGACTGTCCGTGAAATGCACATGTCACTCGGTAATCTGTGTTCAGCCTAAGAGTGTTCTTTCAAAGCCTGAAGGAGCATTTTTAGGGTCACTGTAGCAGTTTTGCTGAGCTTCACACATAGTTTGATGCAGGCACACTGCTCTTATTTGTCAGCCATCATAATGATCGCAGAGCTGTTCTAACACAAGATCACAGAACCATAGAGTGAACACATGTATATAAGTGTACAGTATGACACCAACTGGCAGACTGACTCAGCAGGTTGGAAATAATTACAATCAATGTCTCACATGCATTTGTCCTACAGTATAGTCACAGGAGGTACAGTCTGGGTACTTTCCAATATCACCTCGTATATAATGAAAGTAACTTTACCTCACTTGTGTAATATAACTTCACCTCAGTTATAACAGAAACTATTTTTGTAGTAGACTCGCAATACATTCTCCCCTTTGTATATTTCTCAAACAATCTGAATTTCACGTATCTGATTGTAATGACCATACATTGACAGACACACTGTGTAACTGATTGTCATTCATTTATTTGCATGTCCCTTGCGGAACTTTGCCTCCCAAACAGCACTCCTGTATGCCTCTCGGTTGTGAGCAAGATGGCCTGCTGCTGCTGCATCCATTTGCAGATCGTCAGTGATGTCTTGCAGTCATCTTCGTTTTGGTCTTCCTCTTTTTCTTTTTCCCATTATGTATCCTTCCAGTACGGTCTTCTCTAAATTATCATGACGTTTAATGTGTCCAAAATATTTAAGTTTTCTCTCTTTAATCCTCATTACTAGCCAGCCTTCTTCAATATTAAGTTCTTGTAGTATGGATATATTTGTTCTTTTTTGTGTCCACGATATTTGGAGAGCTCTTCTGTAGCATTTACATTCAAAGGCATTTATGTGTTTCTCATCTGTTTTGTTAAGTGTCCAGGTCTCACAGGCATATGTTGCGATGGGAAAGATGCATGTCCTTAAAAATCTCATGTTTGTGGTTCTGTCTGCTCCTCTCCACAGATTCTTTATTTGTTTTACTTTCTGAAGAGCGATAGATGTCCTCCTTTTAATTTCCCTCATTGTATCTCCATTATTAGTTAGCAGTGATCCAAGATATTCAAAACTCTCCACTTCTTCCAGTTTTTCCTCATTGATACATATTTCAGCTGCCTTGTTTGTTTTGTCATTTGTCATCAATTTAGTTTTCTTTGCATTAAGATAGAGGTTTTGCTCTTCGCTGTTCTTACGGACTGACATAATTAGTTTTTCCATTCCTCTTTGTGTTGTGGACAGTAACACTGTGTCATCAGCATATCTAATCTCTGGTATTTCATAACCTCCAATTATTATGGAATCATAATATTCTTTGTCTACATTTTCTCTAACATTCCTCATTATATTTTCAGTATACAAGTTAAATAAGTAGGGTGACAATATGCACCCCTGATGGACCCCTTGTTTTATGTCAAACCAAGTTGTTGATTCACCATTTATTCTTACTGCTGCTTGCTGGTCTAGATACAGCAGTGATGTTAATTGTATCAAATGTGTTGGAAATCCCATTTTTTTCCATTATTTCCCAAAGTTTCTGGTGTTGTACACAATCAAATGCCTTTGAGTAGTCTGTAAATATAGATTCACATTAAACTCTCTGCATTTCTCTATTATTAATCTTAGATTGAATATATGATCTCTTGATACTGTGTAACTGAGCCAACTGCAGGATCAGATGTGGCTGGAATCAGGACAAGAGCAGAAAAAAAGGGGGATCATTATGTAATTAATGGGCAAAAAATGTGGATCACTAATGGAGGGGTGGCCAACTGGTACTTTGTCTTGGCTAGAACTAGCAGTGATTTACAAACACCAGCAGGAAAAGCTTTCACTGGGTTTATTGTAGATGCTGACACCCCTGGCATAACTATTGGGAGAAAGGTATGTTTATCTTAATTTGTTGCTGTACGTATAGATCTGTGTGAAAATTATCGTGTGAGTGTTGCTCATTCTCAGATATGTATGCAGGTTCTTCTGCATTGTTGTTCATACTTAGTTGTTGACGTACAAGTGTACAAGTTTTAGAATTGTCTCCTACATGTTCCTATTTACATGTACATGATCTATTGCTGTGTGATACATGTTTAAGTGCGTGTGTAGATATATATGTGTGTATGTTCAAATATGCATGTACCAGATCTTTTAAATATTTAAAATATGTACATATAACATGTGTTAATTGATATAGATACTCAGCCATGTGTATATAAGATCTGTTATACAAGGTATGTTAAAAATAAATAAATAAATAAATAAACTTATGCCATAAAGACATAAATGCTCATTTGACATTTTATGTCCCCTTCAAAGAAACCTTAAAAAAGAAACCTTAAAACCTCTCGCTCCCGCTGCCTTGCGGGTAGGACAGGGAGTCCAAAGGCTAGCGGATAGTCCGTACACAAACCAACAAAAGGCAATGGGAAACCACTGTTGTAGTTCCCAACAGTAGTTATGCTTGAACAGAATAATTGATTCATCATGAACGACATTAATGGATGTTCCTCTGGAACAGCCTCGTCCGGTAGGGCAGCTCACGAGCCACAGGTGAGGCCAGATCGTCATCAAACTACTGGTGGCAAAACTAACAAGTTCAAAATAGCAACATGGAATGTTAGAACTTTATTCCAGGCTGGAAAATTAGAAAATGTAAAGATGGAAATGGAAAGGATGAAGATCAACATATTAGGAATGAGTGAAGTTAGATGGACAGGTGCAGGGAAGATAAACTCTGATAAATATACAATAATATGTTCAGGAAGTGAGAAACATGAACGAGGAGTAGAAATTATATTTGATGAACAAATGCAAGGACAGTTGTAGGATATTTGAACATCTCGGACAGAATCCTGCTAGCCCAACTGAAAGGACAACCAATAAACATAAATATTATACAAGTGTACACTCCAACATCTGAAAGTTCTGAAGAAGATGTACAGATATTTTATAATGACATAGAGACAGCACTAAAACACACAAAGTCACATGAAGTTACCATAGTCATGGGAGATTTTAGTGCCAAAGTTGGTGAAGGAAGAACTTCAGACATTGTTGGTGACTATGGACTGGGGGAGAGGAATGACACAGGTTATAAATTAATTGAATGGGCAAGAATACACAGCATGGTTGTAGGAAACACCTGGTTTAAACAACATCCTGGAAGACTGGCAGCGTGGTGCAGCTAAGACAAAAAGACTTTTAACAGATAGACTACATATTAATCAACAAATGATTCTGCAATGCATTACTGACAACAAAAACCATGCCAGGAACTGACTGCAATAGTGACCATGATCCACTCTGTGGAAAACTTAGAATAAAGCTAAAGAAAGCAGGCAGAAAAGTGAGAAACATCAAACTGAATACAGAACTTCATAAAAATGACCAAGAACTGCGAGAACAATACAAAGTTATTATAACAAATAGATACAGTGCAATAGCAGAGATAAATAATATAGATGAACAATGGGAAATGTTAAGAGATTCTATCCACCAAACTGTTAAGGAGATAATACCACCAGAAAAAAAGCCTCTAAAAATAAATGGATGAGAGACAACATCTTAGGACTGATGGACAAGAGGAGGAGGAGTAAAAATAACGAGGAAAAATATAGCAAGATAAATAAAGAAATAAGACGCAAATGCAGAGAAGCAAAAGAAGTGTGGTTAAATGAACAGTGCAGACAAATAGAGAACTCTCATAATAAAGACACCAAAAACATACACAAACGAATTAATGAACTCACAGCAGGAAAACAAAATATACCACAGGATGCCTGAAATCGAAAGAAGGTAAAATATTAATGGGAAAAGAAGACATTGTAGACAGAGTATATCGGTGAGCTATATGGAGGAGAAAGACCAGAATTAACACCAGATACTGAAAACTGTGATGGACCGCCAATACTTGAAGATGAAATCATAGATGCCTCATCTCAGAGTCAGACTGTCTTTGTGGAACTGTCTCAAAACCATCTGACATGGAGAAGGGGCTTAAGTACAGCCACCAGAGGCTGGAAAACAAAGTTTTGGCCAGGCCAGCCACACTGTCTTCATGGCAGTCCGAGCAAGACCACAGTCTGCCCTAGCAAGGAAAGGTGCTGAAGTCGGAGTTACCCAGCCAAAAGGCGCATCGCAAAAATCAGGGTAACACACTCATTATCGCTAATGAAATGTCTCTATCTGCAGTTTTCAAACATGGTGCTCGCCCTGTGAAGACTAACCAGGCAGGTGCAGTGCCAGGCCCCCTGCCTCGAAAGGGTCCACCCAATGCTACTGGAGGTCCTCTCAGTTCGTCTTGTGGAGTCAGGAGACATGAGAGTAGAGCTACTGGCCAAAAAATACAACAGAAGAAAACAGCCAAAAAGCAAGAACTTAAAATAATGCAGTGGAATGCTGAGGGTGTCAGCAGTGTTAGAGATGGCTATAGCAAAAAGGTTGAACTAGAGAACATACTTTTTGCAGAGCAGGTAAGTATATGCTGCATACAGGAGACACGCCTAACGAAAGATGCCGCCTTTAAAATCAGAGGCTACCAGTGTTTTAGATCAGACCGACAGGACAGAAGAAAAGGAGCAGTACTCACACTTGTTAAGAATAACATCAGCGCATGTCAGGTGGGAGTGTACATGGAAGGAGCCGAATACCAGATGATCCATCTAAAAAGTAGTAATACAGATTTCCACCTCCTTAACTATTACTGTCCTAATGACCGCCCACTTGCTTTAGGAACAATCCCACACAAAGAGAGACTGATGGTCTGTGGTGATTTTAACAGTCATTCCCAGAGCTGGTGCTATGACCACATAGACAAGAGAGGAGAGGAAGTTGAGAGCTGGCAGGATGATAATGGACTTCTCCTGATCAACCAGCCAATGGATGCCCCAACATTTTACTCGAGGGCGTGGCATACAAAATCAACACCAGATCTGGGATTCCACTCTCCAGATCTGAAGTGGAACATTACACGTGAAGTTGGAAAACAACTTGGAGGTAGCGACCATCGACCAGTCTTCCTGACAATAGAAAATGAACTCCTTAACACCAGTAACCCTCTCCCCAGTTGGAACTATAAAAACGCAAACTGGACAATGTACAGACATCGTACAGGTATCCTGGTGGGACAGCTGTCCATAGAAGGTAAGGATATTGACAGCATAGTGAAGGAATTCAATGCTTGTATCCTTCAGGCCGCTCATGAAACCATTCCCAGAGGAGCTCGTAGGGACTATAAACCATACTCGTCTAGTGAGCTGGGAAAACTCCATGATGACGTGGAAGCAGCTCGAAAGCAAGCAGAAAATAGACCATGCCAAGAACACCACAATAATTACCAACATTCTAAGGCCAAATTTCAGAGAGCAAAGCTGCAAGCCAGACAGGAAAGTTGGAGAGAGAAAACAGAGTCCCTAAACTTTGAAAAGGATGGAAGGAAACTGTGGAAACTAATCAAACAGTTAAATGATGAGAGTACTGGAAGAAGTATAAAGGTTACACTAATAGAGGATGGGAAAACTCTTACAGGTAAGCAGGTAGCAGATCACTTTGCTCGCATGTTTGCACAGGACTGCAACATTGATATCCATCCAGAGAAGGAGCGTACAGTGCGCATCGAGCCACAGAAAGAGGAGGAACAAGTCAGAAAAGTGGAGGTCATGGATGCACCAATCACACACAGTGAGTTAGACCTAGCAGTTAGTAAACTGAAACCAAGGAAATCACCAGGACCAGATGGAGTGTCCAATGAAATGATCAAGAACCTGGGAATGGCAGCAATGAGAAAGCTGTTGGATATTTTCAGTATGTGCTGGAGCACAGGTAAGTTACCTCAAATCTGGAAGGAAGCAAGCATGGTGCCACTGCTAAAACTAGGGAAAAACAGTGATACTGCCTCCAGCTACAGGCCAATCAGTCTCACTAGCTGCCTATGCAAAACGATGGAACACATCATTGACCTGAGGCTAAAATGGTACCTAGAAAGTGAAAACCTTCTCGTTCCACAATAAGCAGGATTTAGGCAGTACTACAGTACGAAGATCAAGTGACCTATCTCTCTCAAGAGATTGAGGATGCATTCCAAGAGAAAAACCTTGTACTAGCAGCGTGGATAGACCTGAAGAAAGCCTTTGATAAAGTATGGAAAAAAGGTCTGCTGTGGAAACTAAGAAACTGCAATGTGAATGGAAGACTGTACAACTGGATAAAGTCCTATTTACACAATAGAAGAGCTAGAGTAGTAATGGATGGACACAAAAGCCAGAAAGTACTTCTGCGACACGGTGTACCACAAGGAGGAGTCCTTTCGCCTACACTATTCCTTGTATTCATTAATGACCTGGTCAAGGAACTTCCCTATGGAATCAAAGCGGCACTGTATGCAGATGATCTGGTCATGTGGTGTACAGATGAATATGCGACAGTTGCTACACAGAGACTCCAAAGAGCAGCAGACATCTTGACATCATGGACAAACAAATGGTGTGTAAGTATCAACACAGAGAAATCAAGTACCACTCTTTTCACCCTCTCATCTAAACAGAAAGCAGGTAAGATCTTTGTAAATGAAATACCCTTAAGGATGGACAACCAACCCACTTACTTAGGAGTGACTCTTGACTCAAAACTGACGTGGAAGCAACACATCAACAGTGCAGAAGCAAAAGCCAGAAGAAAACTAGCCATATTAAGAAAATTGAGTGGAACCACATGGGGAGCTAGTGAAAGAATCCTCAAGAATGTATATCAGCAAAGTATTCTACCACATTTAGAATATGGCTCAACATCTTGGTGCACAGCATCAAACACTATGCTGCATAATCTAGACAAGGTTCAAAATCAGTCACTACGGATTATCACAGGTGCCATGAGGTCCACACCAATAGTAGAAATGCAGAAAATAGTTGGTATTCAAGCGCTAAAGGAACATAGAGACACAAAGGTCATGACCATGGGAGAAAAATTCCTTAGCTCTGTAAGCCATCCCCTGAAGGAGAGATTCAATAACTTGGCATTAGGACGGCTTAAAAGAAGCAGTTTCATTCATCAGGCCAAGCGTATGCGTAAGCTGATACCTGACCTTCCAGCTGTAGTCGCTCTATTATCATCTGTACCAGAGCATACACCATGGAAAGAAGCAGATTATACACAAATAACTATTCAGACTGAAGTGAAAGGTGTGCAGAATGGTGAGATGCAGAGCAGTCTTGTAAGATCAACAGCCACACTTAGTGTTCTAGATGACAGATATCCATGTGACACCTGGATACGTGTGTATACAGATGGATCTGCACATAATGCCATAAAGAATGGAGGGGCAGGAGCATATATTGAATATCCAAACAACACCATTGACAAGATTTCCATACCCACTGGTAAATACTGCAACAACTTTGATGCAGAAGTTAGGGCAATTATTGCTGCAGTTGAAAAACTATCAGACTCCAGAATTGATACATGTCCTGTAGTAATTCTCACAGATGCAAGATCAGTACTGGAGGCTCTTCAGTGCAACAAACTACCAGACCTTAAGATGCCTTGTCAAAAATTGGCTTACAACATGGAGTCACTTTGCAATGGATTCCCTCCCACTGTGGGATACCAGGCAATGAGAAAGCTGACCACCTGGCCAAAGAGGGCACTGAAATGGAGCAACCAGACATACCAATCACTTATAATCAGAAGAAAAGCATGATAAAAACCTACAGGAAGCCACAAACACCACCACATGATGACTATCACATGCTAAACAGAAAGGAACAAGTCACCATCTTCCGTCTCCGAACAGGACACAGCCGACTCCGAAGTCATATGTATACAAAGTTTAAGGTTGGTACTACTAATCTATGTACATGTGCCCAGGTGCCCCAAACTGTGGAACATATCCTCCAGAACTGCATCAACTACAAGACACTGAGAAATAATTACTGGCCCAGTGAAACCACTAAAGAAGATAAGCTCTATGGTTCCATACATGAATTACAAAAAACAGTGAAATTTATCCAAGAGACAGGACTGCAGATATAGACAGACAGTGTGAACGAAGAAGAAGAAGAAGGAGAAGACTTGATTTAATACAAAAATACAAATTAAATTAGGAAAAACATATCAAAAGAGTGTAAGATTTAACTACTACATTCAAGGTAAAAGAGAAGAAGTAATTAACCTAATAAAATAGCACTCACGCAGACATATACATAAATAAAAAATACATTGTAAATACAGATCTTCTAACATATGTTTTTTTTTTTTTTTTTTAGCAGACATTAAAATAATTTCTAACAATATCTAACAAGTTGCTTTTCTACTATGTCATTAAAGTACTTGATGGTTTACGAGCCATGTGTTGAGAGAGTGCTGGCTATTTTATGGAGGCATATAATTACAAGCAATTAAATAATGAAACAAGTTTGAGTTAAAGGATGAAGTATTACCAATGAATTTTAAATTGTAGGGGAGGGTGTTCCAGAGCTGTACTGCAGAGTATGCAAGGCTTTTCTTGTACAGATCAATCCTGGGTTTAGGAAGAAGTCAGTTTTTTAAATGCTGGCTATGTTTATTGTTATACGTAAACAGTGACCACAAGTAAGGCGGAGCATTGTGCGACAGAATTCTGTGAACAAACTTAACTTTGTTAAAAATGATTCTATTTTTGAGGGGTAGAATTTTGAGTTGTTTGTGTTGATCTACAGTCTGCACTGGGTGTTTGTCACAAATAAGATTTAATGCTCGCTTGTGAAGTGAGTGGAGCCTTTTTGTGTTTGAGACTGAGCAACCATCCCAGATTGTGGAGCAGTAATCTAAGTGTGTTTGTATGTGTGATATGTAGTATATTTTTCTTGTGTCTTTGTCAATAAAGTGTTTAATTTTGGCTAATTGGTAAACTTTCTGTGCAATCAAATTTGTTAGGTTAGGTACGTGAGAATTCCAAGTTAAATGCTGATCAATGATGAGTCCTAGGGTTTTATGTTCATGAACATTTTTATTGCCTTAGTCCCAGCACAAAACTGTAGTGAAGTTTTTGTTGCATTCTGCAGTTTCTGTCTTGTAGTGATGAGCATGGATTTTGTTTTGTTGGTGTTTATCAACATACCATTTTTATTACTCCATTTAATCAAACTGTTTATATCATTTTGGAGCGTTGTCTGTAGTTTATTGATGTCATATTCACTATTGTAAACAGTACAGTCGTCAGCGATAAGATCACATGAAGAGTGTTTTAAATGTAGTGGTAGGTCGTTAATATAGATAGCAAAGAGAAGAGGACCAAGAATGGAGCCTTGAGGAATATCGGTATCAATCACAGATGAGCCAGATATTTTGTTTCTAAAGCAAACTACTTGTTTTCTACCTGAGAGGAAAGATGTAATACATTTTGTTAGGTCAGAAAGAGCTTTAGAAGTACAGAAAAATCTCTACTTATGCTTCATTGATTACACCAAGGCATTTGACAAGGTGAAACATAATGAAATTATTAAAATGCTTGAAGACATCAATATAGACGGCAAAGACCTGAGAATTGTAAAACATCTGTACTGGCAGCAAGAAGCAGCAATTCGAGTTGAAAATAGAATTGGAAAATATCAACCTATAAAACAAGGGGTGCGACAAGGATATGTACTATCTCCAGACCTTTTTTATCTGTATATCTAGAATATTCTAAGAACAATCATCACAGAACCAGGCATAAAAATTGGAGGATACAATATTAACAACCTTCAGTATGCTGATGACACAGTACTGATAGCTGAGAACCAACAAGACCTGCAAAATCTCTTGGATAAAGTGGCCAAAGAAAGTGAACAGAAAGGCCTTACTTTGAACATCAAAAAGACAGAGACTATGGTTATATCTAAGAAACAGAATCCACCAGCATGCAGTATTAAATTAAACGGAACTATTCTAAAGCAAGTGCAGAAATTCAAATACCTTGGAGCAGTAATAACTTCAGATGGGAAATGCAGAACAGAAATTAGGAACAGTATAGGCCAAGCAAAGACTGCATTTCAGAGAATGAGAAACATATTAGCTAACACATCTTTATCAATGAATGTTAGAAAACGAGTCCTAAAATGCTATATTGAATCTATCTTGTTATATGAAAGTGAATCATGGACAATAGGTAAGTCTGCACAAAAATCATTGGAAGCAGCAGAAATGTGGTTTATTAGAAAAATGTTGCGAATCCCCTGGACAGCAAAAACAACTAATGAAGAATGTAGGAGAAGAGCTGGAGAGACAAAAAACCTTGTCAAAAAGATAAGAGAGAGACAATGTACTTTCATAGGACATGCAATGAGAAGAGGGGCCATTGAAAATATTATAACAACAGGAAAAATAGAAGGAAGAAGATCAAGAGGAAGACCAAGAGAAATGATACTGGACAGTCTGACAGGATGGTGTGAGAGGAGATCACCAACTGAACTGATAGCCTGCATGAAGGATCGGGTACTCTGGAGAAGCATAATAATGCTAGTCGGCACGGCACCTGATGATGATGATGATAATGATTCAAAGAAACACCCTGTACTGGTGATACACTTCCCAGTATTTTTCCTATTGTTGGAAAACTTCCTGCAATGCACTTTCTGTGGTGGTGCGCAGTTCTCTTATCACATTTTCCTGAATGTCCTCTTTGGTTTGGAAACAATGTCCCTTCAAAGTGGTTTTAAGTTTGGGAGACAGGGAGAAGTCTGCTGGGGCTGAGTCCGGAGAATAGGGTGGATGGGGAACAACGAGTGTCTGATGTTATGCCTGATATTTGTGTGTGAGGAGTAACACATGAGCTGGAGCATTGTCATAGTGCAACATCCAAGTTTGGTTTTCCCACAGTTGCTGTTCACAGCATTCCTCAAATGTGCTACATTTTCTTTGTACAATTGTTTGTTTACCATCTGGCCACATAATACAAATTCAAAATAGATGGTACCTTTTGCAAGTCCTACAGAACCACAAAAATAAGATTTTTAAGGGCATGCATCTTTCCCATCGCAACATATGCCTGTGAGACCTGGACACTTAACAAAACAGCTGAGAAACACATAAATGCCTTTGAATGTAAATGCTATAGAAGAGTTCTCCAAATATCGTGGACACAAAAAAGAACAAATATATCTATACTACAAGAGCTTAATATTGAAGAAGGCTGGCTAGTAAAGAGGATTAAAGAGAGAAAACTTAAATATTTTGGCCACATTAAACGTCATGATAATTTAGAGAAGACCGTATTGGAAGGATACATAATGGGAAAAAGAAAAAGAGGAAGACCGAAACGAAGATGGCTGCAAGACATCGTTGATGATCTGGAAATGGATGCAGCAGCAGCAGGCCATCTTGCTCACAACCGAGAGGCCTACAGGAGTGCTGTTTGGGAGGCAAAGTTCCGCAAGGGACATGCAAAGGAATGAATGAATGAATGACAGCATAATGTATTCCATTGTGTGCAAAAGTGTAGATTAACATACACTGGAGAGACTGATCTCAGATTAGGTGACCACAGGCAGAAACATCTTTATAATATCACACAGCATGCTTCTGAGTCACTCTCTAATCTTTTCAGTGGCCCCAAACCAGAGAGGCAGATCTGATTTTCTAGTTGCAGCTATTAAACAATGTCACTTTGATGATAGAAGCCACCTGGAACCTGAGAACATTTATATTCAGGAATATGGGATGCTGGAAACAGACAGTTTGAACTCGAAATTCAGCTACATTTAACATTTCCCTTGCTCCACATTCATATTCTCTCTCTACTAAATTCTGCTCTTTCCTCACCTACACTTATAATCCAGAACCCCTTTACTGCACTAGATTACAAACCCTATACCCCAACCACATTTCCGTCTACACTTAGATTACCTTGTACCCCTCTCTCTTCGCACATACCCCCCCCCCCCCACTTTTGGACACAGTTTCTTACAAGTCAGCCTAAATGCTCCTTATTTTTCATAATTTTTTCCATTCCTATTTGTTGTATAGCATTCATGTAAATGTATATTTTATCTTCTTTCCCTATTTCTTTGCTCTGTATGTTTTTGTACAAGGTCTGACAATTAAGTAATGAGACTATTTACATAAAGCAAAATAGACAACAGTTGTAGATATAACCTGTATTTTATTCAGAGTAACCCCCCTGTGCATTGATACAGCGAGTGGCATGATCTAACAAACACTGGAATGACCCCTTCAGTTCTTCTGTTGGTATGGCCCTTAAAATCCATGTTTGGATGTCATCAGTATCATCAAAGAAGCATCCTTTCAATGGTAACTTTAATTTTTGGATTAGAAAATAATCGCAGGGAGACAAATCTGGGGAATAGGATGAAATGGTTGAGAACACATACTTGTTTTTGGGCCAAAAATTCCTGTACAACTACCACCTGGTGAGCTGGTGCATTATCATGAAGAAGGAAAAAACTGCCATGTGTTGAATACTTGGGCCAGACTCTGAGAATCCTTTTCAATAGGCATTTCAAAATATTTAAATAAACTTTGGCAGTGACAGTCTGTCCCTCTGGAATAAATTCTTTGTGAATAACACCTTTGCTGTCATAGAACACACCAACATTATCTTCACTTTTGACATTTGAAGACAAAATTTTTTGCCTCTTGGTGATGATGACTTCCACTGAGCACTTTGGCATTTAGTTGTTGAATATTAGTGGAAAATCCATGTTTCATCCTCTGCAACAATCAGATTTAAGAAATGTTTATTTCTGCGATACATTTTGATGATGTCTTTTGCGTACTCAGCATGGTGATGTTTTTGGTCACCAGACAATGCATGTGGTACAAACCAGCAAACAACTTTTTTCTTGCCCAAATCTTCCACTAAAATTTTACGAATGATCTCTCGGTTAACTCCAAATTCATCTGCCGTCATCCTCACAGTCAAGCAATGATCTTTTTGTATTCATTCTCTGACTTTTGCAGTGAGTTCTTCATTATGAACAGAAATTGGCCGTCCATGTCTGCTTTCATTTGTAATCGTTTCCACACTACTTTTGAATCATGAATACCACCTGAATATCTGTGCACGAGGTAAACAGTTATCCCCATAAACTTGTCGCATCAATTCAACTGTCTAAATGGCACTTTTCTGAGTTTTAAACAGAATTTAATGTTAGCTTTTTTTGGTCCATGCTGATTACGTGACAATGCACTTCTAACTAGGTCAACAAAATAGCGGCTTGTTTGTCATCAACTTATCAGGCGGCAATGAAAAGTTGCCAGATCATAGATGAAGGTTGCCTCTTTGGAGCCCATGCTTTGCTTCATAGATGGCATTTTTCATAATTTCATAATAAAGTCAGTCTCATTACTTAATTGTCGGACCTTGTATGATTAAGATGTAAACTGAAATGTCACAACTGTGTGGTTGTTAATTAGTGAAGCTGTTCCTACATTCATTTTAAGTAGTTTTAACATTTCATTAGTCAGTGGAGATTCTGCATTAGAACTTAGCATAGAATAGCTGAATCAGTGTAGATTCTGTGCATGTCTTCCATTTCCTTCTCAAAAGGTTGATACTAGTGGGATGGTTTGATCTAGTAACACAGTGGTTACACATAGGAACAACAAAAGTTCTGTAAGATAGACTTCACAGACACCTAGGCAAGACACCCCACATAGATAGGAATAACATATGTTTTATAAGATAGACTCTTCACAGACAACCAGGCAAGATGCCTCACGTAGACTGGAACAACACAAGTTCTGTAAGATAGACTTGACAGACACCCAGGCAAGACACCCCATGTAGATAAGAATAACACACGTTCTGTAAGATAGACTCTTGACAGACACCCAGCCAAGACACCCCATGTAGATAAGAATAACACACGTTCTGTAAGATAGACTCTTGACAGACACTCAGGCAAGACACCCCACATAAACAAGGGGGATGGCGACTGCAGTAAAACTGGTTTAAATAAAAAGGTAGTTAGAGGTGTATGTTGCAGTTTTACAAAGTGAGGGAGAGAGTGAGTAAAGTGAGAAAAAAACAAATAGAAAGTATGAGGATGTATACATGAAAAACATACAACATCTGATATTTCGGTGTGAGCCTTTTTCGAGGATTACATGCACAACGAGATGATCAATGAACTCATCCACAAGACAGGTCTTTCTCCCTCGGCTACTCATCTTCACATCCGTGACAGCTGCTTAAGGAAGCCATCCTTTTATCTACTCCCTATGATTCACAAACCAGGCAACCCAGGAAGGCCCATAGTGTCCACTTGTGCCTGCCCTACAGAACAAATCTCTGACTTTCTTGACAGCATCTTTCAACCTCTGGTCACTAGTCTACCCACTTATCTTAATGACATGAATCATGCTCTCATTGCTTTTGAGACCCTTACACTCCTGCCTGGTCACACCTACCGTATCTTCATCCTTGATGTAGTATCCTTATACGCATCCATCCCGCATGATCAGGGACTTCAAGCCGTCAAGTTCTTTCTGAACAAAAGACGCAATCCCTCTATTCCTACGTCTACTATTCTGCACCTTACACGACTTGTCCTCCAACTCATTTCTTTTGAATTCAATGGCCTTTACTTTGACCAGATTAGTGGTGTAGCCATGGGTGCCAAGATGGGCCCCAGCTACGCGTGTCTGTTCATGGGCCACTTCGAACACAAGGTTCTGAGAGCCTTTAGAGGCCCTTTTCCTACCTTCTATAGACGCTACATAGATGACAGCATTGGGGTCACATCAATGCCAGAGGAAGATCTTAACAACTTTATCAGTTTTGTTAAGGAGTACAATCCTGTCATTTCTTTCACTCCCATATCTCTGCTACTTCCGCTAACTTTCTTGACATTGCCGTCACTATCGGCCCTTCTGGGCTTCCTACTTCTATCTACTATAAACCTACAGACTCTCACAGCTACCTCCTGTACTCTTCCTCCCATCCCAGATCGTGTAAGGACTCTATTTCTTTTCCCCAGCTTCTTAGGTTGCGATGTTTGTGTAAGGAGGATTTGGATTTCCAAGATCAAGGCCATAAAATGCTAGATTTCTTCTGTCAGTGCGACTATCCAGAATATGTTCTCTCGTCATCTTGGAACCGCATCAGCCATATATCGCGGCAACAAGCCCTCACTCCTAAACTGCACTGTAGCTCGGACAGAGTTAAACTGGTACTCACGTACCACCCTCATAGCTTGGCAGTTAAAAACATACTGTTTCGCCATTTCCATCTCCTCCAGACCAAGCCTGATACACGTGAACTTTTTGGGGAACCCCCATTGGTACCCTACAGACAGGACAAGAACCTCAGGGACCTTTTAATTCGTAATCATCTTAAGACAAATGACACTTTTTATGGTACCAGACGTTGCGGACGCCGTAGATGCAACACTTGTCCATTTGTTGTTGAGGCCAGCCAGATCTCCTTCCCTAAGTCCACGTTATCAGTTCAGGAGGGTTTCACCTGTACTTCACGCAATGTTATTTATGCTGTTATGTGCAAACGTTGCAGTTTGAAGTACATAGGGGAGACTGGCTTACGCTTAGGAGATCGATTTCGCCAGCATCTCAGTGATATTTCTAAGAGGGCCTGGACACCTGTGGCTAAACATTTTTGCCTTAGCAACCACAGGGGAAAACAGGATATTTCTGTTAGTGTGATCCGCTCTTGTTCTGCTGATGTACGATCTCGGAGGGTCCTAGAACAGCGCCTTATTTTCCAGACTGGCTGTCTTCACCCAGCTGGAATTAACAATGTCTTCAGCTTTCTGTAACTTCTTTAGTTTTCCACTCCCCCTTTTTTTTTTTAAAATCTACTTTCTTTCTCTATGCTACCCCTCCCTACCATCACATTCTTTTCTTCTCTGCCAACATATTGGTGTCTTTAGGGTCTTGTCCTATTCACCAATTTCACATTTTCTCCTTGCAGGTGTTTATATTCTTCATTCATTATCTCTCCGCGTCCCCTTTTCCCTCCCCCCTCCCCCCTGACACCTCCTCTAGCGGCTTTCATGTTTCTATTGCCTTTCCCCCCACCCCTTTCTACCACTTGTTTTCCTCCTCTCTCTCCACCTCTTCTTTACGATTGACTCTATCGGGTATCTTTTGTTGTGGTCAGCACGGTCCTTCCTTCTACTACACACATTTCTGTTTTCTACTTCTGGAGTAGGCCACATTCAGATAAGTTCTTCATTTTTTTTGTCTTGTTGTGCATGTAATCCTCGAAAAAGGCTCACACCGAAACATTGGATGTTGTATGTTTTTCATTTATACATTGTCATACTTTCTATTTGTTTTTTCTCACTTTACTCACTCCCCCCTTCACTTTGTAGAACATCACCATACACCTCTATCTACCTTTTTCACATAGATAAGGACAACACAAGTTCTGTAAGATAGACTTGACAGACACCCAGGCAAGACACCCTATATAGATAAAGACAACACAAGTTCTGTAAGATAGACTCTTGATAGACACCCAGGCAAGACACCCCACATCGATAAGGACAACACAAGTTTTGTAAGATAGACTCTTGACAGACACCCAGGCAGACACCCCCATGTAAATAAGAACAACACAAGTTCTGTAAGATAGACTCTTGACAGACAAGGAAAGACACCCCATGTAGATAAGGACAGCATAAGTTCTGTAAGATAGACTCTTGACAGACATCCTATGTAAATAAGGACAACACAAGTTCTGTAAGATAGACTCTTGATAGACACCCAGGCAAGACACTCTATGTAGGTAAGGACAACACACGTTCTGTAAGATAGACTTTTGACAGACACCCAGCCTAGACACCCCCATTAGACTGACAAATAAATATATATATATATATATATATATATATATATATAGCACGATTGCCAAGACTGATCATCAGGCAACGTCAGTTATGTTTAATGGATGACCCCAGATAATGACGATGAAAATTGATGGTAAGTGAAGCACAGTGTGTCACATATCATATTACTCATGACATGTTGTGGCTGAATCTAATACAACCAGCAGAAGTCACCAGATACGATGAAACACAGGCAAAATGGAGACATGTCTATTTCATCCATTCTCCTGACTCGTATAGACTTTACAGCAACAGCACCACATGCTCTTGGCACAAAACAAAAACTCAGACTGACTAAAGAGAGCAGGGCTCTTATTCTTAGACTAACTCTCAGACTTTCACAACATTCTCCTGCAAAATGTTGCATGCTCAAATGAGCTCCAATAACTCAGGTGTTATCAGTGGAGAACCTACACTAGAAGAACTTAGCCATAGAATACTTGAATCAGTGGTGACTCTGTAATAGAAGAACTTAGCCATAGAATACTTGAATCAGTGGTGACTCTGTAATAGAAGAACTCATCCATAGAATACTTGAATCAGTGGTGACTCTGTACTAGAAGAACTTATCCATAGAATACTTGAATCATTGGGGACTCTGTACTAGAAGAACTTATCCATAGAATACTTGAATCAGTGGTGACTCTGTATTAGAAGAACTTATCCATAGAGTACTTGAATCATTGGGGACTCTGTACTAGAAGAACTTATCCATAGAATACTTGAATCAGTGGTGACTCTGTACTAGAAGAAGTTATCCATAAAATACTTGAATCAGTGGAAACTCTGTATGGAAGAACTTATCCATAGAATACTTGAATCAGTGGGGACTCTGTACTAGAAGAAGTTATCCATAGAATACTTGAATCAGTGGAAACTCTATACTAGAAGAAATTATCCATAGAATACTTGAATCATTGGAAACTCTATACTACAAGAACTTATCCATAGAATACTTGAATCAGTGGAAACTCTGTATGAAAAACTTATCCATAGAATACTTGAATCAGTGGGGACTCTGTACTAGAAGAACTTATCCATAGAATACTTGAATCATTGGGGACTCTGTACTAGAAGAACTTATCCATAGAATACTTGAATCAGTGGTGACTCTGTATTAGAAGAACTTATCCATAGAGTACTTGAATCATTGGGGACTCTGTACTAGAAGAACTTATCCACAGAATACTAGAATCATTGGGGACTCTATACTAGAAGAACTTACCCATAGAATACTTGAATCAGTGGTGACTCTGTACTAGAAGAACTTATCCATAGAATACTTGAATCATTGCGGACTCTGTACTAGAAGAACTTAGCCATAGAATACTTGAATCAGTGGTGACTCTGTACTAGAAGAACTTATCCATAGAATACTTGAATCAGTGGTGACTCTGTACTAGAAGAAGTTATCCATAAAATACTTGAATCAGTGGAAACTCTGTATGGAAGAACTTATCCATAGAATACTTGAATCAGTGGACATTATGTACTAGAAGAAGTTATCCATAGAATACTTGAATCAGTGGAAACTCTGTATGGAAGAAATTATCCATAGAATACTTGAATCATTGGAAACTCTATACTACAAGAACTTATCCATAGAATACTTGAATCAGTGGAAACTCTGTATGAAAAACTTATCCATAGAATACTTGAATCAGTGGGGACTCTGTACTAGAAGAACTTATCCATAGAATACTTGAATCATTGGAAACTCTGTATGGAATAACTTATCCATAGAATACTTGAATCAGTGGAAACTCTGTATGGAAGAACTTATCCATAGAATACTTGAATCAGTGGGGACTCTGTACTAGAAGAACTTATCCATAAAATACTTGAATCAGTGGAAACTCTGTATGGAAGAACTTATCCATAGAATACTTGAATCAGTGGAAATGCTGTACTAGAAGAACTTATCCATAGAATACTTGAATCAATGGTGACTCTGTACTAGAATAACTTAGCCATAGCATACTTTAATCAGTGGGGACTCTGTACTAGAAGAACTTGTCCATAGAGTACTTGAATCAGTGGAAACTCTATACTAGAAGAACTTAGCTATAGAATACTTGAATCAGTGGAAACTCTATACTAGAAGAACTTAGCTATAGAATACTTGAATCAGTGGAAACTCTGTACTAGAAGAACTTAGCTATAGAATACTTGAATCAGTGGAAACTCTGTACTAGAGGAACTTAGCCATAAAATACTTGAATCAGTGGAAACTATACTAGAAGAACTTAGCTATAGAATACTTGAATCAGTGGAAACTCTGTACTAGAAGAACTTAGCCATTAAATACTTGAATCAGTGGAAACTATACTAGAAGAAATTATCCATATAATACTTTAATCAGTGGAAACTCTATACTAAAAGAACTTAGCCACAGAATACTTGAATCAGTGGAAACTCTGTACTAAAAGAACTCAGTAAAAAATTGATAATTTGATCCTCAAGTAAAACTTCAGGTGTCATGAGATACTTTTTGACTTGATCAGTTGTTTTAAAAATACATTACACCGTTTTATCTTACATTGTTTACACGTGCCAGACAAATCTCTCATCTAATATGCCATCTGTTTTCTGTTGTATACATGCCAGATAGATATGCCCTCTCTCATCTAATATGCCATTACTTTTCTGTTGTATACATGCCAGACAGATATACCATCATTTCTCTGTTGTATATTTTTCTGTGTACATTAAAACTATCTCGTGCTTAAATACTCAGCTGCAAGTCCTTGCTGACCTCACCAACTATTCTTAAATAATTTTCCTGATGCACATTCACAATGCAAAGAAAACTAAATTGTTGACAACTGACAAATGAGGCATCTAAAATATGTATCAATGAGGGAAAATTGGAAGATGTGGAGAGTTTTGAATATCTTGGATCATTCTTACATCCTTCCCATGCCGTTAAATGTCATAAAGGACTCGCATAGTTGTTTGCCAAGTTTTTCTGTTCTCAGTAAGTCTTTCAACCTCATCAGGGGATTTTATACCCACTAAACTGGCTTCAGAAAGGAAGTTAGGATCAGAATTGCAAAACCAGCATTGATCTTCAAGAATCTTGAGAACATATGGAATTCAAAAGTTATAAACACAAAAACCAAGTTAAGACTATTCAATTCATATGTAATATCTACCCTCATTTATGCATGCGAAAGCTGGAAAACAGCTAAAGAAATAGACAAGAAATTAGACTCGTTTGAAAACAAATGCCTAAGGAAAATACTCGGCATCAAGTGGAACAGATTCAAGAACAATGCAGAGATAAGACAGATGACTGAACAACAACCAGTCTCATGGGTGATCAGGAAAAGAAGATGGACATATGTTGGTCACTTGATGAGAAGAAATGATCAGAGAATCTCAAAAACAATCTATCAAGTGGAACACAACAGGTCAAAGAAAAAGAGGCAGACCGCATGAAACTCTGAAGAGGACATTGTTAAGAGAGGCCAAATTAACAGGCATAGAATCCCTTGATGAGGTTGAAAGACTCGCTGAATACAGGAAAAACTGGCGAACTACTTTGCGAGCCCTATGTAACGTTTAACAGCATGGGAAGGATATAAGATATAAGCTAAGAAACTGGCTTCTCTTAACAATGTCCTCGTTAGAATTTCATGCGGTCAACCTCTTTTTCTTCAGCCTGTTGTGTTCCACTTGATAGCTTGTTTTGGTATTCTCTGATTGTTTCTTCTCATCACATGGCCTACATATGTCCATCTTTTTTTCTTGATCAACCATGAGACAGGTTGTTGTTTGTTCATCTGTCTTATCTCTGCATTGTTCTTGAATTCATTCCAGTTTATACCAAGTATTTTCCTTAGGCATTTGTTTTCAAAAGAGTCTAATTTCTTGTCTATTTCTTTAGTTGATTTCTAGCTTTCACATGCATAAATGAGGGTGGATATCACATTTGAATTGAATAATCTTAACTTGGTTTTTGTGCTTATAACTTTTGAATTCCCTATGTTCTCAAGTTTTTGAAGGACAGTGCTGCTTTTGCAATTCTAACTTCTTTCCTGGTGTCACCATCCTGGTCTATATAGCTGCCAAGGTATGCAAACTGTTATACTTCATCAATAACTGTTCCTTCTAAATATATTTTTCCTTCTTGATTAATGAAAAATTTTATTATTTTGTTTTTGTTAATTTCAAGACCTGCTTTGCTAGCCAAGGAAGATAGGAAATCTGTTTTTTCCCGCATCGATTTCACATTGTCACTGATAAGAGTTATGTCATCTGCAAAATCAAGATATTCTGTTTGGTTCCCATGTACCCAATCAGTGCCAGTTTTACCTGTAGAGCATCTTTTCATTATAAAGTCTATGGCAGTTCCAAAAAGCAATGAAGATAATGTACATCCTTGTTTCAAACCTGTTTCAGTCTGAAACCATTCACTCATTCCTTCTTCTTTCTTGACCACACAGATATATCTGTTGTAGAGATCTCTAATGATGTTCACAGTTTTAGATGGTATTCCATATAGTCTTAAAATTCTTCACAATGAATATCTGTGTATGCTATCAAATGCTTTTTTAAAGTCTATGAAGTTCAGGATTAGTGGTTTCTGTTTTTCAGTATGTTCTTCAAGTATTATTCTTAGAGTAAAGATCTGGTCGTGACAGCTTCTCCCTTTTCGAAATCCTGCCTGTTCTTCTCTCATTGCAGTATCCACTACATCTTTAATTCTATTCAGAATAACTTTACAAAACACCTTTGACACAACTGATAGTAAGGTTACACCCCTCCAGTTATTGCAGTCACTGAGGTTGCCTTTTTTAGCTATTTTAACAATGATTCCCTTTTTCTATGTGGAAGGGGCTTTTTTCTTTAAATAATAGAGATAAAATGAGGGAAATTAAATGGAGGACATCTATCGCTCTTCAGAAAGTAAAACAACTAAATAAGCTGTGGAGAGGAACAGACAGAACTACATAAATAAAATTTTTAAAAGCATTCGTCTTTCCCATGCCAACATATGCCTGTGAGACCTGGACATTTAACAAAACAGCTGAGAAACACATAAATGCCTTTGAATGTAAATGCTACAGAACAGTTCTTCAAATATTATGAACACAAAAAAGAAAAATATATCTATACTACAAGAACTTAATATTGAAGAAGGTTGGCTAGTAAGGAAGATTAATCAGAGAAAACTTAAATATTTTGGACATATTAAATGTCATGATAATTTAGAGAAGAAATTCTTGGAAGGGCACATATAGGACAAAGAAAGAGAGGAAGACCAAGGTGAAGATGGCTGCAAGACATCGTTGATAATCTGCAAATGGATGCATCAGCAGCAGGCCATCTTGCTTACAACCGAGAGTCCTACAAGAGAGCTGTTAGGGAAGCAAAGTTCCGCAAGAGGTATGCAAATGACTGACTGACTTACACCTTCATTCAAGTCATAAGATAAATAAACCTTTTTGTTGATTTATTCTTATTCACTGTACATCATACACATAAATTTGGCCTTTTTCTTCCATTCTTATTTCTTTGTTATATATTTTATTGTATGAATAAGTCAGGTAATGTTTTATAAGCTGAAACACTACAGTATGGTCCATTAATGAATGAAGCTGTTCCTGCAGTTTTAAAGTAGATCTAATTTATTTCTTTACTCTAAGAATTATACTTGAAGAACATATTGAAAAGCAGAAACTATTAATACTGAACTTCATAGACTTTAAAAGGCATTTGATAGCATACATAGATTCATTGTGTACAATTTTAATACTATATGGAATACCATCTAAAGTTCTCAACATCATTAAGGATCTCTACAATAGATATGTTTGTGTAGTCAACACAGAAGAAGGAATGAGTGAATGGTTTCAGATTGAAACAGGCATGAAACAAGGATGTATATTATCCCCCTTGCTTTTTGGAATTGCCATAGACTTTAACATGAAAAAATGTTGCCAAGGTAAAATAGGCATTGATTGGGTACATGGGAAGATCTTGATTTTGCAGATGACACAACTCTTTTCAGTGGCAATGTGAATTCCATGCAAGAAAGAAACAGACACCCTGTCTTACTGACTAGCAAAATAGGACTTGAAATTAACAAGGAAAAAACAAAAATAATGAAACTTCCCATTAGTTAAGGAAAAATATATGTAGAAAGAACAGCTATTGAAGATGTAAGCCAATTTGCTTACCACAGCAGCTACACAGACCAGGATGATGACACCAGAAAGCAAGTTAGAATTAGAACTGCAAAAGCACCACTGACCTTCAAGAATCTTGAGAACATATGGCACTCTAAAGTTACAAGCACAAAAACTAAGTTAAGATTATTCAATTCAAATGTAATATCCACCCTCATGTATGCATGTGAAACCTGGAAAACAACTAAAGAAACAGACAAGAAATTAGACTCTTTTGAAAACAAATGCCTAAGAAAAATAATTGGTATAATGTGGAATGAATTCAAGAGCAATGCAGAGATAAGGCAGATGAGTGAACTCTCTCATGGGTGATCAGGAGAAAGAGATGGACATATGTCAGTCACATGGTGAAAAGAAACAGTCAGAGACTTTTAATACAAGCTATCGAGTGGAACACAACAGGCTGAAGAAAAAGAGGCAGACCACGTGAAACTCTAAAGAGGACATTGTTAAGAGAGGCCAAATTAGTAGGCATAAAATCCCTTGATGAGGTTGAAAAGCTCACTGAATCAGGAAAACTCTGTGAACTACCATGCAAGTCCTCAGTGATATTTAATGGCATGTGAAAGATGTAAGATGTAAGAATTTATTTCTGGAATTGTAATCCATTCTCACAGCAGGAATACTTTCTTATTTGGTCTAGATACATATATGTGAAATGTTGGTATCCTTGAGCTGAATTGTTTCACTATTGTCCATTTTGTTTCCCTGGAAATTCCAATTTAAAAAGTACCAGAAGCAGAAAGAGAGTGATCAAGTGATAGCAACAAAGCTACAGATTGTTTTTGAGGATACCATGGATTACAGAAGGAACCGTTGTTGTTCACATGACAACACATGATGATAACGACAGTTGTGATGATGATGGTTCACTGGATAATCCAGACAGAAACACCACCAAATTTGTAGAGACAAAGGTGGTTTTTAAGTTTTCTTCTGCCCTGAATGTAGGAGATAATGGTGATGTATAAAATATCACGTCCAGTATTTATCAAGTGATTAACTGTTATGTCTTGTTTTCGTGACATGACAATAATATTTACTATATTGTCTATTATGCAAGGAAAGATAATTATTTTTGTATAATTGCCTCACATTTAAGGGATGTAACTGATGTTCATATAATTGCCTCACATGATGTAAATGATGTTTATATAACTGCCTCACATGTAAGGGATGTTAGTGATGTTTGTGTAATAGTCCCACATGTAAAGAATGTTAGCGATGTTTGTATAACAGTCCCACATGTAAGGAATGCTAGTGATGTTTGTGTAATAGTTCTGCATGTAAGGAATGTTAATGATGTTTGCATATCTGTCCCACATGTAGGGAATGTTAATGATGTTTGCATATCTGTCCCACATGTAAGAATGTTAGCAATGTTTGTATAACAATTCCACATGTAAAGAATGTTGGTGATGTTTGCATATCTGTCCCACATGTAGGGAATGTTAATGATATTTGCATATCTTTCCCACATGTAGGGAATGTTAATGATGTTTGCATATCTGTCCCACATATAGGGAATGTTAATGATGTTTGTATAGTTGTCCTACACTGATGAAGTGATATTGTTGGTGGAGTTGACATAATTACACTTGCATTTATGAGGACTATCTTTCTGTTTTGATAGGAGCAAAATTTGGGACAACGATGCTCAGATACAAGAGGGATCACTTTTGAAGATGTTGTTGTCCCAAAAGAGGTATTTGAAATCTTCAGCTGGAAGTCATAAATATGTTAAATAATGTGTCAGCATTTACTCAGTGTGTTGATCATTGTCAAGTTGTTATAATGTGTCAGCATTAACTCAGTGTGTTGACCATTGTCAAGTTGTTATAATGTGTCCAATATGTTGACCATTGTCAAGTTGTTATAATATGTCCAACATATTTACCATTGTCAAGTTGTTATATCAGCATTTGCTCAGTGTGTTAACCATTGTCAAGTTGTTATATTGTGTACTCAACTTGTTTACCATTGTCAAGTCATTATACTGTGTACTCAACATGTTTATCATTGTCAAGCTGTTATAATGTACTCAGCTTGTTTATCATTGTCAAATTGTTATAATTTGCCAAGTTTGTTTATCATTGTCAAGTTGTTATAATGTGCCCACATTGTTTATCATTGTCAAGCTGTTATAATGTGCCTAGCTTGTTTATCACTGTCATGTTGTTATAATGTGCCCAGCTTGTTTATCATTGTCATGTTGTTATAATGTGCCCAGCTTGTTTATCATTGTCATGTTGTTATAATAATGTGCCCACCTTGTTTATCATTGTCATGTTGTTATAATGTGCCCAGCTTTTTTATCATTGTCAGGTTGTTGTAATGTGCCCAGCTGGTTTATCATTGACATGTTGTTATAATGTGCCCAGCTTGTTTATTATTGTAAGGCTTTTATAATGTGCCCAACTTTTTTATCATTGTCATGTTGTTATAATGTGCCCAGCTTGTTTATGATTGTCATGTTGTTATAATATGCCCAGCTTGTTTGTCATTGTCAAGCTGTTATAATGTGCCCAGCTTGTTTATCATTATCAATCTGTTATAATGTGCCCAGCTTGTTTATCATTGTCATGTTGTTATAATGTGCCCAGCCTGTTTATCATTGTCATGTTGTTATAATATGCCCAGCTTGTTTGTCATTATCAATCTGTTATAATGTGCCCAGCTTGTTTATCATTATCAGTCTGTTATAATGTGCCCAGCTTGTTTATCATTGTCAAGCTGTTATAATGTGCCCAGCTTGTTTATCATTATCAATCTCTTATAATGTGCCCAGCTTGTTTATCATTGTCAAGTTGTTATAATGTGCCCAGCTTGTTTATCATTATCAATCTGTTATAATGTGCCCAGCTTGTTTATCATTATCAATCTGTTATAATGTGCCCAGCTTGTTTATCACTGTCAAGTTGTTATAATGTGCCCAGCTTGTTTATCATTGTCAAGTTGTTATAATGTGCCCAGCTTGTTTATCATTAACAATCTGTTATAATGTGCCCAGCTTGTTTATCATTATCAATCTGTTATAATGTGCCCAGCTTGTTTATCATTGTCAAGTTGTTATAATGTGCCCAGCTTGTTTACCATTATCAAGCTGATATAATGTGTTCTAATTGTCTGGTTCATCTTTGATTATATCTTTTTTTTTTCAGTTATTTCAGATACATTAGATATACCCGCACTACTATAGTTGTTAATTCATGTAATAGTTCCCAACACCATTAGTTCTTGTGATAGAACAATATAATCAAATGTAGTGGTAGAATGTAGAACAGTGGCATCTGGTGTAATGGGTAATATCAGCTATGATGATATGTGGTGGATGACTTACCATATGTTGTAGATGAAAGCTGAGCTGTTTGCTTGCTATCATTGTAACTTTTAAAATAAAACCCAGGGGATGTTCAGTTCTGAAGCATGCAAAATACTGAAGCAGCTGCTATATATATACATACTAAAATGAAGTTCTGATATATATGGTCTATTATGATGATGAGAAGTTCAAATTGATACTCTCTTATAATTCTGTCACTTGAATCAATGATATTGCTGCATTATAACATGATTATAGATTTGAAAAAATTACGAAATTTCTCATTAATCAAGAAGGAAAAATATATGTAGAAGGAACAGCTGTTGATGAAGTAAACCAATTTGCATACCTTTGCAGCTACATAGACCAGGATGGTGACACCAGTAAGGAAGTTAGAATTGCAAAAGCGGCATTGTCCTTCAAAAATCTTGAGAACGTATGAAATTCAAAAGTTTAAGCACAAAAACCAAGTTAAGATTATTCAATTCAAATGTGATATCAACCCTCATTTAAGCATGTGAAGGCTGGAAATCAACTAAAGAAGTAGACAAGAAATTAGACTCTTTTGAAAACAAATGCCTCAGGAATAATACTTGGTATAAAGTGGAACAAATTTAAGAACAACGCAGAGATATGACAGATGAGCAAACAACAACTTGTCTCATGGTTGATCAGAAAAAGAAGATGGACATATGTAGGCCATGTGATGAGAAGAAATAATCAGAGAATACCAAAACAAGCTATCAGGTGGAGCACAACAGGCTGAAGAAAAATAGGTCGACCACGTGAAACTCTAAAGAGGACATTGTTAAGAGAAGCCAGTTTAGTTGGCAAAATATCCCTTGATGAAGTTGAAAAAATTGCAGAAAACAGGAAAACATGGCAAACAACTATGTGAGCCTTATGTGACATTTAACTGTGTGGGAAGGATGTAAGATGTAAGACAGTATTGAAGCCTAAAGATGTTCTTTGATTAATGCGGACATTACCTCCACACACATTCAATTCAGATTTCTGTGGTCTAGAATAGACTTCACAAATATTACAACATTCACTTGACCATGTCCACTCAAAAGTTCACTGAATCCATTTAATTCTGACAAATAAGGTCATAGATGTATTGTTGACAACATCACTTGGAATAAGATGCAACAGGACATACAATTCATTGGTTTCATCTTGAAGGATGTAACGTTGTTTACAAAATCAGACTCTAGCGTTATTTTCTACACAAACTGTCACTGAAAATGTCTCAACCATTCTTGAATAAATCTATCTCCTGCTCTGCTGTTCCCCTCTATTCTTCTCTATGTTTGTCCTGTCTTTTTTGTTCTTTTCCTATCTTTCATTCTCCTGTTCTGTGTATCTGTCTTGTCCTACTATCTTCTATTCTGCTTTTTGTCATCCCTCTTCTCAAAACTGCCTGCCTAGCTTATATGTCATAAGTCATTTGTCCAATAGGACACACCTCTAGATCTTTCTAATTAGTCAGCTGGTTGACTATCTACTGATTGGGCACTGACTGGATTTTGGGATGAGTTAGTCCACTCCCTTTTTTCAAAACTGTGTGCAAATTATGTTGTAGGATTAGCAAATATGCCTCTCTGTCAGTTGTGTCAAATCTGTCTTCTCATTTGTCATGGGGAATATTATCTAAGTTCACCATCTCTTTCAGGGATTAGTCCATTCTCTATTTTTATTGTGACTTCACTTTTCATTGTGTCTTGTATTTTTGGTATCTACTTGGCCTAATAACTCTTTTGAGTATCCTGTCGTAATATTACTACTAGTGCTTTGGGAGTGTATGGAGGTTTTACCACAGTCATCAGTCTTATAATGAAAGTATGCAAGTTTTTAATGCATTTTTTCCTGTTAATCTAAATGTCAGTCAGTTAGTCAATCAGTCATTTGCATGTCCCTAGCGGAACTTTGTCTCCCAAACAGCTCTCCTGTAGGCCTCTCAGTTGTAAGCAAGATGCCCTGCTGCTGATGCCTCCATTTGCAGATTAATAAACATTGTCTTGCAACCATCTTCGTCTTGGTCTTCCTCTCTTTCTTTTTCCCACTATGTATCCTTCCAAGACGGTCTTCTCTAAATTATCATGACGTTTAATGTGTCAAAAAGATTTAAGTTTTCTCTGTTTAATCGTCTTTACTAGCCAGCCTTCTTCAATATTAAGTTCTTGTAGTATGGATATGGTAGGGAAAATAAAACTAAAATTGAAAAGTCAACACAAGAAATCAGTACACAGAAAGATAAACAGCCACAGCCTACAAGAAGAAAATACTAACATTAATTTCAATCAGGAACTTGCCAATCATTCCAAAACACCCAGTGAAGTTGAGGAGATAGGTATAGATGAATTATGGAATTCTTACAGCACAGCCATAATCACAGCAGCAAAAGTAAGCGCTGGATTGGAAAAACCAAATAGAAAAGCATGGATATCAGATAAAACATGGAAGTATATACATGAAAGACGAGCAGTCAAATTAGACATGTTGAATGCAAAAGCAGATCATGAAAGAGATTTGGCAAAAGCAAAATACAAAGACATAGACAAGAAAGTAAAAAGTTCAGCTAGAAGGGATAAAAGAGAATACATAGACAATATGGCGAAAGAGGCAGAAAAAGCAGCAAAAACAGCAGACAGCAAAACTTTATATAACATACAAAAGAGGCTAACAGGTACTATTACATCTAAAGAAAGACCAATCCTTAGCAAAACTGGAACACTATTAACAACAAATAAAGACCAAAAGCAAAGATGGGCTGAACACTTCCAAGGAATACTCAATCGACCACACCCAAAAGAATTGTTAAACCTTGAAACTGACTTACCAGCCCCACAACTAAATGTCAACCTAGATGAAATTAAATTGCATGAAATTGAAACAGCAGTGAATTTAATGGCTAACAACAAAGCTGCAGGTGAAGATGAAATAACAGCCGAGATGCTAAAAGCTATCAATAGTGACAACATGAGACAATTACAGAGAATGTTTAACAAGATTTGGAAAGAAGAAAAGGTCCCTTCTAACTGGAAGAAAGGAATCATTGTTAAAATACCAAAAAAGGGCAACCTTAGTGACTGTAACAACTGGAGAGGAGTAACCTTAATATCAGTTGTGTCAAAAGTATTTTGCAAGGTCATTTTGAATAGACTCAAAGATATAGTGGATACTGCAATGAGAGAAGAACAAGCAGGATTTTGGAAAGGGAGAAGCTGTCTCGACCAGATCTTTACTCTAAGAATAATACTTGAAGAACATATTGAAAAGCAGAAACCATTAATACTGAACTTCATAGATTTTAAAAAGGCATTTGATAGCATACACAGAGATTCATTATGGAGAATTTTTGTCTATATGGAATACCATCTAAAATTGTCAACATCATTAAGGACTTATACAATGGATATGGTTGTGCAGTCAAGACAGAAGAAGGGATGAGTGAGTGGTTCCAGATTGAAACAGGCGTGAAACAAGGATGTATACTGTCTCCTTTACTTTTTGGGATTACAATAGACTTCATAATGAAAAAATGCTGCACAGGTAACACAGGTATTGACTGGATACATGGGACCCAACTAGAAGATCTTGATTTTGCTGATGACATAACTCTTATCAGTAATAATGTGAATTCCATGCAAGAAAAAACAGATATCCTGTCTTCACTGGCTAGCAAAATAGGACTTGAAATTAACAAGGACAAAACAAAAATAATGAAAATTCCTCTCCATCAAAATGGAAAAATACACATAGAAGGGACAGATATTGAAGAAGTCAATCAATTTGCATACCTTGGCAGCTACATAGACCAGGATGGTGACACTAGAAAGGAAGTTAGGATCAGAATTGCAAAAGCAGCATCAATCTTCAAGAATCTTGAGAAAATATGGAATTCAAAAGTTATAATCACAAAAACCAAGTTAAGACTATTCAATTCAAATGTAATATCCACCCTCATTTATGCATGCGAAAGCTGGAAAACAACTAAAGAAATAGACAAGAAATTAGACTCTTTTGAAAACAAATGCCTAAGGAAAATACTCGGCATCAAATGGAATGAATTCAAGAACAATGCAGAGATAAGACAGATGACTGAACAACAACCAGTCTCATGGGTGATCAGGAAAAGGAGATGGACATATGCTGGTCACTTGATGAGAAGAAATGATCAGAGAATCCCAAAACAAGCTATAAAGTGGAACACAACAGGCCGAAGAAAAAGGGGCAGACCGCATGAAACTCTGAAGAGGACATTATTAAGAGAGGCCAAGTTAACAGGCATAAAATCCTTTGATGAGGTTGAAAGACTCGCCGAAGACAGGAAAAATTGGCGAACTACTTTACGAGCCCTATGTGATGTTTAACTGCACGGGAAGGATATAAGATATAAGATAAGATATAAGTATGGATATCCATATGTCTCAATGTACTAATTAAAATTAGGGACAATTACTTATATCTTATAAAAATGAAGAAAAAAAGAAATTTCTGCCAAAAATTGAGTTCAAGGTCTAATGTGACTGGCTGGTTTAACTTTTCCTGATATAATAATGTAACACTGCTACATTTTTTTTAGGTCTGGCAACCATATGTTAACATAACATCTCTGATGGCTATAGATTTTTGCACCATTATTTCTTTTGTTATGATAACTGCTTGGATTGCAATCATTATGTTGTACATATGACAGCTGTATGTCCTATCATCACTATTTCTGAGAGCTTTAAACATTATTATCATTATTTCTTTAAATGTGGCATAATTATTTCTGTATTTCTTTATGCATTAACATAATTATTTCTGTAGTTCTTTATGCATTAACATCATTATATTTTGTAGTTCTTTATGCATTAACATCATTATTTCATAGCACTGATAGTTGTGTGCATTAATATCATTAGTTCTTTACTTCTGTCAAATATATTAATTAGCATCAATAGTTAATTTACTTTAGCAAACTGTATGTATGAAGATGGGTTTTTTTAACATCCTGAACTTGTATTCATTTTTTTTTTCAGCAGTCAGTCCTTATAACTTTAATTTGAATAGTTTGTTTCTATTTTATCATTCTTTAATTTGAATGGTTTGTTTCTATTTTATCACTCCTTAATTTGGATGGTTTGTTTCTGTTTTATCACTCCTTAATTTGGATGGTTTGTTTCTGTTTTATCACTCCTTAATTTGGATGGTTTGTTTCTGTTTTATCACTCCTTAATTTGGATGGTTTGTTTCTGTTTTATCACTCCTTAATTTGGATGGTTTGTTTCTGTTTTATCACTCCTTAATTTGGATGGTTTGTTTCTATTTTATCACTCCTTAATTTGGATGGTTTATTTTTTCCCACTTATTAACTTAAATGCCTATTTAACTTTTTTCCATTCTTTTCTTGGTTTGTTCTGGTTTTCCCACCCTTCTCTGCCTATAACTTGGATGGTTTTTTTTTTCAATTTCCCACTCTTTAACTTGGATAGCTTTCTCAGTTTCCCACTCTTTAACTTGGATAGTTTTTTTCAGTTTCCCATTCTTTAACTTGGATGGTTTTTTTTTTCAGTTTCCCATTCTTTAACTTGGATGGTTTTTTTTGTTTTCAGTTTCCCACTCTTTAATTTGGATGTTGTTTTTTTTTTCAGTTTCCCACTCTTTAACTTGGGTTGTTACAGTTTGGGTGATTTGTTTCAGTTTTTAATTTTTCAACTTGGGTGGTTTGTTTCACTCTTTAACATGGATGGTTTGTTTCAGTTTTCCACTCTTTAACATGGATGGTTTGTTTCACTCTTTAACATGGGTGGTTTGTTTCAGTTTTCCACTGAAGTTACTTAAAAACTGGCTGTGCAAGCTGTGAGGTTTGCGTGAAGAAAAAGATTTGACAGTGCTCACAGCTAGTCCGGAAAAAGCTAGTGAATATTAAAATATCTCACAGTGGATTGTGATATCAGCTGAGTATAGTAGCAAATTTGTATGAAGTCAGTCTAGAATATGATAAAACATATTCTAAAACAAACGAATTGTCTTAAATGATTCAACCTTGAGTGATACAGATTATAGCATTTTGCCCAGAGTTATGAATTTTGTCGGGGAGGGCAGTGAACAGGCTTAACAGACATAAAAAGTTAACATTTATTAACACAAACAATTACAGTTAAATAACACAAATGGTTAATGTTACTATTTATCAGATAAAGATACCTGCACCACCAAGCTTCAAGGTGACACTTCCTTTTCATATTACATTTGACAGAAGATACAGAGAACACATTCTTGATGCAGTAAATATTGACATCAAAACATTAATTAGTGAAAAGACCAGAGATTTATGTGTACAGATTGGTAGTTCTAAGACAAAAGATGTGTCTGGGCCTTCACAATCAGCTGAAATGGCAGAACAGTGAAAGAAGCCAATGGTGCTTTTCCTGCAACAATAAGCATCTTCACATTGGAAATCATGGCTGTGATAAAAGCTCTGAGCTGATTCTAGTCACAAGATTACACATAAGCATGGATCTTGAGCAACTTGACAAGCATGCTAAAGACTGGCTGTCTAAGACAAAAGTGGCTCATATCCTTGCAGAAGTCACAGATCCATCGATTGAGTTTTATTTTTGTATCAGGTCATGGAAATGAATGTGCAGATCAACTGGCCAACTCATCTGTCAATGGATCAAGCAGACATCTCTCTCTCTCTCTCAAGGTCCCTGTCAACAGGCATAGGATATCATATCCTTCCATAACCCTTGATCCCTTGTGCTTCTCAACCAGCTTGTCACTGAGCATTTCCCATGCCAGGATGTCAAACCATCAAACATCTTTTCTTTCCGTCTACCTCTGACTCCTCTACTTTCTGTCCTCTCTGTTGACATTAGGTACTCTATCCCACCTCTCCTCCAAACGCCCCACAAATTTAGATTGTCATTTTCTGATCTTTGTTATAACTCTCCATGTTTCTTGTGCCTCCTTCAGAACTTCCTCGTGCTGTAAGAAAATCTGGTCTGACAACTTCTCTGATGACTGTGAATCAGTGTTGTCAAGAATGAAGAAATTGGGGGTGAAACATGAAGTGATGAAAAATGAGTGATTCATGAAGAGCTCCGGACAGTTGGTCCACCAACAGAGAACAGGTATCATCAGTTACTGTACGCTGAAGAAGATATCAAAGGGAAGATGGAGCACAATGGATTGCAGAATGCAGTATTTTATGTCCAGCATACTTAAATAACAAAGATCAGGAAAAAGGCAATCATCATTCTTGAGGCATGTGATGAGAAGAGAGAAAATGGAGAACATCATAACAAAGGGCAAGACTGAAGGCAAGTGAGGCAGAGGAAGATCAAAGGAACAGCTGTTGAAAGGCCTGACATTGTGACATGGAAAGAAATTAGCAATGGAGCTCGCTCAGAAACGTCAGGAACTGTGATATATGGAGGAGTATGACTCCAGTGACGTTGGGAATGGCACATGATGATGATGATGATGATGCATGTGTAATGAGAAATTATTTCATGTATTATAAAAGATACAAATTGAGCTATGACTGATGTGCATTTTTCAGAATATTTTAGGTACAGAAGGTATTGGCTTCAAAATCGCCATGGGTGCCTTTGACAAGACACGGCCACCAGTAAGTAGATAGGAGTTTCCTCAGATATTAACCTACAAACAAGAAAACATCATAATAATTTGTAAACCTGTATGTGAAAGTAAACAAGTAAACATCACAATAACTTGTAAGCCTTTATGTGAAAATAAACAGCAGAATTCTCCTGAACAAGCTGCATATGTCACATCAAAATTACATATAAGTAGACAAACAGTATGTAGAATTTGTGAACATGTGAACAGATAATAGCAGTGTCTCATGTCCACAGTCTTATCCATCAATAACATCAATGTCCACAGTCTTGTCTATCAATAAAATCAATGTCCACAGTCTTGTCCATCAATAAAATCAGTGTCCACAGTCTTGTCCGTCAATAAAATCACTGTCCACAGTCTTGTCCATCAATAAAATCAATGTCCACAGTCTTGTCCATCAATAAAATCAATGTCCACAGTCTTGTCCATCAATAAAATCAATGTTCACGGTCATATCCATCAATAAAATCAATGTTCACGGTCATATCCATCAATAAAATCAATGTCCACAGTCTTGTCCATCAGCAAATAATGTTCACAATCGTGTCCATCAGTAAAATCAATGTCACATGATAACTTGTACCTTTTTTGAAAGACCAAAATACTATCTTTTTTTTTTTTACCTGCAAGTAAACAGGTCAGTGTTTTATAATCTTATAATTACACAGTTAAAATACAGACTGGCACACTTAAAACCAGTTCTGGCTGCAAAATGCAGTTTTCATCTTGTACTCCATTTTTCCATTCTGGACACATTTGATGCTGTCACATATCTGTGTGTTCAGTTCAGGTTAGTCTGGTTGCACCAGCTGAGTAAAACTATTCAGCTGAACAATACATGTATTGTTTGCTCATGTTCCTTGGTGTTGGTTTGTCAACAGTATGAAACAAATTATGCAGGTGCCACCACAATAACCCTAAAACATTGGAAGAATTGAAAACCAACATGCAATAAGAGATTGGCTACATTAAAATTGCCAAATTGAAGACGCTTCATGAACATGCTTCAGTGAACAGTAAAAATACATCAAGGTTGGCAGAAACAATTTCCAGCACATGCTGTGAAAAGGTAAAAATACATCAAGGTTGGCAGAAACCATTTCCAGCACATGCTTTGAAAAGGTAAAAATACATCAAGGTTTGCAGAAACCATTTCCAGCACATACTGTGAAAAGGTAAAAATACATCAAGGTTGGCAGAAACCAATTCCAGCACATACTGTGAAAAGGTAAAAATACATCAAGGTTGGCAGAAACCAATTCCAGCACATGCTGTGAAAAGGTAAAAATACATCAAGGTTGGCAGAAACCAATTCCAGCACATGCCGTAAGAAGGTAAAAATGATGATAAATGTGTAAATTGTTAAACCATTTTAAAATTAGAAATACTGTTTATTTACCATACAAAATGTAATTCAAATGTACAGTACAACATTATGAAATAAAATTAGTTTATTTTGTGACTGGGGCTGGTTTTATGAGACAGTTGCAACATTTCCTAACTTGCTTCCAGAATATTCTGCAACCTTCAGTTAGTTAATATGTTCCCTAACCCATCAGTGGACTGTTGAAAATTAAGATGTTTACATAACACACTAGTTGACAGGTAACAGTTGGAAGTTAACATATCACACAACACACTAGTGGACAAGTAACAGTTGAAAGTTAACATATCACACAACACACTAGTGGACAAGTAACAGTTGAAAGTTAACATATCACACAACACACTAGTGGACAAGTAACAGTTGGAAGTTAACATATCACATAACACACTAGTGGACAAGTAACAGTTGAAAGCTAACATATCACATAACACACTAGTGGACAAGTAACAGTTGAAAGCTAACATGTTCTCCTAACCCACTAGTAGACAGTTGAAAGTTAACATATCACAACCTAGAAATTAAGATTACCATTGCTAACCCACAGATTAAAGTTACCATGTTCCCTAACCCGCAAGTTAAGTTAACAAGTTCCCCAACTCACAAAGTTAACATGTTCCCTAACCCATAAGTTAAAGTTAATATATTCCCTAACCCACAAGTTAACTTGTTCCCCAACCCATGAGTTAAGTTAACATGTTCCTCAACCCACAAGTTAAGTTAACATGTTCCCCAACCCACAAGTTTGTATGGTTCTTAAAACACATTCATTCATTCATTTGCATGTCCATTGCGGAACTTTGCCTCCCAAACAGCACTCCTGTAGGCCTCTCGGTTGTGAGCAAAATGGCCTGCTGCTGCTGCGTTCATTTGCAGATCATCAACGATTTCTTGCAGCCATCTTCGTTTTGGTCTTCCTCTTTTTCTTTTTCCCATTATGTATCCTTCCAATACGGTCTTCTCTAAATTATCATGACGTTTAATGTGTCCAAAATATTTAAGTTTTCTCTCTTTAATCCTCTTTACTAGCCAGCCTTCTTCAATATTAAGCTCTTGTAGTATAGATATATTTGTTCTTTTTTGTGGTACGATATTTGGAGAACTCTTCTGTAGCATTTACATTCAAAGGCATTTATGTGTTAAAACACAAGTGTAAGTTAATACAAGTGTAAGATAAAAAGTTAATATATGCGGTGTGTAAAAAAAAAAGAGCATATTTTTTTAAGTAGCATTCCACTGGCACAGAGGCTGTGATATGGCTACTGAGTGCACCCAATGCAATTCACAGATTGGTGACAACAAAGAAGCTTCAAGAACAATGTGTGGGGTAAAAATTTTACAGAGATGTGGCAGTTGCTTAACCAAACAGACAAGGAGAACTGTATGAGTGAAATACGGTGCTGTAAGTGGTTTAAATGTTTTAAAGAGGGCGGAACATTGGTAGGTGAAGATCCCAGGCTTGGATGACCTTCCACATCAACAGATAATGATCATGTCAAGAGCGTTCATGCTTTGATTTGTGGAAATCATCGTTTAACTGTCCAAGAAGTTGCTAACAAAGTGAGCATCAACAAAGTATCTTGCCATCAAATTTTGACTGAAAAACTTCAAATACATCACATCTGTGGAAAATTGATGCCACATTTGCTGACAGACAATCAGAAAGAGAGCAGTAAGGAACAGTTTGCCAGTGCAAGTGGTCAGTCTGTCAGTCAGTCATTTGCATATCCTTTGTGGAACTTTGCCTCCCTAACAGTTCTCCTATAGGCCTCTCAGTTATAAGCAAGATGCCCTGCTGCTGATGCATCCATTCGCAGATCATCACCTTGGTCTTTATCTTTCATTTTTACATTATGTACCCTTCCAAGCTGTCTTCTATAAATTCTTATGACGTTTAATGTGTCCAAAATATTTAAGGTTTCTCTGTTTAATCTTCTTTACTAGCCAACCTTCTTCAGTATTAAGTTCTTATAGTATGGATAAATTTGTTCTTTTTTGTGTCCATGATATTTGAAGGAATCTTCTGTAGCATTTATATTCAAAGTCATTTATGTGTTTCTCAGCTGTTTTGTTAAAGTGTCCAGGTCTCACAAACATATGTTGTGATGGGAAAGATGCATGCCCTTAAAAATCTTATTTTGTATTTCTGTCTGTTCATTTCCACAGCTGCTTTGGTTGTTTTATTTTTTTTTTAAAGAGCAGTGAATGTCCTTGTTTTAATTCCCTAATTGTATCTCCATTATTAGTTAAATGGTTCAAGATATTCAAAACTCTCCACCTCTTCCAATTTTTCCTCATTCATACATATTTCAGCTGTTCTGTTTGTTTTGTCGCTTGTCATCAGTTTAGTTTTATTAACATTAAGATAAAGGTTTTACTCTTCACTATTCTTATGGACTGACATAATTAAGTTTTTCCATTCCTTTTTGTGTTGTGGACAGTAATACTGTGTCATCAGCATATCTAATCTCTGGTATTTCATAACCTTCAGTTTTATGGTGTAATATTCTTTGTCTGCATCTTCTCTAACATTTGTCATTATATTTTCAGTATACAAGTTAAATAAGTAAGGCGATATGCACCCCTGACAGACCTCTTATGTCAAACTAAGTTGTTGTTTCACCATTTATTCTTACTGCTGCTTGTTGGTCTAGGTACTGTTGGTCATAGAAACTTAAAATAAGAACATATAACAGGAGGTAGCTGTGGGTTTATGACTGTGATGTTGAAACCAGTATGCAGTTTTCATAGTGAGCAGGGAAAGACTTTTCTGAGCCTGTAAAAGCAAAGATGAATCAGTGGAGATCAAGGTGTTGTTGGTTGGAGATCAAGGTGTTGGTTGGGTTTTTTTTACTGCAAAGGCATTTTCCACTGTGAATCAGTAGCATGTGGTCAGATGGCAAACAGTTATACCAGGAAGTTTTAGCACATTTGAGGGACGCAGTGCACAGGAAGAGGCCTGACTTGTGGGAAAACCAGACAGTGTTGAACTACAAAGGTGATATGGCTCATGTGCCACTCCTCATCCAGTTACCAGGCACAGCATCAGAATCCATTGTGCCCCACCTACCCTATTCTCTAGACTTAGCTCTGCCAGACTTTCATTTCCCAAATTTAAAACTGCTTTGAAGGGACATTGTATCCAAACCATAGAGGATTTCAGGAAAATCTGATAAGAGGTTTTCACACTGTCACAGAAAGTGTATTCTTAAGAAGCTTTCCAACAATGGGAGAAATATTGAGAACAGTGTATCACCAGTACAGGGTGTTACTTTGAAGGGACCATAAAATGTTGTCAAATGAGCATTTATGTCTTTATTGCAAAAGTTTGCTCCTTTTTTTTTTTAACGCACCTTGTATTTCCTAATACACAAGTGTAAATTAATATTGCCCAACCCATACTAAAGTTAACATTTCCTAAAACACAGCTGTAAGTTAATGTTGTGAAACCAACACTAAAGGTAATGTTTCCTAAAACATAAGTGTAAGTTAATGTTGTCCAACCCATACTAAAGTTATTCAAGTGCCATGCTACGTGGTGTAGGCAATCATTTCTGTCCACAATTCCCTGTCTTTAGACTTGATTATGAGATCCACTGGTGACGTTCTTCCTAGCCACACTGACGGCCCATCCAGTAACTTCTCTCTCTGTCTTATTCTGTTTCTTCTTCCTTCAGTTTTTCCAGTTTCCACGGCGTGTTCCAATTTTCCTCTTCTCAGAAAATGTCCTACAAATCTCGATTGTCTGCCTCTGATCTTTGCTATAATTTGCTTCTTAACTCCAGCCTCTCTTAAGACTTCTTCACTGGTTTTCTTGGCTGTCCATGGTAGCTTCAACATCCTTCTTATAAACCACATCTCCATGGCCTCTATTTCTTGCAGTACTCTCTTATTCATAGACTATTCTTCACATCCAGAAAACAAAATTGGCTCAATGTAACATTTAAGTACTCGGAATCTTGTTTCCATTGATATGGATCTGTTGCACAAGATGTGTCTCATTGGAATGCTGACTTGGCCTGAGCACATCTGCTTTTTATTTCATTGTGACATTTCCCATCAGCTGTTATAATCGTTCCTAATTACTTGAATCTATCAACTTGTTTCAGATTTGTGCCATCGATGGTAATGCTGCATTTTGGTGGTATTCTTTTCTTTGATATGACCATCACTTCAGTCTTATTTTTGTTCAGGCTTAAACCTTTATTTTTACTTTCATGAACCACGATGTCCAGAAGAGTCTGTCGCTCCCCTTCACTTTTAGCAATCAGAACTGTGTTGTCTGCATATCTTAAGTTGTTAAGGTTGTACCTGCCAACTAATATTCCTGGCATGTTCTCTATATTTCTCATTATGTTTTCACTGTACAAAGAGAAGAGGTCAGGAAGTAAAACACATCCTTATATCATTCCCAGTTTTATGTCTTGGAATGCTTCTATTATTTCTCAACCCTCATTGTTGTTGATTGCTGCCAATATGTTTTTGATAAGTTTCAGATCTTTCCCATCTAAAGTTAATGTTTCCTAGTACACAAGTGTAAGTTAATGTTGTGTAACCCACACTAATATTAATGTTTCCTAGTACACAAGTGTAAGTTGTGTAACCCACACTAAAGTTAACATTGCCTAGTACACAAATGTAAGTTAATGTGTGTAACCCACAAGTAAAATCTGACAATTTTATAATTTATGGTCTCAGGTTGCTGCTGGAGCAGTTGGTCTAGCTCAGAGGGCTCTAGACGAGGCAACAAATTATGCATTACAGAGAAAAACAATGGGAAAACTCATTTGTGAGGTATTTTTTTCATGTCACAGTATTTGTGTAAAAACATTTCTGATTAATATATTGTACAAATTTTCATTTGTTTGTGATTGTTCACATCTGTTTTCTAATTAGTTTATGTACATGCATGTTTTATTGCTTATTTATGTATATCTCTGTACTTATTTAAAGTAGATGTAAGTTTATTTCCTTCTGTAGACAATGTCTGTCTCCTTATTTAGAGCATAGACATATGTTATTTCTTTGTGTAGACATTGTCTGTCTACTTATTTAGAATGTAGATGTACATTTACTTCTCTGTGTAGACAATGCCTTGTCTTGTCTCTTTCCTCATATACCTTTCGCTGTTCAGGGGACAAATAGACGTCTTGATAAGGCTCAGCGATTTGGTTCATATAATGGGATATTTAATGCTTCTGTAATTTCGTCTCTCCATCTCCTGTGTGGACGGCCTCTTCCTCTGTTATCTACAAATCTTAGTGTGAATGTTGTCTGTGATATACCATCTGTAGGTAACCGTGTGACATGGCCAGACCATTTGACTTGCTGTTTCTGGATCTAGTGTAATAATGGTTTTACTCCAACTTTTGCCCTGATGATGTCATTTATTTAGTCTCTTCTTGTCACATTTAGTATTCTCCTTAAACATCTCATTTCTGTCATGATGATTTTTCTTTTGTTCTTGGCTGTTAGTGTCCATGTTTGACAACATAGAATTGGGAGGAAACTTGTGTTGTACAGTGCCCTTTTTGTTTCAGTTGTAATGTGTTTGTTTTTCAGTAAAGGAGTCATTTGTCCAGTGACCTGATTTGCTTTATTGCATCTGTTCTCAATCTGTGTAACTCATCCCTGAGGATGATATTATGCTACCCAGGTATTTGAAATATTTCACTTGTTTCAAAGGCTGGTTCTCTAGGAAGATTTTTGTTTAGATTTCTAATCTCACTATGGTCACGATTTCCATTTTTTCAGTACTGATCTTCATGTTGTGGCTTTTATATGCCCTTGCTAAATTATCCATGTTCTGCTGTAGGAACTTTTTCTGATGTGGCTGTAAGTGCTTGATCGTCTGCAAAAAGGAGTTCCTTTTCTTCTTACGCATTGTCTGTCTATATCTGCAGTCCTGTCTCTTGGATAAATTTCACTATGTTTTATAATGCATGTATGGAACCATAGAGTGGTTTCACTGGGCCAGTAGTTTCTTCTCAGTGTCTTGTAGCTGGTGCAGTTCTGGAGGATATGTTCCATAGTTTGGGGCACCTGGGCACATGTACAAAGATTAGTAGTACCAACCTTAAACTTTGTATACATATGACTTCGGAGTCAGCTGTGTCCTGTTTGGAGATGGAAAATGGTGACTTGTTCCTTTCTGTTTAGCATGTGATAGTCATCATGTGGTGGTGTTTGTGGCTTTCTGTAGTTTTTATCATGCTTTTCTTCTGATTATAGGTGATTGGTATGTCTGGTTGCCCAATTTCAGTGTCTTCTTTGGTCAGCTTTCTCATTGCCTGGTATCCCACAGTGGGATGGAATCCACTGCAAGGTGACTCTGTGTTGTGAGCCAGTTTTTGACAAGGCATCCTTAAGGTCTGGTAGTTTGTTGCACTGAAGAGCTTCCAGTACTGATCTTGCATCTGTGAGATTTAATATGGGGCATGTATCAATCCGGGAGTTTTGATAGTTTTTAAACCACAGCAATAATTGCCCTAACTTCTGCATCATAGTTGTTGCAGTATTTTCCAGTGGGTATGGAAGTCTTGTCAGTGGTGTTGTTTGGATATTCAATATGTGCTCCTGCCCCTCCATTCTTTATGGCATTGTGTGCAGATCCATCTGTATACACAAGTATCCAGGTGTTGTATGGATATTTGTCATCTAGCACACTAAGTGTGGCCGTTGATCTTACAAGACTGCTTTGCATCTCACCATTCAGCACACCTTTCACTTCAGTTTGAGTAGTTATTTGTGTACAACCTGCTTCTTTCCATGGTGTATGCTCTGGTACAGATGATAATGGAGCAATTACAGTTGGAAGGCTAAGTATCAGCTTATGCATACGCTTGGCTTGATGAATGAAGTTGCTTCTTTTGAGGCGTCTTAGTGCCAAGTTATTGAATCTCTCCTTCAGGGGATGGCTTACAGAGCTGAGGAATTTCTCTCCTAAGGTCATGACCTTTGTGTCTGTACATTCTTTTAGCACTTGAACACCAACTATTGTCTACATTTCTACTACTGGTGTGGACCTCATGGCACCTGTGATAATCCGTAGTGACTGATTTTGTACTTTGTCTAGATTATGCAGTGTAGTGTTTGATGCTGTGCACCAAGCTGTTGAGCCATATTCTAAATGTGGTAGAATACTTTGCTGATATATATTCTTGAGGATTCTTTCACTAGCTCCCCATGTGGTTCCACTCAGTTTTCTTAATATGGCTAGTTTTCTTCTGACTTTTGCTTCTGCATTGCTGATGAGTTGCTTCCAGGTCAGTTTTGAGTCAAGAGTAAGTGGATTGGTTGTCCATCCTTAAGGATACTTCATTTACAAAGATCTTACCTGCTTTCTGTTTAGATATGAGAGTGAACAGAGTGGTACTTGATTTCTCTGTGTTTATACTTACACACCATTTGTTTGTCCATGATGTCAAGATGTCTGCTGCTCTTTGGAGTCTCTGTGTAGCAACTGTCATATGTTCATCTGTACACCGCATGAGAAGATCATCTGCATATAGTGCCGCTTTGATTCCATAGGGAAGTTCCTTGACCAGATCATTATTGAATACCAGGAATAGCGTAAATGAAAGGACTCCTCCTTGTGGTACGCCATGTTGCAGCAGTACTTTCTGGCTTTTGTGTCCATCCATTATTAATCTAGTTCTTCTATTGTGTAAATAGGACTTTATCCAGTTGTACAGTCTTCCACTCACATGCAGTTTCTTAGTTTCCACAGCAGACCTTTTTTTGCATACTTTATCAAAGGCTTTCCTCAGGTCTATCCATGCAAGGTTTTTGTCTTGGAATGCGTCCTCATTCTCTTGAGAGAGATAGGTCACTTGATCTTCTGTACTGTAGTACTGCCTAAATCCTGCTTGTTGTGAAATGAGGTGGTTTTCATTTTCTAGGTACCATTTTAGCCTCAGGTCAATGATGCGTTCCATTGTTTTGCATAGGCAGCTAGTGAGACTGATTCGCCTGTAGTTGGAGGTCGTATCACTGTTCTTCCCTGGCTTTATCAATGGTACCATGCTTGCTTCTTTGTAACTTACCTGTGCTCCAACACATATTGAAAATATCCAGCAGCTTTCCCATTGCTGCCATTCCCAGGTTCTTGATCATTTCATTGGACACTCCATCTGGTCCTGGTGATTTTCTTGGTTTCAGTTTACTGACTGCTAGGTCTAACTCACTGTATGTGATTGGTGCATCAATGATCTCCTCTTTTCTGCCTTTAAAGTAGAATTTTATTTGTGGTTCTTTCTAGAGGTGAATCATTGTACCTCTAACGATGTGTTCTTGATTGTTTTCTTCTTCTATGCTGATGACTGTAATTGTTGACTTGTTGAAGACTTTGGTCTCTGTGATTGATCTAGCAGCTTCATTTCTGTTACATTGATATTCTCTGTGTAACATTACATAATCCAGGAACAATTAAGGTAGAGTTCATACATGACTTGGATTGTTTAGAGAAATCAACTACACATCACATGTCACCTCACAGTTGCAATATAATATAAATCAATGACCAACTAACTCTGGATACCACAGGAAAAATCAAATTTATTAATGAAAAGCCATTTGTTGTGGCCACATGTTGCCAGAATGGGAATATGTGAAAGGACTGATGAAGTTTTACGATAATATGAGATGGTGTCCAGGTGACTTGTCATCGCCATGGGATGACATCTACTACAACACCATGATGGCACTGCTCACTCATTAATTAAGGGGTGCCTATAATTATTTTTAGAAACTTGACCTATTTTCATTCAGTACAGGACAGAACAGCACAGTACTAACCTGAATGTTATTGGGGCTTAATGCTGTTTATGGGGTCTAAACCAGGTTACCCATAAAATGTCATGGTCACTGCTGGTAAACCTGCCACAACCTCACCCCCAGTAAACCTCCCACATCCGCAGTGCAGTTGGTACAAGTACATAGACATTGTAACAGACACTTAAACACCTACAACTTGTTCTAGACTTTAACAAGCCCATCCTTGTTTTATCAGTGTTTTCTTTTTTGAAAGTTTGTAACAGAAGTTTCTTGTGAACTTTTAGAGAGATATTTCAGGCATAATCATTATCTACATTGGTAGATGCAAGCATGACTGAAACACATCATACTAATAAAATGCACAAGAAAATGCTGATTTGTAAATAAGAATGGTTTGATAAATGCAGATATACTTTGTACAGACTAGAAACACTGGACACAGACTTTAATGCAGCTGAAGTCTCTTTAGAGATACAGTTTGGACATGACTTGAAAATGAAGAATAGTGGTTCAGATTTGACTTGTAACTTGACATTTTTTTTTACTCAGTCAGCTTGATAACTTTACCTCATTGTAGTAGTATTAAGATACCTCATTTTACCTCATTGCAGTAGTAGTAAGACGCCTCATTTTACCTCATTGCAGTAGTAGTAAGATGCCTCATTTTACCTCATTGCAGTAGTAGTAAGATGCCTCATTTTACCTCATTGCAGTAGTAGTAAGATGCCTCATTTTACCTCATTGCAGTAGTAGTAAGATGCCTCATTTTACCTCATTACAGTAGTAGTAAGATGCCTCATTTTACCTCATTGCAGTAGTAGTAAGATGCCTCATTTTACCTCATTGTAGTAGTAGTAAGACGCCTCATTTTACCTCATTGTAGTAGTAGTAAGACGCCTCATTTTACCTCATTGCAGTAGTAGTAAGACGCCTCATTTTACCTCATTGCAGTAGTAGTAAGACGCCTCATTTTACCTCATTGCAGTAGTAGTAAGACACCTCATGCTTCATTTATGTTATTTCTCAATGTGCTTTCAGACATATCTAATATAAAGCAATGGACATCTAATAATTTTATAACAATAGACAAAATAAGGATGCCAAGCCGTAAATTTTTGTAGAGCAAGAAAGGGTGTGAGATAAAACAGAAAGACACCACCAGACATAAAGATTTATAGAGCAAGAAAGGGTGTGAGATAAAACAGAAAGGCATCACCAGACATAAAGATTTATAGAGCAAGAAAGGGTGTGAGATAAAACAGAAAGGCATCACCAAACATAAAGATTTATAGAGCAAGAAAGGGTGTGAGATAAAGCAGAAAGGCACCACCAGACATAAAGATTTATAGTGCAAAAAGATAAAGCAGAAAGACACCACCAGACATAAAGATTTATAGAGCAAGAAAGGGTGTGAGATAAAACAGAAAGACACCACCAGACATAAAGATTTATAGAGCAAGAAAGGGTGTGAGATAAAACAGAAAGACACCACCAGACATAAAGATTTGTATAGCCCACCACAAAGTCCATATTATTTCATGCATCTTGTAGAGAGGAAAAGCTAGTTCGAGGTTTAGAATAATTTCAGCTTGGATTTGTGTAGTAGGTGCTATGCCTGTATGCAGCTGTCTTTTCAGACACAAGGAACTGTGGGAAAAAGAAACTTGGAAACAAGAATCACTGGATGCTGATAGTATACCAAAAATTAATACTGTATTTCTAATAGATTTTATTACTGTGTCTTGCCATCTTCTTCATGTCTTGTCTTGTCTTGTCCCTCTTATCATGCCTTCTTCCACATGTCTTGTCTTGCCTTCTTCCTCTTGTCTTGTCTTGTCCCTCATATATCTTTAAATGTAGAGAGGTCAGACTTCTTTATATAAGGCATGACGATTAATATTCATAAAATAGAATACTTAAATAGAATACTTAAATGGAATACTAAATAAAATAATTAAATAGAGTACTAAATAAAATACTTCAATGGAATACTAAATAGAATAGTTTTGTTATCTCCTCTATCAGCCTCCTGCATGAGTGGTCTCTTTCTCTATTTCCTGTCATACTTAGCATGAATATTTTCTGTGTTATATTGTCTGGTAGTAGTCGTGTAATGCTGCCAAACTATTTGATTTGTTGTTTCTGTAGTATATTGTTTGGTGGTAGTCACGTAACATGGCCAAACTATTTGACTTTTTTTTTTTCTGTGATATATGGACTTCCTGTTTATAATGTCAGACAAGTTAATTTTCAAGCACGAGGAAGTCTGACAGCCACAACATCAGAATCATTTAGAGAAGTCATGCAGATATGCAGATATGCTGATATGCAGATATGCCGATATGCTGATATGCAGATATGCACTGCCGAGGACATGTTGCAAAATCAGTCAAAACCACAGGACGTGAGCTGGCGATTGAAGCAGCCACTCAAGTCATAAACTGGCTAGCAAACCAGCAAGCATCACAAGCCATAATATTATCAGACTCACAATCATCAACATCATCAGGTACCGTGCCAACTGGTGTTGGCTATTATGCTTCTCCAGAGTACACAATCCTTTGTGCAGGCCATCAGCTCAGTTGGTGATCTCCCCTCACACCATCCCGTCAGACTGTCCAGTATCATTTCTCTTGGTCTTCCTCTTGATCTTCTTCCTTCTATTTTTCCTGTTGTTATAATATTTTCAATGCCCCCTCTTCTCATTGCATGTCCTATGAAAGTATATTGTCTCTCTCTTATTTTTTTGACAGGGTTTTTTTGTCTCTCCAGCTCTTCTCCTACATTCTTCATTAGTTATTTTTGCTGTCCAGGGGATTCGCAACATTCTTCTAATAAACCACATTTCTGCTGCTTCCAATGATTTTTGTGCAGACTTGCCTACTGTCCATGATTCACTTCCATATAACAAGATAGGTTCAATATAGCATTTTAGGACTCATTTTCTAATATTCATTGATAAGGATGTGTTCCATAATATGTTTCTCATTCTCTGAAATGCAGTATTTGCTTGGCCTATTCTGTTCCTAATTTCTGTTCTGCATTTCCCATCTGAAGTTATTACTGTTCCAAGGTATTTGAATTTCTGCACCTGTTTTAGAATAGTTCCATTTAATTTTATACTGCATGCTGGTGGATTCTGTTTCTTAGATGTCTTTTTAATGTTCAAAGTAAGGCCTTTCTGTTCAGTTCCTTTAGCGACTTTATCCAAGAGATTTTGCAGGTCTTGTTGGTTCTCAGCTGTCAGTGCTGTGTCGTCAGCATACCGAAGGTTGTTAATATTGTATCCTCCAATTTTTATGTCTGGTTCTGCGATGATCATTCTTAAAATATTCTCGCTGTACAGATAAAAAAGGTCTGGAGATAGTACACATCCTTGTTGCACCCCTTGTTTTATAGGTTGATATTTTCCAGTTCTATTTTCAACTTGAATTGCTGCTTCTTGCTGCCAGTATAGATGTTTTACAATCCTAAGATCTTTGCATCTATTTTGATGTCTTTAGCATTTTAATAATTTCATTATGTTTCACCTTGTTGAATGCCTTGGTGTAATCAGTGAAGCATAAGTAGAGATCTTTCTGTACTTCTAAAGCTCTTTCTGTTAGTGTTTGTAAAGCATAAATGGCATTTTGTGTTCCCTATCCTTCAACAAATCCAACTGTTAATCTGCTATTTCCATTTTTATCTTTTTCCTTGTTCTTCTTGTAATTATTCTCGGAAGTAGCTTCGTTATGTGACATGAGAGGCTGATAGTCCGGTGGTCATCACATTCCTTTGCGCCTGGTTTCTTTGGTAGTGCTTTTCATTCATTCATTTCCACATCCCTGGCGGAACTTTGCCTCCCAAACAGCCTCTCGGTTGTGAGCAAGATGGCCTGCTGCTGATGCATCCATTTGCAGATCGTCAATGATGTCCTGCAGCCATCTTCGTCTTGGTCTTCCTCTTTTTCTTTTTCCCATTACGTATCCTTCCAATACGGTCTTCTCTAAATTATCATGACGTTTAATGTGTCCAAAATATTTAAGTTTTCTCTCTTTAATCCTCTTTACTAGCCAGCCTTCTTCAATATTAAGCTCTTGTAGTATAGATATATTTGTTCTTTTTTGTGTCCACGATATTTGGAGAACTGTTCTGTAGCATTTACATTCAAAGGCATTTATGTGTTTCTCATCTATTTTGTTAAGTGTCTAAGTCTCACAGGCATATGTTGTGATGGGAAAGATGCATGCCCTTAAAAATCTTATTTTTGTAGTTCTGTCTGCTCCTATCCACAGATTATTTATTTGTTTTACTTTGGTAGTGCTATAAACTGGCTTTAAGCAGGTCACTGGGCATATAACTGTTGTTGTAAATGTCATTCAGTAACTTGGTTATTATTTTTATTCCTGTCTCTCTAGTGCCTCTATTTCTTCTATTGTTATATTATCAGGCCCAGTTGCTTTTCCTTTCTTCATGTGTTTGATGGCATCTGTGATTTCATCTTCAAGTATTGGTGGTCCATCACAATTTTCAGTATCTGGTGTTAATTCTGGTCTTTCTTCTCCGTATAACTCACTGATGTACTCTGTCCACCTGTCCACAATATCTTCTTTTCGCATTAACATTTTACCTTCTTTTGATTTCAGACATCCTGTGGTATATTTTGTTTTCTTGCCTGTGAGTTCACTAATTCGTTTGTGCATGCTTTTGCTGTCTTTATTATGAGAGTTCTCTGTTTGTCTGCACTGTTCATTTAACCACACTTCCTTTGCTTCTCTGCATTTGCATCTTATTTCTTTATTTATACTGCTATATTTTTCTTGGTTATTTTTATTCCTCCTCCTCTTCTTATCCATCAGTCCTAATATGTCATCTGTCATCCATTTATTTTTAGGGGCTTCTCACAATGCATGCTGAAAAAAAAAACAATAAAAACCAGGTGATGTGCCGCAAGTGGTTGGCCAAATGAAAAGAATCATAGATGTGCTCCCTAATATGGATTTATTGTTCAGGACATGCCGGTATCCAAGGTAATGAAATGGCAGCTCAGCTGGCAAACAAAGCAACAACCCTGGCCAGCCTACACATGGACAGAACAAATATAACAGACATCCTATCACAATTACAGGGAGTTGAACAAACAAAATTTGAATGCAGTACCTGTGACCAAAGACTATGCGAAAGGGGAATAACAAAGAGCAGTGGTAGACGCTCAGAACTTTGCGGATAATTCGAGCTGTTTTCAGTCAGTGTGCTGTTGGCACTGTCATCACACTACAAACAACACTGAGCTTAAAGGCTGAGCACACGTGGAAGTGTCTTGAGCGCAAGCAAAGCATCGCCGTTCTTCAAGTTCAAGCACACTGGAACCTGCTTCACACTCAGAAGTCACATCACACCATGACCCTCCTGTTTGGACCACTGCTTCAGTCAGCCCTCCATCTTTAACTGACAGATGCTGCCTAGACAGTGCTGCATAGTGCTGCCATCTGGCATGGAGTTGCCAAGTGAAACAAATTTGACCATTAGTTTGACAGCGAATTGACATTACATGCCTTGTATATATGTATCTCGGCACCCAACATGTGATCCATGTATCTCAGCACCCAGCATGTGATCCATGTATCTCACCATGTGATCTATGTATCTCAGCACTCAGCATGTGATCCATGTATCTCAGGATGTGACCTGTATGTCTCAGCACGGGATCCATGCGTCTCACCATATTATGACCCACAGCGATCACACGGCCGCCATGTTCTCCAGGAAGAAAATGTAGAAAAATATTTCAGATATTAGATTCCTCTACAGGTTGTATTGTTCTTGTTGAATGACACAGAAACTCTGATGCAAACAAAAAGCTGTCTTAAGCATCAACGTTTCCTAGTTTTTACACATTTACAAACTAAAGCCCTGAACACCAAAAAACAATGTTTGTATTTGAGTATACGGATTCCTCATTTTCTTGCATTTCAGTATAGGGATTCCTCATTTTCTTGTATTTCAGTATAGGGATTCCTCATTTTCTTGTATTTCAGTATAGGGATTCCTCATTTTCTTGCATTTCAGTATAGGGGTTCTTCATTTTCTATCTGTGTCCTGTATCATTTGCATGTCGTAGGATGTGAAGTCTTCATGCTTTCACAATTTTTAGGCCACTACAGGGTTTGAGGTAGGGATGCCAACACCTGTCCTCACTGCCTTTGTTGTCCTAGGGAATCCCCAGGTACCCATTTTTTTAGACTGGTTGAACCTCGGTATCAGTCATCCAAAAAAAATTCCACCCAAGTGTGAAATTGAACCAGGAATCATTTCCTAATATTTCCTAAGATCACTTCACATTTCATGAATGTACATTGCCCTAGATGGGGAAAAAATAACTTGTTATGGAAACTTGCAAAGAAACCAACCAAGCATCAGGGATGCCAGCTCCAAAGAGCTCAAAGAATACATTCATCGGCCCTAAACATGTGACATAGGTTGGATTCTGTAACGTAAGAACATTGGCAGCACCAAGAAAAACTACTCCGGTCATCAGAGAAATGGAGAAAAACCACCCAGATGTACTGGGCATCAGTGAAATGCAATGGCCAGAAGCAGGTAAAAGATCAGCTAAAAATGTTAATAGTACACTCGGGCAGAGACGACGGGAAACACCAAGAGGGGGTAGTTATAATTATGTCAAATGTAGTAGCAAAGAGCTTTGTAGAATGGGAACCAGTGAACAGTTGTATAATAAGAGCACGATACAACCTAAGACACAGAAGAATGACAATAATACAGTGTTATGCACCCACGAATGATGCAGATGATGAGGTGAAAGATGATTTCTATCACTAGTTACAACAAATCATTAACAAAGTCCCTAAAAACGACATCCTAATTGCTATGGGGGGGGGGGGGCTTCAGTGCTAAGGTAGGAAAAGATAACACCAACCTTGAAAAAGTAATGGGTGGGGAAAGAAGGAATTGACACGGTAAATCAGAATGGAGAAAGATTCATTGAAATATGTCTAACAGAGGGCATGGTCATTAGAGGCACAATATTTCCACACAAAGAGATTCATAAAACAGTGTGGATATCTCCAGATGATAGAACTAGAAACCAAATAGATCATTTTTGTATTAGAAAGCAATACAGAACATCTCTGATAGATGTAAGAGCATATAGGGGTGCAGATGTCAACAGTGGTCACAATCTGTTTATAGGGAAAATAAAACTACAATGATAAACAACCACAGCCTACAAGAAGAAAATACTAACAGTAATTTCAATCAGGAACTTGCCAGTCATTCCACAACACTCAGTGAAGTAGAAGGGATAGGTATAGATGAATTATGGAATTCTTACAGCATAGCCATAATCACAGCAGCAAAATCAAGTGCTGGACTGAAAAAAACAAAAATAGAAAAGCATGGATATAGAAAGACCAATCCTTAGCAAACCTGGAACCCTATTAACATCAAATAAAGACCAAAAGCAAAGATGGGCTGAACACTTCCAAGAAGTACTTAATCGACCACACCCAAAAGAATTGATAAACCTTGAAACTGACTTACCCAACCACACAACTAAATGTCAAGCTAGATGAAGTTACATTGCATGAAATTGAAACAGCAGTGAATTTAACTGCTAACAACAAAGCTGCAGGTGAAGATGAAATAATACCCGAAATGCTAAAAGCTATCAATAGTGACAACATGAGACAACTACAGAGAATGTTTAATAAGTTTTGGAAAGAAGAAAAGGTCCCTTCTAAATGAAATGTTAAAATACAGAAAAAAGCCAACCTCAGCGACTGTAACAATTGGAGAGGAGTAACCTTGATATCAGTTGTGTCAAAAGTATTTTGCAAGGTCATTTTGAATAGATTTAAAGATATAGTGGATACTGCAATGAGAGAAGAACAAGCAGGATTTCGAAAAGGGAGAAGCAGTCTCAACCAGATCTTAAGAATAATACTTGAAGAACATATAGAAAAGCAGAAACCATTAATACTGAACTTCATAGATATTAAAAAGGCATTTGATAGCATACACAGAGATTCACTGTGGAGAATGTTAGGTCTACATGGAATACCATTTAAAATTGTCAACATCATTAAGGACCTCTACAATGGATATGTTTGTGCAGTCAAAACAGAAGAAGGGATGAGTGAATGGTTCCAGATTGAAACAGGTGTGAAACAAGAATATACTATTTCCTGTGCTCTTTGGAATTGCAATAGACTTCATAATGAAAAGATGCTGCACAGCTAACACAGGTATTGACTGGGTACATGGGACCCAAGTAGAAGATCTTGATTTTGCTGATGACATAACTCTTATTAGTAACAGTGTGAATTCAATGCAAGAAAAAGCAGATAGCCTGTCTTCACTGGCTAGCAAAATAGGACTTGAAATTAACAAGGACAAAACAAAAATAATGAAACTTCCAATTAATCAAAATGGAAAAATACACATAGAAGTGACAGATATTGAAGAAGTCAATCAATTTGCATACCTTGGCAGCTACATAGACAAGGATGGTGACACCAGAAAGGAAGTTAGAATTGCAAAAGCAGCATCAATCTTCAAGAATCTTGAGAGCATATGGCATTCAAAAGTTATAAGCACAAAAACCAAGTTAAGACTATTCAATTCAAATGTAATATCCACCTTCATGTATGCATGTGAAAACTGGAAAACAATTAAAGAAATAGACAATAAATTAGAGTCTTTTGAAAACAAATGCCTAAGGAAAATACTCGGCATCAAGTGGAATGAATTTAAGAATAATGCAGAGATAAGACAGATGACTGAACAACAACCAGTCTCATGGGTGATCAGGAAAAGGAGATGGTCATATGTTGGTCATGTGATGAGAAGAAACGATCAGAGAATCCCAAAACAAGCTATCAAGTGGAACACAACAGGTGAAGAAAAAGAGGTCGACCACATGAAACTCTAAAGAGGACATTGTTAAAAGAGGCCAAATTAACAGGCATAAAATCCCTTCATGAGGTTGAAAAGCTTGCCGAAAACAGGAAAAATTGGCAAACTACCTTGCGAGCTGTATGTGATGTTTAATGGCACAGGAAGGATATAAGATAAGACACATCATGTTGTCTGTGAAATCTAACATAAGATATGACTTCTAGTCTAAATATGATGCCATTGTTGCATCAGTTACATTGATTCCTTGACTTATCAGCTACATTTGTATATTGATAGCAGGAAACCTTTTGGTTTAACTGATGGCGTAACATTTTCTATGATTAATGCCAGCCTGGTTGTGTTCAGAATTCTAGACTAGTCCATGTTACATCATATTTTCATTTCTATCAGTCAGGACTGATCTGCATGTTGATGACTTTGGTTATGCAGTGTAGCAAAGATTGTTACTACATCCTCAGACATCTCACTATGTGAGGTCTGCTTTAGCTGCAGAACATAAAGTTTCAATATAACAGTTGGTCTGCTCTAATTTGTTAGTAAAATGCATAAAAAGCGGGTGATATATTGTTTGTCCTGAGACAGTCATATCTTTTTTCAGCACCAGGCTGTGGCTTTCATGCTGGCCGATATGGCCATAGGTGTGGAAACGGCGCGACTGGCTACTCACAGAGCAGCGTGGGAAGTGGATCAGGGCAGACGGAACACTTACTTTGCTTCCATTGCCAAAGCTTATGCTGCTGACGTGGCCAATAAATGTGCGACAGACGCAGTTCAGGTGCGTGTACGTCAGTCATTTTCTCCGTACTTGAACATTTCATTTTACTACCATCAGTCATTAAAACAAACCAAGTTTATGTTATAATAGTATAAACTTTGTTATATTTTAAAACCAATTTATATGTAGAACACTTACTTGATGTATTGACTGGATATGGAAATATTTATGTGTAGAACACTTACTTGATGTATTGACTGGATATGGAAATATTTATGTATAGAACACTTACTTGATGTATGGACTGGATATGGAAATATTTATATGTAGAACACTTACTTGATGTATGGACTGGATATGGAAATATTTATGTGTAGAACACTTACTTGATGTATTGACTGGATATGGAAATATTTATGTGTAGAACACTTACTTGATGTATTGACTGGATATGGAAATATTTATGTGTAGAACACTTACTTGATGTATTGACTGGATATGGAAATATTTATGTGTAGAACACTTACTTGATGTATGGATTGGATATGGAAATATTTATGTGCAGAACACTTACTTGTTGTACATTCACAGACAGTCCAGTACTCTTTTTGGTTAAATGTCAATGTTCTCAAATCTTTCATATCCAGTGCTCTTAAGGAAATCGTTAGTAACTGGTGCTCATTTGATATTCATGTTTTTTGGAGGAGATTTCTGTCATATAATCAAGCCTTTCTAGGAAGATTGAGCAACATTTTGGACATATGTCTGAAAAATTTATAAATGATAAAATGTTCGTGTATCTCTCCTCTGTAAGTGATGAAATTTTCATGTATCTCTCCTCTATCAGTGATGAAGTTTTCATGTATCTCTCCTGTAAAACTGGTGAAATTTTTGTGTATGTAAATGATGAAATTTTCATGTATCTCTCCTCTATAAATGAAAGGGATGGTGACTGCAATAAAACTGGTTTAAATAAATAAGGTAGATAGAGGTGTATGGTGCAGTTTTACAAAGTGAGGGAGGAAGTGAGCAAGGTGAGAAAAAAACGAATATAAAGTATGAGAATATATAAATGAAAAACATACAACATCCGATATTTCAGCGTGAGCCTTATTCGAGGATACATACACAATGAAATACAAACATATAGAACTTATCTGAAGTGTCTTGCTCCCAGTGAAGCACAAATGTGTGTGGATGAAGGAGGAAGAAAAAAAGGAGGAGAAAAAAAAAAACCCACGCTGCCTACAGACAAAAGATTCCCGATTGAGCCAATCGTAACGAAGAAGCGGAGAGAGAGGAGGAGAACAAGTGGGAGAAAGGGGTTGGGGGAAGGCAATAGAAACATGATAGCCGCTAGAGGTGTCGGGGGTGGGGAGGAAAGGAGATAGGGGAGAGAAAAGGGGACACGGGGAGATAATGAATAAAGAACTTAAACACCTACAGGGAGAAAATGTGAAACTGGTGAATAGGACAAGACCAATATGTTGGCAGAGAAGGAAATAGGATGGTGGTAGGGAGGGGTAGCATAGAGAAAGAAAGTAGAGTATAAAAAAGGCCAGTGGAAAAATAAATAAGTTACAGAAAGCTGAAGACATTGTTAATTCCAGCTGGGTGGAGACAGCTAGTCTGGAAAATAAGGCGCTGTTCTAGGACCCTCCGAGATCGTACATCTGCGGAACAAGAGCGGATCACACTAACCGAAATGTCCTGTTTGCCCCTGTGGTTACCAAGGCAAAAATGTTTAGCCACAGGTGTCCAGGCCCTCTTAGAAATATCATTGAGATGCTGGCGAAATCAATCTCCTAACCGTAAGCCAGTTTCCCCTATGTACTTCAAACCGCAACGTTTGCACATGATAACATAAATGACATTTCGTGAAGTACAGGTGAAACCCTCCTGTACTGATAACGTGGATTTAGGGAAGGAGATCTGGCTGGCCTCGATAACAAACGGACAAGTGTTACATCTACAGCGTCCGCAACGTCTGGTACCATAAAAAGTGTCATCTGTCTTAAGATGACTACGAATTAAAAGGTCCCTGAGGTTCTTGTCCCATCTGTAGCCCACCAATGGGGGTTCCCCAAAAAGTTCCCGTGTCTCAGGATCGGTCTGGAGGAGGTGGCGATGGCGAAACAGTATGTTTTTAACTGCCAAGCTATGAGGGTGGTACGTGAGTACTAGTTTAACTCTGTCCGAGCTGCAATGCGGTTTAGGGGTGAGGGCTTGTTGCCGCGATATATGGCTAATGTGGTTCCAAGATGATGAGAGAACGTGGTCTGGATAGCCGTGTTGACAGAAGAAATCTAGCAGTTTGTGGCCTTGATCCTGGAAATCCAAATCCTCCTTACACAAACGTCGCAACCTAAAAAGCTGGGAAAAAGGAATAGAGTCCTTACACGATCTGGGATGGGAGGAAGAGTACAGATGGTAGCTGTGAGAGTCTGTAGGTTTATAGTGGATAGAAGTAGTAAGCCCGGAAGGGCCGATAGTGAAGACAATGTCAAGAAAGTTAGCGGAAGTAGCAGAGATATGGAAGGTGAAAGAAATGACAGGATTGTATTCCTTAACAAAACTGATAAAGTTGTTAAGATCTTCCTCTGGCATTGATGTGATCCCAATGCCATCATCTATGTAGCGTCTATAGAAGGCGGGAAAAGGGCCTCTAAAGGCTCTCAGAACCTTGTGTTCGAAGTGGCCCATGAACAGACACGCGTAGCTGGGGCCCATCTTGGTACCCATGGCTACACCACTAATCTGGTCAAAGTGAAGGCCATTGAATTCAAAAGAATTGAGTTGGAGGACAAGTCGTGTAAGGTGCAGAATAGTAGACGTAGGAATAGAGGGATTGCATCTTTTGTTCAGAAAGAACTTGACGGCTTGAAGTCCCTGATCATGCGGGATGGATGTGTATAAGGATACTACATCAAAGGTGAAGATACGGTAGGTGTGACCAGGCAGGAGTGTAAGGGTCTCAAAAGTAATGAGAGCATGATTGGTGTCCTTGAGATAAGTGGGCAGACTAGTGACCAGAGGTTGAAAGATGCTGTCAAGAAAATCAGAGATTTGTTCCATAGGGCAGGAACAAGCAGACACTATGGGCCTTCCTGGGTTGTGAATCTTAGGGAGTAGATAAAAAGATGGTTTCCCTAAGCAGCTGTCGCGGATGTGAAGATGTGTAGCCGAGGGAGAAAGATCAGACTTGATCTTGTGGATGAGTTCGTTGATCGTGTCACGAACATGGTGGTTGTTGGCCAGAGTCGGATCTTGAGGGCGAGATGCATAAAATTTAGTGTTGCTCAGCTGGCCCATGGCCTCCTGGATGTACAATTCTATCTTCCAACATATCTATCTTCTATCTTCTTGACATTGCCTTCACTATCGGCCCTTCCGGGCTTACTACTTCTATCCACTATAAACCTACAGACTCTCACAGCTACCTTCTGTACTCTTCCTCCCATCCCAGATCGTGTAAGGACTCTATTCCTTTTTCCCAGCTTCTTAGGTGACGACGTTTGTGTTAGGAGGATTTGGATTTCCAGGATCAAGGCCACAAATTGCTAGATTTCTTCTATCAACGCGGCTATCCAGACCACGTTCTCTCATCATCTTGGAACCGCATTAGCCATATATCGTGGCAACAAGCCCTCACCCCTAAACCGCACTGTAGCTTGGACAGAGTTAAACTAGTACTCACGTACCACCCTCATAGCTTGGCAGTTAAAAACATACTGTTTCGCCATCTCTACCTCCTCCAGACAGAGCCTGAGACACATGAACTTTTTGGGGAACCCCCATTGGTGGGCTACAGACGGGACAAGAACCTCAGGGACCTTTTAATTCGTAGTCATCTTAAGACAGATGACACTTTTTATGGTACCAGACGTTGCAGACGCTGTAGATGTAACACTTGTCCGTTTGTTATCGAGGCCAGCCAGATCTCCTTCCCTAAATCCACGTTATCAGTACAGGAGAGTTTAACCTGTACTTCACGAAATGTCATTTATGTTATCATGTGCAAACGTTGTGGTTTGAAGTACATAGGGGAAACTGGCTTACGGTTAGGAGATCGATTTCACCAGCATCTGGACACCTGTGGCTAAACATTTTTGCCTTGGTAACCACAGGGGCAAACAGGACATTTCGGTTAGTGTGATCCGCTCTTGTTCCGCAGATGTACGATCTCGGAGGGTCCTAGAACAGCGCCTTATTTTCCAGACTAGCTGTCTCCACCCAGCTGGAATTAACAATGTCTTCAGCTTTCTGTAACTTATTTATTTTTCCACTGGCCTTTTTTATACTCTACTTTCTTTCTCTATGCTACCCCTCCCTACCACCATCCTATTTCCTTCTCTGCCAACATATTGGTCTTGTCCTATTCACCAGTTTCACATTTTCTCCCTGTAGGTGTTTAAGTTCTTTATTCATTATCTCCCCGCGTCCCCTTTTCCCTCCCCTATCTCCCTTCCCCCCCCCCCACCCCCGACACCTCTAGCGGCTATCATGTTTCTATTGCCTTCCCCCAACCCCTTTCTCCCACTTGTTCTCCTCCTCTCTCTCCGCTTCTTCGTTACGATTGGCTCAACCGGGAATCTTTTGTCTGTAGGCAGCGTGGGTTTTTTTTTTTTTCTCCTCCTTTTTTTCCTCCTCCTTCTTCCACACACATTTCTGCTTCTCACTCGGAGCAAGACACTTCAGATAAGTTCTATATGTTTGTATTTCGTTGTGTATGTATCCTCGAATAAGGCTCATGCCAAAATATCGGATGTTGTATGTTTTTCATTTATACATTCTCATACTTTATATTCGTTTTTTTCTCACCTTGCTCACTTCCTCCCTCACTTTGTAAAACTGCACCATACACCTCTATCTACTCTATAAATGATGAAATGTTCAAGTATCTCCTCTATTAATAAAGAAACTTTCTTATATCTCTCCTTTAAAACTGATGAAATGTATTGCCTTTATAAATGATGAAACTTTCTTGTACTTGTCCTCTGAAAGTAAGGAAATGTTAATGTGTCTATCCTCCATAAATGAAAATGTCATGTATTTCTCCTACTTAAATGATAAAATGTTCATGTATTTCAGTATATATCAATGCCTGTCTTTCTTACATGACTGGTTGTCCTGATAATAATCATCATCACATGGTGATGACTCCATGTCCACCCATGTTGATTGTTTATGTTCAGGTGTTTGGTGGGAATGGCTTTAATTCAGAGTACCCAGTGGAGAAGCTGATGAGAGATGCCAAGATTTACCAGGTGAGTGTCAGTTCTTTCTCTTGTAAGTGAGAATGACTGTGTGATCATCATGTTTATCAGTCTTTTTTTTTTATGAAATACCCTTCCTCGGGTGATCTTGTGATATTTGGTGACATCATGAACTCCATTTTGTGATTTATATCTGGGTCCAGGAAGCCATTGTCTGGTGATACTTTTTTTTTCTTTGCCATGAGTTTTCCAGTGTTGGTCATGTTCTCCAACTTCTGTCCTGCATGTTTCTTTTTTTAAATTTTTATTCTGTTTTTTTTTATAAAGCACTTTTTATTTTCAATGTTCTGACAAATCTTGAAGTTTTACATTTACTTTTCTGGCTGATAATTATACACCATGCATTTTTTAAACATCAGTGAGCCACATCTCCATTGTCTTCAGTTTCTGTTTCATTTGATTGTTTACTTTTTATCAGAATTTCACAAGCATAGACTAACACTGACCTATACACCATACAGTGTAATGTTTTTTTTTCTTCTCACTTGTAAGGAGTTCTCTGAGAAAATGCTGTGTGAATTAGTGGTCAGCCACCCATGACTGACTACTGGCATCAGTGAACCATGACCAACTGCAGATGTCAGGGTTAGCAACCCATAGCTGACTGCTGGCATCAGGGTCAGTGAGCCATAGCTGACTGCAGATGTCAGGGTTAGCAACCCATATCTGACTGCTGGTGTCAGGGTCAGTGAGCCATATCTGACTGCTGGTGTCAAGGTCAGTGAGCTATATCTGACTGCTGGTATCAGGGTCAGTGAGCAATATCTGACTGCTGGTGTCAGGGTCAGTGAGACATATCTGACTGCTGGTGTCAGGGTCAGTGAGACATATCTAACTGCTGGTGTCAGGGTCAGTGAGACAAATCTGACTGCTGGTGTCAAGGTCAGTGAGCCATATCTGACTGCTGGTGTCAGAGTCAGTGAGCCATATCTGACTGTGGGTGTCAGGGTCAGTGAGACATATCTGACTGTGGGTGTCAGGGTCAGTGAGACATATCTGACTGCTGGTGTCAGGGTCAGTGAGACATATCTAACTGCTGGTGTCAGGGTCAGTGAGACAAATCTGACTGCTGGTGTCAAGGTCAGTGAGCCATATCTGACTGCTGGTGTCAGAGTCAGTGAGCCATATCTGACTGTGGGTGTCAGGGTCAGTGAGACATATCTGACTGTGGGTGTCAGGGTCAGTGAGACATATCTGACTGCTGGTGTCAAGGTCAGTGAGACAAATCTGACTGCTGATGTCAGGGTCAGTGAGTCATATCTGACTGCTGGTGTCAGGGTCAGTGAGACATATCTGACTGCTGGTGTCAGGGTCAGTGAGCCATAGCTGACCACCCCTTTTGTTGCTTTCATTAGCATGTTTAACATACGAGGGGTGATTAATACATTCTCAGCATAAGGTGCAACGGATTATTTGTGGACAACTTTTTTGGGTTATTTCTCCACATACTCCCCTTACAAGTTTATACCCTTAGTCCAGCGATCCTGCAGCATATGGATCCTTCTTTGTAAAAGTCAGCATCTTGTGCCAGTAGAAAGTGTTCTACAGCATGAATTATATCATCATCTGAAGCAAATTTGCAACCACTGAGCTCCTTTTTGAGTTTGGTAAACAGGTAATAGTCCGAAAGGGCAAAATCTGAGGAATAAAGAAGATGTTCAAGAAGCTGGAAGCTGCGTTCATGAATGGCAACCATTACCACCACCAGCTTGTGAACTTGAGCATTGTCTTGATGAAAGATGATTCCTCTCGTCAATTTCCCTTGACACTTTTCCTTCAGTTTTTTCCACTTTTCCACAGTTGCTTCACAAGATTAGCGTAATAGGCCCTGGTGACCGTTCTGCCTTTTTTGAAGATAGTCTACCAATAGCACACTTTCTGAATCCCAAAAGATGGAAGCCATCACTCTGCCTGCAGATAGAACCACCCTTGATTTCTTTGGAGGTGGGGATCCATGATGTTTCCACTGCTTTGACTATTCTTTGGTTTCTGGTTGAAAATGATGAACCTAAGTCTCATCCATAGTCACAAATTGCTGAAGAAACTTTTCAGGATCTGCAAAAAAATGGTCAAGATTGTCTCTTGACATGTTGAGACGCTGTCGTTTTGTGATCAGCTCCAAGAAGTTTCTGGGCCCATTGAGCAGAGACCTTTGTCATTTGAAGATCATTGTGAATAATGGCATGAACATGTTCCTGTGAGATGCCTAACACAGTAGCAATGTACCACTCAGTTAGTCGTCGATCCTCTATTATTATATCATGGATTCTGCCAGTGGTTTAATCGGTGGTTACCGTTCTTGGTCTCCCTTGACAGGGATCATCTTCCAGACTCTCCCTTCCATGTTTGAACTGAGCTGCCCATGTCTTCTCTATGCTGTAAGAAGGGGCACTCTCCCCTAGAGTCTCCAACATATCCTCATGGCTCTCTTTCGGTGTCCTTGATGCAGAGGTAGTGAATGAGTGCTCGATGAGATATTTTATCCATTTTCTCAATTTCTGCCACCCCTTACCACTTCATTAGCCTGTAAAGTAATTGGTTGCAGTTAATTTCTTGAAACTTGGTCTACAAATCCACCTAATATCAACTGTGTGTTTCAAATATTTGTTCCTTATGCCAAGAACTTATCAATAACCCCTCGCAGCTAACAGAGTGGGGATCACTATAGTTCCTATGGCAGTTGGGTCTACCAAACAAGTATAATGCACTTCCCAACGGATTTCCGCCAGGTCTGCAAAAGTACTTTCTATATGTACCCAGTTCTTGGGCTTCAACACCTTTATCCCTTCAACATTGCTTTAACATCTTCACTGCATGTGCTGTAAAGAACATCATGATTATAGTTCCAAGGAGTTAACACTATGTCTGGGGAGAAGACAACAATATGTTTGAGGCGATAACAGCATGTCCATGATTGTTCATATGAGATAACATGTCCAGGGAGAAAACAATAATATTCCAGGAGATAACAAGATGTTCATGGAGATAACAAGATGTCCAGGGAGATGACAACAATAAGAAATTCTCTTCTTTATGTCATGAAAAGCTGCTGTTTTTCTGTTCTAAAAAAATGAGGGTTGATTGATAAGTTCTTGGCATAAGTTACAAATACTTGAAACACACAGTTGATATTAGGTGCATTTGTAGATCAGGTTAATATAAGATTAAACACAAAGTTTCAAGAAATTAACTGCAACCAGTTTTTTTTTATTTACAGACTACTGAAGTGGTAAAAGGTGGCAGAAATTGAGAAAATGGATAAAATTTATCGTTGAGCAGTCATTCACTACCTCTGCATTGAGGGCTTATCATCAAAGGAGATCCATGAGGATTTGGTAGAGACTCTAGGGGAGAGTGCCCCTTCTTATAGCACAGTGAAGACATGGGCAGCTCAATTCTCAAGGTCTATTTACTTACCTGACATGGAAGGCGACCATGATAAACGCGGTGGTCCTTCCACCCAGGCTAAATAGATTTTAATCTACAAACTCTCACCACCGCGAGCTAGTAAACTTATCTAGTGAGCCCTTGCGGATTTTTAAAAAAAACAGAAAAGAAAGAGTTAATAATTTTTTTAAAAATCAATTGCTACTCAGTCTTTTGGCTAAGATCAAAGTGGCTGAGGTCAAAGTGTCCTCTTGGCAGGTACCCTGATCAACATGCCCTTTGGTTAAGATAAAAATGTCGTTATTTTTTAGCTAAACGAGATATATGAGGCCTGTCCTGCACATTGAATGCTGGGGGTATGGTCCACATCTCATTATGGGTGAACCCGGTTTGCAGTACCACCAGGTCATGGCCTGTTGTTTTCATCATTTTAAAAAAAAAGGGCTTATCATCAAAAGGGAGCCATGAGGATATGTTGGAGACTAGGGGAGAGTGCCCCTTCTTACAGCACAGAGAAGTCATGGGCAGCTCAATTCAAACATGGAAGGGAGAGTCTGGAAGATGATCCCCATCCAGGAAGACCAAGAACGATAACCACCGATAAACCACCGGCAGAATTCATGGCATGATAATGGAGGATCGACAACTAACTGAGCGGTACATTGCAACTGAGTTAGGCATCTCACAGGAACATGTTCATGCCATTATTCATTGGGTCCAGAAACTTCTTGGAGCTAATCACAAACGACAGCGTCTCAACATGTCAAGAGACAATTTTGACCATTTTTTTGCAGATCCTGAAAAGTTTCTTCAGCAATTTGTGACTATAGATGAGACTTAGGTTCATAATTTTCAACCAGAAACCAAAGAACAGTCAAAGCAGTGAAAACATCATAGATCCCCACCTCCAAAGAAATCAAAGGTGGTTCTGTCTGCAGGCAGAGTGATGGCTTCCATCTTTTGGGATTCAGAAAGTGTGCAGAAAGGTGTTCAAAAAGGCAAAATGGTCACCAGGGCCTATTATACTAATCTCATGAAGCAACTGCGGGTCAAACTGAAGGAAAAGCATCAAGGGAAATTGACAAGAGGAGGCATCTTTCATCAAGACAATGCTCGAGTTTACAAGTCGGCGGTGGCAATGGCTGCCACTCATGAATGCAGCTTCCAGCTTCTTGAACATCTTCCTTATTCCCCAGATTTGGCCCTTCTGACTATTACCTGTTTACCAAACTCAAAAAGGACGCAGTGGTCACAAATTTGCTTCAGATGATGACGTCATTCATGCTACAGAACACTTTCTACTGGCACAAGATGCTGACTTTTACAAAGAAGGATCCGTATGCACCAGAACGCTGGATTAAGTGCATAAACTTGCAAAGGGACTATGTAGAGAAATAACCCAAAAAAGTTGTCCACAAATAATCCGTTGCACCTTATGCCGAGAACTTATCAGTCACCCCTCGTAGATTTCAGCTGTGCATTTCCCAGTTTTCTTATTGTTCTGAGGTAGCTGAATTTATATATTTTGTCAGTGTCTTTTTTTTTAAATTATTTTTGTCTTGTTATTGTTGAACAGTAAAAGAAAGTAAGGAGACCACAATTTATGCTGAAAAAATGCACCAGACAATGAGGAAGAGTGGGAAGAGTATTTCAGCAACCTCCATGACACACTAAACAACATAAGGGAAGAGGACAATGTAATTATGGAGAATTTCATTCCAGGACTTGGAACATATAGAACAGAAATAGCAGACCACCAGGAAGCCTTTGGTGATTCTTTTAGTAATCTAAACAGTAGCAGGCAGCATGACCTCTTCTTTATAAATTATTTCTGTAAACACAGGCTCCCACTACGTATACACATGTTATAAATAGAATGAAGTGACTTGCAGAAGCTGAGCTGATTTTATACTGGTAAAGAGGAACAAGAAAATGACAGTCATAGGTACAAGACCAATACCCAACCTGATCAGGAAAAACCATATTAGAACCTGTAAGAAGAATACAGGAGGAAACAATAACATTAAAAAAGCTGAGGGAAGAGAATATGAAAGAAGAATATAAAAAAAAAGAACTGTTAATGCAGTTATCCAATAAAACAAATTCTGCAAGGATCAATGGGCCATGTTCAAAATCAGCATTTTGGGAGGGTCACTAATATATGATTTAAACAGGCATTGTGTTTCCAGTGGTGCTTGTTGATAGAGAAATGAAAATATAATGATGCTTATATAGATCATCAAAACATGGCCGGGCCATGCCCCCCCCCCCCGTTCACAGGTAACAAAATGAAGGCCAACCAGCCCCCCCCCCCCCATGTACAGATAACAAAATGAAGGCCAACCAGCCCCCCCCCCATGTACAGGTAACAAAATGAAGGCCAACCAGCCCCCCCCCCATGTACAGGTAACAAAATGAAGGCCAACCAGCCCCCCCCCCATGTACAGATAACAAAATGAAGGCCAACCAGCCCCCCCCCCATGCATAGATAACAAAATGAAGGCCAATCAGCCCCCCCCCCCCCATGCATAGATAACAAAATGAAGGCCAGCCAGCCCTGCCATGCATAGATAACAAAATGGAGGCCAACCAGCACCCCACACACACACACACACACACACACACACACCCATTGCACAGATAATAAAATGGAGGCCAACTGCTACGGACGCTTGGTTTCTTTGGAAGGGCAGTGAAGTCACAGCGAATGGCCACCATCATTTACTGTTTCTGTGTGTGTATGTAATGCTCCTTCACATGCGACAGCATTCAAATGAGTAGGAGGCTTTTCTAGTGAAAGAAACTGGAAAATGGTACAAGCAGCGGCTGCCAAGCGCATGAACACTGGCAATGATTGAAATCATGCCAAATCTGATTAGCAACAACAACCAAATAACATGTGCAGAAATGGAGACCAAGACTGAATTGTGCCTCCCAACTTTATACCACATCATACATGTGAACCTCAAATTTTCAAAGATTTGCCACACTGGGTGCCTTGTTGATTGACACAAGCACGCTGGGTGGTGCCTTGTTGATTGTCACAAGCACACTGGGTGGTGCCTTGTTGTTTGACACAAGCACACTGGGTGGTGCCTTGTTGATTGACACAAGCACACTGGGTGGTGCATTGTTGATTGACACAAGTACACTGGGTGGTGCCTTGTTGATTGACACAAGCACACTGGGTGGTGTCTTGTTGATTGTCACAAGCACATTGGGTGGTGCCTTGTTGATTGACACAAGCACACTGGGTGGTACCTTGTTGATTAACAGAAGTACACTGGGTGGTGCCTTGTTGATTGCCACAAACACACTGGGTGGTGCCTTGTCAATTGACACAAGCTCAGAAGAAGAACTGTTCCAGAAATGTTATGAACTTTTGGCACTACATGACACAGATCCTGATGGTGTTTTTTTTTTTGTTGTTATGTTTGTGGCTGGTGATGAGTCATGGTTTCGCTATCATACAGCAGAGACCAAGCAACAGTCAATGCAGTGGAGACACAAAGGAAGCCCCCACACCCAAAAAATTTCATGCAACTCCTTCAGCTGGGAAACAAATGGCTATGATATTTTGGGTTGACTGTGATGTGCTCTAGCTTCTGCAGGGGATGACAATCAGCAGTGCATGTTATTGTAATTATTATGATATTTACATGGCAGAATCCAACAGCAATGGTAAGGAAAAGTGATCCCATCATATGTTGCTCCTGTATGACAGCTAGATAGAGGTGTATGGTACAGTTTTACAAACCAATAGGGGGAGTGAGAAAAGTTGATAAAATACACAAAAAATGAAAAAACATACAATATTTTGGTGTCAGCCTTTTTCAAGGATTACATACAAAAACAAACACAACATATAATAAAAGAAGGAAAATGAAAAACTTTCTTCTAATGTGTGATCTCAGAAGGCTCTAGAACAGAACCTTATTTTCCAAGCCGACTGTCTCCACCCAGCTGGAATTAACAATATATTTAGCTTCCTTTAAACTTCTTTAGATTTCCACCTATTTTCTGTTATTTATACTCTACTTTCTTGTCTCCCACACATTTCACTACATTTCTTCATTCATCAGTTTCACATTATATCCCAGATTCCCTTCTTTACCCCCCACCCCCTCCCACCTACTTCTCTAGTGGCCTAGAGGTATTTATTGCCTCCTGATTTCTTTCGTGAGGCCCCCCCCCCCCAACCCACATCTTTCTCTCCCTTTCACCACGCTGCTAACATCCAACTGGTTCAATTCGTTTTCCTTAGTGGTCTCTGAGCCTTGTCTTTAGGGTGCATCCTGTTGTATTTTGTACAAGGAGGGATGCCACAAAGCTAAGTTTTTCATTTTCCTTCTTTTATTGTATGTTGTGTTTTTGTATGTAATCCTTGAAAAAAGCTCACACCAAAATATTGGATGTTGTATGTTTTTCATTATTTAAGTTTTTTCTTACTTTTCTCACTCCCTCTATCACTTTGTAGAACTGTACCATACACCTCTATCTACCTGTATTACTAGAACCAGTTTTACTGCCTTTGTTATCTCTTTTACTTGCTCCTGTATGACATTGCATGACCAAACACTAGCCAAAAAACTGTTTCTGAGTTGGAGTCTTTCATTGGGATTTACAATGTTGCCACATCCACCATATTCTCCCGACCTTGCTCCTAATGACTGTGCACTGTTTGATGCTATGAAGAAGCTGCCTAGAGGTCAAAGATTCAAAGATAATGAAGACTTGCATGAGGCTGTCTGTCAGTAGGTGTGCAATGCCCTTAAATATTTGTTCCACAAGAATATACAGAAATTACCAGAATGCTGGCATTGAGCATGGGGGTGGAGTACATTGAACATGCTGAAGTATAGTCTGGGCAGCATGCATCCATGGATACATACTACAGGTAAATCTAAATCATTTGTTAGTGACCCTTGTATATGCAGCTAAGGAAACTTTAAAAAACGATAAAGAAAGAGAGATACAGGAATGAAAATAACAAAATGATGGAATGATTACTATAGGTGAAGAAGGCTGTAAGAAAAAATACATATAAAGAGTGGATGTCATATAAGTGATAACAAGATTATATTGCATATTGAATTGCACTCACATATCTTTATGTGCTCACATCCACAAATATTTGTATATTTACATCCACAGACGTACTTATTTATTATTTACTTTCATTGACACCTGTTTATTACTCACTTTTACCCATATTTATGTACTCATCTGCATTTATGATGAATTATTCATTCACACATTTATGTACTAGCACTGACTGGCATTTATGTATTACTCATGTACTTAACACTGATAGTTATTTAATACTCACTTTCACACAGATTTATGTACCTACTTTGACACTTACTTATTGCTCATTTTGATGCAGATTTATGAAGGCACGGCCCAGATTCAGCGAGTAATCATTTCAAGAGAGCTTCTTCAAAATGTCAAAAGTCAACTCTAATATACAAAAGAAATGACCAGCATGTTGTTACGTGATCTATGCTCCCATTTGTTATTGTTACATGATCTATGCTCACAGTTTGTGTTATTACTATATGATCTATGCTGACATTTTGTGTTATTGTTACACGATCTATGCTCACAGTTTGTGTTATTATTACATGATCTGTGCTCCTATTTGTGTTATTGTTACATGATCATAGATTACATGACATTTTGACATTTTGTTCTCAATACAGTGACCTGAAAGTCAGATGACATGTATCTTTCTAAAGATAGTCAGAATATTTAAATATCAGTCAGTCAATCAATTACTATAAATAATTGTCTGCTCATTTATAAATGTGTAGCACACTTGCAAGACTTAATATGCTCAGAAGTTTCAAGGTTTAATTATGCATCTTATGCTAGGATCAGTGCCCATCCATTCTTAACATATCCAGAAGTAAAACTTTTCTTCTGGTAACGTGTGCTATGGTACAGATTATGTAAGATCTGGCATGCAGTATAATGTAGATAATATTACATTCATAAAGTAGATTAATAAGGATTCAGTGTGATGTAATATCTTATCTTATATCTTATATCTTATATCCTTCCCGTGCCGTTAGACGTCACATAGGGCTCGCAAAGTAGTTCGCCAATTTTTCCTGTCTTCGGCGAGTCTTTCAACCTCAACAAAGGATTTTATGCCTGTTAACTTGGCCTCTCTTAATAATGTTCTCTTCAGAGTTTCACGCGGTCTGCCCCTTTTTCTTCGGCCTGTTGTGTTCCACTTGATAGCTTGTTTTGGGATTCTCTGCTCATTTCTTCTCATCAAGTGGCCAACATATGTCCATCTCCTTTTCCTGATCATCCGTGAGACTGGTTGTTGTTCAGTCATCTGTCTTATCTCTGCATTGTTCTTGAATTCATTCCACTTGATGCCGAGTATTTTCCTTAGGCATTTGTTTTCAAAAGAGTCTAATTTCTTTTCTATTTCTTTAGTTGTTTTCCAGCTTTCGCATGCATAAATGAGGGTGGATATTACATTTGAATTGAATAGTCTTAACTTGGTTTTTGTGCTTATAACTTTTGAATTCCATATGTTCTCAAGATTCTTGAAGATTGATGCTGCTTTTGCAATTCTGATCCTAACTTCCTTTCTAGTGTCACCATCCTGGTCTATGTAGCTGCCAAGGTATGCAAATTGATTGACTTCTTCAATATCTGTCCCTTCTATGTGTATTTTTCCATTTTGATTGATGGGAATTTTCATTATTTTTGTTTTGTCCTTGTTAATTTCAAGTCCTATTTTGCTAGCCAGTGAAGATAGGCTATCTGTTTTTTCTTGCATGGAATTCAATATGTAATATAGCCTATACAAAATAATAGGTGTTGCATAATCCAGATAAATCATAACTCTGTATAGATTATACAAACAATCCAGTGTGTGATATATGTAGATTATACAAACAATCCAGTGTGTGATATATGTAGATTATACAAACAATCCAGTGTGTGATATATGTATATTATACAAACAATCCAGTGTGTGATATATGTAGATTATAGTAGTTTACAAACTAGGGGGTCTGGACCACCTTTGATTTGGCACACGGGGGCCCCTTTCCCAGATACGTGCATGCACAAGCAAAATAGGGAGTTGGAGAGCCCCAACCCTACTTTTGTTGAGTGTGTGGCTGCATCATGCAGGATCGTGAAAAATTTGTGTGATATTGTAAGTAAAATATATTTTTAGTTTTGGGGTTAAGATATTTTTTTCTTTTTCTTTATTTCAATGTAACTATTCTTATTCCCTTCATTTCACATTCTCTCTTGTCTGTCAAAAATGTGTGAACTTTTTTTTTTTTTTTGTAAATCTTCAAACACACTTTCTGTTGCCTATCAAAACATGTGAAATTTTGTTTCAATTTGTATTTCTGTTTCTTAGCTAAGAGATGTTTTTGTTTTTATTTCTGTTTCTTAGCTAAGAGATGTTTTTGTTTTTATTTCTGTTTCTTAGCTAAGAGATGTTTTTGTTTTTATTTCTGTTTCTTAGCTAAGAGATGTTTTTGTTTTTATTTCTGTTTCTTAGCTAAAAGATGTTTTTGTTTTTATTTCTGTTTCTTAGCTAAGAGATGTTTTTGTTTTTATTTCTGTTTCTTTGCTAAGAGATGTTTTTGTTTTTATTTCTGTTTCTTAGCTAAGAGATGTTTTTGTTTTTATTTCTGTTTCTTAGCTAAGAGATGTTTTTGTTTTTACCCTGCCAATTATCTGACCTGTGACCTTTCAGTAATTATGTGCATTCCATATGTTAGTCATCTTACAAATAATCTTCCATATGTTAGTCATCTTACAAATAATCTTTTTAATCAATAATTATTTATAGTCCATATTTTAGTATATTAATTGTCATCTGACAAATAATTAATATTTCTGAGGATTTCTAGTTTCATCAACGAATGTCTGGAACAGAGTGAAAGATGTATGATAAAGGGCAGAATGTCAGATGGGCCTGCGTGCCCAGTTCTTAACCATCTAGAAATAAAGATCAATCAATCAATCAAATGTGTAGCAGTATCTGTCCTTGTAAGTAATTAAAGTGGATCCTGCATGGAAATGAATGATAATCTGTGTTGAAATGATTTAAAAAAGTTTGCAACTCTGTAGGCCAAGAGAAAAACTGCTGCATGTTAGAATGACATCTGTCATTTGCCATCATGCTTTGTGGAGCATAAAGCACAACTTTCTGTTCTGATGTTTTAAACACCAAACATTTCAGCTGAGGCTCCTTGGGTTGTTCAATACAAAATGAAGCCTTCTTTTGTCAGCACCTATGACCTAGACAGGGGCTGTATTTGGGTTATAGCTAAGGTTAGCCAGGTGACTACAACTTGGGTTAGAGCTAAGGTTAGCCAGGTGACTACAACTTTGGTTATAGCTAAGGTTAGCCAGGTGACTACAACTTGGGTTAGAGCTAAGGTTAGGCAGGTAACTAGAACAGATAAAAATTTTGGTGGAATCTACTGAAGAATTTCTCATGTAGTATAAGTCTGGGAGCATCCAGTAGTCACTTACCCAGAATAATGCTAGCACATTTGTAGGTCTGTTAACCACAGTAATGTTTTGATGTTGGATATACTTGTAAATTAATTATGGAGTTAGTACACATCTGATCAGATTATGCAACAACCTTTATTGAAACAGTCAGTGTACAGTTAGAACAAATGCAGGACACTCTGAACTATTCATCATAAATCTGTAGTGAGGCAGGGCTGTGTACTATCTCCTGTACTATTCATACCATACACTGACAACATCTGCAAAGAAACTAACATACATAGTAAAAATTCTGCTACAAAAATGCTCAACAACCAAGCCCCAGAAACATTGTTGATAAACCCACAACACTTACCAGAAAACACATCCAATAGGACCATAAACAAACTACTTTTAGCTGACAATCAAGCACTTACATCTACGAGGGGTGATTGATAAGTTCTCGGCATAAGGTACAAATACTTGAAACGCACAGTTGATATTAGGTGCATTTGTAGTCAGGTTAATGTAAGATTAAACAAAGTTTCAAGAAATTAACTGCAACCAATTATTTTTTTTTTGCTACTGAAGTGGTAAGGGGTGGCAGAAGTTGAGAAAATGGATAAAATTTCTCATCAAGCGGTCATTTCCTACCTCTGCATCAAGGGCTTATCATCAAAGGAGATCCTTGAGGATTTGGTAGAGACTCTAGGGGAGAGTGCCCCGTCTTACAGCACAGTGAAGAAATGAGCAGCTCAATTCAAACATGGAAGGGACAGTCTGGAAGATGATCCCCGTCCAGGAAGACCAAGAGCAATAACCACCAGCAGAATCCATAACGTGACTATAGATGAGACTTGGGTTCATCATTTTCAACCAGAAACCAAAGAACAGTCAAAGCAGTGGAAACATCATGGATCCCCACCTCCAAAGAAAGCAAGGGTGGTTCTGTCTGCAGGCAAAGTGATGGCTTCCATCTTTTGGGATTCAGAAGGTGTGCTATTGGTAGGCTATCTTCAAAAAGGCAGAACAGTCACCGGGGCCTATTAAAACACTAATCTTGTGAAGCGGGTCAAACTGAAGGTAAAGTTCTCCACAAATAATATGTTGTACTTTATGCTGAGAACTTGTTAATCACCCCTCATACATCAGAAAAAATTCCTACATTAGAACATGGATAATTTAGCAAGGGCATGTAAAAGCCACAACATGAAGATCAGTGCTGAAAAAATAGAAGTCACGACCATAGTGAGATTAGAAATCTGAATAAAGATCTTCCTAGAGAACCAGCCCTTGAAACAAGTGAAATATTTCAAATACCTGGGTAGCATAATATCATCCTCAGGGACGAATGACACAGATTGAGAACGGATGCAGTAAAACAAATCAGGTCACTGGACAAATGACTACTTTACTGAAAAAACAAACACATCACAACTAAAACAAAAAGGTAACTGTACAACACAAGTTTCCTCCCAACTCTATGCTATCAATGTCAAACATGGACACTGATAGCCAAGAACAAAAGAAAATCATCACGACAGAAATGAGATGTTTAAGGAAAATACTAAATGTGACAAGAAGAGACCAAATAAGAAATGACATCATCAGGCAACGGTTGGAGTAACACCGTTATTACACTAGATCCAGAAACAGCAAGTCGTATGGTTTAGACATCTTACATGGTTACCACTAGACAATGAAAGGTAAAGGTAAAAGTCCTGTTTCCATACCATTAAGGCATATTGGGGATATGGTGCTAGGCCCATATTTCCACGACTTTCAGCACATGAAAGTGTGATGTGTTCAGCATTACTCATGGCCACATACACTTTCCCATATTTCTCTGATACTCATTTTTTGAGGCGGGTGGAACCCAGGGCCTTTTTAGCGTATTCATTCATTCATTTGCATGTCCCTTGTGGAACTTTGCCTCCCTAGCAGCACACCTATAGGCCTCTCAGTTGTAAGCAAGATGGCCTGCTGCTGATTTATCCATGTGCAGATCATCAACAATGTCTTGCAGCCATCTTCGCTTTGGTCTTCCTCTCTTTCTTTTTCCCATTATGTAACCTTCCAAGAAGGTCTTCTCTAGATTATCATGACGTTAATATGTTCAAAATATTTAAGTTTTCTCTGTTTAATCCTCTTTACTAGTCAGCCTTCTTCAATATTAAGTTCTTGTAGTATGGATATATTTGTTCTTTTTTGTGTCCATGATATTTGAAGAACTCTTCTGTAGCATTTACATTCAAAGGCATTTATGTGTTTCTCAGTTGTTTTGTTAAGTGTCCAGGTCTCACAGGCATATGTTGCAATGGGAAAGATGCATGCCCTTTAAAATCTTATTTTTGTGGTTCTGTCTGCTCCTCTCCACAGATTCTTTAGTTGTTTTACTTTCTGAAGAGTGATAGATGTCCTCCTTTTAATTTCCCTCGTTGTATCTCCATTATTAGTTAGCAGTGATCCAAGATATTCAAAACTCTGCACTTCTTCCAATTTTTCCTCATTCATACATATTTCAGCTGTTCTGTTTGTTTTGTCAGTTGTCATCAGTTTAGTATTCTTTGCATTAAGATAGAGGTTCTGCTCTTCGCTGTTCTTACGGACTGACATGGTTAGTTTTTACATTCCTTTCTGTGTTTTGGACAGTAATACTGTGCCATCAGCATATCTAATCTCTGGTATTTCATAACCTCCAATTCTTATGGCATCATAATATTCTTTGTCTACATCTTTTCTAACATTCCTCATTATATTTTCAGTATACAAGTTAAATAAGTAAGGCGACAATATGTAATCCTAACGGACCCCTTGTTTTATGTCAAACCAAGTTGTTTCACCATTTATTCTTACTGCTGCTTGTTGGTCTAAATACAGCAGTGATGTTAATTGTATCAAATGTGTTGGAAATCCCATTTTTTTCCATTATTTCCCAAAGTTTCTGGTGTTGTACACAATCAAATGCCTTTGAGTGGTCTATAAAGGATAAATATAGATTCACATTAAACTCTCTGCATTTCTCTATTATTAATATTATATTGAATATATGATCTCCACTTCCTTGCCTGAAACCAGCTTGGACTTCTATTTTCTTACAAAGTCTACCCATTATGATTTTTAACAGAATTTTACTAGCATGACTAATCAGGGCAACAGTTCTGTAGTTTATGCATTATTTCAGGTTACCCTTTTTTGGCAGTGGTATGAATACAGTTCTTTCCCATTCTTTTAGCCAAATACCTGAATGCCATTTCTTTTTACATAGTGCATGATAGATTGTTGCACATTCCTTTCCTCTTGCTTTAATAAGTTCAGCTATTATCTCATCACATCCTGGTGATTTACCATTTTTCAGATTCTTTATTGCCCATAAAACTTCTTCTATTGTCGGTTCGGGTTCTTTCTCCTCCAATAATAATTCACAATGTTGATTTCTGTTTTCGTAGTCAGTTTTTTCATACATTCCTCTGCAATATTCCTTCCATCTTTCTAGAATTTCCTCTGTCTCTGTGAAGGTATTCCCTATCTCATCACAAATTACATTTAGCTTGGGTGTGACATTTCTCATCGATGTCTTCATTTCTTTAAACATTTCACTATCTCTTCTACACTTCTGATGTTCTTCTATTCTTTCACAACAATCTTGTATTTATTGTTTTTTTTTCTTATGTTTCTTCGTACTACTTTTGTTAAAGATTTATATTCCTCTTTGTTGTTGTTTGTCACTTTCCATTGCGTCCTCATTTCTCTGTGTTGCTTTATCAGTTCTAGTATGCCTGCTGTAATCCATTCATTCTTTTGTGTTTTCTTTACTGGAACTATGTCTTTAGCTGTAGTTATTAAGATGTCTCTGGCCTGCGTAGCCAAATCATCTGGTGTCATCTCCTCCTGTACAGCCATCAGGATTTTGAAACGGTTCTTCACTTCTATACCATATTCTTATTTTATATCTTATATCCTTCCCATGCCGTTAAACGTCACATAGGGCTCGTAAAGTAGTTTACCAATTTTTCCTGTCTTCGGCGAGTTTTTCAAGCTCATGAAGGGATTTATGCCTGTTAATTTGGCCTCTCTTAACAATGACCTCTTCAGAGTTTCATGCAGTCTGTCTCTTTTTCTTTAGCCTGTTGTGTTCCACTTGATAGCTTGTTTTGGGATTCTCAGATCATTTCTTCTCATCAAGTGACCAACATATGTCCATCTCCTTTTCCTGATCACCCATGATACTGGTTGTTGTTCAGTCATGTAGACTTATCTCTGCATTATTCTTAAATTCATTCCACTTGATGCCGAGTATTTTCCTTAGCATTTGTTTTCAAAAGAGTCTAATTTCTTGTCTATTTCTTTAGTTGTTTTCCAGTTTTCGCATGCATACATGAAGGTGGATATTACATTTGAGTTGAATAGTCTTAACTTGGTTTTTGTGCTTATAACTTCTGAATGCCATATGTTCTCAAGGTTTATTGAAGATCGATGCTGCTTTTGCAATTCTGATCCTAACTTCCTTTCTAGTGTCACCATCCTGGTCTATGTAGCTGCCAGGTAAGCAAATTGATTGACTTCTTCAATATCTGTCCCTTCTATGTGTATTTTTCCATTTTGATTAAGGGCAATTTTCATTATTTTTGTTTTGTCCTTGTTAATTTCAAGTCCTATTTTGCTAGCCAGTGAAGACAGGCTATCTGTATTTTCTTGCATGGAATTCACATTATTACTGATAAGAGTTATGTCATCAGCAAAATCAAGGTGTTCTAGTTAGGTCTCATGTCAATACCTGTGTTACCTGTGCAGCATTTTTTTTCATTATGAAGTCTATTTAACTCCAAAAAGTAAAGGAGACAGTATACATCCTTGTTTCACGCCTGTTTCAATCTGGAACCACTCACTCATCCCTTCTTCTGTCTTGACTGCACAAACATATCCATTGTATAAGTCCTTAATGATGTTGACAATTTTAGATGGTATTCCATATAGACATAAAATTCTCCATAATGAATCTCTGTGTATGCTATGCTATCAAATGCCTTTTTAAAGTCTATGACGTTCAGTATTAATGGTTTCTGCTTTTCAGTATGTTCTTCAAGTATTATTCTTAGAGTAAAGATCTGGTCGAGACAGCTTCTCTCTTTTCGAAATCCTGCTTGTTCTTATCTCATTGCAGTATCCACTATATCTTTAAGTCTATTCAAAATGACCTTGCAAAATACTTTTGACACAACTGATATTAAGTTTACTCCTCTCCAACTGTTACAGTGACTAAGGTTGCCTTTTTTTTTGGTATTTTCACAATGATTCCTTTTTTTCCATTTAGAAGGGACCTTTTCTTCTTTCCAAATCTTGTTAAATATTCTCTGTAGTTGTCTCATGTTGTCACTGTTGATAGGTTTTTATCATTTTGGCTGTTATTTCATCTATACCATATTGCTCTCATATTTTTGTAAAATCAAAATGGAGGGTCTTGATCCTGCAACTGTCTTTTTTATCTTTATCTTCATGTCTGCTATTAATAACTAATGGTCCATGTCACAATCAGCGCCTGGTAAAGTTTTTGCTGATGTTATACTTGATCTCCACTTACTTTGCACTAAAATGTAATCTGTTTGATTCTTGGTTTTCCATCAAGTGATGTCCATGTGTAAAGTCTTCTTGGATGTTTAAAAAGTGTGTTAGCAATCATTAGCTGATTTTCCATTGCAAAAAGCCATTCGATTGTCACCTGCCTCATTTCTGTGTCCTATGCTAAATTTCACTACAACATGTCCTTCATCATCTGTTCTTTCTGTACCAATCTTTGCATTAAAATACCCCATTATTAATACAGTATCATTTTTCCGTACCTGGTCTATCGTCATTTGCGTGTGTTATAAAAGTCTTCTACTTCCTCTTCTTCTGCTGCTGATGTAGGTGCATATATCTGGATGAGTGTTACATTTCAAGGAGTGCCCTTAAGTCTGATAGTGAGGATTCTGTCACTAGATTGTAACCTAGTAATGCATTAGATGTTGATTTGTCCAATCAAAAAGCCACTCCATTCTTTCCTCCTAATTCTCCACCAGAGTATAAAAAGATATTATCATTCTCGCTCTTGAAGTGTCCTGATCCTTTCCATCGAATGTTTGCAGATTCCCAAAATGTGTATCCCCGTTCTTTTCATCTCATCACTTATTATTTGATACTTTCCCTTATACATACTTCTTACATTCCATGTTCCTACTCTTATTTTTTTTTTTAATTTGATGCAGGGGTTTTCCTTAGTAACACCGTCAGGATTTTGTCCGTCATCACAATTACTAGTACTGACCTCTGTCTCACACTCTTCCCCAGTGTTAAAATTAGATCTATCTGGCCTGGGGGCCTCACCACCAGATCTTTTTCCTATTTGACTTTCCATGTTGCTGTTTGGGTTTCTTGGTATATTTCCAGAAGATAGTTTACCATTGCTTTCCTTCCGGGCAGTTACTGTACTAGTCAGTGATTGTAGCCATTGTCCCTACATTGAGATCATCTGCCTACCATCATAGAATGGTGACCATAACCAACATTATCTGTCAGCTGCTCTCCCATTCCATCCACCACCTGCTCCCATGGCTTCACATCACTCTGATCGGGGAGGCTATTCGGGTACTCCACCTTGCTCAAGGGTGTCCCGTAGACTGACAGAGGTAAGGAGGCGTCTTACTTCTCATTTGATAGGGGATACCCCTACCCCGCTGGGACTTGAACCTGGTACCATTGGATTAGTAAACTGAGCACCTAACCACACAGCTAAGTAGTAGACAGTATACCACAGAAAACATTCACACTAAGATTTGTAGGTAACAGAAGAAGAGGCCGCCCATGCAAGAGATGGAGAGAGGAAGTTACAGAAGCATTAAATATCCCATTATATGAAGCACATTGCCGAGCCCTATCAAGATGTCTATTCGTTCCCTCAATCTGAAAAATATATGAGGAAGGAGACAAAACATATACTTGTAAATAAGTTGGAATAGTGTCTGCTAGTGTATACTGTAGGTCAGTTATCTAGAATAATGTTGTGTACTAACATATATGTTGTGTACTAGCATATACTTGTAGATTAGTTACCTGAAATAATGCTGTGTGCTAGCATATACATGTAGGTCAGTTTCCTGGAATAATGCTGTGTGCTAGCATATACATGTAGATCAGTTACATATACATGTACTTGTAGGTCAGTTTCCTGGAATAATGTTGTACGAGCTATGTGGACATATACATGTAATCAATGTTCCCTCAAACTTGTAATAGTCATTGTAATCACAGATTTGACCAGTCAGTGTGATAAAATTTATTCAAAATGTTGCATGTTTAATTCTGAGGTGCAGGCAAGTCTGGAATAGTTTCTGGATGATGTGTGAATTTATTTTATAGCTACTAATAATGAAATGACAGTTTTTGATGTGTTTAAGGATTCACTATACCATGGCCCTTGTTGTTGTAGCATTGTGTTGCTGTTTCTTTCATACCAGTTAAAATAGAATGATTATGTGACAGAAATTCTACACTTAACAAAAAGCATTGACAAAATGCAAATGTTAAATGAAGTATAAATTACTACATTATTTTTCTACACTGAATTTTTATTTGTAGATTAATTTCATTTGTTCGCTTTCGGTGACTTGGATAAAGCATTAGCTATTGGAAATTATAAGAAAGAAGGCTGTTTGCTGGCACATACCTGTAGGTAAGTTACCTGGAGTAATACTGTGCTCCAGCCCAGCCCAGATGACAGGTGTGATGCTGATGGGCTCAGAAGACTCATAGTGCATGTAAATACTGTCATCAATAGTAAGCTGGGAGGGGGGGAGAGAATGGAAGGGGTAGATTAGTTTTGTACCATCCTGCAACATTTCTGAGACTTGCCAGTACACACCTGTAAGTGTATTGCTGGAATAACACTTTGTGTCAGCACTTATCTGTAAGTGTATTGCTGGAATAACACTGTATGCCATCATACAAGTAAGTTACCTGGAATAACACGCCATCTTACAAGTAAGTTACCTGGAATAACACGCCATCTTACAAGTAAGTTACCTGGAATAACACGCCATCTTACAAGTAAGTTACCTGGAATAACACGCCATCTTACAAGTAAGTTACCTGGAATAACACGCCATCTTACAAGTAAGTTACCTGGAATAACACGCCATCTTACAAGTAAGTTACCTGGAATAACATGCCATCTTACAAGTAAGTTACCTGGAATAACATGCCATCTTACAAGTAAGTTACCTGGAATAACACGCCATCTTACAAGTAAGTTACCTGGAATAACACGCCATCTTACAAGTAAGTTACCTGGAATAACACCTGTGAAAAGTGAGTAGTTATGACAAGAGATGTTAAAGCTCACAGGTAAATACATTGTATTATTCTTTAACCTCTCCTGCCTGTGTTGCATGAGAAGGTTAGTAGGTTGTCAGATCCGTAAAGAGGTTCCAGAAAACCGCTTGTTTCTTTCAAATTATCACTTTTATTCCAAAACTAAAACCCACCCAGTCCAACACTTTATAGCCATAAACATAAAGTATGTAGCCATAAACAAGAAAGTATATAGTCATTACAAACAATATAGCCATAAATTTATATAATCATTAAAGCCAGTATAGCCATAAACATTACAGTATGTAGCCATAAACATTAAGTATATAATCAGTATGTAGCCATAAACAAAGTATACAGACAGTATAGCCATAAACACAAAGTATGTAGTCATTATAGGCAGTATAGCCATAAACATAAAGTATAATGTTAAAAAAAAACCAACAACAGAAACACAACAAATACGATACAGAAGTTTGCTGATTAGACATGGGCAAATTGCCTGAAACGTTGACTTGGACATCAGCTTCACATCAGCAGCTGTTTTCGCACAGAAAAGCGGCACTAGTCAAAACAGCTTTTTTGACAATAACTCATGACAGACCATGAACAAAACGACGTTATGAATACAGTGCTATAAACAACTGACCAGGAAAGTGTGCCGCCAGGACTCGCTACAAAGGAAAATGTGCCGTGACGACTTGCTACAAAGGAAAGTGTGCCGTGAGGGGAAAAACTTTGAGAACCGCTGCTATGTTTACTGATGTAAGTGTAACACTTGTTAAGTACTGTATATTCAGTGCTGGGGCTGTTATTTTAGGGCAAAGTAAGAGAACATAGTTTTGTAGGATTAGACCTTGAAAAAATCGTCTAATCCTACAAAAACTTTACCATACGAAAGCCTCGTTGTTTCCGATTTATAAAAAAATATTCCTGTTATTTTATAAAGAAGAATCAATCACGAAAGAAGAAGCTGGGAGATATAAAAGAGCCGATTGTGCTGGAAACTGCGGATAGTTTGTCTGCAGAGTGTTAACAAAATCAATGAATGTTAGAAAACGAGTCCTAAATGCTATGTTGAACCTATCTTGTTATATGGAAATGAATCATGGACAATAGGCGGTCTGCACAAAAGTCATTGGAAGCAGCAGAAATGTGGTTTATTAGAAGAATGTTGCGAATCCCCTGGACAGCAAAAATAACTAATGAAGAATGTATGAGAAGAGCTGGAGAGACAAAAAACCTTGTCAAAAAGATAAGAGAGAGACAATGTACTTTCATAGGACATGCAATGAGAAGAGAGGGCATTGAAAATATTATAACAACAGGAAAAATAAAACTAAAATTGAAAAGTCAACACAAGAAATCAGTACACAGAAAGATAAACAGCCACAGCCTACAAGAAGAAAATACTAACATTAATTTCAATCAGAAACTTGCCAATCATTCCAAAACACCCAGTGAAGTTGAGGAGATAGGTATAGATGAGTTATGGAATTCTTACAGCACAGCCATAATCACAGCAGCAAAAGTAAGCGCTGGATTGGAAAAACCAAATAGAAAAGCATGGATATCAGATAAAACATGGAAGTATATACATGAAAGATGAGCAGTCAAATTAGACATGTTGAATGCAAAAGCAGATCATGAAAGAGATTTGGCAAAAGCAAAATACAAAGACATAGACAAGAAAGTAAAAAGTTCAGCTAGAAGGGATAAAAGAGAATACATAGACAATATGGCGAAAGAGGCAGAAAAAGCAGCAAAAACAGCAGACAGCAAAACTTTATATAACATACAAAAGAGGCTAAAAATACTATCACATCTAAAGAAAGACCAATCCTTAACTGGAATCCTATTAACATCTAGTAAAGACCAAAAGCAAAGATGGGCTGAACACTTCCCAGAAATACTTAATCGAACACACCCAAAAGAATTGATAAACCTTGAAACTGACTTACCAACCACACAACTAAATGTCAACCTAGATGAAATTACATTGCATGAAATTGAAACAGCAGTGAATTTAATGGCTAACAACAAAGCTGCAAGTGAAGATGAAATAACATCCGAAGTGTTAAAAGCTATCAATAGTGACAACATGAGACAACTACAGAGAATGTTTAATAAAATTTGGTAAGAAGAAAAGGTCCCTTCTAATTGGAAGAACGGAATCATTGTTAAAATACCAAAAAAGGGCAACCTTAGTGACTGTAACAACTGGAGAGGAGTAACCTTAATATCAGTTGTGTCAAAAGTATTTTGCAAGGTCATTTTGAATAGACTCAAAGATATAGTGGATACTGCAATGAGAGAAGAACAAGCAGGATTTCGAAAAGGGAGAAGCTGTCTCGACCAGATCTTTACTCTAAGAATAATACTTAAAGAACATATTGAAAAGCAGAAACCTTTAATACTGAACTTCATAGATTTTAAAAAGGCATTTGATAGCATACACAGAGATTCATTAAGGAGAATTTTATGTCTATATGGAATACCATCTAAAATTGTCAACATCATTAAGGACTTATACAATGGATATGGTTGTGCAGTCAAGACAGAAGAAGGGAAGAGTGAATGGTTCCAGATTGAAACAGGCGTGAAACAAGGATGTGTACTGTCTCCTTTACTTTTTGGGATTACAATAGACTTCATAATGAAAAAATGCTGCACAGGTAAAACAGGTATTGACTGGGTACATGGGACCCAACTAGAAGATCTTGATTTTGCTGATGACATAACTCTTATCAGTAATAATGTGAATTCCATGCAAGAAAAAACAGATAGCCTATCTTCACTGGCTAGCAAAATAGGACTTGAAATTAACAAGGACAAAACAAAAATAATGAACATTCCCATCAATCAAAATGGAAAAATACACATAGAAGGGACAGATATTGAAGAAGTCAATCAATTTGCATACCTTGGCAGCTACATAGACCAGGATGGTGACACTAGAAAGGAAGTTAGGATCAGAATTGCAAAAGCAGCATCAATCTTCAAGAATCTTGAGAACATATGGAATTCAAAAGTTATAAGCACAAAAACCAAGTTAAGACTATTCAATTCAAATGTAATATCCACCCTCATTTATGCATGCGAAAGCTGGAAAACAACTAAAGAAATAGAAAAGAAATTAGACTCTTTTGAAAACAAATGCCTAAGGAAAATACTGAGCATCAAGTGGAATGAATTCAAGAACAATATAGAGATAAGACAGATGACTGAACAACAACCAGTCTCATGGGTGATCAGGAAAAAGAGATGGACATATGTTGGTCACTTGATGAGAAGAAATGATCAGAGAATCCCAAAACAAGCTATCAAGTGGAACACAACAGGCCGAAGAAAAAGGGGCAGACCGCGTGAAACTCTGAAGAGGACATTATTAAGAGAGGCCAAATTAACAGGCATAAAATCCTTTGATGAGGTTGAAAGACTCGCCGAAGACAGGAAAATTTGGCGAACTACTTTACGAGCCCTATGTGACGTTTAATGGCACGAGAAGGATATAAGATATAAGGAAAAATAGAAGGAAGAAGATCAAGAGGAAGACCAAGAGAAATGATACTGGACAGTCTGAGGGGATGGTGTGAGAGGAGATCACCAACTGAGCTGATGGCCTGCATGAAGTATCGTGTACTCTGGAGAAGCATAATAGCCAACCCCAGTCGGCACGGCACATGATGATGATGATGATGATGATAAGCATTAACAAAAAGTCTGCAAAAGTTCACAAGTATCTGAAGGACCAGCAAGGGAACGTGTTCACTGGAATCGGTGTGTAGTTGAGATTAGTCCGGTGATTTTTCGTTCGAGGCGATGGCCGGGTAACAAGTTGTTTGTGGGGAGCCGTTATGGTGGAATATTTGGACTTGATGAAGTGTCCTGGCATTTCTTGATGTGGGAAAATGATTGTTCTTTGAAAAGATCCCAAAAACCTGATCCGACCTCATGTCGTGTCTTTTCTTTGTAAGTCGTTTATTATATATATATATATATATATATATATATATATATATATATATATATAGTGTGTGTGAGTTACTAAAAGTTTTGTTTTGTTTTTGTTTTTGAAGTTTAGTTGTATAGTCATTAGAACTATCTCATTCTTTTGTTACGTGGAAAATGTTCATAGTTAAGAAAGTGGTAGCGAGAAGCAAGAGTGGATATGTAAAAGTTATGCGCATTTGTGTGTTATTATACATTGAAATGTAGTTTTTTATTTTGCATAAAAATTAATACGAAACTTTGTTTTGCTTTGTGTCGAGCTTACAAGAAGTGAGTTGTTACAGTGAGCTCATAAAATGGTGATGTGTTATTTGTGTTTGTTGTCTTATTTGTCATTTGGTGGCGCACTGATTTTTTTTATGTATGTTACTGTTAAACATCATGGTAGGCATCCATGAGTATGGGTGATTAAGTTTTATAATTAACTGTTGTGTAATCTGCTTTGGTGAAGATATTTGAGAGTTCTAGCAGAAGATTTAGACGTTTTCTTCTATTGTAGAGCGTTCTGTCGTGTAAGAGAGTGTTTATCTTAGTTAACAACTTGCACGAGTTATTGCCCTTTGACCGGCCTTGACATGGTTGTAGGATGAATGTTTCACGATGTGGTGTTTGTAAAATGGGACTAGTAGTGATGGTTTGATCCCACTTGAATTTTGAATGTTTTAAAAATTCTAAGTGTTTTAATATGTTTCAATGTTGTATTGTTCGTACACTGATTTTGGTTATCAGCCACTGGTAGTCGTGTTATGTGATTGTCTGGTTTTCACTTATTTTACTTGGATCAAATATTGTAGGTTTAGTGTAGGTTTTCTTCTTCTGTGAGGTTCAGTGTTATACTATGTGCGGGAACAAAATTAGTTAACCAGGTAGTTTGTTGCAACGCAAATGAAACGTTTGACCCGATGAAGAGATCTGTGGGTGATGTTTTAGTTTCCATTTGGTACGATGTGTACACAACAAGTGGGAAGCAGTTGAAAGTCAACAGCGCACCTTAATAAGGATATTAATAAACAGTCATAGCATTTATATATGAAAAAATATTTTACATGATGCCTTGTCATTATTATATGTGAAGTGACTGAATAGGACCTCATATTTTGTGGTGTAACAAAGGATAATGTTGCACCTAACAGTTACTGATGTGACACTTGTTAATATCTCGTATGTCTAAATCAGATAATGATGTTAACATACGTGCTAGCACAAGTTGCTGTTAACTTCTTGCTAGCATCACGTTTTCAGCAGTTTACTCGATCATTTATTTTCCGCTATAAACTATGGTACCAGAGCCAGGACTAACAACAAGTAAATGAGTCACTGAACGTATCAGTGACAAAATCACGTGGTATGGTTATCACAGAATAGATCCAGCCCGTGTTTTGGATAGTCCTGGATCCCGGCCGAGACAAGAGTTGACAGCTTAGTGCGGCTGACAGCGACTTGCAGAGCTTCAGTTTTCCAGTGTGAAATTTGGATATCAAGCTGTTGGTGAGAAGATATTAGCTTAGTACTAATACTAAGTCGTTTGTTAGTTTATCGTAGATATGTTGACTAAAAGATTTATTGTTGTTTCGCAGACACGGCAGTGAAATGTTTGCCAGTGTAGTGTAGACAGAAATCGGGGAAAGTAAAGCTAATACAGACAGAGAAAGTAATGCTAATGTACCCAAAAATCATGAACAATTAACACAAATTTAGAAAAAAATCATGAACAATTAACACAAAGTTAGACAAAAATCATGAAGAATTAACACAAATTTAGACAAAAATTCAGGAACAATTAACACAATTTTTAAAAATCTCAAATGCAAGAAAAATTAGCATTTTTTGACACGTCAGGTTATTCCCTGTCTAATTCACACTCTCCGCATGGAAAGATCGAGGTTAGATTAGACTCTTTGCACATAAAAGGTTATGTTAGACTCTTTTCATATAAAATGTTAGATTAGACTCTTTGCACATAAAAGGTTATGTTAGACTCTTTTCATATAAAATGTTAGGTTAGACTCTTTTCATATAAAAGGTTAGGTTAGACTCTTTTCATATAAAAGGTTAGGTTAGACTCTTTTCATATAAAAGGTTAGGTTAGACTCTTTTCATATAAAAGGTTAGGTTAGACTCTTTTCATATAAAAGGTTAGGTTAGACTCTTGAGGCACTGTTGAAAAAAATGTATAGAAAGAAAAGACTAAACATGCCAGGAGAGAGTGAGAGGGGAAGTATAAACGGTCAGGTCAGGTCAGATGGACAAGGACACTAGCGCCTTACATATTAAGGTCACAACACTATGACATTGAAGATTACAGTTAGGATACTAGCACATGAAAAGGTTATGATACGACGCTAGTACACAAAATGTGATGTATAGGATACTAGCAAGACGTTAGTACACAAAATGTGAAATATATGATACTAGCAAGATGTTAGTACACAAAAGGTTAAGTATAGAATGCTAGCAAAACGCTAGTATACAAAATGTTAAGTATAGGATACTAGCACACTGAAAGGCGAAGACTGCTACGCTAACACACTAAAAGGTGAAGACTGCTACACCAGCACATTAAAAAAAATAATATTGCTATACTAACACATTAAAAAAATAAATATCGCTGCTCTAGAACATTAAAGAAATAAGTATCGCTACACCAGCACATTAAAAAATAAATATCGCTACACTAGCACATTAAGAAGAAACATATCCTAAAAATTTAAGGCCACAGAATGTTGGACACGCATAAAAAAGGTCATTTAATTAACAATTGCATGGTAACCCACATTTCCTTGTCACATGGCATAACGAAAACATTCATATGTCTACAACTGTTTAACTCAATGTTTAAAATTAACACACAAATAATAGAATCAAAAGTGTTTAATAGACCAGCAGGAATTACTAATTCCACGAAGGGTCTTGACCTAAGCTGCAGATGAAGAAAGTAAGAAAAATTTATTGGAAGGAATGTTGTTATCGGGTTACTATAGGACCACATCTATTTATCCATATACGTTCTAAGTTTAAGATAATTTCTTTTTATTCATACATACTCACAGTATAAATGCAATTCTATTTATAGGTACATGTCAATGTTAAGTTTTTACGTGAATTTCCTTTGGAGATGGTAACGAGGATATATATCAATTTTGGCGTGTATGTATTGTTCTATATGCTCTAAATTCGTATTCAGCCGAAAAATAACAACGTTTTAACATTTTTTAAAATTAAATGTTTTTAGGGGGAATATTCGAATAAAGAAATTTCATCATTTAAAATGGATTTTTAATGACTAAACTTTACATTATTACAGATAGTTCGTGAAATGTTTGAAGTTTATGGCTTATCTCAGTTATATCACTTATATCACTTGTCTCACTTTTATATCACCTATTTCAGCTATATCTCTCGCTGAAGGTCGCATATGATCCCCATTTTAAGCTGTATATGATTATAGCACACAAGATAACGTTATGTGAATTTCCACAAGTATCGTGTAACAGTAACGTGCTGGCACGTTTTGATGAGAACATTCTCTGCTAATGGATAATAGTGTGGGTGTTTTCCAGAAATAAATTCAAACGAAAATATAAGAAATGATGCTAAGAGACGATATACTACATCCCGGCTACCAAAATATTAAGAGATATACTCACCAGGCGGGCTGGTTAGCTGAGTGGTTAGGGTCTTGGTTTACTAATCCGCTGGTACCGGGTTCAGTCCCAGTAGTGGGATTTTTTCTGGTCATCATCATCAGGTGCCGTGCCGACTGGCGTTGGCTATTATGCTTCTCCAGAGTACATGATCCTTCATGCAGGCCATCAGCTCAGTTGGTGATCTCCTCTCACACCATCACGTTAGACTGTCCAGTATCATTTCTCTTGATCTTCCTCTTGATCTTCTTCCTTCTATTTTTCCTGTTGTTATAATATGTTCAATGCCCCCTCTTCTCATTGCATGTCCTATGAAAGTACATTGTCTCTCTCTTATCTTTTTGACAAGGTTTTTTGTCTCTCCAGCTCTTCTCATACATTCTTCATTAGTTATTTTTGCTGTCCAGGGGATTCGCAACATTCTTCTAATAAACCACATTTCTGCTGCTTCCAATGATTTTTGTGCAGATTTGCCTATTGTCCATGATTAACTTCCATATAACAAGATAGGTTCAATATAGCATTTTAGGACTCGTTTTCTAACATTCATTGATAAAGATGTGTTAGCTAATATGTTTCTCATTCTCTGAAATGCAGTCTTTGCTTGGCCTATTCTGTTCCTAATTTCTGTTCTGCATTTCCCATCTGAAGTTATTACTGCTCCAAGGTATTTGAATTTCTGCACCTGTTTTAGAATAGTTCCGTTTAATTTTATACTGCATGCTGGTGGATTCTGTTTCTTAGATGTCTTTTTAATGTTCAAAGTAAGGCCTTTCTGTTCACTTCCTTTAGCGACTTTATCCAAGAGATTTTGCAGGTCTTGTTGATTCTCAGCTGTCAGTACTGTGCCGTCAGATTAGAAGATACTCAAGTCAGAGACGAACCTGACCATCTTTTTATACAATAATGTTTTTTTTTTCCCATTTCTGTCTGTCTGCTGTGGCAGATACCATCTAAGGTCAAGGTCAGAGAAAGCAAAAGTGTATTCTCTTTTTTCCTTCGTCGCTAGACGTGTCGTCCCAGGTTATTACCGAATGTGTAACATCGTCGTTGCCTGGCACTCCAGAGAGAGAGAGAGAGAGAGAGAGAGAGAGAGATTTTACAGACTTGGAAAAAAGATAATAGATTAAAACCACGTAAACACGCTCAGAATTAGACTAGCAAGCCTTGTTCACAGGTCAGGGACGATAATCTAAGAAATGATAAAAAATCCAGAATTAATTGGGTTAGTGGGGCGTGCGTCATCATATAGTGGTAGTTCGGCATCTTCCCACCAGCACAAGTGACAACTACGTCCAGTGTCAATGTTCATAAACGTTCACCAAACTCAGAATTTCACTCATCACAATACAAGACATATAAATCATATTCTAAAATAAATGAATGATAAATCATCCAGTGTGCTGTCATCAAAACAGTGTAAAAACCCGCAGATAGTTATTAGCATCCATGGTTACCCAGAATTGTAACACTGAATCCTAGGTTCAAAAATATATGCCTCTTCTTGACATCTACTTTCATATCTTTACAAGTCATCAAAACAATCTTGACATCTACTTTCATATCTTTACAAGTCATCAAAACAATCTTGACATCTACTTTCATATCTTTACAAGTCATCAAAACAATCTTGACATCTACTTTCATATCTTTACAAGTCATCAAAACAATATTGACATCTACTTTCATATTTTTACAAGTCATCAAAACAGTCTTGACATTTATTTTCATATCTTTACAACAGGTCATCAAAACAATCTTGACATCTACTTTCATATCTTTACAACAAGTCATCAAAACAATCTTGACATCTACTTTCATATCTTTACAACAAGTCATCAAAACTGTCGTGAAGTATAAGATATACTTATGATCCCTTTCTGTTCCCCTGTCATATAGAAATGAGTATTAGAAGCTTATTTTTTTTAATCTTTTTACTCAGTAGGCTCCACCATACTCATAAAATTTATAGTATATTTTTAGTTCAGTTCTTTAGTCTGAATTTACATTTTACATTGAACTGAGTGTTTCATTAGAAATACGGGGAAATCTATGAGCTATCATCACACAGTGGTCGCGGGTGTATTTTTTTTTAAACCAGTACATTTATACCCGTCTTTTCCTTGTAAAATGTACCGAAATATTCTCAGCGCAATATTCGGTAATTTGTACTTTTTAAAATGTGGCATATTTTACCAACATGTCCGTGTGATTTTTTTCTTATCTTATTAGAGGGCAAGATTTAATCTTTACAGAATTCTCGCATGTTGAACCAAAGTCAAAACTGGCTGATACTTCTTCATGGAAATTTAGGATCATCAGCCTGCTGGCCTGATTATTATTACATTTTTGATAACATAAACCAGTTACGGTAACCGATGACATTTCGTAATTTACTAGTACATGTCGGTTAACGCGTGTAACAATATAAGGGACACTAAAATGATTAGGTTATGTCTCTGTAGTAAAGACAGAGTGAATGCCCTTGTACGTGGTCATGGACTTGTGTGTTGAGCACAGTGAGTTTCACGTGGAGACTGGAGGTCAGTAAAGTGCGCTCGAGAAAAGATGTGATATAAAGATCTGCTAGATTTTAAAGATGTGATAAAATGGTCTGCTAGATTTTAAAGAAAAGATGTGATATAAAGGTGTACTAGATTTTAAAGAAAAGATGTGATATAAAGATCTGCTAGATTTTAAAGATGTGATAAAAGGGTCTGCTAGATTTTAAAGAAAAAGTGTGATATAAAGGTCTGCTAAGTTTTAAAGAAAAGGTGTGATATAAGAGTCTGCTAGATTTTAAAGATGTGATATAAGAGTCTGCTAGATTTTAAAGAAAAGATGTGATATAAAGGTGTACTAGATTTTAAAGAAAAGATGTATATAAAAGTCTGCTAGATTTTAAAGAAAAGATGTGATATAAAAGTCTGCTAGATTTTAAAGATGTGATATAATGGTCTGCTAGATTTTAAAGTAAAGATGTGATATAAATTTCTACTAGATTTTAAAGATATGATGTGATATAAAGGTCTGCTACATTTTAAATAAAAGATGTGATATAAATGTCTGCTAGATTTTAAAGATGTGATAAAAGGGTTTGCTAGATTTAAAAGAAAAGATGCGATATAAATGTCTGCTAGATTTTAAAGAAAAGATATGATATAAAGGTCTGCTAGATTTTAAAGATGTGATATACAGGTCTGCTGGATTTTAAAGAAAAGATGTGATATACGGGTCTTATGGATTTTAAAGACGTTATATAAGGGTCTGCTAGATTTTAAACAAAAGATGTGATATAAAAGTCTGTTAGATTTGAAACAAAAGATATGATATAAAGATCTGCTAGATTTTAAAGAAAAGATGTGATATAAGGGTCTGCTAGATTTGAAAGGAAAGATGTGATATAAAGGTCTGTTAGATTTTAAAGATGTGATATAAAGGTCTGCTAGATTTTAAAGAAAAGATGTGATGTAAAGGTCTGCTAGATTTTAAAGATGTGATATACATGTCATTTGACAGCATACACAGAGATTCATTATGGAGAATTTTATGTCTATATGGAATACCATCTAAAATTGTCAACATCATTAAGGACCTCTACAATGGATATATTTGTGCAGTCAAGACAGAAGAAGGGATGAGTGAATGGTTCCAGATTGAAACAGGCGTGAAACAAGGATGTATACTGTCTCCTTTACTTTTTGGGATTACAATAGACTTCATAATGAAAAAATGCTGCACAGGTAAAACAGGTATTGACTAGGTACATGGGACCCAACTAGAAGACCTTGATTTTGCTGATGACATAACTCTTATCAGTAATAATGTGAATTTCATGCAAGAAAAAACAGATAGCCTGTCTTCACTGACTAGCAAAATAGGACTTGAAATTAACAAGGACAAAACAAAAATAATGAACATTCCTCTCAATCAAAATGGAAAAATACACATAGAAGGGACAGATATTGAAGAAGTCAATTAATTTGCATACCTTGGCAGCTACATAGACCAGGATGGTGACACTAGAAAGGAAGTTAGGATCAGAATTGCAAAAGCAGCATCAATCTTCAAGAATCTTGAGAACATATGGAATTCAAACGTTATAATCACAAAAACCAAGTTAAGACTACTCAATTCAAATGTAATATCCACCCTCATGTATGCATGCGAAAGCTGGAAAACAACTAAAGAAATAGAAAAGAAATTAGACTCTTTTGACAACAAATGCATAAGGAAAATACTCAGCATCAAGTGGAATGAATTCAAGAACAATGCAGACATAAGACAGATGACTGAAAAACAACCAGTCTCATGGGTGATGAGGAAAAGGAGATGGACATATGTTGGTCACTTGATGAGAAGAAATGATCAGAGAATCCCAAAACAAGCTATCAAGTGGAACACAACAGGCCGAAGAAAAAGAGGCAGACCGCGTGAAACTGTGAAGAGGACATTATTAAGAGAGGCCAAATTAACAGGCATAAAATCCTTTGATGAGGTTGAAAGACTCGCAGAAGACAGGAAAAATTGGTGAATTACTTTACGACCCCAATGTGACGTTTAACGGCATGGGAAGGATATAAGATATAAGATAAGATATACATGTCTGCTAGATTTTAAAGAAAAGATATGATATAAAGGTCTGTAAGATTTTAAAGATGTGATAAAAGCATCTGCTAGATTTCAAAGAAAAGATGTGATATACAGGTCTGCTAGATTTAAAAGATGTTATATAAGGGTCTGCTAGATTTAAAAGAAAAGATTTGATATAAATGTCTGCTAGATTTTATAGAAAATGTGTGATATAAAGGTCTGCTAGATTTTAAAGATGTGATATACAGATCTGCTAGATTTTAAATAAAAGATGTGATATAAAGGTGTGCTAGATTTTAAAGAAATGATGTGATATAAAGGTGTGCTAGATTTTAAATAAAAGATGTGATATAAAGGTCTGCTAGATTTTTGGAAAATGAGAAAAGAGTAAGAGACACCTCAGAAAGAGAGAGAATGAATGAATGAATAAATGAATAATCTTTATTTTTAAAGGGTAAAGAATTGGGCACGCAGGGCCGTCTTACATTCTACCCTTCATCACTCCATCTTTCATTCTTCCCACACACTTGATTTAGTACAAATGTACAAATTAAATTAGGAAAAAACCTATCAAATGAGTGTAAGATTTAACTACTACATTCAAAGTAAAAGAGAGAAAGAGAGAGAGAGAGAGGAGAGAAGAGAGAGAGAGAGAAGAGAGAGGAGAGAGAGAGGAGAGAGAGAGGAGAGAGAGGAGAGAGAGAGAGAGAGAGAGAGCTCTCGTTCCGACCAGACGTGTCTAGTTTTGGTCTTGTTGGTCAGTGTTAGGAAGATGGAACCGTAGAGTTAGAATGTAAGAAATAGTCCTCGGTTCTTGTCCTTCTTTATGACATATTTGTAGTTTTGTGCAGTGACAGAATGTACGTTCAGTTATTGTTTTCTTTTTTCTCTTTTTGTTGTCCTTTTTAGGACAGTCAGTGATTGTAGGAATGTGGTGTAGAGTTAATTTATTTTTTGCCAGAGTTTATTCGATCGGATGTTTCCTTGGAGAGGTTTGTGTGTTTGAGCTCATGTTTTCCCTGTGCTAAGTAAATCATCCGAGAAAGTAAGTGTGATCTAAGACAAGTCTTAAACCTGTAACAGGACTGAGATTTTTTTAATGCCCAGTATTCACACCTAGGCATGAAGCATATTAGGCCAGGCTGACCCTGGTACTATGTGGCAACACTGGGATCATATGATCAAGCCAGGTGTTGTGTACCGAGGGAAAAGTCCTCGCGCTTTCAAGAACAAAAACAAAGACAAAGATTATCTCCCCGCGTTTTCGTAAGAAGCAAAAATCATGGGTCATGGTAATCCACGGAATTCTACTATCAGTGCTTCATACCAGAGGTGAGAAAAGTATTTGGAGAAATAAGGGCTACATTCGGGCTATTTCAATCTTTGGCAATACACCTGGTCATCCGGAATCTGTTGCCTTTGAGGATGAAAATGCCCAGGTCTTATTCTTCCAACTAAATACTATGTTACTGCTTCAGCCGCTAGATCAGGGCATCATTCGATGTGTCAAGGGTGCATACAACCGTATATATATATATATAATATATATATATATATATATATATATATACAGATCTGCTAGTTTTTAAAGAAAAGATGTGATATAAAGGTCTGCTAGATTTTAAATAAAAGATGTGATATAAAGGTGTGCTAGATTTTAAAGAAATGATGTGATATAAAGGTGTGCTAGATTTTAAATAAAAGATGTGATATAAAGGTCTGCTAGATTTTTGGAAAATGAGAAAAGAGTAAGAGACACCTCAGAAAGAGAGAGAATGAATGAATGAATAAATGAATAATCTTTATTTTTAAAGGGTAAAGAATTGGGCACGCAGGGCCGTCTTACATTCTACCCTTCATCACTCCATCTTTCATTCTTCCCACACACTTGATTTAGTACAAATGTACAAATTAAATTAGGAAAAAACCTATCAAATGAGTGTAAGATTTAACTACTACATTCAAAGTAAAAGAGAGAAAGAGAGAGAGAGAGAGAGAGGAGAGAGAGAAGAGAGAGAGAGAAGAGAGAGGAGAGAGAGAGGAGAGAGAGGAGAGAGAGAGGAGAGAGAGAGAGAGGAGAGAGAGAGAGAGAGAGAGAGAGCTTGAGAGCTCTCGTTCCGACCAGACGTGTCTAGTTTTGGTCTTGTTGGTCAGTGTTAGGAAGATGGAACCGTAGAGTTAGAATGTAAGAAATAGTCCTCGGTTCTTGTCCTTCTTTATGACATATTTGTAGTTTTGTGCAGTGACAGAATGTAAGTTCAGTTATTGTTTTCTTTTTTCTCTTTTTGTTGTCCTTTTTAGGACAGTCAGTGATTGTAGGAATGTGGTGTAGAGTTAATTTATTTTTTGCCAGAATTTATTCGATCGGATGTTTCCTTGGAGAGGTTTGTGTGTTTGAGCTCATGTTTTCCCTGTGCTAAGTAAATCATCCGAGAAAGTAAGTGTGATCTAAGACAAGTCTTAAACCTGTAACAGGACTGAGGTTTTTTTAATGCCCAGTATTCACACCTAGGCATGAAGCATATTAGGCCAGGCTGACCCTGGTACTATGTGGCAACACTGGGATCATATGATCAAGCCAGGTGTTGTGTACCGAGGGAAAAGTCCTCGCGCTTTCAAGAACAAAAACAAAGACAAAGATTATCTCCCCGCGTTTTCGTAAGAAGCAAAAATCATGGGTCATGGTAATCCACGGAATTCTACTATCAGTGCTTCATACCAGAGGTGAGAAAAGTATTTGGAGAAATAAGGGCTACATTCGGGCTATTTCAATCTTTGGCAATACACCTGGTCATCCGGAATCTGTTGCCTTTGAGGATGAAAATGCCCAGGTCTTATTCTTCCAACTAAATACTATGTTACTGCTTCAGCCGCTAGATCAGGGCATCATTCGATGTGTCAAGGGTGCATACAACCGTATATATATATATATATATATATATATATATATATATATATATATATATATATATATATGCTTTTTTATAAATTCGCTCAACAATTGATGCAGACCCTAATGTTGAGCTAATGTATTGTTCGAAGCTCTTCACTACTGTAATGCAGTAATCTTCAAGACTGCACTGGATAAATTAAAGCCTGTAGCAGTGATGCTTGCTGGAAACTCTTATGGAGTGACACCGTGAATTGTTTAAAGTGCTTCCCTGGTACTGATGGTGAAATCAGGAAAATTGAACGAGACAGTTTGGAGGTGGCATGGATGATGGCATGAATGGTGGAGATGGCATGGAAAATATGTTGCACGAAGAAGTAAAAACTCACATAGAAGTGCATCGTGATGAACTGACAGCTGAAGAGTTGGAGGGAATTGTCAAGAAGAAGAAGAAGAAGAAGTGAGACATAAATTTTCACAATAGAGAAATTTGTAGAGTTGTTCAAAATGGTGCAGCAAATGAAAGATTCGACAATGATGTTCGATACAAGGATGGACTAAGCCATGAAAGTTAAAGAAAGTCATGCAGCTTGGAACTGATAAAATAAAATAAAAATCTGCCGATCACGATCTTCTTCAAAAAGGTAGCAAGACTGTTAACTTCTCACATATTTCTACATCCTAGCAAGACTGTCAACTCCTCACATATTTCTACATCCTAGCAAGACTGTCAACTTCACACATTATTCTACATCCTAGCAAGACTGTCAACTTCTCACATATTTCTACATCCTAGCAAGATCGTCAACTTCTCACATTATTCTACATCCTAGCAAGACTGTCAACCTCTCACATATTTCTACATCCTAGCAAAACTTTCAACTTCTCACATATTTCTACATCCTAGCAAGACTGTCAACTTCTCACATATTTCTACATCCTAGCAAGACTGTCAACTTCTCACATGTCTTTACATCCTAGCAAGACTGTCAACTTCTCACATATTTCTACATCCTAGCAAGACTGTCAACTTCTCACATATTTCTACATCCTGGCAAGACTGTCAACTTCTCACACATTTCTACATCCTAGCAAGACTGTCACCTTCTCATATTATTCTACGTTCTAGCAAGACTGTCAACTTCTCACATATTTCTACATCCTAGCAAGTCGTCAACTTCTCACATTATTCTACATCCTAGCAAGACGGTCAACTTCTCACATATTTCTACATCCTAGCAAGACTGTCAACTTCTCACATATTTCTACATCCTAGCAAGACTGTCAACTTCTCACATTATTCTACATCCTAGCAAGACCGTCAACTTCTCACATATTTCTACATCGTAGTAGGATCGTCAACGTCTCACTTATTTCTACATCCTAGCAAGACTGTCAACTTCTCACATATTTCTACATCCTAGCAAGACTGTCAACTTCTCACTTATTTCTACATCCTAGCAAGACTGTCAACTTCTCACATATTTCTACATCCTGGCAAGACTGTCAACTTCTCACACATTTCTACATCCTAGCAAGACTGTCACCTTCTCATATTATTCTACGTTCTAGCAAGACTGTCAACTTCTCACATATTTCTACATCCTAGCAAGTCGTCAACTTCTCACATATTTCTACATCCTAGCAAGACTGTCAACTTCTCACATTATTCTACATCCTAGCAAGACATCTTAGAGAGACCATCAACTTTATACGTCTTTCTAAATCCTGCCAAGATCGTCAGCTTCACGCAACTTGCTACATCATAGCAAGACCATCAACTTCTTACAACTTTCTACGTCTTAACAAAACCATCAACTTCTTACAACTTTCTACGTCTTAACAAAACCATCAACTTCACACAGCTTTCTACATCCTAGCAAAATTGTCAAATTCCCACAACTTTCTACATCCTAGCAAAACCATCAACTTCACACAAATTTCTACATCCTAGCTAGACCGTGAACTCCGCACGAATTTCTACATCCTAGCAGGACCATCAATTCCACACAACTTTCTACATCCTATCAAGACCTCAACTTCGCACATTTGTCTACATCCTCTTCTCCGTTACAAACGCCTTCCAGTTTATACGAACCACAGCCATCAACATTCTCCAACCCTAACGTCATGCCATTGGCCTCAGCTCCTGTGAAACTATCATCTTTAAGATGAGCCTGACTTGTCCGAAGCTGATTCTCCTTCTTGTGTATCTCCAGAAGCTAGAGAGTAGTCTGTCTCTGCTGTAGAACACTACCACTCACTACAATCATCCGGTTATACTCTCATTTCAGCAGTTCGCTCCCATATTCATCATTAACATCATCACCAGCATCATCATCATTCAAAAGTAAATCCGAAGAAGAAGAGAGGTGAGAGAGAAAAAGTGTGTTAACATTTTAAAAGTTATTTTTATGATTTTCGGTATCATGCTTTTTATTGTTAATATAGTGTTTGCCTCACCTATATTTTTAAAAAATGGGTGATAGGTATTTTAGTATAAGAAATACTTTATAATTAAAGAGATTCGTTATTTTGCGTGATTTTCCTCTTACGCGAGGGGTCTTGGAACGCATTGGTATGATGGGGCTGTACTGTACTGGCCTTCCCCCCATGGTGGGTGGGGAAACCGTGGAGGGGAGAGGGAGTGATACAATGTAAACCTAGCCAGGAGAAGGTGAAATAGATGATTATAGTTAGGGTAAACGGATTCTAATATGATGCTGTGAGGAGGTTCTGAACTATGTGTAACAAGTGAGAAGGGAATGGAGCTTAGTGGAGAGGGATTATAATTGTTGAAGAGGAGAATGTTAGGTGTAGCTGAATAACGAGTTTAACCCGTGATTCCAGCGTCCCATAATCCTGAATGCAGCAGTTCTCAAATGCTAGGCGACTTGTGTCATCTGCCTGACATTGTTTGATGGCTGTTGCCAGAAAATCAGATTGTTCTCTGTGGTTGGGGCCACTGAAGTGATTTGGGACTGGTTTCGAAGCATGCTGGGCGATATCGTACAGATGTTTCTGCATCTGGTCCCATAATCTGAGGCTAGTCTCACCAATATAGGTTATCCTGCATCTTTTGCATACGATGACATATATCATATTACGGGACTCGCATGTGAATCCCTCATGAAGAGTGAGGATAGTTTTGGGAAAGGTGATCGTTTTCATTTCCCAGATTACCGGGCAGGTAACGCAGCGGGAGCGGTTACATTTTCTGGTGCCAGCATGTGGCGACATTTTCTCTGATCCACCTCTATTGGCATACAAACTTGAGCCAAACCACCTCGTCCACAGCCACTTGAAGCGGAGCCTTACGTATGTTGGCACCAAAAAATGTAATAATGTAATAGGTTTCATGTGAATCTATACTTTACTTCCTCTCTCTATTTCTTCGTCCTGTATGTTTTTGTATGATTAAGGCTCACGCCGAAACGTCACAACTTTGTAATCGTTAAATAATAAAGCTGCTCCTACTTTTTACTATTTTATACATTCCGTGTGTAGTTGTATACTTATACACTAATTATTATATGCAACAGAGAATATAGCACACAAAAACTGAACGAGATATACTCCGAAAATTAGGGGAATCGACCACAAACCAATAAAACCAAAGATGAGCCTCAATTATATAATGCAAATATGAGTACAACTTGCCAGGCATCATAACAAGACCATCAACTTCTTACAACTTCTACGTCTTAACAAAACCATCAACTTCTTACAACTTTCTACGTCTTAACAAAACCATCAACTTCACACAACTTTCTACATCCTAGCAAAACCGTCAACTTCCCACAACTTTCTACATCCTAGCAAAACCATCAACTTCACACAAATTTCTACATCCTAGCTAGACCGTGAACTCCGCACGAATTTCTACATCCTAGCAGGACCATCAATTCCACACAACTTTCTACATCCTATCAAGACCTCAACTTCGCACATTTGTCTACATCCTCTTCTCCGTTACAAACGCCTTCCAGTTTATACGAACCACAGCCATCAACATTCTCCAACCCTAACGTCATGCCATTGGCCTCAGCTCCTGTGAAACTATCATCTTTAAGATGAGCCTGACTTGTCCGAAGCTGATTCTCCTTCTTGTGTATCTCCAGAAGCTAGAGAGTAGTCTGTCTCTGCTGTAGAACACTACCACTCACTACAATCATCCGGTTATACTCTCATTTCAGCAGTTCGCTCCCATATTCATCATTAACATCATCACCAGCATCATCATCATTCAAAAGTAAATCCGAAGAAGAAGAGAGGTGAGAGAGAAAAAGTGTGTTAACATTTTAAAAGTTATTTTTATGATTTTCGGTATCATGCTTTTTATTGTTAATATAGTGTTTGCCTCACTTATATTTTTAAAAAATGGGTGATAGGTATTTTAGTATAAGAAATACTTTATAATTAAAGAGATTCGTTATTTTGCGTGATTTTCCTCTTACGTGAGGGGTCTTGGAACGCATTGGTATGATGGGGCTGTACTGTACTGGCCTTCCCCCCATGGTGGGTGGGGAAACCGTGGAGGGGAGAGGGAGTGATACAATGTAAACCTAGCCAGGAGAAGGTGAAATAGATGATTATAGTTAGGGTAAACGGATTCTAATATGATGCTGTGAGGAGGTTCTGAACTATGTGTAACAAGTGAGAAGGGAATGGAGCTTAGTGGAGAGGGATTATAATTGTTGAAGAGGAGAATGTTAGGTGTAGCTGAATAACGAGTTTAACCCGTGATTCCAGCGTCCCATAATCCTGAATGCAGCAGTTCTCAAATGCTAGGCGACTTGTGTCATCTGCGTGACATTGTTTGATGGCTGTTGCCAGAAAATCAGATTGTTCTCTGTGGTTGGGGCCACTGAAGTGATTTGGGACTGGTTTCGAAGCATGCTGGGCGATATCGTACAGATGTTTCTGCATCTGGTCCCATAATCTGAGGCTAGTCTCACCAATATAGGTTATCCTGCATCTTTTGCATACGATGACATATATCATATTACGGGACTCGCATGTGAATCCCTCATGAAGAGTGAGGATAGTTTTGGGAAAGGTGATCGTTTTCATTTCCGAGATTACCGGGCAGGTAACGCAGCGGGAGCGGTTACATTTTCTGGTGCCAGCATGTGGCGACATTTTCTCTGATCCACCTCTATTGGCATACAAACTTGAGCCAAACCACCTCGTCCACAGCCACTTGAAGCGGAGCCTTACGTATGTTGGCACCAAAAAATGTAATAATGTAATAGGTTTCATGTGAATCTATACTTTACTTCCTCTCTCTATTTCTTCGTCCTGTATGTTTTTGTATGATTAAGGCTCACGCCGAAACGTCACAACTTTGTAATCGTTAAATAATAAAGCTGCTCCTACTTTTTACTATTTTATACATTCCGTGTGTAGTTGTATACTTATACACTAATTATTATATGCAACAGAGAATATAGCACACAAAAACTGAACGAGATATACTCCGAAAATTAGGGGGAATCGACCACAAACCAATAAAACCAAAGATGAGCCTCAATTATATAATGCAAATATGAGTACAACTTGCCAGGCAGAATTACAAAAGAACCAACCGTGAAAGTTTTCGCAGACTTACAAACTTATATTGCGAAAATATAAATACTCATGACAAGGATGTGAACAAAATGGTCAAACATTTCAATCAAGCAAATTAAAGGCAGTTTGTGAAACCATACCATGAAGAGGGAGGAAAAACTACCAGCCATACCGGACAGAAGAACTCTTTAACATCTTGAAGATAACCTGAGATCTGCAAGAGAACTGGCTGAGACTAAATAAGACATTGAAAGCAACATCAGACTATAAGAAGCAAATGCAAGGTGTATGAAAAAAGTTAAGCAAGAAGCGAGAAGAAGCTGGACAGAGAAAGCAGAAGATTTAAACCTATATAAATGTCTTGCCAGTTGTGGAAACGTATAAAAAAAAAAAAAAAACGAAACCACGAAGACATACAGTGCAAGCCAATAAGCATAGGAAGTAATGGGAAAACCTAACCGGAAAACAAGCAGCAAATGCTCTCATGAAAACTACAATACATCAGCCAGCTCCAAGCACTACATCATCATCATCATCAGGTGCCGTGCCGACTGGCGTTGTCTACATCCTCTTCTCCGTTACAAACGCCTTCCAGTTTATACGAACCACAGCCATCAACATTCTCCAACCCTAACGTCATGCCATTGGCCTCAGCTCCTGTGAAACTATCATCTTTAAGATGAGCCTGACTTGTCCGAAGCTGATTCTCCTTCTTGTGTATCTCCAGAAGCTAGAGAGTAGTCTGTCTCTGCTGTAGAACACTACCACTCACTACAATCATCCGGTTATACTCTCATTTCAGCAGTTCGCTCCCATATTCATCATTAACATCATCACCAGCATCATCATCATTCAAAAGTAAATCCGAAGAAGAAGAGAGGTGAGAGAGAAAAAGTGTGTTAACATTTTAAAAGTTATTTTTATGATTTTCGGTATCATGCTTTTTATTGTTAATATAGTGTTTGCCTCACTTATATTTTTAAAAAATGGGTGATAGGTATTTTAGTATAAGAAATACTTTATAATTAAAGAGATTCGTTATTTTGCGTGATTTTCCTCTTACGTGAGGGTCTTGGAACGCATTGGTATGATGGGGCTGTACTGTACTGGCCTTCCCCCCATGGTGGGTGGGGAAACCGTGGAGGGGAGAGGGAGTGATACAATGTAAACCTAGCCAGGAGAAGGTGAAATAGATGATTATAGTTAGGGTAAACGGATTCTAATATGATGCTGTGAGGAGGTTCTGAACTATGTGTAACAAGTGGAAGGGAATGGAGCTTAGTGGAGAGGGATTATAATTGTTGAAGAGGAGAATGTTAGGTGTAGCTGAATAACGAGTTTAACCCGTGATTCCAGCGTCCCATAATCCTGAATGCAGCAGTTCTCAAATGCTAGGCGACTTGTGTCATCTGCGTGACATTGTTTGATGGCTGTTGCCAGAAAATCAGATTGTTCTCTGTGGTTGGGGCCACTGAAGTGATTTGGGACTGGTTTCGAAGCATGCTGGGCGATATCGTACAGATGTTTCTGCATCTGGTCCCATAATCTGAGGCTAGTCTCACCAATATAGGTTATCCTGCATCTTTTGCATACGATGACATATATCATATTACGGGACTCGCATGTGAATCCCTCATGAAGAGTGAGGATAGTTTTGGGAAAGGTGATCGTTTTCATTTCCGAGATTACCGGGCAGGTAACGCAGCGGGAGCGGTTACATTTTCTGGTGCCAGCATGTGGCGACATTTTCTCTGATCCACCTCTATTGGCATACAAACTTGAGCCAAACCACCTCGTCCACAGCCACTTGAAGCGGAGCCTTACGTATGTTGGCACCAAAAAATGTAATAATGTAATAGGTTTCATGTGAATCTATACTTTACTTCCTCTCTCTATTTCTTCGTCCTGTATGTTTTTGTATGATTAAGGCTCACGCCGAAACGTCACAACTTTGTAATCGTTAAATAATAAAGCTGCTCCTACTTTTTACTATTTTATACATTCCGTGTGTAGTTGTATACTTATACACTAATTATTATATGCAACAGAGAATATAGCACACAAAAACTGAACGAGATATACTCCGAAAATTAGGGGGAATCGACCACAAACCAATAAAACCAAAGATGAGCCTCAATTATATAATGCAAATATGAGTACAACTTGCCAGGCAGAATTACAAAAGAGCCAACCGTGAAAGTTTTCGCAGACTTACAAACTTATATTGCGAAAATATAAATACTCATGACAAGGATGTGAACAAAATGGTCAAACATTTCAATCAAGCAAATTAAAGGCAGTTTGTGAAACCATACCATGAAGAGGGAGGAAAAACTACCAGCCATACCGGACAGAAGAACTCTAACATCTTGAAGATAACCTGAGATCTGCAAGAGAACTGGCTGAGACTAAATAAGACATTGAAAGCAACATCAGACTATAAGAAGCAAATGCAAGGTGTATGAAAAAAGTTAAGCAAGAAGCGAGACGAAGCTGGACAGAGAAAGCAGAAGATTTAAACCTATATAAATGTCTTGCCAGTTGTGGAAACGTATAAAAAAAAAAAAAAAACTAAACCACGAAGACATACAGTGCAAGCCAATAATCATAGGAAGTAATGGGAAAACCTAACCGGAAAACAAGCAGCAAATGCTCTCATGAAAACTACAATACATCAGCCAGCTCCAAGCACTACATCATCATCATCATCAGGTGCCGTGCCGACTGGCGTTGGCTATTATGCTTCTCCAAAGTACCCGATCCTTCATGCAGGCCATCAGCTCAGTTGGTGGTCTCCTCTCACACCATCCCGTCAGACTGTCCAGTATCATTTCTCTTGGTCTTCCTCTTGATCTTCTTCCTTCTGTTTTTCCTGTTGTTATAAGACGATGGGAGATCTTTCTCACGTGATCTTTGAATTTTGTGTTTATGGTCTGAGCAAGATTTTGGGGCTTATGAGTTAGTCTGGGCTTGAAAGTTGTATAGAGTAGACGTGGGTTTTTGTAGTTGTGATTCTAACTAGAAATGTAGTTTGTGAGAATGTATCAATGCAATTATCATGGCAGTGACATTTATCTCAGTAACATGCCAAGAACTATGTTCGTTAGTGTTGGAAGTCTATTTTTATATGCGATAGTATATGTTTTCTTCATCAAGTCTTTGCCATCCATCTTCATCTATGATGTGTTATTAAAATTTCATTTCGTAATTCGAACATCGACTGATTGCATAGTGTTTATAATTGTAGAATTGAGAGTGATTAATGGACCTGGGTGTTATTCTTCATTAAGTGTAATTGTGTGATTACATAGCACGAATGTGTGTTATTCTTTATTAAGTGCAATTGTGTGATTACACAGCACGAATGTCGAAGCATCTGTGGGATCAGCCTATGAAATATATTCAGTCTCGCATTAGCAATTCTACAGAAAAAAATCCCCAGGAGATGACAGTATCACAGAAAAAAAAATCCCCAGGAGAAGACAGTATCACAGAAAAAAAATCCCCAGGAGAAGACAGTATCACAGAAAAAAAATCCCCAGGAGAAGACAGTATCACAAAAAAAAATCCCCAGGAGAAGACAGTATCACAGAAAAAAAAAATCCACAGGAGAAGACAGTATCACAGAAAAAAAAATCCCCGGGAGAAGACAGTATCACAGAAAAAAAAATCCCCGGGAGAAGACAGTATCACAGAAAAAAAAAATCCCCGGGAGAAGACAGTATCACAGAAAAAAAATCCCCGGGAGAAGACAGTATCACAGAAAAAAAATCCCCGGGAGAAGACAGTATCACAGAAAAAAAATCCCCGGGAGAAGACAGTATCACAGAAAAAAAATCCCCGGGAGAAGACAGTATCACAAATGAATTGCAAAACATGGGGTTCAGGGGCAAAAGGAAATTTCTTTAAATATTTAACGCCTTCTGGAAGACGGGCATAGTCCCACATACATGGAAGATAGGCACAGTCCTACAAACATGGAAGACAGGCATGATCCCGCAAACGTGGAAGACAGGCATGATACCACAAACATGGAAGACAGGCATGATCCCGCAAACGTGGAAGACAGGCATGATACCACAAACATGGAAGACAGGCATGATCCCGCAAACGTGGAAGACAGGCATGAAACCACAAACATGGAAGACAGACATGATACCACAAACATGGAAGACAGGCATGATCCCACAAACATGGAAGACAGGCATGATACCACAAACATGGAAGACATTCATAATTCCACATACATGGAAGACAGGCATGATACCACAAACATGGAAGACAGGCATGATCCCACATAAATGGAAGGCAGGCATAATTCCACATAAATGGAAGGCAGGCATAGTCCCACTGATATGGAAGCTAGGCATAGTTCCACATAAATGGAAGGCAGGCATAGTTCCACAGATGTGGAAAACAGGCATAGTCCCACTGATGTGGAAGACAGGCACGGTCCTACAAATATGAAAGGATGCTATAATCATACTATTTTTTTTAAGTTTGTTAAACACCGTAGAAAAACTGAGAGAATCATAAACACAAAACGTTTATGGCGCCTAGAATGTAAATATCTAATAAAAGACAATAGTAGGTTTCAGACAACATCGATCAACAGAAGACCAAGTTCTGCACATAGAACAAGAGACAGAAGACTCATTCGAAGAAAAGAAAACATAAATAGACATGGAAAAAGCATTTGATAAAGTCTGGAGAAAAGGCCTGCAGCTAAAACTGAGAACGAATTATTTAATTGAAGAATATACACCTGGATTAAAAATAGAAAACTATCTGAACAAAAAGAGTACAATTAAGGGATAACTTTGAGAAAGAGAGAGAGAGAGAGAGAGAGAGAGAGAGAGAGAGAGAGAGAGAGACTTTACCAAAGACTCCAAGAGGAGTCATGTCTCCTACCTTATTTCTGATATATTTATATGACATTGCAGATGACATACCACAGAAATACATCACATGTTATATGCAGATGACGTAGCAGTGTGGACATCAGAACAGAACACAACAGTAGCCACCAACAGAATACAAGATGCACTCAGAAATCTTGAAAACTGGTCTAGAATATGGGTAATGACTATCAATGAGAAAAAACAACATACATAATCTTCTCGCTCTCAAATAAAATAAAAAGTGTAGATCCAAACACTGATGAATACAACTTCACAATAGAAGACAGCCCAACATATTCAGGGATTACATTTTGATCTGGCAAAACAATATTAACAACTGAAACACAACAACGAACCAGATTCAATACACCAACTAAAAAGACATCAGCAAATCATCATGTTTCGCCTACGGACAGGACATTGCAGGCTACTGAGCCACCTGCATCGACTCAAAATGTCTCACACAGGCGAGTGTCCATGTGGCAGTGGAGTCCATACTCCAGAACATATCCTTCAAGAGTGCCCAAACCATACGGACCTGAGACGAGAGACATGGCCAGAGGACACAAGCTTGGGGCAACATCTTTGGGGCTCCTATAAGGAGAGGACTGCGAGCTTTGACTTATCGACAGAGATCAGGATCAGGAGAGGACTGCGAGATTTGACTTATCGACAGAGATCAGGATCAGGAGAGGACTGCGAGCTTTGACTTATTGACAGAGATCAGGATCTGGAGAGGACTGTGAGCTTTGACCTATCAACAGAGATCAGGATCTGGAGAGGACTGTGAGCTTTGACTTATCAACAGAGACCAGGATCTGGAGAGGACTGTGAGCTTTTACTTATCGACAGAGACCAGGATCTGGAGAGGACTGCGAGCTTTGACTTATGGACAGAGATCAGGATCTGATGTGATCAACAACCTCGAAAGAAGAAGAAGAAGAAGAATATTAACGTAATGATGAAGAAATTAGCAGAGACTATGTGGAGAACAAGTTCAAAATAGCAACATCCAAGGCTGGAAAATGAAAAAAATATAAAAAGGGAAATGGAAAGGATGAAGATCAACATACTAGGAATGAGTAAAATTAGATGGACAGGTGCAGGAAAGATAAACTCTCATCATCATCATCATCATCAGGTGCCGTGCCGACTGGCGTTGACTATTATGCTTCTCCAGAGTACACGATCTTTCATGCAGGCCATCAGCTCGGTGATCTCTCACATCATCCTATCAGACTGTCCAGTATCATTTCTCTTGGTCTTCCTCTGGCTCTTCTTCCCTCTATTTTTCCTATTGTTATAATATTTTCAGTGCCCCCTCTTCTCACTTCATGTCCTATGAAAGTACATTGTCTTTCTCTTATCTTTTTGACAAGGTTTTTTGTCTCTCCAGCTCTTCTCATACATTCTTCATTAGTTATTTTTGCTATCCAGGGAGTTCGCAACATTCTTCTAATAAACCACATTTCTGCTGCTTCCAATGATTTTTGTGCAGACTTGCCTATTGTCCATGATTCACTTCCATATAACAATATAGGTTCAACATAGCATTTTAGGACTCTTTTTCGTACAGTCATTGATAAGGATGTGCTGACTAATATGTTTCTCATTCTCTGAAATGCAGTTTTTGCTTGGCCTGTTTTAATAATTTCATTATGTTTAACCTTGTCGAATGCTTTGATGTAATCAATGAAGCATGAGTGGAGATCTTTCTGTACTTCTAAAGCTCTTTCTGTTAGTGTTCGTAAAACATAAATGGCATTGTGTGTACCCACTACTTCAACAAATCCAAACTATTCATCTGGTATTTCCATTTTTATCTTTTTCCTTGTTCTTCTCATAATAATTCTCAGAAGTAGCCTCGTTATGTGACACAAGAGGCTGATAGTCCGGTGGTCATCACATTCTTTTGAACCTGGTTTCTTTGGTAGTGCTATAAATATGGATTTAAGCAGGTCACTGGGTTTATAACCACTGTTGTAAATGTCATTCAGTAACTTTATTATTTTTATTCCTATCTCCTCCAGCGATTCAATTTCTTCTATTGTTATATTATCAGGCCCAGTCGCTTTTCCTTTCTTCATGTGTTTGATGGCATCTATGATTTCATCTTCAAATATTGGTGGTCCATCACAGTTTTCAGTATCTGATGTTAATCCTGGTCTTTCTCCTGCATATAGCTCACCGATGTATTCTGTCCACCTGTCCACAATGTCTTCTTTTCCCATTAACAATTTACCTTCTTTTGATTTCAGGCATTCTGTGGTATATTTTGTTTTCCTGTCTGTGAGTTCACTAATTCGTTTGTGTATGTTTCTGCTGGCTTTATTATGAGACTCCTCTATCTGTCGGCACTGTTCATTTAACCACACTTCATTTGGTTATCTGCATTTGCGGCTTATTTCTTTATTTGTCCTGCTATATTTTTTTTTGGCTATTTTTAATCCTCCTCCTCCTCTTGTCCATCATTCCTAAGTTGTCGTCTGTCATCCATTTATTTTTAGGGGCTTCTTTTTCGGTGATTTTATCTCCTTAACAGTTTGGTGGATAGAATCTCTTAACATTTCCCATTGTTCATATATATTATTTATCTTTGCTATTGCATTGTATCTATTTGTTATAATAACTCTGTATGTTTCTCACTTTTCTGCATGCTTTCTTTAGATTTATTCTAATTTTTCCACATATTTGGTCGTGGTCACTACTGCAGTCAGCGCCTGGCATGGTTTTTGTTGTCAGTAATGCATTCTGGGATCGTTTGTTGATTAATATGTAGTCTGTCTGGTTAAGTCTTTTTGTCTGGGCTGCACCACGTTGCCAGTCTTTGAGGATGTTGTTTAAACCATGTGTTTCCTACAACCATGCTATGTATTCTTGCCCATTCAATTAATTTACTACTTCTATCATTCCTCTCTCCCCCAGTCCATAGTCACCAACGATGTTTGAAGTTCTTTCTTTACCAACTTTGGCATTACAATCTCCCATGACTATAGTAACTTCATGTGACTTTTTGTGTTTCAGGGCTGTCTCTGTGTCATTATAAAATAGCTGTACATCTTCTTCAGAACTTTCAGATGTTGGAGCGTACACTTGTATAATATTTATGTTCATTGGTCGTCCTTTCAGTTGGGCTAGCAGGACTCGGTCCGAGATGTTCAAATATCCTACAGTTGTCCTTGCTGTTTGTTCGTCAAATATTACTCCTACTCCTCGTTCATGTTTCTCACTTCCTGAATATATTATTGTATATTTTATCAGAGTTTATCTTCCCTGCACCTGTCCATCTAATTTCACTCATTCTTAATATCTTGATCTTTATCATTTCCATTTCCCTCTTTACATTTTCTAATTTTCCAGTGTGGAATAGAGTTCTAACATTCCATGTTGCTATTTTGAACTTGTTAGTTTTGCCACCAGTAGCTTGATGACGATATGGCATCACCTGTGGCTCGTGAGCTGCCCTACCGGACGAGGCTGTTCCAGAGGAACATCCATTAACGTCGTTCATGACAAATCTATTACTCTGAATACGCATAATTGTTCTTGGGAGCTACAACAGTGGTTTCACGTTGCATTCTGTCGGTTTGTGTACGGACTATCCGCTAGTCTTTGGACTCCCTGTCCTACCCGCAAGGCAGCGGGAGAGAGAGGTTTTAAGGCGCCTCTTATCTGCCTGGTATTCCCTTCACTGAGCACATGAGGCATTTTGTAGGAGTAGTAGAGCCACCTACCACCCGACCTCGCTCTCTGAGACTACAGCCAGTTGGTTCGCGCCTGCTTATTTATGTAAATCCTTATTCACAGGGATCCTCCATATCAGTAGGACTTTCACCATCCGCCACCTGTGACGCGCTGGGTTGGGGATGGTCGCCCCAGCTTTACCCAGCTGATAAATATACAATAATATATTCAGGCGGTAAGAAACATGAACGAGGGGTAAGAATAATATTTCACGAGCAAACGGCAAGGAAAGCTGTGGGGTATTTGAACATCTCGGACTGAGTCCTACTAGCCCAACTGAAAGGATAATCAATAAACATAAATATTATACAATTGTACGCTCCAACAGCTGATAGTACTGATGATATACAGTTATTTTATAATGACATAGAGACAGCCCTGAAACATACAAAAAGAAAGATATACAGCTATTTTATAATGACATAGAGACAGCCCTGAAACACACAGTCTCATGAAGTTACTATAGTCATGCGAGATTTTAATGCCAAAGTTGGTAGAGGAAGAACTTCAGACATCGTTGGCGATTATGGACTGGGAGAGAGGAATGACAGAATTAAATTAATTGAATAGGCAAAACTTCGTAGCATGATTGTAGGAAGCACTTGGTTTAAGCAAATTCTCCGAAGACTGGCAAGGCCGTGCAACCCAGACAGACAGACTTGTAACCAGAACAACTACGTATTAATCAACAAACGATTCTAGAATGCACTCATTCATTCATTCATCTGCATGTCCCTTTCGGAACTTTGCCTCCCAAACAGCACTCCTGTAGGCCTCTCGGTTGTGAGCAAGATGGCCTGCTGCTGCTGCGTCCATTTGCAGATCGTCAACGATTTCTTGCAGCCATCTTCGTTTTGGTCTTCCTCTTTTTCTTTTTCCCATTATGTATTCTTCCAATATGGTCTTCTCTAAATTATCATGACGTTTAATGTGTCCAAAATAAGTTTTCTCTCTTTAATCCTCTTTACTAGCCAGCCTTCTTCAATATTAAGCTCTTGTAGTATAGATATATTTGTTCTTTTTAGTGTCCACGATATTTGGAGAACTCTTCTGTAGCATTTACATTCAAAGGCATTTATGTGTTTCTCAGCTGTTTTGTTAAGTAGAATGCATTACTGACAACAAAAACCATGCCAGGAACTGACTGCAATAGTGACCACGGCCCAGTCTGTGGAAAAATTAGAATAAAGCTAAAGAAAGCATGCAGAACAGTGAGAAACATCAAACTTAATACAGAACTCCTTAAAAATGACTAAGAACTGTGAGAACAATACAAAGTTATTATAACAAATAGATACAATGCAATAGCAAAGATAAATAGTATAGATGAACAATGGGCAATGTTAAGAGATTCTATCCACCAAACTGTTAAAGGGGATAGTACCAACGAAAAAAAAGAAGCCCCAAGAATAAATTGATGACAGACAATATCTTAGGACTGATGGGCAAGAGAAGAGGTGTGAAAATAACCAAGAAAAATGTAGCAAGATACATCAAAAAATAAGACGCAAATACAGAAAAATAAAGGAAGTGTGGTTAAGTGAACAGTACAGATAAATAAATGACTCCCATAATAAAGACTGCAAAAACATGCACAAACGAATCAGTGAACTCACAGGCAGGAAAACAAAATATAGCACAGGATGCCTGAAATCAAATGAAGGTAAAATATTAATTGGAAAAGAAGACATTGTGAACAGATGGACAGAATACATTGGTGAGCTGTATGGAGAAGAAACTAAAAACTGTGATGGACCACCGATACTTGAAAATGAAATCATAGATGCCATCAAAAACATGAAGAAAGGAAAAGCGACTCGGCTTGATAATATAACAATAGAAGAAATTGAAGCGCTAGAGGAGATAGGAATAAAAATAATAACCAAGTTACTGCAGTGGTTATATGCCCAGTGACCTGCTTAAATCTATGTTTATAGCATTACCAAAGAAACCAGGTGCAAAGGAATGTGAAGATCACAGGACTATCTCTTGTTACATAACAAAGCCACTTCTGAGAATTATTATGAGAAGAAAAAGGAAAAAGATAAAAATGAAAATAGCAGATGAGCAGTTCGGATTTGTTGAAGTAAGGGGAACATGCAATGCCATTTATGCTTTGCGAACAATAACAGTAAGAGGTTTAGAAGTGCAGAAATATCTCTACTTCTGCTTCATTGACTACACCAAGGCACTCAACAAAGTTAAACGTGATAAGATTATTAAAATGTCTTAAGACATAAACATAAACGGCAAAGACTTGAGGATTGTAAAATATCTAGACTGGCAAGGCCGTGCAACCCAGACAGACAGACTTGTAACCAGAACAACTACGTATTAATCAACAAACGATTCTAGAATGCACTCATTCATTCATTCATCTGCATGTCCCTTTCGGAACTTTGCCTCCCAAACAGCACTCCTGTAGGCCTCTCGGTTGTGAGCAAGATGGCCTGCTGCTGCTGCGTCCATTTGCAGATCGTCAACGATTTCTTGCAGCCATCTTCGTTTTGGTCTTCCTCTTTTTCTTTTTCCCATTATGTATTCTTCCAATATGGTCTTCTCTAAATTATCATGACGTTTAATGTGTCCAAAATAAGTTTTCTCTCTTTAATCCTCTTTACTAGCCAGCCTTCTTCAATATTAAGCTCTTGTAGTATAGATATATTTGTTCTTTTTAGTGTCCACGATATTTGGAGAACTCTTCTGTAGCATTTACGTTCAAAGGCATTTATGTGTTTCTCAGCTGTTTTGTTAAGTAGAATGCATTACTGACAACAAAAACCATGCCAGGAACTGACTGCAATAGTGACCACGGCCCAGTCTGTGGAAAAATTAGAATAAAGCTAAAGAAAGCATGCAGAACAGTGAGAAACATCAAACTTAATACAGAACTCCTTAAAAATGACTAAGAACTGTGAGAACAATACAAAGTTATTATAACAAATAGATACAATGCAATAGCAAAGATAAATAGTATAGATGAACAATGGGCAATGTTAAGAGATTCTATCCACCAAACTGTTAAAGGGGATAGTACCAACGAAAAAAAAGAAGCCCCAAGAATAAATTGATGACAGACAATATCTTAGGACTGATGGGCAAGAGAAGAGGTGTGAAAATAACCAAGAAAAATGTAGCAAGATACATCAAAAAATAAGACGCAAATACAGAAAAATAAAGGAAGTGTGGTTAAGTGAACAGTACAGATAAATAAATGACTCCCATAATAAAGACTGCAAAAACATGCACAAACGAATCAGTGAACTCACAGGCAGGAAAACAAAATATAGCACAGGATGCCTGAAATCAAATGAAGGTAAAATATTAATTGGAAAAGAAGACATTGTGAACAGATGGACAGAATACATTGGTGAGCTGTATGGAGAAGAAACTAAAAACTGTGATGGACCACCGATACTTGAAAATGAAATCATAGATGCCATCAAAAACATGAAGAAAGGAAAAGCGACTCGGCTTGATAATATAACAATAGAAGAAATTGAAGCGCTAGAGGAGATAGGAATAAAAATAATAACCAAGTTACTGCAGTGGTTATATGCCCAGTGACCTGCTTAAATCTATGTTTATAGCATTACCAAAGAAACCAGGTGCAAAGGAATGTGAAGATCACAGGACTATCTCTTGTTACATAACAAAGCCACTTCTGAGAATTATTATGAGAAGAAAAAGGAAAAAGATAAAAATGAAAATAGCAGATGAGCAGTTCGGATTTGTTGAAGTAAGGGGAACATGCAATGCCATTTATGCTTTGCGAACAATAACAGTAAGAGGTTTAGAAGTGCAGAAATATCTCTACTTCTGCTTCATTGACTACACCAAGGCACTCAACAAAGTTAAACGTGATAAGATTATTAAAATGTCTTAAGACATAAACATAAACGGCAAAGACTTGAGGATTGTAAAATATCTATACTGGCAGCAGGAAGCAGCGATTCGATTTGATACTAAAACTGCAAATATCAACAAATAAATCAAGGGGTGTGACAAGGATGTGTACTATCTCCAGACCTTTTTTTTTCTCTGTACAGCGAGAATATTATAAGAACGATCATTACAGAACCAGGCATAAAAATTGGAGGATACAATATTAATAGCCTTCTGTATGCTGATGACACAGTACTGATAGCTGAGAACCAACAAGACCTGCAAAATCTCTTGGATAAAGTTGCCAAAGAAAGTGACTAGAAAGGCCTTATTTTAAACATAAAAAAGACAGAGACTATCGTTATATCTATAAAAAAAAAAAACAGAATCCACCAACATGCAGTATACAATTAAATGGAACTGTTCTAAAGCAGGTGCAGAAATTCAAATACCTTGGAGCAGTAATAACTTCAGATGGGAAATGCAGAACAGAAATTAGGAACAGAATAGGCCAAGCAAAGACTGCATTTCAGAGAATGAGAAACATATTATGCAACACATCCTTATCAATGACTGTTAGAAAACAAGTCCTAAAATGCTATATTGAACCTATTTTGTTATATGGAAGTGAATCATGGACAATAGGCAGGTCTGGATAAAAATCATTGGAAGCAGTAGAAATCTGGTTTAACAGAAGAATGTTGCGAATTTTCTAGACAGCAAAAATAACTAATGGAGGGTGTATGAGAAGAGCTGGAGAGACAAATAAAATATTGTCAAAAAGGAAGATAGATAGATAGATAGATAGATAGATAGATAGATAGATAGATAGATAGATAGATAGATAGATAGATAGATAGATAGATAGATAGATAGATAGATGTACTTTCACAGGACATGCAATGAGAAGAGGGGGCATTGAAAATGCTATAACAACAGCAAAAATAGAGGGAAAAAGAGCCAGGGAAAGATCAAGAGAAATGATTCTGGACAGTCTGACGAGATGGTGTGAGAGAAGATCATCAAATTAGCTAATGGCCTTAATGAATGATCATGTACTCTGGAGAAGCATAATAACCAACGCCAGTCGCCACGGCACATGATGATGATGATGATGATGATGATGATGATGATGATCGGGGAACAGTATTAACAAAACGATGAAGAAATTAGCAGAGACTATCTAGGGATCAAATCACGAGGTATTAAAATACGATATAGATAATAGATATACATAGGAAGAATTAGCTCAAAACTAATGATGTGACAGCTCCAGCAAAGCAGCCAAAAGCAGCCTTAACAAATTAGAGAAGTTCACTGAAAATTATTACAGCCCCAATGAAAACACCACCAATAAAAGAGTTGGAGAGCATAACACAAACCCAACACCAAGAAGACATGAGAGAGCTGAACAACACTACTACAAGCAGGGAAATGCAAAAAGATGAAACGAACACTACCTGAATGATCGTATATACAACCAAGACAAAGGTGAGCTAAAGAAATAACTTAAGATCCTAAAATAGGACTCAACCCCCCCCCCCTTTTCTTTTTCCTCTCTCTCTATCTATCTATCTATCTATCTATCTATCTATCTATCTATCTATCTATCTATCTATCTATCTATCTATCTATCTATCTCTCTCTCACACACACACCACACCACACCACACCACACCACACCACACACAAAGGTAAGCCTCTACAATCGTTGCAGAATTGCGAGATTAACTCCCAGGCATACAGAAAACACTCAAACAGTAAAACGAAATACAAGTGATAGCAACGGATTACATACAAAAATCTATCCAAAAAAAAAAGACTAGCTATAAATATACACAAATGGATCAGCTATAAACGCCTCTGACAACAGAGGTGGAGGCATATTTATAAAATCTAATTTATTGTCTGTTTCTTTAGTTGTTTTCCAGCTTTTGCATCCATAAATGAGGGTGGATATTACATTTGAATTGAATAATCTTCTTTGTGTATGATACTGCTAGTAATCGGTACTAGAACCATTCTGTAGTTTGACTCGAATATTAGCAGTAGTTTATACTTGAAACTGCTTGCATATCTCTCTCTCTGAACCTTAAGTGCCCAGGGCACATGGGGCTTCCGCAAGGGTTTTCCACAAATGCCTGTCTTTCGCCTTTTTTTCTGCTCTTGCCCATGTGAGCCCTCTATTGCTCAACATCCTTTCTGTTGTTCTTCTCCATGTCTCTTTTGGTCTACCCTTACTTCTGCTCCCCTGTGGTGTCCATCTTAGTGCTATTTTTGGTAGTGAGTTGTCAGTCATTCGGAGCACATGTCCCAACCACCGCCAGCGTCTTTCCTCAATAATTGTTGTCAGTGGTTTCATCTGCATTTCTGCCAATAAGATGTTATTTCTTATGGTGTTTGGCCAAAATATTTTTTTAATTCTACGTAAACATTTAGTCTGGAAAGAATTCAACTTGTTTTCTATGGTTTTGGTGATTTTCCAGCATTCACTACCATAGAGTAGTACACTTAGAACATTACTCTTAAATATCCTGATTTTCATATTTATGCTTAGTTTATTTGATTTCCATATGTTCTGTAGCATTGCAAAAGCCTGGTTTGCTCTAGTAAGTCTGCTGTTGATGTCCTCTGTGCTGTCTCCATTTTCTACTACTCTGCTGCCAAGGTATACAAATTCGTTGACCTCCTCCGTGTGGTACCCGGGATCTGCAAAGAATAGGACCACTGTACCCTACCATGCATGATCGTAAAAGGCGACTAAGGAGGGTTCAGCATAGGGCCAGCAACCCTATCTGGTAAAAAACTATCAGACTGCTACAGAAACAGAAGCTTGCATATACTTGATTGAAAACAATGACTTTGAGACTTGCCTTGAGATCTAAGGTAGTGACTTGAGACTTGACTTTATTAACTTTTAAGACTTTACTCGTAGCTGCTTGCAAAGAGTTGAGATTTGACTTGGGACTGACGGTATTTACTAGAGACTTGACATGAAGGACTCCACTGCATCCCGTATGTTTTTAATCCAACAATTGACAACGAACTGCATTTGTTTAGTTTATACTACATATTACACTTAGCAGAAAGTTCACCATCCAGTTTTTACTATATATTACACTTAGCAGAAAGCTCAGCATCCAGAAAATAAACAAAAACCTTTCATTTACTGGCTCTTTTTACACAACTCATTCAGCTTGGCTTACACATTTGGCACGAATTTAATAAAACTAGTAGTTGTTGTCGGGACAGTAATTTAGATTGAAGAAACAAAAATGTGAACCAATGATATGCCTCTAAATTCAACGGTTGCTGCAAAATGTGGCGATGGAACATCATCATCATCATCATGTGCCGTGCCGACTGGCGTTGGCTATTATGCTTCTCCAGAGTACGCTATCCTTCATGCAGGCCATCAGCTCAGTTGGTGATCTCCTCTCACACCATCCCGTCAGACTGTCCAGTATCATTTCTCTTGGTCTTCCTCTTGATCTTCTTCCTTCTATTTTTCCTGTTGTTATAATATTTTCAATGCCCCCTCTTCTCATTGCATGTCCTATGAAAGTACATTGTCTCTCTCTTATCTTTTTGACAAGGTTTTTTGTCTCTCCAGCTCTTCTCCTACATTCTTCATTAGTTATTTTTGCTGTCCAGGGGATTCGCAACATTCTTCTAATAAACCACATTTCTGCTGCTTCCAATGATTTTTGTGCAGACTTGCCTATTGTCCATGATTCACTTCCATATAACAAGATAGGTTCAATATAGCATTTTAGTACTCGTTTTCTAACATTCATTGATAAGGATGTGTTGGTCAATATGTTTCTCATTCTCTGAAATGCAGTCTTTGCTTGGCCTATTCTGTTCCTAATTTCTGTTCTGCATTTCCCATCTGAAGTTATTACTGCTCCAAGGTATTTGAATTTCTGCACCTGCTTTAGAACAGTTCCGTTTAATTTAATACTGCATGCTGGTGGATTCTGTTTCTTAGATATAACCATAGTCTCTGTCTTTTTGATGTTCAAAGTAAGGCCTTTCTGTTCACTTTCTTTGGCGACTTTATCCAAGAGATTTTGCAGGTCTTGTTGGTTCTCTGCTATCAGTACTGTGTCGTCAGCATACCGAAGGTTGTTAATATTGTATCCTCCAATTTTTATGCCTGGTTCTGTGATGATTGTTCTTAGAATATTCTCGCTGTACAGAGAAAAAAGGTCTGGAGATAGTACACATCCTTGTCGCACCCCTTGTTTTATAGGTTGATATTTTCCAATGGAACATAGAAGATCATAAATATTTTAGAGTGCGAAACTATAAAAATATTCAGTATGGTAACACTGAAACTAGAAATATTTCAGCTTGGACAAACACGCAGTAATTATAGTGTTGGAAAATATATTTCAGAATAGGAAACTATCAAAAGATTTTAGTCGTTAAAACACATCGCATCTTAGTCGTATAAACACATCGCCTCTTAGTTGTTAAAACACATCGCCTCTTAGTCGTATAAACACATCGTCTCTTAGTCGTATAAACACATCGCCTCTTAGTTATATAAACACATCGCTTCTTAGTCGTATAAACACATCGCATCTTAGTCGTATAAGCACATCGCCTCTTAGTCATATAAACAAATCGCTTCTTAGTCGTATAAACACATCGCCTCTTCCTTTTTCTCCCCCAACCTCCTTTTTCCCAGCCCCTTCTCTGACTGACTCTCTCTCTGTCTCTCTCTCTCTCTCTCTCTCTCTCTCTCTCTAATTTAATTAGATGGAGCAAAAATAATGGCATGATTATAAACACGATAAAACAAAATCAATGCTCATAACAACAAGACAGAAACTACAAAACGCAACAAAAACAACACTTCGGCTCTGTACAGAAACATCACAGATAGAAAACGTTAGCGAGCACAAAACACTAGGTCTTATTATTGACCAACATCTGACCTGGAACTCTCATGTGCAATATCTAAATAAACTCATCGCACAAAAAGTATACCAGTTAGCCAAAAGTAAGGACTTCATCGATCAAGACATACGGAAGACATACTACATACAAACACATTTAGACTACTGCTCAACAGTCTGGAATGGTTGCTCAGTGTCAAATACAAAGAGGCTTTGCTCACTCCAAAAGCGAGCAGTAAAGCTTATTAGTGACAAAGATCAAGCACAAACAACTAACCATCACAAACGTATCAAAATACTACCTCTTAAGAACAGGTTCCTCTTCAACAAAGCCAAGTTAGTACATCAAATTCTTTCACGGCATGCCCCGCCTTATCTATGGAGCCTGTTTAAATTTAGCCCAAAGTGCAGCCAACGCTTGAACAACATAAGTCTTCCAAAACCTAGACTTGATCTTTACAAGAAAAGCTTTAGTTATTCTGCTGCTCATCTTTGGAATGCCCTCCCATCCTGTATAAAAAAATATAAATTATACTCCTTCCTACAACTACAAGCTTTCCCCAATATCTATTTGATGTCGACCACATGCCTCCATGAATTATAAAATTTAAAAGTTATCTTAAACTGCTCTTACAGACACCGAATACAATTAATTGTTTTCTGAATAGTCCCGAAAATCTTGTTTAGTAGATAGTCATTTATAATGTATGTAGTTACTTCTGTACTGAGTGAATGTTTAAGAGCGAAACATAAATGTTATATTTTATTTTATGTCTCTCAGCTTCAGTGTTAGTTATGTTTGTTATATGAACATCATATTTGTAGAATGTCTGGAATAGAGTGAAAGATGTATGATAAAAGGCAGAATGTCAGACGGTCCTGCGTGCCCAATTCTTAACCCTTTTGAAATAAAGATCAATCAATCAATCAATCAATCAGTCTCTCTCTGATATTCATACCCTGTCATAAAACTGCCACCCTCTGGAAGGTAAAACCGAATAAAATTATTATGAGGGAGGCAGACCAGCACTGGTCATTTTCTAAGTCGTCTTGGAATCGCAATCATAAAGTTGATATGTGTGATTTCTGGGTTGCAGCCCACTTGATCTTGGCCAGAAACGGCTGTGTTGGTAAGATGTCGCAACATTAGCTTGGTAAGATGTCGCAACATTAGCTTGGAAGGTGTTGCAACATTAGCTTGGCAAATGTGTAGGTACATGACTATGTATTTATGTTTCAGATTAGACACGTGCTCTGAACTAGGTCACGCTGGCAAAATGGTGGAAATGTTTGGCGACACAAGATTACACATCGGCGATGTTGCTGTGATTAGTTTCTACTTTTTCTTTATTCTCTTTGTAGGTCTGTGGGTAAGTCGAGAAGAGTTTTATTTGTGTGAATTGAGTTTTTGAATTCAGAACAGTTACTAGAAAGATTCAGTCGATAAATCAAGGGCGCGCGCGCACACACACATACGAGAGAGAGAGAGAGAGAGAGAGAGAGAGAGAGAGAGTGAGAGAGAGTGCTCATGAGCGAGTAGAGATTGGAGGATGGAGAGAACGTGCTCAGTGAACGAGCAGAGAGTGTTGATTAGTGGAGGATGGAGAGAGTGTGCTTTGTGAAGGAGTAGAAAGTGTTGATTAGTGGAGGATTGAGAAAATTGGTTGATATTTTAAAAATGGAGAGTCAGTTGATGGAGAGATCCTTCTGATAAGTAGATATTGGAGAGAGTCAGTAAGAAGTATACAGAGTCAGTTGGTAAGTAGGGAATATACATTGTCAGTTGGCAAGTAGGAAGTATGCAGAGTCAATTGGTAAGTAGGAAGTATGCAGAGTCAATTGGTAAGTAGGAAGTATACAGAGTCAGTTGACAAGTAGGAATTATACAGTCAGTTGGCAAGTAGGAAGTATGCAGAGTCAATTGGTAAGTAGGAAGTATGCAGAGTCAGTTGGTAAGTAGGAAGTATACAGAGTCAGTTGACAAGTAGGAAGTATACAGAGTCAGTTGGCAAGTAGGAAGTATGCAGAGTCAATTGGTAAGTAGGAAGTATACAGAGTCAGTTGACAAGTAGGAAGTATACAGAGTCAGTTGGCAAGTAGGAAGTATGCAGAGTCAATTGGTAAGTAGGAAGTATACAGAGTCAGTTGGCAAGTAGGAAGTATGCAGAGTCAATTGGTAAGTAGGAAGTATACAGAGTCAGTTTGTAAGTAGGAAGTATACAGAGTCAGTTGGCAAGTAGGAAGTATACAGAGTCAGTTGGTAAGTAGGAAGTATACAGAGTCAGTTGACAAGTAGGAAGTATACAGAGTCAATTGGCAGGTAGGAAGCTGACAGAGTCAGTTTGATGAGTAGGAAGTAAACAGTTAGTTGGCAAGTAGGTAGTATACAGAGTCAGTTGACAAGTAGGAAGTATACAGAGTTATTAGGTAAGTAGGAAGTATACAGAGTCAGTTTGATGAGTAGGAAGAAACAGTTAGTTGGCAAGTAGGTAGTATACAGAGTCAGTTGACAAGTAGGAAGTATACAGAGTTATTAAGTAAGTAGGAAGTATACAGAGTCAGTTGACAAGTAGGAAGTATACAGAGTCAGTTTGTAAGTAGGAAGTATACAGAGTCAGTTAGTAAGTAGGAAGTATGCAGAGTCAGTTGACAAGTAGGAAGTATACAGAGTCAGTTGACAAGTAGGAAGTATACAGAGTTATTAGGTAAGTAGGAAGTATACAGAGTCAGTTGGCAAATAGGAAATTGACAGAGTCGTTTTGGTAGGTAAGAAGTATAGAGTCTGTTAGTAAGTAGGAAGTATAGAGTCTGTTAGTAAGTAGGAAGTATAGAGTCTGTTAGTAAGTAGGAAGTATAGAGTCTTTTAGTAAGTAGGAAGTATAGAGTCTGTTAGTAAGTAGGAAGTATAGAGTCTGTTAGTAAGTAGGAAGTATGCAGAGTCAGCAGATAAACTGAGAGTGGAAAAGTTGGTTAATAAGTAGAAAGAGAGAAACAGCAGTTACGTTACGAGGTACGAGATACTGTAGTTCGTTGCAACGCTGTTCTCTCGTGGGTAGATGGCTGCTCATCCTACCAGATTCCATGGTTCGAATCTCAGGTAATTCTCTTGTGATTTTTCTTCTTCTAGTGTCTCACTAAAGTGCTTTGTCTATGATTTTTTTCGAGGTCTAATAATACAAAACTGTGTTCTGTTACTTTACTGTATGAACACCTCATTGTTCCTATTTATTAAAAATGTGTTTCAGTTAAGTTGAAAGTGGAAAGAGCTGGTTGATAAGTTGAAAGTGGAAAGAGCTGGTTGATAAGTTGAAAGTGGAAAGAGCTGGCTGATAAGTTGAAAGTGGAAAGAGTTGATTGATAACCTGGAAATGGTGAGATCCTGCTGATAAAGTAGATATGAATGAGGAGAGGTAGTTTGTGTGTAGAAAGTAGAGAGAGTTAATAGCTAATATGAATGAGGAGAGGTAGTTTGTGTGTAGAAAGTAGAGAGAGTTAATAGCTAAACTGAGAACAGGAAAAATCAGTTGGTAAACAGAGTTGAGAGAAAGTCAGAGATAAACTGAAAATGGAAAGAGTCATTTAACAAGTTAATAATAGGCAAAGTCAGTTGTTCAGTTAGAAGTGGAAAGATCATACTGATAAGTTAATGATAGATAAAGTCAGTTGTTCAGTTAGAATTGGAAATACCATGCTGATAAGTAGAGACTAGGTTAATAACTTAGAAATGCAAAAAAAGCAAGGTTATACTTTTACAGAAAAATTTTTTAAAATTGCTTCTTCTTCTTCTTCTTTCTTCTTTTCTTTTGTTTTTTTCTTCTTCTTCTTCTTTCCTTCTTCTTTCTTCTTCTTCCTTCTCCTTTTCCTCCTCCTCATCTTCTTTCTCTCTCTCTCTCTCTCTTCTGTCTTATATATGCACATCTATCTAAATTTGCCTACCTTTATACAGATGACGATAAAATCAGGCACGAGATGTGCATGCAAATTCTGGAAGCAAATCATGTTTTTTCTGTGTTTTCTGTATCTTCAGAAATTACATAATTTATTCTTTACAGCAGGCGACGGCACACACACGCACACGTGTGTATGTATGAACAAGTATACACACAAGTGAAATGTCTGTCAGTTCTATGTAACCTGAGGTCAGGATTTCCAAGAGACATTTTGTAAGGTGGCACAGCCTGCCCCTCCATCCCCCACTTATTTGTTTTAATTTAATATGGGTCCCCTCAAGCTATTTGGACCTGCTATTAAGACAAGTAAACCTCATAGTGATGCACAGTAAGAATCAACTTCTCATAGGGCCTGCCTGATATAATAGCTTAAGTATTTATTTGTGTTTACTTCAAAACGTAGGGAATAAGTCCTTTTTGTGTGCACCATACACTTGGAACTCTTTATGGCTATGTGACATCAACCAAGTTACTGAATGACATATGCCAAGTGACCTGCTTAAATCCATGTTTATAGCACTACCAAAGAAACCAGGTGCAAAGGAATGTAATGACCACCGGACTATCAGTCTCTCATGTGACATAACAAAGCCACTTCTGAGAATTATTATGAGAAGAACAAGGAAAATGATAAAAATGGAAATAGCAGATGAACAGTTTGGATTTGTTGAAGGAAAATGAACACATAATGCCATTTATGCTTTACGAACACCAAAAGAAAGAGCTTTAGAAGTACAGGAAGATCTCCACTCACGCTTCATTGATTACACCAAGGCATTCAACAAGGTGAAACATGATGAAAGTATTAAAATGCTTGAAGACATAAACATAGATGGCAAAGACTTGAGGATTGTAAAACATCTATACTGGCAGCAGGAAGCAGAGATCTGAGTTAAAACATAAAACTGGAAAAGATACAAGGAGTGTGACAAGGATGTGTACTATATCCAGATCTTCTTTCTCTGTACAGCTAGAATATTCTAAGAACAATCATTACAGAACCAGGTGTACAAGTCGGAGGATACAATATTAACAACCTTCAGTGTGCTGATAACACAATACTGATAGTTGAGAACCAACAAGACCTGCAAATATCTTGGATAAAGTGGCCAAAGAAAGTGAATAGAAAGGCCTTACTTTAAACATAAAAAAAGACAGAGACTATCGTTATATCTATAAAAAAAAAAAAAACAGAATCCACCAACATGCAGTATAAAATTAATTGGAACTATTCTAAAGCAGGTGCAGAAATTCAAATACCTTGGAGCAGTAATAACTTCAGATGGGAAATGCAGAACAGAAATTAGAAACAAAACAGGCCAAGCAAAGACTGCATTTCAGAGTGAGAAACATATTATGCAACACATCCTTATCAATGACTGTTAGAAAACAAGTCCTAAAATGCTATTTTGAACTTTTATATGGAAGTGAATCATGGACAATAGGCAGGTTTGCACAAAAGTCATTGGAAGCAATAGAAATGTGGTTTATTAGAAGAATGTTGTGAATTTCCTGGACAGAAAAAATAACTAATGGAGAATGTTTGAGAAGAGCTGGAGAGACAAAAAAAATCTTGTGAAAAAAGTAAGAGAGAGACAATATATTTTCATAGGACATGCAATGAGAAGAGGGGGTATTGAAAATATTATAACAACAGGAAAAATAGAGGGAAAAAGAGCCAGGGGAAGATCAAGAGAAATGATACTGAACAGTTTGATAAGATGGTGTAAAAGAAGATCACTAGAATATTTCTGATGTTATATGACATCGCAACAGCAGCAGGCCATCTTGCTCACAACCGAGAGGCCTACAGGAGTGTTGTTTGGGAGGCAAAGTTCCGCAAGGGACATGCAAATGAATGAATGATATATGACATCTAAACACCACTAGAATGTTTCTGTAACACACAATAATTAGTCTATAGCCATACAACTATACACAAAGCACTGCAGTAACGCTGTGATACCAAAATGTATAAACTAGGAAAAATGTAGGAACAGCTTTATTATTTAGCAATAATACACTTGTGACATTTCAGCGGGAGCTTTTTTTCAAACAAAGATTTTTTCATTTTTAATTGTTTTGTTAACATCAAATTAATGTAAATCTGTACTTTGCCTCCTCTCTCTGATTCTTTGTCTTATTTGTTCTTGTTTAACAAAGGCTCGCTCTGAAACGTCACAAGTGTGTTATCGTTAAATAATAAAGCTGCTCCTACTTTTTCCCTAGTTAATACATTTTAGAATGTTTCTGATATTATATGACATCTACACATCACTAGAATATTTCTGACATTATGTGATCTGTACACATCACTAGAATATTTCTGTTGTTGTATATGACATTTACACATTACTAGAATATTTCTGTTGTTGTATATGACATGTACACATCACTAGAATATTTCTGTTGTTGTGTATGACATGTACACATCACTAGAATATTTCTGTTGTTGTGTATGACGTGTACATTATGATCAGACTATTTCTGATATCCTTGTGTGCTGAAAACTTAGCAGTCTATAATTTCATAACTTTTCTCACTATAGACATCACGAAAAAATAGAGGCAGTGCTGGAGGCTACTTTCTAGCTGGTAGAAACATGCACTGGGTGCCGGTAGGTGACACTAGTTTGTTTTGTGACACTATCATGTTGACAGTGATGACATCTGTCATGTTGTTTTGACATCTTTCATGGTGTTGCTTGTGATGACATTTGTTTTTTGCTGTTTGTGAATGTTTATTTTACAAAGTGAATATACTTCTAACTGGTCGTGAGATTTGGACATATTGTGTTCTTATATCATAATTTTGTTGATCTTTGCAAGTGTGGGCAGTATGACTGTGTGGCATGCCTCACCAAAAAAGAAAAAAAAAGCTCAAAGTAAAAGGACACAAATATAATCAGGAGTGTGCTTATTATAGACATGTATCTAACACTACAAGGATAACAAGAACAACAGAGAGGATGTTAAACAGTAGAGTAAACCTGAGTAAAAGCGGAAAAAAAGGCAAAGGACAGACATTTATGGAAAACCCTTGCAGAAGCCCCATTTGTCCTGGGAACTTAAGGTTCAGAGAGAGAGAGATCTAATACTACAAGAATAACAGCCAAAACAAAAAAGAGAAAATTTTTTTAAATTAGCTCAAAGTAAAAGGACATAATCTGAAGGACACACAATAGTGTATAAGTATACAACTATACATGAAGTACTGCAGTAAAGCTGTGATATCAAAATGTATAAACTAAGAAAAAAAGTAGGAGCAGCTTTATTACTTAATTATTACAAAGTTGTGACGTTTCAGCGTGGCCTTAATCATACAAAAACATAAAGGATGATGAAGAAATAGAGAGATGAGATAAAGTATAGATTCACATCTATCTCTTCCACCCCTTCTTACTTTTCAAACTTCCTCACATCATCACTCTGTAACTCGTCTTCCCCAATCATCTGTTTCAACTTCTCCTAGCTAGGTCAGTATTGTATCACTCTCTCCCTCCTCCTTGGTTCCCCATCCACCACCCCCAGTTACAACCCTCCAACCACATATCACAAGTCTCTATTTAAACAGTCTCCACGTTCTACTAAATCCATTCCTGACACACACCGCCGGACAAGTCACACCTTACAATTTACAGCTAAGTACTCTTTTAAAAAAAATTTTTTTTTTAAAAATAGTATTCATGTAAATCTATACTTTATCTCCTCTCTCTATTTCTTCCTCCTGTATGTTTTTGTATGATTAAGGCTCATGCTGAAACGTCACAACTTTGTAATAATTAAGTAATAAAGCTGCTCCTACTTTCTCCTATTTTATGCATTCACCAAATACTATTACCGAAATATAACAACAATATGAGATGAAATGCTTAAGAAAAATGGTAAACAAGACAAGAAGGGATCAAGTGTGAAATGAAATAATCTGGAAATTAGTGGAAACACCTGTCAAAGCTACATAAAAAATCAGAGAATTAACTGGTATGGGGACTGAATACACATGATTCCAGAAGATCCAGCTGCATGTGCATACAACTCAAAAAACATCTGGAAATATAGTATGAGGACAACCAATGAAAAAAAATGGATAGATGAGATGAAAGACACCCTGAGGAAACATAACGTGACAGCTACCCAGGCCTCTCACCTTGCTCTGAAATAATGTCTGAAACTTCATGTGACACTAATGGCATAAGCAGACTGATAAGAAGAAGAAGATGAAGATGAAGTTTTTACCAGGTTTTGTCTTTTTGAGTCATGCACTTTTGGTTATTTATGGAATTTTATTACACATCTAAATAGAGTGCATGTTGTTTCTCATTTGATTTTCAAAGATTGAATTCTGCATTAGCATCAGTCTCGAGACACAAAGACTGAATTCTGCATTAGCCTAAGTCTGCAGACACAAAGATTGAATTCTACATTAGCATCAGTCTGTAGACACAAAGATTGAATTCTGCATTAGCATCAGTCTGTAGACACAAAGATTGAATTCTACATTAGCATCAGTCTGTAGACACAAAGAATGAATTCTGCATTAGCATCAGTCTGTAGACACAAAGATTGAATTCTGCATTAGCATCAGTCTGCAGACTAATGTGGCATCTTCTCCCCATGAATTTCTTTTTATTATCTGAGTTAACGTGTTTCTCTCCATGAATTTCTTTTTATTATCTGGGTTAACTTGTTTCTCCTCATGAATTTCCTTTTATTATCTGAGTTAACTTATTTCTCTCCACGAATTTCTTGTTATTTTCTGAGTTAACTTGTTTCTCCCATGAATGTTTTATTGGTTGAATTAAGTTTCTGTCTATGAATTTTTGATTATTTGAATTAATTTGTTTCTTCTCATGAATTTTTTGATTGTTTGAATTAAATTATATCTCCCCATGAATTTTTTTATTGTTTGAATTAATTTATTTCTCCCAATGAAATTTTTTATTGCATGAATTAAATTATATCTCCCCATGAATTTTTGATTGTTTGAATTAACTTTTTCAGTTATTTAATCATATGAAAGATTGCAAATTTTTTGTTTCTTTGGTTTGCAAAAAGTAAATCTGTACCAGATCATGAAAGGAAAGAAAGATAAAACTGTCAAAGCTTGACAAACTTTCACACTGGTTAGAAGACAACAGAAAAAATGGCTTTTAACTGCAGGGTTAGAGACGATACAGAGCTTGCAGTTGATCTTTAGGAAATAGCTATTTCAAAGAAAGAGTCAGATCTTCCTCAACTTGAAATATTATTCCATCCTTTTATCAACTTGAAATGTTACTGAATTCATCCTTTTTTAATATGTCCTTCCTATTGGGTTTCACCTACAAGTTTTACATATAGATAATGTTTTCTTTACAAAATTGGTAATCTTTTTTGTAATACATTTTTTCACAGTTGTCCACTTCTCTTTTTGATGCTGAGAAAAGTAAACTAACCTTTCACTTAGCTGCATCAGAGTATGTTCTCATCTTGCCACCCAACATTAAACTGTAAAATTATAACAAGCAGAAAATGTAAAAAGTGCCTGGGGATTTTCTGGCAATAAGCAAACACCCTGTTTTCCCTTCATATTTGCTTCATTGCCATGACTGATGATAGCCACAATAATGTGCTGTGATGATAATGATTTTATGCAATTTCTTACAGGTAGGTGCCTCTCTGTTTGCCAGCAACATTGGCAGTTTACACTTTGTAGGACTTGCTGGGTCAGGAGCTGCAGCTGGGATTTCTATTGCAAATTATGAACTTAATGTAAATATCTTTCAAAAGTCTCACAAAATACAGATAAATAATTATAAAGAGAGAGATATGGTTATAAAGACAGACAAATAATTATACTGTTCAAAAAGAGAAACACAACACTACTGTAGTCGTAATGGACACAAAATTTCAAACTTTATCAAAATTTTATTTTATGGAATTAATGTTTAAATCTTGGCATGAAGAAACTTTAAGACTTTAACAATGAAATGATGTTCATTAAATTTGGTTTGGACCTTTATTCTTTGCCTCCATTTCAGTAAGGTGTATAGCCTACTTGTATCAGAGAACAACATCTCTTTGACATGGATCCGATTAGCCATTAGATCTGTTGTTGTGGGATGGCAGTCCACTCTTCCCGCAGTGCAAGAGACAAGTATCAGAGATTGGTTGTTGCCACGTCTCACTGCAGGACTTGTCTGTTGAGTTAATCCCATAAGTGTTCTATTGGGTTCATGTCTGATGACATGGATGGCCATGGAATGGTCTGGACATTGTTGTCAGCAAGGAACTGGGTGGTGAGTTGTGCCATGTGAGGTCAAGCATTATCCTGCTGAAAAATTGACCCTGGTGCAGCCAGAAGTGGAAGACGTGAAGATGAAGAATTTTAGCGAAGTATCATTGGCATTCAGGCATCTTTCAGTTTGCAATAGGTCCCTTCTTCCCATGAAGCTGATTGTCCCCCACCCCAGTACACCTCCACCACCATGTCGAGGAGCCTCATCCACGCAATTCTGTGCGTAGAGCTCATTGACTCTGCAGTAAACTCTTCTCCATCTATCATGTCACTGGAGCAGAAAGAATGATTCATCATATACCAAACCCTTCTCCAAACATTCGCAATGATCCATTGACGGTGCTAGTTTGTCCACTGCAGTCGGTTCTGGAGATGCTGGTCTGTAAGCACAGGAACTCTGTAGGGTCTTCTAGCCCAAAGACTAGCATCATACAACCAGTTCCTGCAAATTTGATCTGAAATTCAATGAGCTGCTGTCATTGACTAGGCTGTTGAGGATGCAGATGCAAATCGATTCCTGAGGTGACGCAGCTGTAAGAAGCAGTCTTTGGCAGGAATTGTGACTATGGGTATTCCACTGTGCAGCTGGTCTGCAACTGAGCCAGTTTCTTGAAATCATCTTCAAAGGTGACTAATGGTGCTTCTCATCATCATCATGTGCTGTGCCGACTGGCGTTGGCTATTATGCTTCACCAGAGTACACGATCCTTCATGCAGGTCATCAGCTCAGTTGGTGATCTCCTCTCACACCATCCTGTCAGACTGTCCTGTATCATTTTTCTTGGCCTTCCTCTTGATCTTCTTCCTTCTGTTTTTCCTGTTGTTATAATATTTTCAATGTCCTCTCTTCTCATTGCATGTCCTATGAAAGTACATTGTCTCTCTCTTATCTTTTTGACAAGATTTTTTTGTCTCTCCAGCTCTTCTCATACATTCTTCATTAGTTACTTTTGCTGTCCAGGGGATTCGCAACATTCTTCTAATAAATCATATTTCTACTGCTTCCAATGATTTTTGTGCAGACCTGCCTATTGTCCATGATTCACTTCCATATAACAAGATAGGTTCAGTATAGCATTTTAGGACTCATTTTCTAACAGTCATTGATAAGGAAGTGTTGCATAATATGTTTCTCATTCTCTGAAATGCAGTATTTGCTTGGCTTATTCTATTCTTATTTTCTGTTCTGCATTTCCCATCTGAAGTTATTACTTTTTTTTTTTTTTTACATATAACCATACTTACTTTTTTTTTTTTAACATATAACCATAGTCTCTGTCTTTTTGATGTTAAAAATAAGGCCTTTCTGTTCACTTTCTTTGGCGACTTTATCCAAGAGATTTTGCAGGTCTTGTTGGTTCTCAGCTATCAGTACTGTGTTGTCAGCATACTGAAGCTTGTGTATCGACCAATTTTTATGCCTGGTTCTTGGTGATGATCATTCTTAAGAATATTCTAGCTGTACAGAGAAAAAAGGTCTGGAGATAGTACACATCCTTGTCGCACCCCTTGTTTTATAGGTTGATATTTTCCAGTTCTATTTTCAACTCAATTGCTGCTTCTTGCTGCCAGTATAGATGTTTTACAATCCTCAGGTCTTTGCCGTCTATATTGATATCTTCAAGCATTTTAATAATTTCATTATGTTTCACTTTGTCAAATGCCTTGGTGTAATCATTGAAGCATAAGTAGAGATCTTTCTGTACTTCTAAAACTCTTTCTGTTAGTGTTCGTAAAGCATAAATAGCTTTTTGTGCTCCTTTTCCTTCAACAAATCCAAACTGTTCATCTGGTATTTCTATTTTTATCTTTTCTTTGTTCTTCTCATAATAATTCTCAGAAGTAGCTTCGTTTTGTGACACAAGAGGCTGATAGTCCGGTGGTCGTCACATTCCTTTGCACCTGGTTTCTTTGGTAGTGCTATAAACGTGGATTTAAGCAGGTCACTGGGCATATAACCAGTGTTGTAAATGTCATTCAGTAACTTGGTTATTATTTTTATTCATGTATCCTCTAGTGCCTCTATTTCTTCTATTGTTATATTATCAGGTCCAGTCGCTTTTCCTTTCTTCATGTGTTAGATGGCATCTATGATTTCATCTTCAAGTATTGGTGGTATCAGGTGAATATTGTGACTGTTGGACTTGAGGAATGTGGTGCTTTACAAGAAACTGCTACATAAGTTGCAACACATGAGCAGGCATGTTGTCATGGTGGAGTTGCCACTCACCACTCTTGATTGTCTGACCTGATGAAACATATTCCAATTCATTGTAATAAAAAAAAAAACCAGGCACCTCTGTCTTGAAATTTCTGCGGCTCTGTCATGCTTTTGGGTCAGGAGACGCCGGGGTCTTCCACTATGAAGATTTATCCTTACTTTCAGGATCATACCCATAAACCTATGATTCATCTCCAGCTATGATTGTTTTTCAAAAGTTTTCATCATTGTCAATGCATTCAAGCAGGTCATGAGCAGCTGAAACATAAGTCTGTTTTGGTTATCCAGTTTTTCCGATATGATATTTGCAATGAACAGATTCAGATACCTAAGAACAAAGAACTAATGTAAACAAAGTAGACAAGATGGGAACACATGACTTTTACCACATGTGCAGTATATGCCAAGGTCAGTCTGTGTCTATTCCCTTCAGGTTGTGTCAGTCAGTTCCAGATTTATGACCTCAGTCTGGATACTTCTTGATCACATCATATATAATACAGACTGAACACAACAGACATAAATAAATGGTTATACATAAGGATAAATGGCTACTCAGATGTACAAAATATGATATATGGTCATACAATGAGTCATCATCATACATCATTATTATATGCCATTCTAGCAGGCATTGGTGGTCATGCATCTCTACAAATTTTGATCCTTAATATTTTCACTAAGCTCAGTTGATGACTTTTATTGCACCATCATGTTAGAAATCCATCAGCGAATGGTAAATGTATATTGTGAACACATTTGTGTCAAGGAGTGGGCAGTGTGATTTCGAAGTGGCAGGGAAAGAGCGCTTGACAATCTGTGTCTGGGTCAATCACATATGATTATGATGTTAGAGGCAATACATAAGTTTGAATATTTACCATTTTTCAATGGATTTCTGTTGGGGAACACACAAATAGTTATAGTATAAATATATAACTATACATGAAACCACTGCAGTAAAGCTGTGATAACAAAATGTATGAGCTAGGAAAAAAGTAGGAACAGCTTTATTACTTAATGAGCACACAGATGTGATGCTTCAGTGTGAGCCTTAATCATATAAAAACACACAGGATGAAGAAATAGAAACAGAAGATAAAGTATAAATTCACATGAATGTTGTGTGAAAAAAAATAGAATAAAATAAAATAAAATGAATGGAGCACTTAGCTGTGGCTTGTAAGAAGCTGTGGCTTTGTAAGAGGCTGTGTTCAGAAATGTGCATGGTGAAGTGTGGAGAATGTTCAAATGGAGACTTGTGGTCTGTAGTAGATGGGTCATAAATAAGGAGGGGGGGGAACCATGGAGAGGAGAGAGAGTGATACAGTGGCAATCTAGCCAAGAGAAGGTGAAATAGGTGATTATAGTTAAGGTAGAGGTCTTGTAATGTGATGCTGTGAGGAGGTTCTGAAGTGAGAAGGGAGTGGGACTTAGTTCAGAGTTAATAATCCCTCTGCACTAAGTCCCACTCCCTTCTCACTTTAAACATTCTCCATGCTTCACCATGCACATTTCTGAATGCTCATGCTGAAACGTCAAAACTATGTGCTCGTTAATTAATAAAGCTCTTCCTACATTTTTCTAGCTCATACATTCTTTTTCTCATATATTTCTTCCTTCAGCTGTCAAAAAACAAATAACCCTACATGGTTCTTACATCAGTACAAACATGTTGGTAAGCAAGGCGCTGCATATTTTCTCCTGCATGATGTCTGTTAGTATGACCTTGAACTCTGCAACAAATAAATGATATGAACTCCATTTCTAGTCACAATGACCTTCACTCTAACACTACCACAAAGGCTTTGTCTCCCACACATATCATAAGATTTAGTGGCCTCAACTTATTTTCATTTTACTGCTTCATATATATATGTATATATTTAAGTGAGAAACATGAGCGAGGAGTAGGAATAATATTTGACGAACAAACAGCAAGGACAACTGTAGGATATTTGAACATCTTGGACAGAGTCCTACTAGCCCCACTGAAAGGACGACCAGTAAACATAAATATTATACAAGTGACACAGAGACAGCCATGAAACAAACAAAGTCACATGAAGTTGCTATAGTCATCCAAGGTTTTATTGCCAAAGTTGGTAAAGGAAGAACTTCAGACATCGTTGGTGACTATGTACTGGGGGAGAGAGGAATGACAGAAATAGTAAATTAATTGAATGGGCAAGAATACACCTGGTTTAAACAACATCCTCGAAGACTGGCAACATGCTACAACCCAGACAAAAAGACTTTTAACCAGACAGACTATATATTAATCAACAAACGATTCCACAATGCATTACTGAAAACAAAAACTATGCCAGGAGCTGACTGCAATAATGACCATGACCCACTCTCTAAAGAAAGCATGCAGAAAAGTGAGAAACATCAAACTTAATACAGAACTCCTTAAAAATGACTAAGAACTGTGAGAACAATACAAAGTTATTATAACAAATAGATACAATGCAATAGCAAAGATAACTAGTATAGATGAACAATGGGCAATGTTAAGAGATTGTATCCACCAAACTGTTAAGGAGATAATACCACCGAAAAAAGAAGCCCCTAAAAATAAATGGATGACAGACGACATCTTAGGACTGATGGACAAGAGGAGAAGGAATAAAAATAACCAAGAAAAATATAGCAGGATAAATAAAGAAATAAGCCGCAAATGCAGAGAGGCAAATGAAGTGTGGTTAAATGAACAGTGCAGACAGATAGAGGACTCTCATAATAAAGACAGCAAAAACATGCACAAACGAATTAGTGAACTCGCAGGCAGGAAAACAAAATATAGCACAGGATGCCTGAAATCAAAAGAAGATAAAATGTTAATGGGAAAAGAAGACATTGTGGACAGGTGGACAGAGTACATCAGTGAGCTATATGGAGGAAAAAGACCAGAATTAACACCAAATAGTAGCGCTGTTGGCGAGATCTTCAGCTGCCGTGCGTGGAGCGGTGCTCCTCCCGACCAATGAAGAAATTTGCAAATGAGGTTGCCGCGCAGCATCACTGCAGAAAAGGTGGTAGAAATGATAAAGCGAAACAAACAGTCAAATCACGGCACCTCTGGTCTGGAGGTCGGCCACGTCCTGAGTGCAGTCATATCGGGTGAAATGCATGAACCGGCATGTCCCAGAGGTTAAGACACTGCTGGCTAGACTCTTCAAATGCCGCGCGTGGAGTGAAGCTCCTCCCGGTTAAGGAAGTAAATGCGGAAATGAAATAAAGGTTGCTGTGCGGAGCCGATGGGAAAAGGTGGTGGAAAGTGAAGTTTAACCGGTATGTCCAGTAGTATCGCTACGAGAGCTATACCACGGCACCTCTGCTCTAGAGGCCGGCCACATCCGAAATACACCTACACTGGTGAAATATGCCTAAACCGGCACACACCAGGGGTGGAACTTGATGGCTAGACATGTCATGCCATCTCCGCTCTAGAGGTCGGTAACGCCTGATAAACACCCATACTGGTGAATTTTGCCTAAACCGGCTCATACCAGGGGTGAATCTTGAAGGCTATGCATGTCACAGTACCTCTGCCCTAGAGGTCGGTCCCGTCCCAAACACGCCCATACTGGGATAATGCCTAAACCGGCTCAACCCAGGGGTAGAAGTCACTAGTGGCGAGGATTCGTCCTCCTGGACAAAAGCTCCATCCTGGTCACAACTAGGAAGGGTAGCGGCCACGACCGCAAAATGCTGAAGTCGGAGACACTGGACCAGGGAAGTCTAGATAGCCAACCACCTCTCACCCGGCGGGGATGTTTGCGTATCCTAATCACGCTGAGGTTTTCCGGTGAGAAAGTCCAACTCTGGACTGGATGGGCAACCACCTCTCACCCGGCGGTGATACACGGGTATCTTAAAACATGTCGAGGTTTTCCGGTGAGAAAGTCCAACTCTGGCCTGGGTGGGCTACCGCCTCTCACCCAGCGGGGATGCACTGATATCCTAAACACGTCGAGGTCTTCCGGTGAGAAAGTCCAACCCTAGACTAAACTGGTGCAATGAAAACCACGGTGTCACGCAATCCCGCTTCCGAGACCCACCAAGAATACAGGCTAAAGCACTGTGATACTCTGAACCCCTTGTGGTCCTCTCGTGGATCTCGTGTGGTCTATTTTGGACCGCACAGGGGACCACGGGACCTAACGAGGACCACAGGCGTGAATTCAGTAGATTCACAGTGCGGTTTTTGGTGGTAGAAGTGAACAAAGAAGAAGAAGAAGAAGAACACCAAATAGTGAAAACTATTAGAGGAAGACCAAAAAAAAGATGGCTGCAAGAAATCATTGACGATCTGCAAATGGACGCAACAGCAGCAGGCCATCTTTCTCACAGTTGAGAGGCCTACAGGAGTGCTGTTTGGGAGGCAAAGTTCCGCAAGGGACATGCAAACAAATGAATGAATGAATGAAGTGAAAACTGTGATGGACCACCAATACTTGAAGATGAAATCATAGATGACATCAAACATATGAAGAAACGTAAAGTGACTGGGCCTGATAATATAACAATAGAAGAAATAAAGGCACTAGAGGAATAGGAATAAAAATAATAACCAAGTTACTGAATGACAAATCCACATTTATAGCACTACCAAAGAAACCAGGTGCAAAGGAATGTGATGACCACAGGACTATCAGCCTCTTGTGTCACAAAACAAAGCTACTTCTGAGAATTATTATGAGAAGAACAAAGAAAAAGATAAAAATAGAAATACCAGATGAGCAGTTTGGATTTGTTGAAGGAAAAGGAGCACAAAAAGCTATTTATGCTTTATGAACACTAACAGAAAGAGCTTTAGAAGTACAGAAAGATCTCTACTTATGCTTCATTGATTACACCAAGGCATATGACAAAGTGAAACATAATGAAATTATTAAAATGCTTGAAGACATCACTATAGACGGCAAAGACCTGAGGATACTGGCAGCAAGAAGCAGCATTTCGAGTTGAAAATAGAACTGGAAAATATCAACCTATAAAACAAGTGGTGCAACAAGGATGTGTACTATCTCGAGACATTTTTTCTCTGTATAGCGAGAATATTCTAAGAACAATCATCACAGAACCAGGCATAAAAATTAGAGGATACAATATTAACAACCTTCGGTATGCTGACAACACAGTACTGATACCTGAGAATCAACAAGACCTGCAAAATCTCTTGGATAAAGTCGCCAAAGAAAGTGAACAGAAAGGACTTACTTTGAACATCAAAAAGACAGAGACTATGGTTATATCTAAGAAACAGAATCCACCAACATGCAGTATAAAATTAAACGGAACTATTCTAAAGCAGGTGCAGAAATTCAAATACCTAAAAAAAAAGTAATAACTTCAGATGAGAAATGCAGAACAGAAATTAGTAAAAGAATAGACCAATCAAAGTCTCCATTTCAGAGAAATAGAAACATGTTATCCAACACTTCCTTATCAGTGAATGTTAGAAAATGAGTCCTAAAATGCTATATTGAACCTATCTTGTTATATGGAAGTGAATCATGGACAATAAGCAGGTCTGCACAAAAATCGTTGGAAGCAGTAGAAATGTGGTTTATTAGAATGTTGCGAATCCCCTGGACAGCAAAAATAACTAATGAAGAATGTATGAGAAGAGCTGGAGAGACAAAAAATCTTGTCAAAAAGATAAGAGAGAGACAATGTACTTTCATAGGACATGCAATGAGAAGAGGGGTCATTGAAAAATATTATAACAGGAAAAATAGAAGGAAGAAAATCAAGAGGAAGACGAAGAGAAATGATACTGGACAGTCTGACAGGATGGTGTGAGAGGAGATCACCAACTGAGCTGATGGCCTACATGAAGCATAATAGCCAACACCAATTGGCATGGCACATGATGATGATGATGATATTTATGTATATGCTGTATGTGCATGCATGTGTATTTAGATCACTACATTATATTCTGTATTTACAATCCATGCCAGGCCATGCTGGTACTGATACTGTTGGGTTACATTTTCCTGCCCATCTACATTGCTTCTGGGGTAAGTAAATGGAATTATTCATCACTTGCTGTTGTTTTTTTCCATTATGCCTACCTCAAGGTATGCAAGTGTCAATGTTTTGCCACATTCTTTTATTCTACACATTAAATAGATGTAATCTTTCAAAAATAAAATAATGGGAAAAAAGAAAAGATAATCAATACCTGTGTCTGAAAATAGTGGGGAAAAGAAAAGTATGAATTTTACCCCTGCTAACTTCACAATGATTCAAGAAGATAGCCAAATGCAAATTTTGTGTATATTCTGGAGCTAATCAAGACTAGTAACTCAATGCTCTTTCTCTGAGAGTTACCACAAAACCCAAAATTGTGTTCCATCATAGTGAACATGATGAGAAAAAAGTGTGTCTTCCTATGCACGCACACATTCACACACACACACACCCACACACAATGTGCACACACATGCAAGCATGCGTGCATACATATACATACATACATACATACATACATACATTTATTTATTCAAGCTTAATGAAGATAATAGTAAAAGGTAAAATTCCTGTTTCCATTCTATCAAGGCATACTGGGTATTCAATGTTTATTTTCATGAGCTTCGGCACATGGAAGTGTAATGTGGTCAGTGTCATGCTTGGCTGTATTTACCTCCCCAGATTTCTCTGGTATCCATTTTTGTACATCAATGTACCCATTTTTAAGAGGCTGGGTGAATGGCATAGAAGCACTGCAACAGTTGATTCTCTCAGCAAAAAGACAGCAGAGCTCATGTGATAGCATTTTAATATTGTAAAGTTAGATAGAATAGGTCCCCGATTTGTTGTTTAAGATTTGGTCAAGAAACATGGGAAATATTTTAGTTAGTCTGTCTTTATTGACATAGGAGAGCAATCAAAAACAGGCTTGGGACCAAATTTGAGTGACATGTTTTCTTAAATCATGTAAAGTTGTAGAACGTGGGTTTTGCATGCGACTTTGGTGTCTTATGGACTGAGTTCATAACTTGTTCACTGTTTTTAGAGAGTTTAGGATTATTGTTTGAGTAGTCAGAGACAAAGGAACTGCAATGATGTAGTTGTCTTGTTAAATTGACTAAGATGTGAGCTAGCACTTTCCTGTAGTTACATGAGATGTTACTGAGTTGCCTCATGTTTTCTGTGAAGTAAGAATTGTAGAGCTAAACATGTAGAAATAGTTCTTCTTGTTAAGACCAGTGGATCTAAAACTTTGTGATGTGAGTTTTGTGAAATTCAGTGAGGCATATTCATAAATTCGTAGGTAGCAACTTTTTGCTTTTCACGATGCATAATTGATGTTTTGTTTGAGTGTGAAAGTTGATCACTCACTCCTCATCTCATCAGGGGGTGGACCCTAAGTGTAATATTTTGTCAGTCTACTTCCCGTCATCACTCACCTATCATCAGTTCTCATTAATAAAAGGTTATTCTATATTCTACATAGTTTTTCAAGTTACTCTACACTGTTATGTGCTGGTATTGTGGAGAGTGTGTCAGAGGTTCTCATGTTATGATGCTGTCATTTAGGTGAAGTCAAATGCCTGGGTTGTGTTAGTTTCTCTGTGAATATCATAGAAACCAGTTGATTATTCATTCAGACTGATACATCTTACTCCACTAAACCCTTGCTAACAGCAGCACAAGTAACCCTCTTCAACACTACACTGTTTCAGCTGGTTCCATGACAGGCACACATTATGAGGGTTGATTGATAAGTTCTTGGCCTAAGGTACAAATACTTGAAATGCACAGTTGATATTAGGTGCATTTATAGATCAGATTAATGTAAGGTTAAACACCAAGTTTCAAGAAATTAACTGCAGCAAATTATTTTACAGTGGTAAGGGGTGGCAGAAATTGAGAAAATGAATAAAATTTCTCATCAATCAGTCTTTTGCTACCTCTGCTTCAAGGGCTTATCGTCAAAGGAGATCCATGAGGATATGGTGGAGACTCTAGGGGAGAGTGCCCCTTCTTACAGCACAGTGAAGAAATGGGCAGCTCAATTCAAACATGGAAGGAGAGTCTGGAAGATGATCCCTGTCCAGGGAGACCAAGAATGGTAACCACTGATGAAACCACTGCAGAATCCATGACATGATAATGGAGGATCGACGACTAACTGAGCAGTACATTGCTAGTGAGTTGGGCATCTCCCAGGAACATGTTCATGCCATTATTCACAATAATCTTCAAATGACAAAGATCTCTGCTCCATGGGTCCCAAAACTCCTTGGAGCTGATCACAAATGACAGTGTTTCAACATGTCAAGAGACAATCTTGACCATTTTTCTGCACATCCTGATAAGTTTATTCAGCAATTTGTGACTATGGATGATACTTTGGTTCATCATTTTCAGCCAGAAACCAAAGAACAGTCAAAGCAGTGGAAATATCATGGATCCCTACCTCCAAATAAAGCAATAGTGGTTCTGTCTGCAGGCAAAATGATGGCTTCCATCTTTTGGGATTCAGAAGTGTGCTAATGGTAGACTATCTTCAAAGGGACGAAACGGTCACTGGGGTCTATTACGCTAATCTTGTGAAGCAACTGCGGGTCAAACTGCAGGAAAAGCTTTGAGGAAAATTGATGAGAGGAGTCATCTTTCAGAAAGACAAATGCTCCAGTTCACAAGTCGGTGGTGGCAATGGCTGCCATTCATGAATGCAGCTTCCAGCTTCTTGAACATCCTCCTTGTTCCTCAGATTTGGCCCCTTTGGACTATTACCTGTTTACCAAACTCAAAAAGGAGCTCAGTGGTCACAAATTTGCTTCAGATGATGACATCATTCATACTATAGATCATTTTCTACTGGCACAAGATGCTGACTTTTACAAAGAAGGGATCTGTATGCTCCAGGATTGCTGGACTAAGTGCATAAAGTTGCAAGGGGACTAAGTAGAGAAATAACCCAAAAAAGTTGTCCAAAAATAATTCGTTGTACCTTATGCTGAGAACTTATCAACCACCCCTCGTATTTTACTCAGATCCTCTTTTTAAACATCAACAAAACCAAAGTAATGATAAATGACAAAATTAGAAGCAAGCCCAAAATTACATTGGACCATCAAGAGTTTGAAAATATAAATAAATGTGAATATCTAGATTCAGGCATCATCACCAATTGTACAACTGTACAATGGAAATTGAAAGAAAATTAGCAGATGCATCATAGAAACTAGCACAAGGTATCAACAAGAAAACAAAGTTATCTTTACTTTGATTACATATTCCCAGTGGCAACATATGGATGTGAAACACATACACTTAACAAATCACTAGAAAAGAGAATAACAGCATTTCAAATGGAATGTTACAGAAGGGGACTTAGAACATCATGTATAGAATGAAAATCAAATAAGGTGATATTAATGGGATTAGTGGGATTAATGGGATTAAAAGAGACTTTTAACCAGATAGACTATGTATTAATCAACAAACAATTCCAGAATGCATTACTGACAACAAAAACCATGCCAGGAGCTGACGGCAATAGTGATCATGACCCACTCTGTGGAAAAATAAGAATAAAGCTAAAGAAAGCATGCAAAAAAGTGAGAAACATAAAACTAAATACAGAACTCCTTAAAAATGACTAAGATCTGTGAGAACATTACAGAGTTGTTATAACAAATAGATACAATGCAATCATTCATTCATTCATTCATTTGCATGTCCCTTGCGGAACTTTGTCTCCCAAACAGCACTCTGTAGGCCTCTCGGTTGTGAGCAAGATGGCCTGCTGCTGTTGCATCCATTTCCAGATCGTCAACGATGTCTTGCAGCCATCTTCGTCTTGGTCTTCCTCTTTTTCTTTTTCCCATTATGTATCCTTCCAATACGGTCTTCTCTAAATTATCATGATGTTTAATGTGTCCAAAATATTTAAGTTTTCTCTCCTTAATCCTCTTCACTAGCCAGCCTTCTTCAATATTAAGCTCTTGTAGTATAGATATATTTGTTCTTCTACAATGCAATAGGAAAGATAAATAGTATAGATGAACAATGGGCAAAAAAAGAACCCCCTAAAAAGAAATGGATGACAGATGACATCTTAGGACTGATGGACAAGAGGAGGAGGAATAAAAATAACCAAGAAAAATATAGCAGATAAATAAAGAAATAAGACGCAAATGCAGAGAAGAAAAGGAAGTGTGGTTAAATGAACAGTGCCGACAAATAGAGGACTCACATAATAAAGATACCAAAAACATGCACCAAAAATTAATGAACTCACAGGCAGGAAGGCAAAACATACCACAGGATGCCTGAAATCAAAAGAAGAAAAATGTTAATGGGAAAAGAAGACATTGTGGACAGATGACATAGGTGAGCTATATGGAGGAAAAAGACCAGAATTAACACCAGATAGTGAAAACTGTGATGGGCCACCAATACTTCAAGATGAAATTATAGTTGCCATCAAACACATGAAGAAAGGAAAAGTGACCGGGCCTGATAATGCAACAATAGAAGAAATAAAAGCACTAGAGGAGATAGGAATAAAAATAATAACCAAGTTACTGAATGACATTTACAACACTGGTTATATGCCCAGTGACCTGCTTAAATCCACGTTTATAGCACTACCAAAGAAACCAGGTGCAAAGGAATTGATGACCACAGGACTATCAGCCTCTCATGTCACAGAAGCTACATCTGATAATTAACCTTTTTTCTCTGTACAGCTAGAATATTCTAAGAATGATCATCACAGAACCAGACATAAAAATTGGAGGATACAATATTAACAACCTTCAGTATGCTGACGACACAGTACTGATACCTGAGAATCAACAAGACCTGCAAAATCTCTTGGATAAAGTCGCCAAAGAAAGTGAACAGAAAGGCCTTACTTTGAACATCAAAAAGACAGAGACTATGGTTATATCTAAAAAACAGAATTCACCAGCATGCAGTATAAAATTAAATGGAACTAATCTAAAACAGGTGCAGAAATTCAAATACCTAAAAAAAAGTAATAACTTCAGATGGGAAATGCAGAACAGAAATTAGTAACAGAATAGAACAATCAAAGTCTCCATTTCAGAGAATGAGAAACATATTATCCAACACTTCCTTATCAATAAATGTTAGAAAATGAGTCCTAAAATGCTTTATTAAACCTATCGTGTTATATGGAAGTGAACCATGGACAATAGGTAAGTCTGCACAAAAATCATTGGAAGCAATAGAAATGTGGTTTATTAGAAGAATGTTGCGAATCCCCTGGACAGCAAAAATACTAATGAAGAATGTATGAGAAGAGCTGGAGAGACAAGAACCTTGTCAAAAAGATAAGAGAGAGAGAATGTACTTTCATAGGACATGCAATGAGAAGAGGGGGCATTGAAAATGTTATAACAACAGGAAAAATAGAAGGAAGAAGATCAAGAGGAAGACCAAGAGAAATGATACTGAACAGTCTGACGGGATGGTGTGAGAGGAGATCACCAACTGAGCTGATGACCTGCGTGAAGGATCGTGTACTCTGGAGAAGCATAATAGCCAACGCCAGTCAGCACTGCACCTGATGATGATGATTGGTTCTTTGTACTCATTTCCAACTTTTGTATTAAAGTTTCCCATTACAATAGTGATGTTACAGATTTGCACTGCTTTCTGACTCTGTCTGTATCATCATAAATTGATTCAAGTTCTTAAGTTCTTATTCTGTGCTTTCTGTTGTTGGAGCATATATATGAATGATGTTAATGCCAATATGTCTACCTTGTACTTTCACCAATAGTATTCTATCTGATATTGCCCAGTATCCCTTTATTACTTTTGATGCTGTTGGGTCAGTCATTATTGCTTCTCCTCTCAGGCACTCTTCTCCACCCGAATATATGATTTTATGATCATTTACTGTTATTCCTGCTCCTGGACATTTTGTTTCACTCATTCCTAAAATGTTGATTTTTAATCTCCTCATTTCTGCCTGGATGTTTTCAATTTTCCCTGCTGTATTCATTGTTCTGATAATCCAAGTTATTAACTTGATATTGCTTTTGCACACAGTCGCATGATGGTGGTCTGGTGTCACCTGGCATGTATGACACTTCTTACTGGGTAATGCTGCTACTGTGGCGTCTCCCTTGATGCTGTTGATGCTATTTGTTGTGATATTTCAATCCATGACAAACTTGGAATATATGGAAAGAAACAATTACAGAAGCAGCCAAGATCACATTTCCAAAAATAGAGAGGCAGGCAAGACAGAGCAGGATGACAAATGAAATACTCAATTTAATGGACAAAAGAAGAGTGAATAAAAACAACAAAGAGCAATATGAAATGATCAACAAAGAGGTCATGAGAAAACGTAATGAAGCAAAACAAATATAACTAGGTAAGGAATGCAGAGATAGAGAAACATAGTACACTATCTAAAAACTGTTCTAATGTCTATCAGAAAACAGAGGAACTAATTAAACTGAAATCCATCTCAAGATCAATCTGTCTGACAGATAAAGAATGGAATGTAATCATGGAAAGGGACAACATTCTAATTAGGTAGTCTGAGTGCATTAGAGAGTTATATGATTATGTAAGAGATGATCACAGTTATATGTGTTCCAATTTTCCTTTTCTCAAGAAATGTCCTATAAATCTCACTTGTCTACCTCTGATCTTTGCTATAATTTGCTTTTTAACTCAAGCCTCTCTTAAGATTTCTTCACTGGTTTTCTTGCTCCATGGTACCTTCAACATCCTTCTTATAAACCACATTTCCATGGCCTCCATTTCTCACTGTACTCTCTTATTCATAGACACTTCACACTCATAAAACAAAATTGGCTCAATGTAACATTTAAGTACTTGGCATCTTGTTTCCATTGATATGGATCTGTTGCACAAGATGTGTCTCATTGTTTGGAATGCTGATTTGGCCTGAGCACATCTGCTTTTCATTTCATTGTGACATTTCCCATCAGTTGTTATAACCATTCCTAAGTACTTGAATCTATCAACTTGTTTCAGATTTGTGTCATCGATGGTAATGTTACATTTTGGTGGTACTCTTTTCTTTGAGATGACCATCACTTCAGTCTTCTTTCTGTTCAGACTGAGTCCTTTATTTTTACTTTCACAAACCAGGACTGTGTCATCTGCATATCTTAAGTTGTTATGGTTGTACCCGCCAACTGACATTTTTGGTATGTTCTCTATATTTCTCATTATGTTTTTGCTATACAAGGAGAAGAGGTCATGAGATAAAACACATCCTTGTCTTACTCCCAAATGTATGTCTTGGAATCCTCCTATTTGGTTCTCAACCCTCACTGCTGCTGATTGCTGCCAATATATGTTTTTGATAAGTTTCAGATCTTTCCCGTCTATGTTGATGTCTTCCAGCATTCTTATAATTTCTGTGTGCCTCACTTTATCAAATGCTTTAAAGTACTCTATGAAGTGTAAGTATAGGTCCGTCTTTACTTCTATTGATCTCTCCATCAATGTTCTTATTATATATATGGCATTACTTGTACCTTTTCCTTCGATGAAGCTGCACTGTTCTTCAGCGATTTTTGGTTTCATTTTGCTTCTAACTCTTCTCATAACATTACAAAGTAGGATTTTGGTAACATGACTCATAAGACTAATGGTTCGGTGGTCTTCACACTCATTTGCGCCTTGTTTCTTTGGTAGGGCAACAAAAAATGACTGCAAAAGGTCTGATGGGACATAGCTACTGTTATAGATGTCATTCAACAATCTGGTAATTATTTCTATGCCAAGCTCTCCTAATGCTTCCAATTCTTCCTTGGTGATTTTATCTGGTCCTGGTGCTTTGTTGTTTTTCATGTGTTTGATGGCTTCTTCCACTTCTGCTTTTAATTTCATTATTATTTCATATATCTATTTCGCTTCTATTGTCCTCATAGAGTTCTCTAATGTATTAGGCTCCATCCTGCCATTATTTCATCTCTGTCCATTATTGTATGCCCCTCCTTTGACTTCAGGCAACCAGTCTTGTGCTATCTCCTTTTTGTTTGTTAACTCCTTTATTTGTTTGTACATATCTCTTGAGTTTCCATGATGGTGTGTCTCTCTTTCGCTATATTTCTTATATAGCCACTCCTCCTTAGCTTTATTGCATTTGTGTTTTATTTATTTATTTATTTTGTTATATTCGTCTTCCTTAAGACTTCTTCTCCGATCCATTAGTTGCAAAATTTCTTCTGTCATCCACCCCTGTTTTGCATGTCTTTTATTTGGAGGTAGGATTTCGATAGATGTTTGCTGAATAGAGTCTTTAAGCATATTCCATTGTTCATCAATCATTTCAATCTTCTCTATAGCATTATATCTATTATGTACTATGGTCCTGTATTGTTCTTGTATTGCTTTAACAGCTCTCTATCTAGTTCTTTGTTTTTAGCTGCTACTTTTAACCTCTTTAGCCTGATTCTCACTTTTCCTATGACTAGAATGTGGTCACTGTTGCAATCTGTGCTTGGTCTGGTTTTCATGGATATTAGTGACTTCCTGAATCTTCTGTTGATTTTCATGGATATTAGTGACTTCCTGAATCTTCTGTTGATCATAATGTAATCTATCTGGTTACATATGTTATAATTTGGGCTTTTCCATGTCCATAGTCACCTAGGGTGTTGTTAAAACGAAGTATTTCTTATTATCATTTTATTCTTTTCTGCCTACTTAATCAACATCTCTCCTCTTTTGTTTCTAATTCCTAGTCCATACTTGCCAGTAGCTTCACTGTCTTGTTCAGTCCCTACTTTTGCGTTTAAATCACCCAGCACAAAGTTTACTTCCCATGGTTTGCACTGTTTCATTGCCATGTCCAGATTGTTGTAAAATTCTTTTGTCTCATCATCAGAGCTTTCTGAAGTTGGTGCATATACGTGGATGAGATTTTTGTCTATTGGATGGTCATGTAATTTAACCATTAACACTCTGTTCGATATGCACCAAAAGTCTTTCACGGTTCTTGCTGTCTTCTTATCCAATATTATGCCAACTCCATTTCTATGCTGGTTTCCCCCAGAATATATTATTTTGAAGTCTTTATGATCTCTGTTTCCTGCTCCAGTCCATCTCAATTCACATAAACCAAGGATGTTAATATCCATTCTTTTCATTTCTTGTTCAATGTTTTCCAGTTTTACAAGTTCTGTTAATGTTCTAATGTTCCATGTTGCAATTACTGTGGTGTTGCTTTTGTTTTCTTTGTGTACAGTAGTTGGATGATGATCTGGTATCACCTGTCGCACATGATGGTCCCTACCAGATGAGGTTGTTCCACTGGAACCCCCATTAATGTTGTTATGATTCAAAGAATTGTGGATTGTCTTGATTGTTCTTGGGAATATATAATGTTAGTTTCCCCTTGCCTTCCACCGGTTTGTTTATGGTTTACTCTACTAGCCTTTGATCTGGCCAGAGCCTACCCTACAAATCAGCAGGGGGTTTAAAATCAGAATTTTCCATCTCCTAGATGAGCTACCAACGAGTCTAACGAGTCTCTTCTACCCAAGGCATCTGGTTTTCAGGCGCCAGATAGTCGCCTTTCGCCCCTTCTCCTGTCAGTTTAAACAGTTCCACCATGAGAAGGTCAGGAGCTGGACTTGGACTGTCAGAGGCTATTTGAGATGCACGCCTTGGAGGCATTTAATTGAAGTGGAGAGCTTATCCTCCACCATACCTCAGACTATTACAGTCCTTAGAACCTTGTACCATATAGTTATTGTATTACAGTCCTTAGAACCTTGTACTATATAGTTATTGTTAAACAATTACAAATGCTGCTCATGAAGATGTCAATTTTATGGAACTAATTATGAAAACAGATGTCACCTTGATAAAACTAATGCAAATGTTATAAATGAAGATGTCAACTTAGTGACACAGATGTTGGCTGTTTAGGTTTACACGATGCCCCAGTATCTGCACAGGAGGTTTGGCGGGAAGAGGATCCAGATCTTTCTATCAGTGCTCACTCTCCTCATGTACATCTTCACAAAAATATCAGTATGTACACAGCCTCTTTATGTTCATTTTCACAAAAATATCATTTAAGTACACAGCTTCTTTATGTTAATTTTCACAAAAATATCATTTAAATACATAGTTTCTTTATGTTCATTTTCACAAAAATATCAGTTAAGTACACAGCTTCTTTATGTTCATTTTCAAAAAAAATATTAGTATGTACACAGCCTTTTTATGCACATCTTTACACAGCCTTTGAATGTAAATGCTATAGAAGAGTTCTTCAAATATCTTGGACCAAAAAAAGAACAAATATGTCCATAATTAATTAGTGTATAGTCATACAACTATACACAAGGCACTGCAGTAAAGCTGTGATACCAAAATGTATAAACTAGGAAGAAAGTAGCAACAGCTTTATTATTTGACGATAACAAACTTGTAACATTTTGGCATGAACCTTTATCAAACAAAAACAAACAGGACGAATTAGAGAGAAGAAACAAAGCATGGATTACGTCTAACTGAGATAAATTTTCATTCCATTACTATTTTTGATTCATTTTTTTATCGTTTTTTTTTTTTTTGTTATTTCGCTTACATTAGTTTGATGTAATGCATACTTTGTCTCTTCTCTCTAATTCTTCGTCCTGTTTGTTTTTGTGTGATAAAGCCTTGTGCAGAAATGTTACAAGTTTGTTATTGTTAAATAATAATGCTGTCCCTACTTTCTTTCTAGTTTATACATTTAAATATGTCCATACTGTAGGAACTATTGAAAAAAGGTTGGCTAGTAAAGAGGATTAAACAGTGAAAACTTAATATTTTGGACACATTAAACATCAAGAGAATTTAGAGAAGACAGTCTTGGAAGGGTACATAATGGGAAAAAAAGAGAGGAATATGCAGGTGAAGATAGTTGCAAGACATTGTTGATGGTCTGTGAATGGATGCATTAGCAGTTGGGCATCTTGCTTACAACCAAGAGGCCTACAGAAGAGCTGTTAGGGAAGCAAAGTTCCACAAGGGACATGCAAATGACTGACACAGCCTCTTTATGTACATCTTTACAAAAATATTAGTAAATAGACAGATTCCTCATGTACATCTTTTCAAAAATATAAGTAAGTACACAGTCTCTTCATGTACATCTTTACAAAAGTATTAGTAAGTACACAGACTCTTCATGTACATCTTTACAAAAATATTAGTAAGTACACAGCATTTTATGTACATCTTTACCAAAATATTAGTATGTACATAAACTCTTCATGTATATCTCACCAAAAATATCAATAAGTGCATAGTCTATAAATGTAAAAAATGTGGATATAATTGGATACATTAATCAGAAATATTTTTTTTATAAAACTGTCAAAAAGCGCAAATTTTATTTTTATATTGTAATATGTAGTCTGTATGTTAGTACAGTCTGTGTTGTTTATATGTTAGTGCAGTCTGAGTAGTTGATGTGGTCTACATTCAGATGTTTATACTTTATTACAATTTATGGTATTTGTATGAGTATTTTGCTGTGGCTTAGTCTAAGTAAATTGTATGTTAATATAGTATAAGTAGTTTGTATGTTAGCGCAAAACCCAAAACTAGCTATCAAGTGGAACACAACAAGCCAAAGAAAAAGAGGCAGACCGCGTGAAACTCTGAAGAGGACATTGTTAAGAGAGACAAATTAACAGGCATAAAGTCCCTTGATGAGGTTGAAAGACTCGCCAAAGACAGGAAAAATTGGTGAACTACTTTGCGAGCCCTATGTGACGTTTAACGGCACGGGAAGGATATAAGATGTTACCACAATCTGTGGTGGTCATATGTTAGTGCTGTCTGAGTAGTTTTGCATGCTAGCATAGTCCATAGCATTTGTATGTTAGTGCTGTATGAGTAGTTTGAGTGTTAGCCCATTCAGGGTAGTTGGTTAACACAGTCTGAAGTTCTTGTATGTTAGTAGGTTAATTGTGATAGTGCCTGCAGTAAAACTAATACAAGTACAGCAGAGTTAGATGGATGTTTACAGTGGAGTTTTACACAGTGAAATGGTTATGAAAAACAAGGATAACAACAACTCAATATTTTAGCAAAGGCTTATCAAGGATAACACAGAAGACAAGTCAAACATACATACTAAAAACTTATCTAGTATCTGTCATTTTAAGAAAATGAATAAAGACTGCACCACAGATGGAAGTGAAAATATAAAGAATGAGAGCAGCAGCCAAGTGGATAGACCTGAGGAAAGCCTTTGATAAACTATGAAAAAAAGGTCTGCTGTGGAAACTAAGAAACTGCAATGTGAGTGGAAGACTGTACAACTGGATAAAGTCTTGTTTACACAATAGAAGAGCAAGAGTAGTAATGGATGGACACAAAAGCCAGAAAGTACTGCTGCAACATGATGTACCACAAGGAGGAGTCCTTTCACCTACACTTTTCCTAGTATTCATTAATGACCTGGTCAAGGAACTTCCCTATGGAATCAAAACGGCACTGTATGCAGATGGTCTAGTCATATGGTATACAGATGAATATGCAACAGTTGCTACACAGAGACTCCAAAGAGCAACAGACATCTTTACATCATGAAGAAACAACTGATGTTTAAGAATCAACACCAAGAAATCAAGTACCACTCTGTTCACTCTCTCATCTAAACAGAAAGCAGGTAAGATCTTTGTAAATGAACACTACGCTACATAATTTAGACAAGGTATAAAATCAGTCATTACTGATTATCACATGTGTCATGAGGTCCACAATAGTAGTAGAAATGCAGAAAATAATTGGTGTTTAAGTGCTAAAAGAACATAGAGACACAAAGGTCATGACCTTGGGAGAAAAGTTCCTCAACTCTGTAAGCCATCCCATGAAGGAGAGATTCAGTAACTTGGCACTAAGACGTCTTAAAAGAACCAGCTTCATTCATTAGGCTAAGTATCTGCATAAGCTGATATCTGACCTTCCAACTGTAGTTGTTCCATTTTCATCTGAACCAGAACATACAGCATGGAAAGAAGCAGATTGTACACAAATAACTGTTCAAACTGAAGTGAAAGGTGTGCTGAATGGTGAGATGTAAAGCAGTCCTGTAAGATCAACAGCCACACTTAGTGTTCTAGATAAAAAATATCCATGTGACACCTGGATACGTGTGTATACAGATGGATCTGCACACAATGCATAAAGAATGGGGGGGGGGCAGAAGCAAATATTGAATATCCAAACAACACCATTGACAAGATTTCCATACCCACTGGAAAATACTGCAGCAGCCATGATGAAGAAGTTAGGCAGTGGTTGAAAAACTATAAGACTCCAGAATTGATACATGCCCCATAGTTATTCTTATGGATGCAAGATCATTACTGGAATCTCTACCGTGCAAAAAACTACCAGACTTTAAGGATGCCTTGTCAGAAATTGGCTTACAACATAGAGTCACCTTGCTGTGGATTCCATCCCACTGTGGGACGTCAGACAATGAGAAAGCTGACTGTCTGGTCAAAGAGGGCACTGAAATGGAGCAACTAGACATACCAGTCACCTATAATCGGAAGAAAAGCATGATAAAAACCCACAGGAAGCCACAAACACCACCACATGATGACTATCACATGCTAAACAGAAAGGAACAAGTCACCATTTTCCATCTCCAAACAGGATACAGCCGACTCCAAAGCCACATGTATGCAAAGTTTAAAGTTGGTGCTACTACTCTTTATACATGTGCCCAGGTGCCCCAAACTGTGGAACATATCTTCTAAAACTGCACCAACTAGAAGAAATTACTGGTCCAGTGAAACCACTAAAGAAGATAAGCTCTACGGTTCCATACATGAATTACAAAAAATAATGACATTTATCCAAGAGACAGGACTGCAGATATAGATAGACAATGTGTAAGAAAAAGAAGAAGATGATGAGGCAGCCAAGGGTGGAGTAAGGTTGGCTAGAAACTAGAGCAGCAGGGAGAAAAAGGAGGTGTTGGAAAGGAAAAAGGTAAAAGGCATCGGATAATAAATAAAAATAAAAATCTCTTTTTCAGTGAAAGTTGAAATGAGAGTTACAATCAGCTAAGTTCAGACATCCGGCCAGGAAAGTATTTTTAGGAGTTACAATCAGCTGAGTTTAGACATCCAGTCAGAAGAGTATTTTTAGAAGTTGCAATTCAATTGGGTTCAGACATCCAGCCAGGAGAGTATTTTTAGGAGAGAGGATTGGGTAGTATTATTAACCCTTGCTATCTCACCCAGCCGAGGGTGAAACTGGTTTGGCATACCATCCTCACAGTTATGCAGTGAATAATGTTTTGTTACATCAGCTACTTCTCTTCTGTTGATTCTCATGTGGTTTTTGGCAAAACCTCCCCTAGTGGCACATAGAAGAGATAAGAATGCAAAGGACTTGTTAATCAGAAACCACCTAAAGTCTACTGACATATCTATTTTTTGGCATCAGATGTGTATTTGCCACTGGTGCAGCACTTGCCCCTTTATTGTTGAAATCAGCCAGGTAGTGTTTCCCAAATACACATTATCATTCCATGAGGGCTTCATTTACATATCCTGTAATATTATATATACAATAACATGCAAGTACTGTAATATGATGTGCAGATCAGCTTATGGTTAGAAGATCAATTCCACCAATAGTTAATGACATCTTCAACAAGGCACACAGATCTGTTTCATGGCATTGTAATCAAAGGGACCACAAGGGCAAACATGATATTTCAGACACTGCTATTTGTTCTTGTTCTTCTGATGAGCATGTTTATAAATCTGTGAAACAGTGTCTTATCTGAACTCTTGGTTCAGCTTTCTCTGAATAACTCTTTCCTTTATTTAATTGTTTCTATATCCTTGTTCTTTTTCATTTTCCTTTTTTTCCCACTTGCTCTACTGGTCTTTCTCATCTGTTACCTGGGATAGCAAGGGTTAATAATATTACCCAACACTCTCTTAATAATACTCTCCTGGCTGGATGTCTGAACCCAACTGGTAGTAACTCTCATTTAAACTTTCTCTGTACAAAAAATTGTCCCTTTTATGCACCCATGGGAGCAGGTGATGGATGAAATGGGAGAGCAGCTGACAGAGAATGTTGGTTATGGTCACCATTCCATGATGGCAGGCAGATGATCTCAATATAGGGACAATGGCTATAATCACTGACTAGTACAGTCACTGCCTGGAAGGAAAGCAATGGTAAACTACCTTCTGGAAATATACCAAGAAACCCAAACAGCAATATGGAAAGTCAGATAGGACAAAGATCTGGTGGCAAGTCCTCCAGGCCAGATAGATCTAATTTTAACACTGGGGAAGAGTGTGAGACAGAGGTCAGTACTAGTAATTGTGATGACGGACAAAATCCTGACGGGGTTACTAAGGAAAACCCCTGCATCAAACTAAGAAGAAAAATAAGAGTGGGAACATGGAATGTAAAAAGTATGTATGAGGGGAAGTATCAAATAATAAGTGATGAGATAAAAAGAATAGGGATACAAATTTTAGGAATCTGCAAACATTGATGGAAAGGATCAGGACACTTCAAGAATGAGAATGATAATATCTTCATATACTCTGGTGGAGAATTAGGAGGAAAGAGTGGAGTGGCTTTTTACTTGGACAAATCAACATCAAAAGCATTACTAGGTTACAATCCAGTAAGTTACAGAATCCTCATTATCAGACTTAAAGGCACTCCTAGAAATGTAACAATCATCCAGATATATGTGCCTACATCAGCAGCAGAAGAAGAAGTAGAAGACTTTTATAACACTGCAAATGACAATAGACCAGGTACGGAAAAATGATATTGTATTAATTTTAATACAAAGATTGGTACAGAAAGAGCAGAAGATGAAGGATATGTTGTGGAGAAATTTAGCATAGGACATAGAAATAAGGCAGGTGACAATATAATGGCGTTTTGCATTGAAAATGAGCTAATGATCGCTAGTACACTTTTTAAACAACATCTAAGAAGACTTTACACATGGACATCACGTGATAGGAAAACCAAGAATCAAATAGATTACATTTTAGGGCACAGAAGGTGGAGATCAAGTATAACATCAGCAAAAACTTTACCAGGTGCTGATTGTGACATGGACCATGAGTTATTAATAGCAGACATGAAGATAAAGATAAAAAAAGTTATGGTATCAAGACCACTTTGATCTAACAAAAATACCAGATGGCTGTACAGGATGAGATGACACCAGATGAATTGTCTATGCAGGGTAAAGATATCTTAATAACAACAGCTAAAGACATGGTTCCAGTAAAGAAAACACAAAAGAATGGATGGATTACAGCAGTCACACTGGAACTGATAGAACAACATAGAGAAATGAAGGCACAATGGAAAGTGACAAACAACAACAAAGAGGAATATAAATCTTTAACAAAAGAAGTATGAAGAAATATAAGAAAATGCAAAATACAATACATACAAGATTGTTGTGAAAGAATAGAAGGACATCAGAAGTGTGGAAGAGATAGTGAAATGTTTAAAGAAATGAAAACATTGATGAGAAATGTCACACTTAAACTAAATGTAATTTGTGATGAGATGGAGAATACCTTGACAGAGACAGAGGAAATTCTAGAAAGATGGAAGGAATATTGCAGAGGAATGTATGAAACAACCGTCTGTGAAAGCAGAAATCAACAACATGAATTATTATTGGAGGAGAAAGATCCTGAACTGACAATAGAAGAGGTTTTATGAGCAATAAGGAATCTGAAAAATGGTAAATCACCTGTATGTGATGGTACAACAGCTGAACTTATTAAAGCAGGAGGAAAGGAATATGCAACAATCTATCATGCACTATGTAAAAAAGATATGGCATTCAGGTTTTTGGGCAAAAGAATAGAAAAAAACTGTATTCATACCATTGCCATAAAAAAAAAGGATAACCTGAAATTATGCACAAACTACAGAACTGTTGCCCTGATTAGTCAGACCAGTAAAATTCTGTTAAATATCATAATGGGTAGACTTATTAAGAAAACAGAAGAAGAAGTCAATATGGTCCAAGCTGGTTTTAGACAAGGAAGAGGATCAAGAGATCATATATTCAATATAAGATTAATAATAGAGAAATGCAGAGAGTTTAATGTGAATCTATATTTATCTTTTATAGACTACTCAAAGACATTTAATTTTGTACAACACCAGAAACTTTGGGAAATAATGGAAAAAACTGGGATTTCCAACACATTTGATACAATTAACATCACTGTTGTATCTAGACCAATAAGCAGCAGTAAGAATAAATGGTGAAACAGCAACTTGGTTTGACATAAAACAAGGGGTCCATCAGGGGTGCATATTGTCATCTTACTTATTTAACTTGTATATTGAAAATATAATGTGGAATGTTAGAGAAGATGTAGACAGAGAATATTATGATGCCATAACAATTGGAGGTTATGAAATACCAGAGATTAGATATGCTGATGACACAATATTAGTATCCACAACACAAAAAGGAATTGAGAAACTAATTATGTCAGTCCTTAAGAACAGCGAAGACAAAACCTCTATCTTAATGCGAAGATAACTAAATTGATGACAAATGACAAAACAAACAAGGCAGCTGAAATATGTATCAATGAGGAAAAATTAGAAGAAGTGGAGAGTTTTGAATATCTTGAATCACTACTAACTAATAATGGAGATACAATGAGGGAAATTAAAAGGAGGACATCTATCACTCTTCAGAAAGTAAAACAACTAAAGAATCTGTGGAGAGGAACAGACAGACTACAAAAAAGGGCATGAATCTTTCTCATTGCAACATATGCCTGTGAGACCTGGACACTTAACAAAACAGCTGAGAAACACATAAATGCCTTTGAATGTAAATGCTACAGAAGAGCTTTTCAATTATCATGGACACAAAAAAGAACAAATATATACATACTACAAGAACTTAATATTGAAAAAGGCTGGCTAGTAAAGAAGATTAAAGAGAGAAAACTTAAATATTTTGGACACATTAAACGTCATGATAATCTAGAGAAGACCATCTTGGAAGGGTACATAATGGGAAAAAGAAAGAGAGGAAGACCAAGGCGAAGATATCTGCAAGACATTGTTGATGATCCACAAATGGATGCATCAGCATCAGGCCATCTTGCTTACAACCAAGACGACTACAGGAGTGCTGTTAGGGAGACAAAGTTCCACAAGGGACATGCAAATGAATGAATATTCTTTTTATTTGCTCTATCTTACACCCTTTCTCATGTCCAATGATTTTTTTACACTCTCTCTGCATTTCTAGTTTCTTGCTGACCATATTCCGCTTTTGACTGCATTTCTCATATTTTCCTCATATTTCCACTTCTGTCTGTGGCCATAACCTGTGTTCAGTTTCCTCAAAGAGAAGATGGCAGATAATCTTTTTTGGTGTATTTATGTTTGTCTTGTCTCTTCTGTTATCTCTGATGAAGGAATATTTGTAAAATACTAGGCAGTAACTGTTGTTTTTCATAACCTTTTCACTGTTCTTACCTCTTACTCCAATCTGAGTAGTTTGTTATTGCAGTGTAAGCAGTTTGTTATGAAAATAGATATGAAAACGTGGGCAGAAACAAGCATGGCAGAAAGCATGATGAGTACATATAAATGGGGTATCTGAGTGACAAAGTGGTTAGTGCACTGGTCTCTCATGGCGAAGGTCGGGGATTTGAATCCAGCTGGAGGCACCCCAGCTTCTTCTGGAGTTGGGAAAGTAAAGGCGGCCAGGTGTAATACTGACCATATCACCCTCTAGTGTGCTGACAGGTAAAGGAAAATATGGGCACTAACACCATACCCCTATGTGCCTCTAAGGCATGACAGGATTACCTTTACCTTTATCTACATATAAATGAAGGACATACAACAATCCAATTTTTTTTTTACAAAAACTTTTTCAAAGATCGCATACAACAACAGCACAGCAGATAAAAACATGAAAAATAGATGAAAAATATAAACTTAGCTTTTTTGCCCTCCTCCTTGTAAGAAAGTCTGGCATGAAATGCGCCAAGACAGATGAAGTAGAGCACAAAGTGAAAGTCAACGATTGGTTGAGAAGTGTTGTAAAGGGGTTATCACAAAGGGTACCATATGGTAAACAGTTATGCCACAAATAGCCATAGCTTGCCACCATTGGATACCCATGGCCCAAACAAAGCCACCCAGATAAGAATGAGAAGGCATAATGGGGAAGGGTGGATGGAGAAAAGTTTAAGAGGAACAGAGTACACTAAGAGAACAAGACTGCTTGCTAAAGCATGCCTAGACAAGGGAGCTAACAAAGCCTACTATGGGCAGGAAGGATAGAAAGGGCTGGAAAATAAAATATACTGCCTCTGACAACATGAGGAAATGCAGCAAAGTGAGTGGGATTAAGACAAGAAAATTGAGTATGAGTAGCAGAAATAGAAAAGAGGTAGCAACAAGGTGGAAATGTAGTTCAAAGGAAGTTGAATTTATTGTTCATTCCATCTGGAAGGAGACAGTCAGTCTGGAAAATAAGCCGCTGTTCCAGAGCTTTCTGAGGTCATTCATCTGAAGAACAGGAGTGGATTGCAGTTACAGAAATGTCCTGTTTTTCTTGATGGTCTCTTTGGCAACTAATGTCAGTGCCTTCTTGGATATGTTGTTCAGATGCTGGCAAAACCAATCTCCGTAGTGTAATCCAGTATCCCATATATACTTCATATCACAACGCTTGAACATAATGGCATAAATGATGTCGCGAGAAGTGCCGGTAAAGTCCTCCAGAGCTGATAAATTGGACTTGGGTAAGAAAACCAGAAAGTCTTGTCTACTGACTTGAGGCCACTTCTAATTAATAGGTCCTTGAGGTTCTCGTCTCATCTGTACACCACCAGTGGAAGTTCTGCAAAGAGTTCACACATGTCAGGCTTTGTCTGGAAAAGATAGAGATGACAAAATAAAATGTTCTTAACTGCCAAACTGTGGAGGTGGTACGTAAGTACCAGTTTTACTCTGTCTAAGCTGCAAGATGATTTAGGAGTGAGAGCTTGTTGTCATGAGATAAAAAAAGGTAGATAGAGGTGTATGGTGCAGTTTTACAAAGTGAGGGAGGAGGTGAGTAAGGTGAGAAAAAAAACTAATAGAAAGTATGAGAATGTATAAATGAAAAACATACAACATCTGATATTTTGGCGTGAGCCTTTTTCGAGGATTACATGCACAACAAGACAAAAAAAAAATGAAGAACTTATCTGAATGTGTCTACCTCCAGAAGTAGAAAACAGAAATGTGTGTAGTAGAAGGAAGGGCCACGCTGACCACAACAAAGGATACCCGATAGAGTCAGTCGTAAAGAAGAGGTGGAGAGAGAGGAGGAAAACAAGTGGTAGAAAGGGGTGGGGGGAAAGACAATAGAAACATGATGGGGGGGGGGCTAGGGGGAAGCGGAGAGATAATGAATGAAGAACATAAAATGTGAAACTGGTGAATAGAACAAGACCCTTTAGTCACAAATATGTTGGCAGAAAAGAAAAGAGGGTGGTGGTAGGGAGGGGTAGCATAGAGAAAGAAAGTAGAGTTAAAGAAAGGGCCAGTGGAAAACTAAAGAAGTTACAGAAAGCTGAAGACATTGTTAATTCTAGCTGGGTGGAGACAGCCAGTCTGGAAAATAAGGTGCTGTTTTAGGACCCTCTGAGATCGTACATCAGCAGAACAAGAGCGGATTGCACTAACAGAAATGTCCTGTTTTCCCCTGTGGTTGCTAAGGCAAAAATGTTTAGCCACAGGTGTCCAGGCCCTCTTAGAAATATCACTGAGATGCTGGCGAAATCGATCCCCTAAGCGTAAGCCAGTCTGCCCGATGTACTTCAAACTGCAACGTTTACACATAACAGCATAAATAACATTGCGTGAAGTACAGGTGAAACCCTCTTGAACTGATAACATGGACTTAGGGAAGGAGATCTGGCTAGCCTCGACAACAAACGGACAAGTGTTGCATCTACGGCGTCTGCAACGTCTGGTACCATAAAAAGTATCATCTGTCTTAAGATGACTATGAATTAAAAGGTCCCTGAGGTTCTTGTCCCATCTGTAGGCTACCAATGGGGGTTCCCCAAAAAGTTCACGTGTAATCAGGCTCGGTCTGGAGGAGATGGAGATGACGAAACAGTATGTTTTTAACTGCCAAGCTATGAGGGTGGTACATGAGTACCAGTTTAACTCTGTCCGAGCTACAGTGTGGTTTAGGGGTGAGGGCTTGTTGCCATGATATATGGCTTAAGCGGTTCCAAGATGACGAGAGAACATGTTCTGGATAGCCGCATTGATGGAAGAAATCTAGCATTTTATGGCCTTGATCCTGGAAATCCAAATCCTCATTACACAAACGTCGCAACCTAAGAAGCTGGGAAAAAGGAATAGAGTTCTTACATGATCTGGGATGGGAGGAAGAGTACAGGAGGTAGCTGTGAGAGTCTGTAGGTTTATAGTGGATAGAAGTAATAAGCTCGGAAGGGCCAATAGTAACGGCAATGTCAAGAAAGTTAGTGGAAGTAGCAGAGATATGGGAGGTGAAAGAAATGACAGGATTGTACTCCTTAACAAAACTGATAAAGTTGTTAAGATCTTCCTCTGGCATTGATGTGACCCCAGTGCCGTCATCTATGTAGCGTCTATAGAAAGCAGGAAAAGGGCCTCTAAAGGCTCTCAGAACCTTGTGTTTGAAGTGGCCCATGAACAGACACGCGTAGCTGGGGCCCATCTTGGTACCCATGGCTACACCACTAATCTGGTTGAAATAAAGGCCATTGAATTAAAAAGAATTGAGTTGGAGGACAAGTCGTGTAAGGCGCAGAATAGTAGATATAGGAATAGAGGGATTGCATCTTTTGTTCAGAAAGAACTTGACAACCTGAAGTCCCTGATCATGCAGGATGGATGTGTATAAGGATACTACATCAAGGGTGAAGATATGGTAGGTGTGACCAGGCAGGAGTGTAAGAGTCTCAAAAGCAATGAGAGCATGATTGGTGTCCTTGAGATAAGTGGGCAGACTAGTGACCAGAGGTTGAAAGATGCTGTCAAGAAAGTCAGAGATTTGTTCTGTAGGGCAGGAACAAGCAGACACTATGGGCCTTCCTGGGTTGCCTGGTTTGTGTATCTTAGGGAGTAGATAAAAGGATGGCTTCCCTAAGCAACTGTCGCGGATGTGAAGATGTATAGCCGAGGGAGAAAGCCTAGTCTTGTGGATGAGTTCGTTGATCGTGTCACGAACATGGTGGTTGTTGGCCAGAGTCAGATCTTGAGGGCAAGATGCATAAAATTTAGTGTTGCTCAGCTGGCCCATGGCCTCCTGGAAGTACAATTCTTTCTTCCAACAAACAATGGCCCCGCCCTTGTCTGCACTCTTGATCACAATATCATGCCTACGCTGGAGTTGTGAAAGTGCGCGCTGCTCCCCGGGGGTCAGGTTAGAGTGTTGTACACAGGGAAGGTGAAGCATGCAGATTTCGTGGAGAGTGTGATCAATGTAGAGGTCCATGGCACGAGACGCTCCTGCTGAAGGTGTCCAGGTGGATGGTTGTTTGGAGAAGCAAGAGAAAGGCTCATCATCAGAAGTGGATTGGGAGATTGAAAGTTGGGACGCATTTTGGAAATGGAACTTTAAATGCAGTCTGCGATGGAAATGGTGGACATCTTGAAGGAAAGAGAACTGGTCAGCAGAAGGATGGAGAGACACAAAATGTAAACCTTTACCCAGGACAGACAATTCATCAGCTGAAAGAGGATGTCAGGAGGGATAAAACCACCTTAGTGGGAGCAGAAGTGGTGGTGGGTCTGCGAGAGGCTGTAGAGGGACGGATAGCAGAAAGTTTCTGCTTTTTGAGAGAAGAAAGTTGCAGGTAGAATTGTCTGTTGGTGGACTGAATAATCTGTCATTGAGGGACACATTAAACTCCTCTCGGACCTCGATAGTCAGATCGCTCAACTCTCTGCCCATCTCCATCACGTTGCACATGATAATTACCTCACTGATCCAGAGGGTCCTAGAACAGCGCCTTATTTTCCAGACTGGCTGTCTCCACTGGAGTTTTCTGCTTTCTGTAACTTCTTTAGTTTTCCACTGGCCCTTTCTTTAACTCTACTTTCTTTCTCTATGCTACCCCTCCCTACCACCACCCTCTTTTCTTCTCTGCCAACATATTGGTGTCTATAGGGTCTTGTCCTATTCACCAGTTTCACATTTTCTCTCTGCAGGTGTTTATGTTCTTCATTCATTATCTCTCCGCGTCCCATTTTTACCTCCCCCCTCCCCCGACACCTCTAGCAGCTATCATGTTTCTATTGTCTTTCCCCCCACCCCTTTCTACCACTTGTTTTCCTTCTCTCTCTCCACCTCTTCTTTACGATTGACTCTATCGGGTATCCTTTGTTGTGGTCAGCGTGGTCCTTCCTTCTACTACACACATTTCTGTTTTCTACTTTTGGAGGAAGACACAATCAGATAAGTTCTTCGTTTTTTTTTTTTTTTTGGTCTCGTTGTGCATGTAATCCTCGAAAAAGGCTCACACCGAAATATCAGATGTTGTATGTTTTTCATTTATACATTCTCATACTTTCTATTAGTTTTTTTCTCACCTTACTCACCTCCTCCCTCACTTTGTAAAACTGCACCATATACCTCTATCTACCGTATTTATTTAAACCAGTTTTACTGCAGTCGCCATCCCTTTTATTTGTCATGAGATATGGATGATGTGGTTCAAGGATGAAGCGAGAACATGGTCCAGATACGTGTGTTGATGAAAGAAATTCAGCATCCTGTAGGCTTGATGATGGAAATCAAGATCTTCAGCACACATCACAACCTAAAGCGCTGAGGGAAAGTAATAAAGTCCTTACATGATCTAGAATAGGAAAAGGAGTACAAGATATAGCTATGAGAATCAGTGGGTTTATAGTAGACTAGAGCAATTTGTGAGTGCAGTCTGAGTAGTTTGTATGTTAGTAAGTCTGAGTAGTTTGTATATTATCACAATCTGAGTAGTTTGTTTGTTAGCATAGCCTGAGTAGTTTGTATGTTAGTAAGTCTGGGTAGTTTGTATATTATCACAATCTGAGTAGTTTGTTTGTTAGTAAGTCTGAGTAGTTTGTATATTATCACAATCTGAGTAGTTTGTTTGTTAGTAAGTCTGAGTAGTTTGTATATTATCACAATCTGAGTAGTTTGTATGTTAGTAAGTCTGAGTAGTTTGTATATTATCACAATCTGAGTAGTTTGTTTGTTAGCATAGCCTGAGTAGTTTGTATGTTAGTAAGTCTGGGTAGTTTGTATATTATCACAATCTGAGTAGTTTGTTTGTTAGTAAGTCTGAGTAGTTTGTATATTATCACAATCTGAGTAGTTTGTTTGTTAGCATAGCCTGAGTAGTTTGTATGTTAGTACAGTCTGAGTAGTTGTATGTTAGCCCGAGTCTGAATGCATAATTTTTGTGTAGATAATCTGTTAGTAATTTTTTTTTTTGACAGGCAGATCTGTATTCTGGTTCTATTTTTATAGAACAAGCATTAAACTGGGACATGTATGGAGCTGTCTCTCTTCTTCTTGGGATTGCTTGTATTTTTACCATTACAGGGACACATTAAACTCCTCTCGGACCTCGATAGTCAGATCGCTCAACTCTTGCCATCTCCACCACGTTGCACATGATAATTACCTCACTGATCCAGAGGGTCCTAGAACAGCGCCTTATTTTCCAGACTGGCTGTCTCCACTGGAGTTTTCTGCTTTCTGTAACTTTAGTTTTCCACTGGCCCTTTCTTTAACTCTACTTTCTTTCTCTATGCTACCCCTCCCACCACCCTCTTTTCTTCTCTGCCAACATATTGGTGTCTATAGGGTCTTGTCCTATTCACCAGTTTCACATTTTCTCTCTGCAGGTGTTTATGTTCTTCATTCATTATCTCTCCGCGTCCCATTTTTACCTCCCCCCTCCCCCGACACCTCTAGCAGCTATCATGTTTCTATTGTCTTTCCCCCCACCCCTTTCTACCACTTGTTTTCCTTCTCTCTCTCCACCTCTTCTTTACGATTGACTCTATCGGGTATCCTTTGTTGTGGTCAGCGTGGTCCTTCCTTCTACTACACACATTTCTGTTTTCTACTTTTGGAGGAAGACACAATCAGATAAGTTCTTCGTTTTTTTTTTTTTTTTGGTCTCGTTGTGCATGTAATCCTCGAAAAAGGCTCACACCGAAATATCAGATGTTGTATGTTTTTCATTTATACATTCTCATACTTTCTATTAGTTTTTTTCTCACCTTACTCACCTCCTCCCTCACTTTGTAAAACTGCACCATATACCTCTATCTACCGTATTTATTTAAACCAGTTTTACTGCAGTCGCCATCCCTTTTATTTGTCATGAGATATGGATGATGTGGTTCAAGGATGAAGCGAGAACATGGTCCAGATACGTGTGTTGATGAAAGAAATTCAGCATCCTGTAGGCTTGATGATGGAAATCAAGATCTTCAGCACACATCACAACCTAAAGCGCTGAGGGAAAGTAATAAAGTCCTTACATGATCTAGAATAGGAAAAGGAGTACAAGATATAGCTATGAGAATCAGTGGGTTTATAGTAGACTAGAGCAATTTGTGAGTGCAGTCTGAGTAGTTTGTATGTTAGTAAGTCTGAGTAGTTTGTATATTATCACAATCTGAGTAGTTTGTTTGTTAGCATAGCCTGAGTAGTTTGTATGTTAGTACAGTTTGAGTAGTTGTATGTTAGCCCGAGTCTGAATGCATAATTTTTGTGTAGATAATCTGTTAGTAATTTTTTTTTTTGACAGGCAGATCTGTATTCTGGTTCTATTTTTATAGAACAAGCATTAAACTGGGACATGTATGGAGCTGTCTCTCTTCTTCTTGGGATTGCTTGTATTTTTACCATTACAGGTATCTTACTTTCATCATATTACCACCACAGGTATCTTACTTTCATCATATTACTACCACAGGTATCTTACTTTCATCATATTACCACCACAGGTATCTTACTTTCATCATATTACCACCACAGGTATCTTACTTTCATCATATTACCACCACAGGTATCTGACTTTTGCCTTATTACCATCACAGGTATCTTACTTTCATCATATTACCACCAGAGGTATCTTACTTTTGCCTTATTACCATCACAGGTATCTTACTTTCATCATATTACCACCACAGGTATCTGACTTTTGCCTTATTACCATCACAGGTATCTTACTTTCATCATATTACCACCAGAGGTATCTTACTTTCATCATATTACCACCACAGGTATCTTACTTTCATCATATTACCACCACAGGTATCTGACTTTTGCCTTATTACCACCACAGGTATCTTACTTTCATCATATTACCACCACAGGTATCTTACTTTTGCCTTATTACCATCACAGGTATCTTACTTTCATCATATTACCACCACAGGTATCTTACTTTTGCCTTATTACCATCACAGGTATCTTACTTTCATCATATTACCACCACAGGTATCTGACTTTTGCCTTGTTACCATCACATTGTTTGATTTTAAGTGTTTTTACAATATCACAGCTAAAAAATATAAATATGGACAGTCAGAATCAGTGGAGAAATTCACAAATCATCTCAACTTTGAAATCAAACAGATTATGGTGACTGAGTCATGTAGAAAAAATGTGGAAGAAAATTATCACATCACAAAACATGCCTAAGCTTTAAGAATTAGAAATTCTGAGACAGATCTAGAGAGTATTTGCAGATGGTATATATGACTTAATATATATTATTATATTATTAATAATGGGCAATTTTAATGCAAAGATTGGTACAGAAAGAGCAGAAGATGAAGGATATGCTTGAGGGAAATTTAGTATAGGACATAGAAATGAGGCAGGTGACAATCTAATGGTGTTTGTCATGGAAAATGAGCTAATAATCGCAACACACTTTTTAAACAACATCTAAGAAGACTTTACACATGGACATCACCTGATGGGAAAACCATGAATCAAATAGATTACATTTTAGTGCAAAGAAGGTGGAGATCAAATTTAACTTCAGCAAAAACTTTACCAGGTGCCAATTGTGACATGGAGTTATTAATAGCAGACATGAAGATAAAGATAAAAAAAAGTTATGGGATCAAGAACACTTTGATCTTACAAAAATACCAGAACAATACAGTATAGAAATGAAGAACTGTTTCAAAATCCTGATGGCTGTACAGGAGGAGATGACACCAGATCTTCTTCTTCTTCGTTCACATTGTCTGTCTATATCTGCAGTTCTGTCTCTTGGATAAATTTCACTGTTTTTTGTAATTCATGTATGGAACCGTAGAGCTTATCTTCTTTAGTGGTTTCACTGGGCCAGTAATTATTTCTCAGTGTCTCATAGTTGGTGCAGTTCTGGAGGATATGTTCCACAGTTTGGGGCACCTGGGCACATGTACATAGATTAGTAGTACCAACCTTAAACTTTGTATACATATGACTTCGGAGTCAGCTGTGTCCTGTTCAGAGACGGAAGATGGTGACTTGTTCATTTCTGTTTAGCATGTGATAGTCATCATGTGGTGGTGTTTGTGGCTTCCTGTAGGTTTTTATCATGCTTTTCTTCTGATTATAGGTGATTGGTATGTCTGGCTGCTCTATTTCAGTGCTCTCTTTGGCCAGATGGTCAGCATTCTCACTGCCTGGTATCCCACAGTGGGAGGGAATCCATTGCAAAGTGACTCCATGTTGTAAGCCAATTTTTGACAAGGCATCCTTAAGGTCTGGTAGTTTGTTGCACTGAAGAGCTTCCAGTACTGATCTTGCATCTGTGAGAATTACTATGGGACATGTATCAGTTCTGGGGTCTGATAGTTTTCCAACTGCAGCAATAATTGCCCTAACTTCTGCATCATAGTTGTTGCAGTATTTTCCAGTGGGTATGGAAATTTGTCAGTTGTGTTGTTTGGATATTCAATATGTGCTCCTGCCCCTCCATTCTTTATGGCATTGTGTGCAGATCCGTCTGTATACACACGTATCCTTGTGTCACATGGATATTTATCATCTAGCACACTAAGTGTGGCTGTTGATCTTACAAGACTGCTCTGCATCTCACCATTCTGCACACCTTTCACTTCAGTCTGAATAGTTATTTGTGTACAACCTGCTTCTTTCCATGATGTATGCTCTGGTACAGATGATAATGGAGCGACTACAGCTGGAAGGTCAGGTATCAGCTTAAGTGTTTTTACAATATCACAGCTAAAAAATATAAATATGGACAGTCAGAATCAGTGGAGAAATTCACAAATCATCTCAACTTTGAAATCAAACAGATTATGGTGACTGAGTCATGTAGAAAAAATGTGGAAGAAAATTATCACATCACAAAACATGCCTAAGCTTTAAGAATTAGAAATTCTGAGACAGATCTAGAGAGTATTTGCAGATGGTATATATGACTTAATATATATTATTATATTATTAATAATGGGCAATTTTAATGCAAAGATTGGTACAGAAAGAGCAGAAGATGAAGGATATGCTTGAGGGAAATTTAGTATAGGACATAGAAATGAGGCAGGTGACAATCTAATGGTGTTTGTCATGGAAAATGAGCTAATAATCGCAACACACTTTTTAAACAACATCTAAGAAGACTTTACACATGGACATCACCTGATGGGAAAACCATGAATCAAATAGATTACATTTTAGTGCAAAGAAGGTGGAGATCAAATTTAACTTCAGCAAAAACTTTACCAGGTGCCAATTGTGACATGGAGTTATTAATAGCAGACATGAAGATAAAGATAAAAAAAAGTTATGGGATCAAGAACACTTTGATCTTACAAAAATACCAGAACAATACAGTATAGAAATGAAGAACTGTTTCAAAATCCTGATGGCTGTACAGGAGGAGATGACACCAGATCTTCTTCTTCTTCGTTCACATTGTCTGTCTATATCTGCAGTTCTGTCTCTTGGATAAATTTCACTGTTTTTTGTAATTCATGTATGGAACCGTAGAGCTTATCTTCTTTAGTGGTTTCACTGGGCCAGTAATTATTTCTCAGTGTCTCATAGTTGGTGCAGTTCTGGAGGATATGTTCCACAGTTTGGGGCACCTGGGCACATGTACATAGATTAGTAGTACCAACCTTAAACTTTGTATACATATGACTTCGGAGTCAGCTGTGTCCTGTTCAGAGACGGAAGATGGTGACTTGTTCATTTCTATTTAGCATGTGATAGTCATCATGTGGTGGTGTTTGTGGCTTCCTGTAGGTTTTTATCATGCTTTTCTTCTGATTATAGGTGATTGGTATGTCTGGCTGCTCTATTTCAGTGCTCTCTTTGGCCAGATGGTCAGCATTCTCACTGCTTGGTATCCCACAGTGGGAGGGAATCCATTGCAAAGTGACTCTATGTTGTAAGCCAATTTTTGACAAGGCATCCTTAAGGTCTGGTAGTTTGTTGCACTGAAGAGCTTCCAGTACTGATCTTGCATCTGTGAGAATTACTATGGGACATGTATCAGTTCTGGGGTCTGATAGTTTTCCAACTGCAGCAATAATTGCCCTAACTTCTGCATCATAGTTGTTGCAGTATTTTCCAGTGGGTATGGAAATTTGTCAGTTGTGTTGTTTGGATATTCAATATGTGCTCCTGCCCCTCCATTCTTTATGGCATTGTGTGCAGATCCGTCTGTATACACACGTATCCTTGTGTCACATGGATATTTATCATCTAGCACACTAAGTGTGGCTGTTGATCTTACAAGACTGCTCTGCATCTCACCATTCTGCACACCTTTCACTTCAGTCTGAATAGTTATTTGTGTACAACCTGCTTCTTTCCATGATGTATGCTCTGGTACAGATGATAATGGAGCGACTACAGCTGGAAGGTCAGGTATCAGCTTACACATACACTTGGCCTGATGAATGAAGCTGCTTCTTTTAAGCCATCTTAGTGCCAAGTTATTGAATCTCTCCTTCAGGGGATGGCTTACAGAGCTGAGGAATTTCTCTCCCATGGTCATGACCTTTGTGTCTCTACATTCCTTTAGCGCTTGAACACCAACTATTTTCTGCATTTCTACTATTGGTGTGGACCTCATTGCACCTGTGATAATCCATAATGACTGATTTTGAACTTTGTCTAGATTATGCAGCATAGTGTTTGATGCTGTGCACCAAGATGTTGAGCCATATTATAAATGTGGTAGAATACTTTGCTGATATATATTCTTGAGGATTCTTTCACTAGCTCCCCATGTGGTTCCACTCAGTTTTCTTAATATGGCTAGTTTTCTTCTGGCTTTTACTTCGGCACTGTTTATGTGTTGCTTCCAGGTCAGTTTTGAGTCAAGAGTCACTCCTAAGTAAGTTGGTTGGTTCATTTACAAAGATCTTACCTGCTTTCTGTTTAGATGAGAGAGTGAACAGAGTGGTACTTGATTTCTCTGTGTTTATACTTACACACCTGTTTTTATACTTACACACCATTTGTTTGTCCATGATGTCAAGATGTCTGCTGCTCTTTGGAGTCTCTGTGTAGCAACTGTCGCATATTCATCTGTACACCACATGACCAGATCATCTGCATACAGTGCCGCTTTGATTCCATAGGGAAGTTCCTTGACCAGGTCATTAATGAATACAAAGAATAGTGTAGGTGAAATGACTCCTCCTTGTGGTACACCATGTTCCAGCAGTACTTTCTGGTTTTTATGTCCATCCATTACTAATCTATCTCTTCTATTGTGTAAATAGGACTTTATCCAGTTGTACAGTCTTCCATTCACATTGCAGTTTCTTAGTTTCCACAGCAGACTTTTTATCCATACTTTATCAAAGGCTTTCTTCAGGTCTATCCACGCTGCTAGTACAAGGTTTTTCTCTTGGAATGCATCCTCAATCTCTTGAGAGAGATAGGTCACTTGATCTTCTGTACTGTAGTACTGCCTAAATCCTGCTTGTTGTGGAACGAGAAGGTTTTCACTTTCTAGGTACCATTTTAGCCTCAGGTCAATGATGCGTTCCATCATTTTGCATAGGCAGCTAGTGAGACTGATTGGCCTGTAGCTGGAGGCAGTATCACTGTTTTTCCCTGCCTTTAGCAGTGGCACCATGCTTGCTTCCTTCCAAATTTGAGGTAACTTACCTGTGCTCCAGCATATATTGAAAATATCCAACAGCTTTCCCATTGCTGCCATTCCCAGGTTCTTGATCATTTCATTGGACACTCCATCTGGTCCTGGTGATTTCCTTGGTTTCAGTTTACTAACTGCTAGGTCTAACTCACTCCGTGTGATTGGTGCATCCATGACCTCCACTTTTCTGACTTGTTCCTTTTCTTTCTGTGGGTCAGTGTGCACTGTACGCTCTTTCTCTGGATGGATATCAATCTTGCAGTCCTGTGCAAACATGCGAGCAAAGTGATCTGCTACCTGCTTACCTGTAAGAGTTTTCCCATCCTCTATTAGTGTAATCTTTGTACTTGTTCCAGTACTCTCATCATTTAACTGTTTGATTAGTTTCCACAGTTTCCTTTGATCCTTTTCAAAATTTAGGGACTCTGTTTTCTCTCTTCAACTTTCCTGTCTGGCTTGCAGCTTGGCTCTCTGAAATTTGGCTTTAGAATGTTGGTAATTATTGTGGTGTTCTTGGCATGGTCTATTTTCTGCTTGCTTTCGAGCTGCTTCCACGTCATCATGGAGTTTTCCCAGCTCACTAGACCAGTATGGTTTATAGTCCCTGCGAGCTTCTCTGAGAATGGTTTCACGAGCGGCCTGAAGGATACAAGCATTGAATTCCTTCACTATGCTGTTAATATCCTTACCTTCTATGGACAGCTGTCCCACCAGGATACCTGTACGATATCTGTACACTGTCCAGTTTGCTTTTTTTATAGTTCCATCTGGGGAGAGGGCTACTGGTGTTAAGGAGTTCATTTTCTACTGTCAAGAAGACTGGTCGATGGTCGCTACCTCCAAGTTGTTTTCCAACTTCACGTGTAATGTTCCACTTCAGATCTGGAGAGTGGAATGCCAGATCTGGTGTTGAGGTTGTATGCCAAGCCCTTGAGTAAAATGTTGGGGGATCCATTGGCTGGTTGATCAAGAGAAGTTCATTATCATCCTGCCAGCTCTCAACTTCCTCTCCTCTCTTGTCTATGTGGTCATAGCCCCAGCTCTGGGAATGGCTGTTAAAATCACCACAGACTATCAGTCTCTCTTTGTGTGGGATTGTTTCTAAAGCAACTGGGCAGTCATTAGGACAGTAATAGTTAAGGAGGTGGAAATCTGTATTACTACTTTTTAGATGGATCATCTAGTATTCGGCTCCTTCCATGTACACTCCCACCTGACATGCACTGATATTATTCTTAACAAGTGTGAGTACTCCTCCTTTTCTTCTGTCCTGTCAGTCTGATCTAAAACACTGGTAGCCTCTGATTTTAAAGGTGGTATCTTTGGTTAGGTGTGTCTCCTGTATGCAGCATATACTTACTTGCTCTGCAAAAAGTATGTTCTCTAGTTCCACCTTTTTGCTATAGCCATCTCTAACACTGCTGACACCCTCAGCATTCCACTGCATTATTTTAAGTTCTTGCTTTTTGGCTGTTTTATTCCATTGTATTTTTTGGCCAGTAGCTCTACTCTCATGTCTCCTGACTCCACAAGATGAACTGAGAAGACCTCCAGTAGCATTGGGTGGACCCTTTCAAGGCAGGGGGCCCGGCACTGCACCTGCCTGGTTAGTCTTCACAGGGCGAGCACCATGTTTGAAAACTGCAGATAGAGACATTTCATTAGCGATAATGTGTGTTACCCTGATTTTTGCGATGCGTCTTTTGGCTGGGTAACTCCGACTTCAGCACCTTTCCTTGCTAGGGCAGACTGTGGTCTTGCTCAGACTGCCATGAAGACAGTGTGGCTGGCCTGGCCAAAACTTTGTTTTCCAGCCTCTGGTGGCTGTATGTAAGTCCCTTCTCCATGTCAGACGGTTTTGAGACAGTTCCACAAAGACACTCTTACTTTGAGATGAGGAACCCGATGAGTGCTTCAACGATATCCATTCCCCGCCACCTATAGTCTACTGGCTCTGTTTTGTTTACATCATTCTGATAGCCATTGTTGTAAAGACCCATAGGCTTGTCACGTCCTGGATTCATTGGTTTCACACCAGACTTCCCCCATCCCTGCCAGAGATCTCCATGTCCCCATCCGTCCACCAACCTGACATTACATTTTACAAAAATAACAACTACAATTAGTGTTGATTGCTACAAGTTTCTTGGCTACAGAAGTAGGTCAGAGTTTTTAAGCAAACAGATCTATGTTCCCTGTCTCACAAACACTATGTTAAGATAAGTGTGCTCTTAACACAGTTGTTCCCAGATGAGTTAGTATATATGACTGTGAGTGTCTGAGTGTCAAAGTGGTTAGTGCACTGATCCCTCATGGCAAAGGTCGGGGTTCAAATCCAGCCAGTGACACCCCAGTCACCCAGCTGTAGAAATGGTTACCCGACTTCTTCTGGAGTTGGGGAAGGAAAGGCAGTCAGGTGTGATACTGACCATATCATCCCCAGGTAAAGGAAAATATGGGCACTAACACCATATCCCTATGTACCTCTAAGGCATGCCAGGATTACAAAAAATACATAACTGTGCTGGTGATACAGTGTAGGAATGTTTATATTGGAAGTACAATGTAGGAATGTTTGTATGGTGATACAGTGTAGGAAAATGTATATTGGTGATACAATATAGAAATGTTAGTGATGGTGGTACAGTATAGGAGTGTTTATATTGGTGGTATAGTTTAGGAATGTTTATATTGGTGGTACAGTGTAGAAATGTTTAAATTGGTGGTACAGTGCAGGAATATTTATATTGGTGGTACAATGTAAGAATGTTTATACTGGTGATTCAGTGCAGGAATGTTTATATTGGTGGTATAGTGATCCAGATCTTTAAGAATAATACTTGAAGAATATATTGAAAAGCAGAAACCATTAATACTGAACATCATAGACTTTAAAAATGCCTTTGATAGCAACATAGAGAATCATTATGGAGGATTTTAAAATATATGGAATACCATTTAAGATTGTCAACATCATTAAGAACCTCTATAATGGATATGTTTGTGCAGTCAAAACAAAAGAAGGGATGAGCGAATGGTTCCAGACTGAAACAGGCATGAAACAAGGATGTATATTATCTCCCTTGCTTTTTTGGAATTGCAGTAGACTTCATAATGAAAAAATGCTGTACAGGTAACGCAGGTATTGATTGGGTATATGGGACCAACTAGAAGATCTTGATTTTGCAGATGATATAACTCTTATCAGTAACAATGTGAATTCCGTGCAAGAAAAAACAAACATCCTGTCTTCACTGGCTAGCAAAATAGGACTTGAAATTAATAAGGACAAAACAAAAATAATGAAAATTCCCATTAATCAAAATGGAAAAATAAACATAGAAGGAACAGATATTGAAGAAGTCAATCAATTTGCATACCTTGGCAGCTACACAGACCAGGATGGTGACACCAGGAAGAAAGTTAGAATTAGAATTGAAAGGCAACATCGATCTTCAAGAATCTTGAGAACATATGGAATTCAAAAGTTATAAATACAAAAACCAAGTTAAGACTATTCAATTCAAAAGTAATATCCACCCTCATTTATGCATGCAAAAGCTGGAAATCAACTAAAGAAATAGACAATAAATTAGACTCTTTTGAAAACAAATGCCTAAAGAAAATACTTGGCATCAAGTGGAACAAATTTAAGAACAATGCAGAGATAAGACAGATGACTGAACAACATCCAGTCTCATGGGTGATCAGGAAAAGGAAATGGACATATGTTGGTCACGTGATGAGAAGAAACAATCAGAGAATCCCAAAAGAAGCTATCAAGTGGAACACAACAGACCGAAGAAAAAGAGGCAGACCATGGGAAACTGAAGAGGACATTGTTAAGAGAGGCCAAATTAATAGCCATAAAATCTCTTGATGAGGTTGAAAAACTCACCGAAAAAGAAAAATTGACAAACTACCTTGTGAGCTCTATGTGACATATAATGGCATGTATATAAGATAGTGTAGGAATGTTTATATTGGCGGTGCAGGAGTGTTTATATTGGTGCTACAGTGTAGAAGTGTGTATACTAGTCATAAAGTGTAGAAATGTTTAAGCTGGTGACATGAAATAGTGCTTCATTCATTCATTCACTTACATGTCCCTTGCGGAACTTTGCCTCCCAAACAGCACTCTTGTAGGCCTCTCGGTTGTGAGCAAGATGGCCTGCTGCTGCTCCATCCATTTGCAGATCGTCAATGATGTCTTGCAGTCATCTTTGTTTTGGTCTTCTTCTTTTTCTTTTTCCCATTATGTATCCTTCCAATATGGTCTTCTCTAAATTATCATGACGTTTAATGTGTCCAAAATATTTAAGTTTTCTCTCTTTAATCTTCTTTACTATCCAGCCTTCTTCATTATTAAGCTCTTGTAGTATAGATATATTTGTTCTTTTTTGTGTCCATGATATTTGGAGATCTCTTCTGTAGCATTTACATTCAAAGGCATTTATGTGTTTCTCAGCTGTTTTGTTAAGTGTCCAGGTCTCACAGGCATATGTTGTGATGGGAAAGATGCATGCCCTTAAAAATCTTATTTTTGTAGTTCTGTCTGCTCCTCTCCACAGATTCTTTATTTGTTTTACTTTCTGAAGAGCAATAGATGTCCTCCTTTTAATTTCCCTCATTGTATCTCCATTATTAGTTAGTAGTGATCCAAGATATTCAAAACTCTCCACTTCTTCCAGTTTTTCCTCATTGATACATATTTCAGCTGCCTTGTTTGTTTTGTCAGTTGTCATCAATTTAGATTTCTTTGCATTAAGATAGAGGTTCTGCTCTTCGCTGTTCCTACAGACTGAGATATTTAGTTTTTCCATTCCTTTTTGTGTTGTGGACAGTAACACTGTGTCATCAGCATATCTAATCTCTGGTATTTCATAACCTCCAATTGTTATGGCATCATAATATTCTTTGTCTACATCTTCTCTAACATTCCTGAAACCAGCTCGGACCATATTGACTTCTTCTTCTATTTTCTTACAAAGTCTACCCATTATGATTTTTAACAGAATTTTACTGGCATGACTAATCAGGGCAACAGTTCTGTAGTTTGTGCATAATTTCAGGTTATCCTTTTTTGGCAGTGGTATGAATACAGTTCTTTTCCATTCTTTTGGCCAAATACCTGAATGCCTAAAATATATGAAATAGTGTAGAAATGTTTATATTAATAACACAGTATAGAAATTTTTATATTCATGACAGTGTAAAAATGTTTATATTGGTGATAGAATATAGAAATGTTTACATATACCACTATGAAAAACTGTAAAAAATATGTGTTCCTCCTCCTCACCTTCTTTACCCCTATCTTGGGCATAGGCTGTCAACAAGGAATCTTGAACCATGGAATTAGCATCATCACACTCAGTTCACACCCATACGTACTCTGCTCTCTGTTTCAGTAGCCTCAGAAGAGTATTAACACTAACTGTGCCAGTCAGCTGTTGGTTCTGGCAACCTCACATTCTACCAACCAGTCACCCAGCTCTTCTTTCTCCCTCCTTACATCTCTGTCTTTCATCCTCTGTTGATATATATTATCAACACATGACCTTTCCTCCTCTTGCACCAGGTCCTCAGCCACAACCTCAGTATATCCATCCTATCTATAGGAATCATATCAGTTGCAATTGTGTTACAGGTAACATGTGCGGCTACCTCATTGCCTCTCACTCCAGCATGCTCTGGGCAGTATATCCATGTAAGTCTAAACAAGGACTCTCCATTTATTTCTGTCCTGAGCTGCTGCTTCTATCCATCTCCAGGTGTAGTTCATCTTTTTTTATCTCTTGTTCAAGACTCATTTGCCGGGTGTTTCTAGATCTTCTGTGTTTCCTCTTACCTGGGGATTCCAGGTGAAGGTCTGTCTGGTTATGTTAGTGGTAGACTAGGTGTATATCCTATCCATCTCGAGCATCTTTTCATTATCATTTCTTTCACTGTGGGTTGGTTCATTTTCTGCCATAACTCTTCATTGCTGATGTTGTCTGGCCATCTAATCTAAAGGATCTTCCTTAGGCAGGTGTTAACAAAGATCTGTGGTCTCTTGGTCACTTATGGCTGATGCCAGTAACTGTACAAGTATAATAACATGGCTGTACACCAACTCTGTGGAACTGTTGTGGGTGTGGAGGACCTTTGGTTAGCTCCTCCCATTTTGTCAGTGTTTTTTTTATGTTTAGGAATAATGTCAATGTTTCTGTTGTATAGATTTGATATGTCTCTTTTTGTAGATGTGATGTGTCCCTTGTTGTAGATGTGATGTCTATCTTGTTGTAGATGTGATGTCTCTTATTTTAGAGGTGATGTGAGTCTTGTTGTAGATGTGATGTGTCTCTTGTTGTAGATGTAATGTATCTCTTGTTGTAGATGTGATGTATCTCTTGTAGATGTGATGTGTCTTGTTGTAGATGTTATGTGTCTCTTGTTGTAGATGTGATGTATCTTGCTGTAGATGTTATTGTCTCTTGTTGTAGATGTGATGTGTCTCTTGTTGTAGACATGATGTCTGGCTTCTTTCTGAAGCAGCTAATCTGTGTGATGTTGCAGTCTTATTTAAGCTGATGCAACTGTGGTTTGCTGATGCAATCCCTCCTCTTCTCTCTACTGTCTAGGGGGTCTGACCGCAGTGATCTGGATACACTTGTGTCAGTGTGTGTCTGCATATTTGTATCTACAAGTTTGTCTATATCTGCGTCACTGTGTAACTAGGATGCACAGTCTAACAAAACTAATTGCACAAAAAGTTCACCAGTTTGCCAGAATTAAGCTTTCCATTGTTGAAGACACAAGAAGAGCATACTACATATCAAATAAACACACTAAGACTACCACTTCATAATCTCAAGAGACTGCTTGGTGTCTAATACAAAAGGCTTGGTTCACTTCAAAAGTGAACAGTAAAGCTTGTTACTGACAGATTGGCAGAAACATCTCAGAATTCTGCCTCTCAAATCAGATTACTGTTCAACAAGCCAAGTTAGTTTATTGAATTCTGCCACAGAAATCTTACCTATTCATACTGCTTAAATTAAATCCAAATTTGAGCCAACACTTATACAATATTCTTTTTCCAAAATCTAGACTGATCTTTTTAAGAAAAACTTTGTTTACTCTGCTGCTAATCTTTGGTATGTCCTCCAATCTTGCAATGTTCCTTCCTACAATTACAAACTTTTTTCAATATCCATTTGAAGTTGATTACATGCTCCCATGATCCATAAACCTTTGACATTACTTTATATTCTTGTGTAAGTACTGAATGTAAATTTTACTATGTTTTTTATATGTAGAGCCTGTTTGTACTATCTGATGTAGAGTGGCTGCATAGAACAAAAGATGCATGATAAAGGGCACAATGTCAGAAGGGCCTGCATGCCCATTTCTTCACTCTTTGAAATAAAGTTCAGTCAGTTGATCAATCAGTCAGTCAATCAGTCAGTTAGCCAAACAATCAGTCTTTTTGTATATGTGCCTCTATCTATGTCAATGTTTATGTTAGCATTTGTATCATTGGGTGTCTGCTTGTTGTATCTGTATGTCTCTGCCTGGTTCTTTGTCGCTGTGTGTATATTTTACTTGTATTTATGTGTCTCTTGCCTTATTCTGTGTCACTCCCCATAAGTGTGTTTGCATCAGTGTCAGTTTATGTGTGTGTTTGCATCGGTGTCAGTTTATGTGTGTGTTTGCATTAGTGTCAATTTATGTGTGTGTTTATGTCTGCACCTATGTCTCAGTCACTGTATCTCTATATTTATCAATACATCTCTGTGTTTGTGTCTATACTCATATGTTTCAGAATATATCAGTGCTACTGTCTGTGTCTGTATTTGTGTGTCTTTGTTTATATCCATGCTGCTGTCTGTGTCTGTCTGTTCCTGTGTGTCTCTGTATCTGTAATTTGTTTATCCTTGCTTTTGAAGGTTTTCATAAAGTTGGTGGATTTAGTGCCATGGTAGAGAAATACCCGAAAGCAGCACCAAGCAGTTCATTCCTCACTAACAACACATGTGGCCGACCTCGCGAAGATTTCATGCATCTTTTTCGTGATCCAGTTACAAGTGATCTCCCATGGCCTGGAATTCTTGGTCTTACAATCAATTCCATCTGGTACTGGTGCTCAGATCAGGTAAAAGAGATAACAACTGCGGTAAAAATTGTTCTAATAATAAAGGTAGATAGAGGTGTATGGTTCTGTTTTACAAAATGACAGAGGGGAAGAGGAAAGTGAGAAAAAATAAATGGCAGAAAGTATGAAAGTAAGATGAGAATGTATAAATGAAAAACATATGACATCCAATATTTCAGTGTCAGCCTTTTTCAAGGATTACATACAAAAACAACACAACATATAAATTTAAAAAAAAAGAAAAATGAAAAACTTAGCTTTGTGGCATCCTCCTAGTACAGAATCCAACAAATGCGGCCTAAAGATGGGAAAAAAAAATAGCTGGGAGATGACAAAGAAAAACACCATCAACCAGTCAGATGACAGCAGCGTGTAGGTGGTGAAAGGGAGAGAAGAATGTGAAGGGGGTGGGGGAGCAGGAAAGAGGCCAGGAAGTTATAAATACCTTATAGCTGCTCAAGAAGAAGGGAAGGGGTGGAAGATAGCACTAAAACTTATGAATAAAAAACTGCAGTGAAATGAGTGGGATGAATAAAAAACTGCAGTGAAATGAGTGGGATGAATAAAAAACTGCAGTGAAGTGAGTGGGATGAATAAAAAACTGCAGTGAAGTGAGTGGAATGAATAAAAAAACTGCAGTGAAGTGAGTGGGATGAATAAAAAGCTGCAGTGAAGTGAGTGGGATGAATAAAAAAAACTGCAATGAAATGAGTGGGGCTAAGACAAGAAAGTAGAACATGAATAGCAGAAAATAGGTGAAAATCCAGAGAAGTTAAAAGAAAGCTGAATTTGTACATCATAAGAACAGGAGTGTCCCATTTTCCTAGGTGGTTTATTTGACAGAAGTGTTTTGCCAAAGATGTCTTGGAAATGTCATTAAGATGTTGACAGGAATGATCTTTTAGGCATAAACCAGTCTCTACTATATACTTCATATCACAATGTTTGCACATAATGGCATAAATAACATTGCATGAAGTGCAGATGAAAACCTCCTGAACTGAAAACATGGACTTAGGGAAGGAAACCTGGCTAGCCTCAATAAAAAATGGGCAAGTGTTACATCTAATTGATGTAACACTCAATTAGAAGGAGTGAGAACTGATCAACAGATGGACAGAGGGGAACAAACTGTAAATCTTTATTCAAGACAGATAATTTGTCAGCCAACAGTGGAAGATCAGGAGAAATGCTGACCACCTTACTGGGAGCAGAGATGATTGTGGATCAGGGAGAGTCTGGAGTGGGATGGATATTAGAAAGTTCATGTTTTTTTAGAGTAGGAAGTTGCACGTAGAATTGTCTGTTCATGGAGTGAACAATCTCTCAGGTCAGCCAGTAAATGAGATAATTATCATATGTGATTTGATGGAGTCGAACAGAAAGTTGAGAGATCTGATTGTCAAGATCCAAGAGGAGTTTAGTGTGCCCCTCGACAATAAAGCACATGTGTTGGAAAGCACATTTGGTTTCGATGGTGTAAAGGCACTGACAAACCCTGGGATGGAGAGTGCCCATGGCAGGTGTAAACTTAGAAGTAAAACCTTTAGGAATAACCTTCAGGCAAAGACAGATGTTAAGAAAGTTAATTTGATAAGTGAAGTGTATCTTCTTGTATGTGACTACAGCAATGTTATTGGCAGTGTGGGAAAGGACAGGCGGTACAAAATGGAAAGAGATGGTTATGAATGACTTAAGAGATTTGGTGATCCGATTCTGAGAAGGTATGGTGACGAGAAGAGATCTCAAATAACTGGAGCATGTAGGGAGAGCAGAAACTAACTTGACTAGCACAGAATGAATGAACATGGGAGTGAGTGGAGAGATGATCACAGATAAGGCAGCTGAAAATAATACCAGAAAAAAAATTCAATAAAGAGGGAAGATCACAGAGTCTGAAAAGGAACAGAGGGATAGGTCAGGTAGACTGCTAAATGAGTCAGTCATTCAGTCAGTCAGTCAGTCATTTAGTCATTTGCCTCCCTAACAACTCTCCTGTAGGCCTCTCAGTTGTGAGCAAGATGCCCTGCTGCTGATTAATCCACTCGCAGATCATCAACGATGTCTTGCAGCCATCTTCACCTTGGTCTTTCTCTCTTTCATTTTCCCATTATGTACCCTTCCAAGACTGTCTTCTCTAAATTATCATGTTTAATACGTCTAAAATATATAAGTTTTCTCTGTTTAATTTTCCTTACTAGCCAACCTTCTTCAATATTAAATTCTTGTAGTATGGATATATTTGTTCTTTTTTGTGTCCATGATATTTGAGGACCCTTCTATAGCATTTACACTCAAAGGCATTTATGTGTTTCTCTTAAGTGTTCAGGTCTCACAGGCGTATGTTGCGATTGGAAAGATCTTACATGCTTCCTGTGCCATTAAATATCACATAGGACTCACAAAGTAGTTTGCCAAGATTTCCTGTTTTCAGTGAGCTTTTCAACCTCATCAAGGGATGTTATTCCCACTAAACTGGCCTCTTTTAACAATGTCCTCTTTAGAGTTTCATGTGTTCGACCTCTTTTTCTTTGGCCGTTTGTGTTCCACTTGATAGCTTATTTTGGGATTCTCTAGTTGTTTCTTCTCAGCACATAACCAACATATGTCCATCTTTTTCTAATCACTCTTGAGACAGGTTGTTGTTTGCTCATCTGTCTTATCTCTGTGTTGTTCATGAATTCCTTCGGCTTTATGCTGAGTATTTTCCTTAGGCATTTGTTTTCGAAGGAGTCTAATTTCTTGTCTTTTTCTTTTGTTGTTTTCCAGCTTTCACATGCATAAATGAAGGTGGATATTACATTTGAATCGAATAATCTTAATTTGGTTTTTATGCTTATAACTTATGAATGGCATATATTCTCAAGATTCTTGAAGGTCAATGCTGCTTTTGCAATTCTAATTCTAACTTCCTTTCAGGTGTCACCATGCTGGTCTATGTAGCTGCCGAGATATGAAAATTGATTTACTTCTTCAACAACTGTTCCTTCTATTTATATTTGTCCATCATGGTTAATGAGAAGGTTTTTTTTTGTTTCTTGTTTATTTTTGTTTCTTTCTTGTTATTTTAAAGTCCTATTTTACTAGCCACTGAAGACAGGATATCTGGTTTTTTTTTGTGTGCTTGATTTCACACTGTCATTGTTATTTCCTCTTCCTGTAGCTTTGTTGTTAGCTATTAGATTCACTGCCACTTCAGTTTCATCAATGAAAGATGCATGCCCTTAAAAATCTTATTTTTGTAGTTCTATCTGTTCCTCTCTGCAGCTTCTTTAGTTTTTTTATTTTTTGAAGAGCAATAGATGTCCTCCTTTTAATATCCCTCATTGTACCTCCATTATTATTTAGTAATGATTCAAGATATTCAAAACTCTTAACTTATTTCAACTGCCTTATTTGTTTTGTCATTTGTCATCAATTTAGTTTTCTTTGCATTAAGATAAAGATTTTGTTCTTCACTGTTCTTATGGACTGACATAATTAGTTATTTCTATTTCTTTTTGTGTTGTGAACAGTAATACCGTTTCATCAGCATATCTAATCTCTGGTATTTCATAACATCCAATTGATATAGCATCATAATATTCTTTGTCTACATCTTTTCTAACACTCATCATTATATTTTCAATATACACATTACATAAGTAAGGCAACAGTATGCAACCCTGATGGACCCCTTGTTTTATGTCAAACCAAGTTGTTTTTTTTTCACCATTTATTCTCACTGCTGCTTGTTGGTCTAGATACAGTAGTGATATTAATTGTGTCACATTATGTTGGAAATCCAATTTTCCCCCATTATTTCCCAAAGTTTCTGGTGTTGTACACAATCAAATGGTTTTGAATAGTCTATAAAAGATAAATATAGATTTACATTAAATTCTCTGCATTTCCCTATTATTAATCTTATATTGAATATATGATCTCTTGATTCTCTTCCTTGTCTAAAACCAGCTTGGACCATATTGATTTCTCCTATTTTCTTTCGAAGTCTACACATTATGATTTTTAATGGAATTATACTGGCATGACTAATCAGGGCAACAGCTCTGTGGTTTGTGCATAATTTCAAGTTACCCTTTTTTAAGCAGTTGTGTTAATACAGTTCTTTTCTATTCTTTTGGCCAAATACCTGAATGCCATATCTTTTTACATAGTGCATGATAGATTGTTGCACACTCCTTTCCTCCCGCTTTAATAAATTCAGCTGTTATCTCATCACAACCTGGTGATTTATCATTTTTCAGACTCTTTATTGCCTATAAAACTTCTTAAATTGTTCATTGGGGTTCTTTCTCTTTCAATAATAACTCATTATTATCATCATCAGGTGCCATGCTGACTAGTGTTGGCTATTATGCTTCTCCAGAGTACACGATCCTTCATGCAGGCAGTCGGCTCAGTTGGTGATCTCCTCATCTCCTCTCACATCATCCCGTCAGACTGTCCAGTATCATTTCTCTTGGTCTTCCTCTTGATCTTCTTCCTTCTATTTTTCCTGTTGTTATAATATTTTCAATACCCCGTCTTCTCATAGCATGTCCTATGAAAGTACATTGTCTCTCTCTTTATTATTTTGAGAAGATTTTTTTTTGTCTCTTCAGCTCTTCTCATACATTTTACATTAGTTATTTTTGCTGTCCAGGGGATTCACAACATTCTTCTAATAAAACACATTTCTGCTGCCTCCAATGATTTTTGTGCAGACTTGCCTATTGTCCATGATTCACTTCCATATAACAAAATAGGTTCAATATAGCATTTTAGGACTCGTTTTCTAACAGTCATTGATAAGGATGTGTTGCATAATATGTTTTTAATTCTCTGAAATGCAGTCTTTGCTTGGCCTATTCTGTTCCTAATTTCTGTTCTGCATTTCCCATCTAAAGTTATTACTGCTCCAAGGTATTTGAATTTCTGCACCTGCTTTAGAATAGTTCTGTTTAATTTTATACTGCATGTTAGTGGATTCTGTTTCTTAGATATAACCATAGTCTCTGTCTTTTTGTTGTTCAAATAATAACTCACACTGTTGATTTTCACCTTCACAGTCAGTTGTATTATACATTCCTCTGTAATATTCCTTCCATCTTTCTAGAATTTCCTCTGTCTCTGTCAAGTCTTCCCCATCTCATCACAAATTACACTTAGTTTAGTCGTGACACTTCTTGTCAATATCTTCATTTCTTTAAACATTTCATACTTAAACATCTCATCCACACTTCTGATGTCCTATTCTTTAACAACATTCCTGTATGTATTGTTTTTTGTCTCTTTTTATGTTCCTTCTTATTTCTTTTATTAAAGATTTATAATCCTCTTTGTTTTTATTTTTCACTTTCCATTTCATCTTCATTTCTCTATGTTGTTTTATTAGTTCTAATGTGCCTGCTATAATCCATTCATTCTTTTGTGTTTTCTTTACTGGAACCATATCTTTAACTACTGTTATTAAGATATCTCTGGTCTGTGTATCCAGTTCATCAGGTGTCATCTCCTTCCGTACAGCCATCAGTGTCTCAAAACGGTTCTTCACTTCTATACTATATTGTTCTGGTATTTTTGTAAAATCAAAGCAGAGTGGTCTCGCTAATTGACTATGATGAGAAAATCAATTTTACTGACAAGACACTGTTAGAATATCAGTTTGAGACAGACAAACACTATCAGAATATCAGTTTGAGACAGAGAAGAGTCAGAATGTCTGTTTGAGATAAATGAGACACTGTCAGAATATCAGTTTGAGACAGGTGAGATGCTGTCAGAACATCAGTTTGAGAAAGACAAGACAGTATCAGAATATCAGTTTGAAACAAACAAGATATCAGATAAACCAAACTAGCTCAAATTTCATATTTTAGTTCTGAGGTGAGCCCAAATATACACAACTTTTCAGGTTATGGTTTAGGGATAAACCTATCTCACACAGTGTTTCATTGTAGTCTAGAGATAAAATTGTCTCACACAATGTTTTATTATATCCTAGGAATAAAAATGTCTTACACAATGTTTCAGTATAGTCTACGAATAAAACTGTCTCACACAATGTTTCATTATCTTACATAATACATCCTTCCCATGCCGTTAAATGCCACATAGGCCCCGCATGGTAGTTTGCCAAGATGTCTTGTCTTCGGCGAGTTTTTCAATCTCGTCAAGGATGTTATGCCCACTTAATTGGCTTCTCTCAACATTTTTTGTCCTCTTTAGAGTTTCACATGGTTGACTTCTTTTTCTTTGGCCTGTTGTGTTTCAGTTGATAGCTTGTTTGGGGATTCTCTGATTATTTCTTCTCATCACATGACCGACATATATCCATCTTCTTTTTCTGATCAGCCATGAGACAGGTTGTTGTTAGCTCATCTGTCTGATCTCTGCATTGTTCTTGAATTCATTCCACTTTATACCAAGTATTTTCCTTAGGCATTTGTTTTTGAAGGAGTCTAATTTCTTGTCTTTTTCTTTAGTTGTTTTCCAGCTTTCACATGCATAAATAAGGGTGGATATTACATTTGAATTGAATAATCTTAACTTGGTTTTTGTGCTTATAACTTTTGAATGCCATATGTTCTCAAGATTCTTGGAGGTCAGTGCTGGTTTTGCAATTCTAATTCTAACTTCTTTTCTGGTGTCACCATTGTGGTCTATATAGCTTCAGAGATATGCATAATGGTTTACTTCTTCAACAGTTGTTCCTTCTATGTATATTTGTCCTTTGTCATTAATGAGAGCCTTCATTATTTTTGTTTTATCATTGTTAATTTCAAGTCCGATTTTACTAGCTATTGAAGACAGGCTATCTCTTTTTACTTGCATTGATTTCATATTGTCGTTGATAAGAGTTGTGTGATCTACAAAATCAAGATGTTCCAGTTGAGTCTCATGTATCCAATCAATGCCCGTTTTACCTTTGCAATATTTTTTCATTATGAAGTCTATTGCAATTCCAAAAAGCAAGGGAGATAATATACATCCTTGTTTCATGCCTGTTTCAATCTAGAACAATTCACTCTTTCCTTTTTCTGTATTGACTGCACAAACATATCCATTGTAGAGATCACTAATGATGTTGACAATCTTTGATGGTATTCCATATATTCTTAAAATCCTCAATAATGATTCTCTGTGTATGCTATCAAATGCCTTTTTAAAGTCTATGAAGTTCAGTATTAATAGTTTTTGCTTTTCAATATGTTCTTCAAGTATTATTCTTAGAGTAAAGATCTGGTAGAGACAGCTTCTCCCTGTTCTTCCCTGCCTGTTCTTCTCTCATTGCAGCATCCACTATATCTTTAATTCTATTCAGAATAACTTTGCAAAATACTTTTGACACAACTAATAGTAAGGTTTACTCCTCTCCAGTTGTTGCAATTGCTAAGGTTGCATTTTTTTGATATTTTAACAGTGATTCCTTTTTTCCATTTTAAGGGAATTTTTCTTCTTTTCAAACTTTATTGAAATGATTGGCAAGTTCCTGATTGAAATTACTGTTAGTATTCTCTTCTTGTAGGCTGTGGCTATTTATCTTCATGTGTACTGATTTCTTGTGTTGGCTTCTCAATTTTAGTTTTATTTTCCCTATGCACAGGTTGTGATCACTGTTAACATCTGTACCCCTATAAGGCCTTACATCTGTGAGAGATTTTCTGTATTGCTTTCTAATACAAAACAGATCCATCTGATTTCTAGTTCTATCATCTGGAGATATCCACATTGTTTTATGTATCTCTTTGTGTGGAAATATTGTGCCTCCAATGACCGTGCCCTCTGTTAGACATATTTCAGTTAATCTTTCTCTGTTCTGATTAACCATGTCAGTTCCTTCTTTTCCCATTACTTTTTCAACATTAGTGTTATCTTTCCCTACCTTAGCACTTAGCATTGAAGTCTCCCATAGCAATTAGGATGTCGTGTTTAGGGACTTTGTTGATGATTTGTTGTAATTGGTGATAGTAGTTGTCTTTCATATCATCATCTGTATTGTTCGTGGGTGCATAACACTGTATTATTGTCATTCTTCCTGTCTTACAGCACAGCCATAATCACAGCAGCAAAAGCAAGAACTGGACTGAAAAAAACAAATAGAAAAGCATGGATATCAGAAAAAACATGGAAGTATATACATGAAAGATGAGCAGCCAAATTAGCCATGTTGAATATAAAGATATATCTTGGAAAAGATCTGTTAAAAGCAACTTCCAAAGAAATAGACAAGAAAGTAAAAAGTTCAGCTAGAAGGGATAAAAGAGAATACATAGACAATATGGCGAAAGAGGCAGAAAAAGCAGCAAAAACAGGAGACAGCAAAACATGATATAACATACAAAAGAGACTAACAGGTACTATTACATCTAAAGAAAGACCAATCCTTAGCAAAACTGGAATCCTATTAACATCGAGTAAAGACCAAAAGCAAAGATGGGCTGAACACTTCCAAGAAATACTTAATCGACTACACCCAAAAGAATTGATAAATGTTGAAACCGACTTACCAATCCCACAACTAAATGTCAACCTAGATGAAGTTAAATTGCATGAAATTGAAACAGCAGTGAATTTAATTGGTAACAACAAAGCTGCAGGTGAAAATGAAATAACACCCAAAATGCTAAAAGCTATCAATAGTGACAACATGAGACAACTACAGAGAATGTTTAACAAGATTTGGAAAGAAGAAAAGGTCCCTTCTAACTGGAAAAAAGGAATCATTGTTAAAATACCAAAAAAGACAACCTTAGTGACAGTAACAATTGGAGAGGAGTAACCTTAATATCAGTTGTATCAAAAGTATTTTGCAAGGTCATTTTGAATAGACTTAAAGATATAGCAGATACTGCAATGAGAGAAGAACAAGCAGGATTTCGAAAAGGAGAAGCTGTCTCGACCAGATCTTTACTCTAAGAATAATACTTGAAGAACATATTGAAAAGAAGAAACCATTAATACTGAACTCCATAGATTTTAAAAAGGCATTTGATAGCGTACACAGATATTCATTATGGAGAATTTTAAGTCTATATGGAATACCATCTAAAATTGTCAACATCAATGTGAATTCCATGCAAGAAAAAACAAACATCCTATCTTCACTGGCTAGCAAAATAGGACTTGAAATTAACAAGGACAAAACAAAAATAATGAAAATTCTCTTTAATCAAACTGGAAAAATACACACAGAAGGGACAGATATTGAAGAAGTCAATCAATTTGCATACCTTGGCAGCTACATAGACCAGGATGGTGACACAAGAAAGGAAGTTAGAATCAGAATTGCAAAAGCAGCATCAATCTTCAAGAATCTTGAGAACATATGGAATTCAAAAGTTATAAGCACAAAAACCAAGTTAAGACTATTCAATTCAAATGTAATATCCACCCTCATTTATGCATCTGAAAGCTGGAAAACAACTAAAGAAATAGAAAAGAAATTAGACTCTTTTGAAAACAAATGCCTAAGGAAAATACTTGACATCAAGTGGAACGAATTCAAGAACAATGAAGAGATAAGACAGATGACTGAACAACAACCAGTCTCATGGGTGATCAGGAAAAGGAGATGGACATATGTTGGTCGCCTGATGAGAAGAAATGATCAGAGAATCCCAAAACAAGCTATCAAGTGGAACACAACAGGCCAAAGAAAAAGAGGCAGACCACGTGAAACTCTTAAGAGGACATTGTTAAGAGAGGTCAAATTAACAGGCATAAAATCCCTTGATGAGGTTGAAAGACTCGCCGAAGACAGGAAAAATTGGCGAACTACTTTGCAGCCCTATGTGACTTTTAACGGCACGGGAAGGATATAAGATAAGAAACTTTATTGAACATTCTCTGTAGTTGTTTCATGTTGTCTATATTAATAGCTTTTAACATTTTGGCTGTTATTTCATCTTCACCTGCAACTTTGTTGTTAGATATTAGATTTACTGCTGTTTCAATTTCATGCAATGTAATTTCATCTAGGTTTACATTTAGTTGCGGGAATGGTAAATCAAGTCCAAGTTCTATCAGTTCTTTTGGATGTGGTCGATTAAGTAATTCTTGGAAGTGTTCAGCCCATCTTTGCTTTTGGTCTTTACTTGATGTTAAAAGTGTGCCAGTTTTGCTAAGGATTGGTCTTTTTTTGGATGCAATAGTACCTGTTAGCCTCTTTTGTATGTTATATAGAGTTTTGCTTTTTCTTGTTTTTGCTGCCTTCTTCGCTTCTTTTGCCTTGTTGTCCATGTATTTTTTTTATCCATTCTAGCTGAACTTTTTTACTTTATTGTCTAGTTCTTTATGTTGTTTTTTGCCAAATCTCAGAATCTGTTTTTACATTCAACATGACTAATTTGGCTTCCCATCTTTCATGTATGGATTTCCATGTGTTTATCTGATATCCATGCTTTTCTATTTGTTGTTTGCAGTCCAGCACTTGTTTTAGCTGCTGTAATTATAGCTGTGCTGTAAGAATGCCATAAGTCATCTATATCTGTCTCCTTTACCTCACTGAATGCCGAGAACTGTTTGGTAAGTTCAAGATTAAAATTACTCTTAGTATTTTCATCCTGTAGACTTTGACTGTTTATCTTTCTGAGTATTGCTTTCTTGTGTTGACTTTTCAGTTTTAGTCTTATTTTCCCTTTACACAGATTGTGATCACTGTTCACATCTGCACCGCTATATGCTCTTACATCTATAATGTTTCATTATAGTCTAGGAATAAAATGGTCTCACACAATTTTTTATTATCTTATCGTATATCTTATATCCTTCCCATGCCGTTAAATATCACATAGGGCTCGCAAAGTAGTTCGCCAATTTTTCCTGTCTTCGGCGAGTCTTTCAACCTCATCAAAGGATTATATGCCTGTTAATTTGGCCTCTCTTAATAATGTCGTCTTCAGAGTTTCACGTGATCTGCCTCTTTTTCTTTGGCCTGTTGTGTTCCACTTGATAGCTTGTTTTGGGATTCTCTGATAATTTCTTCTCATCAAGTAACCAACATATGTCCATCTCCTTTTCCTGATCACCCATGAGACTGGTTGTTGTTCAGTCATCTGTCTTATCTCTGCATTGTTCTTGAATTCATTCCACTTGATGTCAAGTATTTTCCTTATGCATTTGTTTTCAAAAGAGTCTAATTTCTTTTCTACTTCTTTAGTTGTTTTCCAGCTTTCGCATTGCATAAATGAGGGTAGATATTACATTTGAATTGAATAGTCTTAACTTGGTTTTTGTGATTATAACTTTTGAATTCCATATGTTCTCAAGATTCTTGAAGATTGATGCTGCTTTTGCAATTCTGATCCTAACTTCCTTTCTAGTGTCACCATCCTGGTCTATGTATGCAAATTGATTGACTTCTTCAATATCTGTCCCTTCTGTGTGTATTTTTCCAGTTTGATTAAAGAGAATTTTCGTTATTTTTGTTTTGTCCTTGTTAATTTCAAGTCCTATTTTGCTAGCCAGTGAAGATAGGATGTTTGTTTTTTCTTGCATGGAATTCACATTATTACTGATAAGAGTTATGTCATCAGCAAAATCAAGGTCTTCTAGTTATCATTTTTTATTATAGTCTGAGAATAAAACTGTCTCACACAGTGTTTTATTATAGTCTAGGAATAAAACTGTCTCACACAATGTTTTATTATAGTCTGAGAATAATATGGTCTCACACAATGTTTTATTATAGTCTGAGAATAATATGATGTCACACAATGTTTTATTATAGTCTGAGAATAATATGATCTCACACAATGTTTTATTATAGTCTAGGAATAAAACCGTCTCACATAATTTTTTTATTATAGTCTGAGAATAATATGGTGTCACACAATGTTTTATGATAGTCTGAGAATATATGGTCTCACACAATGTTTTATTATAGTCTGGGAATAATATGGTCTCACACAATGTTTTATTATAATCTGAGAATAATATGGTGTCACACAATGTTTTATGATAGTCTGAGAATAATATGGTCTCACACAATGTTTTTTTTATAGTCTGAGAATAATAGGGTGTCACACAATGTTTTATTATAGTCTGAGAATAATATGGTCTCACACAATGTTTCAGGTTATTGTCCAGAGAGCCTTGGCAGCAAAGTCATTTAGTCATGCCAAGGGTGGCACACTCCTGTGTGGTTTCCTCAAACTTCTCCCTCTGTTCATGCTGGTATTTCCAGGAATGATAGCTAGAATTCTTTTTACAGGTAAATATAGCTTTGCAGGTAAATTTACATGTACAAGTGAATGTAACTTTACAAATGTAACTTTACATGATGTAACTTATAGATGAACTTACCAGAAGTGCAGAAACTGGTAAAGTTAAGAAAATTTGAAGTAGTTCAGCTTACCTTTTGCAGAAAAATGTGACAAATTCACCAACTTTTTGTCCAGATTAAAAACCTACATCTTACATCTTACATCCTTCCCGTGCCGTTAATCATCATATAGGGCTCGCATAATTGTTTGCCAAGTTTTCCTGTTCTTGGCGAGTTTTTCAACTTCATCAAGGGATGTTATGCCCACTAAATTGGCCTCTTTTAACAATGTCCTCTTTAGAGTTTCACGTGATCGACCTCTTTTTCTTCAGCCTTGTGCTCCACTTGATAGCTTGTTTTGGTATTCTCTGATTGTTAAAAAATCTACAAATACAGAAAATTACTTTCTTATATGAATCAACCTGAAGCACATCAACATAAAGGGACTTAACTAACAGTCACATGAGCATTAAGATTAACAAACCTTCCTCATGTACACACACTTTTACTTAAATTCAGTTTTAATATTATTTCACTTCTCATTTTACAAAAGGTGCAGCCTCTGGATTAAAAACATCATTTGGAATCATACATTTTGTGAATGAAGAGAACTTTTTTTTTAGCATTCTGAAATCTACAAGAACATCTTTAAGTCCTACCAGTGGAGATTTCACTTTGACAGCAGTATGATTTATCCAAATGGTGCTCATATGTTGCTGTCTATGTTCACAGCAATATTGTAGCTTATCTGCCTTTTGGCTAAGATCAAAGTGTAGTACTGCACTCTGTAGTATCTACACTTTGATTGTTTATTTTTGAACAAACAAGATGCTCAAGGCCTGCCCTGCACATTGAATGTCCACTTGTTATGGGTGGACCTGGTTTGCAGTACCACCGGGTCACAGCCTGTTGTTTTCGTCATCTTAAAAAAGAAATAAAAAAATACTGTAGGTTCTGTCTAGAAAAAAATTAGCTTTTTTTACAATTTATGAAACATCATTAAAATCAGAATTGGGAAAAGGCTATTGCTATAGCGACAAAAGAAAAAGCTTTAGGTCTAGATAGTATCAACATAGAAATGTTAGAAGCATTAGAAGGATTTCAAAAAGGCATAGAAACAGCATGAGGAATATAATGAAGGAGTTTTGGATACATAAGAGATACATTAACATAAGTAAGCTAGGCATGGAGGAAACAGAAAACATGGTATTATATAAAGGAAGGAAATCAAACCAATTCCAAATAAGAACAGGCCTAAACCAGGGTGATGCCCAGTGATGTTTAATCTGGTCCTAGAAAAAAAAAATAAATAAAGAACAAATCATTAATGACAGAACAAGAGTATTAGGATATGCAGACAATATAGACATTATAAGAGAAACTTTGTAAGAGACCACAGAAGTCTTCAGACATCTGCAAGAACAAGTAAAAAAAGTGGGGGTAAAGATAAATTATGAGAAAACTAAATACAGGAGACTAGCAATGCCAGAAAATGAAAACAAGATAATAGGATTCAAATAGATGATAATAGGATTAAAGAACAGATTCCTAAAAATATCTGGGGGCATTATTCAGTAACTCAAAAATTGTACAGGATGAAATTAGAGTTAAGATACAAGCAGGAAGCAACACTTATTTTATCCTTAGACATTTGTTGCAATAAAAAATCCTGCCCCACAGTACCAAACTAAATATATACAAGACACAGGTTAGTCCTGTCATGTATGGATCAGAAACACTGAGCATTACAAAACAAGATAAATCACAGCTACAGATCTTTGAAAACAGAATGTTGAGAAGAATTTTCAGACCAATTAGAGATCCTACGAGATGGAAAATTAGAAATAATAAAGAAATACACATACTCTTCCAGTCTCCACTTATAACTAACTTTATGAAGAACAATAGATTGAAATGGCTTGGACATTTGCAGAGGATGGACAGGGATAGTCAGTCACTCAGTCATTTGCATGTCCCTTGCGGAACCTAACAGCTCTTCTGTAGGCCTCTTGGTTGTAAGCAAGATGTCCTGCTACTGATGTATCCATTTGCAGATTATTAATGATGCCTTGCAGCCATCTTCACCTTGATCTTCCTCTCTTTCTTTTCCCCATTATTCATCCTTCCAAGACTGTCTTCTCTAACTTATCATGACGTTTAATGTGTCCAAAATATTTAATTTTTGTCTGTTTAATCCTTTTTACCAGCCAGCCTTCTTCATTATTAACCTCATGTAGTATGGATATAAAAAAGGCTTATACTAAAGTAATTAACAGTGACAGACCAAGAGGCAGACCAAGACAACAGTGACATGACAACCTAGAAGAAGACCTATGAGCTTTCAGAGTGGACAATTGGCAGAAGAAGATTAAGAGAGGAACGGAGACAAGTCTTGTCTGCAGCAATGAGCCACAGTGACTTGGAAACTGGATGAATGAATGAAATTAGAGGGATAAATTTAAACAAGTTTACTGACCTCTGTAACAACATTCATAATACAGATTATCTACCTCAGAACTTGTAAACAATATTTATAGTACTGCCAAGGAAAGTAAAGTCAGTAGAATGTGTGACATCAGAACTATAAGTTTAATATCCCCTGTAACTAAGATGTTACTCAGAATCATTCAAAGAGAGTCATAAACAAAATAAATAAGGAAATAAATCATCATTTTAGATTTCTAAAAGTCTAAGTAGCCAAATTCTCTTTGAAGAAAATAATTGAGAAGTATCTTACATCTTACATTATTCTCATGCAATCTAAATGAAGTACCTAAAGGTCATGACTGGTTACAGGTACAGGAATGACCTCAGCTAACAAAGGTTATTGTACAGAAGAGCCGTGAATGTAGAGACTGGGCACAAGGAGCAGTTGAACTTTGGGTTCAAGATCTTATCCAGCATCACTGTGGATCTTCTGACATGGTAATATATACAGATGGCTCAGAACAGCAGAAGTGGTTGGGGTTTTGTTGCCTACCAAAATGGAAGAGTAGTGGCACAGGGCTCGGGAGCCTTTGAAATCACCACATCAAACATCAGGTTGTGTTGGTGGCAATGGAATCATTAGTTGCTCATGATGTGGTTAACGATGTCATTGTGATGGATTCACAGAGTAAGATTAAGAAGAATTTGCTTAAAAAAGAATGGCTTCATCTGTTAAGTCAGTCAGCTGTGACAAGCCTAATATGGCTTTACCCTCCAGGGCATGCTGGAGTACATGACAATGATGTGGCAGACAGACTTGCTGGACAGGCAAAAATAAATGGCATACTGACACAGACAGACTTGCTGGACAGGCAAAAATAAATGGCATACTGACAATGGACAACAGGGATGTAGCTAAGGCTGTATTGGACAAACTGTCTGGAGAATAAAGAGCAGGAATGGAAGAACAATGTAGCTGTGAAAGACTGCAGGAGGTAGGACAAATTAAAGGTGTTTTCAGGAAATCTGAACTGTGTGGCAGAAATCACATCATAAGCGACCAACATTTGAAAGGAACTATTAGTAAACAATGGATGCTGCAGCATGAAGTGGAGCATATATGGGGTTATCCTGAATGCAGTAAAGCCAGAGTCTGAATTTTGAACTTTGAACTTCCTTCCCTTGCCGTTAAATGTCACATAGGGCTCGCATGGTAGTTTGCCACGTTTTCCAGTTTTAATCAAGCTTTTCAACCTCGTCTAGGGATTATATGCCCACGAATTTGACCTCTCTTAACAATGTCCTCTTTCACATGGTCAGTCTTTTTCTTTGGCCTGTTGTGTTCCACTTGACAGCTTGTATTTGGGATTCTCTGACTGTTTCTTCTTATCATGTGACCGACATATGTCCATCTCCTTTTTCTGATCACCCATGTGAGCCCTATGTGACATTTAACAGCATGAGAAGGAAGTTCAAAGTTCAAAATTCAGACTCCGGCTTTACTGCATTCAGGATAACCCCATATAGGCTCCACTTCGTGCTGCAGCATCCATTATTTACAAATAGTTCCTTTCAAATGTTGGTCGCTTATGATGCGATTTCTGCCACACAGTTCAGATTTCCTGAAAACACCTTTAATTTGTCCTACCTCCGGCAGTCTTTTCACAGCTATATTGTTCTTCCATTCCCTCTCTTCATTCTCCTGACAGTTTGTCCAATACAGCCTTAGCTACATCCCTGTTGTCCATTGTCAGTATGCCATTTATTTTTGCCTGTCCGGCAAGTCTGTCTGTGTCAGTATGCCATTTATTTTTGCCTGTCCAGCAAGTCTGTCTGCCACATCATTGTCATGTACTCCAGCATGCCCTGGAGGATAAAGCCATATTAGGCTTGTCACAGCTGACTGGCTTAACAGATGAAGCCATTCTTTTTTAAGCAAATTCTTCTTAATCTTACTCTGTGAATCCATCACAATGACATCGTTAACCACATCATGAGCAACTAATGATTCCATTGCCTCCACCACAACCTGATGTTTGATGTGGTGATTTCAAAGGCTCCCGAGCCCTGTGCCACTACTCTTCCATTTTGGTAGGCAACAAAACCCCAACCACTTCTGCTGTTCTGAGTCTGAGCCATCTGTATATATTACCATGTCATCTGTCTTATCTCTGAGTTGTTCTTGAATTCATTCCAGTTTATACTGAGTATTTTCCTTAGGCAATTGTTTTCAAAAGAGTCTAATTTCTTAGAATGTATATATATAGTAATATATTCTATATTAAACTTTAGTTGTTTTCAGCTTTCGCATGCATAAATTAGGGTGGATATTACATTTGAACTGAGTAATCTTAGCTTGGTTTTTATGCTTAAAACTTTAGAGTACCATATGTTCTCAAGATTCTTGAAGGTCAATGCTACTTTTTCAATTCTAACTTCCTTTCTTGTGTCACCATCCTGGTCTATGTAGCTGCTGAAATATGCAAAATGGTTTGCTTCTTCAACAGCTGTTCCTTCTACATATATTTGTACTTTGTGGTTAATGAGAAGTTTCATTATTTTTGTTTTTTTCTTTGTTAATTTCAAGTCCTATTTTACTAGCCATTGAAGACAGGCTATCTGTTTTTTTCTTGCACTGATTTCACATTATTACTGATAAGAGTTATATCATCTGCAAAATCAAGATCTTCCAGTTGGGTCCCATGTATCCAATCAAAATTTTACCAGTGCAACATTTTTTCATTATGAAGTCTATAGCAATTCCAAAAAGCAAGGGAGATAATATACATCCTTGTTTCACATCTGTTTCAATCTGGAACAATTCACTCATTCCATCTTCTGTGTTGACTGCACAAACATATCCATTGTAGAGGTCTCTAATGATGTTGACAATTTTAGATGGTATTCCATATATTCTTAAAATTCTCCACAGTGAATCTCTATGTATGCTATCAAATGCCTTTTTAAAGTCTATGAAGTTCAGTATTAATGGTTTTTGCATTTCAATATGTTCTCCAAGTATTACTCTTAGTAGAGCAAAGATCTGATCTAAACAGTTTCTCTCTTTTCAGAATCCTGCCTGTTCTTCTCTCATTTCAGTATCCACTATTCAGAATAACTTTGCAAAATACTTGTGACACAAATGATAGTAAGATTACACCTCTTCAGTTATTCCAGAAACTAAGGTTATTTTTTTTTTGTGTATTTTAACAATGATTCCTTTTTTCCATTTAGAAGGGACCTTTTCTTCTTTCCAAACTTTATTAAACATTCTCTTTAGTTGACTCATGCTATCACTGTTAATAGCTTTTAACATTTCGGCTGTTATTTAATCTTCACCTGCAGTTTTGTTGTTAGCCATTAGATTCACTACTGTTTCAATTTCATTCAATATAATATCATCTAGATTGACATTTAGCCGTGGGATTTGTAAGTCAGCTTCAAGGTCTATCAAATTTTTTGGTGTGGTCAAATAAGTATTTCTTAGAAGAGTTTAACCAATCTTTGTTTTGCCCTTTACTTGATCTTAATAGGGTACCAGTTTTGCTAAAGATCGGTCTTACTTTTAATGTAATTGTACCTTTTAGCCTCTTTTGTATTTTATATAGTTTTGCTGTTTCATTTTTTGCTGCTTTCTGTACTTCTTTCACCATATTGTCTATGTATTCTCTTTTGTCTCTTCTAGCTGAACTTTTCACTTTATTGTCTAGTTCTTTGTATTTTGCTTTTGCCAAATATTTTCCAAGATCTTTCTTTACATTCGAAATGGCTAATCTGGCTGCTCATCTTTCATTTATGTATTTTCATGTTTTTTCCAATATCCATGCTTTTCTTTTCTGTTTTGTGCAGTCCAGCACTTGCTTTTGCTGCTATGATTATGGCTGTGCTGTAAGAATTCCATAATTCATCTATATTTATCTCCTTTACCTCACTGAGTGCTGCAAAATGATTGGTAAGTTCCAGATTGAAATTCCTGTTAGTATTTTCTTCCTGTAGCCCTTAATATTGAAGAAGGCTGGCTAGTAAAGAGGATTAAGGAGAGAAGACGTTAATATTTTGGACACATTAAACGTCATGATAATTTAGAGAAGACCATCTTGGAAGGGTACATAGTGGGAAAAAAGAAAGAGAGGAAGACCAAGGTGAAGATGGCTGCAAGGCATCATTGATGATCTTCAAATGGATGCATCAGCAGCAGGCCATCTTGCTCACAACTGAGAGGCCTACAAGAGTGCTGTTTGGGAGGCAAAGTTCCGCAAGGGACATGTAAATGAATGAATGAGGCTTGGGCTGTTTATCTTTCTGGGTACTAATTTCTTGTGTTGGCTTTTCAATTTTAGTCTTATTTTTCCTATACACAGATTGTGGTCACTGTTGACATCTGTACCCCTATATGCTCTTACATCTATCAGTGATGTTCTGATTTGCTAATACTAAACTGATTCCTGGTTCTATCATCTGGGGATATCCATGTTGTTTTATGTATCTCTTTGTGTGAAAAAATTGTTCCTCCTATGACCAGGCCTTCTGTTAGACATAGTTCAGTAAATCTTTTATAAATTCTGATTTACCATATCACTTCCTTCTTTCCCCATTTTTTTTTTTTACATCAATGTTATCTTTCCCTATCATGGCATTGAAGTCTCCCATGACAATTAGGATGTCGTGTTTAGGGACTTTGTTAATGAATTGTTATACTTAGTGATAGAAATCATCTTTTATTTCATCATCTACATCGTTCATGGGTGCATAACATTGTATAATTGTCATTCTTCCATGTCTTAGTTTGCATCATGCTCTTGTTGTACAAATGTTGACTGGTTTCCATTCTAAATGGCTCTTTGTTGCTACATTTGATATATTTATACCTTCTCCTTCTTGGCATTTCCAATCGTCTCTGCCTGGATGTATTATTAGCTTATGGTTTTCTGCACCTCTTTTCCTTGCTGCTGGTTGTCACATTTGACTAATGCCCAGTACACACACACACATATTATATATATATATATAAATTAATATATTTAAGTGAAAAATGACTTTTATGCTTGGTTTATAGACCACACTAAGGCTTTGACAGGGTAAGATATGAACAATTAATTGTATGTCTGAAAGAGATTACTTTAGATGTTAAAGATATCAGAGTGATAAGAAAATTGTATTGGGAACAAACAACAGTTGTAAGATCTAACACATTATTAAAAGCTCTTGTCTTGTTTCTTTTCTTATACACCTTTCAGAGTTGAGGTGACAAAAAATGTTCTTGGTAGGGCTCAGAGATTTGCTTCACATAATGGAATGTTTAAGATTTCTGTAATTTCCCCTTCTTTTGTGGGTGGTCTCTTCTTTTGAATCTTAGGATAAATGTATTCTGTCCTATGCTGTTTGGCAATAGTCATGTAATAGAGCCAAACCATTTGATTTGTTGTCTATGAATGTGGTGTAATAATGGTGTTACTCCAACCTTTGGCTTGTGTCATTTCTGATTTCTCCTGTTCTTTTTACATTTAGATGCTCCCAAGCATCTCATTTCTGTTGTGATGATTTTCCTTCTATTTTTAGCTGTTAGTGTCCATGTTCGACATTGATAGCACAGATTTAGCAGGAAGACAATGTTATACAATGCTCTTTTTGTATTGATTGTTATATATTTATTTTAAGTAAACGTATCATTTGTCCCGTGACCAGATTTGCATTATTGCATCTGTTCTGTATCAATTTTCCAGAGGATGATATTTTACTTCCCATGTATTTGAAATACTTCACTTGTTTCAAAGTCTGACTGTCCAGGAAGATCCTTTTAAGGCATTTCTGCTTTATAACAGACCCCAATAAATAAATGAATGGTGTGATCTTTTAGCTGACTTATATTACTTTTGCTTGTATGCTGCTGCTTGTCTGTTGTGCTGACTACAGTTACTGATGTACAGACAGAAGACTGTTAGACTGCTTTTGCTTGTATGCTGCTGCTTGTCTGTTGTGCTGACTACAGTTACTGATGTACAGACAGAAGAGGACGAAACACTACCTGCAATGATATACACTTTACAGGACACCCAGGATGATCACATACTGGGACACTGGATATATCTATCAAGACTGCATTACCTTGGCACATTAGATATATCTATCAAGACTGCATTACCTTGGCACACTGGATATATCTATCAAGACTGCATTACCTTGGCACATTGGATATATCTATCAAGACTGCATTACTTTGGCACACTGGATATATCTATCAAGACTACATTACCTTGGCACACTGGATATATCTATCAAGACTGAATTACCTTGGCACATTGGATATATCTATGAAGACTGCATTACCTTGGCACATTGGATTTATCTATCAAGACTGCATTACCTTGGCATTCAAGTCTGATTATTCGTGTGAACACGATGATGATGGCTGACACTGAAAATATGTGGAAACAATTTCTCCGAAATATGCATACTCTAACACAAATAATTCCGGGCTGTTCAAGTTACTAGAATAGCGTCATAAGAACTCAAGCTGCCTTACAACTATCACATACTAAACACAACTACATTTCTCAACACAGACCGGACTACACTACCTTCTCACTCAACATTCAAAACCTTTCTCCTCTCTGGGCTGAAATTTTCATCTCAGACCCAGAACACAGAACCTACTTTCCACATGCAACAATGACTTGAAAATCACAAACTCTGACAGAGAAAGCAAGCATGGGCCTAACTCTAACACAATAATTTAGAGTTATATCAAGGGTTAGATAACCTTGACCAAATACTGTTATACCTTGTTGGAATTTCTTCTATGGCAATGGTTATGAATTTTGTTTTTCAGCACTGATTTTCATGTTGTGGTTTTTATAGACGGACTGTAACAGTTGATTATCTCCACCAAAGACACAGAAAGCTCAGAAGTTTTTTTTAAACATGTTCAAAACCAAAGTAATGATAGCTGACAAATTGAGAAGCAAACCTAAAATTACATTGGACCTTGAAGAACTGAAAAACATAAATAAATTTTTAATATCTGGGTTCAGTCATCACTACCAAAGGTGACTGCACAGTGGAAATCAAAAGAAGACAAGCAGTTACATCACAGAAACTAGAAATCAAAAGAAGACAAGCAGTTATATCACAGAAACTAGAAATCAAAAGAAGACAAGCAGTTATATCACAGAAACTAGAAATCAAAAGAAGACAAGCAGTTACATCACAGAAACTAGAAATCAAAAGAAGATAAGTAGCTGCATCACAGAAACTAGAAATCAAAAGAAGACAAGCAGTTATATCACAGAAACTAGAAATCAAAAGAAGACAAGTAGCTGCATCACAGAAACTAGAAATCAAAAGAAGACAAGCAGTTACATCACAGAAACTAGAAATCAAAAGAAGACAAGCAGTTACATCACAGAAACTAGAAATCAAAAGAAGACAAGCAGTTACATCACAGAAACTAGAAATCAAAAGAAGACAAGCAGTTACATCACAGAAACTAGCACAAATAAAAAGTATGTGGCAAGGTACCAACAAGAAAACAAAGCTATGTTTACTAAGAGATTAGATATTGACAGTGGCTAGCACAAATGAAATGTATGTGGCAAGGTACCAACAAGAAAACAAAGCTGTGTTTACTAAGAGCTTACATATTCCCAATAGCAATGTACAGATATGAAATACTTAACAAAACACTAGAAAAGAAAATAACAATATTTGAAATGAAATGTTATAGAAGGGCACTTAGAATGTCATGGATAGAAAGAAAATCAAATAAAGAAATATTGATGGGATTAGATGTTGCAGAAAATTGGTCCATAAACACTATCAAAATTAGAAATCCAAGATACTATGGCCACAACAAGAGTTTCGGTGGTTTGAAGAGGTTAATTGCCCAGCAAAAGAGAAAAAGGGACAATCTCACTGCTTGTGGACTCAGGACATTACAGAAAGTCTGAACTGTCAATGCAAGACATTGATCAGCTTGTCAAGACCACACTGCATTCAGGGAGACTGTGAGAGAGACATTCTGGAAAGGACATGTCACATGAAAGAGTAGGTTTCTACATGCCCTTGATAAGTTATCTATGTTCTGCTGTATGGTACAGGTATTTTGCTGATGTTTGCTATAAATGCTTGGTTGTAACCAAAAATGATCAATCTATTAGGTATGCTTTCTGAAGGGTATTGTGAGCTTAACAGCTTTATTTCTGGAGCTGGCCTACTGCAAAATTCTGTGGTGGAATTTTTGCTATGCAAGTTAGCTTGTGTGCAGATGTTGTCAATATTAAAAGCCTGGTGATAAAAAAAAGAGAGGTCAAACAAAAATTTGTATTGTCTTTCTGATTGTTTAACTTTGTATACAGAGAAAATGTTCAAGGACATTAGTGAGATGCCTGGAGTAGTCATTAATGGAGCAACAGTGAACAACCTGAGATATGCTGATGACACAGTATTATTATTATCATTATTATTATTATTGGTATTGGTGCCAGATATCATTGGTGATCATGCTTCCCCATTTTGTGTGATTCTTGGTGATTCTGATCAGTTCAAATGCTTCTCTTTCTCCATGACACTTGATTGTGAGATATTCTTCTTTTGGCCATTATCTCCTTTTTCCCTTGAATTTTTCAGTCACCATTAAGTACTTCAACTTCTGTCTTCTCATGAGATGTCCAAGAAATTTTGACAGTCTTTTCATATAATTTGAACTAGTTTCCCCTATTGTGAAACTTCTCTGGGGATCTCTTCTTTGTTTTTTACTGCACCAAGAGTATTTGTTGCATCTTTCTCCAAAGCCACATCTCAGTCGCTTCAAGTTTCTTTGTCATCTTTTTACATTAATTGTTCAGGTCTCACAGCCATACATGATTGTCAGTTGTATACAGCATGTAATATCTTATGTGTTAGTATCTTTTTCATGTCATAGAAAACTGTTTTTACTTTACTTATTTGTGATGTTATTTCATTTGTGTACTTTAAAATTTACAGGAAAATATTTTGTTTTTATGTGATTTTTTGTGAAGTGAATAATGTTATCTTCTGCTGTAAAGTGAATAATCTGATTTTTTTCCCTCTTCTGAAGACACTGTTGGCTGTTCTGATCCAGAAGTGTGCAGCCATGTATGTAACAGTCCAAGTGGTTGTACCAATATTGCCTATCCCACTCTGGTTATTGAACTGTTACCTCCTGGAGCACGGGGCATGATGCTTGCTGTGATGTTGTCTGCTCTCATGTCATCACTGACCTCTATTTTCAACAGCAGTAGCACTATTTTTGCCATGGATGTGTGGACACACTTAAGAAAATCAGCTTCAGAATTAGAGATTATGTTGGTGGGTCGGTAAGCACATGCTTCAACAACATAAGATATATGAAACTTATCTTCATATATACATAATTACAATTATATGCATGTCATATATGTTTACTAACTATCTTTGTATATATCTGCAAAATATCTCTATATATCTACTACATATCTCTGAATGGTAGCTAAATACTTCTACATGTTAACTAATTCATTCATTCATTTATTCATTTGCATGTCCCTTGCGGAACTTTGGCTCCCAAACAGCACTCCTGTAGGCCTCTCGGTTGTGAGCAAGATGGCTGCTGCTGCGTCCATTTGCAGATCGTCAACGATTTATTGCAGCCATCTTCGTTTTGGTCTTCCTCTTTTTCTTTTTCCCATTATGTATCCTTCCAATACGGTCTTCTCTAAATTATCATGACGTTTAATGTGTCCAAAATATTTCAGTTTTCTCTCTTTAATCCTCTTTACTAGCCAGCCTTCATCAATATTAAGCTCTTGTAGTATAGATATATTTGTTCTTTTTTGTGTCCACGATATTTGAAGAACTCTTCTGTAGCATTTACATTCAAAGGCATTTATGTGTTTCTCAGCTGTTTTGTTAAGTGTCCAGGTCTCACAGGCATATGTTGCAATGGGAACGATGCATGCCCTTAAAAATCTTATTTTTGTAGTTCTGTCTGCTCCTCTCCACAGATTCTTTATTTGTTTTACTTTCTGAAGAGCAATAGATGTCCTCCTTTTAATTTCCCTCATTGTATCTCCATTATTAGTTAGCAGTGATCCAAGATATTCAAAACTCTCCACTTCTTCCAATTTTTCCTCATTGATATATATTTCAGCTGCCTTGTTAACTAATAGCTCTGTATATTTACTAAATGCCTCTATATCCTCACTAAACATGTACATTTGTTTACTAAATACCATTTTATGCTTACTAAGTATCTTTATATGTTTACTAAATACCTATGTATTTCCATTGTGTCATTTCTTTCATTTCCCTTATGTATGCCTATGTATATATTTTCTCCAGATTATGCATGTAAAATAAAACAATAAGTTAGCATACATGAGGAGATATCAGACCATTTCCACATAAAAGAGTGGATTAAAACAAATTGAAACTGTGTCCATCCTGATTAGCACAGTATTAGAGACAGGAAAAGGAAAGTTGAAAGCACTATAGTAGAACCTAGATGAATTTTGGCCTATGTAGATGATGACGTAGGTGACCATTGTCTATGATGTTGATGATAAAGGTGAATGTACAATAATTGCTGGTCTGTGAAGATTGATATAGATTAATGTACAAGAACTTGAGGATATCCAGCTTGACACAAGAGAAAGTTATAAAAGATCATGTAGTTAAAGTGTTATACTGGCTGTTATTTATATTTCCTGGTAAAAATAATTCTGCTAGTGATTGTGGGAAAATCAAGACATTTCTTTATAAATGTATAAATTGTATAAACTCAGATTAGGTGAATGCATGCAGAAACATCTTTATGATATCTCCAACAAGCTTCAAAACCAGTCCCTAATTGTTTCGATGACTCCAACCACAGAGGCAAATCAGATTTTCTGGTAACAGCCATCAAACAATGTCATACTGATGACAGAAGCTGTCTAGCACTTGAGAATCGCTGCATTCAGTAATATGGAATGCTGGAACCATATGGTTTGAACTTGCAATTCAGCTACACCTAACATTCCCCACTTCCACAATCATAATTCCTCTGCACTAAGTTCCACTACTTTCTCACTTGTAACACATAGTTCAGTACCTCCTCACAACATCAGATTGCAAGCCTCTGCTCCAACTATAATCACCTATTCCACCTTCTCCCGGCTAGAATAACATTGTATCACTGTCTCCCCTTTCCATGGTCCTCCCACTTCTTTATTATTGAGCCACCTATCACACATCACAAATCTCCACTTAAACATTCTCTACACTCCACCATGCACACTTCTGAACACAGTCTCCTACAAGTCACAGAGTCTTACATTCACAGCTAAGTGCTCCATTTATTTTATTTTATTCTAATTTTGTCCATTCTTATTTTTTTACATAGCATTCAGGTGAATTTATATTTAATCTTCTCTGTTTCTATTTCTTCATCCTGTGTGTTTTTTGTATGATGAAGGTTCACTCTGAAGTGTCACAACTGTGTGCTAGTTAAGTAATAAAGCTGTTCCTACTTTTTTCCTAGTTTATACATTTGTTTATGCAGCTTTACTGCAGTGACTTCATGTATAGTTATATACTTAGTTTTATATACTTATATACTAACTATTCATGTATTTCTTTGACAAAACTGTGAAGGTGGATTTTATTACAAGTATATTTATATACACAGTGAAGTTGAGGAGATAGGTATAGATGAATTATGGAATTCTTACAGCACAGCCATAATCACAGCAGCAAAAGCAAGTGCTGGACTGAAAAAACCAAATAGAAAAGCATGGATATCAGAAAAAACATGGAAGTATATACATGAGAGACAAGCAGTCAAATTAGACATGTTGAATGTAAAAACAGATCTTGGAAAATATATGGTGAAAGAAACATACAAAGAACTAGACAACAAAGTAAAAAGTTCAGCTAGAAGGGGTAAAAGAGAATACATAGACAATATGGCGAAAGAGGCAGAAAAAGTAGCAAAAACAGGATACAGCAAAACTTTATATAACATACAAAAGAGACTAATAGGTACTATTACATCTAAAGAAAGACCAATCCTTAGCAAAACTGGAATCCTATTAACATCAAATAAAGACCAAAAGCAAAGATGGGCTGAACACTTCCAAGAAATACTTAATCGACTACACCCAAAAGATTTGTTAAACCTTGAAACCGACTTACCAGCCCCACAGCTAAATGTCAACCTAGATGAAATTAAATTGCATGAAATTGAAACAGCAGTGAATTTAATGGCTAACAACAGAGCTGCAGGTGAAGATGAAATAACACCCGAAATGCTAAAAGCTATCAATAGTGACAACATGAGACAACTACAGACAATGTTTAACAAGATTTGGAAATAAGAAAAGGTCCCTTCTAATTGGAAAAAAGGAATCATTGTTAAAATACCAAAAAAGGCAACCTTAGTGACAGTAACAATTGGAAAGGAGTAACCTTAATATCAGTTGTGTCAAAAGTATTTTGCAAGGTCATTTTGAATAGACTCAAAGATATAGTGGATACTGCAATGAGAGAAGAACAAGCAGAATTTCGAAAAGGGAGAAGCTGTCTCAACCAGATCTTTACTCTAAGAATAATACTTGAAGAACATATTGAAAAGAAGAAACCATTAATACTGAACTCCATAGACTTTAAAAAGGCATTTGATAGCATATATAGAGATTCATTATGGAGAATTTTAAGTCTATATGGAATACCATCTAAAATTGTCAACATCGGACTTCTACAATGGATATGTTTGTGCAGTCAAGATAGAAGATGGAATGAGTGAATGGTTCCAGATTGAAACAGGTGTGAAACAAGGATGTATACTGTGTCCATTACTTTTTGGAATTACAATAGATTTCATAATTTTAAAAAATGCTGCACAGATAACACAGGTATTGACTGGGTACATGGTACCCAACTAGAAGATCTTGATTTTGCTGATGACATAACTTTTATCAGTAACAATGTGAATTCCATGCAAGAAAAACAGATATCCTGTCTTCACTGGCTAGCAAAATAGGACTTGAAATTAACAAGGACAAAACAAAAATAATGAAAATTCCCATTAATCAAACTGGAAAAATACACATAGAAGGGTCAGATATTGAAGAAGTCAATCAATTTGCATACCTTGGCAGCTACATAGACCAGGATGGTGACACTAGAAAGGAAGTTAGGATCAGAATTGCAAAAGCAGCATCAATCTTCAAGAATCTTGAGAACATATGGAATTCAAAAGTTATAAGCACAAAAAGCAAGTTAAGACTATTCAATTCAAATGTAATATCCACCCTCATTTATGCATGTGAAAGCTGGAAAACAACTAAAGAAATAGAAAAGAAATTAGACTCTTTTGAAAACAAATGCCTAAGGAAAATACTTGACATCAAGTGGAACGAATTCAAGAACAATGAAGAGATAAGACAGATGACTGAACAACAACCAGTCTCATGGGTGATCAGGAAAAGGAGATGGACATATGTTGGTCACTTTATGAGAAGAAATGATCAGAGAATCCCAAAACAAGCTATGAAGTGGAACACAACAGGCCAAAGAAAAAGAGGCAGACCACTTGAAACTCAGGAAAGGACATTGTTAAGAGAGGCCAAACTAACAGGCATAAAATCCCTTGAAAGACTCGCTGAAGACAGGAAAAATTGGCGAACTACTTTGCGAGCCCTATGTGACATTTAACGGCACAGGAAGGATATAAGATAAGATATTTATATACATATATATACATATTATATTTATCTCTGATAGATGTAAGACCATATAGGGGTGCAGATATGAACAGTGATCACAACCTGTGTATAGGGAAGATAAGGCTTAAACTGAAAAGCCAAGATAAGAAAGCAGTACTCAAAAAGATAAACATTCATAGCCTACAAAAAGAAGATACCAACAGTAATTTCAATCTGGAACTTACCAAACATTTTGCAGCACTCAGAGAGGTAGATAAGACAGATATAGATGAACTGTGGAATTCATACAGCACAACCATAATCACAGCAGCAAAAGCAAGTGCTGGACTGGAATCAACAAGTAGAAAAGCATGGATATCAGATAACACATGGAAATACATACATGAAAGAAGACCTGCCAAATTAGCCATGTTGAGTGTAAAGACAGATCTTTGAAAAGTTTTGGCGAAAGCAACATACAAAAACCTAGACAATAAAGTAAAAAGTTCAGCTAGAATAGACAAAAGAGAATATATGGACAATATGGCAAAAGAAGCAGAAAATGCAAAAAAAAATATCAAAACTCTATATAACATACAGAAGAAGCTAACAAGTGCTATTATCTCCAGAGAAAGACCAGTCTTTAACAAAACAGGCACCCTGTTGACATCAAGTAAAGACCAAAAGCAAAGATGGGTCGAACACTTCCAAAGAAATACTTAATCGACCACACTCAAATGAATTAATGAATCTTGAAACCACTTTACCAGTCCCACAACTAAATGTCAACTTATATGAAGTTACACTGAATGAAATTGAAACAGCAATGAATCTAATGGCTAACAACAAAGTTGCAGGTGAAGATGAAATAACAGTCGAAATGTTAAAAGCTATTAACAGTGACAACATGAGCCAACTACAGAGAATGTTTAACAAAATTTGGAAAGAAGAAAAGGTCCTTTCTAAATGGAAAAAAGAAATCATTGTTAAAATACCCAAAAAAAGGCAACCTCATCGACTGCAATAACTGGAGTGGTGTAACCTTACTATCAGTTGTGTTAAAGATGTTTTGTAAAGTGTTTCTGAATAGAATTCAGGATGTAGTGGATACTGCAATGAGAGAAGAACAGGCAGGATTTCGAAAAGGGAGAAGCTCTCTCGATCAGATCTTTACTCTAAGAATATATGTGAAGAACATATTGAAAAAGGTGTACAACTATTTTATAATGACATAGAGACAGCCATGAAACACACAAAGTCACATGAAGTTACCATAGTCATGGGAGATTTTAATGCCAGAGTTGGTAAAGGAAGAACTTAAGACATCGTTGGTGACTGGGGGAAGGAATGACAGAGGTTGTAAATTAATTGAATGGGCAAGAATACATAGCATGGTTGTAGGAAACACCTGGTTTAAACAACATCCTCGAAGACTGGCAATGTGGTGCAGTCCAGACAAAAAGACTTTTAACCAGATAGACTACATATTAATCAACAAATGATTCCGCAATGCATTACTGACAACAAAAACCATCCCAGGAGCTGACTGCAATAGTGACCATGACCCACTCTGTGGAAAAATTAGAATAAAACTAAAGAAAGCATGCAGAAAAGTGAGAAACATCAAACTGAATACAGAACTCCTTAAAAATGACCAAGAACTGCGAGAACAATACAAAGTTATTATAACAAATAGATATAATGCAATAGCAAAGATAAATGGTATAGATGAACAATGGGCAATGTTAAGAGATTCTATCCACCAAACTGTTAAGGAGATAATACCACTAAAAAAAGAAGCCTCTAAAAGTAAATGGATGACAGACGACATCTTAGGACTGATGGACAAGAGGAGAAGGAGTAAAAATAACAAAGAAAAATATCTTATCTTATATACTTCACCTGTCGTTAAACGTCACATAGGGGTCGCAAGGAACACTAACACAAAAAGCTTTAGAAGTACAGAAAGATCTCTACTTATGCTTCTTTGATTACACCAAGGAATTCGACAAGGTGAAACATAATGAAGTTATTAAAATGCTTGAAGACATCAGTATAGATGGCAAGGACCTGAGGATTGTAAAACATCTATACTGGCAGCAAGAAGCAGCAATTCAAGTTGAAAATAGAACTGGAAAATATAGACCTATAAAACAAGGGGTGCGACAAGGATGTGTACTATCTCCAGACCTTTTTTCTCTGTACAGTGAAAATATTGTAAGAACGTTCATCACAGAACCAGGCATAAAAATTGGACGATACAATATTAACAACCTTCTGTATGCTGATACAGGGGAGCAGAAGTAAGGGTAGACCAAAGAGACATGGAGAAGAACAACAGAAAGGATGTTGAGCAATAGAGGGCTCACCTGGGCAAGAGCAGAAAAAAAGGCGAAGGACAGGCATTTGTGGAAAACCCTTGCGGAAGCCCCATGTGCCCTGGGCACTTAAGGTTCAGAGAGAGAGAGAGTATGCTGATGACACAGTACCAATAACTGAGAACCAACAAGACCTGCAAAATCTCTTGGATAAAGTCACCAAAGAAAGTGAACAGAAAAGCCTTACTTTGAACATCAAAAAGACAGAGACTATGGTTATATCTAAGAAACAGAATCCACCAGCATGCAGTATTAAATTAAACAGAACTATTCTAAAGCAGGTGCAGAAATTCAAATACCTTGGAGCAGTAATAACTTCAGATGGGAAATGCAGAACAGAAATTAGGAACAGAATAGGCCAAGCAAAGACTGCATTTCAGAGAATGAGAAACATATTATGCAACATATTCTTATCAATGAATGTTAGAAAATGAGTCCTAAAATGCTATATTCAATCTATCTTGTTATATGGAAGTGAATCATGGACAATAGGCAAGTCTGCACAAAAACCATTGGAAGCAGCAGAAATGTTGTTTATTAGAAGATTGTTGCAAATCCCCTGGACAGCTAAAATAACTAATGAAGAATGTATGAGAAGAACTGGAGAGACAAAAACCTTGTCAAAATAATAAGAGAGAGACAATATACTTTCATAGGACATGCAATGAGAAGAGGGGGCATTGAAAATATTATAACAACAAGAAAAATAGAAGGAAAAAGATCAAGAGGAAGACCAAGAGAAATGATACTGAACAGTCTGATGGGATGGTGTGAGAGGAGATCACCAACTGAGCTGATGGCCTGCATGAAGGATCATGTACTCTGGAGAAGCATAATAGGCAATGCCAGTTGGCATGGCATCTGGTGATGATGATGATATTGTAAAGCAGAAACCATTAATCTTGAACTTCATAGACTTTTAAAAGGCATTTGATAGCATACACAGAGAATTGTTATGGATGATTTTAAGAATATATGTAATTCCATCTAAAATTGCCAACATCATTAGAGATCTCTACAACCCATATGTTTGTGCAGTCATTACAGAAGAAGCATGAGCAAGTGGTTTCAGATTGAAATAGACATGAAGTAAGGATGTATATTATATCCTTTGCTTTTTGGAATTGCATAGACTTTATAATGAAAAGATGCTGTACAGGTAAAACTGGCATTAAATGGGTACATGGGACCCAAATAGAAGATCTTGATTTTGCAGATGACATAACTCTTAACAGTGACATGTGAAATTGATGCCGCAAAAAAATTTCCTGTCTTCCTTTGCTAGCAAAACAGGTCTAGAAATTAACAAGAACAAAACAAAAATAATGAAACTTTTCATTAATCAAGAAGGTAAAGTATATGTAGAAAACACAGCTGTTGATGGGTAAACTAATTTGCATAGCTTGGCACCTACATAGACCAGGATGGTGACACCAGGAAGTAAGTTAGAATTAGAATTGCAAAACCAGCATTGTCCTTCAAAAATCTTGAGAACATATGGAATTCAAAAGTTATAAGCACAAAAACCTAGGATTACTCCTTTCAAATGTGATATCCACCCTCATTTATGCATGTGAAAGCTGGAAGTAACTTAAGAAATAGACAAGAAATTAGACTCTTTTGAAAGCGAATGCCTCAGGAAAATATTTGCTATAAAGTTGAATGAATTTAAGAACAACACAGAGATAATTCAAATGAGCAAACAACAACCTGTCTTTTGAGTGATCAGAAAAAGAAGATAGACATGTGTAGGTCATGTGATGAGAAGAAACAATCAGAGAATCCCCAAACAAGCTACCAAGTTAAGCACAACAGGCCAAGAAAAAGAAGTCAACCACGTGGACCTCTAAAGAGGATGTTGTTAGAGAGCCCAGTTTAGTGGGCGTAACATTCCTTTGAAGTTGAAAAAGTCACCAAAAACAGGAAAACCTGGCAAACAACTATACGAGCCCTATGTGACATTTAACGGCACAGGAAGGATGTAAGATGCTATATTTACTAGTCCAGATTTTTACACGCTTTCATGTCTAAACATACATACACTTACATATCTTGTTCTGTACATTGCTGTATACCCATATATACTGAAGTTCAGATTTTACACTCTTACTTGTGTGATCTATGTCTTCTTGTGTTCTAGAACTTTCGTCATCATTCTTGTGGTTATCAGTATTATTTGGATCCCAGTCATTAAGGCAAGTCAGGGGACACAACTTTATGTTTATGTGCAAGAAGTTTCTAGCTTCCTGCAGCCACCAATCTGTGCCATTTTCCTACTTGGTATTTTTTGGGAGAGACTCAATGAAAAGGTAGTACTATCTTGCAATTTTGTTGTTTATTTTTTTTTTTTGTTTGTTAGAGAAGACTTGACTGGTCAAAATAAAATTTTAAATGTCTGCTAAATAAGACTTGATTGGTCACAACAAAATTTTAAATGTTAATAGAGAAGATGTGATTAGTCAAGACAGAATTTTAAATGCTGTTAGAGAAGACTTGATTAGTCAAGACAAAACTTTAAATGTTATTAGAGAAGACTTGATTAGTCAAGACAAAATTTTAAATGTTATTAGAGAAGACTTGATTAGTCAAGATAAAATTTTAAATGTTATTAGAGAAGACTGATTAGTCAAGACAGAATTTTAAATGTTATTAGAGAAGACTTGATTAGTCAAGACAGAATTTTAAATGTTATTAGAGAAGAATGATTAGTCAAGACAGAATTTTAAATGTTATTAGAGAAGACTTGATTAGTCAAGACAGAATTTTAAATATTATTAGAGAAAACTGATTAGTCAAGACAGAATTTTAAATGTTATTAGAGAAGACTGATTAGTCAAGACAAAATTTTAAATGTTATTAGAGAAGACTGATTAGTCAAGACAGAATTTTAAATGTTATTAAAGAAGACTTGATTAGTCAAGACAAAATTTTAAATGTTATTAGAGAAGACTTGATTAGTCAAGACAAATGCTGGAGCATCTGCTTTTGACATCATAACCACCTGAAGAAAACAAACATTGAAATGTCTGTTAAGGGATCAAAGAAAATATGATGGAACAGATGTATGAATGAACAAATGAACAAACAGACTTTATTTTCAAAGAGTCAAGAACTGGGCACGCAAGCCCAACTACCATCCTGCTTTCATCGTACAACTTTCATTCAGTCACAGATATTCAGCATTTGTTATTGAACATAATATGCATGAAAAAGCAAAAAAATAAATAAGTAAATAGATATAAAGTGAGCATCAAATTTAGTGAAACATCTTTGATTTGGTCTCATTTGGTTGATTTCATCAGATTCAATCTCATGACAAACTGTGCTTCCATATAAAATTTAAAGTTTCTTAAATTTAAAAATTTTACCTTGCCCATAGAAGGGGTGAAGGACCGAGAGGAAAGTATGGTGTGTTGTGTTAACCAATCAACTTAATAAATAATTGAAAGCATGTTTATGATAATCATTGAAGAACTGGTCATTTTACATCATAATCCAACATCCTGTTAATTTCATCATTATGCCATCTTATATGAACATCCTGTCAGTTTCATCACTTGTATCTTATCAACATCACATCATTTCACTTTATGTCATCTCTTATCAACATTACATCAGTTTAACTTACTATTATTTCTTGTCAACATCCCATCAGTTTCACTATTTTGTTATCTATTATCAACATTACATCAGTTTCACCATTTTATTATCTCTTATCAACATCACATCAGTTTCACCATTTTGTTATCTCTTATCAACATCCCATCAGTTTCACCATTTTGTTATCCCTTATCAACATCACATCAGTTTCACCATTTTGTTATCTCTTATCAACATCCCATTAGTTTCACTATTTTGTTATCTCTTATCAACATCCTGTCAGTTTTACTTTATGTTATCTCTTATCCAGAGCAAACAAATATAATTTTTACTATTAATTTGTCCATTTTCTGGAGTCTAGCAAAATATCAACTTCAAAACTGTGTATGTAATATCTGTGATCCAAACTTGATCAGCATAAAAATTATATCTTCTAGCTGTGAATTTGATTAGTGTCTTCTGCTAAATAGTGTGCCAAAAACCATGAATTTTATATTAAAGCATCATGTATTGTCAAAGATACTACAAGATATTTTGTTATTTATTATTCAGGGTGCATTCTTTGGACTCATGATTGGTTTCATTGCTGGACTAACAAGATTTGCCATCCAGTATGCTTATGCTGTACCAGCTTGTGGAAGCATAGATCCAGATCCCACTCCAGACTTAATCAAGAAATTTCACTACTTGTACTTTTCAGTCTTTCTGTTTCTGTTAACAGCATTGTCATCAGCAGTTATTAGCCTTCTCACCAAACCTATAGACAAACAGTGTGTGAGTATTTTGTATTGTTTTATAAACCATTATACAAATATTTTCATGTATAATGTTTAGGACATTCATTGTGTGCATATATATATCCTACTCCAAAATTAACAGTGTGAGTACAAAGTACTACCATCAACAACACAAAAAGGAATTGAAAAACTAATTATGTCAGTCCATAAGAGCACTGAAGTGCAAAACCTCTATCTTAATGTGAAGAAAACTAAATTGATGACAAAACAAACAAGGTAGCTGAAATATGTATCACTGAGGAAAAACTGGAAGAAGTGGAGAGTTTTGAATATCTTGGATCACTACTAACTAGTAATGGAGATAAAGTGAGGGAAATTAAAATGAGGACATCTATTGCTCTTCAGAAAGTAAAACAACTAAATAATCTGTGGAGAGGAGCAGACAGAACTACAAAAATAAGATTTTTAAGGGCATGCATCTTTCCCATCGCAACATATGTCTGTGAGACCTGGACACTTAACAAAACAGCTGAGAAACACATAAATGCCTTTGAATGTAAATGCTACAGAAGACTTCTCCAAATATCGTGGACACAAAAAAGAACAAATATATCTATACTACAAGAGCTTAATATTGAAGAAGCCTGGCTAGAAATAGGATTAAAGAGAGAAAACTGAAATATTTTGGACACATTAAACGTCATGATAATCTAGAGAAAGAAGGTACATAACGGGAAAAAGAAAAAGAAGAAGACCAAAGCGAAGATGGCTGCAAGACATCATTGATGATCTGCAAATGATCAGCAGCAGGGCATCTTGCTCACAACCGAGAGGCCTACTGTTTGGGACGCAAAGTTCTGCAAGGGACATGCAAATGAATGAATGAATGAGTACAAAGTGCCACTACCTCAATTATCCATTATCTTAATCTCAACACTTAACTCTGATATTTTTTGCTTGAATGGAAGTAATATCCAGTAATTATAGATTGTGGTTGCTATGTATATATCAAATATAGATAACCATCACAGCACAAAAATTATGAGTTTGCATCAGAAAGTAATTCAGTATTATATAAAATATAACATAAAATGTACAAATATGATTGAAAATTGCATTTATCACTTTTCAACATTGTCACCGGCATGCTCAGTGCAGACTGCCATCGCTTCACTAATGCCTGGATTAAGTGAAAAAAAAAAATCTCCTGATTGACTGTGTAACCACTTATGTACTGCATCTTTTATGTCTGTACTGAACTTCTTCTCACCTAGATTTGACCTGACTGAAAGTGGTTCTCAAACAGATCACAATAAGCTTCATTGTTGACAGTGGTTACTCTGGATGTGCAATGTTCCATGACAAGCAATTTTCTGACTGACTGAGTTGTACAGAACTTCCTTGGATTCAGAGAGGAAGAATGTCACCACTCTTTGCTTGCTCACTTTGTCCCTGGTTGAGAGTAATGTACCAAGCATTTGTTTCCAGTGACTGTCTGTCATAGAAAAATCCACCTCTCTCAGCTTCATAACATTGTGAAAGAGTTTCACAAGCAACCTCATAATATTATTTCAGATTGAGAATGAGTTGTTTGCCCCTAACTGAGGAGACATTTTGATGCTGTATTATGTCATAAATGTAACACAATAATTGATGTATAAGTATACAACTATACACTAAACACTGCAGTAAAGCTGTGATACTAGAATGTATAAAATTGGAAAAAAGTAGGAGCAGCTTTATTACTTAACGATTACAAAGTTGTGACGTTTCGGCGTGAGCCTTAATCATACAAAAACATACAGGACGAAGAAATAGGGAGAGGAGATAAAGTATAGATTTACATGAATACTGTTTAAAAAAAATTTTTTAATAAAAAAGAAAAAAATTTTTTTGAAAGGAGTACTTAGCTGTAAATTGCAAGGTGTGGCTTGTCTGGCAGTGTGTGTCAGGAATGGATCTGGTAGGATGTGGAAATTGTTTAAATAGAGACCTGTGACATGTGGTCGGTGGGTTGTAACTGGGGGTGGTGGATGGGGAACCGGGGAGGGGAGAGAGAGTGATGCACTACTGGCCTAGCTAGGAGAATTTGAAACAGGTGATTGGGGAAGAGGTGTGGCAGAGAAGAGGGGTTGCAGAGAAAATAGCAGGGTTGCAGAGTGATGCTGTGAGGAAGTTTGAAAAGTAAGAGGGGGTGGATTTAGTGGAGAGGTACTATAATGATTGAAGAAGATGATGTTACGTGTAACTAAACAGCGAGTTTAACCCATGTGGTTCCAGCATCCCATAATTTTGAATGCAGCGGTTCTCAAGTGCCAGGCGGCTTGTGTCATCTGCGTGACATTGTTTAATGGCTGTTACCAGAAAATCAGATTTGCCTCTGTGGTTGGGGCCATTGAAATGACTTGGGACTGGTTTCGAAGCATGCTGGGTGATGTTGTACAGATGTTTTTGCATGCGGTCCCCTAATCTGAGGCCAGTCTCACCAATATATGTTATCCTGCATCTTTGCACACGATGACATATATCACATTTCGGGACTCACATGTGAATCCCTCATGAAGAGTGAGGATAGTTTTGGGAAAGGTGATTGTTTTCGTTTCCCAAACTACAGGCCAGGTAACGCAGCGGGGGCGGTTACATTTTCTGGTGCCAACATACGTAAGGCTCTGCTTCAAGTGGCTGTGGACGAGGATGTCCTTAAGGTTTGGCTCACGTTTGTATGCCAATAGGGGTGCTTCAGAGAAAATGTTACGAGTGTCGGAGTCGAGTTGGATTATCGGCAGATGACGATAAAGGATTTTCTTAACCATCTGACCGTGTGGGTGGAAAGACAGTACTAACTTAACTCTGTCAGATGGAGTAACAGGCTTTTTCCTGAATACTTCTTTGCGGCTCACTAGTTGGATACGGTTGAGGGCTTTACAAAGGACCTTTTCTGGGTAGTGGTGATTTTTTAGACATTAAAATTTCTGTTGGCACAAACAGGCTTGTCACCTCTGTATTTTACAAGCCCACCGATAGCCACACCTATTTGCTTTATACCTCTTCCCATCCTGAGGCCTGTAAGAACTCCATCCCATATTCCCAACTCCTCCGTCTTCGCCGCATATGTCAGGATAATTTGGACTTTATAGATCAGTCCAACAAGTTATTAGAATTTTTCCATCATCACACATAGAGGATCCCTGTGAATAAGAATTTACCCAACTTAGCAGGTGCAGACCAACTGGCGGTAGTCTCAGAGAGCGAGGTGGGGTAGTAAATGGCTCTACTACTCCTATAAAATGCCCCATGTGCTCAGTGAAGGCAATGCCAGGCAGATAAGAGGCATCTTAAAACCTCTCACTCCTGTTGCCTTGCGAGAAGGACAGGGAGTCCAAAGGCTAGTGAAGAGTCCGTCCACAAACTGACAGAAGGCAACAAGAAACCACTGTTGTAGCTCCCAAAAACAATTATGCAAATTCAGAGTAATAGATTTGTCATGAACGACATTAATGGATGTTATTCTGGAACTGCCTCATCCGGTAGGGCAGTTCACGAGCCACAGGTGAGGCCAGATTGTCATCAAGCTACTGGTGGCAAAACTAACAAGTTAAAAATAGCAACATGGAATGTTAGAACTCTATTCCAGGCTGGAAAATTAGAAAATGTAAGGAGGAAAATGGAAAGGATGAAGATCAACATATTAGGAATGAGTGAAGTTAGATGGACAGATGCAGGGAAGATAACTCTGATAAATATACAATAATATATTCAGGAAGTGAGAAACATGAATGAGGAGTGGGAATTATATTTGATGAACAAACGGCAAGGACAATTATAGGATATTTGAACATCTCGGACAGAGTCCTGCTAGCCCGACTGAAAGGACAACCAATAAACATAAATATTATACAAGTGTATGCTCCAACATCTGAAAGTTCTGAAGAAGATATACAGCTATTTTATAATGACATAGAGACAGCCATGAAACACACAAAGTCACATGAAGTTACTATAGTAATGGGAGATTTTAGTGCCAAAGTTGGTAGAGGAAGAACTTCAGACATCGTTGGTGACTATGGACTGGGGGAGAGGAATGACAGAGAATTGAATGGGCAAGAATACATAGCTTGGTTGTAGGAAATACCTAGTTTAAACAACATCCCTGAAGGTGATGTAGCCCAGACAGAAAGACTTTTAACCAGATAGACTATGTATTATCAACAAATGATTCCAGAATGTATTACTGACAACAAAAACCCATGCCAGGAGTTGACTGCAATAGTGACCATGACCCACTCTGTGGAAAAATTAGAATAAAGCTAAAGAAAGCATGCAGAAAAGTGAGAAACATCAAACTGAATACAGAACTCCTTAAAAATGACCAAGAACTGTGAGAACAATACAGAGTTATTATAACAAATAGATAAATGCTATAGCAAAAATAAATAGTATAGATGAACAATGGGCAATGTTAAGAGACTATATCCACCAAACTGTTAAGGAGATAATACCACCAAAAAAAAGAAGCCTCTAAAAATAAAAGGAATGACAGAAAACATCTTAGGACTGATGGACAAGAGGAGGAGTAAAAATAACAAAGAAAAATATCTTATCTTATATACTTCCCCTGTCGTTAAACGTCACATAGGAGTCGCAAGGAAGTTCAGCAAGTCTTTCAACCTCGTCAAGGGATTTTATGCCTGTTAATTTGGCCTGTCTTAATAATGTCCTCTTCAGAGTTTCATGCTTTCTGCCTCTTTTTCTTTGGCCTGTTGTTCCACTTGATAGCTTGTTTCGGGATTCTCTGATCATTTCTTCTCATCAAGTGACCAACATATGTCCATCTCCTTTTCCTGATCACCCATGAGACTGGTTGTTGTTCAGTCATCTGTCTTATCTCTTCATTGTCTCTTGAATTCATTCCACTTGATGCCAGGTATTTTCCTTAGGCATTTGTTTTCAAAAGAGTCTAACTTCTTGTCTATTTCTTTAGTTGTTTTCCAGCTTTCACATGCATAAATGAGGGTGGATATTACATTTGAATTGAATAGTCTTAACTTGGTTTTTGTGCATATAACTTTTGAATTCCATATGTTCTCAATATTCTTGAAGATTGATGCTGCTTTTGCAATTCTAAATTCTAACTTCCTTTCTGCTGTCACCAACCTGGTCTATGTAGCTGCCAAGGTATGCAAATTGATTGACTTCTTCAATATCTGTCCCTCTATGTGTAATTTTCCATTTTGATTAAGGGAAATTTTCATTATTTTTGTTTTGTCCTTGTTAATTTTAAGTCCTATTTTGCTAGCCAGTGAAGACAGGATGTCTGTTTTTTCTTGCATAGAATTCACATTGTTACTGATAAGAGTTATGTCATCAGCAAAATCAAGATCTTCTAGTTGGGTCCTATGTATCCAGTCAATACCTATGTTACTTCATTATGAAGTCTATTGTAATTAGAAAGAAAAGCATAGCAGGATAAATAAAGAAATAAGATGCAAATGCAGAGAAGCAAAAGAACTGTGCTTAAATGAACAGTGCAGACAAAAAGAGGACTCTCATAATAAAGACAGCAAAAACATGCACAAATGAATTAATGAACTCACAGGCAGGAAGACAAAATATACCACAGGATGCCTGAAATCAAAAGAACATAAAATGTAATGGGAGAAGAACACATTGTGGACAGGTGGACAGAGTACATAGGTGAGCTAAAGGTGGAGGAAGACCAGAAATAACACCAGATACTGAAAACTGTGAAGGACCAATACTTGAAGATGAAATCATAGATGCCATCAAACACATGAAGAAAGGAAAAGCGACTGGGACTGATAATATAACAATAGAAGAAATAGAGGCACTAGAGGAGACAGGAATAAAAATAATAACCAAGTTACTGAATGACATTTACAACAGTGGTTATATGCCCAGTGATCTGATTAAATCCTCATTTATAGCATTACCAAAGAAACCAGGTGCAAAGGAATGTGTTGACCACCGGACTATCAGTCTCTCATATCACATAACGAGGCTACTTCTGTGAATTATTATGAGAAGAACAAGGAAAAAGATAAAAATTGAAATAACAGATGAACAGTTTGGATTTGTTGAAGGAAAGGGAACACACAGTGCCATTTATGCTTTATGAACACTAACACAAAGAGCTTTAGAAGTACAGAAAGATCTCTACTTATGCTTCTTTGATTACACCAAGGAATTCGACAAGGTGAAACATAATGAAATTATTAAAATGCTTGAAGACATCAGTATAGATGGCAAGGACCTGAGGATTGTAAAACATCTATACTGGCAGCAAGGAGCAGCAATTCAAGTTGAAAATAGAACTGGAAAATATCAACCTATAAAACAAGGGGTGCGACAAGGATGTGTACTATCTCCAGACCTTTTTTCTCTGTACAGCAAGAATATTGTAAGAACATTCATCACAGAACCAGGCATAAAAATTGGACGATACAATATTAACAACCTTCTGTATGCTGATGACACAGTACCGATAACTGAGAACCAACAAGACCTGCAAAATCTCTTGGATAAAGTCACCAAAGAAAGTGAACAGAAAGGCCTTACTTTGAACATCAAAAAGACAGAGACTATGGTTATATCTAAGAAACAGAATCTACCAGCATGCAGTATTAAATTAAACAGAACTATTCTAAAGCAGGTGCAGAAATTCAAATACCTTGGAGCAGTAATAACTTTAGATGGGAAATGCAGAACAGAAATTAGGAACAGAATAGGCCAAGCAAAGACTGCATTTCAGAGAATGAGAAACATATTATGCAAAACATCCTTATCAATGAATGTTAGAAAATGAATCCTAAAATGCTATATTGAACCTATCTTGTTATATGGAAGTGAATCATGGACAATAGGCAGGTCTGCACAAAAATCATTGGAAGCAGCAGAAGTGTGGTTTATTAGAAGAATGTTGTGAATCCCCTGGACAGCAAAAATAACTAATGTAAAATGTATGAGAAGAGCTGAAGAGACAAAAAATCTTGTCAAAATAATAAGAGAGAGACAATGCACTTTCATAGGACATGCAATGAGAAGAGGGGGCATTGAAATATTATAACAACAGGAGAAGTAGAAGGAAGAAAATCAAGAGGAAGACCAAGAGAAACGATACTGAACAGTCTGACGGGATGGTGTGAGAGGAGATCGCCAACTGAGCTGATGGCTGCGTGAAGGATCATGTACTCTGGAGAAGCATAATAGCCAATGCCAGTCAGCACGGCACCTGATAATGATGATGATGACTTCTGTAGCATTTACATTCAAAGGCATTTATGTGTTTCCCAGCTGTTTTGTTAAGTGTCCAATTCTCACAGGCATATGTTGCGATGGGAAAGATGCATGCCCTTAAAAATCTTATTTTTCTAGGTATGTATATTCCTCTCCACAGAATCTTTAGTTGTTTTATTTTCTGATGAGTAATAGATGTCTTCCTTTTAATTTCCCTCATTGTATCTCCATTATTAGTTAGTAGTGATCCAAGATATTCAAAACTCTCCACTTCTAATTTTTATTCACTGATACATATTTCATCTGCCTTGTTTGTTTTGTCAGTTGTCATCAATTTAATTTTCTTCACATTAAGATAGAAGTTTTGCTTTTTGGTGTTCTTACAGACTGACATAATTAGTTTTTCAATTCCTTTTTGTGTTGTGGACAGTAACACTGTGTCATCAGCATATCTAATCTCTGATATTTCATAACTCCAATTGTTATGGCATTGTAGTATTCTTTGTCTACATCTTCTCTAACATTCCACATTATATTTTCAGTACACAAGTTAAATAAGTAAGGCGACAGTATGCACCCCTGATGGACCCCTTGTTTTATGTCAAACCAACTTGTTGTTTCACCATTTATTCTTACTGCTGCCTGTTGGTCTAGATACAACAGTGATGTTAATTGTATCAAATGTGTTGGAAATCTCATTTTTTCATTATTTCAAAAAGTTTCTGGTGTTGTACACAATCAAATGCCTTTGAGTAGCCTATAAATAATAAATGTAGATTCACATTAGACTCTCTCCATTTCTCTATTATTAATCTTATATTGAATATATGATCTCTTGATCCTCTTCCTTGCCTGAAACCAGCTTAGACCATATTGACTTCTTCTTCTATTTTCTTACAAAGTCTACCCATTATTATTTTTAACAGAATGTTACTGGCATGACTAATCAGGGCAACAGTTCTGTAGTTTGTGCATAATTTCAGGTTGCATTTTTTTGGCAGTGGTGTGAGCACAGTTCTTTTCCATTCTTTTGGCCAAATACCTGAATGCCATATCTTTTTACATAGTACATGATAGATTGTTACACATTCCTTTCCTCCTGCTTTAATAAGTTCAGCTATTATCTCATCACATACTGGTATTTACCATTTTTCAGATTCTTTATTGCCCATAAAACTTCTTCTATTGTCAGTTCAGGTTCTTTCTCCTCCAATAATAATTCACACTTTTGATTTCTGCTTTCACAGATGGTTGTTTCATACATTCCTCTGCAATATTCCTTCCATCTTTCTAGAATTTCTTCTGTGTCTGTCAAGATATTCCCCATCTTGTCATAAATTACATTTGGCTTAGGTGTAACATTTCTCGTGAGTGTCTTCATTTCTTTAAACATTTCACTATCTCTTCCACGCTTTTGATGTTCTTCTATTCTTTCACAACAAACTTATATGATGGTTTTTTGTCTTTTCTTATGTTTCTTTGTACTTCTTTTGTTAATTATTTATATTCCTCTTTGTTGTTGTTTGTCACTTTCCATTGCGTCTTCATTTCTCTATGTTGTTTTATCAGTTCTAGTGTACCTGCTGTAATCCATCCATTCTTTGGTGTTTTCTTTACTGGAACCACATCTTTAGCTGTTGTTATTAAGATATCTCTGGCCTGCGTAGCCGGTTCATCTGGTGTCATACAGCCATCAGGTTTTTGATACGGTTCTTCACTTCTATACTGTATTGTTCTGGTATTTTTGTAAGATCAGAGCGGAATGGTCTGGTCCCATAACTGTCTTTTTATCTTTACCTTCATGTCTGCTATTAATAATTCATTGTCCGTGTCACAGTCAGCGCCTGGTAAAGTTTTTGCTGACATTATGCTTGATCTCCACTTTCTTTGAACTAAAATGTAATCTATTTAATTCTTGGTTTTCCTATCACGTGATGTCCATGTGTAAAGTCTTCTTAGATGTTGTTTAAAAAGTGTACTAGCGATCATTAGCTCATTTTCAATGCAAAACGCCATTATATTGTCACCTGCCTTATTTCTATGTCCTATGCTAAATGTCTCCACAACATATCCTTCATCTTCTGCTCTTTCTGTACCAATCTTTGTATTAAAATTAATACAATATCATTTTTCCGTACCTGGTCTATTGTCATTTGCAGTGTTATAAAAGTCTTCTACTTCTTCTTCTGCTGCTGATGTAGGCACATATATCTGGATGATTGTTACATTTCTAGGAGTGCCCTTAAGTCTGATAATGAGGATTCTGTAACTTACTGGATTGTAACCTAGTAATGCTTTTGATGTTGATTTGTCCAAGTAAAAAGCCACTCCACTCTTTCCTCCTAATTCTCCACCAGAGTATATGAAGATATTATCATTCTCATTCTTGAAGTGTCCTGATCCTTTCCATCAATGTTTGCAGATTCCTAAAATTTGTATCCCTACTCTTTTTATCTCATCACTTATTATTTGATACTTCCCCTCATACATACTTTTTACATTCCATGTTCCCACTCTTATTTTTCTTCTTAGTTTGATGCAGGGGTTTTCCTTAGTAACCCCGTCAGGATTTTGTCCGTCATCACAATTACTAGTACTGACCTCTGTCTCACACTCTTCCCCAGTGTTAAAATTAGATCTATCTGGCCTGGAGGACTTGCCACCAGATCTTTGTCCTATCTGACTTTCCATATTGCTGTTTGGGTTTCTTGGTATATTTCCAGAAGGTAGTTTACCATTGCTTTCCTTCCAGGCAGTGACTGTACTAGTCAGTGATTATAGCCATTGTCCCTATATTGAGATCATCTGCCTGCCATCATGGAATGGTGACCATAACCAACATTCTCTGTCAGCTGCTCTCCCATTTCATCCATCACCTGCTCCCATGGGTGCATAAAAGGGACAATTTTTTGTACAGAGAAAGTTTAAATGAGAGTTACTACCAGTTGGGTTCAGACATCCAGCCAGGAGAGTATTATTAAGAGAGTGTTGGGTAATATTATTAACCCTTGCTATCCCAGGTAACAGATGAGAAAGACCAGTAGAGCAAGTGGGAAAAAAAGGAAAATGAAAAAGAACAAGGATATAGAAACAATTAAATAAAGGAAAGAGTTATTCAGAGAAAGCTGAACCAAGAGTTCAGATAAGACACTGTTTCACAGATTTATAAACATGCTCATCAGAAGAACAAGAACAAATACGGGTACCTTGCCCACGGGTGTCCCATATACTGATGGAGGTAAGGAGGCATCTTACTTCTCCTTTGATAGGGATACCTCTACCCCACTGATGTCATATTTCAAAAATGGCTGGCAGGCCACTACATACATGTATTTAAAAAGGGAGGTCATAACATATCTGTGCTACAATTGCGTACTACTCAGTTAAAAATTTTTGGACCAAAACTGCAGTTATTTCAAAATTTCATAATCACAATTTTTGTCAAGAATGAGTACTTGTTTCAGTACATGACAGCTTATTCTTTGAGTTTAACACACATATATATACACACACATGCACACACATGCATATATATAAAACATTGTGTGTAACATTACAGTATAAGTGTGAGAGTTATGGAGTGTTACATATATTATGAAAATGTGAGAGTGTATGAATGATTATATGTACAAATATGACAGTATAAATATAAGTTTATATCTACATAAATTATCATCATCATCATCATCATGTGCCGTGCTGACTGGCGTTGGCTATTATGCTTTTCCAGAGTATCCAATCCTTCATGCAGGCCATCAGTTCAGTTGGTGATCTCCTCTCACGCTATCCCGTCAGACTGTCCAGTATTATTTCTCTTGGTCTTCCTCTTGATCTTTTTCCTTCTATTTTTCCTGTTGTTATAATATTTTCAATGCCCCCTCTTCTCATTGCATGTCCTATGAAAGTGCATTGTCTCTCTCTTATCTTTTTGACAAGGTTTTTTGTCTCTTCAGCTCTTCTCATACATTCTTCATTAGTTAGTTTTGCTGTCCAGGGGATTCACAACATTCTTCTAATAAACCACATTTCTGCTGCTTCCAATGATTTTTGTGCAGACCTGCCTATTGTCCATGATTCACTTCCATATAACAAGATAGGTTCAATATAGCATTTTAGGACTCGTTTTCTAACATTCATTGATAAAGATGTGTTGCATAATATGTTTCTCATTCTCTGAAATGCAGTCTTTGCTTGGCCTATTCTGTTCCTAATTTCTGTTCTGCATTTCCCATCTAAAGTTATTACTGCTCCAAGGTATTTGAATTTCTGCACCTGCTTTAGAATAGTTCTGTTTAATTTAATACTGCATGCTGGTGGATTCTGTTTCTTAGATATAACCATAGTCTCTGTCTTTTTGATGTTCAAAGTAAGGCCTTTCTGTTCACTTTCTTTGGTGACTTTATCCAAGAGATTTTGCAGGTCTTGTTGATTCTCAGCTATCAGTACTGTGTCGTCAGCATTCCAAAGGTTGTTAATATTGTATCGTCCAATTTTTATGCCTGGTTCTGTGATGAATGTTCTTACAATATTCTTGCTGTACAGAGAAAAAAGGTCTGGAGATAGTACACATCCTTGTCGCACCCTTGTTTTATAGGTCTATATTTTCCAGTTCTATTTTCAAGTTGAGTTGCTGCCAGAATAGATGTTTTACAATCCTCAAGTCTTTGCCATCTATATTGATGTCTTCAAGCATTTTAATAATTTCATTATGTTTCACCTTGTCAAATGCCTTGGTGTAATCAATGAAGCATAAATAGAGGTCTTTCTGTACTTCTAAAGCTCTTTCTGTTAGTGTTCGTAAAGCATAAATGGCATTGTGTGTTCCCTTTCCTTCAACAAATCCAAACTGTTCATCTGTTATTTCAATTTTTATCTTTTTCCTTGTTCTCCTCATAATTATTCTCAGAAGTAGCTTCGTTATGTGACATGAGAGGCTGATAGTCTGGTGGTCATCACATTCCTTTGCACCTGGTTTCTTTGGTAGTGCTATAAACGTGGATTTAATCAGGTCACTAGGAATATAACCACTGTTGTAAATGTCATTCAGTAACTTGGTTATTATTTTTATTCCTGTCTCCTCTAGTGCCTCTATTTCTTCTAATGTTATATTATCAGTCCCAGTCGCTTTTCCTTTCTTCATGTGTTTGATGGCATCTATGATTTCATCTTCAAGTATTGGTGGTCCCTCACAGTTTTCAGTATCTGGTGTTAATTCTGGTCTTTCTCCTCCATATAGCTCACCTATATACTCTGTCCACCTGTCCACAATGTCTTCTTTTCCCATTAACATTTTACCTTCTTTTGATTTCAGGCATCCTGTGGTATATTTTGTTTTCCTGCCTGTGAGTTCATTAATTCATTTGTGCATGTTTTTGCTGTCTTTAATATGAGAGTCCTCAATCTGTCTGCACTGCTCATTTAACCACACTTCTTTTGCTTCTCTGCATTTGCAAAATAAATTATTACAACATGAAATAAATTAATTTTGTGCATACATTTATGAGAAGAAATGATCAGAGAATCCCAAAACAAGCTATTAAGTGGAACACAACAGGCCGAAGAAAAAGAGGCAGACCGCATGAAACTCTGAAGAGGACATTGTTAAGAGAGGCCAAATTAACAGGCATAAAATCCTTTGATGAGGTTGAAAGACTCACCGAGGACAGGAAAAATTGGCGAACTACTTTGCGAGCCCTATGTGATGTTTAATGGCACGGGAAGGATATAAGATACATTTATGAGGTTATGTTATTTAATAGATAAATAGGCAGCATGAAATTTAATTAATATTTACAAATAAATATGATTGTGTGATACTAAATAATACAGTAAAGAATCTGAAAAATGGTAAATCACCAGGATATGATGAGATAACAGATGAGCTTATTAAACTAGGAGGAAAGGAATGTGCAACAGTCTATCATGTACTATGTAAAAAGATATGGCATTCAGGTATTTGGCCAAAAGAATGGAAAAGAACTGCCAAAAAAATGTAACCTGAAATTATGCACAAACTACTGAACTGTTGCTCTGGTTAGCCATGTCAGTAAACTTCTGTTAAAAATCATAATGGGTAGACTTTGTAAGAAAATAGAAGAAGAAGTCAATATGGTCCAAGCTGGTTTCATGCAAAGAAGAGGATCAAGAGATCATATATTCAATATAAGATTAATAATAGAGAAATGGAGAGAGTTTAATGTGAATCTATATTTATTATTTATAGACTACTCACAGGCATTTGATTGTGTACAACACCAGAAACTTTTTGAAATAATGAAAAAAATGGGATTTCCAACACATTTGACACAATTAACATCACTGTTGTATCTAGACCAACAGGCAGCAGTAAGAATAAATGGTGAAACAACAAGTTGGTTTGATATAAAACAAGGGGTCCGTCAGGGGTGTATATTGTTGCCTTACTTATTTAACTTCTACTGAATATGTAGACAAAGAAATTACAATTCCATAACAACTGGAGGTTATGAAATATCAAAGATTAGATATGATACAGTGTTATTATCCACAACATAAAAAAGAGTAGAAAAACTAATTATGTCAGTCCGTAAGAACAGTGAAGAGCAAAACCTCTATCTTAATGCGAAGAAAACTAAATTGATGACAACTGACAAAACAAATAAGGCAGCTGAAATATGTATCATTGAGGAAAAACTGGAAGATGTGGAGAGTTTTGAATATCTTGGATCACTACTAACTAATAATGAAGATACAGTGAGGGAAATTAAAAGGAGGACATCTATCGCTCTTCAGAAAGTAAAACAACTAAAGATTCTGTGGAGAGAAATATACATACCTAGAAAAATAAGATTTTTAAGGGAAAGCATCTTTCCCATAGCAACATATGCCTGTGAGACTTGGACACTTCACAAAACAACTGAGAAACTCATAAATGCCTTTGAATGTAAATGCTACAGAAGAGCTCTTCAAATATCATGGACACAAAGAAGAGCAAATATTTCTATACTACAAGAACTTAATATTGAAGAAGGCTGGCTAGTAAAGAGGATTAAAGAGAGAAAATTTAAATATTTTATACACATTAAACATTATGATAATCTAGAGAAAACTGTTTTGGAAGGATACATAATGGGAAAAAGAAAGAGAGGAAGACCAAAGCGAAGATGGCTGCAAGACATCATTGATGATCTCAAATGGATGCATCAGCAGCAGGCCAACTTGCTCACAACCGAGAGGCCTACAGGAGTGCTGTTAGGGAGGCAAAGTTTCACAAGGGACATCCAAATGAATGAATAAATGTTACTAAATGTGTGTTCTACACATATAACTAAGACTGTATGATACTAAATGTGTGTTCTATACATAATTATGACAGAGGGAGACTGCATTAATGATTCACATACAAATATGACAGATTGAGAGTATATTAATCTTTTATATTAATGACATTGTGACATGAATGTTGTATACATATAAGGATACATAGCTATATTTCAGATGAGTATTCATTTTGCATACAGTTCATGACTGAGTTTTCTCTTCTGTTGGTGGCTTATTTCTTTAATCTTCAAAAAATGGCAGCTAACAACATCTAAAGGGGTTATATTGTCCATATAGACACTATAAGTTTTAGTTTTTGAAGATTTAAAAATTAGTAAGAAGCTGAAGTTTGCCTTTTGAGCATTATATAGAACAAAAGTGTTTAAAGCCTAAGGGCAGTACTAAACTGCTCAGTAATATGGTACTCTGCAATATCCTCAGATAGCTACATCCTCAAATAGCTATGTCTACATACAGCCATATCCATAAATAGCTACATCTACATACAGCCATATCCACAAACAGCAATATCCACAAAGAGCTACATCCACAAATAACTGAATCCACAGATAACTGCATCCACAAACAGTTTCATCTATAAATAGCAACATCCACAAACAACTACATCCACAGATACCTCCATCCACAAAAAGCTATATTCACAGACAGCTACATCAACAAACAGTTACATCAACAAATAGCAACATCCAAAAACAACTACATCCATAAATAGCTCCACAGACAGCTACATCAACAAACAGTTGCCTCCACAAATAGTAACATCCACAAACAACTACAATCACAAATAGCTACATCCATAAATAACAACATCCACAAACACCTACATCCACAGATAGTTACATCTACATATAGCAGCATCTACATATAGCAACATCTACAGGTAGCAACATCCACAAACAGCAACATCCACAGATAGCTACATCCACAAATAGCTACATCCCACTGCTGTAAACCATTGTCTAAAATGACTAGATTGCTTTTGATGCTGACCTAACCCCACATATATTATTTAATTTTGCAGTTATTGCGCTTAACCTGGGGTACAAGGCACAGCAAAGAGCCTCGACGAAACATCCATGACCGGTGCAGAGAACATAGGGAAGTAGATATGAAACTTCAGATGATGGAGAAACATGAAGGTTATTTATGAATTGACAGTCTTTTTTGTTAATTAAAGCTGAGATCAAATCCATTTCTACTTAACTTTGTGCAGACATTCAATATATTTGTAGAGACATGGAATCTGTTTGTGGAGACATAGAATCTATTTGTGGAGATGTGGAATCTATTTGTGGAGACATGGAATCTATTTGTGCATTATGCTGTATGATTTTGAAAAAAAAGGAAAAGAAAGAGGAAAAAAAAATATCTTATGCCACTTGGGATTATTTTTCTTAACTGATCAGCAAACCAGCAGCCAAGTGTCACTGCTGGTCCTGTTTTGCTCTCCACCATTTTCTACAATGAAATTAATGTTTATTGAAGATGTTCATAATCAACAAAAAATGTTTCATTCTTTTTCCACCACAAGAAAAAAAAAAACTTACAATATATATCTCTTGTATCTAAAGCATGGTTTAAAGAAAAGCTAATTTCATACTCTTAGCATTTTATTTTATAAAAACTGCTATGTGATCTCTTATAACAAAAACTGCAGATGTAACTTTTTCCATATAGATTTAAATGTGGCATAAACTTTGAATTTTACTGGTTATAACAACTGTAGTTGATGTGCTTTGTTTGAAATTAAAATTCCTACACATATTTTCACATTATTTTTTTACTTTCAAAAATGTATAATTTATTGTATGAGAGCACAGTTATAAACTCTTGCTCTTATCATAGTGCAGCCATTGGTTGCTGAGTAAAAAGAAATAAAAAGATTTTAAAAACAAATAAGCTGAATCACCAAACTTTCACTTTTATCACTGAGTGGTCATTTGAAAAATAAATTAATGATGAACTGCATCATTTATCCAAAATTAACTGTTAACAAGCAAGGTATTTATTGTTCTACAGAATGATTCACATGTTCAAAGTTAAGTGCATTGATGAAAATGCTGACTTGAAGAGCTACATTGTTTGAGTTGTATTGCAGCACTTTTTGTATGATTTTACAGATTGTTAGCAGGATAAAATAACTAAAACTGTTTTGAATAGCAACATGTGTCAATATAAAGGAAGGACATAACATATAGATGTTGCTGAGAAGCAATAATTAAATATAAGTACATTCAGTAAATATAGTCAATAATTCTTATGATAGTACAATTTTTTATACTTCCTCTTGTACCGTGAAGTGTCAAGAGGAGATGCAACTGGCATTTTTGGGCCAAATGGGTGGCCCCAGTGACATTCATGTCATAATTAGTGAGTGTTTCTTTGATGTCATGTATCCATCTCTTTCTGGGTCTTCCTCTTGATCCGTGTCCTATAGTTCTTTGATTGAAGGCTCTTGCAGCTGGGTGTGAGTGCGTCATTCTCTTTAAGTGGCCGAACTACTTGATTATTTACTTCTCTATGTGTCGTAGACATGATATAGTTCCTACCATCTGTCTTATGGTGTCATTTCTTAGCTTATCAAACCTGATGACATTTGCCACTTTCCTAAGACATCTCATTCCACAAGTGGTTATTTTATTCTTTTATTTCATAGTAAGAGCCCATGTTTGGCACTGTTAGTACAGTATTAGTATAATTAAGATGAATGTTCTATTAATTAATTTTCTATTAGTTTCAGGTTGAATGTTGGAGTGTGTAAGCAGCAGGGATAGCTGGTATACAACACCATTGGCGTTTTGTGCTCTAACATCAATTTTTGTATCATGCTCCCATCTCCCTCCTGTGAACATGCATCCAAGATGCCTGAATTCTTTTACTTGTTGTATTTTGCTGTCTTCAATATATATACATTCAATGTGCTTGGCGCTCTGCTAAATTTTATGGTCTCTGTTTTGACAATGGGAAATTCCCATTTGACAATGGGAAATGTCACAATGAAATAAAAAGCAGATGTGCTCAGGCCAAGTCAGCATTCCAGAAAATGAGACACATCTTGTGCAACAGATCCATATCAAAGGAAACAAGATTCCGAGTACTTAAATGTTACATCGAGCCAATTCTGTTTTATGGTTGTGAAGCATGGCCTATGAATAAGTGAGCACAGCAAGAAATGGAGGCCATGGAAATGTGGTTTATAAAAAGGATGTTGAAGGTACCATGGACAGCCAAAAAAACCAGCGAAGAAGTCTTAAGAAAGGCTGGAGTTAAAAAGCAAATTATAGCAAAGATCAGAGGCAGACAAGTGAGATTTATAGGACATTTCCTGAGAAGAGGAAAATTGGAACATATTGTGGCAACTGGAAAAATTGAGAGAAGAAGAGACAGAGGAAGACAGAGAGAGATGTTACCGGATGGGCTGTCAGTGTGGCTAGGAAGAAAGTCACCGGTGGATCTCGTAATAAAGTCTAAAGACAGGAAATTATGGAGAGAAATGATCGCTTACACCACGGGGCATGGCACTTAGAAGAAGAAGGGTTTTGACAATGTTGATTTTCATATCATAATGTTTACAAATCTGATGGAGATTATTCATATAATCTTGTAAGCAATTCAGATTCTTGTGTGCTATACACTGGTAGTTCTGTGAACATTAGTTCATTCAGTTCTAGTGGGTTTGGGTTTGTTTTGTTCATTATTCTGTCCATATAGATTATAAATAGTAAAGGTGGCAATAGTCTGTCTGACTCCCACTGTTACATTGAACCAGTGTGTATTTCCTGCTGTTGTTCTTACTGCACTTTGACTATTTGTGTATAATGACATTATGTTTTCTAGAATATGTCCCGGTACACCATATTCCTCTAATACTGTCTACAAATTATTTCTATTAACCCTATGAAAAGCTTTTCCTTGGTCCACAAAGATTATATTAAATTCTTGGTTATATTCAGTGGTTTTTTTCACAGGCTTATCAGAGTTCAATATTGCATCAGGGTAACTTCTTCCTTTTCTGAATATAAATCATGCTTCATTCAGTTGAGTTTCTGTAACCTGTCTTGCTCTGCTTTCTGAAATCTTTGCATACATTTTCCCCACAAGACTGAACAAGGAAATCCCTCTGTATGATCCACAATCTCTTTTGTCTCATTAATTTTTTCAGATGGATACAACTATAGCTCTTTGCAAATCTTCTGGGACATTTTTAAACATCACCTATCATTTATTTACACTAATATATTGTAAAGACTGGAATAAAGACATAGTACTCAGGTCATCCAACTGAACAAAATCAGAAATATTCTAAACACTTGTAATACACTTCAGTAATTCCAAACATCAGTAAAAACATGCAAGACAGAATGTTGCTTTTGGTCTGCTTGTAATCATAGTGAAGAATCATCATACCATATACTCAACCAGGTTAGAAGCAAGAGTGCCCAAGTATAGTTGCTTGCAGCCTTACAGTATGGTTCTTATGGCAGAAGTGACCATTTACTCTAATTCTGTGAGCTTAAACTGTTAGTCAAGTTGCATGGTAGTTTAAATCTTCACTGCCTTTGCAGAATAGTGAACATCAAATAGCAAGATAAAGTAATCAGTTCTGGATTCTGTGGTGCTAAGTTTTCATCAGTGATGACAATACTAAGCAGCAGAAGATTGAGGTGACCGTGACATGTAACAAGTATGGATAACAGCTTATTCATTCCCAAGCAGGTTTTCTATGGTGAACTTATGGTGGGAAAGTGGCCACATGGTAAATCTGAACTCAGATTTGGATATTTGTAAGTCATTGGTGCAAGATTTTTCCATGGCTGAGTCTATTCATACTCTTTATTTGCATGAAGTGTGACTTACATTGACACTCTGCATGTCCCTTGGCCCTTGACCCCATGCCAATAACGCTGTGGGCAGATCAGCCAGTTTTACTTGATACCTGTCCAGCTTCACTGTCCATGGCATGGAATGTGCCACGGCACCGGTTCTCTAAAAATTATCCTCTGGGGTTACCATTGCCCATGGAGCCTGTGACGGAGAGTAAAGGCACAGACAGTAAAGGCACAGACAGTATTTTCTGAGAATTTGTTTAATCACTTGTGTTGTCAAACATGCTCAGAAGACACGTACAGTGGCTTGAGTGCGAAGTGTGGATAAACACTCCCTTTTTTCCATCAGCCACACAACTGTTGATGTCCGCAAAGCCATCTCCTTAGACAAAAAGTGCAATAATAGTGAAAACATGCAATATGATAGATATATTTGCAAATTACTAAACTAGCTTACTATATATGAAGGAACTTTGCTATGGAGAAGAAAAAAAAAACAACTACACAACTCCCTAGATCATCAGAGGAAGTACTTTCCTCAGACAAGTGTTTCAACCCTTTAAACTCCTGGGACTTGTGGGTGGGCCATGAGTCATGACTTATGCTGTTGATTATTTATTATTTTTTCCCATTTCTGGACTTGAGCCACTATCTCTAATGCGACATAGAATCTTGAAATGCATCTTAGCTATTCTGTAACACAGAACTGATGTTAGAAGCGACAAACTAAGCTACTTAAGTATTTATCATTGCTTATTTATGCATGCTCCACACTCAGCATGAAACCTTTTCTGCTGTTTATGAAATGGTCTAGTTCTTGCTTGTCCCTTTATTCCAAGTTGCTTACATAAGTTGTAAGCTGATGGTGCCATAAATCCTTAGCTCTATTCCTACAGCTATCAATTTTACTCCTGCATCTTGTTTTAACTGCATGATCAGACAATTATAGTTTTCACTCTTGAATGTGTGCTGCTCTTCTGTCCTGGTTTCATATGGGACTTGTAAGCTTGATCGTTATTAAGTCCTTTTTTGCACCTGAGTGTGCTACAATATCTGGACACATTCCAGTCTTTCTGATGACTTCTGGGCATTCTCTTCTTCATGGAACACTTCTGGTTCAGCAATGGTGATAGGCTGCATTTGACTGCTTCATGCTCTCGCAAATGACACTCAGATTTTTTACAGGATGTAGCTAGCTGGATTTCGTCTATGCTGGTTGAGAATATTTGTGTCCTTTGATGACTCTTCAAAGCTTGACTGAGTGTGGTATGAACAAGGAAGCACAAACATGTAAAATGAGCAACAGTGCCATCATTTGCTTTCAAGATGGAAGTCATTCTGTGTGTTGAAGCTACTGAGATTGAGGTATGACACAACTATGAACTGTGAAATTTGCACAGACAGTATTGATGATTCTTCATTATGTCTACTCAGCCAGTGGTGAACTATGATGGAATTTGTGTATTCTGATTAGTCTTGGTGCCTTAGCTGTGCAGATCATGCTGAGAGCGACACTGGCTAGTTTCAGATTTGGACTTGTGTAGTTCCAAAAATGGCATCCTCACTGAGTGGCTTATCTTCAAAGACTGATACAAATAACCAGTGATGAACATTCTGTGTGATACTCACTAGCACAAGTGGTGAAGCGATTATGGGAGTATTTTGTTCACGATGATACCAAGAACCTAATGCTGAATACTGAAGTTTTCATGAAAAGTCTGCTAGGAAATCCCAGTCATTTGTGCTGTCTGGTAATGAGTGTAAGGGGATGTCCTTAGTTTTAATATTTAATGTTTTGCAGTGCCTATGAAGTACCTGAGATGGGCCTTAGCTTCTTTCTGTTATTAGCTGTGTCTTTGCCTTATTCACAAGGACTGCTAGTTCTTGGAACACTTTGTAGTGTTACCATGTGTCCTTGGGCTAATGAAGCTTCACATGATGACAGGACATACTCCAGTGTTTGCCCTTCATTGCTGAGTGGACACTTTAGATCTTCTGATATGCCCCATTTCTACAGATTTGCTCCTGTATGTAGAAGGCAGCTGATGCAGCTGAGTCTTGGGGATGCCATTTTTCAAGATATCATTCAATGTCAGTGATCTCTGTAGTACCTCTTCCCAAGTTGTTTATTAACCTTGTTGGACTGCTGAACTGCTTTCTGGGCTCACTTCTCATACTCTGTTTCTTACTTCACTGATAATCACATCCCTTCATTCTTTACTGGAAGTCTTTGACCACCATTGGATTTCATTATTGCTGAGTACCCTTCTTTCAATATGGATGTGTCCTGTTACTTCTTTCAGCTGTAATGCTTCCCTGGCTGCGGTCACTTCCTCACTGCCACTTTTAGCAACCACATCAGTTTGGGAATCAGCAGGATATGGAGACACTATAACTTGAGTTTCCCAAGGATCTTGCTTCTTTCTACATTGGTTAGTCCATTCTGCACTATCTCAGTAAATGGATACATTATCTGCATTTCTGAAATTGCTTTAAGTGGGGTTGTTTCTGTAAGGTCACATGTGGATTCATTATTATCCCCATCCCTTCTTTCCTGCTAGCCCAGCCAACCCATTCTAGTCTTCCTGGTGTCCTTTGGACTTTGCTGATTGTTTATAGTATCACCATACTCTGTGTGCAGGAAACACTCTACTATAGCAAGCTAAACAACTACACAACTTCCTAGATCATCAGAAGAAGTCCCCTTCGCAGAAAAGTGTTTTGGCCATTTAAACTCCTGATACTCAAACCTAGTGGTTCCCCAATTTTAAAAAGTCCACAGACCCCCTGCTGTTTCAAAATCCAGGCCACAGACCCCCTGCTGTTTCAGAATCCAGGCCACAGACCCCCTGCTGTTTCAGAATCCAGGCCACAGACCCCCTGCTGTTTCAGAATCCAGGCCACAGACTCCCTGCTGTTTCAGAATCCAGGCCACAGACTCCCTGCTGTTTCAAAATCCAGGCCACAGACCCCCTGCTGTTTCAAAATCCAGGCCACAGACCCCCTGCTGTCTCAAAATCCAGGCCACAGACCCCCATACTTTGGAAAAGTTTAATATGTGTTTTAAATGCAAAATAATTTTTTTTTTCAGAAAATATGAGTAACTTTAATGAGTACATGCTACACTAAACTAAAAAACAATACAAACTTGATGAATTTTCAAAATGACCTTAAAGCTTATTACAAAAAATAGACAGCAATTTACAATCTTGTTTGTTCTGACACATAAACAGAATATGAAATGTGTGACAACTAGTCAAGCTAAATATGGTAAGAGAAATCATGTTTTTTTTTCCACATCTAATTCAATATTTCCTGTTTTTAAACATGGAAAAAAAATGTTCTTTCTTCCACACAGCATTTGCAGAAACATTGGTTGTTAAACATTTCACAGTGAAAAATTAAAAAGAAAAGACCTTGAGTTTTTGTCACCGACCTCGTAGCAGGTGTTGAAGTGTTGAAGCACAGCTTTTGAATTGGGAGCAGGTTACAATGGCTATCTTTTTCAGTCCATTAGTGGAGCTAAAATGCAGGAGACATGAAATTCTTTAGCAGACACCACAATGATGGGGACTGGTGGTCCCTGTCCCATTAACCAGACTAGACCTGTTACTAGGGATACCAGCAGAGAAGTTGGTATTGGTCTTGGTCAACTATGCTTCAGTAACCCTGATGCTAGGATGTCAGCTATGGGTCACTAACTCTGATGCTAAGATGTCAACTATGGTTCACTAACCCTGAATCTAGGATGCCAGCTATGGTTCATTGACTGCCAAATAGAATATCTTCATGTCCATATATCCACCATCTACCTAATTTAGGCACAGAAATCCTAATGAAAAATACAGTCATTTTTTTCCTGTCTGTTATGCTGCATTGTAAAAAAAAATTCATGGTAGTAGCTGCATTTTCAAACATGCTAATAAAAATAGAACTAACATTCAGCATGAACCAACAGAAAGAAAATAAAACTAATTCTTTTTAAAGACAATGTAATATAAAAAAAAGTCTGTTGGCTGTGAATGTCTTCTGTGAATTTGTACAGTAATGTTCTATATTTTCTTTGTTTAATTCATATATGGTTTCTTTGTGATTTAGAGCAAGACTGTGTTAGTGAGATGCCGACAACAAATGTGACAATGAGGATGTTAACAACAAGTATGACACCACTAATGTACAGAAAACTCCTGATCTATTCAGTATGTATTGTTTTCATCATGTTAAGAAATTGTGAGCGCAAAAATGATTTTTATAATGTCAGAAAATAAATGAATAAATAAATAAATGTCAATAAATGAGAAACATCTTGTGCATGAGATCCATATCAATGGAAACAAGATTCTGAGTACTTAAATTTTACATCGAGCTAATTTTGTTTTATGAATGTGAAGCATGGTCCATGAATAAGTGAGTACAGTGAGAAATGGAGGCCATGGAAATGTTGTTCATAAGAAGGATGTTGAAGGTACCATGGACAGCTAAGAAAACCAATGAGGAAGTCTTAACAATAAAAATATGAGTAAATAAAAAACAAGTTTTTTGACAAATTTTATTTTTATTTTTTTATTGATCATACTGAATGATTAAAATTAAAAACAAAATATGATGTGTATCATAAATAAATGGGTACAGTTTAATATGAAGTTGTGTAAAAAAGCAGACTCAGGTTTACAATATACATTTCATCTAATATTAATAAACTTCTTTAATAAACCTCAGTTTGCTTGATTAATCAACTTTATATTAAACATGGAGTCTTGAAATGCTATACTGAGCCAGTACTACTGTATGGAAGTGAATCATGATCTTTAACAAAAACAACAAGACCTTAAAAGGCAACTGAAATATGATTCCTATGAAGAAATTTAAGAATATCATGGAGAGCCAAAATAAGAAATGAAGAAAGCCTACAGATCTTACATCTTACATCCTTCCTATGCTGTTAAACGTCACATAGGGCCCGCATGGTAGTCCATTAAGATCTCCTGTCTTCAGCAAGTTTTTCTGTGTCATCAAGGGATGTTATGCCCACTGAATTGGCTTCTCTTAACAATGTCGTCTTTAGAGTTTCACGTGGTCAACCTCTTTTTCTTCAGCCTCTTGTGATCCATTTGATATCTTGTTTGGGGATTCTCTGATTATTTCTTCTCATTACATGACCGACATATGTCCATCTTCCTTTTCTGATCAACCATGAGACAGGTTGTTGTTTGTTCATCTGTCTGATCTCTGTATTTTTTTTTTTATTCATTCTACTTTATACTGAGTATTTTCCTTAGGCATTTGTTTTTGAAAGAGTCTAATTTATTGTCTGTTTCTTTAGTTGTTTTCCAGCTTTCACATGCATAAATGAGGGTGGATATTACATTTTAATTGAATAATCTTAACTTGGTTTTTGTGCTTATAACTTTTGAATGCCAAATGTTCTAAAAATTCTTGAAGGTCAAGAATTGCTTTGGCAATTCTAATTCTAACTTCTTTTCTGGTGGGACCATTGTGGTCTATATAGCTGCTGAGATATGCAAAATGGTTTACTATTTTGTATATTCGTCCTTCATCATTATTGAGAACCTTCATTATTTTTGTTTTATCATTGTTAATTCAAGTCCTATTTTACTAGCCATTGAAGACAGGGAATCTGTTTTTACTTGCATTGATTTCATATTGTGGCTGATAAGAGTTATGTCATCATCAAAATCAAGATCTTCCAGTTGGGTCTCACGTACCCATACAATGCCCATTTTACCTTTGCAACAATATTTTTTTCATTATGAAGCCTATTGCAATTCCAAAAAGCAAGGAAGATAATATACATCCTTGTTTCAATCTGGAACCATTCACTCATTCCTTCTTCTGTACTGACTGCACAAACATATCCATTGTAGAGGTCATAAATGATGTTGACAATCTTAGATAGTATTCCATATATTCTTAAAATTCTCCATAATGATTCTCTATGTATGCTATCAAATGCCTTTTTTAAAGTCTATGAAGTTCAGTATTAATGGTTTCTGCTTTTCAATATGTTATTCAAGTATTATTCTTAGAGTAAAGATCTGGTCGAAATAGATTCCCCCTTTTTGAAATCCTGCCTGTTCTTCTCTCATTTCAGTATCCACTATATCTTTAATTCTATTCAGAATAACTTTGCAAAATACTTGTGACACAACTGATAGTAAGGTTACTCCTCTCCAGTTGTTGCAATCGCTAAGGTTGCTTTTTTTTTGGGGTATTTAACAATGATTCCTTTTTACCATTAGAAGGGACTTTTTCTTCTTTTCAAACTTTATTGAACATTCTCTGTGGTTGTTTCATGTTGTCTATATTAATAGCTTTTAACATTTTGGCTGTTATTTCATCTTCACCTGCAACTTTGTTGTTAACCATTAGATTCACTGCTGTTTCATGGAGTGTAATTTCATCCAAGTTGACATTTAGTTGTGGGAATAGTAAATCAGTTCCAAGATCTATCAGTTCTTATGGATGTGGTCAGTTAAGTAATTCTTTGTTTTTGGTCTTTACTTGATGTTAATAGGGTTCCAGTTTTGCTAAGGATTGGTCTTTCTTTAAATGTAATAGTACCTGTTAGCCTCTTTTGTATGTTATATAGAGTTTTGCTTTTTCCTGTTTTTGCTGCCTTCTCCGCTTCTTTCACCATATTTTCCATGTATTCTCTTTTATCCCTTCTAGCTGAACTTTTTTCTTTATGTTGCTTTTGCCAAATCTCTTTCAAGATCTGCTTTTACATTCAACATGGCTAATTTGGTTGCCTGTCTTTCATGTATGGATTTCCATGTGTTATCTGATATCCATGCTTTTCTATTTGTTGTTTGCAGTCCAGCACTTGTTTTAGCTGCTGTAATTATAGCTGTGCTGTAAGAATGATATAAGTCATCTATATCTGTCTCCTCTACCTCACTGAATGCAGAGAACTGTTTGGTAAATTCCAGATTAAAATTACTCTTAGTATTTTCATCCTGTAGACTTTGACTGTTCATCTTTCTGAGTATTGCTTTCTTAAGGATAGCCAATGAGAAATGAACATTAATAAACCTACTATGGGGGAGACAGTCAAGGTTTATTGGCCATATAATGAGAAGAGGAGGGATTTAAATATCCTGACAACAGGGAAAATTAAAGACAGGAAAGGGAGAGGTAGACCAAGAGAGAAAATCTTAGATGGCTTGACAAAATGGCATGGGAAAGGCACAAGAACAGAACTGATGAATAACGTGAAAGATCAGAAACCGTGGAGAGACATGTATAGAAGTACCAAGACACATCACAAGAATGGAGATACCAAATGAAGTAGTATTATATATAACAATTTGGCCAGCTGTGTGTTTTACTGAAAGATTGTGAGTGTATATAGCTCTCTCTTTACTGCTCTAGTTAACTATTCCAAGAACTGGAATCAACACTGATGTTACTGAACTAAACACAAAGTAACGGTACACCACAGGTTCTCAACAAGTTCACACATTGATAATACAGATGTCCTAGACCACAAAGTCAAGCTTGATTTCTGACAGTAATTTTGTTGTTTTTCATGCTAACAAAATATAAGTAGTGCTCCTTATCTTTACAAACCGTGATTAGATCAGGTTTCCAGTCCTTTTTTTTTTTGCATATTATATGTTATTTTTGCATATTATATATATATATATATATATATATATATATATATATATTTGCATTTTTTATTTTGCATATTTGTATAATTTTATTATCTTCTAATGTATTAGCAGTTATTTCTCTTTAATTTGTTCATGTTCAATATGTATGTGTTGTTATTTTCTCTCTCTCTCTCTCTCTCTCTCCTCTCTCTCTCTCTCTCTCTCTCTCTCTCCCTCAAGGTTCCTGTTGACAGGCATAGGGTATCACATCCTTCCAAAGCCCTCTATCCCCTGTGCATCTCAGTAGACTTGTCACTGAGTAATTCCCATGCCAGGATACCAAACCATCAAACATCTTTTCTCTCTGTCTACCTCTGTCTCTTCTACCTTTCATCTTCCCTGGTTCCATTAGATGCTCTACAAATTTGGGTTGTCATTGTCTGATCTTGGCTATAATTTTCTGTTTCTTGTGCCTCTTTTAGAACTTTTTCATTTTATTTTTTTCACTGTCCATTGTACCTTGAGCATTTTTCTCAAGAACCACATTTCAGCCGATTCCAGCCTTCTTTGTATGTCTTTCCTGACTGTCCAGGGTTCACATCCATAGAACAGGATTGGTTCAGTGTGTAACACAGTAGCACTTTCTTCCTGACTCTCATAGATAGTGACTTGCAAAGTATGTGTTTCATATACTGAAACGAGGACTTGTCTTGTGCAATTCTACTTTTTACTTCAGTGATACATCTTTCATTTGATGTTAGCAAGGTGCCTATGCACTTAAAACTTAAAGAATTTGGTTTAATTTTGTGCCTTCTGCCTTTGGGAGGGGGGGGGGAATTTTGGTTTTTGAGATGAAGATGTAGATTTAAAGTTTATGATCCAACACATTCTTAATCACATGAATAATTAAAGAGAGATAGATTACATATGACAAGTCATGTATTAAGAATAAAAGAACCCAGGGTTGAACTATTGAACTGCTCAGATAAGTACACCCATATCAGTGATTGTTTAGAGATGAGTACATCTGTATGAAATGATTGTTTAGATATTTATATCACTACATATTAAACTTAAAAGGCTCTCTCTCTCTCTCTCTGAACCTTAAGTGCCCAGGGCACATGGGGCTTCTGCAAGGGTTTTCCACAAATGCCTGTCCTTCACCTTTTTTTCTGCTCTTGCCCAGGTGAGCCCTCTATTGCTCAACATCCTTTCTGTTGTTCTTCTCCATGTCTCTTTTGGTCTACCCTTACTTCTGCTCCCCTGTGGTGTCCATCTTAGTGCTATTTTTGGTAGTGAGTTGTCAGTCATTCGGAGCACATGTCCCAACCATCGCCAGCGTCTTTCCTCAATAATTGTTGTCAGTGGTTTCATCTGCATTTCTGCTAATAAGACTGTTACAGTAATATTTGCTTGTACTACTGTTTTAAATGATATTTAAGTACATCTGGTTACCCCATAAATAATTACACAGAGAAAGACACAGAAGTTGTTTATGTTAAGTTTATATCTGAATAATACAGGATGTGCATAAATTATTGGCTGATTTCATTACACCACAGTTTGAGATGGAAGTGTCCCAGGATTGGAAATTAGTCTCAGTTAAACACAGTGAGCATAAGTTTGGAATGGCCCTCCTTGCTGCTGCAGCTATATCCTGGGGCAAAGCATACATCATTTGTTAGAGAAAATGGGTGCTGTGCAAATGGACAGTGTTGTGGCAGTTTAGCATGCATTCTGACAGCAGTTTGAAGGCCGTGGTCCACCTGCATTGTCAGTCATAAAGTTGTATGAACAATTTTACAACAGAGGATGCATCTGTCATCAAGGGAAGGGTCATGTTGGGAGGCCAAGTGTAAAAGAAGAGATGGTTGACAAAGGCCATTTTATTCAGAGCCCTAGGAAGTCTCAACAGAGAGCCATTTGAGAACTACAGACAGTGGAGTACACAGCAAGGAAAATTCTGTGGAAACAATTGCAATTGCAATTGGACCCATACAAATTGTAACTGGTACAAAAACTCCACCTTGATGATCCATCTAACCAGCTGTCATTTTGCAAAGACTTACTGAGCATGATGGAAATGGATGAGGGTTTGTTGGAACAGATCATTTTTAGCAATGAAGTTTTTATTTATCCAGAAAGATCAACAGGCACAATATCCAGGTATGGGAATCCCAGAATCCCTACACTAGGATTGAGACAAAATACGACAGCCCCACAGTAAATGTGTATTTTGCCATTTCAAGAAGATGTATGTTTGGCCAGTTCTTCTTTGCGGAGGACAGCGTCACAGAAACGATGTACCTGGACATGCTGGAGAGTTGGTCAGTGCCACAATTCATGGAGGACAATGTCACAGAAACAGTGTGCCTGGACATGCGGGAAAATTGATCAGTGCCACAACTCACAGATGAGAAGGTACAGGAGTTCATCTGCCAACAAGATGGGGCTCCACCACATCGTTGGCATTTACAAGTCTGGTAGTATCTAAATGGACACCTGTCAGGTCAATGGATTGATTGTGCTGTGACTTTGGACAACATTTTCTGCACATGACCACCCCAGCCACTGGACCTGACAGTGTGTGATTTATTCCTGTGGGGTTTTATCAAGTACAATGTTTACATCCTTCAACTTCCAAAGAAACTGCTTGAATTGTGAAGGTGCACCAATAGCGCCATGGAGAATGTCACACAAGATATACTCAAGAGGGTCTGGTGAGAATGGGAGTACTTCCTGGACATCTGCACAAGTGGGGTGACATCTGCCATACCACACGTGGGATGACATCTGCCATACCACACATGAGATGACATCTGCCATACCATGCATGGGGTGACATCTCCCATACCACACATGGGATGACATCTGCCATACCACACATGGGGTGACATCTGCCATACCACATGTGGGGCAATATCTGCTATACCACACATGGGGTGACATCTGCCATACCATATTTGGGGTGACATCTGCCATACCACACATGGGGTGACATCTGCCATACCACACATGGGGTGACATCTGCCATACCACATGTGTGGTGACATCTGCCATACCACATGTGGGGCAATATCTGCTATACCACACATACCACAAATGGGGTGCACATCAAATGCATTTAAGGTCATTATGAGACTGCAAATATTTCTTATTCAAATAGTAGTAATGTCACGTATTTCTGGTTATGTATAAGATAGGAAAAAGTAGGAGCAGCTTTATTACTTAACAATTACAAAGTTGTGACATTTCGACATGAGCCTTAATCATACAAAAACATACAGGACGAAGAAATAGAGAGAGGAGATAAAGTATAGATTCACGTGAATAAATAAAAAAAAAACAAAATTTTTTTTAAAAGAGTACTTAGCTGTAAATTGTAAGGTGTGACTTGTCCGGCGGTGTGTGTCATGAATGGATTTAGTAGAACGTGGAGACTGTTTAAATAGAGACCTGTGACATGTGGTCAGTGGGTTGTAATTGGGGGTGGTGGATGGGGAACCGGGGAGGGGAGAGAGAGTGATACAATATTGACCTAGCTAGGAGAAGTTGAAACAGATGATTGGGGAAGAGGGGTTGCAGAGTGATGCTGTGAGGAAGTTTGAAAAGTAAGAAGAGGTGGACTTGGTGGAGAGGTACTATAATGATTGAAGAGAATGTTAAGTGTAGCTAAACAGTGAGTTTAACCTATGTGGTTCCAGCATCCCATAATTTTGAATGCAGCGGTTCTCAAGTGCCAGGCGGCTTGTGTCATCTGCGTGACATTGTTTGATGGCTGTTACCAGAAAATCAGATTTGCCTCTGTGGTTGGGGCCATTGAAATGATTTGGGACTGGTTTCGAAGCATGCTGGGCGATGTCATACAGATGTTTTTGCATGCGGTCCCCTAATCTGAGGCCAGTCTCACCAATATATGTTATCCTGCATCTTTTGCAAACAATGACTTATATCACATTACGGGACTCGCATGTGAATCCCTCATGAAGAGTGAGGATATTTTTTGGAAAGGTGATTGTTTTCATTTCCCAGACTACCGGGCAGGTAACGCAGCAGGGGCAGTTACATTTTCTGGTGCCAACATATGTAAGGCTCTGCTTCAAGTGGCTGTGGACAAGGATGTCCTTAAGGTTTGGCTCATGTTTGTATGCCAATAGAGGTGGATCAGAGAAAATGTCGCGAGTGTCGGAGTCGAGTTGGATTATCGGCAGATGACGATAAAGAATTTTCTTAAACATCTGACCAATTTACAGCTAAGTACTCTTTTTAAAAAAATTTTTTTTTTATTTATTCATGTGAATCTATACTTTATCTCCTCTCTCTATTTCTTTGTCCTGTATGTTTTTGTATGATTAAGGCTCACACCGAAACGTCACAACTTTGTAATTGTTAAGTAATAAAGCTGCTCCTACTTTTTCCTATCTTATACGTTCTGGTATCACAGCTTTACTGCAGTGCTTCGTGTATAGTTATATACTTATACACTAATTATTGTCTATTTCTGGTTAGTGTTGGTGAAAATATGGCCTTACAAAATCGACCAATAATTTGTACACACCTTCTAAACTAATTTGTAGTCCATCAAATGTTGCTTTGTTCTGAATAATGTGAATCAAAAATTGCTTTGTTCTAAAGGATATGAGTCAAAAACTGTGAAAAGTTTATTTGTTACATTTTTTAAAATAGGTCTTCTTGACTAAATGGATTTTGTTTAGTCACATCATATCAAAAGTCATGTGACTAACAAAGTTACAAAATGTTACAAGACAGACATACATGTGATAATGAATTTGACATTCACATGATATCTTTGACAGTTATAAGTGTTCTGAATCAACCATGTATGTTTGCTATCTTGTATTCCAAAACTGAACTTTAGAAATGCACACAATTGAACCACAACCTGATCTCTGTGTGGAACATTTATCCCTTTGCTCTATTTCTTGCTAGAGCATTTCTATATTATTTTATAATTTTTTGGATGCCAGCACTGACATATCTTTTTTTCCCTTTTGCAGTAATAAAGTCGACCACTCATAAACTACCAGTTCCGTGTAAAATTTTCCATAATGTCTTCAACTGGATATGTGGTATTGACAGGGATAGTAAAGTACATCTTTCAACAAAATACTTGGAAGAAGATGATCTTATCTCTATTGCGGAACCACTTGTCCTACAAAGGCTGACAGCCGTCATGGCCATTGTTCTGGTACTTTTAGCCATATTTGTATATGCATTTTTCGGTTAAGCTGACATTCTTGCTCACCAAAACAAAAAGATTATACTGTAAAAAAACAAAACATAAAAAAATGATCTAAAACAAAGACAGAGGGAAATGTTTTTCAATTTAAAAATTTTTTTTTTGGCTTTTTCCAAATTGTTCTTATGGTAAAATAACATAAAAAAGTCTTAGTTTCTTTTGTTGGGGTGTGTACTAAAAGTTACGTGATTGGCCATTACCTGTATGAATGCTGATTACCACTCACCTCTTCAAAAATTGTCTGCCACTTACCTATATGAAAGTTGTGCCACATAAAAGTTGCATTTTCCATGGATAATTCATACTCTGTTCAGGTTGATTATGTATGAATTTGTTCTGTTTGTTTGTGGTAAAAGTTGCTCTATCAGCTTATGGTTTATTCTGTCAGCTTGTGCTTAAAGTTTATATTGTCAGATTGTGGTTAAAGTTTGTTTTGTCAGATTGTGGTTAAAGTTCATATTCCCAGCTTGTGGTTAAAGTTTGTTTTGTCAGATTGTGGTTAAGGTTTTTACTGTCAGATTGTGGTTAAAGTTTGTTTGTCAGATTGTGGTTAAAGTTTGCATTGTTAGTTAGTGGTAAAAGTTTATTCTGTCAGCTTAAAGTTTATTCTGTCAGCTTGTGCTAAAAGTTTATTCTGACAGCTTGTATTTAAAGTTTTTATTGCCAGTTTGTGGTTAAATTTTGTATTGTCAGTTTGTGGTTAAAAGTTTGTATTTCAAACTTGTGATTAAAGTTTGTATTGTTAGCTTGTGATTAAAAATTTGTATTGTAAGATTGTGGTTTAAATTTGTATTGTCAGCTTATGGTTAAAGTTTGTTTTATCAACTATTGATTATGATGTGTTATGCCAGTTTGTGGTTAAAAGTTGGTATTGCCACCTTGTGATTAAGTTTGTATTGTTAGCTTGTAGTTAAAGTTTGTATTGTCAGCTTGTGGTAAAAATTTGTATTGTCAGGTTATGGTAAAAGATCATTCTGTCAACTTGTGATGCAGCTAGTTTTCTTAGTGGCTGGTCATATGTGAAGTTATTCTGTCTGGTCTTGGTGCATGCAGTGAATTCTATTAGAAAATATCATACAGTAGCAGGAATTCTATTAGAAAATGTAATACAATGGCAAGGAATTCTATTATAAAATGTTATACATAGACAGGGAATTCTATTAACAAATATCACACAATGTAGGTAGTTACAATTTAAGACAAATTCTCCCTGTTAATCTGCCATAAACTCCCAGCTCAGTTTTATTATGTATTGTACACTCATCTTTCATCCATTTTCTATCTCTAATCCATTGTTCTTTAGTTCTTTGATTTTGAGTCCTCTTTGTTATATATTTATTTTATATTAAATTCCATTTCACATATTCAGTAGTAAGACAATTATCTTTGTATACTGTCTGATTGTAGAAAATTTTGAGTCCTCTTTGTTACATGTTTATTTTATATTAAATTCCATTTCACATATTCAGTAGTAAGATAGTTATCTTTGTACGCTGTCTGACTGTAGAAAATGTTGAGTCCTCTTTGTAATATATTTATTTTACATTAAATTCCATTTCACATATTCAGTAGTAAGACAGCTACCTTTGTATACTGTCTGGTTGAAGAAAATTTTGAGTCCTCTTTGTTACATGTTTATTTTATATTAAATTCCATTTCACATATTCAGTAGTAAGATAGTTATCTTTGTACGCTGTCTGACTGTAGAAAATGTTGAGTCCTCTTTGTAATATATTTATTTTACATTAAATTCCATTTCACATATTCAGTAGTAAGACAGCTACCTTTGTATACTGTCTGGTTGAAGAAAATTTTGAGTCCTCCTTGTTACATGTTAATTTTACATTAAATTCAATTTCACATATTCAGTAGTAAGACAGTTATCTTTGTATATATTTATTTATACATTCTTGTTACTTTTTTAATCATTATCCCAGGGAACACGTGTTACATATCCCACCTAAAACACTGGAACACTTAAACACTTATCATGCCTTCCAGAACTTCTCAACACTGAGATCTTTTCTCCACTCTCCTGCTTGATAATATTCATTAAAGAAAGTTGTTTCTCATGTGCATGACTTCCACATAAGACTTATCTTTAGAGTTAAATGCTGCTTGACTAAGAATAACCAATCTACAAATTTCAGAAAGAGGTTTTATTCCATTAACAAGCTTAAACTTCCTAATTTAATTTGTATTTTTGTACTAAATCAAGTGTGTGGGAAGAATGAAAGATGGAGTGATGAAGGGCAGAATGTAAGACAGGCCTGCATGCCCAATTCTTTACCCTTGAAAAATAAAGATTATTCATTCATTCATTCATATAACAATTAAACATTCAAGTTACATTATATGTGTGAAGTCAAGTTATTTTGGTTTTCATCTATGCCCAGTTCCTGGAATGCCCCCAATATAAATATTGTGGTAATCAATAGTGTATTATTCTTACAGAAAATATACATAACATATTCCCTGATTGTTTATTTAACAGATTTTGTAGAGAATAGATGAGATTGTCTGTGAATAGACTCATATTTGCATTTCTTCTTTCATTAATTTTACATATTACAGATAGTGCACATGTATTGTTCTGTCACATACATAAACCAGTGAAACATCTGTCAGAGTTAACTATATGTTCATATATATTGATTCACTGGAACATCTGTCAGAATTAACTATATTTTCATACACTGAGTCACTGAAACACTTTAGTAACAACACTAAGTGGAAGCAAAATGATGGAAAAGTGTTATACTAATAATGAAATGCAACTAAGGTTATTTTCAAAAGACAACATGACAGATCAAAATATAGCATTACCAGAAATAAATAAAAGACAAAATTATGTATTTAGAAAATGAAGAAGATAGCAACAAACAAATGAAAGTGAGGAAAATTCAAACAGTATGGCTTAACCCAGAGGTTAAGACAATGTTGGTGAGATTCTTCGGAAGCCACATGTGGAGTGAAACTCCTCCCTTCCAATGAAGGAAATGCGAAAAAGATATTAGGGTTTCCGTGTGGTGCCAATGTGAAAAGGTGATGGAAAGGATAAAGTGAAGCTTAGTCACTATGTCCAGTGGTCTCGTGGTGAGAGCTACTCATACCACGGCACCTCTGCTCTAGAGGCCGGCCACGTCCAATAGACACTCACACTGGTGAAATTTGCCTAAACCGGTTTAAACCAGGGGTGAAACTTGGTGGCTACACATGTCATGGTACCTGCACTCTAGAGGTCAGTCACATCCTAAACATGCCCATACTGGGATAATATGCCTAAACCAACTCAACCCAGGGGTGAAACTTACTAGTGGCAAGGATTCGTCCTCCTGGACAAGAGCTCCATCCTGGTCACAACTAGGAAGTGTAGCCGCCATGACCACAAAATGCTGAAGTCAGAGATATTAGACCAGTGCAGTCTAGTTAGGCAATCACCTCTCACCCGGCGGGGATGTATGCATATCCTAATCACGCTGAGGTTTTCCGGTGAGAAAGTCCACGCTGGACTGGATGGGCAACTACCTCTCACCTGCGGGGATACACATGTATTCCAAAACATGATGAGGTTTTCCAGCGAGAATGTCCAACTCTAGGTTGGATGGGCAACGACCTCTCACCCAGGGGGGATATACTGATATCCAAAACACGTCAAGGTTTTCCAGTGAGAAACTCTTGATTAAACTGGTGCAACAAAAACCACGGTGTCATGCATTCCCGCTTCTGAGACCCACCAAGAATACAGGCTCAAGCCCTGCAATACTCTGAACCTCTTGTGGTCCCCTCGTGGATATTGTGTGGTCCTTTCGGGGACCACAGGACCTATTGAGGACCACAGGAGTAAATTCAGGAGGATCACAGGACGGTCTTGGTGGTAGAAGCGAATGAAGAACAGACAAAGAGGATAATACTACATCCTAATAAGTTCCTTCACTCTCCTTTTTTTTAGGTGATTTTTTTTTCTATAATTGGAAAATAATACATATTTTCTAAAACTGGAAAATAATACACATTTTCTGAAGTTGGGTTCTGCAACTGCTCTGAGCATCAACAAAATATCAGTTTAAAATTCTGTTACTGCAGTAATTATAAACAAAATATTCTGCAACTTGCTGAGCTAAACAAAAAATTATTTCACTGTGCTCAGCAAAACAAAAGTCTGTGACTATGATAACCATAAACAGAAGATTCTGTAAACGTGCTGAGCATAAACAAATAATTAATGTAAAGTTCTATAACTGTGTTGACCTTTTAAAAAATCTATTTCTTTTTCTTTCCCTTGCCAGTCTTTTTAGCTTTTCCTGCTTTCTTAATATTTTTGGGGTTGAAAGGTCCTAAACCTTTCCTCACCATTGTACCACGCCACCAAGCTTGAATACGGGTCGCTCTCAGTCCCATCAGCTCCATCATGGCAGTCCTGTCAGTCTCCAGTTTCTTAATTCGCCTGTAGGTTTCAGTAGAGAAAACACATTAATTCATTGTTACAATAAAGCCAAATATGTTCATACCATATATATATATATATATATATATATATGCGAACATCGATGGAAAGGATCAGGACACTTTAAGAGTGAGAATGATAATATCTTTTTATACTCTGGTGGAGAATTAGGAGGAAAGAATGGAGTGGCTTTTTATTTGGACAAATCAACATCAAAAGCATTACTAGGCTACAATCCAGTAAGTGATAGAATCCTAACAATCAGACTTAAGGGCATTCCTAGAAATGTAACAATCATCCAGATATATGCACCTACATCAGCAGCAGAAGAAGAGGAAGTAGAAAACTTTTATAACACACTGCAAACGAAAATAGACCAGGTACGGAAAAATGATATTGTATTAATAATGGGTGATTTTAATGCAAAAATTGGCACAGAAAGAGCAGAAGATGAAGGACATGTTGTAGGGAAATTTAGCGTAGGACACAGAAATGAGGCAGGTGACAATCTAATGGCGTTTTGCATGGAAAATGAGCTAATGATCACTAACACACTTTTTAAACAACATCCAAGAAGACTTTACACATGGACATCACTTGATGGGAAAACCAGGAATCAAATAGATTACATTTTAGTGCAAAGAAGGTGGAGGTCAAGTATAACATCAGCAAAAACTTTACCAAGTGCTGATTGTGACATGGACCATGAGTTATTAAAAGCAGACATGAAGATAAAGATAAAAAAGACAGTTATGGGATCAAGACCACTCCACTTTAATCTTACAAATATACCAGAACAATACAGTATAGAAGTGAAGAACCGTTTTGAAATCCTGATGGCTGTACAGGAGGAGATGACACCAGATGAATTGGCTACGCAGGCCAAAGATATCTTAGTAACAACAGCTAAAGACATGGTTCCAGTAAAGAAAACACAAAAGAATGGATGGATTACAGCAGGTACATTAGAACCGATTAAACAACGTAGAGAAATGAAGACGCAATGGAAAGTGACAAACAACAGCAAAGAGAAATATAAAACTTTAACAAAAGAAGTACGAAGAAACATAAGAAAAGACAAAAAAAAATACATACAAGATTGTTGTGAAAGAATAGAAGAACATCAGAAGTGTGGAAGAGATAGTGAAATGTTTAAAGAAATGAAGACATTGACGAGAAATGTCACACATAAGCTAAATGTAATTTGTGATGAGATAGGGAATACTTTGACAGAGACAGAGGAAATTCTAGAAAGATGGAAGGAATATTGCAAAGGAATGTATGAAACAACTGACTGTGGAATCAGAAATCAACAGTGTGAATTATTATTGGAGGAGAAAGAACCTGAACCGAATATAGAAGAAGTTTTATGGGCAATAAAGAATCTGAAAAATGGTAAATCACCAGGATGTGATGAGATAACAGCTGAATTTATTAAAGCAGGAGGAAAGGAATGTGCAACAATCTATCATGCACTATGTAAAAAGATATGGCATTCAGGTATTTGGCCAAAAGAGTGGAAAAGAACTATATTCATACCATTGCCAAAAAAGGGTAACCTGAAATAATGCATAAACTACAGAACTGTTGCCCTGATTAGTCATGCCAGTAAAATTCTGTTAAAAATCATAATGGGTAGACTTCGAAAGAAAATAGAAGAGAAGTCAATATGGTCCAAGCTGGTTTCAGGTAAGGAAGAGGATAAAGAGATCATATATTCAATATAAGATTAACTCTTTGGGTATTTGGACACGCGTCCTGCGTGGTTGTATCCCTATTACGAAATACTTATAGACGCGAGGCGCGATGATGGTTTGTAGCTCTCTAATTTTGAAAATAATCAAAGTATCTTAAAACCAGCAAGTTGACTTCCTTCCGGAATTCAGTTGTCCACATTAAGCGCGTGGTTTGAGCAGAAAACAGAGCGATTCTTTGTTCATTTAAAGCGAGTTTTTCAAAGTTTGTCGTCGCTAGGCCTTTGTTTATCAACAAATATGGCTTCCAGTGCTAGTTTATTTCGTCCAGAGCAGCATATTTCTGCATTACAAGCTCAGAATTTAATTTAAAATTGTCTAGACTGTGGTGTAGAGAATGTAGTAGTAGAAATTGTGAATTTTCGGCACACGTGGCACTGATTGAAAGGATCTTTTGTGTTTTTTTTGGTCCAGCAGCAAAATGTGTTAGAAGGGTAGCTGGTGATACTACTTCTCAGCTTTTTGCTAGTACTAGCTGTAATATCACAATAAGTAATGCTGGAGATTGTGTAATTAAAAAAATTAAATGTTGTAGAATGCTTCAAATTAAAAAACAAAAACAAAAACCAAAACACAATGGCCTGTTTTCTGGTAAATATTAGTCAACGACCGCCCACTTGTTTTCATGTAAATATTACCTACCCACTTGGTGTTTTTAGTTTGCTGTGAATGCATAACTAGTGCATATTTTCATGTAAATTTTGGAAGATATGTTAAAGAACAGGTGTTTGTGTACATTTTTATTCATTATGGATTTATATAACCAACTACAGTGGATTAACTTGATGGGTAAGTGACAAAAAATTTATTTTATTACTTCATTGTCCATTCTTTCTTCTCAGTTCTTAGCTCTTTTTTTTGTTGTATACTAACAAAATGTTAAAAATTTTATTTGAAAAACAAAATACATTTTTTCTTCTTCAAAATAAGGTAGAATACTTCATACTACAGATCAGATTATGCCTTTGTCATTATTTTAAATGTGACAACCATCCCATTCCACATTGTGAAATTTACCCCCCTTGGTCTTTTGAGGGAAACACCCCCAGTATACAAAGAGTTAATAATAGAGGAATGCAGAGAGTTTAATGTGAATCTATATGTATCCTTTATAGACTACTCAAAGGCATTTGATTGTGTACAACACCAGAAACTTGTGGAAATAATGGAAAAAATGGGATTTCCAACACATCTGATACAATTAACATCACCGCTGTATCTAGACCAACAAGCAGCAGTAAGAATAAATTGTGAAACAACAACTTGGTTTGACATAAAGCAAGGGGTCTGTCAGGGGAGCATATTGTCACCCTACTTATTTAACTTGTGTACTGAAAATATAATGAGGAATGTTAGAGAAGATGTAGACAAAGAATATTATGATGCCACAACAAGTGGAGGTTATCAAATACCAGAGATTAGATATGCTGATGACACAGTGTTACTGTCCACAACACAAAAAGGAATGGAAAAACTAATTATGTCAGTCCGTAAGAACAGTGAAGAGCAGAACCTCTATCTTAATGCAAAGAAAACTAAATTGATGACAACTGACAAAACAAACAAAGCAGCTGAAATATGTATCAATGAGGAAAAACTGGAAGAAGTGGAGAGTTTTGAATATCTTGGATCACTACTAACTAATAATTTAGATACAATGAGGGAAATTAAAAGGATGACATCTATCGCTGTTCAGAAAGTAAAACAAATAAACAATCTGTGGAGAGGAGCAGACAGAACTACAAAAATAAGATTTTTAAGGGCATGCACCTTTCCCATCGCAACATATGCCTGTGAGACCTGGACACTTAACAAAACAGCTGAGAAACACATAAATGCCTTTGAATGTAAATGCTACAGAAGAGTTCTCCAAATATCATGGACACAAAAAAGAACAAATATATCTATACTACAAGAGCTTAATATTGAAGAAGCCTGGCTAGAAATAGGATTAAAGAAAGAAAACTTAAATATTTTGGACACATTAAACGTCATGATAATTTAGATAAGACCGTATTGGAAGGATACATAATGGGAAAAAGAAAAAGATGAAGACCTAAACGAAGATGGCTGCAAGACATCATTGACAATCTGCAAATGGATGCAGCAGCAGCAGGCCATCTTGCTCACAACCAAGAGGCCTACAGGAGTGCTGTTATGGAGGAAAAGTTCTGCAAGGACGTGCAAATGAATGAATGAATATATATATATAGATATATATATATATATAACTCTTCTTTGCTTTAAATAGTTAATACATTGTATCTATTCATAATCACAACTCTGTATCTATCCTATAGCTCTTCTTTGCTTTTAAATAGGTCCATATCAAGCTTGGTGTTTCTCAGTCTTCTGTATGTTTTCTTTAATTTACTCCTTACACCTTAATCGATAAACCCACAACACCGTCCAGAAGACATACCCTATAGGAGGTCCATAATGAACCTCTTTTTGCAGACGATCAAGCACTTATAGCCACATCAGAAAAACCTACAGCAGAACATGGATAATTTAGCAAGGGCGTGTAAAAGCCACAATTTGAAGATCAGTGCTGAAAAAATGGAAGTCATGACCATAGCAAGAGAAGAAATCCAAACAAAGATCTTCCTAAACTACCAGCCCTTGAAACAAGTGAAATATTTCAAATACCTAGGTAGCATAATATCATCTTCAGGGACAAATGACATAGATTGAGAACAGATACAATAAAGCAAATCAGATCTTTGGACAAATGACTCCTTTACTGAAAAACAAATACATCACAACTGAAACAAAAATGGCACCGTACAACACAATTTTCCTCCCAACTCTATGCTACCAGTGGACACTAACAACCAAGAACAAAAGAAAAATCATCATGACAGAAATGAGATGTTTAAGGAGAATACTAAATGTGGCAAGAAAAGGCTAAATAAAAAAATGACACTATCAGTGCAAAGGTTGGAGTAACACCAGTATTACTCTATATCCAGAAACAGCAAGTCACATGATTTGGCCATGTTACAAGTTACCGCCAGACAGTATATCACAGACAACGTTCACACTAAGATTTGTAGTAACAGGGGAAGAGGCCACCCACACAGGAGATGGAGAGAGAAATTTACAGCAGCATTAAATATCCCATTATATGAAGCAAATCGTCAAGCCCTATCAAGACGTCTATTTGTCCCCTCAACACCGAAAGGTATATGAGGAAGGAGACAAGACATGACAAGACAAGACACCTTAATCATACAAAAATATACAGGACAAAGAAATATGGGGAGAAAAGGGTAACATTTGCCACCTAAGCTAGGATGATTAGGACTTTATGGATCCATCCAACAAAATATTAGAATTTTCTCATCATCACTACATTGAAAAAGTCCATAGGAAAGCCCTTAACTATATCCAGAAAGTAAGGCACAAAAAGGCTTTCAGAAAAAAAAAAATCATCCGACAGTGAGTGCTTCCTTTCCATCCTCATGGCCAGATGTTAGGAAAATTCTCCATTGCCATCTGCCACTGCTACAGCTCCACCCTGACACTTGCAACATCTGTTCTGATTTCCCCTATTAACCTACAGGCAACAACCAAATCTGAAGGACATCGTCGTCCATAGCCATCTTAAGCAATATCCTGCCTTTGTCAGAACTAAAAAATGTAACTGGCTGTGTCATCTGCCCTGTAAGACTTTGAAATGAAAGCGATTCCAAAACTGTCTCACACTCCAATGGAGATTCACACCCGAGTCTTACAATGTGGTATATGCTTAAGTATTGCAAAAAGTGTCTGACAACATTGGAGAAACTTATCTCAGATTAGGTGACTGCATGCAGAACATCTTTATGACAAAATTTTGGATTTACCTGGCCTCTGTGATTTGTCTCATTCCATGAAAAGAAACTGAAGCTGGAAGGATGCTATTTCAAAAAAGTGGACGAAATCCAAACGGAATCTCAGACGTTGTTGAACGGGCTTCAGAAAAAAAGGATGTCCGTTGTGCTTCTGGGGCGTGGAAGAGGTGCTGGGATCTTTGTGTTCATTTCCAGGGGCTACACTAAAACTAAATGCTACATGAGGTAATGCAGTCATAGTAATGACTGGTCTTTTTTTCAAGGCCACTTTAACATTACCTCATACATCCAAACAACTGAAAGAGACACTAACCTGTCGTCCTTAACGATTGGCTTATAGTTGTCTATCATGCTGTTCAGCCAAGCTATGCGATCCAGACACTGAGCTCTCTCTTGTTTCAGATTGTCTAGTGTACGAGTGATGGTTTCCTTGTCTGTCTCGTATTTTTCTAACCAATGCTCTAATTTTGCCTGAAAATGGGAGAATTAAAAGAGAAACTATACACATGAGCAAGGGATGTGTAAAACTTTGTTGATTGCGAAGTCCACTTATTGGGTCCAATAAAGAGAGGAACTGGACCAAAAACTCAATTCCAACCCCAAAACCCATGGCCTATATACTACCGGACTGGGAGGTCATTCCTAAAATCAACCTATAACTCAGGACTTTCCCTCCAAAGGATACCGTATGCCAGTCGTGCAGTAAATCACACACATTCATACAAACTACATGATATGCATTACACAGTACAAAGTCAAGCATTTAAATCAACCAGTATTTTATTATACACAACAGACACACCATGTTAAATGCCACACAGACTTATATGCATAGAACGACAACAAAATATCATCATGATAACAACAAAGCATGACATAATTATAATGCATCTTCGTTAACTAAATAGCACAAAACAGTGAGCCACATTGTTCCGAGCTCCGCTGTGCCTCCTAAGTAAGATTATCTCTATCTCAATTATTATTATGTGCCATTGCACTGGTAAACACATTCAGCCAATGCTGACCCGAAATCCTCGTTCCCCCCCCCCCCCCATCTCACTTAAAATACATTATGCCTACTGCACAGAATAACACACACACACATACTGAATATTGAACAGCTGCCCTCCGTGCCCCCCATCTCACTTAAAATACATTATGCCTACTGCACAGAATAACACACACACACACACATATATACATATATATATATAGAATACTGAACAGCTGCCCTCCGTGCCCCCCATCTCACTTAAAATACATTGTGCCTACTGCACAGAATAACATACACACACACATACTGAATATTGAACAGCTGCCCTCCGTGCCCCCCATCTCACTTAAAATACATTGTGCCTACTGCACAGAATAACACACACACACATATATATACATATATATATATAGAATATTGAACAGCTGCCCTCCGTGCCCCCCATCTCACTTAAAATACATTATGCCTACTGCACAGAATAACACACACATATACATATATATATATATATATATAGAATATTGAACAGCTGCCCTCCGTGCCCCCCATCTCACTTAAAATACATTGTGCCTACTGCACAGAATAACACACACACACACACATACTGAATATTGAACAGCTGCCCTCCGTTCCCCCCATCTCACTTAAAATACATTGTGCCTACTGCACAGAATAACACACACACACACACACATACTGAATATTGAACAGCTGCCCTCCGTGCCCCCCCCCCCCATCTCACTTAAAATACATTATGCCTACTGCAAAGAATAACACACACACACACACACACATACTGAATATTGAACAGCTGCCCTCCGTTCCCCCCATCTCACTTAAAATACATTGTGCCTACTGCAAAGAATAACACACACACACACATACTGAATATTGAACAGCTGCCCTCCGTGCCCCCTCAGATTATCCAATCACCAGTGACATGCACCTCACTGATTGTGCAGGAGATGCTGCCGGGTTTGGGCATCTCCAGATTCCGCTCCAATAATAATCACGTGACAGGAATGCACACGCATGGACCTCGATGTGCCCATCAATACGACAATACTTGACAGAATTATCGACATTCTCCATGAACGATGACAGTTAGATATTCCACAGCATAAATATGATTCCATAACATCATATAGGAATAATTTCGAAGACACAATATGATAATGATGTCCATGACACAGTATTTATCAACAGTGTGAATCGGCTGGACTGAGTATATCACGATACATGGCAGACGACATGAATCAGCCGTCATTGATTCTAAACTCTCTCTGTGTCGTGCCCGCAATCTTTCCCCTATAAATAGCATTCACAATATATGAGGGCGATGACTTCACACCACTCGCTCACTCTATTCTGAGCCATGCGTCGTCGCCCACAGATGGGTAAGAATAGAACGAGACGGCTGCATCAATCCTGTGATATTTCAATCACGAATTGTTGGCCCTTGGTCGATGTACCATTTAGGAGACATGAATCTTTGCCTCACATTATTTGGACATAAACGTACGTGTATATCTCTTTTGATTCTTTTCTTCGTTTCTATGTACTTAAATCCATAATTATATACTGGTATAAAATGTATATAATGTGCAGCCATGAGCTGACTTACGACTGCATCTGGAATTGGCCATCTGACTGTCAATAGATATGCTTTTATGTTGGTCGTTATAAGGGGAGGTCAAACAGGTAAGTACAATTCGCTACTATAACATATTACATGATGAATAGACATGTTTACCATCACTCAGAACACAACTTAGTACAGGAACTGAATAGACATTTTTATCATCACTCAGAATGCAACTTAGTATAGGAAATATGTAAAAATTAATAAGAAAATATGAATCTCAATACATTAAATAAACGCTAATACTGTAATAACCTTTCAGTGACACACAAAAATGTGCATACACATACTGTATACAAGCCCATATACATTATGTATTCACCAAATGATGATGCAGCGCCTTTGTTCATCACCTGTCTTGTAGTGTATGTAAACCAGGAAATGTTTATTAATTAATCACAAAATGAATTACAACACTTCCAACATTTTCTATAGTAAGGTGATAGAGCACAGTCTTGTTAGTTGTGCTTATGGATGTGCTGTAAATCCCTGTGCATTATGGTGATCGTTAGTTACATCCTGTCTGTGCCTACCTCATGTGGTGTAGATTATGTAGTTGTGCAGACTTCCGAAACCAGGAAAGCACTTCAAACGTGAATGAAAAATGATAAGAGAATTGCCCGGTACTTGAAAGGGATGGCGACTGCAGTAAAACAGGTTCAAATAATAAAGGTACGAAGGGCGTTCAGAAACTAATGCACCGTATCGGTTTATTTCGGCTAATAATGAAGATAGAAGCATGAAATTTTGCACACTTTAAACATGGTATGTGCCGATTGTGTTAACAAAACTGCATCGCAACTGGCCAAAGAATATGGCTGCCTTGACAGCTGAAATGGAGAATGTTAGCAACTTGCGGTACCAGCAGCGAATTGTGATAGAATTTCTCGTTGCCGAGGAGGAAACTGTTGTGAACATTCATAAGCGTCTATGTGATGTGTATTGAAGTTTTGCAGTCGATAGGAGTACAGTCAGTCGCTGGGTTCAGAGAATCAAAGAATCAGTAAGTGGAGATAAGGAGATGCATGATCGGCCGCGCTGTGGACGTCCTGCCACAGCCACCAAGGCAGAAATGTTGAAATGCGCTGAGGCCATTATTCTTACGGATATGCCTTAAAGCTGTCAGTCAGCAATGGTAGCGCAAATGCAGTTATAAAAGATCTCGGATTTTCTAAGGTTTACGCAAGATGTGTTCCTCGAAGTCTCACAAATGTCCATCGATTGCAAAGGAAAGCTATTTCGTCTGAACTGTTGGAACTTTTCAAGTCTGAGGGAGAGAACTTTTTGGCTAAGATTGTAACAAGTGACGAAACCTAGGCACATCATTCTGAAACTGAGACAAAAAGACAGCCAATGGAGTGGCATCATCCGCAATCACCACTAAGAAAGAAATCCAAAGACATCACCTTCAGCTGGACAGGCCATGATCACTGTCTTTTGGGACATTGAAGGTGTGATTCTTGTGGATGCTATGCCAAGAGGAGAGACAATCAATTCGCAAGCTTACATTAAGACATTGAAAAAACTCAATCAACGTTTTCGCAGAGTTCGGCGGCACAATAATCCAGCAGACCTGCTTCTCCTTCACGACAAAGCACGCCCTCACACAAGTCTGGCAACACGGGAAGCAAGCACCAAATTGGGTTATACTGTACTACTCCATCCACCCTATAGTCCCGATTTGGCACCCTCTGATTTCCATCTGTTTGGTCCACTTAAAGATGCACTCCGAGGGGTAAGATTTGAAGATGATGAAGGAGTGATTAATGCAGCGAAGAAGTGGCTACATAATCAAGAGAAAATCTGGCACAGGCTAGAAATACATGCACCTGTTTCGAGCTGTCGTAAAGCCGTACAAGTTGATGGAGATTATGTTGAATAATACCGATGTTTACATGACATATCCATGCATATTTTGTAGAAATTTCATGCGGTTTTAATAAACAGCTACTGAGAAAAACGATGTGGTGCATTACTTTCTGAATGCGTCTCGTAGATAGAGATGTATGGTGCAGAGGGTGAGTGAATGAGAAAAAACGAATAGAGAGTATGAGAGTAAGCTGAGAATGTATAAATTAAAAACATACAACATCCAATATTTCGGCGTGAGCCTTTTTCGAAGATTACATACACAAACAAACGCGATATATAAATAACAGAAAATGAAAAACTTATCTTAGTGGCATCCTCCTATATAGGAAACACAAGAATGCGTGTCCCATTGACAAGGCATAGAGACAACGGGGCCACAAAGGATAGCAGATGAAGCCAATCGGAAATAAGAAGCTATCGGAAAATGATAGGTGGGGTGGGGGAAGGGCAATAGACGTGTATAGGCCGCTAGAAAAGCCGGTGACGGGGGGGGGGAGGGGGAGAAACGGGGAGATAATGAAAGAAAAACGAACAGAATGGGCCATAAACACCTGTAAGGAGCTAGATACACAAATCGTGGTGGGGAGGGGTGAGGAAAGCAAGGAGATAATATGAAACTGGTGAATGAAAGACAAGACCCGGATGGGCACTAAACACCTATAGAGCGCTAGAGAAGAAGAGAAGGTGGCGGTGGGAAGCTATGAGAAAGAAACAAGAAAGTAGAGTATAATCGCAGAGAAAAAGTGGAAAACTAAAGACGTTAAAGGAAGCTGAAGACATTATTAATTCCAGCTTGGTGGAGACAGTCAGCCTAGAAAATAAGGCGCTGTTCCATGACCCATCCGAAATCGTACATCAGCAAAACAAGAGCAGATCTCACTAACAGAAATGTCATGTTTTCCCCTGTGTTTACTAACGCAAAAATATTTAGTCACAGGTGTCCAAGCCCTCTCAGAAATGTTGTTAAGATGTTGGCGAAAACGATCTCATAAGCGTAAACCGGTCTCCCCTATATACTTCATATCAAAACGTTTGCACATAATAGCATAAATAACATTGCGTGAAGTGCAGGTGAAACCCTCCTGAGCTGATAACGTGGACTTAGGGAAGGAGATCTGGCTAGCCTCGACAAAAAAGGGCAAGTGTTGCATCTACGACGTCCACAATATCTGGTACCATAAAAAGTGTCATCTGTTTTAAGGCGACTTCGAACTAAAAGGTCCCTGAGGCTCTTGTCCTGTCTGTAGGCCACCGGTCTACAGACAGGACAAGGAAAAACTATCACAAAGAGTTCATGTGTATCAGGCATGGTCTGGAGGAGATGGAGTTGGCGAAACAGTATGTTCTTAACTGCCAAACTGTGAGGGTGGTGCGTGAGTACCAGTTTAACTCTATCAGTGCGGTTTTTTGCCGCGATATATGGCTTATGCGGTTCCAAGACGACGAGGAAACACATTCTGGATAGCTGTGATGGAGGAAGAAATCTATCATAATGTGGGCTTGATCATGGAAATCCATATCTTCCGTACACAAACGTCGCAACATAAGAAGCTGGGAAAAAGGAGTCCTTGCACGATCCGTGATGGGAGGAAGTATACAAGAGATAGCTATGAGAGTCTGTAGGTTTATAATGGGCAGAAGGAGTAATCCCGGTAGGGCCGATGGTAACGTCAATGTCGAGAAAGTAGTAGAGACATAGGAGGTGAAAGAAATGACAGGATTGTACTGCTTATCAAAACTGATGAAGTTGTCAAGGTCTTCCTCTGGCGTTGATGTGACCCCAATGCCGTCATCTATGTAGCGTCTATAGAAGGCTGGAAAAGGGCCTCTACAGGCTTTCAGATCCTTGTGTTCGAAATGGCCCATGAATGGTTTGCCAGTATTTCTGCAGTTTCACCGGGAACTGATTGAAAGTCTAGAAGTTTAACTTTTACGCCACAATCTGGTACAAAATACTACACAACTGGCATGGTTTTAATTTCGTTCCTGTTGGAAGAATCTGCTGATACCGTCACAAAATTTGTTTTATTTAAATCTTGGCAAAGCCTCTGAAACAAGAGTGGCTCAATCACATTAACAATGACAGCTTCACATGTTGTTCTGGCTAGTCTAAGCTTTGTCTCAAAGAGCTTCGAAATCAATTTAGATGTGCAATCGGCTGACTTAAAGCTGAAATTGTGAATGGCAACATGAAATCCAAAAGTTGCTTCTTTAGCTTCTATTAAAAATTCTGTGTCACTTAAATCGGTCCCTTTAAAATATGAGAATATATTTGAGGAAGTCCTTGCCACTGCTACTTGGCTTGCCTTATGTTTCGCACATTTCAAGTGATTTATCCGATCGCCCACCATGAGCTACGGAAAATTCTGAAAAGCACACAGTTTACATTTCACTTTGTCAATACGATCACAAAAATTTTTTTTTTCAAAAACGGATAACTCTTTTGTAATTCATCAGTAAACACGTAGTTTTTTTTTTTTTTTTTGCATTTTGGAGATTAAATTAATTTAATATACAGTACAAAATGATGGCAAATGCCGACTCGCAATTTAAACTCAACTAAGATAGGACATGCGCAATAATGGCGTGGCCAGTGTAAGTTCTAGTGTAGTCAACTCTAATTGAAACAAAATATCTAAATAATGAAGTAAAAACATCTGGATCTTACAGGCTACATGCTATTCTAAATTCTGTGAAAAAAAAATATCTGGATGAAAAAATAAAACATCTAAATTCATTAGGTCACATGCTCTAAATTTTGGGGGAAAACATCTAGACAGCTTTAAAATTACTTAGATCTAGATACAAAATATTTAGATTGGCAACAGTGAGTGTAACAGCGGGGATATTTTAGTTGCCAAATCACCATTTTACCAGAGGATGCACTATTTTTTTTTTACTTCTTGTATATTCGGCACTTTAAAAATTTTACCAAATAACCGGGACAAAATGTTAAAACTGGCCGGGACGCAGGGACCACATCATCAAAGCGGGACGCCTGGTAAGCCTACATATTACTTCACCCAAATGTGCAACGATGACACAAATTTATCGATATATAACTGAGCTCATGATAAAAAAAACTTGTGGGGAAAAGAACTTTTTCAAAATTGTGGCGCCCCCCTCCCCCTCCGACTGTGGGATCTTGTGTCTTCACACCCTGCAGTTACCCCGCCCCTCTCCCCCTCCGACTGTGGGATCTTGTGTCTTCCCACCTTGCAGTTACCCCGCCCCCTCCCCTCCCCCTCCGACTGTGGGATCTTGTGTCTTCACACCCTGCAGTTACCCCGCCCCCTCCCCCTCCCCCTCCGACTGTGGGATCTTGTGTGTTCACACCCTGCAGTTACCCCGCCCCCTCCCCCTCCCCCTCCGACTGTGGGATCTTGTGTTCACACCCTGCAGTTACCCCGCCCCTTCCCCCCTCCGACTGTGGGATCTTGTGTCTTCACACCCTGCAGTTACCCCGCCTCCCTCCCCCTCCCCCTCCGACTGTGGGATCTTGTGTGTTCACACCCTGCAGTTACCCCGCCCCCTCCCCCTCCCCCTCCGACTGTGGGATCTTGTGTCTTCACACCCTGCAGTTACCCCGCCTCCCTCCCCCTCCGACTGTGGGATCTTGTGTGTTCACACCCTGCAGTTACCCCGCCTCCCTCCCCCTCCCCCTCCCCCTCCCCCTCCGACTGTGGGATTTTGTGTGTTCACACCCTGCAGTTACCCCGCCTCCCTCCCCCTCCCCCTCCGACTGTGGGATCTTGTGTGTTCACACCCTGCAGTTACCCCGACCCTCCCCCTCCGACTGTGGGATCTTGTGTCTTCACACCCTGCAGTTACCCTGCCCCCTCCCCCTCCCCCTCCGACTGTGTGATCTTGTGTCTTCACACCCTGCAAGTACCACGCCCCCTCCCCCTCCCCCTCCGACTGTGGGATCTTATGTCTTCACACCCTGCATTACCCCGCCCCCTCCCCCTCCGACTGTGGATCTTGTGTCTTCACACCCTGCAGTTACCCCGCCCCCTCCCCATCCGACTGTGGGATCTTGTGTGTTCACACCCTGCAGTACCACCCCCCCTCCCCCTCCCCCTCCTACTGTGGGATCTTGTGTCTTCACACCCTGCAGTTACCCCGCCCCTCTCCCCCTCCGACTGTGGGATCTTGTGTCTTCACACCCTGCAGTTACCCCGCCCCCTCCCCCTCCGACTGTGATCTTGTGTCTTCACACCCTGCAGTTACCCCGCCCCCTCCCCCTCCGACTGTGGGATCTTGTGTCTTCACACCCTGCAGTTACCCCGCCCCCTCCCCCTCCGACTGTGGGATCTTGTGTCTTCACACCCTGCAGTTACCCCGCCCCCTCCCCCTCCGACTGTGGGATCTTGTGTCTTCACACCCTGCAGTTACCCCGCCCCCTCCCCCTCCGACTGTGGGATCTTGTGTCTTCATACCCTTCAGTTACCCCGCCCCCGCTCCCTCCCCCTCCGACTGTGGGATCTTGTGTCTTCACACCCTGCAGATTTTTAGAAGAAACAGAGAACAAATCTTTTCTATCATCAATTCTCCAGAGACTAGTTGAAAGAAATAGGTTACTTATCATTAGTTCACTAGAGATTGTTGGAAGAAATATATTAGCTAACTTCCTTATCATCATTTCACCAGAGATTGTTGGAAGAAATATATTAGCTAACTTCTTTATCATCATTTCACCAGAGATTGTTGGAAGAAATATATTAGCTAACTTCCTTATCATCATTTCACCAGAGATTGTTGGAAGAAATATATTAGCTAACTTCCTTATCATCATTTCACCAGAGATTGTTGGAAGAAATGGAGTAGGTATCTTCTCTACGATCATTTCGCCTTATAGCAATAGAATCGTTGGTCAAAGGGATAGAATTCGTATAAAAATGATAGTAAATTAAAGTTACATCCCTTTATGACGAACTTTAAGATGTTTATCAAACTGAGGGGAAAAAATCGATAATTAGGAGTGTCAACACTAATATTTTGACAGAGAGAACACGATATGTGATTCTCAGTGTAGAAAGATGTGTAAAAATAGTAACAAAACGGTAAAAATTAGGTACAGAAATTATTGTTAAAAACTACGAATTGTCTGGAGGCTACAGATTAAGAAGACAATGTCTCACGTGAAGTGACTTCCCGAGACAGAAATTTCAGGAAAGATCTAGTAGAAAATGTGAGTTATATAAAAGAAGTAGAGTTGAGAAATTATAGGATGAGATTACATTATTATTAGGATATATTGATGTTTTAGCGATGAGGTGAATTGTTCTAGGACAGTTAAAATATAGTCAGTTAACCTTGTGTTTTGGAGATTCAGGCTGGATGTGAGTTCATACACTTGTGAGTATGAAGAATTCAATCAGTTTTGTTTCTTCCATTGCTATGTACAGGGTCCGGCATAAAACATAGCTGGATTTTTTTAATGGAAAATAAATTAAGCGGCATACATGTTTTTTATTTTAAAAAAAAACAGGTGAAATGAAACTCAGAAAAGTGTGTAATTTTATTATTACTGACAACCATATTTAGGTTTTGAAAATTACGCGGTTAAATGCCCGCCATTACATTTGATACATTCAGACAGGCGTCTGGAAAATTCCTGCATAACACCATTTAATACGTTCAAAGGGATGTTCTGAATGCAGTGTCGGATTCGATCCTTTAGGTCTGCAACTGACTATGGTCGACTAGCATACACCGTGTTCTTAAAGGTACCCCCACAAAAATAAGCTTGTCGATAAATCCGGTGACCTTGCCGGCCAATGAATATCCCCAAATCTGGAAATAAAGCGATTGGGAAATGCTTGTACTGATGGGCTGTGTGGGCAGTTGCTCCATCTTGTTGAAACCATACTAGTTTCTTATTTCTATTGGCCAAATCTGGAATGAGGTAATCATTTACCATCTGCACTTAGTGTACACTATTAACAGTAAGAGGATATCCGTGTTCGTCTTAAAAAAAATATGGGCCAACGTCGTCGAATGATGCAACGCCACACCACACTGTTACTCGTTCACTATGGAGCTGTTTCTCATGCAGTAATTATGGATTTTCAGCTGACCAGTATTTGAAATTCTGCTTGTTCACACTTCCTGACAACTCAAAATGTGCTTCATTAGACATTATGACGCTATTGAGCAAATTCGGATTTTCTTCAGTGCGTGCTAGAAAATCGGTAGCAAAGTCAAGTCTGTTAATTTTATCCAAATCATTCAGTTTCTGCACAACTTGCAACTTGTAAGGGTGGAAATGCTGATGAGTATGAATGATGTGATGCAGCGAGCGATCCGACACACCACGTGCCAAAGCGTGCCTAATAGGTAATCGCCGAAGGCTACGAACAATGCATTGGTAACTTTTGAATTCGTTCAGGTGTCTGTTGAGTTCTCGGACGACCAGTAGATTTGTTATGAAGGCAATTGGACACAAAAAGGAATGGAAAAACTAATTATGTCAGTCCGTAAGATCAGCGAAAAGCAAAAGCTCTATCTTAATGCGAAGATAACTAAATTGATGACAACTGACAAAACAAACAAGGCAGTTGAAATATGTATCAATGAGGACAAACTGGAAGAAGTGGAGCGTTTTGAATATCTTGGATCACTACTAACTAATAATGGAGATACAATGAGGGAAATTAAAAGGAGAACATCTATCGCTCTTCAGAAAGTAAAATAATTTTAAAATCTGTAGAGAGGAACAGACAGAACCACAAAAATAAGATTTTTAAGGGCATGTATCTTTCCCATGGCAACATATGCCTGTGAGACCTGGGCATTTAACAAAACAGCTGAGAAACACATAAAAATGCCTTTGAATGTAAATACTACAGAACAGTTCTTCAAATATCATGGACACAAAAAAAGAACAAATATATCCATACTACAAGAACTTAATATTGAAGAAGGCTGGCTAGTAAAGATGATTAAAGAGAGAAAACTTTTTAAATATTTTAGATACATTAAACGCCATGATAATCTAGAGAAGACCGCTTTGGAAGGGTATATAATAGGAAAACAAAAGAGAGGAAGACCAAAGCGAAGATGGCTGCAAACATCGTTGATGATCTGCAAATGGATACATCAGCAGCAGGCCATCTTGCTTACAACCGAGAGGTCTACAGGAGTGCTGTTAGGGAGGCAAAGTTCCGCAAGGGACATGCAAATAAATGAACGAATGAAGCGGCTTCCTTAATTTTTTTTTTTTTTTGAACCCACATCAAAACTGTTCTCCGATCGAGAACAATACCACGGAGATGCAGACTCAAAATGGCGACGAAACTTTCCTTGTACAGTAATAGACGATTCTCTGCTTTTAAAATAAGTTTCAACGGTGAATGGGCGATGTTGTGTTTGCCATGAAGCCATAACAATACATTTTGTTTTCAGCATCTCTAACGTCATGGTTTTTTTTTTTCCACATGTATTCAGTTTCTGCGCGCAACGCCAGTTAAATCCAACCATGCTTTATGCCAGACCCTGTATTATCTTTCCTTCCCACATGACAATTCAGGATCTTGCCGGGAAGTCAATTGTTGGTTGTGTATAGTCAATTGTTGGTTGTGTATAGTCAATTATTGGTTGTGTATAGTCAATTGTTGGTTGTGTATAGTCAATTGTTGGTTGTGTATAGTCAATTTTTGGTTGTGCATAGTCAATTGTTGGTTCTGTATAGTCAATTGTTGGTTCTGTATAGTCAATTGTTGGTTGTGTATAGTCAATTAGAAAGAAACCAGGTGCAAAGGAATGTGATGACCATCGGACTATCAGCCTCTCATGTCATATAACGAAGCTACTTCTGAGAATAATTATGAGAAGAATAAGGAAAAAGGTAAAAATGGAAATAGCAGATGAACAGTTTGGATTTGTTGAAGGAAAGGGAACACACAATGCCATTTATGCACTACGAACACTAACAGAAAGAGCTTTAGAAGTACAGAAATATCTATACGTATGCTTCATTGATTACACCAAGGCATTTGACAAGGTGAAACATAATGAAATTATTAAAGTGCTTGAAGACATCAACATAGACGGCAAAGACCTGAGGATTGTAAAACATCTATACTGGCAGCAAGAAGCAGCAGTTCGAGTTGAAAATAGAATTGGAAAATATCAACCTATAAAACAAAGGGTGCGACAAGGATGTGTACTATCTCCAGACCTTTTTTCTCTGTATAGCGAGAATATTCTAAGAACAATCATCACAGAACCAGGCATAAAGATTGGAGGATACAATATTAACAACCTTCGGTACGCTGATGACACAGTACTGATAGCTGAGAACCAACAAGACCTGCAAAATCTCTTGGATAAAGTGGCCAAAGAAAGTGAACAGAAAGGCCTTACTTTGAACATCAAAAAGACAGAGACTATGGTTATATCTAAGAAACAGAATCCACCAGCATGCAGTATTAAATTAAACGGAACTATTCTAAAGCAGGTGCAGAAATTCAAATACCTTGGAGCAGTAATAACTTCAGATGGGAAATGCAGAACAGAAATTAGGAACAGAATAGACCAAACAAAGACTGCATTTCAGAGAATGAGAAACATATTAACCAACACATCCTTATCAATGAATTTTAGAAAACGAATTTCTAAAATGCTGTATTGAACCTATCATGTTATATGGAAGTGAATCATGGACAATAGGCAAGTCTGCACAAAAATCATTGGAAGCAGCAAAAATGTGGTTTATTAGAAGAATGTTGTGAATCCCCTGGACAGCAAAAATAACTAATGAAGAATGTATGAGAAGAGCTGGAGAGACAAAAAAACATTGTCAATGAGATAAGAGAGAGACAATGTACTTTCATAGGACATGCAATGAGAAGAGGGGGCATTGAAAATATTATAACAACAGGAAAAATAGAAGGAAGAAGATCAAGAGGAAGACCAAGAGAAATGATACTGGACAGTCTGACGGGATGGTGTGAGAGGAGATCACCAACTGAACTGATGGCCTGCATGAAAGATCGGGTACTCTGGAGAAGCATAATAGCCAACGCCAGTCGGCATGGCACCTGATGATGGTGATGTATAGTCAATTGTTGGTTTTGTATAGTCAATATTTGGTTGTGTATAGTCAATTGTTGGTTTTGTAAAATCAATTGTTGGTTTTGAAAAGTCAGTTGTTGGTTTTGTATAGTCAATTTGTATTGTCAATTGTTGGTTGTGTATAGTCAATTGTTGGTTGTGTATAGTCAATTGTTGGTTGTGTATAGTCAATTGTTGGCTGTGTATAGTCAATTGTTGGTTTTGTATAGTCAATTGTTGGTTTTGTAAAGTCAAGTGTTGGTTTTGTATAATCAATTGTTCTTTTTGTATAGGCAATTGTTGGTTGTGTATAGTCAATTTTTGGTTGTGTATAGTCAATTGTTGATTGTGTATAGTCAATTGTTGGCTGTGTATAGTCAATTGTTGGTTGTGTAAAGTCACCCTGCCATGTTGGCAGCATGTCTTTTCTCATATTCATAATCCACCGTCCATTTCTTAATTCAATAGATCCATATATATGTGTGTGTGTGTGCGCGCGCGCGTGTGTGTGTGTATGTGTGTACATAACCACATCCTTGGTTATTCCTCACGTTGTGGGATGTTGCCATGTTTTAAGCTTGGAGAGTTTATTCCAGTTGTGCTGTTGTTGTCTATTGGAGAAAAGGAGTGTACCTGGGTCGTTATGTGTTTCTAAGAGTGTATCGCAGAAACAAAATTTGAAGATTCATAGATTAATTCTGTCAGACTTGATCTAGAGAGTAATTACTAAATATCAATTAGTTATCCCACTAGACACCTTGTTAGCAACAGTATTTCACACGGTGCATATTCCTGCGAGTGCAGGCAGAGTACATAGAGAGTCACACATTCTTCTTTAGCCTAAGACACAGGTTTCTTCATCCAGCAGTGTTATCTGCTACATGAGTTTGATTGTTTGTCAGTGAATGAATAGTACAAAATATATAATATTCTGCTTTACTGGGGTGACTTAACATAAACCACTGAGGTTATAAAACACTGAGGGGACTTAACATAAACCACTGAGGTTATAAAACATCTATACTGGCAGCAAGAAGCAGCAGTTCGAGTTGAAAATAGAATTGGAAAATATCAACCTATAAAACAAAGGGTGCGACAAGGATGTGTACTATCTCCAGACCTTTTTTCTCTGTATAGCGAGAATATTCTAAGAACAATCATCACAGAACCAGGCATAAAGATTGGAGGATACAATATTAACAACCTTCGGTACGCTGATGACACAGTACTGATAGCTGAGAACCAACAAGACCTGCAAAATCTCTTGGATAAAGTGGCCAAAGAAAGTGAACAGAAAGGCCTTACTTTGAACATCAAAAGACAGAGACTATGGTTATATCTAAGAAACAGAATCCACCAGCATGCAGTATTAAATTAAACGGAACTATTCTAAAGCAGGTGCAGAAATTCAAATACCTTGGAGCAGTAATAACTTCAGATGGGAAATGCAGAACAGAAATTAGGAACAGAATAGACCAAACAAAGACTGCATTTCAGAGAATGAGAAACATATTAACCAACACATCCTTATCAATGAATTTTATAAAACGAATTTCTAAAATGCTGTATTGAACCTATCATGTTATATGGAAGTGAATCATGGACAATAGGCAAGTCTGCACAAAAATCATTGGAAGCAGCAAAAATGTGGTTTATTAGAAGAATGTTGTGAATCCCCTGGACAGCAAAAATAACTAATGAAGAATGTAGGAGAAGAGCTGGAGAGACAAAAAAACATTGTCAATGAGATAAGAGAGAGACAATGTACTTTCATAGGACATGCAATGAGAAGAGGGGGCATTGAAAATATTATAACAACAGGAAAAATAGAAGGAAGAAGATCAAGAGGAAGACCAAGAGAAATGATACTGGACAGTCTGACGGGATGGTTTGAGAGGAGATCACCAACTGAACTGATGGCCTGCATGAAAGATCGGGTACTCTGGAGAAGCATAATAGCCAACGCCAGTCGGCATGGCACCTGATGATGGTGATGTATAGTCAATTGTTGGTTTTGTATAGTCAATATTTGGTTGTGTATAGTCAATTGTTGGTTTTGTAGAGTCAATTGTTGGTTTTGAAAAGTCAGTTGTTGGTTTTGTATAGTCAATTTGTATTGTCAATTGTTGGTTGTGTATAGTCAATTGTTGGTTGTGTATAGTCAATTGTTGGTTGTGTATAGTCAATTGTTGGCTGTGTATAGTCAATTGTTGGTTGTGTATAGTCAATTGTTGGTTTTGTAAAGTCAAGTGTTGGTTTTGTATAATCAATTGTTCTTTTTGTATAGGCAATTGTTGGTTGTGTATAGTCAATTTTTGGTTGTGTATAGTCAATTGTTGATTGTGTATAGTCAATTGTTGGCTGTGTATAGTCAATTGTTGGTTTTGTAAAGTCAATTATTGGTTGTGTATAGTCAATTGTTGGTTGTGTAAAGTCACCCTGCCATGTTGGCAGCATGTCTTTTCTCATATTCATAATCCACCGTCCATTTCTTAATTCAATAGATCCATATATATGTGTGTGTGTGTGCGCGCGCGCGTGTGTGTGTGTATGTGTGTACATAACCACATCCTTGGTTATTCCTCACGTTGTGGGATGTTGCCATGTTGGAAGCTTGGAGAGTTTATTCCAGTTGTGCTGTTGTTGTCTATTGGAGAAAAGGAGTGTACCTGGGTCGTTATGTGTTTCTAAGAGTGTATCGCAGAAACAAAATTTGAAGATTCATAGATTAATTCTGTCAGACTTGATCTAGAGAGTAATTACTAAATATCAATTAGTTATCCCACTAGACACCTTGTTAGCAACAGTATTTCACACGGTGCATATTCCTGCGAGTGCAGGCAGAGTACATAGAGAGTCACACATTCTTCTTTAGCCTAAGACACAGGTTTCTTCATCCAGCAGTGTTATCTGCTACATGAGTTTGATTGTTTGTCAGTGAATGAATAGTACAAAATATATAATATTCTGCTTTACTGAGGTGACTTAACATAAACCACTGAGGTTATAAAACACTGAGGTGACTTAACATAAACCACTGAGGTTACTTAATATAAAACATTGAGGTGACTTAACATAAACCACTGAGGTTATAAAACATTGATGTGACTTAACATAAACCACTGAGGTTACTTAATATAAAACATTGATGTGACTTAACATAAACCACTGAGGTTACTTAATATAAATCGTTGAGGTGACTTAACATAAACCACTGAGGTTACTTAATATAAAATATTGAGGTGACTTAACATAAACCACTGAGGTTATAAAACATTGATGTGACTTAACATAAACCACTGAGGTTACTTAATATAAAATACTGAGGTGACTTAACATAAACCACTGAGGTTACTTAATATAAAATACTGAGGTGACTTAACATAAACCACTGAGGTTATAAAACATTGAGGTGAGTGCGCGTAATAAAAAAAAAGTTACCTGAGCCTCAGCTTTCATCTTCTCAATAATTTTAACCATTGAATGGTGAACTGTGACCTCCAGGTTACACTGTTTCTTTAAGTCAGTAAGCTGATCCTGGACTTGCAATTCCTGATTGTTACAAAACTTTTTACTCTTATTTATTCTCATGTCACCTGTGTACACAAGAGATAAATGTTGTTAGTAGTGTGTACACAAGAGATAGGTGTTGTGTCATCAGCGTGTACACAAGAGATAAATGTTGTTAGTAGTGTGTACACAAGAGATAGGTGTTGTGTCATCAGCGTGTACACAAGAGATAAATGTTGTTAGTAGTGTGTACACAAGAGATAAATGTTGTTAGTAGTGTGTACACAAGAGATAGGTGTTGTGTCATCAGCGTCTACACAAGAGATAAATGTTGTTAGTAGTGTGTACACAAGGATAGGTGTTGTGTCATCAGCGTGTACACAAGAGATAAATGTTGTTAGTAGTGTATACAAGAGATAGATGTTGTGTCATCAGCGTGTATACAAGAGATAAATGTTGTTAGTAGTGTGTACACAAGAGATAAATGTTGTTAGTAGTGTGTACACAAGAGATAGGTGTTGTGTCATCAGCGTGTACACAAGAGATAAATGTTGTTAGTAGTGTGTACACAAGAGATAAATGTTGTTAGTAGTGTGTACACAAGAGATAGGTGTTGTGTCAGCAGCGTCTACACAAGAGATAAATGTTGTTAGTAGTGTGTACACAAGGATAGGTGTTGTGTCATCAGCGTGTACACAAGAGATAAATGTTGTTAGTAGTGTATACAAGAGATAGATGTTGTGTCATCAGCGTGTATACAAGAGATAAATGTTGTTAGTAGTGTGTACACAAGAGATAAATGTTGTTAGTAGTGTGTACACAAGAGATAGGTGTTGTGTCATCAGCGTCTACACAAGAGATAAATGTTTTTAGTAGTGTGTACACAAGAGATAGGTGTTGTGTCATCAGCGTCTACACAAGAGATAAATGTTGTTAGTAGTGTGTACACAAGAGATAGGTGTTGTGTCATCAGCGTGTACACAAGAGATAAATGTTGTTAGTAGCGCGCACACAAAAGATAATTGCTGTGACAATTTTGCTAGACGCTGTTTTTTTTTTTTATCTTCGACACCTAGAAAAATCAATAAACTTTGTGCCAAAATCCACAGTTGCTGTGACTGTTTTTAACATTACTCCGAGCCAACAGTCACTTTTTCAAGATAAAAATGTCTACTTTCGCGTCAAAACATGACCTAACAAAATTCTATTATGACAGTTACTGATTTTTTTCCTTACGGTATTGAAAGTTCACACGCGCCAGGGGAAACAATTCATTAGTTATTACTATATAGCAGAATTTTGTTCCTTAGATTAAAATCCAGCTTTTTATTTCTACACTTACAGAATTCTTTCACACGTGTACACAAGAGGTAACTGTTGTTAGTAGCGTGTACACAAGAGGTAAGAATGTATAAAATAGGAAAAAAGTAGGAGCAGCTTTATTACTTAACGATTACAAAGTTGTGACGTTTCGGCGTGAGCCTTAATCATACAAAAACATACAGGACGAAGAAATAGAGAGAGGAGATAAAGTATAGATTCACATGAATACTATTTTTAAAAAAATTTTTTTTTAAGAGTACTTAGCTGTAAATTGCAAGGTGTGGTTTGTCCGGTGGTGTGTGTCAGGAATCTGGATCTAGTGGGACGTGGAGACTGTTTAAATAGAGACCTGTGATATGTGGTCGGTGGGTTGTAACTGGGGATGGTGGATGGGGAACCGGGGAGGGGAGAGAGAGTGACGCAATACCGACCTAGCTAGGAGAAATTGAAACAGATGATTGGGGAAGAGGGGTTGCAGAGAAATAGCGGGGTTGCAGAGCGATGTTGTGAGGAAGTTTGAAAAGTAAGCGGGGTTGCAGAGTGATGCTGTGAGGAAGTTTGAAAAGTAAGAAGGGGTGGATTTAGTGGAGAGGTACTATAATGATTGAAGAAGATGATGTTACGTGTAACTAAACAGCGATTTTAACCCATGTGGTTCCAGCGTCCCATAATTTTGAATGCAGCGGTTCTCACATATGTCACGCAGATGACACAAGCCGCCTGGCACTTGAGAACCGCTGCATTCAAAATTATGGGACGCTGGAACCACATGTAAAGAAGGAAATGGAAAGGATGAAGATCAACATATTAGTAATGAGTGAAGTTAGAAGGACAGGTGCAGGGAAGATAAACTCTGATAAATATACAATAATATATTCAGGAAGTGATAAACATGAACGAGGAGTAGGAATAATATTTGATGAACAAACGGCAAGGACAATTGTAGGATATATGAACATCTCGGACCGAGCCCTGCTAGCCCGACAGAAAGGACAACCAATAAACATAAATATTATACAAGTGTACGCTCCAACGTCTGAAAGTTCTGAAGAAGATGTACAGATATTTTATAATGACATAGAGACAGCACTAAAACACACAAAGTCACATGAAGTTACCATAGTCATGGGTGATTTTAATGCCAAAGTTAGTAAAGGAAGAACTTCAGACATCGTTGGTGATTATGGACTGGGGGAGAGGAATGACAGAGGTTATAAATTAATTGAATGGGCAAGAATACACAGCATGGTTGTAGGAAACACCTGGTTTAAACAACATCCTCGAAGACTGGCAACGTGGTGCAGCCCAGACAAAAAGACTTTTAACCAGATAGACTACATATTAATCAACAAACGATTCCGCAATACATTACTGACAACAAAAACCATGCCATGAGCTGACTGCAATAGTGACCATGATCCACTTTGTGGAAAAGTTAGAATAAAGCTAAAGAAAGCAGGCAGAGAAGTGAGAAACATCAAACTGAATACAGAACTTCTTAAAAATGACCAATAACTGCGAGAACAATACAAAGTTATTATAACAAATAGATACAATGCAATAGCAAAGATAAATAGTATAGATGAACAATGGGAAATGTTAAGAGATTCTATCCACCAAACTGTCAAGGAGATAATACCACCGAAAAAAGAAGCCCCTAAAAATAAATTGATGACAGACGACATCTTAGGACTGATGGACAAGAGGAGGAAAAATATAGCAAGATAAATAAAGAAATAAGACGCAAATGCAGAGAAGCAAAAGACGTGTGGTTCAATGAACAGTGCAGACAGATAGAGGACTCTCATAATAAAGACAGCAAAAACATGCACAAAGAGGACTCTCATAATAAAGACAGCAAAAACATGCACAAACAAATTAATGAACTCACAGGCAGGAAAACAAAATATACCACAGGATGCCTGAAATCGAAAGAACGTAAAATGTTAATGGGAAAAGAAGACATTGTGGACAGGTGGACAGAGTATATCGGTGAGCTATATGAAGGGGAAAGACCAGAATTAACACCAGATACTGAAAACTATGATGGACCGCCAATACTTGAAGATGAAATCATAGATGCCATCAAACACATGAAGAAAGGAAATGCGACTGGGCCTGATAATATAACAATAGAAGAAATAGAGGCACTAGAGGAGACAGGAACAAAAATAATAACCAAGTTACTGAATGACATTTACAACAGTGGTTATATTCCCAGTGACCTGATTAAATTCACGTTTATAGCACTACCAAAAAACCAGGTGCAAAGGAATGTGACGACCACTGGACTATCAGCCTCTCATGTCACATAACGAAGCTACTTCTGAGAATAATTATGAGAAGAACAAGGAAAAAGATAAAAATGGAAATAACAGATGAACAGTTTGGATTTGTTGAAGGAAAGGGAACACGCAATGCCATTTATGCTTTACGAACACTAACAGAAAGAGCTTTAGAATACAGAAAGATCTTTACTTATGCTTCATTGATTACACCAAGGCATTTGACAAGGTGAAACATAATGAAATTATTAAAATGCTTGAAGACATCAATATAGACAGCAAAGACCTGAGAATTGTAAAACATCTATACTGGCAGCAAGAAGCAGCAGTTCGAGTTGAAAATAGAATTGGAAAATATCAACCTATAAAACAAAGGGTGCGACAAGGATGTGTACTATCTCCAGATCTTTTTTCTCTGTACAGCGAGAATATTCTAAGAACAATCATCACAGAACCAGGCATACAAATTGGAGGATACAATATTAACAACCTTCGGTATGCTGACGACACAGTACTGATAGCCGAGAACCAACAAGACCTGCAAAATCTCTTGGATAAAGTGGCCAAAGAAAGTGAACAGAAAGGCCTTACTTTGAACATCAAAAAGACAGAGACTATGGTTATATCTAAGAAACAGAATCCACCAGCATGCAGTATTAAATTAAACGGAACTATTCTAAAGCAGGTGCAGAAATTCAAATACCTTGGAGCAGTAATAACTTCAGATGGGAAATGCAGAACAGAAATTAGGAACAGAATAGACCAAACAAAGACTGCATTTCAGAGAATGAGAAACATATTAGCTAACACATCCTTATCAATGAATGTGAGAAAACGAGTCCTAAAATGCTATATTGAACCTATCTTGTTATATGGAAGTGAATCATGGACAATAGGCAAGTCTGCACAAAAATCATTGGAAGCAGCAGAAATGTGGTTTATTAGAAGAATGTTGCGAATCCCCTGGACAGCAAAAATAACTAATGAAGAATGTAGGAGAAGAGCTGGAGAGACAAAAAACCTTGTCAAAAAGATAAGAGAGAGACAATGTACTTTCATAGGACATACAATGAGAAGTGGAGGCATTGAAAATATTATAACAACAATAAAAATAGAAGGAAGAAGATCAAGAGGAAGACCAAGAGAAATGATACTGGACAGTCTGACGGGATGGTGTGAGAGGAGATCACAAACTGAGCTGATGGCCTGCATGAAAGATCGGGTACTCTGGAGAAGCATAATAGCCAACGCCAGTCGGCACGGCACCTAATGATGATGATGATGATGATGATGATGATTGAAAGATGCTTACACACATGTGCAATGTATTTGTTCTCTAGTTCACATCTAATGTTGTGTTCTTGTAGGTTGTCTTGCAAACTCCACAAGGCCATCTTAAATCTCTCAGCTTCTACAGCTACGTCAGTACTGACATTCTTGATTTCTACCTGTGTATCATCATCAAAAGTTTCTTGATCAAAAATTTAATTATCAAAATTTTCGACTAATGGTTATTGCCATTGCCAGATAATTAAACATGTCTGTAAACACAAACACTCAAATACAAAGGCTCCCTTCCCCCATCTCTCTCTCCTTCTTTCTTTCTTTCTCTCTCTCTCTCTCTCTCTCTCTTTTCTCACTCTCTCATTCTCCATATTACTATTACAGTCTTTGTTACAATGACCATGTTGTGGTATATTTCACACTACAATTTGTTATCAAGCATCTTCCACCTCCCCCCTTCTCCCCAAAGGAAAAAAAACTCTTTACTTAGCTACAACAGTGTGAGCATCCTCTTTACTTACCTATAACAGAGTGAGCACCCTCTTTACTTAACTATAACAGTGTGAGCACCCTCTTTACTTACCTATGAAAGTGTGAGCACCCTCTTTACTTACCTATAACAGTGTGAGCACCCTCTTTACTTACCTATAAAAGTGTGAGCAATGCGTGGGCACCCTCTTTACTTACCTATAAAAGTGTGAGCAATGCGTGAGCACCCTCTTTACTTACCTATAACAGTGTGAGCAATGCGTGAGCACCCTCTTTACTTACCTATAACAGTGTTAGCACCCTCTTTACTTACCTATAACACAATCCAACGTGTGAGCACCCTCTTTACTTACATTAACATTGTAAGCAACGTGTTAGCACCCTCTTTACTTACATATAACAGTGTAAGGTAGATAGAGCTGTATGGTGCAGTTTTACAAAGTGAGGGAGAAAGTGAGCAAGGTGAGAAAAAAAAAGAATAGGAAGTATGAGAATGTATAAATGAAAAACATACAACATCCGATATTTCGGCGTGAGCCTTTCTAGAATACATACACAACGAAATACAAACACATAGAACTTATCTGAAGTGTCTTGCTCCGAGTGAGAAGCAGAAATTTGTGTGGAAGAAAGAGGAGGAAATAAAGGAGGAAGAAAAAAAAACCCACGCTGCCTACAGACAAAAGATTTCCGATAGAGCCAATCGTAACGAAGAAGCGGAGAGAGGGGAGGAGAACAAGTGGGAGAAAGAGGTGGGGGGAAAGGCAATAGAAACATGATAGCCGCTAGAGGTGTCGGGGGGGGGGGAGGGAGAGAGGGGAGGGAAAAGGGGACGCGGAGAGATAATGAATGAAGAACGTAAACACCTACAGGGAGAAAATGTGAAACTGGTGAATAGAACAAGACCAATATGTTGGCAGAGAAGGAAATAGGATGGTAGTATGGAGGGGTAGCATAGAGAAAGAAAGTAGAGTATAAAAAAGGCCAGTGGAAAAATAAAGAAGTTACAGAAAGGTGAAGACATTGTTAATTCCAGCTGGATGGAGACAGCCAGTCTGGAAAATAAGGCGCTGTTCTAGGACCCTCCGAGATCGTACATCTGCGGAACAAGAGCGGATCGCACTAACAGAAATGTCCTTTTTCCCCTGTGGTTACCAAGGCAAAAATGTTTAGCCACAGGTGTCCAGGCCCTCTTGGAAATATCACTGAGATGCTGGAGAAATCGATCTTTTAACCGTAAGCCATTTTCCCCTATGTACTTCAAACCGCAACGTTTGCACATGATAACATAAACGACATTTCGTGAAGTACAGGTGAAACCCTCCTGTACTGATAACGTGGATTTAGGGAAAGAGATCTGGCTGGCCTCGACAACAAACGGACAAGTGCTGCATCTACGGCGTTCGCAATGTCTGGTACCATAAAAAGTGTCATCTGTCTTAAGATGACTACGAATTAAAAGGTCCCTGAGGTTCTTGTCCCATCTGTAGGCCACCAATGGGGGTTCCCCAAAAAGTTCACGTGTCTCAGGCTCGGTCTGGAGGAGGTGGAGATGACGAAACAGTATGTTTTTAACTGCCAAGCTATGAGGGTGGTACGTGAGTACTAGTTTCACTCTGTCCGAGCTACAGTGTGGTTTAGGGGTGAGGGCTTGTTGCTGCGATATATGGCTAATGCGGTTCCAAGATGACGAGAGAACGTGGTCTGGATAGCCGCGTTGACGGAAGAAATCTAGCAATTTGTGGCCTTGATCCTGGAAATCCAAATCCTCCTTACACAAACGTCGCAACCTAAGAAGCTGGGAAAAAGGAATAGAGTCCTTACACGATCTGGGATGGGAGGAAGAGTACAGGAGGTAGCTGTGAGAGTCTGTAGGTTTATATTTGATAGAAATAGTAAGCCCGGAAGGGCCGATAGTATACGGCAATGTCAAGAAAGTTAGCGGAAGTAGCGCCTTATTTTCCAGACTGGATGTCTCCACCCAGCTGGAATTAACAATGTCTTCACCTTTCTGTAACTTCTTTATTTTTCCACTGGCCTTTTTTATACTCTACTTTCTTTCTCTATGCTACCCCTCCATACTACCATCCTATTTCCTTCTCTGCCAACATATTGGTCTTGTCCTATTCACCAGTTTCACATTTTCTCCCTGTAGGTGTTTAAGTTCTTCATTCATTATCTCTCCGCGTCCCCTTTTCCCTCCCCTCTCTCCCTCACCCCCCCCCGACACCTCTAGCGGCTATTATGTTTCTATTGCCTTTCCCCCCACCTCTTTCTCCCACTTGTTCTCCTCCCCTCTCTCCGCTTCTTCTTTACGATTGGCTCTATCGGAAATCTTTTGTCTATAGGCAGCGTGGTTTTTTTCCTCCTCCTATTTTTCCTCCTCTTTCTTCCACACAAATTTCTGCTTCTCACTCGGAGCAAGACACTTCAGATAAGTTCTATGTGTTTGTATTTCGTTGTGTATGTATTCTAGAAAGGCTCACGCCGAAATATCGGATGTTGTATGTTTTTCATTTATACATTCTCATACTTCCTATTCTTTTTTTTTCTCACCTTGCTCACTTTCTCCCTCACTTTGTAAAACTGCACCATACAGCTCTATCTACCTTATTTATTTAAACCAGTTTTACTGCAGTCGTCATCCCTTTTATATATAACAGTGTGAGCAACGTGTGAGCACCCTCTTTACTTACATATAACAGTGTGAGCAACGTTTAACCACCCTCTTTCTTACCTATAACAGTGTGAGCAACGTGTGAACACCCTCTTTACTTACATATAACAGTGTAAGCAACGTGTGAACACCCTCTTTACTTACACATAACAGTGTGAGCAGCGTGTAAGCACCCTCTTTACTTACATATAACAGTGTAAGCAACGTGTGAACACCCTCTTTACTTACATATAACAGTGTAAGCAACGTGTGAGCACCCTCTTTACTTACATATAACAGTGTGAGCAACGTGTGAGCACCCTCTTTACTTACATATAACAGTGTGAGCAACGTGTGAACACCCTCTTTACTTACATATAACAGTGTAAGCAACGTGTGAACACCCTCTTTACTTACACATAACAGTGTGAGCAGCGTGTAAGCACCCTCTTTTCTTACATATAACAGTGTAAGCAACGTGTGAACACCCTCTTTACTTACATATAACAGTGTAAGCAACGTGTGAGCACCCTCTTTACTTACATATAACAGTGTGAGCAACGTGTGAGCACCCTTTTTCTTACCTATAACAGAATGCAACGTGTGAGCACCGAATCTTGTCAGACCCCTTGTCAGGCTCTTTTTGTGGAAGACAGTTTACTCAGAATAATGGGTTTGTCATGCATTTTCTGTGTACTAAGAGTGGGGGGAAAACTGGTATTTCTCTTTCTTACATTTCTGTTAATGTAAGTTTTTGTAGATATCCAAATTAAACTATAGGTTCAAGGTAAGTGAATGATCTTTATGTCCAAAAGTAAAGAATTTGGCACTCGGGCCCGTCTGACATCCTGTCCTTTATCATACAAAATTCACTCTATTCCTGAAATCCTACAAATATTCTGCGCATATAACAACATAATTAACACTGAAAAGATGAGAAACATAAATAAAATAGTATAGAAAGTAACTACATACAAGTAAAACAAAGTTATTTTCGCAGTATCACACTAATGACTATCTTCTTCTTCATTCGAGGATGTTGGTCACATCAGATCCTGATCCCTTCCGACATTGCTGATAGGAGCCCGAAAGCTTTTGCCCCAAACTTGTGTCCTCTGGCCATGTTTCATGCTTCATGTCCGCATGGTTTGGGCACTCTGAAGGATATGTTCTGGACTCCACTGCTACACGGACACTCGTCTGTGTGAAATATTTTGAGTCGATATAGGTGGTGAAGAAGTATCTTTAGGGTGACATATTACTGATGTGCCAAGACGGCACCAGATGAAGAAGTATCTTTAGGGTGACATATGTGCCAAGACGGCACCAGATGAAGAAGTATGGGGACTGGGCCGGTGTGTTATTGTACTAAAAGGGGCAGGCACTTGTTAAATCAGACCGTGTCGTTGTGCTGCCTTTGTGCACGAAGAGTCTTTGTGCAGGTGGATACCAAATTGTGCATTTATCTTTTCTGGATTAGCTAAACACTATCTCCATCTATGCTTGTCCTCCAGGCTCGTACAAAACCTCATGTTAGCAGCCAACTGGTACAGACATCAGGCAAGTCCTGGGTAAACTTGACATGAGGATTTTATTCATGGAAATGATGATGCTGCTGATGGGGATTACAATAATCCGACTGCCGGCAGGTTATCGCTGCCATGTGGCGAATCCATTCATACTACAAGGATGTAACGTCCACACATTCCACATAGACATCACAAAAAGCATCCACATTGGTTCACATTCGGACCAAGACTAAAATCGCTCAGGCTTTCTCCCACAATTCCTAGCCACAGGATTCTCAAACCACGTGACCTTCTCGTAGACAATGAAGCCTCATAAGCCAAGATATGCCCTTTCTGTAGAGTAAAATAACAGTTATCTCCCTATACTGCTACAGTGGCTCAGTAGTCTGCAGTAGATTGTCCATATGGGGAAAGAGGATGGTTTGCTGATGTCTTTGTAGTTGATATATTGCATCTGGTTAGTAGTTGCATTTCGTTGTTTCTTCCAGTCATATCTGCACTTGTTACCGATTATAGTTTTCGCCTCTTGGTTGTTGACTGGATGATTTATTTGATCTTGATTGCTGCCAGTGTTGGATAGGTTGTCACCTATTCCACAATGAGATGGTATCCATTGTAGGGCCACAATTGTTAACAGTGTAAGGTACTTCGGTTCTGTTGTGGTTTCCTGTATGTTTGTCTGTGGGTTGTTTGTTGATTTTAGTGATTCTAGAAGTGACTTGCAGTCTGTGAAGAAGGCTATTTTGGCTGGCGGCTGCTGGTTTTAATTGGATTTGGTGCCAGTAAGAAGAGTAACAACAGGAAAAATAGAAGGAAGAAGATCAAGAGGAAGACCAAGAGAAATGATACTGGACAGTCTGACAGGATGGTGTGAGAGGAGATCACCAACTGAGCTGATGGCCTGCATGAAGGATCGCGTACTCTGGAGAAGCATAATAGCCAACGCCAGTCGGCACGGCACATGATGATGATGATGATGAAGAAGAGTCTAAAATAACATGTACATTTTATGAATCATGAAGCCATATAGTCGACATCAGTTAGATACTGGGAAAGCTTTTAGTTGTAGGAAGGAGTACAGCTTACATTTTTTATACAGGATGGGAGGATATTCCAGAGATGTACAGCAGAATAAGCAAGGCTTTTCTTGAAAAGATAAAGTCTAGGTTTTAGAGGACATGTGTTGTTTAAGTGGCTACATTTTGGGTTAGATTTAAACTGTTTCTATAGATAAGACGGAGCATTCTATAATAGAATTTGATGTATCAATTTGGCTCTGTTGTAAATGAACCTATTCTTAAGAAGTAGAATTTTGACAAGTTTGTGCTGATTTGTTGCTTGTGCATGATCTTTGCTATAAATAAGCTTTACTGTTCGCCTTTGAAGTGAATGAAACCTCTTTCACCGAGCAAACATCCCAAATTGTTGAGCAGTAGTCTAAATATATTTGTATGTATGATGTGCAGTATGGTTTCCTTGTGTTTTGATAGATGAAGTGCTTAATTTCGGCTAACTGATATCATTTTTGCGCATTGAGTTTTGTTAGATCTTGAACATGAGAATTCCAGATCAGATGCTGATCAATAGTGAGACCTAGCGTTTTGTGCTCGTTAACGTTTACTGTCATTGATGTTTCCGTACAGAGCTGTAATGTTATTTTTGTCGCGTTTAGTATTTTCTGTCTTTTTTATGTAAGCACTGATTATTATGTTTTATAAGTATTTATAATCATGCCATTCCTGTTGCTCCATTTAATTAGATTATTTAAATCGACCTGAAGAGTTGATTGTAGGTTAATACAGTCGTAGTCACTGGTGTAGATTTGACAGTCGTCGGCAAAAAAAGTCACAAAAAAGACTAAGATGAAGTGGAAGATCATTGATATAGATAGCAAAGAGCAATGGGCCTAGAACAGAACCTTGTGGAGCACCAGTGTCAATCACATATGAATCTGATGGAGAGCTGTTCTCTGTCTGAAAGAAATGGTGCAGTTAATTTCATTAGGTCAGGGTGCAGTCTGTAAGGCTTTAATTTTTTTTTACAAGAATGTCACAGTCAGTCATATCAAATGCATTTTTTAAATCGACAAATACAGCACTACATAGTCTGTTGTCATGTATGTCTTCTAACCAGTTTTCTGTCATTTTAGTGAGAGCTGTGTGGTAGGAATGATTAGGTTTAAACCCTGACTGAATGTCTGTGAGTAAATTGTTCTCTTGCATGTGTCATGGAGCTATTTTGTAGATGTGTTTTTTCCAGAGTAGCTTTGATAATGATGATATTAAGGATATTGGTCTATAGTTGGTAAGATTGCTAGGTGAGCCAGATATTGGTCTATGGTTGATAAGGTTGTTAGTTGAGCCAGACATTGGTCTATAGTTGAAAAGATTGCTAGTTGATCCAGACATTGGTCTATAGTTGATAAGATTGTCAGGTGAGCCAGATATTGGTCTATAGTTGGTAAGATTGTTAGGTGAGCCAGATATTGGACTATAGTTGTTAAGATTGCTAGATGAGCCATATATTGGTCTATAGTTGATAAGATTGCTAGGTGAGCCAGATATTGGACTATATAGTTTTTAAGATTGCTAGATGAGCCATATATTGGTCTATAGTTGGTAAGATTGCTAAGTGAGCCAGATATTGGACTATAGTTATTAAGATTGCTAGATGAGCCATATATTGGTCTATAGTTGGTAAAACTGCTGGACGACCCAGATATTGGTCTATAGTTGGTAAGATTAGTGGATGAGCCAGATTTAAACAGAGGATACTTTTTTTCAGTTTCAAACTCTTCGGGGAAATAACATTTTGCAATTCACTGACTGTAAATGAATGTTAGTTTATGTGAAACGACAAGTGCAGCATAATATAAAATCTTATTGCTAATATCGTCAAGTCCAGCTGTATTATTATTCTTTAAGGATAAGAGATAACTGTAGACTTCAATGACTATTAAGAATTGATTTAACTGCTTAAAATTAATACATCTGCTGATGGCTGTGGAGTATGCGAAACAAGCATTGGGAACATAAGTAATTTCATTTGCCACAACCAATACCAGCCCTCCGTAGCTAAATCGCTAAAGAAAATCCTAGAACAGCGCCTTATTTTCCAAACTGGCTGTCTCCACCCAGCTGGAATTAACAATGTCTTCACCTTTCTGTAACTTCTTTATTTTTCCACTGGCCTTTTTTATACTCTACTTTCTTTTACTTTCTTTCTCTATGCTACCCCTCCCTACTACCATCCTATTTCCTTCTCTGCCAACATATTGGTCTTGTCCTATTCACCAGTTTCACATTTTCTCCCTGTAGGTGTTTAAGTTCTTCATTCATTATCTCTCGCGTCCTCTTTTCTCTCCCCTTCCCCCCCCCCCCGGACACCTCTAGCGGCTATCATGTTTCTATTGCCTTCCCCCAACCCCTTTCTCCCACTTGTTCTCCTCCTCTCTCTCCACTTCTTCGCTATGATTGGCTATATCGGGAATCTTTTGTCTGTAGGCAGCGTGGTTTTTTTTTTCCTCCTCCTCCTTCTTCCACACACATTTCTGCTTTACTGAGAGCAAGACGCTTCAGATAAGTTATATATGTTTGTATTTCGTTCTGCATGTATCCTCGAATAAGGCTCACGCCGAAATATCGGATGTTGTATGTTTTTCATTTATACATTCTCATACTTTATATTCGTTTTTTTCTCAGTCTAGTGTTACTCGCCTAGTGTTACCCCTCTAGTGTTACCCACCTAGTGATACCCATCTAGCTTTACACATCTACTGATACCCGTCTAGTGTTACCCACCTAGTGATACCCATCTAGCCTTACACATCTACTGATACCCGTCTAGTGTTACCCTCCTAGTGTTACCCACCTAGTGATACCCATCTAGCCTTACACATCTACTGATACCCGTCTAGTGTTACCCTCCTAGTGAATGAATGATCTTTATTTTTAATGGGTAAAGAATTGGCCAAATTAACAGGCATAAAATCCTTTGATGAGGTTGAAAGACTCGCCGAAGACAGGAAAAATTGGCGAACTACTTTGCGAGCCCTATGTGACGTTTAACGGCACGGGAAGGATATAAGATATAAGAAAGAGTTGGGCACACAGGTCTGTCTTACATTCTGCACTTCATCTTTCATTCTTTCCACACACCCGATCGATTTAATGTAAGTATACAAATTACATTAGAAAAAAAAAACATCAAAAAGTGTCAGACTAAACTATTACATTCAAAGTAAAAGAGAAGAAGTAATTAACCTAATAAAATAGCTCTCAAACACGCATACACACACAGACATATACATAAACAAAAATTTTCAGTACAGATCTTCTAACATATGTTTTTTAACAAACATTAAAATAATTTCTAACAATATCTAACAAATTACTTTTCGAGCTATGTCATTTTAGTACTTGATGGCTGGCGAGTCATGGGATGAGAGGTTATTCTATGGAGGCATATAATTCTTATCTGAGTTCAACGATAAAGTATTACTAATGGATTTTAAATGGTAGGGGAGGGTGTTCCTCGTCTAGTGTTGCAAACCCAGGGATACCCGTATAGTGATACCCGTATAGTGATATCCGTATAGTGATACCCGTATAGTGATACCCGTATAGTGATATCCGTATAGTGATACCCGTATAGTGATATCCGCACAGTAGTATCGTGGATTTTATTTATTTATTTTGCATTTTTTATGCCGTGGACAAACGGTTACAACTAACAGAATTCATTCGTTCATGTGTATGTCCTTTACGGAACTTTGCCTCCTTAACAGCACTCCTGTAGGCCTCTCAGTTGTGAGCAAGATGTCCTGCTGTTGATGCATCCATTTACAGATCATCAACGATGTCTTGCAGCCACCTTCGCTTTGATACCCTTCCAAGACTTGGTACCCTTCTTTAGATTATCATGACGTTTAATGTGTCCAAAATATTTACAAAGTTTTCTCTCTTTAATCCTCTTTACTAGCCAGCATTCTTCAATATTAAGTTCTTGTAGTGTGGATATATTTGTTCTCTTTGTGTCCATGATATTTGAAGAACTCTTCTGTAGCATTTACATTCAAAGGCATTTATGTGTTTCTCAGCTGTTTTGTTAAGTGTCCAGGTCTCACAGGCATATGTTGTGCTGGGAAAGATGCATGCCCTTGATAATGTTTTGATGTCATGTTGATTGTCAGACGCAGTTTGTATGTTGTGGTTAATTATGAGATTAAATTTGCTGTATTAGTGATTTATATATACATGTCATGTGTATTGTTGTATTACAATGTCAGATGTTTGTGCAGAATTAAATCACTATTGGCATCAATAGGCCAAGGAAGAGGGAACCTGGGTTGGTGGTGTTATAAGACATCTGTCCTCGAGGACTGTAGTACATGAAGGAGAATGTTAGAATCCGTACTCTAGTACTGTAGTAAATAACAAGGAGAATATTAGAATCTGTCCTCTAGTAATGTAGTAAATAACAAGGAGAATGTTAGAATCTGTCCTCTAGTACTGTAGTAAATAACAAGGAGAATGTTAGAATTTGTCCTCTAGTACTGTAGTAAATAACAAGGAGAATGTTAGAATCTGTCCTCTAGTGCTCTGACATGAGAGGCTGATAGTCCGGTGGTCATCACATTCCTTTGCACCTTTTTTCTTTGGTAGTGCTATAAACGTGAATTTAATCAGGTCACTGGGAATATAACCACTGTTGTAAATGTCATTCAGTAACTTGGTTATTATTTTTATTCCTGTCTCCTCTAGTGCCTCTATTTCATCTATTGTTATATTATCAGGCCCAATCGCTTTTCCTTTCTTCATGTGTTTGATGGCATCTATGATTTCAACTTCTAGTATTGGTGGTCCATCACAGTTTTCAATATCTAGTGTTAATTCTGGTCTTTCTCTTCCATATAGCTCACCGATATACTCTGTCCATCTGTCCATAATGTGTTCTTTTCTCATTAACATTTTAGTTCTTTCGATTTCAGGCATCCTGTGGTATATTTTGTTTTCCTGCCTGTGAGTTCACTAATTCGTTTGTGCATGTTTTTGCTGTCTTTATTATGAGAGTCCTCTATCTATCTGCACTGTTCATTTAACCACACTTCTTTTGCTTCTCTGCATTTGCGTCTTATTTCTTTATTTATCTTGCTATATTTTTCCTCGTTATTTTTACTCCACCTCCTCTTGTCCATCAGTCCTAAGATGTCGTCTGTCATCCGTTTATTTTTAAAGGCTTCTTTTTTTGTGGTATTATCTCCTTGACAGTTTGGTGGATAGAATCTCTTAACATTTCCCATTGTTCATCTATACTATTTATCTTTGCTATTGCATTGTATCTATTTGTTATAATAGTTTTGTATTGGTCTCGCAGTTCTTTGTCATTTTTAAGGATTTCTGTATTAAGTTTGATGTTTCTCACTTTTCTGCATGCTCTCTTTAGCTTTATTCTATTTTTTCCACAGAGTGGATCATGGTCACTATTGCAGTCAGCGCCTGGCATGGTTTTTGTTGTCAGTAATGCATTGCGGAATCGTTTGTTGATTAATATGTAGTCTGTCTGGTTAAAAGTCTTTTCGTCTGGGCTGCACCACGTTACCAGTCTTCGAGGATGTTGTTTAAACCAGGTGTTTCCTACAACCATGCTGTGTATTCTTGCCCATTCAATTAATTTACTACCTTTGTCATTCCTCTCCCCGAGTCCATAGTTACCAACGATGTCTGAAGTTTTTCCTTTACAAACTTTGGCATTAAAATGTCCCATGACTGTGGTAGTGACTATGGTAGACGTCCTCTAGTGCTGTAGTAAATAACATGAAGAATGTTAGAATCTGTTCTCTAGCGCTGTAGCAAATAACAAGGAGAATATTAGAATCTGTCCTCTAGCGCTGTAGTAAATAACAAGGAGAATATTAGAATCTGTCCTCTAGCGCTGTAGCAAATAACAAGGAGAATATTAGAATCTGTCCTCTAGCGCTGTAGTAAATAACAAGGAGAATATTAGAATCTATTCTCTAATACTGTAGTAAAGAACAAGGAAAATGCTAGAATCTGTCCTCTAGTATTGTAGTAAAGAACAAGGAAAATGCTAGAATTTGTCCTCTAGTACTGTAGTACTTCAAGGAGAATATTAGAATCTGTTCTTTAGTACTGAAGTACATTGAAGGAGAATATTAGAATCTGTCCTCAAGTACTGTAGTAAATAACAAGGAGAATATTAGAATCTGTCCTCTAGTACTGTATTACAATCTGCTCTAGTACTGTAGTAAATAACGTAGAGAATGTTAGAATCTGTCCTCAGGTACTGTAGTACATCTATGAGAATGTTGGTCTGTGAACCATTTTCATAGAAATATCCCTTCTAATACTGATAACATATAAAGGTGCACCAACACATTTTACACTTGGATGATGAAATAAATAACAAAACCTTATCTGCAGTTACCTTTTATAAGAAAAAAAAATTCCATAGTTTCTCTGCACAATATAAAGTTAACGTGGGCTTGTATGTTTAAGGGGATTTTTTTAATGAGTGAAGAGAACAGAGAAAAACATGTGGTCTTATGATGAGTTTCCTGAAATTAGCAAGAGAGAAACATGTTGTCTTATGATGAGTTTCTTGGAATTAGCATTCGGCCTGGAATGAAACAAGAAGACTGAATGAGCACAATTACCAGTGACTTGAAGAGAGGGATAAGTTGTTGGCCAGCATTGGTTATCTGGCTATTTTTGTATAAAGTTTAAGGGCACTAAGATGTGACCGGACTGCACTGTAGACTGACAGACAGACAGAAAATCAAGTAGGTAGGAAGAGGTAGTAGGCGGGTGAGTAGATAGGTAGGTAGGAAGAGGTAGTAGGTAGGTGAGTAGATAGGTAGGTAGGAAGAGGTAGTAGGCGAGTGAGTAGATAGGTAGGTAGGAAGAGGTAGTAGGTGGGTGAGTAGATAGATAGGTAGGTTTTGCACATTGCAGGGGACGCAGGGCACTCTAAATCTAACTCATAAATTAGGAACCTAATTACGCACACTGGGTTAATAACCTATAATATAGATAACTAACTCAAACACAGTGCTACTTCTATCATATAATAGTAGTAGTAGTAGTAGTAGCAATGGCGCTTTTTGGTCTTAGAAAAGAGATGTCAAACCTTGTGGGTTTTGCCCATTATCATTTTACTTCCATGGCTCATTTTACTAATGCAGGATCTGTATAAGGGGACCAACAACACCAAACAGCTCTTGCAGTGCAAAGACTCTTTGTTACTGTATTCTTTGGCTTCATTTTTGATGTTGTTTTCTTACGGCGATTCGATCTCAACGTGATCACAACTTTGGCCATTTCTTCTTGGAACTCGAGCTGATAGAAATGTATGGCACTGATGACTTACATAAATATTTATATTTCAGTTCTAGTTTCTCCATAACTTTACCAAATAACATTTGATTCTTTCTACTTGTCCCAACCATCTCACTCATCAGCTGCCGAGTATTGTCATCACTGATAGAAGCTTAGCAACCTGACAGAACCTCAGAATTAGTTATTTTGTCTCGATGCCTCCTTTTGTTTATTATGAATGCAAGCAGTGGTGATTGAAACTGTTCAGTCTTTTTGTTTGTTGTTTGTTTGTTTGTTTGTTTGTTTGTTTGTTTGTTTGTTTAATATGAATGCAAGCAGCGGTGATTGAAACTGTTCAGTCTCTTTTTGTTTAATATGAATGCAAGCAGCGGTGATTGAAACTGTTAAGTCTTCTTTTCGTTTCCTGTGAATGCAAGCAGCATTGATTGAAATTGTTCAATCCTTTGTTTTTTTATTGTTTGTTTGTTTGTTTGTTTGTTTGTTTACTATGCATGCAAGTAGAGGTGATTGAAACTGTTCAGTCTTTTTTGTTTACTATGAATGGTATAGAAGTGAAGAACCGTTTCGAAATCCTGATGGCTGTACAGGAGGAGATGACACCAGATGAATTGGCTACGCAGGCCAAATATATCTTAGTAACAACAGCTAAAGACATGGTTCCAGTAAAGAAAACACAAAAGAATGGATGGATTACAGCAGGCACACTGGAACTGATAGAACAACGTAGATAAATGAAGACGCAGTGGAAAGTGACAAACAACAACAAAGAGAAATATAAAACTTTAACAAAAGAAGTACGAAGAAACATAAGAAAAGACAAAAAAAAAACAATACATACAAGATGGTTGTGAAAGAATAGAAGAACATCAGAAGTGTGGAAGAGATAGTGAAATGTTTAAAGAAATGAAGACATTGACGAGAAACGTCACGCCTAAGCTAAATGTAATTTGTGATGAGATAGGGAATATCTTGACAGAGACAGAGGAAATTCTAGAAAGATGGAAGGAATATTGCAAAGGAATGTATGAAACAACTGACTGTGGAAACAGAAATCAACAGTGTGAATTATTATTAGAGGAGAAAGAACCCGAACCGACAATAGAAGAAGTTTTATGGGCAATAAAGAATCTGAAAAATGGTAAATTACCAGGATGTGATGAAATAACAGCTGAATTTATTAAAGCAGGAGGAAAGGAATGTGCAACAATCTATCATGTACTATATAAAAAGATATGGCATTCAGGTATTTGGCCAAAAGAATAGAAAAGAACTGTATTCATACCACTGCCAAAAAAGGGTAACCTGAAATTATGCACAAACTACAGAGCTGTTGCCCTGAATAGTCATGCCAGTAAAATTCTGTTAAATATCATAATGGGTAGACTTCGACAGAAAATAGAAGAAGAAGTCAATATGGTCCAAGCTGGTTTCAGGCAAGGAAGAGGATCAAGAGAATATTCAATATAAGATTAATAATAGAAAAATGCAGAGAGTTTAATGTGAATCTATATTTATCTTTTATAGATTACTCAAAGGCATTTGATTGTGTACAACACCACAAACTTTGGGAAATAATGGACAAAATGGGATTTCCAACACATTTAATACAATTAACATCACCGCTGTATCTAGACCAACAAGCAGCAGTAAGAATAAATGGTGAAACAACAACTTGGTTTGACATAAAACAAGGGGTCCGGCAGGGGTGCTTATTGTCACCCTACTTATTTAACTTGTATACTGAAAATACAATGAGGAATGTTAGAGAAGATGTAGACAAAGAATATTACGATGCCATAACAATTTTGAGGTTATGAAATACCAGAGATTAGATATGCTGATGACACAGTGTTATTGTCTACAAAACAAAAAGGAATGGAAAAACTAATTATATCAGTCCGTAGGAACAGCGAAGAGCAGAACCTCTATCTTAATGCAAAGAAAACTAAATTGATGACAACTGACAAAACAAACAAGGCAGCTGAAATATGTATCAATGAGGAAAAACTGGAAGAAGTGGAGAGTTTTGAATATCTTGGATCACTACTAACTAATAATGAAGATACAATGAGGGAAATTAAAAGGATGACATCCACCGCTGTTCAGAAAGTACAACAACTAAAGAATCTGTGGAGAGGAACAGACAGAACCACAAACATAAGATTTTTAAGGGCATGCATCTTTCCCATCGCAACATATGCCTGTGAGACCTGGACACTTAACAAAACAGCTGAGAAACACATAAATGCCTTTGAATGCAAGTGCTACAGAAGAGTTCTCCAAATATCGTGGACACAAAAAAGAACAAATATATCTATACTACAAGAGCTTAATATTGAGGAAGGCTGGCTAGTAAAGAGGATTAAAGAGAGAAAACTGAAATATTTTGGACACATTAAACGTCATGATAATTTAGAGAAGACCGTATTGGAAGGATACATAATGGGAAAAAGAAAAAGATGAAGACCAAAACGAAAGTGGCTGCAAGACATCGTTGACGATCTACAAATGGATGCAGCAGCAGCAGGCCATCTTGCTCACAACCGAGAGGCCTACAGGAGTGCTGTTTGGGAGGCAAAGTTCCGCAAGGGATATGCAATGAAATGAATGAATGAATGGAAGCAGCAGTGATTGAAACTGTTCAGTATTCTTTTTATTTACTATAAATATAAGCAGTGGTGATTGAAACTGTTCATTCTTTTTTTTTGTTTACTATGAATGCAAAAGCGGTGATTGAAATCGTTCAGTCTTTTTGTTACTTTGTTTGTTTGTTTACTATGCATGCATGTTTTTGTTTGTTTGTTTGTTTACTATGCATGCATGTTTTTGTTTGTTTTTTTTGTTTACTGTGCATGCATGTTTTTGTTTGTTTTTTTTGTTTACTATGCATGCATGCTCTGGTGACTGAAACTGTTCAGTCTTCTTTTTGTTTACTATGAATGCAAGAGCGTCGATTGAAAATATTCAGTCTTTTTTGTTTGTTTGTTTGTTTGTCTGTTTGTTTGTTTGTTTACAGTGCATAAAAGCATCGGTGGTTGAAACAGTTCAGTCTTTTTCTGTTTATTATGCTCTAAGCAGCGGTGATTTAAACTGTTCAGTCTTTTTCCTTTTTTTTTTTTTTTTGTTTGCTGTGAATGCAAGCAGCAGTGATTTAAAATGTTCAGTTTTTTTTTGTTTGTTTACTATGAATGCAAGCAGCGGTGATTGAAAAAGTTCAGTCTTTTTTGTTTGTATGTTTGTTTGTTTGTTTGTTTTTACAATGCATAAAGGCAGCGGTGGTTGAAAGTGTTCAGTCTTTTTTCTATGAATGCAAGCAGCAGTAATTTAAAAAGTTCAGTCTTTTTTTTTCTTTTGTTTGTTTACTATGAATGCAAGCAGCAGTGATTGTTTAGTCTTTTTTTATCTTTTGTTTGTTTACTATGAATGCAAGCAGCAGTGATTGTTTAGTCTTTTTTTATCTTTTGTTTGTTTACTATGAATGCAAGCAGCAGTGATTGTTTAGTCTTTTTTTTTCTTTTGTTTGTTTACTATGAATGCAAGCAGCAGTGATTGTTTAGTCTTTTTTTATCTTTTGTTTGTTTACTATGAATGCAAGCAGCAGTGATTCAAACTGTTCAGTCCTTTTTTATCTTTTGTTTGTTTATTATGAATGCAAACGGCATTAATATCAATTGTGTCATAGGTGAATAGAATTAAGGATGTAGTGGATATTTCAATGAGAGAAGAACAGGCAGGATTTCGAAAAGGGAGAAGCTGTCTCGATCAGATCTTTACTCTAAGAATTATACTTGAAGACCATATTGAAAAGCAGAAACCATTAATCCTGAACTTTATAGACTTTAAAAAGGCATTTGATAGCATACACTGAGATTCATTGTGGATAATTTTAAGACTATATGGAATACCATCTAAAACTGTCAACATCATTAGAGATCTCTTTAACGGATATGTTTGTGCAGTCAAGACAAAAGAAGGAATGAACGAATGTTTTCAGATTGAAACAGGCGTGAAACAAGGATGTATATTATCTCCTCTGCTTTTTGGAATTGCCATAGCCTTTATAATGAAAAGATGCTGTACAGGTAAAACCGGCACTGATTGGTTACATGGGACCCAAACAGAAGATCTTGATTTTGCAGATGACATAACTCTTATCAGTGACAATGTGAAATCGATGCAGGGAAAAAAAACAGATTCTCTTCTTCCTTTGTTGCCAAAATAGGTCTTGAAATTAACAAAAACAAAACAAAAATAATGAAACTTTTCATTAATCAAGAAGGAAAAATATATGTAGAAGGAACAGCTGTTGATGAAGTAAACCACTTTGCATACCTTGGCAGCTACATAGACCAGGATGGTGACACCAGTAGGGAAGTTAGAATTGCTAAAAGCAGCATTATCTTTCAAAAATCTTGAGAACATATGGAATTCAAAAGTTATAAGCACAAAAACTAAGTTAAGATTATTCATTTCAAATGTGATATCCACCCTCATTTATATGCATGCCAAGGCTGGAAATCAACTAAAGAAATAGACAAGAAAGTAGACTCTTTTGAAAACAAACACCTCAGGAAAAATACTTGGTATAAAGTGGAACGAATTTAAGAACAACACATAGATAAGTCAGATGAGCAAAACATCAACCTGTCTCATGGGTGAAAAGAAAAAGAAGATGGACATATGTAGGCCATGTGATGAGAAGAAACAATCAGAGAATACCAAAACAAGCTATCAAGTGGAGCACAACAGGCCGAAGAAAAAGAGGTCGACCACGTGAAACTCTAAAGAAGACATTGTTAAGAGAAGCCAATTTAGAGGGCCTAACATCCCTTGATGAAGTTGAAAAACTCCCCGAAAATAGGAAATCTTGGCAAACAACGATACGAGGTCTATGTGACGTTTAACTGCACGGGAAGGATGTAAATAAGATAGTCACGAATGTGCTGCAGATAGTCACGAATGTGCAGCAGATAGTTAGTCACGAATGTGCCGCAGATAGTTAGTCACGAATGTGCTGCAGGTAGTTAGTCACGAATGTGCCGCAGATAGTTAATGTACTGCAGATAGTTAGTCACGAATGTACTGCAGGTAGTTAGTCACGAATGTGCTGCAGATAGTTAGTCATGAATGTGCTGCAGGTAGTTAGTCACGAATGTGCCGCAGATAGTTAGTTACGAATGTACTGCAGATAGTTAGTCACGAATGTGCTGCAGGTAGTTAGTTACGAATGTACTGCAGATAGTTAGTCACGAATGTGCTGCAGGTAATTAGTCACGAATTTGCTGCAGATAGTTAGTTACGAATGTGCTGCAGATAGTTAGTCACGAATGTGCCGCAGATAGTTATTCACGAATGTGCTGCAGGTAATTAGTCACGAATGTGCTGCAGGTAATTAGTCACGAATGTTCCGCAGATAGTTTGCTTGTAGAATCTAAGTGATGGTTTTCTGTTCCTATGGCGGTAATTATTATTTTGCCATTGTTTAGCTGCCTGAAACTATGCTATGTCTCGACACACTTTATCACCAGTTCGTGTTTTGTTTTCTATCATCATCTTTTGAACATTAAATCATGGGTATTTAACTGTAACAGCAGAGTGCGTTGTTTCTTTTATCGTTGTAACACAGTTGACATTTGTCGTCATGGGTTCTCTGTGAAAAGAATATAATCTGTAAGATATGTGTGTGTGTGTGTCTTAGTATTTTCCGTTGTGATAGAAGCCTGCTGCAAGATGTGTGTGTGTGTGTGTTTTAGTATTTTCCGTTGTGATAGAAGCCTGCTGCAAGATGTGTGTGTGTGTGTGTATGTTAGTATTTCCCGTCGTGATAGAAGCCTGCTGCAAGATGTGTGTGTGTGTGTATGTTAGTATTTCCCGTCGTGATAGAAGCCTGCTGCAAGATGTGTGTGTGTGTGTATGTTAGTATTTCCCGTCGTGATAGAAGCCTGCTGCAAGATGTGTGTGTGTGTATGTTAGTATTTCCCGTCGTGATAGAAGCCTGCTGCAAGATGTGTGTGTGTGTATGTTAGTATTTCCCGTCGTGATAGAAGCCTGCTGCAAGATGTGTGTGTGTGTATGTTAGTATTTCCCGTCGTGATAGAAGCCTGCTGCAAGATGTGTGTGTGTGTATGTTAGTATTTCCCGTCGTGATAGAAGCCTGCTGCGAGACTGTAACTAACATAAAACCCGGCAAAGAGAGCGCAGTGCGGCTACTGAGAACCCCTAACAGCAAGTTTTAACAACAAACCGCCATTTCTTTTTTTCTTTGCTAACTTTCAGCATTAGATGTTGAGCTACATCAACTGAAAGAAACACGCCCTCCGTGTGTTCGTTGTAATGTTGACAGAGTAACAAAGAAAGAGCTTGAAGAACAACATGTGTATGAGAGAGAGAGAGAGAGGAGAGAGAGAGAGAGAACATGTGCTGGAAACTTGGGAAAGATATGTAGCTCAGTGACGTTTCAGTAGTTTTCTCAAGCAAAGAGGGAGGGCTGTTTGAAACGATGTGCGCTTGGGTCGAGGGGTGTACGACCTTGACCGAAGTGTAATCGTCCACGTGTCTAGGGGTTAGTGTGTGATGTCATTTTTCTTGCATCAGATCATATCGGGGCATGGCCGGGCGACGTCGTCTCTTAGTTGTGGTTATGGATGTGCTGTAAATTCCTGTATATTATTGTGATTTTTAGTTATATTCTCCACGTGCCCACCTCATGTGGTTTAGATTATGTAGCGGAAATAAGGTGTAATGTAAAGTTCGTGTTATTACGTGTAAATATGAACATTATCAGATTCCATTGTGATTTCTCTGCATATGTGAGTGGTAACATTTATGATTTTTCTGTATGCTGTTCATGTAGATTGACCATGTGTTTGCATCAGTACAGATGATATTAATGTGGGTCAAGGCAGCAATGGCTGCGGACATTAAAGTACAATTGTACACATATTCACAGTGGAGGGCACAAGTAGGGCCCAGAGGGCTGAGGGCCCTAGGTGCATAGAGTACACGAAATTAATATTGCAGACCTGAGTAGTTTCATCTTGCATTTTCAATTTGTTCGTCACATTGTTCTGCCTTTATTGATGAATAATGTCTTGATGTCATGTTGGTACGTCAGTGCCAGTTGTAAGTGGTTCTTATGGTTCACTGTGAGATTAAAACTGGTGTATAATTGAATTCCGACTTATTGATTTTTATTGCATGTGATATATATATTGTTGTAATGTTTGGGCTTATTTATTGCAGAATTAGCATACAATAGGCCAGAGGTGGATGGTGGGGGGGGGGGAGAGAACCTGGGTTGGTGGTTCAAAGGGGGAGTTAGATTGACCTCTAGTACTGTTGTACACGCCACAATGTTAATCATCTTTGGAAAATATTCCTCCCGATATTTATATTATGAAAACTTGCACCAAAACGAGTTTTACCGTGTGTTTCACCAGGCGCAGTGCCAGTACGTCGGTCAGTGAAGATCTCAGGCCTTGATGACCTTCCACATCAACAGACGATGATCGTATCGGGAGAATTCGTGCTGTGAAAATCATAGTTTAACTGTCCGAAAATTTTCTGACCAAGCGGGCATCAGCATAGGATTTCGCCATCAAATTTTGACGGAAAAACTTGAGAAAATGTTTGCCGCGTTTGTTGGACTGACGATCGAATACAGAACCGATTTGAATTGTGTCAGAAACTCCGTGGCAATGCAAATGTTAATGAAAACTTTCTTAACAACATAATAGCAGGAGATGAGACGTGGAGTTTATGACTATGTTGAAATAAAGATAAAATCATCTCTGTGAATGGGGAAAGGGTCTTCCGGAAAAAAGGACGGATGAGTCGGTCAAAGGTCAAGGTGATATTGATTGTGTGTGTGTTTATTTATTTATTTTTTTTATTGTAAATGAACTGTCCATAGTGAATTTGTACCGCGGAGTCAGATTGTACACATGGTAAACAAACAGTCATCCCGCTACGCTTGAGAACGCAAATGAAACGTCTCTGAGCAAGCTTTACCAAATTTCTAGCAACAACTCACTCACTCGCACACACACACACTTTGTTCTTCAAGCTCTTGTTATTCTGTCAAAAATCCGACGATTTGGTAAAATATTATGTGCCTGCTTCTCTACTCTCTCTCTCTCTCTCTCTCTCTCTCTCTCTCTCTCTCTCTCTCATTTCTCTGAGTGTAGGGTGTTTTTAAAGTCTCACTACACTTTGTATTAAAAAAAAAATTGAAAAATGAAGTAAATGACGTCATCACAAAATGTGCTTTAAAAAAAGTAATTTAATTAGTTAAAATAGTGACTGCAATGATACAGCTCTGTTTTGGGTTAGCTGGAATGCATCACTGAAATATTCATTATAACAGGTACATGACTGTTCACGTCTCTTCATATTGTCTAATACCCTGTGCAACGTGTCTGTTGTTATATCTTGAGTGGTAATTCTGATTGCTTCTTTCATGTCCTAAATTGTCTGTACATTATTTTTGTAAACATTTCCTTTCAAGAAACCCCATAGATAATAATCTAATGGATTTAGATCTGGAGAACGAGCAGGTCAAATTCCACGAGATATGCGATTTGCGAGAATTTCTTCCAAAAAAAAAAACCGTGTGTTACTCTAGCTGTGTGTGCAGTTGTACCATCTTGCTGGAACCACGCTTCTTCAATTTCACCTTCATTCAGCTGTTCTAAAAAAAAAATGTTCCAGAATGTCAGTACGGTACCGATCGACATTCATAGTGTTGCTGAAGAAAACTGGTCCAATTAAACGTTTTCTGCTAACTACACACCATATCCCAATTTTCGAATCTTGTAGCGAGGCTTCATGAAATGCATTGGGATTAACACTGCTCCAAATACGTATCTAGATAGATGAAACCATGCCTCACCAGAGAAGAATGTTAAATCGAGAACTGACTCGTCTTCTTCAGCTAAAAAGAGCTTGAAACCACGTGGAGTAGTTGACTCTGGATTGATTGTCACACTCTTTTAGTTCAGACAACATAAATCTTGTATGGATGAAAATGTAACCGATGTTGAAGAATTTTGTGCACTGTGCTCAGTGATACGTTCACTTCTTGTGAAATTTTCTTTAAGGACTTGCAAAGACTTTTCAGGATTCTGTCTTGGATATCTAGACATTTTTCTTCAGACACAGCAGGACTACCAGATCGCGGAGCATCTTCAACAGTTCCCGTATCACGAAACTTATTCAACAAATTTCTAACCGTAATGCTATGAGGAGGTTGTTTATCAGGAAATTTTGCTATAAATCTTCAAACAACCATCCGTGTGTATCGATCTCCATTTCGAAACACTTGTTCAACCAAAAAACAAAACAAAAATCTTTCTTCTGTTGATAACACGATTCTATTTTGAGTGCAAAAATTTACCCCAGCAGATGGCAACCATTCACTGCATTCACAGTGGACTGTGAAGCACATTTTTAATGACGTCATTTTCTTCATTTTTATATAGAAAGTGTTCATTCATTCATTCCTTTGCATGTCCCTTGCGGAACTTTGCATCCCAAACAGCACTCCTGTAGGCCTCTCGGTTGTGAGCAAGATGGCCTGCTGCTGCTGCATCCATTTCCAGATCATCAACGATGTCTTGCAGCCATCTTCGTTTCGGTCTTCCTCTTTTTCTTTTTCCCATTATGTATCCTTCCAATACGGTCTTCTCTAAATTATCATGACGTTTAATGTGGCCAAAATATTTAAGTTTTCTCTCTTTAATCCTCTTTACTAGCCAGCCTTCTTCAATATTAAGCTCTTGTAGTATAGATATATTTGTTCTTTTTTGTGTCCACGATATTTGGAGAACTCTTCTATAGCATTTACATTCAAAGGCATTTATGTGCTTCTCAGCTGTTTTGTTAAGTGTCCAGGTCTCACAGGCATATGTTGCGATGGGAAAGATGCATGCCCTTAAAAATCTTATTTTTGTGGTTCTGTCTGCTCCTCTCCACAGATTCTTTATTTGTTTTACTTTCTGAAGAGCAATAGATGTCCTCCTTTTAATTTCCCGCATTGTATCTCCATTATTAGTTAGTAGTGATCCAAGATATTCAAAACTCTCCACTTCTTCCAGTTTTTCCTCACTGATACATATTTCAGTTGCCTTGTTTGTTTTGTCAGTTGTCATCACTTTAGTTTTCTTTGCATTAAGATAGAGGTTCTGCTCTTCGCTGTTCTTGCGGACTGACATAATTAGTTTTTCCATTCCTTCTTGTGTTGTGGACAGCAATACTGTGTCATCAGCATATCTAATCTCTGGTATTTCATAACCTCCAACTGTTATGGCATCGTAATATTCTTTGTCTACATCTTCTCTAACATTCCTCATTATATTTTCAGTATACAAGTTAAATAAGTAGGGTGACAATATGCACCCCTGACGGACCCCTTGTTTTATGTCAAACCAAGTTGTTGTTTCACCATTTATTCTTACTGCTGCTTGTTGGTCTAAATACAGCAGTGATGTTAATTGTATCAAATGTGTTGGAAATCCCATTTTTTCCATTATTTCCCAAAGTTTCTGGTGTTGTACACAATCAAATGCCTTTGAGTAGTCTATAAAGGATAAATATAGATTCACATTAAACTCCCTGCATTTCTCTATTATTAATCTTAGATTGAATATATGATCTCTTGATCCTCTGCCTTGCCTGAAGCCAGCTTGGACCATATTGACTTCTTCTTCTATTTTCTTTCGAAGTCTACCCATTATGATTTTTAACAGAATTTTACTGGCATGACTAATCAGGGCAACAGTTCTGTAGTTGGTGCATAATTTCAGGTTACCCTTTTTTGGCAGTGGTATGAATACAGTTCTTTTCCATTCTTTTGGCCAAATACCTGAATGCCATATCTTTTTACATAGTGCATGATAGATTGTTGCACACTCCTTTCCTCCTGCTTTAATAAATTCAGCGGTTATCTCATCACATCCTGGTGATTTACCATTTTTCAGACTCTTTATTGCCCATAAAACTTCTTCCATTGTCGGCTCGGGTTCTTTCTCCTCCAATAATAATTCACACTGTTGATTTCTGCTTCCACAGTCGGTTGTTTCATACATTCTTTTGCAATATCCTTCCATCTTTCCAGAATTTCCTCTGTCTCTGTCAGGGTATTCCCCATCTCATCACAAATTACATTTAGCTTAGGTGTGACATTTCTCGTCAATGTCTTCATTTCTTTAAACATTTCACTATCTCTTCCACACCTCTGATGTTCTTCTATTCTTTCACAACAATCTTGTACGTATTGTTTTTTGTCTTTTCTTATGTTTCTTCGTACTTCTTTTGTTAAAGTTTTATATTTATCTTTGTTGTTGTTTGTCACTCTCCATTGCGTCTTCATTTCTCTACATTGTTTTATCAGTTCTAGTGTACCTGCTGTGATCCATCTATCTTTTGTGTTTTCTTTACTGGAACCATGTCTTTAGCTGTTGTTACTAAGATATCTTTGGCCTGCGTAGCCAATTCATCTGGTGTCATCTCTTCCTGTACAGCCATCAGGATTTCGAAACGGTTCTTCACTTCTATACCGTATTGTTCTGGTATATTTGTAAGGTCAAGCGGAGTGGTCTTGATCCCATAACTAACCTTTTTATCTTTATCTTCATGTCTGCTATTAATAACTCATGGTCCGTGTCACAATAAGCACTTGGTAAAGTTTTTGCTGATGTTATGCTTGACCTCCACCTTCTCTGCACTAAAATGTAATCTATTTGATTCCTGGTTTTCCCATCAGGTGATGTCCATGTGTAAAGTCTTCTTGGATGTTGTTTAAAAAGTGTGTTAGCGATCATTAGCTCATTTTCCATACAAAACGCCATTAGATTGTCACCTGCCTCATTTCTGTGTCCTATGCTAAATTTCCCTACAACTTGTCCTTCATCTTCTGCTCTTTCTGTACCAATTTTTGCATTAAAATCACCCATTATAAATACAATATCATTTTTCCGTACCTGGTCCATTGTCGTCTGCAGTGTGTTATAAAAATGTTCTACTTCATCTTCTTCTGCTGCTGATGTAGGTGCATATACCTGGATGACTGTTACATTTCTAGGAATGCCCTTAAGTCTGATTGTTAGGATTCTATCACTTACTGGATTGTAGCCTAGTAATGCTTTTGATGTTGATTTGTCCAAATAAAAAGCCACTCCATTCTTTCCTCCTACTTCTCCGCCAGAATATATAAATATATTATCATTCTCGCTCTTAAAGTGTCCTGATCCTTTCCATCGATGTTCGCAGATTCCCAAAATGTGTATCCGCGTTCTTTTCATCTCGTCACTTATTACTTGATATTTTCCCTCATACATACTTCTTACATTCCATGTTCCTACTCTTATTTTTCTTTTTAGTTTGATACTTAGTTTGTTACCTTGGTAACACCGTCAGGATTTTGTCCGTCATCACAATTACTAGTACCGACCTCTGCCTCACACTCTTCCCCAGTGTTAAAATTAGATCTATCTGGCCTGGGGGACTCACCACCAGATCTTTTTCCTATTTGACTTTCCATGATTGCTGCTTGGGTTTCTTGGTATGTTTCCAGAAGGTAGTTTACCATTGCTTTCCTTCCGGGCAGTGACTGTACTAGTCAGTGATCGTAGCCATTGTCCCTACATTGAGATCATCTGCCTACCATCATAGAATGGTGACCATAACCAACATTATCTGTCAGCTGCTCTCCCATTCCATCCACCACCTGCTCCCATGGCTTCACGTCACCCTGATCGGGGGGCTATACGGGTACTCCACCTTGCCCAAGGGTGTCCCGTAGACTAACGGAGAAAGTGTAGTGAGACTAAAAACACCCTGTACTTTCTTTATATTTATCACCGTATATCTGGTATACTGACGATATACAGTCGAGGTTTCACTCTTTCAAAACAGTTGAGCTCCATCTCTTCTGTCGTCTGTCTTCGTTGTCTGTTTACACACGCTCACAGACTAGCTTCCCAGGAACGGACAATCTCTCAGTGGCGAAAAGCACAGTAGCAGCTAGGTTAGTTATAATGCCATTATTTGTGCATGGGATGAAAATGGCGATGAGGATGACTAATACAGTGGCAATAACAATCGAAGGAACGTTACGCATGACGATACTCCAAATCAAGACATCATGTAATATTCCAGGTGTCTACTGATGTCCAAAGGACTTAGCGCCAACAGAGTTCTACAACATACTAAGTTCCCTATTCTACACTACAAAAACTACATCATACCCCGACAAAACTAAAACACAGACTGGCTAATAAAAGTCTAACCTTAGCTTTCTCGTTCTTGATCACGTGATCACCCTCTCATTCTCTGAACTCCATGTCCAGCACGTGATATACAAGCAACGGAGTTAAGAGGGATGAAACTTAAACAATTAGTTACCAATTCTGTGCGACATAACCTTGTTTTTTTTCCAGCTTTTCAATTTCAAGATGGTTTTCTAACTTTCTATCTCCAAAATAAATAAATAAATAAAAATCCCTATACTGTTATAGCTGGTGTATACTTCAGCTGATGTAGCTCCATGTCTAATCCTGATAACGACACAGACCAAAAAAAAAATGACAGTCTAAACCTACCGCTACGGGTAATCACTAGCTGCTTATATAAATATATATTGTCTGAACAAGACAAGATTATATGGTAGAGAATTATCTAACTCTGACCGCTATGAAGAAAAGATAGCAACCCCCAAGAAACTAAATGTAAAAGCACGAAGTATTTGTAAATGAAGACGTAAGTCAATGTAGTACTGGAAGGCGGTAAATAACAAGACAATTCAGCTGATTTCATCAAATCAGTGGACAGGAGGTCCCGTGTAGTAATACAGGCACAACAGGCGGTCCCGTGTAGTAATACAGGCACAGCAGGCTGGCTCTTTTAGTAATACATGTACAATAACAGGACCCGTGTAGTAATACAGACACAACTGTGGAAGTACACTAGACAGAAAATCTGTGTAAATGGAAACAAGATTATTCACTGTTTGTTGTACAGTGTAAGAAGCATAAAGGGGCATTTTGCCTGTAGTGTATACCGTAAGTCAACTAGCTTCAACCAATGTGTGTGTGTGTGTGTTTTTTTTTTTGTAAAGAGCTGTACATGCAGGCTTGTCTGACATTCTGTCCAGCTCTAAACCCTTACACTAGAGTAAATCCAATTTAACACCCATAGACTGTATATGCACACAAAAAAATAAGAAGAAAATATGAAATGTAATTCTGTTACGATACGAAAAAATGATAGTGTATTAATAATGGGGGAATTTAATGCAAAGATTGCTACAGAAAGAGCAGAAGATGAAGGGCATGTTGTAGGGACATTTAACATACGACATTAAAATGAGGCAGGTGACAATCTAACAGCGTTTTGCATGGAAAATGAACTAATGATTGCTAACACACTTTTTAAACAACATCCAAGAAGACTTTACACATGGACATCACCTGATGGGGAAACCAAGAATCAAATAGATTACATTTTAATGCAAAGAAGGTGGAGATCAAGTATAACTTCAGCAAAAACTTTACCAGGTGCTGATTGTGATACGGACCGTGAGATATTAATAGCAGACATGAAGATACAGATAAAATAGACAGTTATGGGATCAAGGCCACTCCGCTTTGATCTTATTAAAAATACCAGAACAATACGGTATAGAAGTGAAGAACCGTTTCGAAATCCTAATGGATGTACAGGAGGAGATGATACCAGATGATTTGGCTACGCAGGCCAAAGATATCTTAATAACAACAGCTAAAGACATAGTTCCAGTAAAGAAAACACAAAAGAATGGATGGATTACAGCAGGCACAGATAAAACAACATAGAGAAATGAAGACGCAATGGAAAGTGACAAATAACAACAAAGAGGAATATAAATCTTTAATAAAAGAAGTACGAAGAAACATAAGAAAAGACAAAAAGCAATACATACAAGATTGTTGTGAAAGAATAGAAGAACATCAGAAGTGTGGAAGAGATAGTGAAATGTTTAAAGAAATGAAGACAATGACGAGAAATGTCACACCTAAGCTAAATGTAATTTGTGACAAGATGGGGAATATCTTGACAGAGACAGGAAATTCTATCTAGAAAGATGGAAGAAATATTGCAGAGGAATGTATGAAACAACTGACTATGAAAGTAGAAATCAACAGTGTGAATTATTATTAGAGGAGAAAGAACCCGAACCGACAATAGAAGTGGTTTTGTAGGCAATAAAGAATCTGAAAAATGGTAAATCACCAGGACGTGATGAAATAACAGCTAAACTTGTTAAAGACTCCAGATGGGAAAAAATATATCGTTATGGAAACTCGCAGAGAAACCAACCGAGCATCAGGGATGCCAACTCCGAAGAGCTCATTCGTCGGCCCCAAACATGTGACAAGGATTGGATTCTGGAATGTGAGAACGATGGCAGCACCAACAAAAACTACTCAGGTCGTCAAAGAAATGGAGAGATACCATCTAGACATACTGGGCATCAGCGAAATGCGATGGCCAGAAGCAGGTAAAAGATCGGCGGAAAACGGTAAGTTAATAATACATTCAGGCAGAAATGATGGTAAAATCCGGGATGGGGTAGGCATTATTATGTCAAATGTAGCTGCAAAGAGCCTTGTAGAATGGGAACCGGTGAACAATCGTATAATAAGAGCACGATACAACCTACGACACGGAAGAATGACAATAATACAGTGTTATGCACCCACGAATGATGCAGATGATGATGTGAAAGACGACCTCTGTCACCAACTACAACAAATCATCAACAAAGTTCCTAAACACGACATCCTTCATAATGAAAAAATGCTGCACAGGTAACACAGGTATTGACTGGGTACATGGGACCCAACTAGAAGACCTTGATTTTGCTGATAACATAACTCTTATCAGTAATAATGTGAATTCCATGCAAGAAAAAACAGATAGCCTGTCTTCACTGGATAGCAAAATAGGATTTGAAATTAACAAGGACAAAACAAAAATAATGAAAATTCCTCTGAACCAAAATGGAAAAATACATGTAGAAGGGACAGATATTGAAGAAGTCAATCAATTTGCATACCTTGGCAGCTACATAGACCAGGATGGTGTCACTGAAAGGAAGTTAGGATCAGAATTGCAAAAGCAGCATCAAGCTTCAAGAATCTTGAGAACATATGGAATTCAAAAGTTATAAGCATAAAGACCAAGTTAAGATTATTCAATTCAAATGTAATATCCACCCTCATTTATGCATGCGAAGGCTGGAAACCAACTAAAGAAATAAAAAAAGTAGACTTTTTTAAAACAAATGCCTAAGGAAAATACTCGGCATCAAGTGGAACGAATTCAAGAACAATGCAGAGATAAGACAGATGATTGAACAACAACCAGTCTCATGGGTGATCAAGAAAAGAAGATGGACATATGTTGGTCACTTGATGAGAAGAAATGATCAGAGAATCCCAAAACAAGCTATCAAGTGGAACACAACAGACCGAAGAAAAAGAGGCAGACCGCGTGAAACTGTGAAGAGGACAATATTAAGAGAGGCCAAATTAACAGGCATAAAATCCTTTGACGAGGTTGAAAGACTCGCCGAAGACAGGAAAAATTGGCGAACTACTTTGCGAGCCCTATGTGACGTTTAACTGCACGGGAAGGATATAAGATAAGATTATTAAAGTAGGAGGAATGGAATGTGCAACAGTATATCATGCACTATGTAAAAAGATATAGCATTCAGGTATTTGCCCAAAAGAATGGAAAAGAACTGTATTCATACCACTGCCAAAAAAAGGGTAACCTGAAATGATGCACAAACTACAGAACTGTTGCTCTGAATAGTCATGCCAGTAAAATTCTGTTAAAAATCATAATGGATAGACTTCATAATAAAATAGACGAATAAGTCAATATGATCTAAGCTGGTTTCAGACAAGAAAGAGGATCAAGAGATCATATATCCAGTATAAGATTAATAATAGAAAAATGCAGAGAGTTTAATGTGAATCTATATTTAGTCTTTATAGATTACTCAAAGGCATTTGATTGTGTACAAGACCAGAAACTTTGGGAAATAATGGACAAAATGGGATTTCCAACATATTTGATACAATTAACATCACTGTTGTATCTAGACCAACAAGCAGCTGTAAGAATAAATGGTGAAACAACAACTTGGTTTGACATAAACAAGGGGTCCGTCAGGGGTACATATTGTCGCCTTACTTATTTAACTTGTATACTGAAAATATAATGAGGAATGTTAGAGAAGATGTAGACAAAGAATATTATGATGCCATAACAATTTGAGGTTATGAAATACCACAGATTAGATATGATACAGTATTACTGTCCACAACACAAAAAGGAATGGAAAAACTAATTATGTCAGTCCGTGGGAACAGCGAAGAGCAAAACCTCTATGTTAATGCAAAGAAAACTAAATTGATGACAACTGACAAAACAAACAAGGCAGCTGAAAAAGTATCAATGAGGAAAAAAACTGAAAGAAGTGGAGAGTTTTGAATATCTTGGATCACTACTAACTAATAATGGAGATACAATGAGAGAAATTAAAAGGATGACATCTATCGCTGTTCAGAAAGTAAAACAACTAAAGAACCTGTGGAGAGGAACAGACAGAATCACAAAAATAAGATTTTTAACTCTCCGTGCATGGGGGTCATGTAACACCAAAAGTCGATTCTGACTTTCGCGCCTTTGGTTCTTATATTCCCACATGTTCTGTTTCGTATAACTTTAATTCTCATTTTGGCTCGCACGTTAACTGCTTATATCCCTTTACAAAATGGCGGAAGAGTGCTTAGTTACGACCGATTCGAGCGAGGAAAAACAAAGAGAAACATGGAGAAATTTCAATTTTTGGTGATTGTAGATAGGGGTATGGGCATGGCCTGTGACCAGACCACTGTTCTTGAATGTATACCAAGTAGATCTAGAATATTATACGACTGGAGAAGTAGTTAGAAGGTTATTTTAGACATTATTTTAGCGAGAATGCAACATATCAAAACAAGACAACTTCGACAGGTAGTTCTAGGCATCTCAGATGGTAAGTACTCTAGATCTAGACCTACCCAATGGTAAGTAAGACACAATTATTGTCTAAAACATGACATTACTTCTTGTTTTCCTAAAAAAAACTCTGCATTTATGAAATCATTACTAGGTGCCGTGCCGACTGGTGTTGGCTATTATGCGTCTCCGGAGTACCCGATCCTTCATGCAGGCCATCAGCTCAGTTGGTCATCTCCTCTCACATCATCCCGTCAGACTGTCCAGTATCATTTCTCTTGGTCTTCCTCTTGATCTTCTTCCCTCTATTTTTCCTGTTCTTATAATATTTTCAATGCCCCTTCTTCTCATTGCATGTTCTATGAAAGTACATTGTCTCTCTCTCTCTCTCTCTCTCTCTCTCTCTCTCTCTCTTTTTTTTTGGACAAGATCTTCACACATTTAGTTAAATTTTGAAACATAATAGGTTCACGGAAATACTGTTTTTCATTCAATTTTGTAACTATAGCCCTATACATATCAAGACCCACGCTTTTAACTTGGCAAAAACTGAACCTCCGCGTTGTATCCCTCTGGTATCTTTATATTACACAGTCTACAGCACAATGAGGTGCGCTCGAGCATAACATAGCTAAACAATGAGACGTTCTGTATCACAATAATGTACAGGAAATTAAGCACAACGATAACAAGACATTGCCTGGCCATGCCCTGATAGGAAATGATGCAAGAAAAATGATCAATCCACACTAACCCCGGAACCACTACCAAGTCATGTGGACGATTACATTTCTGCCAAGGTCGTGCATCCTTCGACTCAAGCGTAGGTCGTCTACACGTGCCTTCATTTGATGTTAAAGTTGTGGATGCCTAGTTTAAATGTAGGTTTTATGTAATTGTTCTCTAGAGTAGCCGGCACAGATGAAACAACACTGTTATCACTGATCAAACTTATCAGACAAAGATGATGTCAAATATTCAACACGTGGCATGAGAAATATAATTCTACATATAGATCTTGTCTGAGGTAATTTGTGAGTACTTTCAAAGAAACAAATAATTTTTTAAACGTTTACCCTTTATTACGCAACATTTATCATAATACTACTCTTGCGGTTGAGAAGAACTATAATAATTATTGTCTGTAATTTCCTTTCTTTCTTATTTGTTCTATATCATTCATGTGAATTTGTATTTTCTCTTCCTTCCCTGTTTGTTTGCCCTGTATGTTTCTGTATGATTAAGGTATAAACCAAAAACGTTACAACTGTGCGCTCGTTTAGTAATAAAGCTGTCCCTGCTTTTGATTTCAATAATCGTAACATTGTGTACCTAGTGTCTGACTTCTTCCCATAGTAACCTTTGTACGGCCATATCGACATATGGCCACATGGCCGGGCCCAAATACTGCCATGTCCCGGTTCATGACCATGCATGCAAACTAGACATTTGACTCTACTCACACACGTGTGTGATATTTACGTCCGATCAAAAAGTGAGAGTGAATGATTTTAAAACTTTGAAATAAAAAAAAACAGCTTGATTCATTAACGAAGCACACAGCTGTGGCGTTTTGACTCACGCTTGGCCGTTCTTAAGCTTGTAAATATGTGCGTGTGTTCTGTTTTACTGTTTTGTCACCTACATCGACTCAAAATGTCTCACACAGACGAGTGTCCATGTGACAATGGAGTCCAGACCTCAAAACATATCCTTCAAGAGTGCCCAAACATGCTGACCTGAGGCGTCAGACATGGCCAGAGGACACGAGCTTGGAGCAAAAGTTTAGGGGCTCCTATCAGGATCTGGAGAGGATTATTGGGTTTGCCATGTCGACAGGGATCAGGATCTGGAGAGGACTGCGAGCTTGAGCTTGGGGCAAAAGTTTTGGGGCTCCTATCAGGATCTAGAGAGGACTGCGGACTTTGCCATGTCAATAGGGATCACGATCTGGAGAGGACTGCTGGCTTTGTCATGTCGACAGGGATCAGGATCTGGAGAGGACTGCGAGCTTTGCCATATCAACAAGGATCAGGATCTACAACAACCTCGAACGCAGAAGAAGAATAAGACATGCTTTATTCAAACAAAAATATACAAAGCGAGGAAGTTGCAAACATGAAAGTCTAAATCTTTTGGGCGCAGCTTCATATAAGTCAACATATAATTTACTCACTTATTTATAAAATTTTCTGTTGTGTTTTATACCATACATGTAAATGTAGTGTTTCTCTTCTTTTTTACTACTTCTTCGTTCTGTATGTTTTTGTACGAAGAAAGTCTAAGTGGAAACATTGCTTTTGTTTTTCTCAAATGAATGATTCTGTTACTACCTATATTTTTTAAAGTCTAATTATTTGTTATCACAGGGGGATTTGTTTTTGTTTAGGGTTTTTTAAGGTGGTTTTGTGTATATTTATATTGTGGTTTTATATATTTGTACTTAAAACTTTTTCATTTAGAAAATTGTGCATTACCTTATTATTATTATTATTAGCAACAAGCTTCAGCTGACCGTGTCCTGATATTATAACCATGCTTTTTTTAAAATTAAGTTTACATAAGAACCGTAAAAACAAGGGAAGGGGTAGGATATTGGGGGTGGGGGTGGAGATCCATAGAATACGAAAAAAAAAAAAAAAAAAAAGAAGAAGAAAATGTCTGCAGTCAACGTGAAAGATTAAATAATCTGACCTTCAGACGTTTGATGTCCAGTTTGTTTTGCCAGTAATTGGTCACTTGATTTTCCTCATCTACCATTGTCTTCTTCGCCTCACGGACTGCGTTAAAAAGTGAGTGGAAAGAAAGATCCTGAGGGTTTGGAGAAGAGAAATTTTAGATTGCCGAACTACTCTTATTATAGTCTGAAAACAGTAAAGAGAAATTACTACTCTTATTATAGTCTGAAAACAGTACAGAGAAATTACTACTCTTATTATAGTCTGAAAACAGTACAGAGAAATTACTACTCTTATTATAGTATGAAAACAGTACAGAGAAATTACTACTCTTATTATAGTCTGAAAACTATACAGAGAAACTACTACTATTATTATTGGGAGTTAAACAAGGATGTGTTCTATCTCCTGACTTCTTCTCCTTGTACAGTTAAAACATGATGAGAAATATAGAGAGGTTGCCAGGAATTCAGTTGCCAGGTACAACCTTAGCTTAAGATATACAGACGACACAGTTCTGATTGCTAAAAGTCAAGGAGAGCTACAGGCTCTTCTGGACATCGTGGTTCGTGAAAGTAAAAATAAAGGTCTCAGCCTGAACAAAAAGAAGACTGAAGTTAGGTCATTTCAAAGAAAAGAATACCACCAAAATGTAGCGTTAACATCGATGGCACAAATCTGAAACAAGTTGATAAATTCAAGTACTTAGGAACAATTATAACAATGGATGAGAAATGTCACAATGAAATAAAAAGCAGACGTGCTCAGGCCAAGTCAGCATTCCAGGAAATGAGAAACATCTTGTGCAACAGATCTATATCAATGGAAACAAGATTCTGAGTACTTAAATGTTACATCGAGCCAATTTTGTTTTATGGATGTGAAGCATGGTCCATGAAAAAGAGAGTGCAGTGAGAAATGGAGGCTATGGAAATGTGGTTTATAAGAAGGATGTTGAAGGTACCATGGACAGCTAAGAAAACCAACGAAGAAGTCTTACGAGAGGCTGGAACTAAAAAGCAAATTATAGCAAAGATCAGGGGCAGACAAGTGCGATTTGAAGGACATTTTCTGAGAATAGGAACACATTGTGGCAAGTGGAAAAATTGAGGGAAGAAGAGACAGAGGAAGAAATAAAGAGAAATTACTGGATGGGCTGTCAGTGTGGCTAGGAAAAAAGTCACCGGCGGATCTCATTATCAGCCACGCGGCACGGCACTTGATTGATTGATTGACTACTCTTATAGTCTGAAGACAATACAGAGAAACTACTACTCTTATCATAGTTTGAAAACAATACAAAGATACTACTACTCTTATTATAGTCTGAAAACAGTACAGAGAAACTACTACTCTTATTATAGTCTGAAAACAATACAGAGAAACTACTACTCTTATTATAGTCTGAAAACAATACAGAGAAACTACTACTCTTATTATAGTTTGAAAACATTACAGAGATATTACTACTTTTATTATCATTTGAGAGTGTCTGAGTGGCGAAGTGGTTAGTACACTGGTCTCTCACTGTGAAGGTGAAGGGTTCAAATCCGGTCGGAGGCGCCCCAGTCACCCAGTTGTAGAAATGGGTACCCAACTTCTTCTTGAGTTGGGGAAGGAAAGGCGGCCAGGCGTGATACTGACCATATCACCCTCTAGTGTGCTGACAAGGAAAATATGGCCACTAACATCATATCCCTATGTGCCTCTAAGGCGTGGCAGGATTACCTTTACCTTTTATCATCTGAAAACATTACAGATAAATTACTCTTATCATTTAAAAACAATCCAGAGGAACTACTACTCTTATTGTAGTCTGAAAATAATACAGACAGACTACTTTCTTACACTCTCAAGAAAATGACTGTTGTTTCGGCAGAATACAGAGAAGCCACTCTTTTTACTTGAGTCTACTTTTGTTAGTTTCAATCAAGTTTAGAGAAGCTAGTTTTGTTAGTTTCAATAAAGTTTAGAGAAGCTAGTTTGTTACAGTTTCAATACAGTTTAAAGAAACTAGTTTTGTTAGTTTCAATAAAGTTTAGAGAAGCTAGTTTGTTACAGTTTCAATAAAGTTTAGAGAAGCTAGTTTGTTACAGTTTCAATAAAGTTTAGAGAAGCTAGTTTGTTACAGTTTCAATAAAGTTTAGAGAAGCTAGTTTGTTACAGTTTCAATAAAGTTTAAAGAAACTAGTTTTGTTAGTTTCAATAAAGTTTAGAGAAGCTAGTTTGTTACAGTTTCAATAAAGTTTAGAGAAGCTAGTTTGTTACAGTTTCAATAAAGTTTAGAGAAGCTAGTTTGTTACAGTTTCAATAAAGTTTAGAGAAGCTAGTTTGTTACAGTTTCAATAAAGTTTAAAGAAACTAGTTTTGTTAGTTTCAATCAAGTTTAGAGAAGCTAGTTTGTTACAGTTTCAATAAAGTTTAGAGAAGCTAGTTTGTTACAGTTTCAATAAAGTTTAAAGAAACTAGTTTTGTTAGTTTCAATAAAGTTTAGAGAAGCTAGTTTGTTACAGTTTCAATAAAGTTTAGAGAAGCTAGTTTGTTACAGTTTCAATAAAGTTTAAAGAAACTAGTTTTGTTAGTTTCAATAAAGTTTAGAGAAGCTAGTTTGTTACAGTTTCAATAAAGTTTAAAGAAACTAGTTTTGTTAGTTTCAATAAAGTTTAGAGAAGCTAGTTTGTTACAGTTTCAATAAAGTTTAGAGAAGCTAGTTTGTTACAGTTTCAATAAAGTTTAAAGAAACTAGTTTTGTTAGTTTCAATAAAGTTTAGAGAAGCTAGTTTGTTACAGTTTCAATAAAGTTTAAAGAAACTAGTTTTGTTAGTTTCAATAAAGTTTAGAGAAACTAGTTTTGTTGCATCCCAAAAGAAATTTGTAAAGTTTACTTGCTGCAATATCAACAAAATTTTAGAGGAGCTAAACTTCTGATAGCATGTGGTTGTGAGTTTAAGAAACAGAGATAAAAAAGCCTAAAAGAGAAAATTCAGATAGAAGAAAGAGACTAAAGGGGAAAAACTGAAGGAAAAACTGATTATGTTTGATGACAGAAAATCTAATAGATGAAATAAACAATTTCTTGGACTTTCGCAAGTTTATATTTGTGCAAACATATGCAAAGAATAGGATGCTGAAGACAAATCCAGAAAATGTGACAAAACATTATAAAACAATAATAATAATTATACAGCCTTCTCCAGAAATAAAAATATTCACACGATTCCCCCCCCCCCCCCCATCTTAAACAGTTCTCTAATGTCATTACAACTTCCAGAACTGAACTAAAGTAAATATTATCAACACCAGTTGTTGACCCTATGTGTCACTAACATATATTGACATTATGTGTCATTAACACTTGTTGATCCTATGTGTCACTAACATATATTGACATTATGTGTCATTAACACTTGTTGATCCTATGTATCACTAATATTTCTTGATCCTATGTGTCACTAACATATATTGACATTATGTGTCATTAACACTTGTTGATCCTATGTTTCATTAACCACTCTTTGACAATATTTTCATTAACAGTTATTGAATCCATATGTCATTAACCACTTGTTGACCCTATGTGTCACTAACCACTTACTGGCAGTATGTATCACTAACCACTTATTGGCAGTATGTGTCACTAAGACTTGTTGACCCTATGTGTCACTAACCACTTACTGGCAGTATGTATCACTAACCACTTATTGGCAGTATGTGTCACTAAGACTTGTTGACCCTATGTGTCACTAACCACTTACTGGCAGTATGTATCACTAACCACTTATTGGCAGTATGTGTCACTAAGACTTGTTGACCCTATGTGTCACTAACCACTTATTACTGTGTGTATGTGTGTCTGTTAAATCAATTCCTGACACACACTGCCGGACAAGCCACACCTTACAATTTACAGCTAAGTACTCTATTTAATTTTTAAAATCTTTTTTTTAATAGTATTCATGTGAATGTATACTTTATCTCCTCTCTCTATTTCTTTGTCCTGTATGTTTTTGTATGATTAAGGCTCACGCCGAAACGTCATAACTTTGTAATCGTTAAATGATAAAGCTATTCCTACATTTTTCCTAGTTTATACATTCTGCTATCACAGCTTTACTGCAGTGCTTCGTGTATAGTTATGTATTTATACACTAATTACTGTCTGTCTGTCTCTGTGTCTGTCTGTCTGTCGATTTTTATTACACATTTTACGTTTACCTTATAGAATGGTCAAACTCGTTCATGCATTTCCTGCACCAGTAGATTTGAGGACAAATGTCATTTCCTCACTTCCTTACACAAAAAAAACTTAATTACAACATTCTTATACACAAAACTTCAGACAACTTTCTTATATGCACAAAACTTCAGACAACTTTCTTATACACACAAAACACTTTTCTTATACACACAGAACTTCATACAACTTTATTATACACACAAAATTTCAGACAACTTTATTATATACACAAAACTTCAGACACCTGTATTAGGTACACAAAAGATCAGACAACTTTCTTTCTATCACACAAAACTTCAGACAACTTTCTTATACACACAAGACTTTAGACAACGTTATTATACACACAAAACGTCAGACACCTTTCTAATACACACAAAGCTTCACACGATTTTATTATAGACACAAAACTTCAGACAACTTTATTATACACAGAAACATTTAGAGAACTTTCGTATGTATACAAAACTTCAGAAAACTTTATTATACACATAAAACATGAGACAACTTGCTTATACACTCAAAACTTCAGACAACTTTCTTATACACAAAACTTTAGACTTTAAAATACACAGAAAACTTCAGACAAATTTCTTATGTACACGAAACTTTAGACACCTTTCTTATACACACAAAACATTTTTCTTCTACTCACAACATTTCAGACAACTTTATTATACACACATAACTTCAGAAAACTCTATTATACACACAAAACTTTAGATAACTTTTCTGTTATTTGTCTAACAAAGACATTCTTCTACATCTAAAAAAGAGAAGACCCTCTCGCTGCATATCTGAACATCATGATTACAACAACATTATGGTCTGTTACCAGAAAAAGATCAGAGTTTGTTGTCTGTCAAGACTGGAAAAAAGTCTTAAAATTTCAATGAAAATTGATACCTGAACGAGTTCTGCAACAGTTCTGTCCACAATTTGCTGCGCGTATATGCGGTCTTTCTCCATTTTCATATGAACTGTGTGAGTCACTGCTTCAGTATCTTTCACGTGCTGTGAATACTGCTCACAAAATGTCAAGAAATAAATATTTTATGTTTAAATGAAAAATTTTAGTTAACCACTCCAAAGTGAAATTCACAGAAATCATTACTCACCATTTAATTTGGAAAAAAAGCAAAGAATTTCATGTTTTGTATGGAAGAAGACGTTCAATAGTTGAAAGCGGTCAGAAATGTTCAGAAAATGTTACTGTTGTGACCCAAACTGCAAAGTTATGAGTTATAAATGTTGAATTTGGTGCACTGCTTATAACTGACGACTCGGGGTGCACTGCTTATAACTGATGACTCGGGGTACACAGATTATAACTGATGGCTCGGGGTACACTGATTATAACTGATGGCTCGGGGTACACTGCTTACATCTGATGACTCGGGGTGCACTGATTATAATGGCTGACTTGGAATTCAGTGAACTGATTATAACTGTTGACTAAAAATTATGGATTATTTTTTTAATAAGACTGCTCGGATTAAATCATCAGATGCCGTGCCGACTGACGTTGGCTATTATGCTTCTCCAGAGTACACGATCCTTCATACAGGCCATCAGCTCAATTGGTGATCTCCTCTCACACCATCCCGTCAGACTGTCCAGTATCATTTCTCTTGATCTTCCTCTTGATCTTCTTTCTTCTATTTTTCCTGTTGTTATAATATTTTCAATGCCCCCTCTTCTCATTGTATGTCCTATGAAAGTACATTGTCTCTCTCTTATCTTTTTTGACAAGGTTTTTTTTCTCTCTCCAGCTCTTCTCATACATTCTTCATTAGTTATTTTTGCTGTCCATGGGATTCACAACATTCTTCTAATAAACCACATTTCTGCTGCTTCCAATGATTTTTGTGCAGACTTGCCTATTGTCCATGATTCACTTCCATATAACATGATAGGTTCAATACAGCATTTTAGAAACTCGTTTTCTAAAATTCATTGATAAAGATGTGTTAGCTAACATGTTTCTCATTCTCTGAAATGCAGTCTTTGCTTGGCCTATTCTGTTCATAATTTCTGTTCTGCATTTCCCATCTGAAGTTATTACTGCTCCAAGGTATTTGTGAATTTCTGCACCTGCTTTAGAATAGTTCCGTTTAATTTTACACTGTATGCTGTTTCTTAGATATAACCATAGTCTCTGTCTTTTTTGATGTTCAAAGTAAGGCCTTTCTGTTCACTTTCTTTGGTGACTTTATCCAAGAGATTTTGCAGGTCTTGTTGGTTCTCAGCTATCAGTACTGTGTCGTCATCATACCGAAGGTTGTTAATATTGTATCCTCCAATTGTTATGCCTGATTCTGTTATGATCGTTCTTAGAATATTCTCACTGTACAGAGAAAAAAGGTCTGGAGATAGTACACATCCTTGTCGCACTCCTTGTTTTATAGGTTGATATTTTCCAGTTCTATTTTCAACTTGAATTGCTGCTTCTTGCTGCCAATATAGATGTTTTACAATCCTCAGGTCTTTGCCGTCTTCAAGCATTTTAATCATTTCATTATGTTTCACCTTGTCGAACGCCTTGGTGTAATCAATGAAGCATAAGTAGAGATCTTTCTGTACTTCTAAAGATCTTTCTGTTAGTGTTCGTAAAGCATAAATGGCATTGTGTTCCCTTTCCTTCAACAAATCCAAACTGTTCATCTGCTATTTCCATTTTTATCTTTTTCCTTATTCTTCTCATAATGATTCACAGAAATAGCTTCGTTATTTTGCATCTAGTTTCTTTGGTAGTGCTATAAACGTGGATTTAATCAGGTCACTGGGAATATAACCACTGTTGTAAATGTCATTCAGTAACTTGGTTATTATTTTTATTCCTGTCTCCTCTAGTGCCTCTATTTCTTCTATTGTTATATTATCAGTCCCAGTCGCTTTTCCTTTCTTCATGTGTTAGATGGCATCTATGATTTCATCTTCAAGTATTGGTGGTTCATCACAGTTTTCAGTATCTGGTGTTAATTCTGGTCTTTCTCCTCCATATAGCTCACCGATGTACTCTGTCCACCTGTCCACAATGTCTTCTTTTCTCATTAACATTTTACGTTCTTTTGATTTCAGGCATCCTGTGGTATATTTTGTTTTCCTGTCTGTGAGTTCACTAATTCATTTGTGCATGTTTTTGCTGTCTTTAATATGAGAGTCCTCTATCTGTCTGCACTGTTCATTTAACCACACTTCTTTTGCTTCTCTGCATTTGCGTCTTATTTCTTTATTTATCTTGCTATATTTTTCCTCGTTATTTTTACTCCTCCTCCTCTTGTCCATCAGTACTAAGATGTCGTCTGTCATCCATTTATTTTTAGAGGCTTCTTTTTTTTAGGTGGTATTATCTCCTTAACAGTTTGGTGGATAGAATCTCTTAACATTGCCCATTGTTCATCTATACTATTTATCTTTGCTATTGCATTGTATCTATTTGTTATAATAACTTTGTATTGTTCTCGCAATTCTTTGTCATTTTTAAGGAGTTCTGTATTAAGTTTGATGTTTCTCACTTTTCTGCATGCTCTCTTTAGCTTTATTCTAATTTTTCCACAGAGTGGGTCATGGTCACTATTGCAGTCAGCTCATGGCATGGTTTTTGTTGTCAGTAATGCATTGCGGAATCGTTTATTGATTAATATGTAGTCTATATGGTTAAAAGTCTTTTTTGTCTGGGCTGCACTACGTTGCCAGTCTTCGAGGATGTTGTTTAAACCAGGTGTTTCCTACAACCATGCTGTGTATTCTTGCCCATTCAATTAATTTACAACCTCTGTCATTCCTCCTCCCCCCCCCCCCACCCCCAGTCCATAGTCACCAACGATGTCTGAAGTTCTTCCTTTACTAACTTTGGCATTAAAATATCCTATTAATAACTTCATGTGACTTTGTGTGTTTCATGGCTGTCTCTATGTCATTATAAAATAGCTGTACATCTTCTTCAGAACTTTCAGCTGTTCGTGCGTGCACTTGTATAATATTTAGGTTTATTGGTCGTCCTTTCAGTTGGGCTAGCAGGACTCGGTCCGAGATGTTCAGATATCCTACAGTTGTCCTTGCTGTTTGTTCGTCAAATAGTATTCCTACTCCTCGTTCATGTTTATCACTTCCTGAATATATAATTATATATTTATCAGAGTTTATCTTCCCTGCACCTGTCCATCTAACTTCATTCATTCCTAATATGTTGATCTTCATTCTTTCCATTTCTCTCTTTACATTTTCTAATTTTCTAGCCTGGAATAAAGTTCTAACATTCCATGTTGCTATTTTGAACGTGTTAGTTTTGCCACCAGTAGCTTGATGACGATCTGGTCTCACCTGTGGCGGAATTATAACAAAAGATCAAAAAGTGAACATTATTGTTTTCCACGTCTATCAAGTAACAATGGCATGACCTAGACATAATTTACACACTGTGAAGTCAATCATGCCATTAATTAGGACTGAGTCTCAGACAGATAATGCGACACTAGCGAGGTTTCGCTATTAAAGTAATTATCACGACGAATAGAAAGACGGTATAGTGATATCTATTATAAACCAATGTAATTATTACATGTTCAGGTTCTAAACTACATGCATTCATTACATCAGCAACGTCTACACATGAAAGATGTGTCTGTGGAGAAAGGTTAGATGTATAAAGTCACTTACGGCCCTATTCATTCTGCTCCTGTAAAAATATGTCGTCCGTGTAAGTTGCTCAATATGTCTTGGCAAGATGGTATCATAGCGCTGTTTCAGCAACCATTGCTCTTGCTGACAACCCAACCGACGGTTTGTGGACAAAATAAAATCTATACTTCAGTAATATCACACTTATTAGCATTGGACGTACATTCCAAAGAGTTTTTCACATACACACGCATGCACACGCACGCATGCACGCACACACACACAAGATTTCTAGAAGTTAGAATATTGCTTTCTGCCACTGTAAACATTTCACTCTCATTTCAACTATTGACAGACAAAAACACTTACATAAGATTTATTGAAGGCGATGTTTTGTTACAGATACACAAACTCAGGGTGTGAAAATGTGTGGGAAGCAAGGTGGAGTTAGTATCGAGAAAGAGGAGAGTGGAGTTAATATCGAGAAAAGGGAGGGTGGAGTTAATATCGAGAAAGAGGAGGGTGGAGTTAGTATCGAGAAAGAGGAGGGTGGAGTTAGTATCGAGAAAGAGGAGGGTGGAGTTAGTATCGAGAAAGAGGAGAGTGGAGTTAATATCGAGAAAGAGGAGAGTGGAGTTAATATCGAGAAAGAGGAGGGTGGAGTTAGTATCGAGAAAGAGGAAGAGTGGAGTTAGTATCGAGAAAAGGGAGGGTGGAGTTAGTATCGAGAAAGAGGAGAGTGGAGTTAATATCGAGAAAGAGGAGGGTGGAGTTAATATCGAAAAAGAGAAGAGTGGAGTTAGTATCGATAAAGAGGGGAGTGGAGTTAGTATAAAGAAAGATGAGGTGTCTCCAGGCGAAGATAGACTTTGAGGGAGCAGTAAAAATTGTCTTGAACGCCCGGGAGAATATACCAAGGTGGAATAAAAAGGCCAATATAGATGATGAAACTGCGCAGAAAGTAGCGAAGACAGTAGATTAGGTAGGAGACAAGATATGTGATAAACAAGGAATGAGGTGGAAATTCGATGTTTTCCAGGTATACATCTAAAACACCGCAGGCTATCAGAGGTTTGGCCTAGGCAAGTTTAAACATAGGTGTAAGTAATATTTGACCTGGCAGCAACGCTGTGAATATTTCTCGTAAAAGCAAACACAATGCGAAGTAGTAACGATCACGTGCTGATGTTATGACTAAACTTTTTCTGATTTAGACAGACATAGATCATTCTATCTTTCTAACGGTTGTGGTATTCAGAACTCAGACATTATCAATATTAACAACGAAATCAACGAGGATAGGACAAGGGGAAGTACAGACGATCACGTGCTAGAACGAACTGATATGATTTAGGTAAAGGAGTGGTATACAGAGAGCATTAATTAGACATTCGCAAAGAGCGACAACATCACCGACAGAGGGACAATGTATTCGACCAAGAACAAGAAACAGTTAAGTTATATATTAGTTAGATTGTTGTTGTAATTACAGTGTATATTTGTTTTTATTTATACTGCTTTGTTAGTATATTTTTCACGAGAAATTGTTGATTATTTCACTGATTATTTCATAGAGTAAGAATAATACAGAGATTTTTCAGAGAGAATGTTAGATAAAATGACACGACAGATTGCAGAAACACCTGAAATAGATATACTAAAATGGGAGATCAGATATCTAAGGAGATAAGTAGCTAGGTTAGGTAGAGAGTTGAGACAGGAAAGAAATATGAGAACACTTTGCAGTTTTTATCCTAGAACAGATTTTAGACAAACACCGAGCTCTTTTTATAGAAATGAGAGACATGGAAGAAGAAACAAATATCAAAACCAGGGACACTATACAGACATGAGTTATCAAACAGACAAACAGCCTACAACGACACAGGGTACGGAGAAAAATACCAGCACAATTCGTTTAAAAGAAATGACTGCAGTTATATGCCACACAACACCGAAAGGTTTGATAAGAGTATGAAGAAAGAAAGAAATTATGTAGTGAGTATGAAATCAGACACAGATAGACGAAATAATAAAGAGATGAAAAGAAATAAAACTAGGGTATAATTAGTCTAGGCTGGTAGCCAGACAGTTAAGGACAAAAGAGACAGGTCAACAAACACAGATAAAGTAACCAGAGACGCACACGCATCTATGTCAGACACAGAACTAGGCAGAACAGCTCTCACAGTAGTCGATGTAGGTGTTGAGGTGAGGCGGAACAGCTCTCACATTGGTCGATGTAAGTGTTGAAGTGAGGCGGAACAGCTCTCACAATGGTCGATGTAAGTGTTGAGGTGAGGCGGAACAGCTCTCACAATGGTCGATGTAAGTGTTGAAGTGAGGCGGAACAGCTCTCACAATGGTCGAAGTAAGTGTTGAAGTGAGGCGGAACAGCTCTCACAATGGTCGAAGTAAGTGTTGAGGTGAGGCGGTGAAGCAGAATCACGGCGCCACTAAAGCAGGATTCCCCTTACAAGGAGACTACTGGTTTGATTGATTCTTCTTGTGGAGTACAGTTTCAACTTATAAGTTTCTTCTTGTTGCTGGTGTTCTAACCATCACCTAATTTTCTGTATTATACACTAAGAAAATACAACAAGACACCCAGGCTTTCCACTCCACAAAATTAGTACGAATACAACAACTTAAACATAACTTGGCAGTCTTCCGACCAAAACAAACTGGTCAACAATGAGAATTTCCACAAAGCCGATTTGTTGTAGTTTATCATCAGACAACACACATTTATTACATAAATTCACAGCAACAAATGCCCGGCGTGAAATATCTACGCCACATGGGCAAGGAAAACCTTACAATGATTTATTCATACCAAAAACCATACTTACAGGCTTACCAAGGACTGCAGCCACACAGAAAAAACAAACTAAACTAATTCTGACAACAAGACTCGCTCTACCCCATTCTCGTTCGCCCAACACGTCCATCCAGTTCAACGATCACACAAAAACTGCCTAACGACCGGCTTTTTCACACGGACCTTTTTAACGACTTCTTTGCACACGTACTTTCCTAATGACGTAGTCTACGCAACACAATTATTAGCAATACACAAAAACTCTCTGAACAGAATGGCTATTCTGTTACAGAATATCTCCCCACCCCCTAAAGGTAGATATTTGGCCATCAAATATCTCCAACCAAACAAAAAAAATTGCGAACTTGCACAGAAAACTCTCACGAACTGTGAGCGATAACAATGAATTTAAAGCTGAATATGCAGCTACAAAAAAAATTTCATGCACCCACAATTTGTACAAATTAAGTACGTTAAACATTTGTGGTGCAAACATAAATATACATATATTTACAACATTTTTAATACTGAGTTCTGTGAACTACACCATCTATTTCTACTGCCATAGAAATAGGATAGAAGCAAAGGATGAACTCCTTTTTCGAAGAACACTACCCAACTAGTGTCTATTATGCTTTTCTTTATACCTAGCCAACGGAACACTTTCCGAACTCGAAGAAGAGTTAATTCCTGAAGGGGCCACCACGGATGTGGGCCCATCCATACCCGAAAGGGGAGTACTCTGCGTCCCCAATCGAGCCGTCGCCCTTTTATAGAGCTCCTGAAGGGGAACAGGGGCCTCTGAAGAGGATCCATCCCGTTCATTTCGAACATCCCTCAAAAGGTGTGAGAGGGGATCGCCAATCCCTCCTGTGTGTGTTTCACCATGACCGACATCAGATTCAACGTTGTCGGCATCGCTATCGCTGGAATCTGTTCCTTCCTCGATAGGTGGAAGAACAAATCGCGCCGAACGCAAACCATACAATTTATTCGAAGGAGGCTCCCTCCACTGAACCTCCACCTTGTGTATATCATTTGCATGAACCGAGTGGGTTCTCCCGTCAGCCTGGTTCTTGATCAGGAAGGTAACCGGAGACAAACGCTTCACCACCGTATAAAACGGGGCCCACCGCGCATCTAACTTAGAATGGCGTGCATGGATTCTATACGCTACACTGTCTCCCACTGAAATGTTTGGCATCTCCGCACGTTCATTATAGCTCGCTCTCTGTCTGGAGCGAGACTTATTTAACTGGCGAAATACTTGAAGGAACGTACGGTGCTGTTGCATCAACCTGATCTCCGTAGGGTCCTCCCCATAGTACTTAACATGGGGGCACAACAAATTATCCAGGGGCAACCAAGGGTGCCGGCCGTATAAAAAGAAGAAGGGAGACACCCCAGTACTTTCATTGACGTTCATACGAATGGCCCCCACTGCCATTGGTAAGAACACATCCCACATCTGTGGAATCTCGTGCACATGCTTGGACAAAGTCCTGATGTAACATGAAGTGCTTAGACTTCGGGGCGCTAGGTCCCGCTGCTTCAAGAGACGCCCTGATTTTGGCGATTTCAGGATCTCGTCCCTGCTCAGTCACCAGATCAAAGCGATCCATGTCAAGGAGGGGTTCCTCAGATTCCTTATCGGAGGGAATAAACCCTCTGTAGTAATCCAATGGATAGCGATTTGCATTTATCACCGCGATCTCTTTGGCATTTTCACAGAGCTCCTCATCTTCCGTAACGACCAGAGGTTCTGGATTATTTATCCGGGAAAGTAGGTCAGCCGAAAAATTTCGACAACCTTTGATGTATTGGAACTCCATATCCAAGCCGCAGAGATTCAACATCCATCGCTGCACCCTGGCATTCTGAATCTCCTGTTTGCTTATAAATGCGTCCACCAAGGGTCTATGGTCAGTCTTCACAGCGAAATGTCTATTCGCCAGAAAATATCTCAACTTCTGCGTGGCGTAATGGACAGCATACGCTTCTCTCTCGAAAGTAGACCACTTAGTCTGCGAGCGCGACAGCTTCTGCGAAAGAAAATATAAGGGCTCTTCAACTGAGAGTCCATCAGAAGAGGAAGCTGTCTGCACCAAACAGGCTCCAACCGCAACATTGGAAGCATCTGTATACAATGTAAGTGGCTTATGCAAGTCAGGATGCGAGAGAAGCGGTACTTTCGCAAGGCGATCCTTCAAAGACTCGAACGCCATTTGACAGACTGGAGACCATTTGAACCGATGACCCTTCTTGGTGAGGTCCACTATGGGAGCCACAATCTCCGAAAAGTGGGGAATGAAACGTCGATAGTAACTGCACGTCCCCAAAAAAGAGCGCACCTCCTTCACATTCAAAGGAGACGGCATGTCGGCAATGGCTCTGACCTTCTCAGGATCAGGAGATATGCCTGACTGGCTGATGACATACCCGAGATACTTTGTCTCAGAGGCCGCAAAGTGACATTTGGATGGTTTGAGCTTGACCTGGTGCTCACGCAATCGGTCGAATACCGCCTGAAGATCGCGAACATGGTCTTCGATCGTTCCATCAGTGAACACCAGTATATCGTCAATATAGGCTTGTGCAAACTTGCCTAAGCCCTGTAATACTGTGTCCATGAGTGCGACAAAGGTAGATGGTGCCCCTTTTAAACCAAAGCTCATGTAATTAAAACAGAAAGAACCAAGATGACAGCTAAAAGCTGACTTCTGCTGAGCGTCCTTGGACAAGGGAATACACCAAAAGCCACAACGAGCATCCAAAGTGCTGAAAAATTTGGCTTTGCCTATCGTGATCAGGATGTCCTCAATGCGTGGCAATGGATATGACAATGAACGGGTCACCGCATTGAGTGCACGGTAGTCGCAGCAGAAACGATGGGTACCATCTTTCTTAGTCACCAAGACAACTGGTGATGACCACTCTGAGATCGTGCGAGAAATTATTCCGTCACGCAACATATTCTCGACGGCCCTCTCTATCACCTCTCTACTCGCCAACGGAGTGCGGTAGGGTTTCCTGGAGATTGGCGGATGATCGCCTGTATCAATCTCCATCTGCACTGTCGAGGTATGCGATATCTCGGAATCAGTCAAGGCAAAGACATCCTTGTTCTGTGTCAACAACCTGGATATTATGTCCTTGTGCACTTCAGGGCACTGAACCTGTCGAACGATAGTCTCAGAACGACTGTCAGGTGTTGTCTCCTCAGTACCAGAAGCTTGCTGGATAGAGTCAACTGACTCCGTGAATGGTGTCAATTTTCCTAAAACACATCCACGTCTGAGCTCGATGTGTTTACTAGAATGATTAATTACTGTCAACACGGGATAGCGATTAGTGTGGAGCTCACATACTGAGTCTACCAACTCTATCTCCGGCTGGGACAGTAAGAATGGTGTCTCAAGACCCTGAACCATATAAGAATTGCCAGATGGAAAATATGGTTGGGCTTTCAGTTTAAGAGGAATAAGATTGACGGAACGTGGAGAAAGAAGAGAAGAACGCTGGACACGAAGAATAGAGGCAATGTGTGCATCTAACTCTAAAGGAATCTTCTTGTTATGTATGTTAAGTGTATTAGAATTGTAATCGATGACAGCACCAGAACGAGACAAAAAATCACGCCCCAGAATGGCGGAACGGTTCATGTTGCGAACCACATAAAAGCAATGAGAAACAGTGACACCAGCAATAGAAATAGGTAGGTAAACTCTGCCAAGTACTCTCATGGAAGCTGCAGTAACAGTCTGCAGAGTAATTCTAGCGGGCAAGAGCTTAGGAGCAGAACGTAAGGATCTGTATACAGAATCCTTGATAAGACAGACACTAGCTCCTGTGTCTAACAATGCTCGAATTCGAAAAGTATCAACAGAAACAAGGACAGAAGTAGGAGTCGGGGGATTCGCAGCCACCGAGCGTAGTGGTGTCGCATGCGAAAATGAGACAGAGTGTTTGGCAGATCTAGATGGTGTAAAGATACGGTCGGACACATGGGAGCTATTCATGCGCCGACTGTCAGTTTAAATGTACACGATCCTTCCTTTCACTCTGCTTACAAAATCGGGCTATGTGACCTCTCCTTCCACAGTTATAACAAGATCTAGTTTCTTGTGGTAGTGTACTCGCAGGTTTAGCCTTCCTGGTATTCGATCTCTGGTGGTCTATCCTACCCGCTTCGAAGTGTGAAGACGTCCGTCGAGAGTTCTCCTGATGAGAGACTAACTGTACTCTCTGCGAATCCACACAAGGAGACTCTCTGTGTGTCGTCACCTCACCGGACGGTCGAGAACCTGCAATGAAAGCTTGTCGGGAACTACAACTAAGATTCACCGACTTCATGAGGTCATTTTCTTGTAAGGCTAAGTCCACCGCCTGTGAAAACAGAACAGGTTTATCTCTTAATAATTTTGATTTCAATGCGCGAGAAAGTAGTGCATCTACAAACGACTGCACCATTTGCCTCTGCGCCAGCGGAGTTACCCATTCCGCCTCAGAGTAAGCAACTCTGGCTGCCTCACTGATGCGATCAGCCAGCGCTTGAATGGGCTCTCCAGGAGACTGTCGAGTAGAGGCTAGCGTATGCCAGGCCTCCTGAGGAGTCTGCAGCACCCCATATCGTGCTAATAAAACAGATACGAACTCCTCCCATGTCTCTTGAATCTGGAGTCGCTGTTTGACGAACTCTGCCAGGGAACCTGTGGTGCGTAAATACACCAAGTTCTTCTTACTGGGCACATCAGCATTCCGCATGTCCATAATCTTATTAATCTCATCCAGCCATGGTTTCAATTTTGCTGGGTCCCCGTCGAACTTTGCTACAGCTGACATGACGTGGGAAAACCTCAAGTCATTGCTGACTTGGGACAGGGTATCTTGTAATAACCCCAGCAAATCTGACGTGGATGGAGCTGAAGCCATTGTGCGTCTATCCGTAGTGCACTCTACTTATTGTTAGTATATACCACTGAAATCAATACAATGCCACCATATACAGTAATGTCAACAATTATTCAAAACAATGGCATATCAATTATTCATTATCATGCACTAATGCCATCCAACTATTAAACATAGAAAAGAAAATCAACTAAATACCATACCACGCACTAACTAACTACACTGAAGTCCTAAGTTAAATGAAAAGCCACAAGAAGTCTATGTACTGTTCCAAATATCACCACTAAAATCAATGTTCAATAAAGTCCCGCTAATAACACTGGAGAAGAATGTCCTACAATGTCTATTCCAAATATAAGTGAATCTACGATGTCTGAAATCCTACACCACACATAAAGAAGCACAAACAACGACTGTCCATGTATCAATGTCCACTCCTGTCTATCTGCCGAAATTGTGGAAAACCGTTAATTTTGTCAACATGTTACCTCCCCTGACCGGATGGAGCTGGTTGAGAAGTAAATGTCGCTTGGAACAAACCGCTCTGATTCCTCACCGGATAGTAGTTCAGGTTCAGTCTCACTGGACTTGATTGCAGGCACAGGTAAGCGTCAGTAGCTGCACTGCCTAGGACCCAGGACTAGATGTGACACAAACTTTCTTTTGGGTGGGCCGGACATCATCGCCGTTTTGAATAACTTCTACGATAACTGTCTCTGACACTAACAAAAATACTATTCCCTAACCAAAACTTGAAAACCACTGACGAAACATACTAGCAACACACAACTGTGGGCTAGAAAAAACGTGCATGAACTGTTAAACATGTAAACAAACACACTGGACGTGACAAGTGGCCTGATACGGCACCACTGAAACAGTATGAACGGCACCACTGAAACAAGATTCCCCTTACAAGGAGACTACTGGTTTGATTGATTCTTCTTGTGGAGTACAGTTTCAACTTATAAGTTTCTTCTTGTTGCTGGTGTTCTAACCATCACCTAATTTTCTGTATTATACACTAAGAAAATACAACAAGACACCCAGGCTTTCCACTCCACAAAATTAGTACGAATACAACAACTTAAACATAACTTGGCAGTCTTCCGACCAAAACAAACTGGTCAACAATGAGAATTTCCACAAAGCCGATTTGTTGTAGTTTATCATCAGACAACACACATTTATTACATAAATTCACAGCAACAAATGCCCGGCGTGAAATATCTACGCCACATGGGCAAGGAAAACCTTACAATGATTTATTCATACCAAAAACCATACTTACAGGCTTACCAAGGACTGCAGCCACACAGAAAAAACAAACTAAACTAATTCTGACAACAAGACTCGCTCTACCCCATTCTCGTTCGCCCAACACGTCCATCCAGTTCAACGATCACACAAAAACTGCCTAACGACCGGCTTTTTCACACGGACCTTTTTAACGACTTCTTTGCACACGTACTTTCCTAATGACGTAGTCTACGCAACACAATTATTAGCAATACACAAAAACTCTCTGAACAGAATGGCTATTCTGTTACAGCGGAACAGCTCTCACAATGGTCGAAGTAAGTGTTGAAGTGAGGCGGAACAGCTCTCACAATGGTCGAAGTAAGTGTTGGGGTGAGGCGGAACAGCTCTCACAATGGTCGATGTAAGCGTTGGGGTGAGGCGGAACAGCTCTCACAATGGTCGAAGTAAGTGTTGAGGTGAGGGAAGATGCCTTTGTAAGAAAGAGTGATGTAGCCACAAACACTGTACCCACTGAAACAGATGATATTAGCGTAGGAACAAACATGTTAGTGTTTAATGATGCTGCTACGCAGTCATATTATATGAACAAAGATGAAGAAACCAATACTGTAATCATAGTGACAAGAGATAGCTATACATGTATGGCAGATAAAAAGACTGAAACGAAAGAAGATAATGTAAAAGAACGCAACAATAGCCAGATAATAATAGACAGTACAGAAAGTACACAAGGCACAAAAGGTGCTGTTGCTGAAAGTAATGAATGAAGTAATGGTGTCACATAGTTTTAATGATGAAGTGGTGACACCCTCAGATGATGAAGAAATAACAGAATCTTTTTTTTAGCAGACATGGAAAAACAAATTTCTAACATAAAAACATGTCAACCACTAACTTGCAAGAAGGATCAGAACAAAAAGATTTTTAAAGATGAGAGACTCTATGAGAGCGGTTATAATAATACTACAGGAAACAGAGAAAACAGTTTTATGTCAGGCCAGAACAAAATAATTTTTAACGATGAGAGAAGGTATGAGAGGGAACATAGTAACCCCAAAGGAAACAGAGATAATAGTTACTGGGGAAGAGGAGCAAGAGGAAATAGAAGGCGATACTAGTGAGAGATCTCTAATGTTATTTTCAGGGTTCAGTTTGATGGGCCTACATGTATATAAATATACAAGTGTTAATTCTTTATCGATGATAATGTGACAATTTTTTTTTATGTTTACGAGATACGAGGCTAATATGGCACGCACTGATGGTGTAATTTTTTTGTATTACTACTATTGTATTGTCCTAAAACTGTGAATGTCAGTGTTATACCAAGTATTAGCTAGGTATAATTTTGTTGATGATGATGAATTACATGTTTCCAGTTTCTGAGATATTGAGACAGACTTTGGCATAAAATAGATACATTAGAGTGGCATACTTGGGTTTTGCTATATTGGTTAGTGTAACGGACAAGGTTGTATTGGGAGTAACAATATGGAGGACATACTCAGCACTAGCAAAGATTGGCATAGAGGAATGGAGACCCAAGAATTATCATGGATAATTAAGGACTTTGGAGGGATGGGGGGGGGGGGAGAGATACTGTCAGTTAGTGGAAGAAAATTCGTTGAGAGTATGATGAGAGTATTATGATTTTCAAGGAGCCAAGTAAATCATATTTTTCACACTGAGTATGTGTCAGAGAATATGTGTGATATATCCTATTGTTACCACTTAAGATGAGAATCGGGAGGTTAGCCAATGTAAATTCACCACAAGATCAATGAGGAGATTTGTTTTGAGGTTGGACTTAGAATATTATAACATTATTTTCTGTCATTTGAAAGAATATGTTTTTTTCTTCAGTGTGTATGAGAAGTCACTTCGATACAGAATATGTATCATCAAAAGAAGAAAAATGAATTCATGTTTTATGTGCAATTTTTTTAAACAAGATGTAAATATTATCTTACATGTTGTTTTTTTTCTATGATGATTATAAAGTATTGAGAGAAGTTAATTACCATGTATTTAGACAAAGCAGTCAATATATTACGGTTAACATTGTGGCTAAAAACAAGGGGAGGTGACTGCAAAGTGATTTATTTCTTGTGTGTAATGTTCAGATGGAAATATATGTGGGTAGTCTATTACTTACAAGGCACTTTGTTAGTTTTTTATATAGTCATAATGTTAACAATATGACTAAAACTAGGGGAGGTTTGTAGAATGGCCTTGTAAGTAATGATTATTGTTGTTATTATTATTAATGAATATGATTATGAAAATATACTGTAAAGAAAATAGTAACATCGAATAGCGACAGAGAAAAGTAGGCAGAAAAAAAAGAGAAAGGTATAAAACTTCCATAACACTAGAACAAGACGTGGACAAAGGTGAACAGTGGAAACAGTGAATAGAGAAAGACGAGACTCAGTGACGCTGACATATAGGTAGTACAAAAGTAGGACGCCAGAAAGTAGGATGGTCCAGTGATAACAAAGCGGTGATTGGACGTTGACACGTGTAAACAAGATAGAAAAGACGAATAGAAAAGGCAGACACAATGAAAAAGCAAGAACACAATAACATTTCCGATTTGAAAGAGCAAGATAATGACTTAGGTAAATAACAAGTATGTAGACGAGATTGACACGCATGACAGGCGTTAGGACGCTGTTGCGCACGGTTTTCAAATAAAGGAGTGACCAACTCGGCCAGATAATATGAGGCGTGGCCTATTGGACAATTGACTTACGACATATACGTCACGGATCACTTTGAATGACAGACAATCAGAACGCTCATGAGAACCAGTGGACATCTGAAGGGTAGAGCCAAAATACTTATTGGTTCAAAATACTTCAAGCTGGACTTGAAGATAAAAAGGCGAGCGGAGAGACAGGAGGGACGAAGTACGGAAATACAGAAAAGGAAGAAGTACAGAAGTCCTGGAGAGAGGAGACTAAGGAGGGGGCCCGAAGACGGAAGAACAGACAATCAGAGAGCCAAGAAGTACAGAAGTAGATGAGAGTAGACAGAGAAGGGAGCCCGAAGACGGAAGAACAGACAATTTGGGACCAAGAATGAAGCAGGAAGTACGGAAGTAGAGGAGAGAAGACAGATGGAACAAAGAAGGAGCCTGGAAGAACGGAAGTAGAGGAGAGAAGACAGAGGAGGGAACAAAGAAGGAACCAGGAAGAACGGAATTCGAAGAGAGAGAAGACAGAGAAGAGGCAAGTAGAGTTTGCTCGTTAGTACACTGCAGCAGAGGAAGACCGCCAGAATGAATCAGAAGACAGACGAGAGAATAGAGAGGACGAGACGATATAAAATCAGAAGTAGTGTTAGACGGAAGATGGTTTTCAAGTGATTCAAATGAAGAATTAACACTTTTGAGTACAGTGATTTTTGACGAGTTGTGTGTTGCAGATGTGATATAATATTGAGATAGGAAATGTTCTCGTATCCAGTGTAGAATATTGTGACATTGAGAAATGCTACATGTAGAATATGATAGAGTTTGATATTGTGAACAAATGATTACGTGTTTCAATCCAAGTGACGTAGTGGAGAATACATTTTGAATATTATTTGTCAGAATAAATTAATTCAGTGAACGTTTCATAAGATTTGATTTAGTGAAGTGGCAATGTTTGTGAAACCTAATCTAAACAACAGAAATCTGGATGTGTGTGAAGATAAAGTCGGTATTAATCAAGAACATCTTCTTCAATCAGAAGTATATGATTCACAACTTGTTAGTATTATAAAAGGAGCGCGGGAAACCAACGCGTGAAAATCAGCGCGGGAGAAAGGGAATCCCGCTATGGCCTTGGTACAGTTATGGTATAAATACCACGCAAGGTTGGGTTAGAAAAAAGACAGCCTTACTTGTCTGATGCAGATAGAGCCTTACGATGTGTCAATAAGAGAGTCTCGTTATACAGACTTTTCAGTAGTAGTAGTTTTTGGAAGAGGCCGTTTGAGTGAAGATGTAGATATAGGATAATATTTTGAGACCGTTGTAGGGGAGTCTTTTTTCGGTTGGAACGTTGTGAGTATATCTTTTTTTTTTGTGTGTGTACAAGTAATAATGTAAGGCTTTCTCCCATATGGCGTAGAGTTTTCTCACGCCTGGAATTGTCATTGTATACTCTCAGAGTATTATTCTTATCAGCCTGATGGGCTACGTTTCCATCCTCATAATTTCATCCTTCATTTTACTCATCAATAAACTTGTGTCATGTGAATATAAAAACTACCCCACTGACTGTTGAAACCCTCACTATTGACACGTTTTGTTATGATAGGAGACTGCCAAGTTCAGTTATGTTACTGTCATTTATGTGGAGTTGAATGTCCGGGTTGTGTTAGTTTCTCTCAGAATATTATAGAAACCAGTCAAATATAGAAACCAGTTACGTATAGAAACAGGTCAAGTTAAGAAGTTGTATCACTGAATCGTTCTAGTACAGTGGGTTGTTGCAGCAAATAATATTACTCAGTGGACTTCATTCTGGTTTAGTTGGTGCCATGTTGGCACTCAGGCCCACCAAAATACTGATTTAGTTTGGGCCATGACCAGCCCTCCCCCGTGTGGTACCCGGGATCTGCAAAGAATAGGACCACTGTACCCTACCATGCATGATCGTAAAAGGCGACTAAGGAGGGTTCAGCATAGGGCCAGCAACCCTATCTGGTAAAAAAACTATCAGACTGCTACAGAAACGGAAGCAAGGGAAAAAGCAAATGCAGGTGGAAGGAGAAATGCGTATCAGGAAACTGAGCTCATGAAGGTTGTGGATGAAAGCCAGCCACTGGAAGTCCCCAGCCTGACTGTAGACCTCCTGGAACCTAAACATAAGATGCAAATAGGCAGCTGGAATGTAAGAACACTAAACCAGACTGGAAAACTAGCACAAACCATCAAGGAAATGCACAGATACAAACTAGACATACTAGAAATACAAGAAGCAAGATGGACAGGACAAGGCAGAAGGAAATTAACAACACAGCACACAGAAGATACAATAATATGGTCAGGTAAAGAAGATCTTCATGAAGGAGGAGTAGCATTGATTATAACAAAAGAAGCATCAAGAGCATTGATGAAATGGACCCCAATAAATGAGAGATTATTATATGCACGGTTCAACTCAAGATTCACGAAGCTGTCTATTATAGTTTGTTATGCACCAACAGAAGCAGCTGAAGAGGAATTAAAAGATTTTTACAACAGCCTCCAAGCAACAGTAGAAACAATACCCAAGCATGATATGCTACTCATCTTGGGCGACTTCAATGCAAAAGTAGGTGAAGGAAATGAAGATAGAAGAAGAATCATGGGAAGAGAAGGAATTGGAGAAATAAATGAAAATGGAGAAAGACTGTGCAGTTTCTGTGAAGAAAACATAATGACCATCGGAGGGACAATTTTCCAACACAAAAACATCCATAAGGTGACTTGGAGGTCACCAGATAAAACCATAGAAAACCAAATCGATCACATACTAATAAACAACAAGTGGAAACGGTCACTACAAGATGTACGAGCAAGGAAAGGAGCAGATGTAGGAAGTGATCACAACCTTCTGGTAGCAAAAATAAAACTAAAATTAAGGAAAGCCAAAATCGGAGAACACAGAAGATACATTTTGATACAAGCAAACTGATAGACCAGCAAACAAGAAATGAATTCTCAGTAGTACTTAAGAACCGCTTCAGTGTCCTACAAGACGAAGCAGAAATGTCCATATTAGAGTTCAATAAAACACTACAGGAAACAGCAAAAGAGGTGCTGGGATATCGGAAAAGGAGAAAAGAGGAATGGATAAGCGAGACCACATGGGAAAAGATAGAGCAAAGAAAAGAAATCAAGAAAAAATTACTGAACACCAAATCACAACGGCTTAAAGAACGAGTTTTAAGTAATTATGCACAAAAAGACAAAGAAGTGAAGGAATCATGCCGTCAAGATAAACGTCAATATTATGACAATTTAGCAGAAACAGCAGAGAAAGCAGCATATACAAATGACATGAAAACCATATATAAAATCACAAAGCAGATGACAGGTAACTTCAACACAAGATGTGAAAGTGCAGTAAGAACACAAAATGGACAACTGGTCAGTGGAGAAAGAGAAAAAATTGAAAGATGGAGGGAACACTTTAACACCCTACTAAACAGAACACAAGCAGCACAAACAATAGACATACCTGAAGCAAAAACGGAACTAAACATCAATACAGGACCAATAACAATAAATGAAGTAAAGGAGGCGATAAAGAAGCTAAAATCAGACAGGGCACCAGGTGAAGATGAAGTGACTGCGGAGATGTTGAAAGCAGAAGAAACAGAAACACCAAAACAACTTTGCCGGATATTACAACAAATTTGGGATTTAGAAAAAGCCCCAGAGGAGTGGAAAACTGGTCTTATAGTAAAACTACCAAAGAAGGGTGACCTCAGAGATTGCGGGAACTGGAGAGGCATTACCCTACTGCCTCTCACCAGTAAAGTATTTTGCAGAATAATCATCAACAGAATTGTACCAACACTTGAGGAAAAACTTCGGAAAGAGCAGGCAGGATTTAGGAAAGGAAAATCATGCATAGACCACATATTTGTACTTAGACAAATATTAGAACAGGCAAATGAGTGGCATAGCACAACATATGCATTATTCATAGATTTTGAGAAAGCCTTTGACAGTGTCAACAGAGATGCACTGTGGAAAATCCTAAGATGGCATGGCCTCCCCCATAAAATAGTTAATGTAATCAAAGCCCTATACGAGGGTTTTCAGTGCAATGTTATCTGTGGAGAACATACCTCCAGCAGCTTTAGGGTACAAACAGGAGTGAAACAGGGATGTGTACTATCACCAACATTATTTATCTTGGCAGTAGACTGGTTAATGAAGGAGGCAACATCAGACACAAGCAGAGGATTACAATGGACCCTTGACACAGTGCTGGAGGACCTTGACTTTGCGGACGACATTTGTCTATTATCAAGCAGTCACAAAGATATGCAAGATAAAATAAACAAGCTAACTCAGAATGCAAACAACATAGGACTAAAGATCAACGTAGGAAAGACAAAGTTAATGAAGCAAAATGTGAACAACAGAAATGTACTCAGAGTAGATAACAAGTTAGTGGAGGAGGTCAACGAATTTGTATACCTTGGCAGCAGAGTAGTAGAAAATGGAGACAGCACAGAGGACATCAACAGCAGACTTACTAGAGCAAACCAGGCTTTTGCAATGCTGCAGAATATATGGAAATAAAAAAAAACTAAGCATAAATATGAAAATCAGGATATTTAAGAGTAATGTTCTAAGTGTACTACTCTATGGAAGCGAATGCTGGAAAATCACCAAAACCATAGAAAACAAGTTGAATTCTTTCCAGACTAAATGTTTACGAAGAATTAGAAAAATATTTTGGCCAAACACTATAAGAAATAACATCTTATTAGCAGAAATGCAGATGAAACCACTGATAACAGTTATTGAGGAAAGACGCTGGCGATGTTTGGGACATGTGTTCCGAATGACTGACAACTCACTACCAAAAATAGCACTAAGATGGACACCACAGGGGAGCAGAAGTAAGGGTAGACCAAAAGAGACATGGAGAAGAACAACAGAAAGGATGTTGAGCAATAGATGGCTCACCTGGGCAAGAGCAGAAAAAAAGGCGAAGGACAGGCATTTGTGGAAAACCCTTGCGGAAGCCCCATGTGCCCTGGGCACTTAAGGTTCAGAGAGAGAGAGAGAGATGACCAGCCCTTTCTTTCACGACTTGCAACAATTCGTGTTAAGCTATTGCTCGTGAATCGCTGGTTTTATTCAAGGTCTATACTATTATTTGTGAAGGCCCGGCAGATCTCCAAAATAGATTAGGAGTTGATTAGGACATCAGTTAGTTAGGGAGTCAAGACTGGATTTCGATTAGCTAGCTAGTGATCGAAATTCGGTTTGTACTTCCTTCAGCATTGGCTTCCCGACATCAACTACCGGAGAAGAAAATGAGTCTAGAGTAGGAAAGACAGTCAAGTTTTGGGGGCGTATAGTCAGGGGCATTGTCTAGTAGTTCAGGTCAAGGACGTACAGTATTCCCTGGCAGCTGTGACACCTTATCGCCCAACCATATCAGTGGCTTGTATCCAGTCCAGTGAGCCTGATCCTGAACCAGTATCCTGCAGGGAACCAGAGCAGCTTGATACATCATATTTCATCCGTACTACGCAGAAAGGAGCAGGTAACAATTTGTATCTTAACTGTGGCCCCTGAAACTTCAGCAAGAAGTCAAGCCTCATCCTACAGACTTGACATTATTAACCATAGCTCAGGTAGTGAATGTTGAAATTATTTGGTGTCATTCTCCCTGGAACAACTGAACAGTTTTGTTAGGTCAAGTCGCCAAATATACTAATTCTAGAAGGGATTATCAAGGATTTCATGGAACATTACTGTGTTTTAGACATTATGGACATTTATCCTATACTGCGGATGGATTCTTTCTGGATTTGGATACATTATTAATTAATTAACATGTTGGTTGTGATTTTGCATTAGCAACGATGATATTGATATTAGTGGCATTAGTACATGTGCCATTATTCTTAGTTTCTTTACTCTGATAAGTGGTAGAAAACTGAGGATTCTTAGTCAAAATTTTTCTGAAAGATTGACATTCACTGTTGCAGACTATTTAAATAAAAAGTACTGCAATCATTCTGGTCAGTATTAAGTGAAATTATTGATAGATTATTTTGGGTAGATTGTATAAACCTATATTGTTTTTTTTTTGCTTTGTCATAGATAATTGGCTATATGTCTGAGTTTTTCCAGAAGGAGTCCTCTATCTATGGAAGATGACATACTATGTCATGCAGTGGGTCTGAAGTCAACCATATGCTTTTGAAGTACTATATCTGGGATGTCCCTGTGAGATTGCCCTGCACATGGGGATCTCTTCATCATATTATTTAGATTATATTGTTCTTTTTGCAGCTTATTGACTACATGATAAATGCATTAGCAAGTTGGTTTTCTATCATCTTATGACATTGAGTAGATTTTTTTTTGGGGGGGGGGGGGTAATTAAGATATGTAAAATTTGTGTAGAACTTACCTTGAGATGGACTGGGGAACTTTATCTGCACTGGGATGTTTGCAGCATATAAATTAAATATGAATGTTTCTATTTTTCAGCTTGCTTAGTGCTCAATGGTTTTATTTGTAGTAGTTAATGTTTGATGACAAGTCACATAGTACTTAGTGCTCAATGGTTTTATTACTAGTAGTTAATGTTTGATGACAAGTCATGTAGTACTTAGTGCTCAATGGTTTTATTAGTAGTAGTTAATGTTTGATGACAAGTCATGTAGTACTTGGTGCTCAATGGTTTTATTAGTAGTAGTTAATGTTTGATGACAAGTCATGTAGTACATGGTACTCAATGGTTTTATTAGTAGTAGTTAATGTTTGTTGACATGTAGTCTTGAAATATAGGTGGCATTACTGATTATGAATTATAGACACCAAATTGTTCTGGCATATACCATGTTTCAAATTGGTTATTACCTCTGGTCGAGTTCAAGCATGAGGACACATGCTTGAGTGCAGAGCTGACTAAGCTAATGTGTGTGCTCTGTATGGAGTTGAGTATTATCTCATACCCAGGCTAGGAGTTATATTATTATTTGCATTTAGTAGTTGTAGAAGGTTTTTTTTAGAGAGATTTGAGAGGCAAACCTCTACTTTTTGGGAGGGGTGAATATTATGATAGTATTTCTCTTATCCATGAGACATAAGCAGCGTGGGAAAAGCAGTGCGGGAGAAAGGGGATCTTGGAATCGTCTGGGTACAGTATGGTATAAATACCATGCAAGATACAGTTAGAAAAAGGAAAGCCTTACTTGTTTGATGCAGATAGAGCCTTATGATGTGTCTGTAAGAGAGTCTCGTTATACAGATTTTCAGTAGTACTAGTTTTTGGAAGAGGCCGTTTGAGTGAAGAAGTAGATATAAGATTAGTTTTTGAGATAGTTGTAGAGGAGTCTTTTTTCAGTTGGAATGTTGAGAGTATATCTCTTTTTTGTGTACAAGTAATAATGTAAGACTTTCTCCCATATGGCATAGAGTTGTTTCATGCTGGAAATTATCATTGTAAACTCCCAGTATATTCTTCTTACCAGCCTGATGGGCTACGTTTTCATCCTCATAATTTCATCCCTCATTTTACCCATCAATAAACTTGTGCTGTCTGAATATAAAAACTACACCACTGACTTTGTTAAAACCCTCACTGTTGACATGTTTTGTTATGTTGGGAGACTGGCAGGTTCAGTTATGTTACTGTCATTTAGGTGGAGTTGAATGCCTGGGTTATGTTACTTTCTCTCAGAATATCATAGAAACCAGTTAAATATAGAAACAAGTCAAGTTAAGAAGTTGAATAATTAAATCATTCTTGTGATAGTATAGTGAGTTGTTGCAGAAAATAATATTCTTCTGTGGACTTCATTCTGCTTTAATCTCCTCTCACACCATCTCATCAGACTGTCCAATATCATTTCTCTTGTTCTTCCCCTGGCTCTTCTTCCCTTTATTTTTCCTGTTGTTGTAATATTTTCAGTGCCCCCTCTTCTCATTGCATGTCCTATGAAAGTACATTGTGTCTCTCTTATTTTTTGACAAGATTTTTTTCCATCTCCAACTCTTCTCAAACATTGTTCATTAGTTATTTTTGCTGTCCAGGGAATTCGCAACATTCTTCTAATACACCACATTTCTTCTGGTTCCAGTGACTTTTGTGAAGACCTGCCTATTGTACATGATTCACATCCATATAATAAGATAGGTTCAATATAGCATTTTAGGAATCATTTTGTAACGTTCATTGATAAAGATGTGTTGCATAATGTTTCTCACTCTTTGAAACACAGTCTTTGCTTGGCCTGTTCTGTTCTTACATTTCTGTTTTGTATATCCCATCTGAAGTTATTACTGCTCCAAGGTATTTGTGAATTTCTGCACCTGCTTTAAAATAGTTCCGTTTAATTTAATACTGCATGCTGGTGGATTCTGTTTCTTAGATATAACCATGGTCTCTGTCTTTTTGATGTTCAAAGTAAGACCTTTCTGTTCACTTTCTTTGGTGACTTTATTCAATAGATTTTGCAGGTCTTGTTGGTTCTCAGCTATCAGTACTGTGTCGTCATCATACCGAAGGTTGTTAATTTTGTATCCTCCTACTTTTATACCTGGTTCTCCAATGATCGCACTCTTAGAATATTCTCACCGTACAGAGAAGAAAGCTCTGGAGATAGTACACACCCCTGTCATACCCCTTGTTTTATAGGTTGATATTTTCCAGTTTTATTTTCAACACAAATCGCTGGTTTCTTTTACCAGCATAGATGTTTTACAATCCTCAGGTCTTTGCCATCTATTTTTATGTCTTCAAGCATTTTAATAATCTCTTGTTTCACCTTGTCAAATGCCTTGGTGTAATCAATGAAGCATAAGTAGAGATCTTTCTGTATTTCTAAAGATCTTTCTGTTAGTGTTTGTAAAGCATAAATGTCATTATGTGCTTCCTTTCATTCAACAAATCCAAGCTGTTCATCTGCTATTTCCATTTTTAACTTTTTCCTTGTTCTTCTCATAATAATTCTCAGAAGAAGCTTTGTTATGTGACATGAGAGACTGATAGTCCGGTGGTAATTACATTCCTTTGCACCTGGTGTCTTTGGTGGTGTTATAAATGTGGATTTAATCATGTCACTGGGCATATAACCAGTGTTGTAAAAGTCATTCAGTAACTTGGTGATTATTTTTATTCCTTATCTCCTCTAGCACCTCACATTCTTCTATAGCTATATTATCAGGCCCAGTCACTTTTCCTTTCTTCATGTGTTTGATGGCAACTATAATTTCATCTTGAAGTATTGGTGGTCCATCACAGTTTTCACTATCTGGTGTTAATTCTGGTCTTTCTCCTCCATATAGCTCACCTATGTCATCTGTCCACAATGTCTTCTTTTCCCATTAACATTTTACCTTCTTTTGATTTCAGGCATCCTGTGGTATATTTTGTCTTTCTGCTTGTGAGTTCACAAATTCGTTTGTGCATGTTTTTGCTGTCTTTATTATAGGAGTCCTCTATTTGTCTGCACTGTTCATATAACCACACCTTATTTGATACTCTGTATTTGCGTTCTATTTCTTTATTTATCTTGCTATATTTTTCTAAGTTGTTTTTTTACTCCTCCTTCTCTTGTCCATCATTCCTAAGATGTCAACTGTCATCCAATTAATCTTGGAGGCTTTTTTCTGTGGTATTATCTCCTTATCAGTTTGGTGGACTGAATCTCTTAACATTACCCATTGTTAATCTATACTATTTATCTTTGCTATTGCATTGTATTTATTTGTTATAGAAACTTTGTATTGCTCTCGTTCTTTGTCATTTTTAAGGAGTTCTGTATTCAGTTTGATGTTTCTCACTTTTCTGCATGCTTTCTTTAGCTTTATTCTAATTTTTCCACAGAGTTGGTCGTGGTCACTATTGCAGTCAGCTCCTAGCATGGTTTTTGTTGTCAGTAATGCATTCTGGGATCTTTTGTTGATTAATATGTAGTCTATCTGGTTAAAAGTCTTTTGTCTGGGCTGCACCAGGTTGCCAGCCTTCGAGTATGTTGCTTAAACCAGGTGTTTCCTACAACCATGCTATGTATTTTTGCCCATTCAATTAATTTAATACTTCTATAACTCGTCTCCCCTAGTCCGTAATGTCTGAAGTTCTTCCTTTACCAACTTTGGCATTAAAATATCCCATCACTGTAGTAACTTCATGTGACTTTGTGTATTTAAGCGCTGTCTCTATGTCATTATAAAATACTGTACATCTTTTTCAGAACTATCAGCTAATGGAGCGTACATTTGTATAATATTTATGTTTATTGGTCGTCCTTTCAGTTGAGCTAGTAGGACTCGGTCCGAGAAGTTCAAATATCCCACAACTATCCTCGTTCATGTTTCTCACCTTCTGAGATTTACCGATAGACAGACAAAAAGTAAGGCAAAGATATAAACAGACATATAAACATTTTCAATTTTCTCAGAAGTACCCTCTGTACCTATACACGTATAATTGTACCATTCTGTATATATACACGTATAAATGTACCATATGTGTACTGGGCGATTTCCTTGAGCAGTTTATGAATGGTCTGTGAAGTTTGTCAAACTGTAACGAACTTGTGCTTCTTAATTCTATCATTGGTGCAGCCAAGCTTTTACCCAGAACTGCAAGTCTATCAGAGAGCTCCTCTAGTACAACTGCTACATTAACAGCCAAGACCAGATGGAGTCTGAAAAGATGACATGAAATAACTTAATAATCAAAAATATGTTATTCCTGCAGGAGTAGCTTCTGCTCATGCCCCAATTATGCCTCACCAATCGTTAACTCTTTCACTCGTAAATTTTGTGCTTAGCCAGAATAAATTTTGATGAGAAATTTTGATAGAAACTGGAAGTAAGTTAATCTACAATTAGAAAAAATGGTTTGGGTTAGAAATGTTCAATTATACATAGATCCACTTAGATCTACCACACTGTCGGTGTTGTGAACATCGATTCACCTGGATCTACCACACTGTCAGTGTTGTTTTGTAGTGAAAGAATTCTTTTGTTTGTTCAGTGTGTTAAAATCATAAGATAATCTTTTTGTTAAATGAGCAACGCCTTGCCTGCAGGGATCCGAAGATATGACCTCAGATGTCAAGTCCCAGTTGGAGGTATTACTTTTAGAACCGTGATGCTCACCAGTCTTCGACATATGACTCACACGTTCAGAGTTCACTATTGTTTCGTCCTCAACATCTATCGACTCCTCCTGTGGTGACCACAGATTAAAAAGTTAGACCAGGTAGACAGAAAAAAAAAGCAAAAGAGAATTTCTATGCGGAAGAGAAAAACGACGCATCACAGAGGAGGAAGAGGTGGGTGGTTTATTAAGGATCAGTAAATCAATCCTCATTCATCCAAAATGCCCTCATACTTGATAGGAAACCTGCAGTAGGAGGCCTAGGCTTAGCCTGCCATTTTCTCGTATTTTCCATATATGGAATTTTTTCTTTGTTTGTTTGTTTGTTTGTTTTAAACTTCATACAAAGAGAAATAAATCGAGCAAATGATTTGTATAAGAAGCTGAAGTTTTTTAAAATGTGTAAAAGAATTTGTACTTATGATTTCATTGTAGTCAATGTTTGAGAAACAAACTCTAGAACAATAATAGATACACATATAACAAAACTGTTATGCCATTATGTTGACTGTAAGAAGAACCATGTCCCGCCCAGCAGATATGTTCTGGTCCCCTGTTTATAATTTGGATAGTCTCAAGAAGACTATAGTGATGGTCAGCTCAAAGAAAAGAATACCACCAAAATGTAGCATTACCATCAAAGCCACAAATCTGAAACAAGGTGATAGATTCAAGTACTTAGAAATGATTATAACAACTGATGGGAAATGTCACAATGAAATAAAAAAAAAACAGACAAACTCAAGTCAGCATTCCAGAAAATGAGACACATCTTGTGAAACAGATTATATCAATGTAAACAAGGTTCCAAGTACTTAAATGTTACATCGAGTCAGTTGTTTGTGTGTGTGTGTATGTTTTTTTTTTTTGGCTTGAAATACGTGCTATGAATAAGAGAGTACAGCGAAAAATGAAGGCCATGCGAATGTGGTCTATAAGAAAGATGTTGAAGGTACCATGGAAAGCCAAGAAAACCAAAAAGGATGGAGTTAAAAAGCAAATTATAGCAAAGATCAGAGGCAGAAAGCGAGATTTATATGATATTTCCTGAGAAGAATAAAACTGGAACACATTGTGGCAAGTGGAGAAATTGAGGAAAGAAGAGAAATAGGAAGGCAGAGAGAGAAGTTACTGGATGGGCTCTCAGTGTGGCTAGGAAGAAAGTCACTGGCGGATCTCATAAAGCAAAAGATGGAATTGTGGAGTCATGATGCCTACATCACGCGGCATGTCACTTAGATGGACGGATAGAAAGGTGGGTGGATGGATGGATGATGGATTGGATGGATGTATGAATGGATGAATGGGTGGGTGGATTGGTGGACAATTTCAGATTACCAGGTGTGCTCTGATCTGCAACAATTGTTCTGTCGTATCGTTACTGTTTTCTGTTTTACACATTAAAAACAGGAGGACTGTATTTGTTGTCTACTCAGCATAACACAGAACATTATTCACTCTGGCTATCATTTCAAAATAAACAGAAATATTAAATACCATAATGAAAGCTTATACAAGCAGCGAAGTGCAATCTAGTTTGTTTGTCCAACCACAGCGGAAGTGATAAATATTGAAGTGTAGTAGTCAAAACCAACGTATTCGAGAGTATAATGCGTCGAATAAGTCCGCATATAAAATGTAGAACATCTGAGACTGAAATAACGCAAAAGACAGAATAAGTCAGCGGATAAAAATGTAGATAAGATACTGAAGAGAACTCAAAAGAAACTCTCGAAGTGGACAATAATAACTTCGAGGGTTGAATGACAAAATCGCGGCCTAAGGTACAAATACTTGAAACACACAATTGATATTAGGTAAATTTATAGATCAGGTTAAAGTTTTCAAAATTTTAACTGCAAACGATTTTTGCTTACAGGCTACTGAAGTGGTAAGGAGTGGCAGAAATTGAGAAAATGGATAACATTTTTCACTGAGCAGTCAATCGCTACATCTGCATCCTTATCATCGATGGAGATCCATGATGATTTGGTAGATAGGGGAGAGTGCCCCTCTTACAGCTCAGTAAGAAAATGGGCAGCTCAAGTCAAACATGGAAGGGGGAGTCTGGAAGATGATCCCCATCCAGAAAGACCAAGAACTGAAACCACTGGCTGAATCCATGACATTATTATGGAGGATCGATGACAAACTGAGAGGTACATTGCAACTGAGTTGGAAATCTCCCAGGAACGTGTACATGCCATTATTCATAATGATCTTCAAATGCTAAAAGGTTTCTACTCTATGGGTCCCGAAACTTCTTGAAGCTGATAACAAACAACAGCATCTCAACATGTCAAGAGACAATCTTGGCCATTTTTCTGCAGATCCTGAAAAGTTTCTTCAGCAATTTGTGACTATGGGTGAGACTTGGGTTTTAAGCCAAAAACCAAAGAGCAGTCAAAGTAGTGGAAACATCATGGATCTCTACCTGCAAAGAAAACTAGCGTGGTTCTGTCTGCAGTCAAAGTGATAGCTTTTGGGATTCAGAAGATGTGCTATTGGTAGAATATCTTCAAAAGGGCAGAACAGCCACAGGGGCCTATTACGCTAATATTGTGAAGCAACTGCGGATTACGCTAATCTTTGTGAAGCAACTGATTGTCAAACTGAATGAAAAGCATCGACGGAAATTGACGAGAGGCGTCATTTCTCAGTAAGACAATGCTTCAGTTCACAAGTCGTTGGCAATGGCTGCCATACATGATTGCGGCTTTCAGCTTCTTGAACATCCTCCTTATTCCCCAGAGTTGACCCATTTGGACTATTACCTGTTTACCAAAGTAGAAAAGAAGCTAAGTGGTCGCCACAAATAATCCTTATGCCCCGAACTTATAAACTACCCTCGTATAAAGCATACGTTCTAACATCATCATTATGTATCGTGCCTGAAGGCGTTCGTGACCATGTTTCTCTACAAATTCCAATTTCAAGATTTTCTCTCTTGCTCTCTCTTCTTTTCCTTTTTCAAATTTTCCCTGTTGGCATGATGTTGTAGAGGCATCTTCTTCTCAGTAAATGGCCAATAAACATATAAAATGTCTCCCCTGTAGTTTGTTTATTAATTTTTGTTTCTCCTTGGCTGTCCATAGGCATTGTTCATTTGTTAATTAGTCTGTCTGTTAGCGGTAGGGGTTAAGGTTACTGATAGGGTTACGTTTATTTGATAGAAATTAAGCACAATTAAAGAGGGGACCTAACCTTCCCCTACGATTTACTCGTATTTTTCAAATATATAGATAAAAAATCTATGGATTTCAAAAATTCACACA